>OY720644.1:98294925-99717347 GCA_963169105.1 Ceriagrion tenellum
GTATTGGCACTAACTTTGTTGAACATATGGCTTTCTATATTCGAAAAGAAACACTGGTACAATTTCCACACTTCTATTCTCTCACACTCAGGGTGCATAATGATGATGGCTTAATATGCTGAAGCCATGATCCGTGGCGGAGAATTTAAGTGTGGAAATTGTACCTCAGTTTCTTTTTGAATGTGTCAGTATAAGGATGTTTTCAAATTGATGCTGACAGCTTAGTTTATAAGAGTTGTTGCATCTTTTCTTCTTGTGGTTTTTAATCTTAATTTTTCTCATACCACATAACCTATGATCAACTAGCAATACATTTTAATGCATAAACGAGGAAAACTTTAATGGGTGAAAAGTAGAGGCCAAAATGAGTGAATTTTATGTGAGGCATTGAATCGTCTAAGCAACTTTTTAGGCTTTTTGACAAAGAATGTTTTTAGTTTGCTAGATTGTCTTCCCAAAACATATTTTTGCGTCTTATTTTCGTGAATTTTTAAATTTTATTCTCTCCTTGATATTCTCAATTTGAAAATATCATTGATCACCCCCTATTTGAATAACACCTCTGAAGATATATGTGTATGCGATATATACGCAATTCGGAAGAGATGAAATATAATCCGCTAAAATTATTCTAAGTGGCTTGTATTTTTTATTTTATAACCAAAGATATATCACCAAAGATATAAATAAAGAATCTTACCAATTTGATAATTGATACTCTTCAGGGCATTGAGCTGAGGGCCTATGTGATAGATGTTTTAGCTACCAGCTTTAAATTATTAGTGACGCTAGGGGAAGCCATGCTATACATATTTTTTAAAACAATAAATTTACTAATCTTTCTTATTCTACGTTCCTGATTACAACTCGGCATTTACCGATATTTTCACACCGTTATCTTCCTCAGGTTCAAGATCATATATTTTTGCTGTTGTTAGTTAAAGTGTTGAAATCTTCTATATACTACTTTATCCTTCTCAAACAAGGTATTGTTAAACATACCCAATCATATCCAATAATATTTTCAAGCATTTACTTGAAAGATAAAGAAATGCGTATTGATATATTCTATGAATTAGTTTTTCCTCTGATAAAGTCCGAATAGCTCATTTTTTCCTCCTACATATCCCTTTATCGCCTCAATCCAACGTTATTGAATGCATGCGGATCGCCAGCGGAATTTCTCTTCTCATCCTCGCTGCTCTTTGATCAATCTCACCGCACTGCCCTGATATTCCCTCTCGTTGTTTCCCCTCTTCCAGTTAGTCCATCCTGTTCCCTCTCGTCGTCAGTGTCATTTCGATTTTTTCAGTCCCTGCTCCCCATGTTCCCAAGAGAACGAAAGATTTTATTCTGTGGACAGATTGGGGATGAAATCTAATTAAAATCTTTCCATTCTGCTGGAAAGAACACGTTTCCGGATGGTAGCTTTTAACGGAATTTCCGATTCCTTTTGCCGTCCTCGATTTCTCGCGGAGTGAATTGAGTGCTGTCCGTGCTGAGTGTTGAGTTGGACCAAGATATGAAAAAATTTTAACCGGAACTTGACGCCCTCGGTAGGTTTTTTCGTGTGACCTCTCCTGCGATGGAATAATGCAGATATGTATGGTCCGCGTTGCTCTCTATGGATAAGGTGCTCGTCTATAATAGAAGAAATCGTGGCTGCTTTGCCATGTAAACTTAAGGTGACGCGTCACACCCGTTCTACCGGTCGAATTTGTGATGATTTCCGACCCCAGATTTATTGTTAAAGTTTTACGTCATCAACTTAAAATTTTAATAGTATAAAGAATAGACCTTTGCCAAGGGAGATTCGTACCTGACATATGAAAAATTTATCTCGGAGCTTAATTAAACCATCGGGAAAACGGCAAGATGTAGGGTATATTTTTACAAAAACTAATATTATTATTTAAATATCTTAAACTAGCGGAGATGTATCAATCCTCCTTCTGTCAGATTGCTAAGTAACAGCTGTCACGGTTGTAAGATGAAATCTGTAATCGGTATCTTTCGAGAAGCCACCCGAATGGTTTTCGGCCATGATGTGCTCGGACGGTGACGCAAATAGTTCAGTCTTCTCTCACAGTTCTTATGTCAGCGCTGCCTTTTACTTACGTGCGGGTCACTGGGCTACAAGTTACCGACAACTTTTGCCTCGTGCGAGAGTTATCCTGGAGTAAGAGACTCCTGACGCCAAAACGCCTCGATCGGGCGCGAGTGACGCCACCTTGTGGATTTTCGACAGAACTATTCATAACCGAAGGGTATGATGCGTCCCCTTAAGAAGGCTTTCTATATATTCAGATAAGTCAAGTAAAAATTGTCAAAATCACGGAGACCTTTCTTTATGTATTCCACTAAGTAGGATGTTTTCTTATTTTTCCCTGCGAATATTCAATATCTCAGTGTCTTCTCTATTTGAAGATCTCTATTGAATCAGCTAAACTGAAATTCTTAAGTGCCTTTTACTATTATATCGTTATTTCAAGTAGAGAATTGAAGACGGAATTTCCTCGATATTCATCTCAAATTAGTTTACATATTCACTCACCTTATCCGTTTTCTGGTCAATTACATACATTTTTCTGAGACAGGTATGATTACGGACCCAGGGAACAAAGTTTGTATCTATGCGTTGTAACTTATTCTACATTTCCCTTATAAAAGTACCTTAAAACTTTCGGTCTTATGAATATAAACTTTAAATATGAGTCACATGTACATAATCTCATCTAGTGAATTTAACTTCCCAACGAGGGACTCGATCCCATGACTTCAGGATAGGCAGACAAGGACTTATCCTCTTCGCCATCGGGCTGTCAAAATTAACGGAGAATAGCGATGCAAACCCCCATTCAAATCCTGTTTCCATGCTATTCTAAGCGTGCTGACACTTCCCTACAAGAGGCTTTTGATTAAGGCGGAGAAACCTTTAGCCCAACGACGCGTGCGTAACCGCCAACCTCCTCGAGACTTGCTTCAAATCTAATCCTTCTCTCTCCGCTCCGGATTCTCCTTCTCCCCGCCGCCAGCCCTCCGCCTGTGCCCGCCGAGTTCTTCTTGATCACCCCTCGGTGGAATACACATAACGCTCCTCCAACTAAACCACGACACTACAACCAATCCCACCACCGATAACATAAGCGAAGGGGAGAGCTCTGGTGTCGGGGCTGCTTGCCGGAGCGGCAACTGCTGATTCTCTTACGCGCGACGCCTCTTCCCCAATGAAAACAGCCGACCGACCACTTCAAATCAAGTCTCGAGTATTTACCGCCATTTTGCCGCCTTAGTCCCCTCCACACACGATCTCTCATGACTTTCCCCACCTTACCCACCAACATGTACAGCCCCATCGTAAGGCCCGTACACATGACGCCTTGCATCGTATGATCAACGGCTGGCATTCCTGCGCAGCGACTTGGACGGCGACGTCAATTGAAGCAGTAATGTCACCACTGTGTGCATATGAGCCCAGTCTGAGGCTGTAAATCAGTGGAAATATAATATTTTTTAAATGAACCTCATAGAGGAAAGATTTGGCACTCATCTAAAGCTATTATTTTTGCTATGTTTGGAAAAATTGCACACGTTCTCTTTCTTAGTACTTGCTTGGATTAACATTGTATGTCACTAGGCAGCAAGAGTTTCGAGGGTAATCATCTGTTGAGAACTATTCCCGGCGGTATAAATGTGTCTTTGTGTAAAGTACATAACGTAAATAATTGTGCATCATCTCATTTCTTTTACTTCCGTTCATTCTCCTTTCTATGAGCATTTGAAAAGTATTTGAAAAGTGTATTATTCCTTGCCTTTTCGAGTCAATACTCTCTCTTTTTCATGACTTATATCGTATGATCTGCCCTATTACGGTGAAAATACATTCAGAGCGTTTCATTTCTAGTGGTTTTTGTTTCTGTAAGCGTCATAGAACGTTATATTTCAGAAGACATACGCCCTTGAATTTTCAAATTTTTATTTGGTAAATATTGGTCATTTTTTGCCGCTTGAAATATCCCTGTGTGACGGTGAAAGAAATCCCATGCCTGGATGTTTCCGTAGTTTATAGTTGATCATAGATGGAGACAAGTTCACCGCGTTTGTCTCCTATACATCGAAAAGATTGGCATACGTTGCGTAAATTGAATGTCGGTCCATATGAGGAAAAGTGAGAGAAATATGTTACTTTGGTTGAGCTTAGACTCATCTCAAGTGCGAATAAGTATCTTAGGTAGATTATAGAAATATTTATGTTGCAAAATTGAGAACAATAATAGATACATTTGAAAGGTGCGTCGCTGATTTTACAGTTGTAAAGCAATTTGGACCGGGCACGGAGCAGCCTTCCCCTGGAAATTTTGCTCGCAATATTTACACGATAGTTTACTATAGATCTTAGCAAAATGCGATTGCTCATATTTCATGGTGATGCCTAGTATATTATTTCATCCACAGGTTTTGGACAAGTGGCTACAAAAAAATCAACAGGATACACACTCGAGCATAAAAAGTATATATTACCTCTTTCAAAACGCCATTTAAGATTATCGCAAGCACAAAGCGAGAATTTAATCTTCCAAATAAACAAACTCGTCGTTATTTCCTTCTCTTAATTCTATTTAGCATTCGTTTATAATTTCCCTTCGTAGCTGTTCTACTATACGATGCCACTCGCAATTGCAGCACCTTCTTGGGAAATAAGCACGTATTTACGAAATGTTAATGCTTCCTTTGGATGGTAACCTGGCTCACCAGCTAGCATTGGTGACAAATTTCCTTAGTTTCTTTTTGCACATTTGGATTAACCTTTAAATTAATTTTATTTCCTAATATCTTTGTTCTTAAATTTAATTAGTATCACACCCATTCCATTGGATATAGCCTAAAAACAAAATATTAATTTTTCCTTGAAATATTTGTGAGCGAGAATCCAGCTTTGGATATTAGTAAAAGAAAGAAGAAATCAGCTCAAGATAGAGAGCAAATAACGCAACTGCAGGGGAGTGCTGACGCTGAAGTAAAAGATCGTCAACCGTCCGCCATCTCCAGTGACTTCGGAATTCCTAAAACGTTGGTACTATCACTGTGGTAGCTGATAGATGACGCTGTAGCTGATATTTGATTGATCATTTTTTTTTAATTTTCTAAGATCAATCAAGATGAACTATTGCAACCTCGCAATAATTTCTAAAGCAAATCCATTTAAAATGCTAGACACCATTCAATGCTGTGTATATGCTCCTATTATTTGACCCAAATTAAACCTTTATGTCGGTCGATGCTTAAAGGTCCATTCTTAAAACACCCCCCTTATTCATCGTATAATATGAGCTTCTTAGATCACTCCTGTCATCATTGAGTATTCTTGGTCCTCTTTATACTACCTCATGGGTCATCCTTATAGTTTTTTTTAACAAGATGCACGTAGTAGATTCCATTACTGGCGTTTATAAGAACTGGAGAAACATTATTATTATAAGGCAGAACAATCTGCTGTTTGGTACCTATAAAAATAACTGAGGTCAAATTATGCGGTGTTTCATATAATTCATATGAGTTACTTACATATAATGGTCATGCAAGATTATTACGATTTTTCATGTCTACAAAACTTACAGCAGGGGTTGGCTAGAGACTACATAAATTCTCTCACTTCTTCTTTAAAATAATCTTATTTTTTGTGGGGAAAGCGAAGTGATAAATGCCATTTACGCCACCGGTAAAATATTTTTGGAATGGAATTAGCATTTAATATCATTTTCAAAGGGTATTCATTTGTATCTTGTGTGTGATGTATTGGGAGTGAAATCTTGGTATATCCTTCGCTCACATATGGATCGAGTGATTTAATATTCATGATGTTTGCAAAGCTAATGCTTTCCATTTAAGAAAAATATTTATAATCTCTCTCAGCAGATACAGAATCCCTCCCATTCCCTAGGGATTCTGTATCTGCTGTTAATCTGTAAACTAGGGATTCATACCTGCAAAACAATTTGAATGTAAATTCGTTCAATTTCAAATTTTCTCATCGGCATTTTTATACTTGGAGGTGACAAACTTTCCATTTTGAAATCTGTATAAACATCGTGAATTATAATCGGAATAAATTAATCCAAAAATCACACGTAAAATACCGATTGATGATCAGTGAAATATGATGCGTCATTTTCTCCATTTTGTTTTTGCTGCGGATTTTTTCGTGTGTCCAGTAACGGGTTATCTAAGTAAACCAAGATCCATTCCTTCCAACCATTTAGACAATTGGTTTTCCCATTTACAATAATTTTTGATTCTTTAGAAAAAATAGACAACCCTTTGTTAAGTTTTGCTAAGTGATATCTCCGTGAAGCACTCAATAATTACTTTCTTAAATGGGATTTTGGTTTTAATTCTAATTTCTCTCCGTGAGAGGAGTGAATTAGAGCAAGTAGATTCCTTCACCTATCTCTGAAATACCATCACCTGTGACGGAAGAAGTACAACGGATGTCAAGCAAAGAGTAGCCCAAGCTAAGATGGCATTCATGGGAAAAAGACAACTGTTGTGCTCAAAGAAGATACGAATACAAAGAAGGAAACGGTATGTGAAAACATTCGTGAGGAGCGTAGCTCTCTTTGGATATTCTCTCAATCATGGACCATAGGAGAAGCTGAACAGAAAAGACTAGAAGCCTTCAATACCTGGTGCTGGAGGAGGATACTGAAGATAAACTGGAAGAACAGAATAAGAAATAATGAAGTGCACAGCAGAGTAGAAGAGGAGAGGACCGTATGGCACACCATAGAGAAAAGGAGAACAAGATGGATTGGACACACCCTGAGACACAATGAATTTGTGAAGAACGTAATTGAACATAAAATAGAGGGAAAAATCCCCAGAGGAAGACCTAGGAATAAGTTCTTGGACAAATAAAGAGGGGAACTAGAGGGGAATAAGGGAACTAGCATTAGATAGGGAAGGTTGGACTGCAGTCGACCCATCTTAGGATTGATCGACCATTGAATGAATGATGGGTTTTTCATGTTATGTCAATGGGTGTTATTTCTCCGACATTCATTTTTCCATTTCCGCAAGAGCCTATTAATCTCATCCAACACGGAATTGAATTACATGACCTCTTCCAGTTTGATCAGTCTTCTTCCATAATTGTCTATATTTCTTCCTTCATTGCAAGTATTCATCAACAGCTTTTCATTTACTCTCATTCATCCTTTACCGGTATCATTGCGGTTTTCTGTAAGGAATCTGTACCTTTATCCTCTCTTTCCTGTCTTTCACTGTTTTCATTCGGCTGGTTCTCTTATCTTTTTCTCTCCCACGCATTTCGTCGTAGTTAGTGGATAGAGAAATGCTTCCCGTTACTTTTCATCCGTTTCAATCCGCGATGCTTTCCCCCAGTGCTCCTCCCCTGCAACGGTTGCCGAATCGTCCAGGGAACACTTCCTTATCTCTCGCTCTTCCGTCTTTCCCCGCTCAACCCTCACTACTCTGTTATTCCTCCTCCAGTCCTAATATTTCTTTCACTCACTCGCTATTTATAACCCTTCTATACTGTACCGTATTTCTGCGGCTTCCCAGATAGAATTTATAAAAAGAGAAGTATCAGGCGTAATATGGTGGATTTTAAGCATAATGAAGAGAGAAATAGAAATTTTCCGCAGGAAATATTAATTTAATGTGACCTAGGATTCGATGTACCGTATTATTCGATGTACTGTACCGTATTTTTTAGGCTTCCCAGATAGAATTTCAAAAAAGAGAAGTATCAGGAATTCCAGCATAATGAAAACAGAAATAGCAATTTTCCGCCGGAAAAATTAATTTTATGTGACCTAGGATTCGATGTACCCTCAAATCCTGATGATGATGTATTAAATCTAAAGCTTAGTCTCATATAATTTGTATTAGCAATGGAAAATTGTTATTTCAATTTTTCTGACCTGAATAGTTCATTTTCGACTACGGCCGGTAGTTCACTTTTCAGCTTTAGTCACGCATTAATTATGCAATTAACGCCAAGAATTTTTATTCAGTGCTTTCATAGAGTATTCGTAAATTTTGAAATGAATACCTGTTTTTTTACTGCTTGAAAACTGAGCCTGACCACTTTTGTGCCGTACAAACTCTATATCTGGGCCAGGGTTGAAATTCGCTATGAAAAAATCAGTTGACTTGACCGGGATTCGAACCCTGATCTCCCAATTGCCGGTCAGGTGTGTTAGCCAGTTACACCACCAAGCCATCTTCCTTCAAGGCGAATTTCGAGGGGGGTTTATGCGAACTAGATGTTCGCATAAACCCCCTAGGCTAACACACCTGACCGGCAATTGGGAGATCCGGGTTCGAATCCCGGTCAAGTCAAATGATTTTTTCATAGCGAATTTCAACCCTGGTGTATCTGCACCCGTGCGAGTGACTTCGTACCACATCATTTGTTACATGCAATGTTTGGAAATCTATATCTGGGTTTACCAGCTGTTTTACCACTGTGTTATGATATAAGCATAGTGATACGGCGTCTTCTACCATCAGTATGAAATCTCACTAGGGCCCTTTTCGTTGGTGACTTCTCTTCGACTAGTAATGCTATCCAGGAAGTACAAGAAAACTTAATCACAGTATATTTTATTGATACGTGATATTGTTCTTATTCTTCTAATTTCACGAGAAATTACCAAACGAAATCATGTTTTGCCTAAATGCACCATGTCACTGGACTTATCTTTATTCGGCCATTGACTTACCGATACTGAATCTATCGCTATTTTTCTTATACATACTAGAGATTTTATAGTATAAAATGTACGGAGCCGATTTACCTTAAATTGATTTTCCACAAAAAGTAAAGTTTGACTTTTTCATTTGTTTATATCTCCTCCTAAGGCGTTGTCTATGGCATGGAAGGTATGCCATAGACCGAAGCATGGAAGGCCTACGTCAAGAATCACCTATATTTATTCCGGGAACGTATTTCAATCAATTCTTCATTACCCGTCATCATTCATATCTACTGGTAGCTATGTTTTTTCGATTACACTGTGAGAGCTTTTGTATTTGAGAGAGAAGAGTGCGGATCGCCGAGGAAGCGAATGTGATATATATATATAAAGCTGTAAAATTATTGTTTCCATGTTTTCGGTTACTCATTCACGGACGTGCGTGATCGATGAACAAATTTTTGTTTTCTCTGTAGAATCGAAATATATTCAGATCCGATGGCTAAACGAGGAATACAAGAAAACAAATAGCATACAAGATAAATATAACGATAATCGTACAACTCAGCCCATTTTTTAATGCAAGACCGCAAGGTAGATATAGGAGTTACTTACTCGCGTTTAGCCATTTGCACGCTACCTTCTCTGAGTGAAGATGGTCTATGAATATTTTTCGTTGCGTCAGATTTTTTGTAGGAAAGACTATTTTGTATTCTATGTCTATAGACTTTGTCAGTTAAAGAAATGGAATCAGCGATATCGATAAATGATCTTGTATTAGAAATGCATTTATTATTGTACCGTAATAAGTAAAAATAGTAATTGAAGGACTTTAAAAACCGCTTCCTGATAAGTACAACATTTAGCGTTAGTATCGCATTCTGGCTGCACTAAAAATGATGAAAAGCTTTATTTTCCACTCTTGGGAACGTAAGATTTCCCGTGTTCCCCAGAAAATTTATTTAATATAATGGAAGTGATCATATTTTGTTTTCATACTATTGATTGTTAATTTTCAATTAATTTCAATTATTAATGCAGAAGAGTGTAATTTATAGGGCAAGGAAAATTTTGGGATTCATTTTGCGCACCTTGGAAATGTTGTACACAAGAGTTTCCTCTTGTACATTCCTGAACGCCGTGCAGAGGAGGACGTTTTTCAAAGGAAACCTGATCCCTACTTGAGTGTCTAGTGGAGGTCACTTCAAGTTCAGTACTCCGTCTGTCGGATGAGACGATGACCTTGGCGACTTATGTTAAGAGAATTCCGACGCTGGGTTTCTATCCACCCTTCATCCCTTAACTATCCCCTATGGCGTAAATGACCTAATCTGTCAGTCACCTCCCCAAACATGCAATCCAATACTGATCACCGTCCAACAATGTCGTTCACCCTTAAAATAAAGAAAGGTGCTTACCTATAAAGTTTCATGCGAAAAAATCACATTATTGCCCGAGATTTACGCTGCCGAGGGTGGATTAGAACCCATAGATCAGAAAAAATATTCCTTCTTGGTTTGCATAGAATGTGTGGCCGAGGGCTCTTCGTTTCATTGTTCGGGAGAATCGTGTTAGCGGTCGCGTGAGTGTCCCTCTTCGCTCGACGGGCGAGTTACGCTTCTAGCAAATTGGAGGGCGGGCACTCACGGGTACATCATGCGGGGGAATCCCGAGTGCTTTCTGCGCCGGCCGCGTAAAATGATGAAAAGTAAACTCGCGCGTCGGAGTTTAATATATTGGCGATGGTTTATGAGACCGTGAGAGCGATGCGTTCGACTGAAAGGATGAAAGGGCGCTCGTGCCACGGCTGGAAGGGCGGATGCATGACTGCGTTTTCAGGGTTTTTGGAGGGAGGCGGGAAGGGATAACAGGCAATTGGAAAAGGGTGCGAAAGTCGGAGTCGACGGAGAGGGGGGTGCATGTGAAAGAGATCGGGATTGGCAGGGCTTCGCGTGATGAGAGGGGAGATGAGTGTGATGAGTTCCCAGCAGTTCGTTTATTTTGCACTGCTTATCTTGCTTGCACTTTTGAATTGAACCAAACGTGATGGAAATGCTGTCTCTTTCGGAGATCAGCTTGTGTTTTTTTTCACGCTCAGTGATCAACTGGATCCCCAGTAATTAGCGACCCCGTGGTGTTTTTAATGCGAAAGGTTCATCACGACTAGAAAAACGAAATAGTCTCCAGCGTCATACTTGCTAATTTGGACTACGGAAGACCTTCTGCGTATGCATAAATGGATTCGTTCGGATTAGGGTGAGATAAGCTTGTGAATGACAATATACTATGCAATTCTGGTAGCTGGAGGGGTATTTCAGGTAAATAATGATTATTTATTGCCGATTCTGAAAATCTACACTTTTCCTGATTTGGAAGTTTTCTATCTTAGCACTCACAAGTAGCTTACGTGTAATTCATCCTGAATTTCATTTGAGTGATTTAGTATGGAAATTATATCCGTTTAGTTTTGCTGCGAACAATAAACTATCAGGGATAGAATTTTCAAAGCATGTGTTTGGCAGTATGTGACTGGTTTACGTTTTAGGAACGAAAATTAACTAAAAATCTCTACGTTATTTCAAATGAACCTATGAATGCGTAGGAAAATCAGTCTTGTTGTTGATTCTGAACTAGGAAGTGCTCTGAGTACCAATTGCATAGAGGGAGAGACTAGAACGCATGCTCAACGTATAATTTGAGGCATATGTTATTATTTTGCTTGATATTGTATGTCCTCCGGGCATAATCCGAATGAGTGTTGCATCTGGCAGGTGCTACTCATTGGCGGTATATATCATGTGCTTGTCCTAACTTATATTGAATATTAGTGTTTATGCTGTGACAATAAAAGGAAAGATACTCCGCATTTCATGCAAAAGGAAGTAATTAAATGACCTATTTAATCAGCATGTGTATGATTATCTTACACGCTTACGAATAAATTGTATTCCTACGTAAATATCAATGGCTTTTTAGTTTTTATTGCGATACCGCAAACTTCTCTAGTTTTAATAGTGATATGGAAAAAAAATACTGAAGAAATGATCGACTGTAATGTTGAATATAACAGATAAGATCGTTTTTTGGGGTCGTATCTCGTAAAAAAGTGTATAGTATCTGTAGCAAATGGCTTAAAATCTACGAGAGGATGCCAATTTGCTACTTTTAAGAGAAGAGTTATGTTAGCACCTCCCTTGAGTTTAAATATACGCCTATAAAATTGGGGTTTTTTCAAACGTCAAAAGCTTCGCAGAGATTATTAATATTTTCATATTTGCGACACTTCATACACAAGCACCACAATCGGCTCAAACTTTTCACGAATCCACCTGCAATTCTTTACGCAGGAAAGAGAAAATATTATTTTGTCACGAGCGGCACATAGAAGGTAATCATGCGACACGAGCGGAGACCTCCGTTGAAAAAAAATAACCAAAGAGACTCCGTGTACTTATGATAGGCAAGTTGCGTGGAAAATGGGCAATAATACCGTACGTATTAAGTCCGTGAGAATCGGGAGGGTGTTACGGATAAACGGTGGAGATGGGATGCTAATTCCCTCGCGAATTGGGAGCCGGGAGAGGGATGATGCGAATTTCGGAGGGCGCGGGAAGAGAAAGTGAGGGACACATAGGTGCGAGGGCAGAAGCGAATGAGCAACGCCGGCAAATTGATGGGCGAGTGATTTTTGTGATTGAATGCCATTGAAAATTCTCGGTGCGGAAGAGTTGGAAAGGGCTTGCGCATCTTCATTTGTTTTTCCGCTGTTTCCAATCTCGCTCGCCGAATTAAAGAAAAATAGCGGCCCGGTGATATCCCCTTGTGGTACTCAGAAACAGCGCGCTCGCGTGCTTCATCCTCTCTCCTGTCATTATCATCATCGCTTCAGAAACCCACGCGTGATATTATTCCTCTCCCTTTCTTCCTCGCTTGATTCCCTCTCTCTGATCTTTCTCTATCATTCCCCATCTACCGACAAATTTCCTCGCTTTGGTCCACCATTCGATGCCCGGTTTGGTTAAATGGGTTTAATAAGTGTATTTAAGGTTCGAGCGAAAAATCATTTTATTTAGAATTCAATGGATTTCGTCTCATTTTAATGAAAAATATCTCCCCTATCTAATGGCACTAAAACTTTTACCCCTTACCACATTAATTTCAGAGATATTTTCCAAAAAATACCAGCCCTTTTACATGGGAAATGGTACGTGTATGCACTCCAGAGAGACATTATTTACAAAATGAGGTATTTCTAAAGCTTAGATGTCGTAAAAAAACTAACAGCGTGTAGTTTGTATGTTTTCTCAACTATATTTGAAATTTACTCATATTTTCACCACAGTGGGTTCCTGGGTATTGCAAAAAAACCTTCATTTTGAAGGAGTTTGAAACGCACCGCACGAAAAAAATGAGTCAAATTAAAGACTTATTTAGATATTTTCATTTAATTACTTACAATTTCTGTCATATAAAACTATATTATTGCACCATTAATAATGCAATATTTAATTGATGTGTGCTACAGCTGGTGAAATTAAAATATGTTATTCGAATATGGTCTCTATTATGACTGGGGTACTATCTCGCTCGGAATACCGTAAGGAGCTTTGTTCACTTCTGAGTGAGCCAGGAAAATTGGAATAGATCCTTATGACATTTCTCGCTTTTATAAGGCTATTTAGCGACTAAACAACCTGATACATTCGAAAGTATAAACAGAAGTTAGATACTCAATGCCAACGGTCAATTGCATATTTTCATTGGATATTTCTTTCATCTCGATGAGCCAAGTGTGGCGTCTCTTCTTTTGCCCACAATATACGTGGGGGTTACCTAAATTCTAAAAAATCGAGAAAATTGTTTCACCATTATGTTCTCACAATTTTATTTCCAGAATATAATCACTTTTATTATACGCTTAGCAACAACAACACTCGAGCATGGTGGGAAAATATTAATATTTCCCATGTTAGGCTTATTTCTGCCTTCAATTCCACGGTAATTAAAGTATAATTGTTGATAATGAATATTGGGGAAGAAAACATTTCGTAAAAGATATCAGAGATGAGACTAATTGCGGATGTCATGTGGAGATAAGTGTAAACTTGAAGCCATGACTTCCATTTATTGTAAACATAAATTATGTATGTTTTGAGATTTGAAAATGAGAATCATTAATAAATCCAGATATTGCGTGAAACAAGGCTGGAATGCATTAAAATCCATCCATGAATGCAACTTGGGAATGATTAGAAGCATGAATATTTCAAAGCCAATTGCATTGATATTGACATTCAGTGTATCGAGTTCTTAAACATTAAGAGCTTCTGAGCATTGATGAAGAGCATTGACTTTTTGATGATACATGGATTGCAACAATGTATTGAAAGCTTTATTTATTTAAAACTTATCGGATATTTGTGCACTTGCCTGAACTACAATATGCTTTATACATTTTTAAGATTTTATTTATAAAATTCTACCTTCTTCAACGTTTTCCATAGATTTTCTGTTACCTAAAATACCTAACCATGAAGTCATAACAACATCGAAAAGACTGGTAATTGTATGCTCTCAAACCATCACGTAACCATAATAATATATATTCCTTGGGCAAATGTCATGGTGATGGTTAAGAATTTTACATGAAGTGTACGATGTCATCTTGAGGTTCTCTTGTCCACGCAGTGATAACGCCACAAGTCGTATTAAACACAAGTAATTAGCACCGTGCACATGATTATTGATTCTCAACGAAAAAAATTCTAAAGAAAACCGTGGGGTTCGCTAAGTACTGCTACGAACGATCTGAAAGTGTCACGAAGCCGACGAAATGATTATACTGGTAGCTACAAGAGGCCCGTAGGTTACTCAAGAGGCTTAGATTACTTGAAAAATTCTCAGATAAGTTTAAAACTAGTCGGAGGATATTATTTTGATCCCACAATACATCGATAAATGATAGAAGCGACAGAAGAGATACAATTTTGAACTAATAGGCACTAAAATTACGTCTTCCCTCGTACAATTAAATATCATAGTAAAAACAGAATGCTATATGAGACAGTTAAGCTACCGCTCAACTCTGTTTTCTCTCTCCAAATTTTCCAAGTTCCCAACCCCTCCATGGTTAGTATCCTAACAACCCTTGTCGCATTACCCGGGAACACGCCTTTGCGGTTATTAAACGCAGAATAATAATGTAGACACTTGGTGCTTTAATAAAAAATTCAAAAGTACCTTTCAGCTATTCCTCGTCGCTGTTTAATTTTTTGAAAAGTTACGACTAATAGATTACATTTCAATTAAATGGACCGTTGTATACAACCAATGGAATGAGCGATTGTTTGAAAGATGACCGTTTTGAGCAGAGTTAGGATATATTCTCGCGTGTAGTTTGCAGAAAATGTTGGAATATTTTTAATATCTAATCTAAAACGTAAATTTCCTGCTTTAAACCCGTAGCACGAGGGGTTTCATATAATATATTAACATATTTGGTCGCTGAACTTATAAATGGAGTGCTTAATCGTACTATCTATCTTTACAGAGTCAAAGTTAAGCGTGCCCTAGAGCGATTTAATTTCGGCTTAATATATTTTGAGGAGGGAATTACGCTCTTGATTAACTCTAGGCAGTTTCTTATGGACCACGTTATTTAGAAATTAATTTAGCTCGTTCATAACCCGTTTAAGGGGTGGTAACGTGGCTTATCCCCTAAAGGTATCTGTGCCTTACTGCGAGCGGCCAGCTTCCATTTCCTCCCTAACCGTCCCCCTCCTTCCTTCCTTCGGCAGAATCTCCAACTTTGTTAGTCTCCTCCTTTCCTTACTCATTCCGATGCCCTCCTAAAGAGCCATTAAAATTCATGAGAGCGGTGATTAAGCAGTCCTCATACCCAACCTCTTCCGAAACCCATCTTCACCGTACTCCAATGTCTCCTCCCCGTCGCCCGCCCATATACTTACGTACTGTTCCCTTCGCCTCTTCCGTCACCTCAACCAACATTTCTTCACCCTTCTCTTTTCAGGAAGTGTATCCTCTTATCTCACTCCTCCAATAAGGTCGAATCTTATCCCTAATCATCCGCTAGGTCAGATCCCAATCTATTGTATTTCCCTGGTCATCGCACTACTGTTTATAATAAGTCATTTCTTGTAACAGCTTGCCACGTATGGAACAACATGCCCACTCAATTTTAAAACTACACATTTGTCAAAACATTTAAAATGAAATACCATGATTGCTTACTTTCCTGGGAATAACAAAATTGATTTTTTTTTTCAAATTTGTTTTTATGTTATTATGGTTTCTTTGTTATCGTAAAATTTTGTTATTTGTTAAGTATTGAACACATACGTTTTTTGCTGTGATAGATAAAATTTTTAAAATAATAATTATGAGCCTGTAAACGTTATCACTATTATTTTTGGTTCTTATGGATTTTTTCCTTAGCAATAAACGTTTTTATTTTTTTCAATAACACTTCCCTTTACTTGCACCGTGCCCTGTGCAGCTTTCCGGCCGTTGCACCATGCCCTGTCCAGCCGTTTGATATCTTCCCGGCGCTTTCGGATTACCACGCTAATCATCTTGAAGTCTAAATTAATAGACATTCCAATAAGCAGGAGGAAAGGAATCGAACGATATTACGATATTTATAATCCGGTTCGCATATTAATCAATATTTGATTAAGGTCGAATCTTATCCCTAATCATCGCGCCTTTTGAGGCGCTGAGGATCTTTATTTAAGATTCCTGACTTTATATCCTTTCAAACCGGTGGCATAAGCTCATTTTCAAAGAGCCTTGGCGGTGATTTCTTTGCCTTGATGTAAAATCTGCTCCAAGTTTAGACTGAAACTTTTCCTTTCTCTTCAAAATGCCTGATTGGAAATAGAACGGAAAAATCCTCAACCAGTTTTAATTCTTTTAGGGATTTAAAGGTTCTGAAATCATTTTCAAAACTCATCATGGACCCATGATGAGTTACTCTTTATTACTCGCAGTTGTTAACGACTCAGATAGAATATTTCAGATAATCCATGATATTTTGATATAAATTTTTCGAACATTCTATCGATGCATGGAAAATAATATAGCTGGTAATATAATTTTTCCAAATTGAATAGAAATCCATTTTTGGCCATGCAATGACTCCTTTCCACGACTTACCCTATTATGTCCCAACGTTTCTGTGGTATTGTATGTTAGTCACACATAAAATGCATTTTGCATAGAAACACACTCCTCATTTTGTTATTCATCAATCCACATGCTACTTAACTGAAGGTTAGAGGTTCTTTATTATCATTTCATACATCAGCTTAAGCTCCAAAGCAGACTTATGGTCAAGATTAGGAGATTTGTCCGTCTACAGTGAGTTCAGCTACTATGATTGAAATTACCATTCCTCTTATTTGGTAAGCTCATAGGCGTTCACAAAACCTACGCAATTATGCCAGAGATTCTCAAATTTATATACCAAATTTGCATAATGAGGACGTTATTTTAGTTAACCACCGCTAGTAACATATTCATGTCACCACTTTTACGACTCCTGTAAAAACTCGGACTGCTGTCACAGCTTCCAATACGTGGCTTCGAGTACTGCTTCAGGGACCCTTTTCATTTTTTTTAAATTTCAAAGATGCACGTTTAATATTTTTTGTAACAGCTTGTTATTAACTTAATAAAAGTATAAAAATTGAGCGTTGTGGCATAAAATCCTATTGATAGAACATGTATAGTATTATAGTGGTTTGAATGATTCCTGGTGGAAATGTACATCGCTCTTCGCTAGAAAGAACATGGATTTCTGCATATTTATGCCGGAGAACATTTAATTTATCCCCCTTATAGTATTTTGATTAATGGAAACAGAGGGAGAGGAAGGAAGGGATTGGATGTGATAACAGCTATGAAGAGAGGAGGGACGCACAGGGCAACGAAAAACCTCGCCCAAGACAGAAATACCTGGAGAATACAGTTCGATTGAGACCTGTCAATAGATAAATGCGCTGATAGAAGAAAAAGTGGCTATTTCAGATTTCTGATTAGAACGCCGAACCGTCAAGGCTAAATCCATCTGGAAATAAACATGAATTTGTTTTTTTTTACTACGGTGTATGGTAGTAATGAATGGCAAAGTGGCGGATCAGAGACTAGCAGTGAACACAAAGGCGCGGTAGAATATTCTTCCGAGTTCCACGTATATTTTTCGATGGTGAAATAAAAAGTGAATGGAGAGATTTCTTACCTGCGGAAGGACAAAAAATGTAAAGTTTTACTCACCAGTGTGTATGTAGGTGTGCTTTTTCATGTCGGACTTTTGGTGGAACCTCTTGCCGCAGTATTGGCACGGGTAGGGCCGTGTGTCCGAGTGGATGAGGAGATGCGTGGACAGCGTGGATGACCTCTTGAACGACTTGCCGCACTGCTTACACTCGAAGACCTTCTCGACGTTGTGAACCGCTCTGGGGGATCAGAATAGATACGTTCTCCATTAGGCAAGTGTTGACGGGCGGGCGATTGATCGAGCTCCACCATGGTAACCAATGTTCCCAGTAACCAAGTTAACAAGTGCATCATATTAATATGGTTTGACAAATAGAAATATAATATAAATGAAATTCAGCATCATAAATTAGAATCCATGTTGAAAACAATCCTTTTACTTTTCCACAGCTATTTATTAACAGTTAAACGTACTACGCGTTTCGCAGAGTCAAACATCCTTCGCAACGAGTTACTTTTTCCGCACCTCTCCCAAATCCTTTCCGAAAAAAATTCCCTTCACACAAGCCCCTAATCTATGTTCCCCTGCCTTTATACCCAAAAATTAGTTTTTTCTCCAAACTCTCCCGCTTATTTGCGGTGGTTACTATCGTAACAATCAATAAATAAAATATAATCAATTGTGCCTGTAGATGTAGCATGCTGCAAAACGCGTAGTACGTTTAACAGTTAATAAATAATAGTGGAAAAGTACAAGGATTGTTTTCAATATGGATTCGAATATAAAATAATTCCACGAAGTGACGCCTGAAGGTGTAAAGTTCAACATCATAAATTTGTATCACTCCTTAATTTTAAACGGAGGGAAAATATGAATAATATAAATGATTGGTGGACTTGAGGTGTCTTTGATGACAAAACCTTTTACACATAAATTATCTCATCATGCAAGATTTTGAACATTTGAATGTATTATTATTGAATAGTGTTCCTAGAATATGAATATTATGGATATTAAATGTGTTATGGAGCCTTTTAGGCGCGATAGATTTATTTCCGTGATCATCATGTTTCAGTTTGAGTTTTGAGTTTTATTAGGTAAAAAAGTAGTTTATTACGTAAGTTTTTTTAAAGTAAGAGTAAGTTTTTTCGCAAGATAATTCTAAAAAAATAAACCCCTGCCATTCCGCGTAACAAAATCTATTAACATTTTGATTGCTAATATATGATTTTAGAGAATGGAGCATATTTATGTCTCGGTCACCATTGCATAGCTTATTTCTTTGAAGACGAGTTTGACATGTGCCATTCTTTTTTCCAGGGTGGTTTACTGTTGAGAAATTTAATCCTTGTGAAGAGAGATTGTGTGCGAGGCAGAATGAAAGAAACTTAACTCCCTCCATAAAAATCATTTCTCAATCGAAACATCCCCCGTCAATGTGCCGATGCGTTATCCTCGGAAATAATACATCGGTCGAGGGAATAAAGGCCACCATTTTTTTTCTTCTACGCCCCCATCTCCACTGAATCTTCCCCTGGCGCCTAGGGCCATCTCATCCGTCTGCCATAAGTGCCCTTTCTGCTCCGAAACAACAATGGGCGTGGAAGGTGAGGAGGCGCCGAGAACAGACGCGAGTAAACTTGCCGCTATCCTTGGCGCCAAATAAATTCAGCGCGGTGGAAAGAGAGGCTGGCTATCGGGGGGCATTAGGAGGGTCGGGGGCAGTTGGAGGAGGCCGGAAGGGGCCTCCAGGGGGCCATGAAGCCCCCTCCTCCGGCCGTCCGCACGCCACCGCCTATGGAAGCCGCTCCAACTCCCCCACCTCGAGCCGACAGACGTGCGGCCACCTACCCCCTGCCACTCGCTCTCCGCCAAGGTTTCAGAAGGGCTCCTCCGCCCCCACCAAACAGCCCCCGCCGCGAACTGACCGGCCCCTCCGGCGGGGCACCTCTCTCAGTTCCTCAAAAAAATAAAAATAATATAAGAAACATTCCACCCACATTCTCACAGCTTCCCGCTCCACTCCACGGCATCTTCTGCTCCCGTTTCCCCTCCCACGCTCTCTTATCCATCCTCCCAGCCACCCGAAAAAGGTTTTCATTCCATTATTTGGCCGTCAGGTGTCGGGTCAGTCTGCCTCTAGTGTGCTCCTCTACGTGGCTGTTCATTTATTTACGCCGACGTATCCCTACCAACCACCCCCCTCCCAGCCTCGCAGTTTTTGCTCCTCTTCATCCCTCTCCACCCCCCTCCATACGCCCTTCTTCGGCCCTTTTTTCATATCTCCCACGCGTTGCCGTCCCTCGCCTCCCACCCTCGCCCTCATGCCTCTTTTTAGAACGTCCGCTTCCGCGATTCCTCTTCATCTTCGTACACTTTCTCCTCTCCGCCTCCCTCGCGGCCTATATCCGTTCGAATTTCGCCTCTCTTTTGTCTTCCGCCTTTTTGATGGATTCCGGTCCGTCAAAGGAGGCGGCGTGGCCAGTGGAGGGATGCTGTGTGCTTGTCGGATGAGGTCCACAGGACCGGAGGGGAGGAGTTTCCTCACTCCACTCTGCTCCAAGTCTGGGCTGTGGAGCATTCCACCCCGTGTCATAGGGTAGTTTACATGTCTCACATTACCCGTGGTTAGATTGAAATCGGATGGTTAAAGGGAATAAGTAATAGGGTCCTAAAACTCCATTTTATATTTTAATAAATTTTTTTCTTTCTTTCAACAAGATGTAACTTTGAATCTCAGACTATTGTCGGGTTTTATAGCTGAAATAATGCCTGAACAATAGAGGCTTCAATCGATTCATTTGACACGCTTGACACCCATCGGATGGGTAAATTCGCTGTTCCCTGAGAACATCTACCGCATTAAAGAAAGGTATTATTACTCTAATAATTATTTGTTACAATTTGCACAATTATCACGTCTATCCAAGTAAAGACGCATAGCATAAATTGTAAATCATTTCGGATTAATTGCTTGTTTGCATCTATTGTAGAACTTACATGAGAAGATTGTCATTTGCTCCCGTCATTTACACAATTTAAGACATCTGAGTCTTCACGCTGAAGGGTAGAAAACGTCGGTGAATTGCGAAATGGTGTGGAGAAACCCGACGTCAGCATTACATTGCTGCCTTGTAACGGCAAAATAAAACTCAATACGCCTCAATATTGCGTTCTATAAGCTCCTTCATGCTAAAATTTTAAACTTATTCTCGGGAAAATCATTAGCAACGTGATGCTTTGAAGTGGAAGGAATAAATAATTCTGCACTCTTCACTGCCTTCGTTGCGAAATTTAAGCCAGCAGATCATTTATTTTTTCCTTATGTTTACGCTCAATAGCTTATTATTATTTACCGTCAAAACCACAGGGATTTAAACTTTTAAAATAGTCTCCTTCCTGGCCCTTTTGATTTTCATTTGGGCTATTCGCTACTTTACGAGCTAATTCTTACCAGACTTCTAAATACTATTGTAAATACACCAACAATTATATATATTTCTGACGACCTACGACCTGCTACTTCAGAAAAAACATAATTTTCCTAAAACTTGCCGTGATAAAAGTCATCATATTAATTTACTGATATAAACTAATCAGTAAACCTTATTATAATTATTTTTTTCTTCCAAATAAATGGTAAAGCAAAGTTTCAATTATATTGAAAACTGTGTTTCAGATATGCTCGATGTCCTCAGGGTTAACTAAGGTACCTGATAATGATGCTGATGGGTTGAAGCCAGGGGTGCCACAATAACGACTAGTATTTATATACGTTGTGGTTTAAAACTCTGTGTTTCCAATGTGTTTCCCGAATTTGTTTGCACCCTGATTGGTTGCCATTGTCGCTTGGTCCTTAAGCCGTCCCTTGCCGTTCTTCCTAGAGTGGCACTACCCGTTGGGCAGAACATATCCGCGGGATCTCTTGGAGCGATATTACCCGAGAGAGAAAGGAAGATCGGGCGTAGTATGCGGGGTTCGGAGTGTGTTTTTGTTTTGTTTCCGCGTGGGCTGAGGGTTTTGTGGATTCGGCGTCTGACTAGTTGTGGGACATGGGGGTGGCGGTGTTTTTCGTCCGTGGCTGGCGAGTGGGGGGAGTTTTGGCGGGAGGGGGGGGATGGGAAAGTCGGGAGTTTCTGAGCTTGTTTCCCCTCCTCACTTATTCATGCAGCGCATCGCCGGCGCGCCATGGTCTCTCCCGCCGTGATGACCCCCACGAGTGCCGGGCCGATATAACGAGCCAGCTCCCTCTACTCTCTTTTCTGCCCCCCTCTCTCGCAGTCCTAGGACGTCTTTTTTTTCAACTCCACCCCCGACTCTTTTACTTGCAGTCCGCGACTTCTGTTTGAGGAATTCGGCGAATTCATTACTTCCATCTCCCTCATCGCGTCACTGGCTCTCAGCGTTGAGGAGTACGGTGCCGAAACCTCGTCTCAGGAAAAGGGAAGAGCCTGAGAATAGGCTACAGGCGTTGGGCATGAGGGCGAGGATGAAAATGGAACAATGGGAAGATTCTGAGACAAACGAACTAGTGCTACTTATGGTGGGTGAGGAGAAGAAGCTGCTCGGGAAGATTTGTAGGAGGCAGAACAAGCGATTTGAACAATTTACGATGAGGGGGAGGCCGTGTTGAAGTAAAAAGCTCTAGATTGGGAAAGTATGGGACCAAAACAGATCTATCTTGTGCATTTAGATGACAGTAAGTAAACATGTTTCTACGGGAAAACTTATTGCCAAATATTTTAGTGAGTTAGATCCATGCGATGACATCGCGATGTTTTACATAAATATACAATGTTTTTATGCCACATATCTTATCTAAAAGCCTCGGTGTTCGGCATCGGTCAAAGGTGTATGGTGTCCGCACTTGTCTAATCCAGAGCATGGAGGATGGTGTCTAATTATTTTAAAAGGGAGGATGTTACTTGGGCAGTTAAGGATATGAGAGGGAATAAGCTGTTTATATTTTGGACGATAGTAGTTACAATAAGCAAAATAACGCCGTATACGGTGCATAATAATTAGGTAAAATAAATAGTTGGCACACAACGAGCCGGGTGCAATTTAGGATGAGAAGTCAGCCACATTTATATTATTTATCCAAAGACACATCCACCTTTTGACATCCATACTTATAAGTACAAAAGACTCGTTCCACCTACTGAAAGCTCATTTGATATCAATTTACAATGTTTCCTCTGCTTATTATTATCAAATATTTCAATGATAATTTTAGTTATCGGATTTCTTTTTCTTAACCATTGATTTCTTTGCTTGCCTTCTTTTCACGGAAGGTTGTTGAGGTTAGCCTCTTCCTTTCAGTTTGGGTCTATGTAAGATTAAGACCAACCTAACCTTGTATACTAGATTTGAAACTCTAAAGACTAGCATCTGATTGACCAGTTGCTTTCACTGGACAGTCACCACAACTTTCCTCACCTGTGTTGGCTCAGCGATATTTCGTGTCCGAAGGTCTTGTTGCACAGCTCGCAGGCGAAAGGCCTCTTCCCGTTGTGCGACCGCCTCGCGTGCACCTCCAAGCCGTGCGGCGTCGAGAACATCTTCTCGCACTTGACGCACGAGTAGACGTCGCCGAGGGGCACGACGGGACGCAGCAGTAGCGCCCCCGACGGAGGCGTCGAAGCCGACGACGCCGAGGACGAGGGCACGGGGCTCGGGAGCAAGTGGTGATGGTGATGATAGTGGTGCCTCAGGAGCTCGTCGTGGTGGTTGGCGTGGTGGTGATGGTGGTGAAGGGAGATGCTGTGCACCGTCGTGGTGACGCCGCCTCCACCGCCTCCGCCGCCCCCACCGCCCGCGGTCCCACCACCGCCCCCCGGAGGCGGAGCTCCGCCGAAGGAAGACGACGCGGAGGACACGGCGGCCGCCAGCCAGGGTATGGACGAGTAGAGGGAGGCGGCGTGGAGCGGAGGCGGGGGCCCCACCGGACCCTCCGCCTCCTTATGCGTCGGGGGCGGAGGCGGGTAGAGTCCGAAACCCAGTCCTGGGGGCAGGAAGTGTCGGAAGGAGCCCGGGGGCGGGGGGTGGTGGGGTTGGGGTGCGTAGTCCGGATGGTGCGGGGGCAGGAGCGCGGCGGGGTGGAGGAGGAACGGCGGGGGGAACGAGGGGGGCGGCGGGGGCGGCGGCGGGGGCGGGTGGGGCTGGAGGTGGAGGGCCTTCCGTTCCGAGTCGGGCCTCAGGAGGGCGCTCACGCTGAAGCTCTCCGATCGCTTCGTGGGCTGCGGCGGGGGTTGCGGGTCGGGATGCGGGGCCTGGGGGCCCGGGGGCAGGGTGGACGGGGGCAGGGTGAGTCCGTGCGATGGGGGGCGGTGGGGCGGGGACGAGGAGCCGGGCCGCAGAGTGCCGCCCCCTCCGGTCGTGCGGCTGCTATCGTCGTCCTCCTCGATCTCCACGTCTTCCTCCTCGTCGTCCACCTCTTCCTCTTCCGTCCGGCTGCCCCCGCACGCCTCCTCTACCTCCGACGACCTCCGCCTCCTCTCGGCCTCCTCCTCTTCCGCTGCCCTCGACCTCTCCTCCTCCCGACTCTCCTCCTCTTCCTCCATCAGCCGGCTTATTCCGAACTTGATATCTACGGGAGTAAAAAAGTGATGAGCATTCAGTTTTCTGGCCATTCTGCTGAAAACTTATCTTAAGGTAGTTTGAGCGAAATATCATTTTACTTAGAAATCAATGAATTTGGTCTCAAATTAAAGAAAGATATCTCACCCTTCTATTGATACAAAAAATTTAACCCCTTACCTCATTACTTTTGGAGATATTTGCAAAAAACATCAGCCATTTTTCATTAAACATTCAAATAAACATTAGATGTCATCAACGTATCAACAGTATGTAGTTTATGTGTTTTCTCTACTATTTTTGAAAATTAATCATATTGTCACCGCAGTAAATTCTTCGGGATCACAATAAACCTTCCGCTTTGATGGAGTTTCAAACGTACCGCGTGAAAAAAAGGAGTAAAGTTAAACACTTATTTAGATATTTTCATTTGATTACTTACAATTTCTGTCATCTAAAACTATATTATTGAACCACTATTTATGCAACATTTAATTGATGCGTCCTACAGCTGGTGAAATGAAAACGTACAATTCAAATATGGTCTCTATTATGACTAGGGAACTATCTCGCTCGGACCACCTTAAAACAAAGCTGAAATACAGGATAACCAAGACCGAAGTACAAACAGTAGTAATTGTTTTCCTTTTTCGGATTTTGATTCATGGAAATTTTGGAGGCTTACCCATACAAGATCGAGCAAAAATTGAGCACATCAGGAGAAATAATGACTGCGGAAAAACAATATTGAATAAAGTTACCGAAGAAAAACTGAAACCGTTTGAAGATCTAAGATATATTACAGAAGGAAAGATACCTTTATGTGGAAACTGGCTGGAACCCAGTGGAAAGACGTAGGAAAGGAAGACAATCTCAACAAATGTGAGGAAAATATGGAAACCATAAAAATTGGCCTCTGACCAAGAGATTGTCTAAATAGGGATGTGACGTTTTGGTTAAGAACAGTGGCGGTAATACTCGGTATGGCAGGGACACTTTACACATGGAATGGAATGGAATAGCCCACTTCATTGTCTAAGGGGACTTTTAGAATTTAGGGTAGACGTCCGCGAATGTGTCACAAGAAGTATGATCGCTTACAATGAGGAGTTTCCGATTGAGTCTGTGAGAGAAATATAGACTCATTATGTATTTACAAAAGAAAGAGTAAGGATGAGTATTTTTAACTGTGGCATTTCAACAATTGGCTTTGGTGATAACTACACCTTGTACTCATCTATAAAAAAACGAGGAAAGTGGGTGATTTAAGGGAGAAATATATGACTAATTATTAATCATGAAGAAACTTGATCGGGTGTATATTTTTAAAATTTACCAGAATGTTATATTTATTTCATTTTATAGTTTTATTTTCATTTCCTTACTCGGAAAATGATTTCTTCTAGTTTTTCAAAGATATTTTATGCAAAAAAAATCATAAAGTGACTAATGGTAAGGGATGATGGAGCTATTTGTTAGAAGTGAACTTTTCTGTTCATTGGATGTGTATGAGAGATTAATCTGATATCTAGTTCCCAATGCTTGGTGAGATTGAGCGTTATACACGAAATCTCGGGCCATTAAAAACCTCTGTTTTTTGCTGCGGGGATTATAAACAAATTACTCTTTCAGCTCTTAGAAAAAGGGCTAAAGGCTCAAATGTTAGCCTATCTTTTAGGCATATTGTCTGGTGGTTAAATCTGTGAAAACATTGATATTTATTCTGATATTAAATTTAAATGGAGAACCAAAATTCACTCTCGCGCTCTCGCCTTGGGAGGAGGAATCTGAAGATTTCTATTAGATGAAGTACGCGTGTTTTTTCTGCGAGTTGCGAATAAAGGGAATGCGTGAGTGAATTGAGGTTTTTGCGGTTCCATCGGGCGTTTTAGCTCCGGGTGGTGGTCGGCTTAAAAATGCACACAGGACGAGAGGGAGATGGGGAGCGGGGGTGTAGGCAGAGGGAGGGGGGGGGGGAATCACAAGCGGGAAGCAGGGATGGGGTTGTGTATCGGGGGCCTTTGGTTAGTTATTCTTTCTCGAGAGATTTACAGCTTTGACGGGCGGGCGAGGTGGAGAGGAGAGAAAAAGCAACGAGAGAAGCCCTCCACGGTGTGTGTTCTCCTGCGAAATTACTCAATCCCATCAAATTCACTCTGTGGGAGCCAACTCCCGAGATTTGCCGCTTCTCTGTTGTGTTTTTTGGCGGCCCTGCCTTTTGTTTTTGGGTACGAGCGAAAATCCATCCGGTGTACGTATAAAACCTTGAATGAATCATTTTGATTTGTTCCCAGATTTACCTCTGTAGAGCCGAAATCTCATTTAAAATAGGTTTTCCGGCTTCTTTTTTGCCCGCGTGGTGAGGTTTCCTGCTTTATTTTAGTGAGAACAAATTGCTTTAGTTTTGTTTACAAAGATCGATCCGCACACCCAAGATTAACTGAACTCCGTGAAATGGAATTGCTCCTTTCGAGTTTTAATCACTCGTGGGACGTGATTGTTTGTCTAAGCCTCTTACTCATAAAGGTAATTGCTCAGGATTTACATCAGTAATGTCACTAGCCCTTGCATCATGTATTCTGATTTCACTCATATAAACAACTTGCGATAAACACAGGAAAAAAGTGAGAAGAACTAGGTTAATTAGGTTCTTACTTGGTTAA
Organism: Ceriagrion tenellum; assembly: GCA_963169105.1. NCBI lineage: Eukaryota > Metazoa > Arthropoda > Insecta > Odonata > Coenagrionidae > Ceriagrion > Ceriagrion tenellum. The sequence continues at coordinate 98,322,126 of OY720644.1, forward strand.
CAATATTGGGTTATCTTTCCAGTAGCAGAATTGGGCCATATCATCTCATTCGCTAATCGCATTCATTATTTTGAAATATCGAGAGGATCATATCAACGGCCAAGTGAAAAATTTGCTTTAAAAATTATGCCAATTTGACGATTCCGTGTATGTATGTGTACCCCTAATCGATTAAGAAGTGTGTGGCTCAATTCCTTGGATAAAATGTGTTTGAGAAATTAATTTTTTTTCCAAAAATTTTCAGAGACTTTTCCCTGAAAAATTCCATGCTTAATGCAAACATTCTTATAATTTTCTCACTTTAATAATTGTAGAGCCAATCTTTAACTCTTCATTCTCTCTATATCTTATTACTATAAATAAAATGTTTTGTTCTCTCTTTATTTTTAACCTCTTTATCTCATCAAGTCATTTGAAACTCGCGTTACATTGTGGAACCGCGAGAAGGAATAACTCATTATAAAAAATATGTACATTTCCTCCGTTTTTAACACTTTCTACCGGTTTCGACTGTTTGTTATGAAAATGACTCTGCAGGCGTTAAATCAGGTAGACAGCATCAAAAACGTAGTGGAACTGTACATCTTCTTTATTATGAGTTACTGCCTTTGTCTTATTTTCCCTCTACAGAGTCATTTGTGGGTGAATATGGTATCAGAATTATTTATATTATTTTGATTTCTTTTGGACTAGAGGTTTTGGTAAAATTTACTTATATTATCTCTAAAATGCATTTCTGATAAAACGCTCCACATGTTAAGTAAAGCCAAACACGATTCCCTCTCGCTAAGAATTTATCTTATCCGTATGGAGCCCATAGGGCATGCATTCCATTCATTTCCTGAACGTTTATTTCGATCCAAAAAGCAGTGATTGTCGCTTTAAAATTTCTCAACTCACTACCACGAGACGATTTAGTTTGTAGATTCTTTAGTTACGCATAAATATGGCAACATTTAATATGTTTTGTCAATGGATTTATTTGTATCATCTGGTCCGAGGAAGCAGATGCTGTGTGATCCTGTGCCTTCGCGCGATGGACTTCGTACTGATCGCGAAATTCGAATCGTTCCCTTGCATCCAGACACCTCAACGTCCGTCCATCCTAGTTTTGAATCACCGACGCGGGACAGATCCCCTCAACCCTCTGGCCCTTGTACGCATTCCGAACGTACACTGGTCTTCCGTGTCGTCCACGCCACGAAATTGATGTCTGCCCTCTTATCAAATCACTATTTCTCGCCGTGGAGTTAAGAAATCTGAGAGAGGTTGCCGTCGTGGACGAGAGCCCCTCTGACATGCTTGTACTTATTGCTCCGGTCCGTTACCGCTCGGATATATGGGCCTCGTGAGGGGAGCACGCAGAGGGCAGGGTATGTGTTTGCCATGCGACCATTCCGCTAATCGGGGATGCGTTGTCACCTGCACCGTTCTCGACGCCTGCTGCCGAGTTTTTAAGGTGACCACACCTTTGGGAACAAGTTGACGTAGGATCAGTTTGAGGCTACTAATGCTTTTTGAGCATTACTGCGGATGAATAAAGGTTTTACTTGGTGGTACTGAGCCAACTTTTCTCGACAGGATTTTCTGGCTGCTGTCATAAATACGTTTAGCAAGATTCAGCCTCTCTCAAAGCGAGACATACTAAATTTAATGGGACAGTTTAATAGCTAACATGATAATTTCTGGCATTATAAATAAATAAATGAAATAATTAAATTATATTATTAAAACATCGACTAAAATTAGGCTATGGAACTCCCTCGCTATCTTAAAATATTCAACTAAAAACTGGGTTAATGGAGTTTTATGTAAGGGTCATGTGCCCATTTGTACCATTTGAATATTTTGAACCATTGGAGTATATTTTGAATCGCTGTTTGAATGACTAGCGAGGGCCTGTATTTTAGCAGCGTATTACTTGAACAGACAATTATTATTTCAAAAAGTGATGAACAAGTATGACGATTACCAGTACTTTTCCGTCTCTCTTGAAGTTTTCTTAGGTAGAGCAATTTAAAACTCCTAATTTTGCTGGTTCATCCTTGCCTGCTGATAGCTGTTGAAGCAGAAAAAAATAGCCATCTAGCCGAGTAAACTTTAGTCAAATCTTTGAAGAGGAATTAGATAGGGATGAAATTTGGTGAAAGTTATTGGAGGGGAATCATTCCTTGAATTCAACCCTAGTTATACTTCAGTATATAGCTAAGATGACTGATAATAATTATTTAAAGCACTATGGATTCGTTATTACTTTTACTATTAGCATTCAAATGAATATTAATAGTAAAAAAATTGGAGAAAATACACCTATGTAAGAGTTCTACGGGGAGTTAGGGTGGAAATTTGCGATATGAACGCTTTGCTAAGCCGACGATGCGGACTTGTTGAGAATTCCGAGAAAAACGAAATGAGAAAACGGAAATGGAAGGTGTAAGAAAGAATTATCGTGCCTTTAGGGCAGAAACGGTATGTAATAATAATTCGTAATATTCATAAACCATGAAAGATTATTGTGGCTAGATGAACGGAGTGGAGAGTTGCAGAAAACTTCTATCTTCAGATTTATGGCCGCTGTTGATGATGATAATCAAGTAATGGCAAAAGAAGATATAATACTTACGTCAAGATATCTTTATCAAAAACCCCTTTTTATGATTAAGTAGATTTGGCTATAGTAGGCTTTAAAGTTATTTCAACATAGATCGATTCTACCAATCGAGATTTCAAAGAAGATGCCAGGGCGTGATGCGTTGAAATAAATATCGCAGTGGCCTATAGGTTAGGGTATTTAGCGGCATAGGCTACACGACTCGTTTCCCATGCAAACGTTTCTCGCGGGAGGAAGTGGGAGTGGAGCCCGGACGGACCCGGGATGGCCCGGCCGAGCCCTCCGCGGACAGCGGCGGCCGAACTGCCCGCGCGCGACTTCCCCTGCCCGCGTGGGAATCGCCTTGTCCGGCTGGCGGCCTGTCGCTATCCGGCCATCGATTCTGAATTCTGTGGGAGTCCCGCGGCCTCCCTGGGGTCTCGTTCGAACTCACTCCCTCTCTTTCTCTCCAGCGAACGATGCGATATGCCGATCGTTTAGGGAGATGCATCGGGCGGGAGGCTGGATTCAGACTCGCTGATCCCCCTCTCTTTATCTTCTCTGCATGTGATTAAACCCCATGACGATCTTTCTGGCTCCGTCCCGCCTCTCTCTGCCCTGCTCTTCTTCGCCCTCGTTCTGCTCTGCCGCCCGCGCGATGGCTTCACGGAATTCCCAAAATGGGTCGATTTCTGTCCGGGGATTTGGTCGTTTGCATGTTTCACGGGGAGGTCACGATGCTAATTGAAGGCATCAGCCGACATTGGGGAAAAACTGGTGATTTTGACGCTGGGAGGATTGTTGGAGGGACCGCTGTTCCCTCTGGTGATCATAGTATCTGCCCCCTCAAGCTATTTGGCCCAGGCATATACATTGACGATTGAATGTTCAGGGGATTTTTTCGAATTTCAGGCGATTCTTTCGAATCTTTAGAGCCGAATTGGTTTCTTGATTCTCTCATATTCTAACACTGTAGTGAGACTTTTTTACACGACAAAGGAAACAGTAAACAAGGGGCACTTAGCCGAGTAAACTTTAGCCGAATAGTTCCAGAGGGACAAGGCTGGGCGGAAATTTGGTGGGCAAAAGGAAAAAAGAGAGAAACCTGGTGCAGCTACACAAACAAAATGCTTTGAGGCACCAGCAAATGGTCACAGCACGCAGCCCAATTAAAAAAAATAATTTCCCTCAATTGGAACACATGTCCTCAGAATTTGAAGAAAAAAAGGTTTTCATGTTTCCTGCATCTATATCCTTGAGATTGAGTCTGGAGACCTAGATCTTAATACTTTTAAATGCATTATCCGTTCATAACCTAGGTGTCAAGTAAAATTTCTTCCAGAGAGTGCTTTCAAGGGCTGTAGATCTTAATCTTAAAAAAAGGGACCTAGATCTTAATACTTTTAAATGCAATATCCGTTCATAACCTAGGTGTCAAGTAAAATTTCTTCCAGAGAGTGCTTTCAAGGGCTGTAGACTCCACTGAGTGGAGTAATAATGATATTTTTGGGTGTTTTTCGCCATTTTGACCAGCCAGAGAAATCATGACTACCGTTCATTTCGAAAACCATTCTATGAAGCATCATAAAAGCTTGCTTTAGATATTGTCAGTATCGGCTATCATTTATGTTATTAACGCTCCGGTGCACTGAGTATGTATTTCGATAATTTCCAAACGGAACCTAAAATTTTATTCTAAAAATAAAAATAAGTCCTTTTTATGTGTGGGAAAGTAGTTTTATATCGAGTACATACTGAGCAAATTTGAATACTGAATAGACTTCAAATATTTTCAACGTGATGTAGGTAAATTACTTATGAAATTATGCGCAAGACAAAAATAGGAAAGCGACGCAGTCTCTTATTTATCTTCATCTTAAAAGCATGCAAAATATAAAAAAAGAAATGAAATTAGTTTCGCAGAAAGTAAACTCTTTCCTGGAAAATGGTTAAAGTCTCCGTCTACAGAGATCAAATATCCGAAACCAATGTTCCCTAGAGAACAGTTTTTATTTTTTATTGGCCTTTTTAATAGGTCTCTCTTGCAATTACGCTCCCATCTAATTCCAAATGCTCTGTTTCGTGTTTCTGCAAAATTGGTCACGGTAAGGCTGGAAAATGCTGGACGAGCAAGGGAACCCAGACTGGTTTTGAGATGTGGTGAGAGTGACAGACTTGATAGTGAGGATTGGATAACAGTTGTGCCTATATGGATAGAGAGGGGCAGGGGAGCCAAACTACTTTGCCATGCAAACACGCACAAGGCTAATACGCAAGTGGTTTCTCTTCATCAATACCATGCTTTACCCGTGTATTTCCTTGCCACGTACAAGGAGTGGTAGAACGAATAAAATGCAGCAAACCGGGCGCCTGGTAGATGTGACTCATGGAATTTACCGAGGCGCTAAGGTTGGCAGCAGCTAGAAAAGGTTTGCTCACTGATGCTCCGCAATTTAAAACCTTCCTCCCCTGCTAGGCAGGGTTTTAAAAGTTCTGAACTCCATGTACCAAAATCATCCCCCCTGCGCAGCGACAGGAGCTTTTTCGACTGCTATATGGTAGCGCGCGTTTGGCGCGTAGAAATTGATACCACAAAAATGAAATTTACTTTTATTTACAATTTCGGATCTTTGAATAGCTAAGGCTTGATCTTCTTGAGTTCCCCCTTATATGAACTACGCCTTTGCTGGTCGCATATTTGAAAATGTATTCGCGTTTCTTATTTTGTGCTTTCTATTTATACGTGCCACACTTAGTGGCTCTATATCCTTCATATAAATATAATTATTTGCTATTTGTGCGGACCAAGGATGTGGAAAGGATGTGCACTTTGTGGGTTGTGGCTGAATAGAGGGTTTGGCGGTGTCGGGTGAGAGTATGGCAGGGGACGACGTGGAGCTTCGGCCGGATACACTCCTCTTGTGAGAGTTCTCCGATCATCATTGGCCTCTCATCGCTGTCTTCTCCCCTTATATCCGATGGTCTTTCCCAGTCCGCATACCCTTTTATTCTCCGTTCCCTCCACCCCGATCTCGTGCCCCCCATCCCTTTTATGTGAAAGACCCTTCCCCCTATACCCTCCTGGGGTCGAGCTGGGGGCGAAGGGCGGAGGGAGGGAGGGTTGGTCCTGCTACCCTTCTCCCGCCTTTTGTGCCTCCGCGACGCCCGGTATAACTTATGGCCGCAATTTCACGGCTCATAAATTTTCAAAATTCATCCCCACACACACACTAACTCACTTTCTTTCTTGCTCGCACACATACAATACGGACACTCCGATGATGACACCGATGCTGGGTCCATGCCGTGAGGGCATTCATGACGAGTCGGTCCTTCTATTTCCTGGAGCAAGAGGGGGCATTTTGTGGCAATCAGTGTACGCTTTGCGTCCCCGCCCCTTCGATATTATACATACATATAATCGTCCCCTCTCGACCTATTTCATAGTCGGATCCGCCAACCCCATTGCGATTCCCAACCACCCCTCGATCATTGGGGTGGGCGCATAGCCGCGGGTGCAAATAAAATTATTATTCATAAATGGGCGAGTTGATCCCACTCGACTGTGACACCTCGCCCACTTCAAACCAACTGGTGTCGACTCCGTTTGTTCGACGACTTCATTTAGTCGCGACCGAGGCCTGAAGGGATGATAATCCTCTCGCGGGTTTGTGACTGTGAATAGGAACTTTGTGACAATGAGGGGGATGAGAGAAGTGGTATAAGGGATTATTTTAACATTGCTAAAGGGAGTGGAACTTGACAAACTTGCGCTTATAATGATGGATAATTATAACGTCAATTTTAATCCCTTGCTCCTAAGGTTCTCCATGATAATCTAATGATCAAGTGTACTTAAATGTGGAGAAAATATTTCGAACTCAACCAATACCTCTGTCGATTGTTTCTTTTCAATAAATCTAAAGTTAGTCTTCACCCATTTAGCATACAATGTTTATTTTTGTCGCATGAAATGAAAAATGGTTGAGTTATTACCATTTTCCAATTCGTTGGCTTCCTTATTTTTTTCTCGGAAATTAATTGAATCCCTACTTATGTAATAATAATTAAGTACGTGTATTTTAGCACCCTTAGATATTTATACGGACGATCAATACAAAAGCTATAAGTATTAATCTTTTTCATCTTTAAATCTCATTCCGAAAATTTCACTCATGATTCCTGGTTAATTTTGTTAATCCTGAAAAACTGAAAAAATTGTAAAAATATATTGACTCATTTTAGTGGTTTCTGGAGTCAAGGGCTAGTTGTAGGCATTTTTTAAAAAGAAAATATATTTCTTTGCGGTCAGTAGAATCTAATTTATCCATCTGCAACTCCCAAAAAACGTCTTTCATCGTCACTCACGGTGTCGCATCACTCCAGCATCTGAGAGAGGGATAAATCTAGAGTATCCTATCCTCTCAGGAAACGGAAACACATTGGGAAGAATTGGCAAATGAAAAAAGAGGAACGAATGAATAAAACAACCGGAACCTTAGCGTCCGACCAAAGCGTTTGCGTCAGCGACACGAGGGTGTGGGGATGTTTGAGGGGAAAGGGGAGAGGAGGAGGGGTAAGAAACGTGATCTGAGGGGAGGAGAGGGTGAGGGGGGCGTAAAGGGGAGGGCGATATCCTGTGTGGTGTAGGCCGAGCGGCGTTCGGGAAGAGAAGATTGAATTTAACCCAGAGGGTGTTCCCGGAGATGCACTCCTGCACTCAGCATATAGGGGGGGAAGTATGGTTTAGGGAAGGAGTTGGTGGGGGAAGGTTGCGGCACGGCAATGTGGGCGGTCTGGGAGGTTAGCAGGACCTTGATGGCGCCTCTGGGAACGACCGTGAGGAGGACAAGGGTGAGAGGGATAGGTAAGGGTTGGTTAAGGACTGGGCAAAGGGCTCAGGGTTTAGCTTGTACGTTTGGGGAGGACCGCGGTGGATCTCCTGTAAGGCGTATTCGGGAGGGTGTCCTATACCGACCCCTCCCACCGACCCCTTGGGGATATCCCCGGGAGTTGATGCGATCGTATGTGAGGGAGTGGAGTCCGGTCGATCTGAATCTGGGTACGAAACGGAACGGGAAGGAGGGAGGGAGGCTGGAAAAGGGAAGGGGGCGGGTGTGGGAGTGAAAGGGGGTGGTGTGGGGGACGGTAAGCGATCCCCGACACATTGTCGCCCCTGCGTGTGAGTTCATGGGTTCGGCAGGGGTGGGTTCATGGCCGAACAACGTCACGGTTATTGAATATCGTGGGCCAAAGGGGATTAAGACGCTATTCGGCCCATCCCTCCAGCCCACTGCGCCCAATTCCCTCCACTTCCACCACCTCCCTTCCTCTCCCCCCCCCCCCGCAGTGATGATATAACAACGTTATAATCCCGCCCCCATGACGACGGAGAGGATAAAAAAATACTCGGATACGGCCGTTTTCTTTCCCTTCCGTTCCGCCGACGACAAATCGCTTCTTTGTGCGTCTGTGTATTCAACTTCACGGACATCTGTGCGACGATTTCTCGGTTCTCTTCTCTTTTCGACAATTCTCCCGCTTCCGATGCATTGAGTTGCGTTCACGGTCTTTATATAGGAAGAAAGCAAGTTTCCTTTTGTGCTGCTCTTCCACAGATTTCGTATCCCTGGATTTTTTGGATGTATTGCTTCTTTTTTTAATTTTTTTGGCGGTCTGAATTTCTGGGACAACTTTGTACATGGAGCTTGTTGGATCTACGTTGAAAGTTCACCTTTATTCGGAAAGTCTCTAGACTTTCGTAAATTCACCTTTTCTGATTTAATTATTGTTACTTATTTCACCTTTTATTTTCTAGCTCTGTGACTCACGTGGTTGGACTGTTATTAATAGAATTCACGTTTTTTTCTAATGCATATTCAGGTCCAACTGTTTTAGATCTTTGCTGTGAAATAAGGCAAGCCATAAGGCGAATTAACTTAAAATAAGATAAAAATGATTTAACGAATTTCTATAAAAAGTCTTATGTGCTTATTCACAGCTTTTTCTTATTTTCATTCCGAAAGTGCTACATTTTCCTCATCGCTGGCTTCCTTATTTAAAATATACATGTCCAGAAATTTCACTCAAAATGGTTTCTTTGGGCCAATGATTATGGCTGGAGAACTAATATTGCCAAAGTTGGCTGATCTTTGCACAAGTCTTGAGAGGAGTTGAAACGTTTTGTGGTATTTTTAAAAATTTTAATGCCATCAGGTGTTTTCGTATTTGGCATTATTATTATATTTTCGAATTTGACATTTTATTATTATGCATATTTCTGCATACTTGATTGGCAAATTTACAAAATTTATATGTGATTTCAAACTAGAAAGATAAGGAGGAAAAGCTTCTCTCAAGAGGATACTCCGGCTTTTTTTATTTCAAATATGGAGAGATATTTAGTCAAATTTTTTTACCAAATTTCAAAGTAGTACGTTATCAAGGAGCAAAAACCTATGAGATTTTGATATGTTATGAAGTTTCATGCCTTTGAATAGCATTGACGCTAGTATTGCAGGGAGTTTAATTATGTATTCGTGAATTAATTACGAAGATAACCTCTTGAAGCTTCATAATATAGCTCTTAGCTATGCCCAATGGCATATTCGGTGATTCATTTGCATGAAAATCATTCAACTGCTTGAACTCAATCTGATCACGTTCACTGATTTGCTCGTAATATTTGTCTGTTCAGATTTTGAATATAAATGATGTACTCTCCGGTGAATGGGTGTTTCCCTGAGATTTACACCGTAATGTGAGCAAGATTATTTGATGCCATACGATATAAAATTAACATTATTATCCATTATGTTCGAGGAGAGGCCAATCATTTCGGCAGGGCTTTTGAGGATGTTGACGATGAGTTGGGGAAATCATTAAAATTACATTTTGCGTCATATCAATCAAGCCAAGCAAATAGTAAAGGATATTGTGCTTCGTTTTATATTACAAATGGTCAATGTCCTTATTTGACTTGCGGAACTTCTAAACTACTATATAGAATACTAAAATTCTACGTTCTCTCTCTCTGCATCAGATTCTTCGTTTTGGAAAACAAGATAATCAAGCGTATGAAGTTGTGGGCAGTAATGCACCCGAAACCGCCACTATTACATTTATGCACCAATCAAAGTAAACTGTAAGAATTTGTGTTCAGTTTTATAATTTCTGGTAATGAGGGTTAGCGTTTATAGTCATGTGGCGTGTTCTATTCATAAAGTTGAAGTTAACTAAATGTTTATGTTTTATCCATTTAAAAAACTATCAGCAGACGCCAGCATTACCAATAGGAGAAGGAATTTTTATCCTTGTCTAGTTTCATTGCACAGTAGCATCTTTAGAAATGAAACACTTTAGGAATGATTCCAAATGTGACTTATTTTCGGAGGAACAGGATAGCAGCAAAACTTTCAGAAATAAATTAATCTAAATCAGTGAATTGCAATGTTTAATTTATAACAGCCTTTTTCTAAATGGGTATTACAATCGCTTTCCACAAAGAAATATATAGTTTACCAGAGTTTGCTAGATTAATGATTCGGAACAATGATTCGCAGGTTTTAAATCTAATTAACTGAAATGTGAGGGAAAGGGCTCACTTGCTGAATATGTCGGAAGAGATATTAAGTTAGATTTGCCTCATTTGCTGCTGAGAAGAAGAAAACAGGCCTAAAGGTTCTGTCTATCAGGACAACAGAACCTTGAATTATGTTCAGATGAAGGTGTCTACTACTGCCTCTAAATCTGAAATTCCACCGTAGAAAGTATTTGTCATTTTTTCACTCTACCCCCAGTGTTGCTATTTACTCAATACTCACCTATTTTAATCCTTGATCCCTGATTTGCCCAAACTTATCCTAATACATCACTAATATTTGTTTCCCACGTTTAATTTTTGCGAAAAGTTTTTCCAAATAAATTATATAGGAGCCTTTTAACAGTTTGCGGGGCGATTATGGAGTAAGAATGTACTAGTCAAAGATGAGACACCTAGCGGTATGTGTTGGAGAAATGATAAGCGACATAAAGTTACGCAAGGCACAGGGAAGGATAGTATTAGCGACTATTGCCAAGTTACCAATTATGGAATGAATATCTTCATGAAATGAACTTGGTATATACATCTACATACTACCCAGCGAGCCGCCGCATGAACGTGTGGCAGGGGGTGGTAGGTCACCAGCCGTGTAAAGATGGAAAATTTTTGGAGGTGAAATGGTGACATGTACTATGGGAGTGTATTTAGAGGAGCTCAGTTTTTATGGTGGTCGCTTATTTTTCGCGGAAAGAACGAGTTTTTGTACCTCTCTGTTTGGCAGTGTATCTCTCTTATTTTATCGCATCTGTCAGACCTAGAGATGTAGTGAGGAGTCATGATAGTATTCTCTATGTCGCTCTGAAAAATATCAGTCCTGAATTTATCAAGCAACCTATGCCTAGCGTGTAGCCTCCGAGTCTATAGGGGCTCCCACCTTGATCCCTCTAAAAGTTGTGACAACAACAGAGCGTACACTATATGTACGCTCGTAGCAGTTTTTAACGAAGCGCGCTGCTTTTCTTTGTATTTCATTAAATTTTCTGGTCAATTCTTTCTGTCCAGGGTCTAAAATTCTCGTGGCGTATTCTAGGTGTGGCCCAACCAGGGCAAAGTAGCATCTCCCTTTGACTTTTTCATCCGAGGACTTTCCTATTATACCCTTAAAAAACTATTTTCTTTAATGATGTGCTGCATATGTTTTGTATGTGTGTTCCACACGATGTATCTGAAGTTAAAATATGGTGTGGAGGAAGATAAAACTGTAAGAAAAGCAAGAGACAAAAATAGATGAATTGATGAGGAGAGCCAGAAGAGTACGACGAAAACATAGGGCAACTCATCAGTCTTGGTAAAGAACTATAAATTTTGGCAATCCTTAAGTCTCGGCAAGAAATTTAAACAGAGCTATAGGAAATCAGGAAGGTGAAGAATTGTAAAACTATAAAGTTTTTCTACGCGTCACTTCCTCCCGATATTTGTTTTCGTAGTACCTTAGTCTATCAAGCGTTGTATGGAAACTGGTTCCGTTATTTATTTTAGTTAATGTTTTCATAATTATTTGACAGGAAATACCATCATTTTTCTCTTGTTCTTTAAGTAAAAACGCGATAAATGAAGTATCTGTTCAGTTTCATTTGTTGGAACGAAGTGTTTAGGCTCAAACAGAACTTTCAGTAGTGAAATATCATATGTGCGGTAGTAGAAAAGTTAATTTTTTACAAAGAGAAATAGGTGCTAAACTATAATATCAAGGAGAGTTGAAATGGTTAATTTCTTTTCTTTTCTCTCCTCCACAAACTTAAAATTTATTCCCAGGACTTCCTTATTTTCTTCTTCGTAGTGAAATATCATGTGTGTGGTAGTAGAAAAGTTAATTCTTTACAAAGAGAAATTAGTGCTAAACTGCAATATCGAGGAGAGTTGAACTAGTTAATTTCTTCTCTTTTCTCTCCTCCGCAAGCTTAAAATTTATTCCCAGGACTTCCTTATTCCCTATTTTCCTCTTTCTCCCTTCCGATTCCACGTTTCTTTTCCAAGCGTCCCCTCCTCATTCTTATCACGGCTCCACATTCATTCTTCCACTTCCCTCACTTTTCCACTCCCGCCTTGTTTCCCTCACATTCGCATTCCAATCCGACTTGAAACTCCCTCCTTGACTTCCCACACCGCCCCCTGACCACTCCATCGTCTCGTCGAGAGGTTCACTCCCACCTCCGACCTCCCGTTCCCCGCCTCTCCCAGCCCCAAACTCACCCCCGCCCCCCCATTCCTCCCCCTTCTCTCTCTCTCTCCTCGCGCTCATGAATTATTCAGTGACCTCCCTTGCATACACGGGCACTGAAGCCATCTCCCACCACCACACCCTCCTCCGCCTCCCCCTCCCCTCTTCCCAACTCACCCCACGCACTCGATCCCGCCCCCACTCCTGCCCCCACCCACTCCACTCCCGCTGACTACGTTCCCTGCCGTGCCTAAAAGAGTGACATCTGTTGTGCCCCCCGGGAATTAAGAGGGATGTTGCTGGGCGAGGAGGGGGAAATTGAGTGGGATGGGTGGAGGGTGGAGGGGAGATAGGAGAGGGAGGAAGGAGTCCACACACAGACATACACAGTATAGTGTTGGAGTGGTGGTGGTGTTGGTGCATGCATCATGGCAAGGGAACGTTTAGGAGTGGGGTGGAAACTTCCCACTCTTCCCGTTTCCCTCTACCCTCCGCCCAAGTAACGCGCCTTCTCTTTTGTTCCCGGAGCCTCCCTCAACCCCTTCGGCATCGTAATACACCCCTTCCTTTCTTCCCTCCCCCTCACCCCCCCCCCGGGTCTGCTTCTGTTACGCGCGCTACCCTCCCCCGCGCACCCGACCTACCCCCGGCCCTTAACTCTTTAATGCCTCGCCGGTGCATCCTACGGCGGTGACCCTCGACCCTCCCCTCTCTCCTTCAGAAGTCTCTTCCATCTTCTCCTCGCGATATGAGAATGTTTTGCGCAGAATGCGCAGTTTCTGCGCCGTCTCTCTTCTCCTCCAGTCATTTTACGCATATTCGCGCGTCGAGCCCGTTCGCTTGTTAGAGCGAGCGGAGTTTTGGCTTCCCTGTTTTTTTTTAAATCGCTCGTTTTTAACCCTTCTCGTGTTGTATTTTTTTATCCATTTCGCGAGCGGGGAAATCGTCAGGCTTCGTTCACTGCGTCCATTTGGACTAATTTCTCTCTCTCCCGTCTCATTCTCGGCGCTGAAATTCGTAAGACGTTTCATTTGCACTTTCGGATTTTCTTATTCACCCAGCGAATGAACCGTAGTACGAAATTCTTCCTAGTAGTTTAGAGATCAGAAGTCAGTGAGCGTGCCTAGTTAGCATTTTATACATATACTTGACATAACTGTTTTGAAAAATTATTTGCGTGAAAGCAATGCAAGCTTGTGACGAAGTAATGTAAAAGTTTTTACAGATTATTAAATACTAGCTTAGTTCTTCCAGGGTAACCCTTTGTTCCGCTGGTCACTCTAATCACCATTTGTTTTCACGCTTGGATTGGTTGCGAGCTTTCAGAAAAATAATTTCCTGCATTTCAGGAGCGCCCACATTTCAGTGGAGAAATAAGAACAACGCTCCTGACTTCCGGTGCTATATTCAGGTCTTTGTAACTTAGGCATTGAAATTAGAGTCCAGCAGTCAATTATGTTCCACAGCGTATCGATTTCAAATTTATTATCTATTGTTTCCGTTAAAATATTATATTCGATACTCTTCTAACATCACCCCTGATATCTCTTCTCTTAATGATTATTATACCAAGGTTTTAACGATTTTCTCCATTCATTACCCATTTTTTGTTTTCATTAACTGCTCACAATATGAACTATCATGCCACCTATATTTGTGGATGTCTTGTATATTCTTGTTTCTTTGTAAGTATAGTTACTTGTCTATTAAATTCTCCTAATTTTTTTGCTCACCTTTTTTCTATTTTTGTCTCCATCCAATCATTATCGAATTGGCAAAGCGGTTAAAAACTTAACCTACCATGAACGTCGTAGCTTACGGTGAACTTATCAGTTGGTAGGCGCTCTTTGTGATGAAAGGACATTTATTCTGAAAAGGGAGCCCGTTTTATTGGCGCAATGCAAACCAATTTCATTATTAATCCATTCAAACCCTGTTCTTTTTCCAACCTCTAATACAAAGCCGTTTTTTATAACTAGCTAATATTGTTAGTCTTAATGGAGGCCTTACCAAAAGATATGGTAACTGGATAAAGTTGCAAAAGGATAAAATTATGACAAAATATTTAAAATATAGTTACTCGAGCGCGTAGAGAATTCAAAGCTGCCATATCATTATATCAAATCCTATATGACGACCCCAGAAGTCAAGGGGTCTAAGTAACAAAATCGTTGTTTTGAGAAAACTTAAGTCAAAGTTGAAAATGTTTGGTACCACCCACTAAGTAGTTAAGAGGCATTACCCTAGATAGCATCACCTGTCAAGAAAATCACTTGGATCCCTTTACCAGCTAAAAGATTTATATTTTCACATCCCATTCCTGTACCTAACTTATTGTTTTAAATATCACTTAGACCCCTAGACTTCTGGGGTCCACATATATACTCGTAGCAATGCGCTTCTATGATCGCGAACATGATTTCCTTTCTTAAAATAGTCCGGAAAAATGTTAGTTTTCTATAAATTCCAATATTTTAACCTACACACTCGATAGGTTGCGAGTTCAAGTCCTACCTCAGTCACTATCTTTTTTTTTTTGCTTTTCAGTGAAGATCTTGGGTTAGGTCGTAGACTTTGACTGCAAGAAGCGGGAGTATCTTACTTGTACTCAACATGGACACCTGCCTGTTTCGCGGTAGAATGTAGAGCTTATGACGGACGTATGCCACGCCTGCTTTTTCATTCTGTTTTAATTCTCCTTAAATGTTACCATTTTTTCCGCCAAATAATAATGATCACCATCGGCAGACAGGGACACGGGCATCTACGAAAGCATTTACTTATGTCTGAAGAGGCTATTGGAGGGAGGTGAAATGTCAGACTTCGGTATTGAGTAGCTCGGGGTCCGCCAGAGGGAAGGTTCTCCACCGCGATTGAAGTAGGATTCATAATAATCCGGTAGCCGGCCAACGGCATAAACTTTAGCGTATGCGAAGGGCTGAGACGAAAATTGTAGGGTAGCACCAGAGAGATAAGGGAAATGTGGATGGGTCGGGAAAATGTGAAAAGAGGATGAGATGGAAAGAGATTGGTGATAGCGAGCGCGGTCAAAAGCCCGGGCGGCGGATTTAATCCTGCGGAAGGAAGCGGGAGGGATAGGGGGTCGAAAAACCCACTCCTCCCCCCCCCCGCCCCACAAGTCTGAAAGACCGAAAATTAGAGGGCGGCGCCGGTGGATGATGGTACGATTGTCGGGTGCCTACCGAAAGGGGTGGGCAGGCGTGGGCACATGCGTATCCCAGCAGGGGACTAATTTATTTTCTAGGATGCGCGACGGGTTAATATTTCGTGGAAAGCAAGGAGGAGATGAGGAGCTGCGAGTTGAAAGTGCATAAAAAAACTAATTCAGCATATATTATATTGGATAGTTGAGTTACATCCGTGGATAAAGTGCGTGGAAGTTGAACAAAAGATGGTAAATAACGTTGAATTTGGGGAGATTCATGGACGGGTCCAAGAAGATGTATTGGACTATCAAACCTTTTAGGTCTAATAGGGGAAAGAAACTATTTTCGGATTTCTTCATGTGAAGATATCTGATTCCAAATTTTGTTTTAAATTTTATATTATGCATATGCTGACGAGTTACACCTACCCATTTTATGATAAACTAATAATTCTGAAAAATCAAAGCTGATATTCTTTCATTGCTATTTTTACTATCATTTGAATGATCCATACACAATTTCATTATATATATGGCTCCAAAATTTAAAAAAATCTAGTTCAATCGTCTGCTTATCAGTCTCCTACATTCAGCTATACTTGCCCCTCTTTTTCACCCTCATGTAAATACTCTCCTCGAGAAAAAAATTTGTCGTCATTAGCTATCCTTTTACTCTTTCGGAAGTCATTATATACTTTGCTCTCTCATCGTCCATACCTGTCGTCTCCACCGTTAACTCTCCCTGGAAAAGGTCGTTTGTTTGACTGAGGGATAGTGCTAATGCGTTCTGAAATGTCAATGAGGAAGTGAGGTAGTGTTGTAACAATTATGCAAAAATTAATGCTTGTGCGATCCGGGATAAGAATGCAGGTGTGAATCGTCATCCATTGTCTTTTATTTGTTGCTACCAGAGAAACTATAGGATGTGGTAATGGAATAGGCGAGGAACATCTCTAGGCTTGTTCATCTAATTCTCATAAATCATTCATTACATAAGTTTTACATATTCCACGGCGTTTTTATTGATCAATTAATCACACATCACAAGTCTATATGTGAGGAGGATCAAAACCAACAAATGGGTGTATATATTGAATATGTGACGTATTATGAATTATAATCAACGAGCAGATACTTTTTAACGTTTAATTAAAAAAATAAGGCGATTAAAAATTATTATCTGAGAAAAATTATTATTTTTCTGTCGGTAATATCTTCTGATTAAGTTGACGATGGTTTTTACATCGCGTCGACGTATTCATTTGCGCAGAGTGGTGCCATTTGGTCGACTTTACAAGGTTTGCCTAGGATGAATGTAACAAATGCTAAAAATGAACATGTTCATGTTGAAATGATCAATAAACGAAAAATAAATATAGTTTGAAATTTTAGGGTTTATTGACAAAGTAATGCATTTTGTTAAACGATCTTGAAGTTTGAAAATTTTGGTGTGTCCTGGAAACTGGGCCCTATCTTGGAAATTAATTTATTTAACGAAATCAATTGTTTATAACAGTCAGCACTAAGTGGTCATTTAGCTGGTACGCTGGTAGATATTGACTGTTTTGTCTCGCTCTATGTTTTTATTTCATTTCTGAGTGTATGGCGTGGCCTAATTAAATTGTATTATAAAGATACTGCATTAAATCCCTAATAGGACATGGGTCCAATATTTCCTCTCGCAAATTAGTGACAACAGCAGTGTCATATAAAGTTTTTACGTGAGTGATTAGTAGAATATTTTAACTTTTTCCATTCAACTGCTTCATGTAGTATATTAGAACTCGAAATTTAGTTATGAAATTGATTTCATTAGCATAGCGTTGGTGATGACGTTAATCGTCGAAACCATGGTCGCAAGTTATTAAATTCATTGTGGAAATACAAAGTTTACTCTATTCTTTAAAAATAGCATAGCGTTGCAAAATTCGGAATGGAATTCCCGCGACAGTCAATGTGGTTACTAGTGATTTCAACGTGATATGCCGGTGATGGGTGTAGGAAGGTAATGAATTCATGAGCTCTGTTTTTTTATGGCATCAAGTGTGAACACTATTACGACGGAATTCGAACAAAAACTGTTTAAATAAGCTTTTAACGAAGTGCAATTTGCTAATTTACCTCGGCATGCCTGTCTTTTCCTTTTGCATAAAGAATAAGAGGACGTCGTCATCTAAAAGTATGTCTTGAATTTCCCGTAGAATTCATTACTCAATTATTTAATTTTACCCTGCCGACATAGTTTAGGCCAGGTGATTATTTGAGAGTTATTGAAAAAAATATTTCCTATTTAAAAGAGTTTCTCATGGCCGGTATTTATTTGAACCATTCGGATAAAATATTAAAATACTGACCTGACCTCTTTGTAAAGTAGAATTAAGAGGATTTCCCGAATTTTTGGCTTTAATATCTATTTTCCGGCGTAACTAAGCTGACATTATTCAGCCCTGCAGTCTACTGCTGGCTTTTAAAATGCTGATTTTATTAAGCCGCAACAGCTTTCCGCGAGTTTTTGTGATGCAAATCTTAGTCTTTTTTTTTCATCTTCTGATCACAAAACGAACTGCTGCGCAATACTGCATCCCAATTAATAATGCACAAAAATCGTGCGCTATTTCATCACCACTCGTGCCTTCCTTTATCCGTGCAGCACCGCACTTGGAAAGAGCAAAACGAAATTAAACACAATCCAAGCTTCACTCGTGCGCTGTAATTAGCCGGAAGAGTTCCACTCTGACAATTTAATGTCATTATCTCATTAAGGCACTTGGATATAGCGAGGCGACGGAGTTATTCAACGTTCACCTCATTCTGCGATTTCGCGCCATCCCTCTCTGCGAGGGAAATCCTCTCGTTTCCGCCGTTCCACCTTCCCATAATTCCTCCAAGCCGGTCGGCGTTCGTTTGTTTCGGTCCCCCTTGGGGAGGGGAAGGGCGGAGGGAGGGAGCACGGGGGCCTGCACTTGTCATTTCATTCTGCTGCCCAATCCCTCATTGCCCATTAGCGCTCACTCCGTCCGGTC
This sequence comes from Ceriagrion tenellum, assembly GCA_963169105.1. Classification (NCBI taxonomy): domain Eukaryota; kingdom Metazoa; phylum Arthropoda; class Insecta; order Odonata; family Coenagrionidae; genus Ceriagrion; species Ceriagrion tenellum. The sequence continues at coordinate 98,340,669 of OY720644.1, forward strand.
TCTCTCGAACTCACGGATAGGGCCGGCTACCCGGAGGTCAAAAGCTGTAGGAAATTGAACTTTAAGCCGGGGGAAAGGTTCCTCTGCCCGCCTTCCCCTCTCCCCTTCAGCAATCCCGCGCCAGAAGTTCATAATGAAGGCGGATTAGCGTTAGGCGAATGATTTGGACGCGAATAAATCTCCATATAACCTGAGATGAGGAGTCGCAATCGGTGATGATCGCCTGCTATTTAGTCGGTCAAAGCCGGACGCGGCGTGGATCAGTTGCATTGGGTCGGCGGATTGGGGGGGGAGGGGGGCGGAATTACTGATTATCTGACCGAGGGCGCTGCGTTGCCGGCCCTTTCTTCGGTGTCAGCGGGAATGACGCCGCCGCTGATGGGGTGCAGGCGGAGCTTAGCGCTTGAGGCCGAAGTGCATCGCCGATAATATTCTCGCACGCCGCTTCCTCTTTCAGGCGGCCTTCCTCATCCCTACCGGACCTCTGTGATTCGCCCTTAATGATATTATTTCATTGAACCACGCGACGCCTCCAGCGTTCGCGATCGACCTGTATTTCAACTTGGATGTATATGCAAGGCCGGCTATCTATTTCCTTGCGCATGTCGGCTGGCGTTGAGTAACATTCTGCGTTCTTTATAGGATAATGCTCAGTAAGGGATGGAATTAATTCATGAGTATATACAATGAGCTGATTTTTTAGTTTATGAATCGTTAAAAACAACTTTATAAAAAAAATTATGAAGAAATAGTGGTTAAAATTAAGTGTTGGATTATTGTGTCTTGGATATTATGAAAAATTAAGAGAATACGTGAGTGAGACGTAGTCAGGAGCTAAAGTGTTGACTTAGTAGTGGCCATCTAGTCATCCAATAAGATCAATCTTTAGTCACGCGTATAAGCTCGTAATTGTACCAAACAGTTTGGAAGCTATTTCTTCCTAAAATAAATTCATATTTTTACTGAGAATTCTTTAACCACATGATATAATGTTGCCCGTTTCCGACGCAAATATTCCATCAAAGTGAACTAATTTAAAATTATGGCTGTAAGTTAAGCGTTGCCATACCTAAGGGATAATATTGGCTTGATTTAGATGCAGAATGCATAAATTTTACAATTTTTTATTGGAATGGTTATGACTCATTCAAATGAATAAAGTGAGCTTTATACCCTAAATAACCATATGGCCAGTTTAAGTGTTTGCGTAAACAAAGTTTAGTGAACAATTGAATGATCCTACTCGATAGGTTTGCTTACTGGACGCTTTCTGGAGTGCTTTTAATGGGTGTAGGTCCTCCCCTTGAATAAATACTCCAGTTTTATTGTTTATTAGCCCTGACGATTTGCTTACTCGTGACTGGAAAACGTTTTGATAAATTAAACCTTCTTGCAACAAAATAATGTCGGTTGTTGCATGTAACACTGTGGATATTCTTGTGGAAAATAACCTGTGGATTGAAACTTGGTTTAAAACTTCTCTAAAATTTGAATGTTCAGTGTTACTATAGCATGATGGTTTTGACTGTCCAGTTTTGTAAATATTTATTTTTTTCGAATAGTAGAAAGAGATAAGTTTTTGTCGAAGGTTTTTTCGGCGATTAAGTATTCCATTATGCAGGTTTCCGGGATTCGTCCGCGTTGACATCTTGAAAGATGGCGACGTTTCGCCTACTCTGCTGTAGGCGTCCTCAGGCCAGGTTGAAGCCTACGGTGGAGTAGGCGAAACGTCACCATCGTTCAAGATGTCAACGCGGACGAATCCTGGAAACCTGCCTAATGGTGGTAAGAGATAATATTTCATAAATTATATTCCTTTCACCTTCATTGTAAAGTCTTAATTATTTGAGTGGACTCCTCCTAACTCTTTCCATTATTCGGTACTTCACTTAATTGATCTATCTAAGACAACAGCTTGCTGACTCTTATTTCAAACTTTGAGTTTTTATCCTGGTTTTGGATCGAAATGGTCTTTTCTCAATCTGGAAGTATTGTAGTCGGTACTATACTTGTGTGCAAGGATATTTACAAAGATTCTCACAAAATAGTGTACTGTGCCGTAGTGCCAAAACTAGTCCCAAACATTTTTGCCCACTTACGTTTTACTCATCTTAGGAAATCAATAGATTCTTATTTCATCTACCACTGTTATCTAAAACGCTACATTTTCCTTGTCGAATACTTTCATTTTGGACTGATTTTTTTATCTTGGCTGAATTGGATGGGAGGGAGACTTAAGATGTACCGTTGCTATTATCTGCGGCATAATAGTGCGAATAAGAATTCAATCGGAAGCGGGGATGAAGCAAACCAATCCGGTTACGCATCTGAAAGAAAGCGATCGGCACGAAGGAGAAGGGAAAAAGGGAGAGATCAGGGTAATTGTGAGCAGTTAAAGGGAGAAGGGCGGGATGAGTGGAGCGGGAGGCTGCATACGCCCCCGGCGTAATCGCATTCGGCCGAGGGGACCAGTGGCTGAAGGAGGGAGAGCGGGTGGGGTCTATAAAAAAGTGAACTCCAAATACTAAGGTAAGGCACGATATAAACTTTTTTATGTGTAAGCTGTATGGTTAAAACAACACATAGTCCATGGATTTAGTTTATTCTCATCGCATCGTGTGCAAGTGAAGTCTTCACAGTTTTTTTGAGGCTGTAATATACTAGTATTTTTGCTAATTGAGCTAGACAGAAAATAATTTCCCGTTCTACTTTTGTTTTGAAGGAATTCTTTTGGAATTTCTCTCTCATTTTTTTCTGAGTGAGCTCTATCTTGTGTGTAAGCATTTTTCTTAGTCTTATCTCTCCCTCAAAATAGTTCTCAGCACATGATTCTTTATCACAATCAAGATATTTTCCTTCGCTGATTTTATTGATTGATGTTAGATCTGAGGCAAAGTCGCTTTCATTCTACTGAATGATGCCTTCATTCTTCTCGTCTGAATCTTACTCTACTCCAAATCCTATTTTCAACTCCGCCAATTTCTTATAAGCCATTTCTTATGTCGTCTGTCTTTCAAGATTATGATATTAATTTTATACGAGTTAACTTGCGCGTCCCGCACCTTATATCGCATGCCTAATATGAGGACGAAGCGCACAGCTCTCACGTATACGCTCCCAACAAGCAACACTGAGAAACAAGCGTGTCATCCACGGTGAAGTCAAATGTGCCTACCCTGAAACCCTGAAGGTACCCTGATAAGAAGTAAGTGTACACTCGAAGATCGGTCAACCCTCGTATTTTCTAAATATTTGGGATCTCGAGAGAATCTCCTTTTATAGTGTTCTTTGTAGTCCTAGCAAAGTTGACTGTTTTTTGACATGTCTCGTCCGAATTTTTCTTCTCTTCCAATAATCCCATTTTTTTATCAAGCTATATACCTACGTCGTCATCTTTGCTATGATATTCTAATCATGGGAATGGATTCGGTACTCGTAATTAAAAGTGAGACGTCCCGAAAATTGTATGAACCGACAAATTTAACCATACCTTAAGAAAGTTGTTAAATGTTACCGCCAAAAATGTTGCGAATTTAGTCGTTTGTGCCTGAGCTATGGTCCGCAAAGGTAGGCTTGCTATGGCGCGCCAATTAGTTATAACCCTTTCTTGTCGGTCAAAATCTAGCTTTTGGGACATTCATGAACGTAGTAATGTGAAGTTGCTGTAAAACAGGCGTAAAATAAGTCTTCGTGTGAAAAAACAAAGACAGAAGTCTTTACTGAAACCATGAGACTCTGACTCTAATTGAATTATGGAAACCCGTTGCCCGTGCGCCATCTAAAGGGTTAAAAGAAAGTGGAGGCGAGAGAAGTACATGATTAGGAACATGCTGCAGATAAAAATTCAGGGAACCTCGTAGAAAAAATACATGCTTTGGGGATGAAAAGGATGGCACATGACGTGACGCAGCTACGTGCCACGCTCTAGGGGAAAGGATTGCGGCGTTCCTTTCACTTGGAGCGAAAACTTCCTGGATGAGGCACCGCACTCTCAGGGCCGTCTAGAGCGACTTGGAGCGTGCCGGTGGTAGATGCATAAATATGGGCTGATTTTGGGGATTTTGCACGTAACTCTGGGGGAAAAGAGAGGGTAGGAAGGCAGGCTATGGAAGGATATTTGTATTTTAAAGGAAGGGTCGAGGAGAGATACCGTTTTGAACCCTTACACACCGCAATGCTAGTTTGAAAGACACCGCTAAAATAAGTTCTGTGCATTAGGAAAGAAAAGAGGACATATAATACTTAGTCCTCTTTACTTTGTATGTTATTATTTTATAAAATTCAGACGAGTATCTGCAAATAATATGTGGGTTACCATTTGAAGGTGATCCAGGCTTATGGTTTTCAACAGAAATTGCTAGTTACATTTTATGGAATGGAAGCTCTGGGTATGTCAGTGTTTTGGTCTAAACTTCCTGCAAGAAATATGTTTCCCTTACATTTGGTACCTGGATATTTAATTAAAATTGTTATTTTCATGTTTCTGATATTTCAAAGCATTTTACTACTTTTAATTTGACATAATATGGAACTATAAATCTGGAAATTTATGCTTTGGCTTGTAAGAAGAAATTATGAGATGGGAGTTGTTTCAAGATTAATTTTTTTAACCAAAAATTCAAAAATATCTGTTCCAGGTACATAAATGGTTTTCTGGAGTACTAATAAATTATTATATGTGTAACAGTCCAGTTTGAAATCTAAATTACTTTTTCCCGCGTGATGGAACATCTGAAGTCCTTGGGTATGGGCCTTGAAATCGTTGGCATAATTCAAGCAATATGCATCGGTGCATCTTTTTTAATAACTTTTGAATTGCCCAATCTTATTGTCAGTAGTAGTATTACTCCTCTCAGTCAATTATAATATTACTCCTCTCACTCTAGTAATAGTATTACTCCTCTCAGTCATTAGCCTATAGATGAAATCTATTGTATTCAATAAAAATTCCTTTTAGTAATGAATTTCCAAATCAGTTACTTAAGAAAGAGTTAATTTTAGTAAACGTCGTGCTAAAAACGTTGAAAGAAAGGTAAATAGGAAGATTGAACCGTCAATATGGAAGGAATCGAAGAGAAACCAATGAAGTGTGACCTCTCAAATGGACACAGCTGGACGCTTAGGGAATCTGCCGGGAAGGGGTGATGGGAAAGGCCGCACAGAAGGCGGCGAGTACACTCCCTGAGCTCCCCAATGCCGCCCATGGGTCGTCTGAAAAGGGAGTTGGTTAAGGCATGGTTACTGCAAAATGGGACGAGGTTTTTGCGCGACCGAAAAGAATGGGGATGATTTTTTTCTTCCCTTTGGGTGGAAAGAGGGATTCACTCCCAGGGGGGTGGAGCTGGGGGTGAGGGGTGTGGCATGGTTGGAGGGGGGTAGGTAATGAGGGGGCGCGTGGGGGTTAAATCAACGACACTCGGCTGAATATCAGTCTCCCCTCTTCGAAAGGCCACGGGGCGGCGGCTAAGCTTTTGACGTCCCCAACAAACGACCCCCGCCACACACCCTTCTTTGGATCTTCAAACCGCCCCCGCCTTGTGCCCCCCCCCCTCTGCTGTCAACTCCCCTTGCAGCTCAACCGATAAAACGCAAAGTCCCCTCCCCGCCGCTCCTTTCCCCACAACCCTTTACACCGCAGACTAACCAGAATTTTCCGCTCTTTACTTTTCGCCTCCCTCGCCTCCATTTTCCTCTTCGCTTCATTCTCTTTCCCTCATCCTTTATTCAGTTTCTCTTTGGGAAAGAATCCGGGAGAAATCTCTCAGCGTTCACAGTCAGGCTTCGCGAATATATCCAAAGGTTTTATTTTTTTAGCCGTACCTCATGCTATTCGAACATCTCAAGAAGTAAAAACTTAGTATTTTCCGCATGTTTTTATTTTAATTGTGGTTAAGATGGTAATTTAAACTTCCGATTAATATACAAAGTTTTCTTTTCTCACTAATAGCATAGAGCGCTTGCATGTTCCAAAATAGTATAATTTAACGAATGAAGATTTTTTTCTTATTTATGACTTTTTGGCTGGTGTCAGTGAACATTCTTTAAAGCACAGCGCTCGTATTGAATTATTAATTAGCTCGGTCTCCTTTTTTAGAAAGGAAATTATCAACGCTAATTTTCCAAATGATAATGGAGTGGGTATGTGATTTTCAGTAGTTACATTGTTGGATATAGCTGGACCGTTTTGCAGTTTGATTTTAATGTAAGCATATGCATATCAGTGACAACTGGCAGTTTTACGAATCAATGTCAATGCTATAATTCTAATAAATATTTTTACACTCAACGAATATTTCTTGCTGAAGGTTTTCATTTTTATTTAATGGAAAATTTTTGCCCGAGCATCATTTGAACAAACAATTCTATGTGAGACTCATTTCAATTGATAGGAATACGAAATTTTTTAATCTGGGTAATGTCATAAATTTACAGAAAAATAGGCCATCAAGAGTGAGAAAAATGGTATTCGCAAAGGTTGAGGTCTGGAAAAGAATAAGATCCAGCGTTGTTATTTCTCATGACGATTGTTGTTTCTCTTTATTTCAGCATCTCGAAAGTTGGAGTGTCTCAACTTCTGAAGTATTTATGTATTCCTTGAATAAATTGGTCCATTTGGCTTATTTTCTGGCTTTTATATAATATCTTTTGGTTTTGATTTATAAATGAGTGTTTGGTGATACGATATACGATCATATTTGATCAAATATTATCGCATTTAGAGTCATGCGTTTTGCACATATGTTAGACTCATATTTGTTTGCTTTATTTTGTTGCGAAGAAAAATCTTTTATTTTAAGCACCGTATTATGAATCTTTGCATTTTTCCAGGCAAGCAAAACTGAAGGTAGACGAATTGGATCACCTTCATGACTTGTTTAGGTTATCTCTGAGTTCTAGCTCCGCGAGTGACGTTGCTATCGGCCTCAAGAAGTGATATTGATATCTGTTCACTTTTCCTCTACAGCTGTCAAACCAGGAGAATCATGTTATAATTGTTGGTCGGAACCTGATCATGCCAAAGGGTTTTTTTCGCTGCTGCTACATATTTCGGTACCTCATTATAGGGTGGAATCATTAGTCTGTGTGGAGTGGAAACATTGAAACGACGTGACTATTTGAAATGTTCATAGAAAAATCATTCCTTTTCCTCGATTTATGAACGACAATGTCCAACTAGTTTGCCTATGTTCCCTCAATATTTTCTTTCCCAACGTCGGTTCCTGCTCACTCAAGAGCGATAACGCGACGCAAACAGTATTCCCCCGCGCCAATGGCAACCCCCTGCCCCTCTGTGCCGCCCCGGGCGCACAACACCCCAGTCGCCCCCGCTTCAACGCCCCCACACCCAGAGAATCCCAACCCCCACCCCGGGACACATTAGCACCCCCCTCCCATCCTCCCTTACCCTGATAAATTTAATCTCCCGCGGACAATTAGCACCGAGTCCGGGGCGGAATGACGGGGATGTAAGGGGGGCGGGGTGGGGGGGCGACGGGGGGCGACGGACGGGGTATGGAGCAGACCGTTGGGAGAGGGGAATGTTCAGTTGGAATATCTCCTCCTCCCCCGGCATGGTCGTCTCCCACCCGCCCGGGGCCCACCATCCCTCCTCCCCGCTAAACGTCCCACACCACCGGAGGGTGTATGGCAGAAGGGGTGGGAGTATGAGCGTTGAACAGTGTGGAAATGGGGAGGGTCGTGGAATAGGTCGGAGATTAAGCCTATGGAGTTGAGGGGGAGCGTCCAAATGGGGAGAGGGGATGGATTTCCGTATGGAATGAGTGGTAGGTTGGAGACGGATGAGACAAAGAGGGAAAGAGAGAGAGAGAGAACGGGGTGGAATTCTCCATCTTTCTCCTCTCCCTTGCGCGGAGGTGGCGCCATTACAGCGGCAAGTGGGCGAAGTTTTAAGGTTCGCAGGTTGTATGGCGGGGATGGCAACTGATGGTAACTGTGCGATGGAGTGGGTCGGTCGGGCTCTTATGCAAGGGAGACGGGAGCGGGAAGTGTCGCATGTGGCACTGGCGAATGCGTGTGAGATCCCGCAGGCGTGTGATTTTTCCCGGAGACCGTTGGAGACAAGATATAGGTGTGGACGAGCTAGGGGGGGGGGGGGGGGGGGAGAGATGAAGCGGAGAGGTCTGTGTCCGACTGTTTTTCCCTGCCGAACGGACGGGAAGAGAAAAGGGTGACTCCTGAAACTGCGGGGAAATGTGTCGGGGAGGGCAAGTGAGGTATATAAAACTGACTCGGCTCGGACTACGATGAGGAAGGGCTATTCGAAGTGTCGCAAAAACTAGTACCTATACAAATATACAGAATTGAGTCAGAATACATTAACTCTCATGGGTGCAATAATACCCTCCAAAGTCATAAAAATTCGCTGTGAGAAAATCATTTCGCTCAATCGGAATTCGAATATGAATATCTCAATTGCGGTACTGGTGCGTTGCCACGCCACAGTGGTTCAACGCCAGCTTCGGTTTTTATCTATTATTACCCCGAAAATGAGATGATTTGAGATATCTAGTTTTGCTCCCAAGTCAGGTAAAATGAGTTTTTCATAGCCGCTTGTATCACTGTTGTGTGTTCTAAAAGTAAACTCTATCGCCCATTTTTTTGTAATACTGCTTTTAGGGATAGTACGATTGAATGATTTTTGTCAAAAATAAATGATAAGCAGAACCTATTTCCCATTGCAGTCATTCATCCAGGAGCTCACTCAATTCTCAACGAAATTATGAAATAAGGCACGGTATGTATCAAATTTTTGATAATCGATCGAATTTTACGAACAAAAGATGAATGGAGACTCTCGCTCTCACACACAAGAACTTCAATATTGTATGTGGAATTTTGCAACTAATTGAGGATACCCCTCTGTCAACAACAGAGCTGACTTCCTGAATACATTCCACCAATTCAGGCTCCACTTCGTGGAAGACTATAGTATCCATAAGGAATAATACTTGTCCTTTTCCATGGATGAAATTAGTACACTTAGTAAAAATCCACACAACTTTAATGGTATTAGCCCGACCGGTTTCAACACTTCCATGTCATTCTCAAGGGACAATATATTTATGTATAGACCTGTTAATCTGGACCTGTTAAAGGCCTGTTCAATACACGGTATTGTCCCTTGTGAATTACACAAAAGTGTTGAAACCATTAAAGTAAAGGCTTATACCATTAAAGTTTGTGTGGATTTTTACTAAGAACTCTTTTTCATTTCAATATGAACTCAATATTCTACTCGCAAACCATGGAAGATATACTTTTCCATGGATTTTTATTTAGCTGTTAAGACGCTACTGATGATGCCGGAAGTCGGTGAAATACGTTGTACGAGCTAAGTAAAAAATCTGGGTTGAAGTATAAGTACTATTCATTTAGGCGAACTGACTTTTTAGATATTATAATACCTTTGACTAATATCTAAATATATTAATTTTTTAGTTATTTACCTAAGTGATTCGGTAGTTTTTTTATACGTATGTCTGATAGTAGGTGGGTTTTGGGGTAAAAATGCGTGTCAAAATGGTATGAACGGTAGACGCATGAGGAAACGGATAGCTTGGGAAAGGAGAGAGGCAAGGAAGCAGGGATAAAGGAGAGGTGATGTTGGTTGAAAAGAGGCCTGGGATCGTGAGAATGGAGTGTGTCCCTTTTATCGCCGGTCGGCCATGTGGGCGAGGAATGCTCCGGGAGAGGAGAAAGGGGAGATTGTGACGCAAAGCACGCTTAAGGGTTTGACGGTGGCGTTCCGTCCGCAGGAGCCATGCCCTGGCTGGATGGGAGGGTGGACGTGGAGACGAGACCAGGGTTAGGGAGGGGGGTTACGTGGAGGGAAATAGATGAAGGCGGAAAAAGCGCTCCGAGGATTAAACCTGGGATTTCTCGGATTCCTCCTCCAAACGGCGAATGTTTTCCGTTCCGCTGTGGAAAAGGCAATCTCCGAGAAGGGAGCCTGGCTCCTGATTTCACCCCAGTGGTGCTCCGCGTTCGACTGTCTTTCTAGGGTATAACGGCGTAGCTATCCCTCCTATTCTTCCATTAATTTCACGATAGTGTTCCAGGAAGAATTAATTGCCGATGGTAGTTTTGTTTATTTGGTTGTTTGCGGAGGTAAGCCACAACTTTGGTCATTTGTGCCAAATCGGAAAGAAAGGTGTTTTAGCAAAGAATTGTAAGAGGCGAGAAAAAACCGCTGTCGGCATTATCTCACTAACAATTGGAACCAACGTTAACTTCACATTTGATAGAGTGGGTATTATGGATGTTGTGCTATCGGTAAATAATGCAGTATTTATATGGCTTTCATGTGAAAATCCTGGCCAGCGCTAGGATTCAAACCAAATTACCTCTCTGTGAGAGGATATTACTCCAGTGTCCGCATCTACCCGATGACCCCATGATACTTTTGAAATCATCGGCGGTGGGGACAGTGCTGTTGGCGTCTACCTCGTGAAAGAATCATCCTTATTTGAGTCATTAGATTCTTAGGTAAAGAAATCATCCTCCTAATTCTCGAGTTCGATAAACTGAGGAGATGACAAAATGTCTAAAAAAAAAGTGAACTTATTTTCATGGATTATTCGCTTATTCTTGTTTTTTTGGAGTATAAGCTATTCTTCATAGTTGTACCAAATAGGTGACAGATGGTAAAGGAAATGGAAAGAATGTATCATGGAATATATTGTTCTTTGAAACTTAAAGTTGATTTTATTCGACACCACTGGTTCCACAATTGTGTTACGTCTTCAGAAAGTTGACATCTGTTTGTTACCATTAAGGTAATGTCAAATATGCATAGTGAAATATTGAAGTATGATTACTTTTTCTTTAAGCCTGATACAGTGTCACTACTACAGGGAAGCATCTCTGGAAAATATATTGTCCGTGATAAACCTAAATTTCTCAATATATTACTCAGGGTTTAATGTCTTCATGACATAATAATTAACTGAAACACGTTTGATTTTCAAGGCAAATTTTGAAGAATCAAGACAAGATCTGCGATGTGTTTTGCCTTGTTAGTGTACTCAATAAAAAAGGAAATAACCAAAAAGTACAATGTATTCCTACATTAATTAAATTATGTGACATTTTTTTCAGTTTGTGAACTATAAAATAGAAGGAAATTTTGTATTTGATTTGGACGTCGAATTAGGCGTAAGCAGAAAATAGGAGTGAGGATACGTAATGATTTTCTTATCGTTAGATAGTACAATTCATCCGGGTGAAAACACACCATTTTTCACTTTTTGATGCGGCATCAATAGTATTTATATAAGATTTAAATCGACTGCTGTCCTGTATTATGGAGAGAGCCAAGCGCAACTTGCAGTCGTGAAAAAAATTGCTTGAAATTGAATTACCATATTAAGCCCTGGATAATATAACGTGCAACGGTGTTTCTCAGCGAAGATTGAAAGCAGCATATGAAATTAACGCTTTTTTCTAAATTCCAAAATCCATTTTTAACCCGAAACAGTTAATCGTCGCAATAAAAAAAATTCTTTTCATGACGAATCTCCTGTCACTCAGCTTCCAAAGCCCCCTGTGTGCAATTGCTGCATCCATGCACTCGCGTGCGTAATGAAAAAAAAGAAAACTGCCAGGGCTGCATCGAAAAAACAATTGCCGCCCCAGTCCCAAAACGTTCTCATTATTTCGCCGATGCGCGGCCTTAATAGGCATCGACAGTGACGAAAAATGACGTGCAGTGGTTTTGCGACTTCAAAACTCGAAACGACACGGTGCCAAAAAAAATGTATCCGTCACTTTGAAATCAGAAAAAAAAACAACGGGAAAGAGCATTGACTAGGACGTTAAATTTGTCGAATAAACCGCGCGGGAAAAATGTTTAAATTTAATTAGCCATTATATGGGCAACTAAGTGCCGGGGAAGTGATGGAAAGTTTTATATGGAGTGGAGTGCTATAGGAACTTTTTTATAGGGTCTCAAGTTTCGATATGCAATATTTTTGCGATAGTTATATACTGTTAAAATAGTTTACGCTGCATTAAACTATATAATTTAATGCTGAAATGTATCCGCGATTTCAAGAGCTAAGAGAGGAGTACATCCATAAAATATTTACTTTTTGACCAAAATCGTTGTTTTTAGATCTGGTGCCCTACCTTATACATACACGATTATAACTTTGAAACATCAGCCTTTGCAGAGCACTTGAGCCGTTGGAGCATAAGAGGAGTTTCTGTCCAGAGATCCGTGTAGCCTATGACACAACCTTCTATTTTTACATCCACGATGATTTAAGTTATTCCTTCGTTCAATGTATTTTCGCTGTTCACGCCTGAATAACAAAGGCCTTAATTTTAACTTTAATCAACCATTTAAAGTTAGTGACGTAGCAGTGTTGAAGAATACCTTGCCGTTGTTACTTACGAATATATGAAGAGACGATTTGGCAGTGTGTAAATTCATTAGAAGTTTAAAAATGAGTAAATAGTATGAATTTACCGTGGTTATGCAACTAAGACGAGTTTGAATTCGGTTCCTTTTCGAACTTGAGAAAATGATTTTCAAGTGGTTTCTCAGATGTCCTTCTGTACTAGTCAGGCACAGGTCATCAAAATGAAATATGAAATTTTATTCGATTAATGATGAAGTAATAATTAGCTTTATTATGAGAATTCTAAGATGCAAATTCAACTTTTCGAAAAAAATCGATTTTTAACCGCTAAAGAGCGCTTCAGACCACTGTGCTTCGCTATGTATATGGCGGTGTAGAGAGCGTTGCGCCTTTGGTTTAGTTAAAAACAGAAGACTCGAAGGAGTTCACAGTTCAACATTACGTTTGACGGGCCCGATACTGCTCTTGCGCGAAGTGTTCTCCCATTAGCATTCCAGGGTGGATCAGGACTGCAGGGGATCGGGTTGGTGTGGTGACTAGAGTACGGGCTAACCATACGGGAGGCCAGGGTTCAAATCCCTGCAGAGGAAGATGTTTTTCAAAGGAATCCCGATTCCTACGTAGTGTCTTGTGGAGGGCACTTCAAGTACAGTACTCCGTCTGTCGGATGAGACGTTAAGCCGTGGTCTCCTTGGCGCATTTCGTTAAGAGCAGGCTAATGCCGACGCCGGGTTTCTATCCAGCCTTCCTCCCTTACCTATCCCCTATGGCGCAAATGACCTTAGATGTCGGTCGCCTCCTCAAATATCCAATCCAATCAGGACTGCACAGCAAAATCTTTACCACAGCTAGGACTGCAACTTGCGGTTGCTTCTACACCAGGCCTATTGCAGCTTTTCCTAACAACCAGAATTTCCCATCTGGCTAGTGTCGCACTATTTCCGTTAGGTTTTCACTTACTTCTGCCCCAGCCTTTATCTTTACCGTGTCCCCCACGAGCGCCGTAGTTACAGTGGAGTTGGAGGTGACCTGGTCGTAAACGCGGATAATTTGTTATGGAAGAGTGGGTGACGAAGTCAGGGAAGAGATGAGAGGCAAAGCAGAGGAAGTAAAGCGAGCGACAGAAGGATTCCCTCACCGTCCCACCAGACGAGGAATTTTGATAAGGGGGGCGTAACGCATGGCTGAGGGATTGGATCCTGTGAAGATTGCGACGGACTTGGAGCTTGAAGTCGCCCCCGTTGGATTTCGAGAGATGGGGGCTGGGGGCGAATGGGGGCGCTGTGGAGAGGGGAGATACACGGGGGCGGGGGTTGGGGAGGCAGGAACGTGCGGATTCTGTGAATGTGCTTTGAGGGGGCGGAGCAGCGGCAGGCAGGGTAAGGACAAAGAGAGGAAGGGAAGCACAATCCCCCCCCCCCAAGGGGCAAAGGGAGAGGGTGGGAGAGGAACAGATTATTCCGAGGAGTGGATTAACGAGGCTCGAGAGTTACTATCTACGTGACGAATGGCAATTAGGTGCGAGGAGTGTGGGACAGTGTGCAGGGCAAAAGAAGGCTCGGGAGATGGGGAAGGGGGGGGCATGGTTTTTCGCAGAGGGACTTGGGAGGCAAGAGAGATAGGGACCGTACTTCCGCTAGCATTTCCTGAGATCGGATTTAATGCGAGGAGACGACTGCGCCTTTTGCCAGTGACCGAGAGAGGCACAAACTCGCAAAACCCCCACCTCCCTCCCCTCCTCTCGAAAGAGGTCAAAATAAGCTAAGTGTTGCTGCAGCCATCACAGATTCAAGCGCCGCGAAGTGGTACCTCTGCGAGGTACGCCTTTCCCTGCCAGTAATAAAATACGGATAAATTGTTGGTTACTGAATTTGATTAATGGTGGTTCTGTGCGGGGCATTTGTAATACCGACTTTTTGGGGACAACTTTGTCAAATGAATGATGAAAAAAGCGACAATTTTTGAGAGTTGAGTTATAAATTCCTACTTTTCAGTCCTCATTCGTGCTATAAGTTATCAATATAAATTGTGTAGCAAGACGAAGATTTAAATAAATGTTTGAAATTATTGAACATGGTATCTTATGTAGCCATTCGACCCAATAAATACGCTCTATCACCATTTTTACGATTAAGGAGTACTGTAAAGAAATGTGTAGAAAATGATTGTGCCTGGGATACTTGGAGATCTGATGGTTTTCAAGGAACAATTTTTCATAAATAACTAAATCAGACTTCATTTTACCCTTTCATCATTTTTGTTATGCTTAGGGAGACTATTTATTTATTGAGCGAGGATTTTTCATCAGTACTCATTTAAGTTTTTTTGCTGCAATTGCCCGAGGGGAAAATATCATTAAATAGTAGTTAACAAAGTGCTCACTGTTTACTCGGGGTCCTGTATTAGCGATTTCACGAGATCTTCAACGATGACCTTTACGATAAATGATACGTCATGATCGAGTTATTTGAGTGACTTGAGTACTGTTATTTCAATCCTTTGATCCGAGTTCAAATCCTAGCAAAGCCTAAGGCAACATCGTGAAATCTCAGCCATTACTTAGGTGTAATGTGAAAAGCAACGTAAGTGAAGAACTTCGAGCTTCAAATGGGACTTAAAACTTCGTAGATAGTGGCATATCTCGTTACGAATATACTAAAACTCCTCGTTTGGTTTCTCTTTGTCCGTCCTTCTCTCCGCTGGTAAGCTTACCATAGTCATAATTATCACTGATCCTTACTGGAAAAAAATTATGGATATTAAACCAATAGCTCAAGAAGATAGATGAGTAATTTAGTCTCTGATGAATAAGTTACTCTGATTTCGTTATTTTCCCGTGTCTTTTGAAAGAAAGGCAGGGGAAGAAGTGATTTACTCATTGCCAGAGTGCAAAACGCTTTTTTTATGGGGCCTTAAGAGGGAGGGTGGTGATTCACCGGAAAAACGTGGACGTTTAAGGGATCGTCCGTTTCGTCCTCGCAAGAAAAGGGGCGTCTGAGACCCAGCAAATCCCGTGGAGGAATCATCTCGACTACCTACTCTTGCCCTTCCACCCCTCAGCTCCTCACGTCCCTTCCACAACCTCTCACTCACTCTACCAGCTCTGCTTTGGAATCACAATTGTCTTAAGGGTCCCTCGGGAGGTGGAGGAAGGAGGACGAAGGACCGGGCCGGGAGGGTAGGAGTTTATTGCGAGGGGACTGAATTAGAATGGCTTGGGGGCGGGGAAAGACGTCGGAGGGGGAAGGGGCGGTGCTACGAATAAAAATGCAGGGTCATATCCGATGGAGGCAGGGCCTGAAATTTTTCTTGATTAATATTTTTTTATTACTGGTGCTTCTTTCCTTAATATTCAAAATTGACCCTAAAAAGTCTTCCTTGCATGGTCTCGGATATTAAATCCATACCAAACTCGCACTGTTTTTGGCTTTCAGTTGGTTGTGTGCTTCACATTAGGACGTTAGCATAACTTAGTGAGTTAATATAAGAATAATCGTACCCATTCTGAGAGAGGTTCACAAACCGAGTGTCTGTATGTGGAGAATATTTTTTCCCTGCATTACCGTGCAACCGTGGCATAAAACTGTTATCGTACTCATGAGGGTCATCTTCCTTTTCTTTTCTTTTCTTTATAAGTTACCTCTACAGGTGATGTACCACCGAAAATAATCTTTTGACTGTCACGCAATGCAACTGGTGATTTTTTTCGTAGGGGGTGCTCACTAATGCGGTAGAAATTGCTCTTCTTGAAAATACTGAGATAGAACCTAATTATTGCGGTGAAATACGAATGTAGGAGGACCAAGTGACGCTATTGCATTAATATATCACCATATTGTTAAGTAATTTTGTACTTTCTCGGCGAATATTATGTGTGAAATTTTCTCGGGATTCAAACCGGGTTAAATTTTTGGCTGCTGCCAACGTTTCGCTGATTATCCTGATGGCGATGGAAGTATTATCCATAGAAACGTTGGCAGCAGCCAAAAATTTTACCCGGTGAGCATTCCGAGAAAATTTCACACACCATATTGTTAGTTCAACATAGAATAACCTTATAAACATAAAATTTGTTGAACCACTGGTACGCTGCATAAAATCATTTAAATCAAGGGATTCTGTCTGTAGAAACAGTACATGCTTTTTTGTAACACTAATATTGAAAAATAATTGAAATATTCTTGTTACTTCGATAACGGACATTGTACATTTTATATTTTATGGGTAAATATTTTCATAACATCATAAATAATTAAATAAACATAGATAATCTGTGCCAACATGTTTTAGTCTGGCTCAGGTGGATTTCATTCTTCATGGTCATTTGCTGTGGGCAGAAGTACTTCATTTCTTTTAAATGAAAAAATCAGCCATGTGCAAAGACTGTTTCATGTTTTAGCCGTTCCTTCTTTTTTTCTGTTGCACAGTTCTGCGTTTCAGAAATAGCATTACTGCCATAATATTTTTGTAAAGCAATCTTGAACCGGTATTACTGTATTCCTTCTCGTTCCTATGTTTAGTTCACTGCAAGTGATGAATGAAACCGTCGAATTAGTGTACCTTGCTTGAGTAGGTATAGAATTTGTCTATACTACGGTTCACTGTCACACTTTATACCCTTAGAAATTGCCTGGAAATTTCTTACATTACGTATGTAATGAACATGCAAATTTCTTTGAAGCCATTTCGCTCCCTTCTAAAAAAGAAAGTAGATTTATTAAACATATTAGAGGAAGGTCATCGGATGAAAAAGTGAAAGAGAGATACTACTTCGCTCTGGTTAGGCTACATCTCGAATACGCCGCGAGCATTTGGGACTCTGGTCAAATAGATATAACCAAAAAAATTAATAAAATACAAAGGAAAGCAGCGCGCTGCGTTAAAAACTGATACGAGCGAAAATACAGTGCTTCGCAACTTTTAGAGGGATTAAGGCGGGGGCCCCTAGAGACCCGGAGGCTACACGCTAGGTTTAGCTTGATACATTCAGAACTGATATTTTTCAGAGCGACATAGAGAATATTATCATGACTCCTCACTACATCTCTAGGTCTGACAGATGCGATAAAATAAGAGAGATACACTGTCGAACAGATAGGTATAAAAACTCGTTCTTTCCGCAAACAATAAGCGACCACAATAAAAATTGATTTCACTAAATACACCCCTATAATACATATCACCATTTCATCTCCAAAAACTTACACCTTTACATGGCTGGTGACATAACACCCCCTGCCACGCGTCAATGCGGCGGCTTGCACGGTATTATGTAGATGTAGATAAGAAATTAAGAAAGTTAGGAAATCTTAGTATTATACGTGTTTCGCACCTGCAAAGATCTGGTATCTTAGTCGTGTCCTCCAAGAAGACGTCTGCCTCTTTGCTGGAGATATACTTCTCCGCCGTTTAGAAATAAACGATTGTAGAAGGGACATCTACCTTAAGTGCAGCTTACTAGGGCAACATTCCCTCATGTGACGCATGAGGAGGGAGTGGAGTTCGGAGAGACGACTGAGAATATCGCTCCAAGTCTGTGTCGTCCAATAAGCAATGTAATTGCGTGCGGTACCCGACCGGCGAGAATGAGGTGTGTTAAGGAGGCAGTTAAACTCTAAGTGTAGGGGAGTCATTGGACGCGTAATTGCGTACGCGCCGATAACACTCTGCCGTTAAGGCGCGAAAAGTCCGTCTATGACATCCGAGTCCCCCAAGGAGGTATCCTCGGGCCCGGCAAGTTTCAAGATTCAAGATTTCGAGGGATCTCACGTTTTAATGACTATACGTACGAGGAACAGTTTTGGCGCTTCTTCACGTCCATCTCAAGTCGTTTTGCGAGACCTACGCGTACCTTTTAGGGAGAAAACGGCTTTCCATTAAATGGTAATCCAATCGAGATTCGAATGATCACATCAAGAGAAAGTTTTTCGCTCAAAAAGCTCTGCTGGTATTGCGCTAAAAACTCAGCATTCGCGCACGGCATATGAATTTGGATTGATATTAACTGGGTATATTTTAAATATAAAAACGATAGCCTTAATTAAAACTTTCCCATTGAATAAAAACTTTTTGCATTTGGTGTAAGAATGTATGTATTTCCTCTGTCACGTTCATTCCCGACATGAAAGGTTACATTACCGTCATGCAATTCTATTTTGGCTAAAAAATATTTAATAGAATCACTCTCGACAAAATTGTCTAAAGTCAAATCAATTTCACTGAAGGAATTACTGATGTGGCTGAACGAAAATAGTGAAATGATTTAGTAAAGATTGTTTTAAGTTCATTAACGATTCGGCCTTTCATATTTTGGTTGGCAATATCTTGAAAATAAGCTGTAGCTCGTTCCTACTTTTATTAAAGAGATTTTTGGTTTTTCCATCGCAAATAAATTTTGATAGCATCAAAAAATATAAATAAATTGTGGCAGGCTTGTTGTTAACAAAATTGCATGCCAAACTCATGTTTAGTTAGCAGAAGGGACCATTTATGTTACTATGCTTGCGTAGATTTTTATCAAAATCAGCAGTTAACTTTAGTGAATGGTAATTACATTTTTTATTTGGGATAAACTCTGGCTCAACTGGGGGAATTTGCTGTACTATTTTTCTCATTAGTTTTTGATCATTAGCCAAGAAGCCGCCAAGCAGAACTCATGCAATGAAACTGTGCTCGCGATGGAAATGGATGAATTAAAATCGTAGTTATAGTTAATTTAAGTATAACACTTTGTAATTTCCACACTTCTTAATGCACGTCGACAGGTTTCAACGCTTACACTTCATTTTCAAGAGGAAAATGAAGTCCTCTTGAAAATGACGTGTAAGCGTTGAAACCGGTCGAGGTGCAATAAAAATTGTGGAAATTACAAAATTTTATATATAATTAAGTAATATTAACTTCAAAAAAGTAAACCCGTCAACGATTGATCTATTTCGTAGTTATAGTAATCCTTAATTGAATTTAGTACAATGTGACTAGAGGTATATTCAACAAGAGCCCTTTCTACGACCAGTAAAGTAATATATTCTTATTTAAATTCTCATTAAATTGGGTATTAATTGGAAATGAAGAAGTTTGAAAAACCTAACAGATCACTCCTAATTTTGACATCAGAGTAAGTGTATTCCAGAAAATTTGCTTTGAAGAGTTACTTATAATTCCTACCTCTCGGACGAAACGTTATTCGTTTCCTTCCCGCAATTCACTTATCACATTGGAGCCTAGATCAGATGGACCGCATTTGATGAGACGGGAAACATTTGCTAAGGCACTCGATGATAACATATTCCCAGTTCTCCGAGTTTTTCGAGGCCGAAAGCGGTCATCCCATTCCGAAATCTCGCATCCGGAAGATTTTCACCATTTTAGGGTGCGCTGTGGGACCTTGCTCGTCGATTGCCCATCGAGTTCAAGGGAAGTGGAAGGTCATTGGAGCCGTCGAAGGATTCCCACGGCGGAATGGGGTAAGCGTAGAAGGTAGGCTCTCTGGAAAGACGCTTCTTAGGGGATAAAGACGAGGAAAGAGAGGAACTTATAAGGATGACTCGAGAACTCACCGGGGTCTTAGAAGGTGAGGGGATGAGGAAAGGTTAGGATATACGCAGAAAGAGAAGCAGATGAAGAGGCTGTTAATGTGAAGTTAGTTCAAGGCATGCAACGACGCAACTGCTATTTGCGACTAAATAATAAGATATGCTACATGCAAAGAATCAATCCAAGAAAAACTAGAACTACAGAAAAATTAACTTATTTACGATGGATATTTTTAACGCAGTCTTAAAATAGGAACTGCATAGAATTAAGCTGGAAAGCATACCATTTCCAGCTCAATGTTTTTTTGGCCCCTGTGTACTCTTAAGTGGTAACTTTGCTGACACCTCATTGCTCTAATATGAATACTGGTAATATTATAGATGGTTTTAAGGCAGAATAAAGTTCTCCTTTTTTGTGTAATTAGTTCATTATTAAGACCTTGCATGCAAAACCCGTAAATTGTGAAGTCCCAAGCCTCGGTCATTATCTTTAGTTAATATAAGTTACGAATGGAATATAATGTTGAAAATTCTTTCATAGCTTTCTGGTTAATTTTAGTTTTCCGTGAAAAAAGAGCGATCACGAATATTTTGACATTCATTGTCTACCTGCAACTTTTATTCTTATTTTCCCAGCATTTACATAAACTTTGCTAATGTTGGCTGCTCTTTTCCTAACTAATAATAAGGCTAATAGAAGTAAGGTAACTTATAAAGAGCAAATTTATAATAATAATGCATTTAGTTACTCTCTTCATGAATTAAAGAGGAAATTTTAGTTCGTGGCGAGTATATGTTTCACTCCAATCGTATCCAAACCTTTAACTAAATAATAGATACAACGTAACACCATAAAGTTAAACTGAATTTTTATGAAGGATGAATCTAAAGCGCTTCTTTGGTTGCACATATGCGGCATCATTCTGGTTTATGTTCCTGAGCAATATCTGCGCGCAATAGTCAATCATCAAATAAAACGGACCGAAGTGAAAACTTGCGGCACACAATATTCAGCATGCACTTTCCGTTTGAACAGAAAAGCATGCAGAGCGTGCCGTTGAAAATCAAAGTGAATTGAAACGGATTGGCATAATGAATGCTCGTGGAGAATCGTGGGAATGGGGAGGATAAAGCGAGAGAGGAAAGAAATGTTAAGAGTGAAAAAGGCTGTGAAGGTCTTGCGCACAGTGAGAGATGGAGGGACAAGTAGAGCTGCTGGTTTCCTCGGCTAACTTTCATCTACATCTACATACTACGCCGCAAGCCGCCGCATGGGCGTGTTGCAAGGGGTGGTAGGTCACCGGCCGTGTAAAGATGTAAAGTTTTGGAGGTGAAATGGTGACATGTATTAATGGAGTGTATTTGGAGGAGCTCAGATTTTACTGTGGTTGCTTATTGTGCGCGGAAAGAACGAGTTTTTGTACCTATCTGTTCGACAGAGTATTTCTCTTATTTTATCGCTTTTGTCAGACCTAGAAATGTAGTGAGGAGTCATCATAATATTCTCTGTGTCGCTCTGAAACACACCAGTTCTGAATATCTCAAGCAGCCTAAGCCTATCGTGCAGCCTCCGAGTGTCTAGGGGCTCCCACCTTTATCCCTCTAACAGTTCTGTAACACCATATGTTCGTTCGTAGCAGTTTTTAAGGAAGCGCGCTGCTTTCCTTTGTTTTTATTAATTTTTTTGGTAAAATCTATTTGATCAGGGTCCCAAATGCTCGCGGCGTATTCGAGGTATGGTCTAACCAGAGCAAAGTATTGTCCGTGATAAATCTAAAATTCTCACTATATTACTCAGGATTGAATGCCTTTATTACCAGCCACTGACCGCACTACTTTCCGAGATGTTAGACACAAAATACAAGACCTAAGCCTAGCATGCAGCCTCCTGGTCTCTAGGGGCTCCCACCTTAATCCCTCTAAAACTGGTGATACACTATATGTACGCTCGTGGCAGTTTTTAACGAAGCGTGCTGCTTTTATTTGTATTTTGTTAATTTTTTTAGTTATATATTTATGACCAGAGTCCCAATAATCGCGGCGTATTCGAGGTGTGGCCTAACCAGAGCGAAGTAGCATCTCTCTTTTTCTTTTTCATCCGAGGACCTTTCAATTATACGCTTTACAAAGGCTTGTTTCTTTAATGCTGTGCCGCATCTGTTTTGTATGTGTATTCCCCACGATATATCAGAAGCTAAGATTCCAAGATATTTTACTGTATATGAATATGTCATGTATATGAATGAGTTACTTCACCCACGGTATAGGTGAAGCTTTAGTGTGATTAAATGACTTTGAGTCATTGCAGTGGGGAACGCAATGAGGAAAGGCGAATCACGAAGGGAGAGGAGCTTCCCGGGGTTGAACACTCATCCAAGTGGAGCAAAAGGGAGGGAAAGAGAGAGAGAGAGAGATAGGGATGTTTTCTACAATTTTTTTAAAAGTCGGGGTTAAAAAGGGAAACGTTTGCGAGGGCTAAGGGGTCGTTGAGAAAACTTGTTGCCTCCGGGGCCATTGTCACTTATTGCTCGGCCTCCGCCGCTGGGCATTCTGCTTCCCCCCCTGCACCAGGGTCTGTGCTACCCAGCCACCCTCACCCCCAAAGCCCTCTCTCCCTCGTCGTTATCTCCCTAGATACACCCCTGGCAGTCTCAAGCCTCCCTCGCCCCTCTCCTCCCCCTCGACACATTATGCGGTCCCATCCTCCCGTGTCGGCACCCCCTGCTATCTTTCCCTCCTCACCGTTTTAAGTTTTCCTCCCGTCCGCGCACCTCCCTTTATGGTGGAGTTAGCAAACCCCACTCCCCTCGGCTCCATTTGCCCCCCTTTCCTTTTGTCGTCGTCCCTAAGTTTCAGCCGCTGATGCAAATGCCTGTACTGAAAACATCTTATCGGCAGTGTCGGGAACAATCGCAAGGAAATAAGCTTCAATGAGGTCGAAGGCAAAATGGGTGGATCGAAATTGGACAGCTTATATCTAAGCTTGGTATGTTACAATAATAGTAATTTTCTGAGCCATTTGTGCAAAAAGTACCTTCATTTTGAAAATTTTTTCAATGATTTTGAACGTTTTTTAAAATGGCAATGTATTTTGGGCGTGAAACAGTAAATCAAGGAATAAAGACAACCTTGGAAATGTGGCATCACAGAGCATGATGCATTAACTAGAGTTGCCGGTTTGTGGCAGTTGTAATCCAAACAAGACGGTTCTGCGTGATGAAGCCCCGGAAGGAGGGACATTTGACCCGTTTTCCTAAAAAAATGAGCTGGGAATATCGCTGTCCAACCAAGTCCAACTAAGATAGCTGTGTTGGAAAAAAATGAAAACTTTAAGAGGAGGAAAACACACTTCACAGGTTTTAACTTCTCATTTTTAATAAAATAAAGTTGCTGGTAAACTAAAAAAATTGCGCAAATGCTCAAAGTTTTCATTATATGTAATGTGAATTTTGTGGCGATGCGTTTATTGAAAGTGGGTGCAAAAACAATATCCAGCAAATGAAGCAAATCGTCCACCGTAGTGTTTAAACTCGAAGGGTCAGTCGACGGCTATCTACCGCACAAGGAACTAATGAGGACCGAAGTCGCATGCAGGTCCATTAGGAGTGGTCATACGTAGATCGTGCATGTAAAATCGGTCAAGCGCTCCGTTCCGTACCACCTGACTTGCGCTCGACTGCGAAATTACCTACGGGTTACATTTCAAGATTAACCCCTCTGGCCTCAGACAAAGCCGATCAAGCTAAATGAATTGGGTGTTTTTTTTATTCCTTGTTCAATTTGACGAATAGCTCTCACTCCTGCTTTCGGAAATAACTTTTCCGATGATTGAATTTTTTACTAACTTTTTACAAAGTATGAGGTAAAATTTGTGTTTAGTATCCATTGACAAGCGTGGTACCAAAAGAAAACATGTGGGCTGAGATATTTTCACTAGTTGCATGTTTGTAGATGATTAAATGGTCAAATTTAACCATTTATTCATGTTTTGCCAAATTTGAGTACCAAATCTCCAATGAAAACATGCAAATGTTATCCATAATGGAACATTATCGTTTAGCGAGTGAATTATTCTTATATTTGTTCGGTCGTTCAGAGTCAGTGTTTTCTCGCGTGGTTTTCATCAGTAAGGCCAGTTTCTTCCTCTGGTAATTACTCTCGCAAATTATATAATTTTTGGAAAAAATTCTCTCAGATCGGGTTCATGGAATCATATCAAATGGAATTATTCTGGATTTGAACTCAAGCACCCTTGTCAGTGGCATGTTTGTTCAACCTTTTGGTTTAAAATCGGGGTGGCCAGATGGCTAAAACCAAGGCCTCGGTTTGATTCCTGGTTTTGGCGTAGATGTTTCAAGGACATACTGGTTTCGAGTCATTCAATTGAGTTTTATAACAAGAGCATTTCAAGTGCAGTACCCCGCCCATTGAAAAAAGGTTAAACTGACGAATCTTTGGCTCCGTTCACTTAGAGTAGACTGATGATGACGCCGGATTTATTTCCATTTTACCTTCATTTGCCAATTAGTCTTACTAACCAACCCAACCACTCTCTTTGTTAAAAAAAAACTTTAATAGTTCGTCTTCTCCCCAAAGTAACCAACCAATCTGCTCAATTATTGCATTATGTGCGATAAAGCATCGTTACCAATTTTCAGAATCAACCGCCGCTGCCATCTAATAAACCGACTATATATTGTTTGGTTTAGTTATCGGAGTTACGAAATATTTCACCGGAGCGGTGATAAACTAAAACGTGGGTTCGTCAGTGGGAATGCCATAGGGGCATAAATCAGGATCTTAGGGAGGCCAATGTTTGTAGGATTTCACTTTATCACCTTCGCAATGTTTGGCATGCTTAGGAGATGTCGATGTGTTTGCTCTTAATGGGAAGAGCAGCTAGGTTAGCACCCATTATCTGACTCACGTCACTCACTTCCTGTTCTATTCGTGAGCCACTCATCTGCCCACTCTGCTCCTCCGTTTGCGTCAAGCAACTGTGGTTGACTGACTCCAAAGGTGAGAAAAATAGACTGCTAGTTCCAGGTAAATGGCTAGAGCTAACGCCCTTAATGATATGGTACGTCGTGGATTGATAGTAATCTGCAGACCTCAATATGAAACAAAAATATATTCCATCTTAGCATTAATTACTAGATCATTTCCAGGCCACCTCTTCAGGAATCTACTTTATGAAGCCCAGTTAATGAAAAGGTATTTTTTTGCGTGCTCACAATACTGCTATTCTCTTTTCGATAGTTTCCAGGCTTTATATTTATAGAATTTAATTTTTCGGCTAATATTTTTTCAAACATGCCGCATGAAAGATCTACTGTTGAATCAGTGTAAGACGTTAGATTGAGTGAGATAGCCGGCTGATTTTGAAAGTAGTTAAACTAATCCCAAAAAAAACTCATAAATTATCAAACGAAGCTGGATTGTAATTGAAACTGTTTGAAAAACGAGAAATCGATTTTATGTGCTAGCGAAGGTTCTTTGTTAAATAAGAAAAAATGTGCACAGGTGGGAAGCAGAGGCGACAATATGATACCAAGTTGGTTTTTATCGCAGTTCAAGACTATTTTGATTCGTGGACTTATGGTATATATCATGCATTACGCGTACTCCGAATATATTTGAACAGATTTTCTTCTGAACTCAGAAAAGTTCATTTATTATTATAAATGTTGTCAACAGATATAAATATGTTGTTTTAGCCGCGTCCAGTGTTCGAAAACATCATATTTCAAAGTAATTTCTCCTAAAATTTGGATGCCACGCCGAAAGTTTTAGTCATACCGTGCTTAATTAAGGGGAACAATTAAAATATTTAGCTTGTATCATTTCCATTACGGCTTGTAAGGTGAGCAAATGCACTCTAGTGAAATGTGATGAAATTTTTTTTCAACTACCCTAGAAAATTATAAAATGAGCTCATAATGACCCCCTGACGGCAGCTCTACTCGTCTTAAGGTAGTGCGAGGGTGATAGTTCCCTAATCATAATATAGAGATTATTCGAATTATTCGTTTTTATTTCACCAGCTGTGAGACTCACGAATAAAATATTGCATTAGTAACGGTGCAATAACATAGTTTTACATGGCAGAAATTGTAAGTAATCAAATGAAAATATCTAAATAAGTCTTAAACTTGACTCATTTTTTTCACGCGGTACATTTGGAACTCCATCAAAACGGAAGGTTTCTCTTGATCCCGAAGAATTTGCTGCGGTGAAAATATGATTAATTTTCAAAAATAGTTGAGAAAACTTACAAACTACGCACTGTTGATTTTTTGACGAGACCTAAGTGTAGAAAATGTCTCATTTGTTAAATAAGGTCTCTCTCGAGTGCATACCCGTACCGTTTCCCATGTAAAAGGGATGGTATTTCCGGGCAAATATATCGGAAAGTAATGTGGTAAGGGGTTGACTTTTTGGTGCCAATGGAAGGGAAATATATTTTTATTTAAAATGAAACCAAATTCATTGATTTTTAGGTAAAATAATATTTCTCTCTACCTTAAGTCACCCTCCCGTGTGACAGAGCCTTCCTTTGAGGTTTTCTTTGGCCGACTTTAGTTGTTTCTGTTGAACCATAGCCCCAACACTGCTGCGAGTGAGTGACGTAGGAAGACGGGCATAGGATTTATTCGGGTCTCCCCGCGAGGTCTAAAAACCCCCCACCAGGTCTGCAAGTCTCCGCTTATAAACTAGTGGGAAAAGGAAATGGGATGGGAAGGGAAGGTTAGCGAACCACAACCCATCGAGGCCGACACCATTGGATTGACGTCAAAAGGACGTCAATGAGCCACGGCCTTCCCGCAGTACTCGTATCTGTTGGGTTCCCTCAACAATGTCAGACGAGTCCCCGTCAGTCTCGCTTTTGCGAAAACTTACCGCACATATTTTGAGAACCGGAAAAATTGGGATTAGGTATCCCCCGACTCCCTTTAACGGGTATACGCCGTGCGGTCAGTGAGTACGTCATCAAATCAGGGACCACCCATGAAGGGTCAATTCGGACCACTTCTGGTCAATGTGTGGGCACATCCGTCATCTCAATACTCCTCGTCTACCAGGCGCGAAGACGTCAGTGAGAATTCCTTTCCCTCAAATCTTATCTCATTTCACTCTCTCCTTATTTCTCCCGAGATTGCGACCTGAAGGATAGGCTGTGCGCGCGCTCAACTCAAGGGAGCGTTAAAGATTTGTTTGCTCTGGCCGGCGTGGCCGCAGCGTGTCACATGGCTCGAAAACGCATTCTCCCATCCGCCTTTTAACGGGAAGAAGAGAAAAGCGCAGCGAGTGGTGGATGAGGATGGGTGCGGTCATTTCAGCGTTTCTTTCGCGGCACCCTGTGTGTTTCCGCGGGCGGCCAATAGCCGGGCCCACGAGATAGCGGCGGCAATCTTTTCATTGCCCGAGGGTATGGAGTCATAGCCATTAAAATGTTCGAAGAAAGGAGTGGGACGTTTTTTCTCCAAGTCTTTATTTGTTTGGTTTGCGCTCAGACCGTTGGAATCACTCGCATAAAACGCCTCATTCAAGGTCTGATAAAAAAGTAAGGATTTTTCTAAAACAGCGTTTGCCTTGCTCGTATGATAAGGAGAGAGTTATTACTGCGCAAACGTTCTTGGATTACCTTTCCAGGATTTCGTCCGAGGCTTGGGCTTGGAGGACGAAATCAGATTTCTCAATTTAGTGAGTTGACCAAGAAAGCGCGAAAACCTGATAAAGCCAGCGGATATTTAGCGATGGCTTTTTTACTTTGTTGCGAAAAACAACTTCCCAATTTAACACAGTGTACAATTTTATCGCTGCTAATTGACTTGATTAGGATTTGAAACCGGCTCTCCTACATACGGGTCTTCAGTTTTAACAATGTTATGCCGAGAGCTAATTCAGTCATTGGTATGTGGTGATTTTGCCAGGTGCTTCTGAAATTATTACTTAGTCAAGGTTAAATGTAAGTTGATCGGATGGAGTAGGATAGAGGGCTTTGGGGTCTTTTGGTGAGAGTAAACACGATTGAGGAAGATAAATTTCTCTTCTCCCTCTCTTTCCTTCAATGTCTCCAATTTCACAAAAATAAATAATTAAACAAGGTGCTATAGGTGTAACTTGCACTGAATGCATTACTGGGAAAGTTTAAAAAACAAGTGAGTGAATGAAGTGTTTTGGTGATGCATGCTGCAAAGAGTGATAGAACGAAGAATTAATGCCTTGAATGAATTATGAAAGGAAGAGGGATGACAATAGAGAACATTATGGACATCATGAAGGAAAAATAAATTTTATATGCTATTAAGGTACATGAGATAGTTCATAAAAAGTTTATTTTTTTTGGGAAAAATCCCCAGAGTTTCCATAAATTCCTATAAATGTAGCAATATAACTGATATATTATTTTTATCATAGTGTGAATTTCATCGGATAGAGTAGCTTTCGCTTGAGGTTCTCTGCATTATCATCCATTAATGTCTCTTTAATACCATTTTCTATTAATCTCACAAAATTTACATTCGATATTAATTGCATTCTCTACTCAGCTGTTTCACCATCGCTTCATATCATTCAACTGCTCTCTTTCCGCGTCAATCATAATAACTATCAGCTCTTATGTGTTGACATACTTGGGGCGTATCACTTTATGGTTCGGAAACATGGTCATCACAATGAAAATATGGTCAAAGACTGTTAGCATTTGAAATGAGAATTAAAAGAAGAATGAAGAGGTTTATCTGGTTTAGGTAGAAGAGGTACGATAGAGGCGGTAAATGATGTGGTGGAGGAGAAAAGGAGATTAAAGGCGGAGATTTGGAGAAGGCAGAAAAGGTGGAGGAAGTTAGAAGAAGCTAGTGGTTTTTAATTCGGTGATGGATGATTGTGAAACGTGGAACCCTTATATGTTGACGTATGTGGAGTGTAACTTTTTGGTTCGGATACATGGTCTTCACAATGAGAATATGGTAATAGAAAGTTGGCATTTGAGATGTGAATTTAAAGAAGGATGAAGAGGTTAATCTGGTTTAGGTAGGAGAGGGACGATAAAGGAGGTAAATGATGTAGTGGAGGAATAAAGGAGATTGATGGCGGAGATTTGGAGATTTGAAGAGCAGAAAAGATGGAGGAAGTTAAAAGAAGCTATTGGTTTTTAATTAGGTGATGGATGATTGGGAAACGTGGAGGAGGGAAAAACAGGATAGGCAGATATAGTGGAAATTGAAGTAAGGCTTGAAGACAAAACATGGAGTGATATGAGGGAAAGTAATAAGATGTCACAGAAATTGGATTGTTAGTATAAGGGTTGTTCAAAAAACAAAAATCATCGGGAAGAATCCACAAATGGCAATGCTGAAGAGAAAAAAAATATTTTCGCTAATAAACACAGGGATTGCATAAAACGAGCAACTGCACTACAACCCTTGAGGATCGCCAATCACGCACACAAGTTCTCGTCTTGAAGATGCACTAACCTCGTGTCCTGGACATGACGGACGTGAGCATGGGCTGGTACCTGGAGGCCGCCGAATGCGGGGGGGAGTGGTGGAAGTGCGGTGGCGGTCCCATGGTGGCCGGGTGTGGCGGCGCGGGCGCGGGGTGCGGCAGCAGCCCTCCCGCCCGCTCGTCCTCTCCTCCGACCACCACGGCCCGCCCCGACTCCTCGTCGCCCTCGCACGCTCCCTCCGGGCCCCTCAGCATCTCGCGGCCGCCGCCTCCCGCGCGGAAGAACGGTCGCATCGGGCCCTCCCAAGGCCCCCGCCCGCCGCCCCCGGGTCCCAAGGGGGAGCCGTTGACGGCGGGGGAGGGGAAGAGCTGCGGCGGGGGAGCGCCGAGGTGCCCCACTCCTCCGGGCCTCGCCCCCAAGGCCCCCGCTGGTCCTCCTGAAGGAGGAGGGCGGAAAGAGTGAGTTACTGTCGGTCGTCGGAAATCCACTTTCCGAAAACGGAAAGTGCTTTGCTGAAGGGGGGGGGGGATTGCCGGGAACACGATGGCTGGGAGACGGGCAATAAACGCCACTGGGGTTAGCGGGCAGGCCTGGAGGGGGAAGAAAGGCTCAGAAAAGACTTCCAACTATGATTATTATTATTTAATGACGCAGGACTTCCTTCTTGGCCGGCTCATATTACTAATAAGATATCGAGGCTGCCGTACTTACTGAGCCTCTGACGCAAGTCCCTCTCAATATTACCTTTGTCAGATATATAAATGTCAGATATATCCTGGGGAACTCACATAGAAAACGTGTTGGCCCCGGTGGCAGCGGGGTGAAGTCCTCGCCTGATAACCCGAGGGTCGCGGGTTCGAATCCCGTCTTTTTAGATTATCCACTGCTCAGGATATGGATGTTTGTGCCTGTTAAATAAGTTAATTGTAAGAGAAGACTGTATAGTCCTAAATTCGCTAACAATAAAGATAAGTTCAAAAACATATGCGGCACAGAATTGAAGAAACTAGGTTTTGTTAAACGAATAATAGAAAGGTCTTCGGATGAAAAAGTAAAAGAGAGATGCTACTTCGCTATGGTTAGGCCACACCACGAATACGCCGCGAGCATTTTGGACCCTGATTATAAAGATTTATCCAAAAATATTAACAAAATACAAAGGAAAGCAGCACGCTTCGTTAAAAACTGCTATGAATGAACATATAGTGTTACACAACTTTTAGAGGGATTAAGGTGGGAGCCCCTAGGGACTCGGAGGCTGTCCGCTAGGCTTAGGCTGCTTGAGATATTCAGAAGTGGTGTATTTCAGAGCGACACAGAGAATATTATCATGAAGCCTCACTACATTTCTAGGTCTGACAGATGTGATAAAATAAGAGAGATACTCTGCCGAACAGATAGATATAAAAACTCGTTATTTCCGCGCAGAATAAGCGACCACAATAAAAACTGAGCTCCTCTAAGTACACTTCCATAGTACATGTTACCATTTCCCCTCCAAAAATTTTACATCTTTACACGGCTGGTGACCTACCACCCCCTGCCACATACCTATGCGGCGGCTCGCGGGGTAATATGTAGATGTAGACTGTTTTCGACTTTGTTAAAGAGTTGACGGTAATTGTGTTCCCGTGCCACACACCGTATGTACAGTTGCACCGTTAATAGTGGCAAATTGTATGACTGTCTGAATGGCTGAGCGGAAAGTAGAACATGCTCTAATTCCGTTCATTTTCTTGTACAATTTAAAGGCCAAGTTACACGATAAATTAACCCATACATGTTCATGTACAAGTTCACGTACGAATGCATGAACGAAATAGAGCCGGTTCTATTTTCCTGTTCACGCATCCATGAATTCGTACAAGTTAGTGTGGTTACACGGTGAATTTTCGCGTTCATTCATTCGCTCATGCATTCTTACATTAACTTGTACGGGTTAATGTTACGTGTAAGCAGGACTTAAGATATATTCGTTTGTGCAATAAAATTTACCGTGTAAAGCTGCCTTCAGAATGGTACGAATAATTCTTTAAAAAGAGAAAACAATCGGCAGTAATATTTTCACGAGTTCTTTTGACACTGAGTTCCCTAAGTCGGATACATTCTACTGTGGATGGGAAGTAGATGGATAAAACTGAGAACTCAGAGAAACTCTGCGGAATTACTCATCGCTCGTTTACCCCTTCGGCATAATCAAAGTTATCGATAGGTAGCCGGATCGGGACAGCCCTCCCGTATCCCTCTTAATTTGTATCGAATGGACATCTGTCACGTTCGGAGTCCTATCTCTGTCGTTTTATTAGCGTTTGTCGCTCGGATGGGGAGCAGAACGGCTTAGCGGAAAATCCTCACGCGAGAATGAATCGCCGCTCGCTCTCGATCAGTCGTTTGTTTCATTTCTGTTTTCTTTTTGCTCACAAAGAGGGTTAAGGATATTTCCGAGAGGTTGAGGGTCTGTGCTGATCCCTATTCTCACCCGCATTCTACTCCTGCATTCACTGTCGTTTCCGCCCCGGATTGGTATGCATTGACGCCGTATCTTAGGTGTGAATAGTCTACTTTAAGGTGACGCATCTCACCCGATCGATTGTTCGAATTCCTCAGGATTTCCGACCCCAGATTTTTTGTTAATGACTTATGTCCTCTACTTGAAATTTTCAAACTATAAAAAGTATACCTTTGAAAGGAGAGTTCTGTTTCTCAAATCAGAAAATTTAATCTAGGTGCATAAATAAACCACTGGGAAAACGACAAAATATAGATTATAATTTAACAAAAACTATAACCTGTACTGGAAAACCTTAAACAAAGGGAGATATGCCAATCCATCTTCTATCAGAATGCTAAGTAACAGCCTTCATAGTTGTAAGATAAAATCTGTAATTGGTTTATTTCCACAAGGTAACCGAGTGGTTTTCGGCCATGATATGTTCGGATTGCAATGCAAATAGTTTAGACTTTCCTCACGGATCTTAAATCAGCGCTGCCCGCACCTACGCGTTGGAGACTTCGCAACAAATTGTAGGCAACTGTTGCCTTTCGCGATAGTCATTCAGCAGTGAGAGGCTCCTAACGTCAAAACGCCTCTAACGGGAGCGACTGTCGCCATCTGGAGGATTTTCTATAGATATATTCTTTATCGAAGTTTAAGATGCGTCCTCTTAACGAAGAATTTACAGCAGATCCTCAATCTCCGCATGTATTTGTTTCAATGGAAGGCATTGTGATTGCCTTTAAAAATACACACATATATACCAATCACGTCGTTCCCTACCGGGGTAGGTAGTCACAAATTTTCACTCATATATACATATTAGTTCACCTAACTCTGCTTCAATATTTTCCTCCGTACTGACCTATCCTTGCAAACCTCTTTTGCTCATTTACCCCCATACACTGCTTCATACACGCCCTCCTGTTTTTAAGACTCCTAATATCCCTCCTCCAAAGAATTTCCTCAACCACATTCAACCACAACTTTCTCGGCTTACCTCTTGCACCATTCATTTCGCTCTTATACATCTGTTTCGTTGTTCGACTCTCATCCATTTTCTCAACATGGCCAAACCAACGAAGCACACTCCTTTCATATATGTCTATTAATGGCATTTAATATTCTGCCTCATTGAAAACTACACAAGCAGAAGTAGCATTTCAATTGTTTTTTGTTACCTTACGATATTGCTTCTCTACTGTCATTCATTTCAAGATGAAGGTTCATCTTCTATCTCATTTTTTTCTCATGGAAATAAAGTCGAATATTGGGGGATTTCAATTCACCCCAGCGCGAAAATCATTCAGCGACACAGCAATGACCTCGCCTTCCATTTGCTAAATAGGCCCTGCACGCGAACAGGTTGATAGCAAAGTTTATGTGCAAAAAGAAAGAACGTAAATAATGGTATCTGCGATTGTTGTAAATTTTGTTGATTTTCAGTTGCGGAAAATCCTCACGCGAGGACGAATCGCCTCTCGCTCTCCATCTTTCGTTTGTTCATTCTTCAACTTAATGGATATTTATAAGTTTTGAATTGACCTATTGTAGAAAACGTACATTTATAAATTATTTTTTGGCCGAATACCGTGACCATACCAAAGCATGTGGCAATGGCTGTTGTATGCTCATAAAAAGCTTCCTACCGACAGGTTACAAAACGCATCGCTAGCTGGTATCGTTCCATGCGCTAACTTCAACCCCTTAAGGTAGTTTGAGCGAAATATCATTTTACCTAGTTATCAATGAGTTTGGTTTGATTTTAAAGAAAAATGTATCACCCTTCCATTGACATAAAAAATTCAACCCCTTACCACATTATTTTCCGAGATATTTACCAAATAATACCACCCCTTTTATATGGAAAATGGTACGTGTATGCACTCCAGAGAGATCTCATTAAAAATGAGGCATTTTCTATTTTTGAAAATTAATCATATTATCACCGCAGTAAATTCTTTGAGAACACAATAAAACTTTCGTTTTGGTGGAGTTTCAAACGTACCGCGTGAAAAAAATGAGTCAATTTAAAGACTTATTAAGATATTTTCATTTGATTCATTACAATTTCTGTTATGTAAAACTATATTATTGCACCATTATTAATACAGTATTTAATTTGTGTGTCTCACAGCTGGTGAAATTGAAACGTGTATATCAAATATGGTCTCTATTTTGATTAAGGAACAATCTCGCTCCCACTAAATTAAATGGAAA
Organism: Ceriagrion tenellum; assembly: GCA_963169105.1. NCBI lineage: Eukaryota > Metazoa > Arthropoda > Insecta > Odonata > Coenagrionidae > Ceriagrion > Ceriagrion tenellum. The sequence goes on from OY720644.1 coordinate 98,374,752, forward strand.
GCTACCATGTTTTCCAACCTGAGACTGACTGGTTGAACCTTTAATGGAAATACATCACTGACAGCGATATCGCTCTGCGACGTCATTTACCGGATTCGAAATGACGTATATTTGTCATGCCGTCCACCAAGCATGGCTGATATTGAAAAATTTTCTTGTACTACATTGCTGTTCGTCGGAAAATATTGATATCGTGTTTCCCTGTAAATACCAGCCTCACATGCGAGCTCTCTTACAATAATGCACGTTCCCCATTCCTATTTCGTGCCTCACCTCCCCGTGTTTGAGGAAGGCCATTCTCAATACGTGTGTTGCAGTTTTGAATGACGTTTCACTCGTTCCGCGAAGAGGTTTAGTGCGCCAGCGTGCTCAATATCTCCGGCCGCCTGTCCCTCCCGTCTTGCAGTCAGTACCTCCACGGCACGCGTGGATTTGCGGACGTGTCAATCAATCGATATGGATTTTAATGCCTGGTGCTTCCGAATCTGAGCCGATTTCCTCTCGCTCCTTAGTGGAATATTGAATTAATTGAGTTCGATTTCATCTCTCTCTATACATATATTGGTTTTGTTGATTGAAAGCGGAATTGATAGTGACAAATAGAGATGAGGTTTGTTTCCCCCTTCACAGTCATATTCGGGGAGTTTTTTTCCGTTTTTTTCCGTTTTTTTTTGTGTTTGACGCATTTCAGTGCCAGATAAATATCATTATTTTTCTACGGCAAAAGAAATCTCTAATTTAATCAGTCATGATCACGAACTTTTGCATAGAAAATTTGGCTTCATTTGCATGAGTTTAACTTGCACTAAGTTAAACAGTGATGTGTAAACTAAAGTACGGTTTCTTCAAAATTTATAATTTGGAGTTATTTGATCAGTAATAATTTAGAGCTACGATGGATTTTGTTCAATTGATAAAGTTGGTAATTCATTTTTCATATAATTTTCCTTTATTTCATATTTTCCTATGTATCGGATGGTACTATAGTGACAAAATACGACCATTTGCTGGATTTGATTGTATCCTTAAGCCAAAGTTCTGCTTCATGTCTGAGATGGGATTCAAATTCAACATTATTATCTGTTAACCTGCTCTGTCCTTGACCAATGTGGCTACTTTTTCAAGTATAAACTTGATACTTATAGTAATGTTTTTTAGGCGCTTCGGATGATAATTATACTTTAAGTTGACTCGAAGAGATCTGACGTGACGGAAAGGAAATTGACATTTCATTCGTTTCTGAAAATCAAATAAGTTATCTTGAGTTCTCCAGTCTCTCAATTTCATTCTCCTGAAATTACTTATAATCAGGTCTTACAGGTGTATTTGATGGTACTATTGTTTCTTGAAACAAATCACTCAAACCAGGAATCTCTATTATTATCCATGCTTTTTATTATTATTTCCAAAAAAAAAAGCTTTTCCGGACTCAAAATTAATCCAATATTATTCCTTACAACTTTCCCGGAGATAATATCAGCCCAAATTAATTTAGTTGTGTCTAAGACCCCTTCAATATTTTATTTCATCCAAATCGTTATAGCCATTTTCGAACTAAAAATGGCAGACTAATAAATAGTCATAAACCTTTGATATAAATGTGTCATCACACCTAATATTTTATTTCTTGCCATTAAGTTTTCAAAAGATGAAGATTATTTTACTTATATAAGGGAAAGAAAAGAGTATTCTTTGCTAACATAACTATGTAATAAGCCTTTTATTAGTGAAAGACCATGCTGATTACGTGTTTTGGCGTTAACGATGGTGGTTTCCTTTGGCTTTATTTTAATTGCCCAAATCGGAAGCTAACGAGTTTCACGCTCATGTCAAACTGTCCATGGACGGAAGGAGCACGTGCCAAATGTTTGGTTGCGGATTTGGGGGACCCTTTTGTTTTCCTGTTTGCCTTCTCGCAATTCTGGCCTCGATTGTTTTCTCTCCTCCGGAACACTTCGCGATTACCACTACACCGTCGTCTGATCGGAAACAAATAAATAACGAAGAGCAAGAGAAGAGGAACCCTTTGGGAAGGGATTCGCAGCGTATGCCTCGTCGCAGCCGTATCTCTGGCCTTCCGAAAAAAAATTGCAGTTCATATCTCTTTCCAAACCCCACCCCATCATCCCTTACCCTCATCCCATCGGGCGCCTGAAATTCGTTTCTCCCCCATCCACTCCCTGTTTCAACCCCCCTCCTGCGATCTCCAAGCATAAAAAAGGCAACCTTATCCCCCTTCTACACATCCCATGCGCCGTTATGATATTCATTTTTTTTTTCGCCGAAATGTCAAGTGTGTTCCTTCATCGCAGCTCACTTATTTACAGGCCCCGGCAAACTTCCTCCTGCCACCGATCTGCTTCCTCCCGGCGATCATCCAGGAGGGATTAGGCATCGTTCCGTTTTTTTTAATAAACGATTCCCCCGGATTGACGGGAGCCATGCGATCAGCAAAGAATGCTCACCCATCGCGGTCCTCTCGACAGTAAAACAATCAACCTCGGGTCTCGTTTTTGTCCAGACGGGTGTTTTTCGGACGGAGATAAAGGTGGGTGGGGATGACTCCCGCGACATGTCGCGTCAGGTGCTCAGGATGTCCTCAAGTCTCCCTCTGTAGATACAGCCGTGTATATGCAATTAGACCCGGAGATTTTTTTATCGAATGTGTGTTGTTTGTCTTTACCGTGTTGCTAGCTGTGTTATGGGTAGCATTACATGCCCTCTCTCATTCTTTTATGCTCTCCAGTTCATTCAATTCCTAATGCGACGTGGTTTTACGTGATGATACATTAGTGTTAATTTACCTTGTTTATAAATCTCCAAAAATAAATATTTTGCCTTTACGTCTTCTATGTTAATTTTTCTTACCAACTGTCTGTCAGGTTTGAATAGATCGCCGAATTATTTGCCAAAATAGAGTGAAATACACTAGCTTCCTATGATCTACAAATTTCGGGCAAGGATTAATGATTTTTCCTGTTTCATTAAAGTTTTTTACATTATAAACTAATATATTGTTATTTGTGATATATTAAGTCACCTTATTCCCTTTTTTTTACATGCTACCTACTCTAACAAAATGTCTTCTTTATTTCGCCGCTTTTCTGAGTCATTGACATAAAATGAGTGTGGATTTCTGAAATCTTTCTTGTGAAATAAAACTCTGAATTTGGTATGAAAAATAATAACGACTTTTTGGGATTCTCGTATTAAAGGGTAGGGCATATTCGCTGTCATATTTTGCGTCTCATTACCGGAGACACTTCCACATAATTATGGCCCAGGATATTTGAATATTAGATTAAAGACTTGACTCCTGGTCTTAAATATTTTGAAATTATGGTTTGACCCGTAACAAACTCTTCAAGAATGTTATCGAAGGATAACATTTTTGAATTATCGAATTATTTGACGTTTGAGTGTTATCATGTGATGTTAAGACCACTTGGGCTAAATTTGCGTGACTCATAATAAAAAAACTACATGTTTTAGCTGGGATTTGTACCCATAACCCCAGTGTTTTGTCGTATGTTTACGAACATAGTTGCCCCAGCGTCGTTTCTTATTGATGATATCAAAGAGGCTTCAAATAAAAATATTCTGTTCAATCAGCGTGGTAATATATTATATTATATTCAGAATATCCGGGTATACAACCCTATCCAGGCGAACTAATTGTTTTACAGAAAAATTTGCGGTTAACCTGTGACTATTTTAGTGACCCTGGATCGGGTGGTCCCGTAGTTATTGGTATGCAAAATTATTACCTGAAGCGGCGATGCGCGTGATTTGTTCAAACAACTACTCCTATTAATTGAAGTGAAGAGACTTAATCACCAAAATTACTAAATAGACGGCTCAGCATAATTAATAAATGTCACGAATCGAAATTTCTAGTTAAAAGAACATAAATCTATCTAGCTATAGTCAAGTGTTAGTTCTATTGTGAGGATATAAGAGCTATGATTGTTATTTAACGCGTAGATATATCAAAAATGAAAGAACCAAAGAGATTGTTTATATACTGTGAAAATTTTAGCATAAGATTTTTGAAGCTTATTTTATTTTTGAATATCGTTTTCGGGTTTTCCTGCATGTCCATTTTTAAACTCAACTTTCTGTTAATGTGAACGTCGTTAGAAAAACCCGGCAGGAAACTAAACACATTACAGCGAAATGATGAGTTTATAAGTAGATAAATCGCAGTAGATCCCGAAAACAGTTTAATTTGGTAAAAGTTAACAATTTACCATAGGGATTCTATCGTCATGGGTTTTCACCGAGTCATACCCGGAAATATCGATTTCATCTGCAGCGGAGGAGTTGGAAAGTAAGGGAAACGGAGCTCTTGGAGCGCCTATTCAGTACTACGCACAGGTAGAGACTTGGGCGTCCTCTGGTTGGTTCAGAGAAAGTGGCTGACTGTCGGGTGTTCTCGTTGACGAGTGGGAAGGGGGTGTCCGCGGGCGGGGCGCCGGCCGCAGCGGCCGTGTTGTCACCGGGACCCCCTTTACATCGCCTCGGGATCAAGGGCGCACACTTTTGCGATGTCGTTCCCCCTAATCTGGTTTACGAGTGGCGGGGCTGACACCTCGAGTCCGATTGCAAACAAGCAGACAAATCCCAACGACGGCGACGATCAAATTGATTCGCGCGCCGGCCCGTCTCCTCGCCTTGTGGGTGGATTTATTATTTCAGCATTATGGCGCCATCCATTCTGATAGCGCACGGAAGAGGAAACAAAAGGTTTTTAATACCGTAACCAACAGACCGTGAAACTCTTCAGACGATATTAGTGCGATAAGAGGACTTAGCATATACGCGGAAAAAATGGAGCTAATATGAGCAAGTGTGTGATCTTGGGCAAATAAAGTGTGGGGAAATAGTTTACTTTATTGGTTTTTTATCTGAGGGCGAAGTAATTGGAATCGAGACTAAAACTTAGTCCTGTATCCATGCTGGCACGAAAGTATTCGCTGTTAGCCTATCATAATTATTAGTTCCAAAGAACTTCTATTATTCTTCTAGAAACAGGAATTTTTCATTAATTTTTGCGTCACATTACGAGAAAAACAATACTACTAAGGTTTCAAAAAATGATAGTATGGGATAATAATAATAAATAATAAATTTATTTACAAATAATTTATACGCTGTAATTTCCCTTTGGATGGGTCACAATGAATTTACAACAAGGAATATTTGTACTTATTTTTGGTCATAAATCATTCATAAATATAATAATCACAAATGAAAATATATATTTACCTTCAAAAAAAGATATCTTTTTTATATTATAATATAATAATAATTTAATTCCTTTTCAGGAATTACAGAGTGGTAGTACAATAGATAGCCCCTAAGGAATAACCTGTGTTGGGGCTACTGACAAATAAACCATGCAAAAAACGATAGCAAAAATAAAATGGTTTAAAATTTTCGATAAAACATTTACAATACAGTGAAGAAACTAATTCAAAATAGAGAAAAGACTCGGAGATATACATAATTAACTAGTGGTTACAAAAAGAGACACATAAATACAAGATCGGGCGAACTTACTTTAAAAATTATATATATTACTTTAAAAATGATATATGATAGGATATGAATCAAATGTTATTTTTCCCAAATGTTGTTAATGTGAATCTCTAAAGAGTTAGAAACACACACTTCTATTGCTTGGCCACAGCTATTGGTATAATCGGGTGATATTATAAGGGGAGTTTTATTTAGGACCATTTCATGTTGAGCAAGAAAACATTCGCATTAAAAATACATCCACAGTCCTCTCAAATATGGATCAAATTCAACAAAAGATTATGGCACAAATATAACTTCTAGTTGACATAACCTTTTTCTACGCAGATTTTATTCCTTATTTGGTGGAACAGAGTCATGCCTTTCAATCATCCGTGGTATTGGGCGATATTTCCTCGTTCTAGGGATTCTATACGCCTTTCAGTTATCAGCCATTGGCCAAAATTGAATTCGATCCTATCCTCATGTAAACTTTTTTAAAACCCTAATTACTTAATATTCGAATGCTGCCATATTTTTTATGACTGATAGGAGAGGGAAAGGGTACCAACTAATGATTTTGTGAACTTATTTCACTTTTACTTTATTATTTTTTGCCCCTGTACTTTTATAAAAAATATGCACTTCCACTTTCTAGAAATGTTGTTCATATGTTATAATTGAAACTTTGGAATTAAGTTAATATTCAATATTATTTTTAATGATGATGGTATTTAACCCTGGAAAGGGCGCGCGGGGTGTAATTGACATCCCAAGGTCCTTCTTTGATGCATTGTATGTCCATCGTTGTATCTACAATGTTGTAAGTTTTCATACCTTCAAATCTCTTACATTCTGACGATTTATTGTCAGCATTCCATAAACATTTCATTTCGCTTCGAGATCGGAACGAGTCAAAGTGTTCTGGAGTGTTAAGGAATCGTCGGACTGCCCCCGAGCTGTTTTCCTGCATCAACACTGAAGTCATAATGGTAAGAAACATCACTTTCTACTGCTGCTGTTTCAATATACTTCAACTCTATTACACTTTTCCAATAATATTTGTAAATAATCTTATTTTACTGCATAATTTCAATTTATAAATTCGGCCCTATGGTTGACGTATTATAGAAATTGTAAGCGCTAATCGTGTTTTTTCTTATTTAGCACGTAAAGCATCATATTCAGAAGATTTAATAAGAAACTCCTTGTCATAGAAAATATGATTTGAAAAGATAACATCGATTATTTTTACGAGTGCCAAATAAGCTGCAGAAAAGACTTCTGTTGAATATTTTTCTCCCTACATCAGTTTATTAGTAATAATGTAAAAATAAATACAAAGCGTGAAGGTAATAAGATAGATCTATTTAAAAAAGAAGACAAACCGACTATATTTTTTCAAGGAAAAATATAAAAACATACTTGCTTTGGGGTGTCGATGATACCCCGCGCGCCTTCTAACTTTACATTTCACCGCGCGCCCTCTCCTGGGTTAAGGTAGTCCGAGCGAGATAGTTCCCTAGTCATAATAAAGGCCATATTCCAATTATACGCTTTAATTTTACCAGCTACAGAACACATCAATTAAATATTGCATTATAAATGGTGCAATAACATACTTAGTTTTAAATGACAGAAATTTTAAGTAATTAAATGAACATATCTAAATAAGTCTTTGACTTGACTCATTTTTTTCGCGCGGTGCGTTTGAAGCTCCTTCAAATCGGAAGGTTTTTTGTGATACCCAAGAACCTACTGCGGCGAAAATATGATGAATTTTCAAATATAGTCGAGAAAACATACAAACTACTCGCTGTTAGTTTTTATACGACATGTAAGTGTTATAAAAACCTCATTCTTTAACTAATGCCGCTCTGAAATGCATGCACGTACCATTTCCCATATAATATGGCTGGTATTTTTTGGCAAATATCTCCAAAAGTATTGAGGTTAGGGGTTGAATTTTTAGTGTCATTAGAAGGGCGAGATATTTTTCTTTAAAATGAGACCAAATTATTGATTTCCAAGTAAAATGATTAAAATTGATTTCCAAGTAAAATGATATTTCGCTCAAAATTTCAGAGCATGCTGAGGCATTTCGGAAACGATGGTTTGCAGGGCTGGGTTAAAGGGGCCGAGTACCCCGTGCATGCTTGACCTCGCAATTCTCGGAATTTTGACCTTTGCAGTGCAGGTCTCACGGAACTGCCGGGTGCAGGAGAGGACGTGGTGTTGGCGGCGGGGTTCACTGTGTGGGTGCGGGAGAGGTGTGGGAGGGTGTGGGAGAGGGGCAGAGGAGGTGAATTGGGTGGGCGTGAAGGGTGTTCCACCAGCTCGAAAATCAGTCCAGGGGGTTCCATCAACACTAATTCCATCCTGCGACTCCCAACGCCGTCAATAAGCGTCGACGGGGTGAAGCCCCTGGCGCCCGATAAACCAATGGAGTTGCCTGATTGGGCGGTCGTGGGCTCCGAGATCGAGTTTCCGCTTCCAGCGTCCAATCAGAGCAGGCGTCAGAAGCGGACGTCAATGCCAAATGCGGAGCTCGCTGGGATTCGACAGTTAAACCGAGAGTTCCTCTTGATTTATGTAACGGTCGACCCAAAAGCGATCCCTTAAAATGATTCCTGCCTCGGCCGCGCAAGCCATTCGGCAAAACGGACGGGATTTGGCAAAGTTTATTTCATTGCGTCCGGAGCGCTTGTGATTTGGAAATGTCCCCGGCATGAATAAAACTATTACTCTCGCGTTGCGGTTTCGAGGTTTCCTCCCGCTCGGAATCGTAAATCAAAGGTCTGCGCCTTTTTTTCGTTATTTAAATCGCTGAAATTCATTGCATTGCTCGATAGTTGAAATCGGAGCCGAGGTTAAAAAAATAAGTGACGTGAGAAATAGTTGTCTCGCTGTTCGTACGGAGGCCTCTAATCAGAGTGCAAAAAAGGGACTTGATGACAATGTTTTTTGCATTTATTTTTTTGGAGCCATGTTTTACAGTAAGGTTGACATTTTATAACTTTATTCCATTAAATTTGTCCAAAATCTTTAAGCTTTTGGAATTAAAATTAGATTAACATTTGATAAGGCTATCTGAGGTACTTGAGAATACTTCTTGACTTAGTTATCAGGGTATAGGTGATGTCATTGTCCCATTAATAATAAGTAGTTTCCTACATCTAAATAAGTGATATTATGTGTGGTGAAAAATGCTTCATTACTAACCAAAATAGGGGAAGATTTAATAAAACTTCAGCAGTCCACACCATTTTATTTAGAATTTCTCATGAGACACCATATTCGAAATTTCACTATAGGCCCTGGATTAATTAATGTTGCGCTCCGTATATTATATCGTGCGTTTACTATGTATCACACTTCAAAACCATATAAGAAAAAGCGTAATTCTTAACTTTATACTGCCATAAAACTACTACTACTTACTATAAAAGTGTTTTTGAAGTCAGAAATGACATACTAACTGAATAGTTGAGAAAGAAACTTGAAACTTTCTGGACAGGATGGTCTTCATAGCATGGTTTCTAATATAACTCACCACAGCGTTGAGTGTCCAACTGGTTAGTGATTAATTTCCCTTAATTTCCGCCAAAGCATATCACATGCTCTATTGTTGGTTTATCACCCCACGAAACCGAGAAGAAATTATATTGGCTGGAACGATGTTCGCCAGGAAGTTGAGTAGATGTAGAAACTGTGCCTTCAACCTGCAGGGGTTGTCCTCTCGAGAAGCATCAAATCCGAGTTATACATCATATTTTCGCACGGATGAGTGATGGGGTGGTCGGACGCAGAAGGAAAATTGTGAGAGGCTTACTAAAGAGCGTTGCTTTTGATCGTTTAGATGAGTGGACGGGGAGTATGAAGAGGTGAGAGACCTGAAGTTTAATGCGCGTGGGGAAGTGTATTGAATCCTTCCGGAAGAGTCGGGGAAAATTTGCGGAAATGTTACGCTGTTATTCCCCCCCCCACCCACCAACCTACCCACGACACATCCTCTCTCCCGAGTCGACTTTTAATGACCGGAAGACAAATAGCGTCCCACTTAATCAACCAAATGGGTGCAATCAAATTTTCTCCAAAGATTTGATCTCACGTCCAACCTTTCCACATGCATCACGCGTCTCCGGCCCTTATGTGGAAAACCCTTTTCCTTCCTCCTTCTGTTGACCCCCCCACTCGAGTCATCAACCATTACGTCTCCTCTGCCGCCCCTCCGTAACTACGACGACCGAAATCCAACTCCTACCCCGCTTCATCCCCCTCCGCACCCCTTTTCCATCCTCCCAGCTCCTTCCCATCGACCCCCGCGCTCTCACATCCGGCCGTTGGAGAACCGCCGCCCAACCAACCTCAGATCCCCCTCCCCCTCCCCTTCAGACTAAGCTCCCATTAATCTCCCCATCTCATCGACTGAGCCGCATTCCCTCCCCCCCATTCCCATCCCCCCCTAATACGTCACCAACTACCCCTAATAACCTCCCATCATCATCCCTCCTGCTCCCCCTTTCGCCGGAGAAACGACTCTTCGCCACCCATTGCCTCCTCTTTCCCCCCTCCACGCCCCCTTATCTCGGGCAGCAGACATGCCCTGCCATCTATTATTCCTCCACTTAAGAGAGATACGGGGGGAGACCGTGAATTTGCACTCGGCGATTAGATCGTGTATCGAAGTCATTTCAATATTCTTGCGATTCGACCTGGTTGATGTGAGATTAAATGAATTTATTATAACTAGCTGACCCGTGCGAATATTTCGCACAGCATGCAGCTTCTTCCTGTTTCTTCCTTCTTTCTTCCTGTTTTTCTACCTGTTTCTTCCCATTGAAAATTATATGTTATTTATGTTTATGTTAAGCATACATAACGTAAACGGTAAAGGGTCACACTGGTTGCATGTAGAATGTAAACAATCTAACTAAACGATGTGTTAATAGATGGCGCCTCCTACAGTCTTTTAAGCACGTAGCCAAAGCCAACATATTAGTTGATTATATTGCCAACAAATGGCACTCTATCATTTGTTTACATAAACTTTAATATTAAAGTTTTTAACAAGAACTTTAATTTTAAACCATTTGTCTATTTTTCATCAATAGTGGGGAACATAAGCTTTAAAACGATGTTTGAATCATTAACTTTGATGAAGAATTATGGGAGTTATGGCGTTGCAACAAAAAAAACCTTTGAGAAATAATATATATGATAACTTTTACAATCCATTGTGGTCAAGAGAAACATGCAGATTCGGATTTTGATTGCTTAATCATAATCATCAGGTGCTAAATGACAAAGCAACAAAAGTAATCGAAATCCGGATCGTGCATGTTGATTTTGACCACAGTGGATTTTAAAAGTTATTTTAATAAATTCATTTCAAATGGAATTCCACAAAGTTTCCACATGTCGCATTTTATTCGTGATGTGGGATTGTTGACCGAGTCAAGATATCGAATTTTCATTATTGCAATCGATGTATCGAGGGTTAGTAAGGTTTGATTGGGATTGATATATAGATAGTTATTGACGCGGTACTATCGAGTTTTGCTTCTTTATTATCTACCGACATTGTGCCGATACTGTTTTGACCTGTTAACAAGTTTATGTAATCATCTTTTATTTAACGCAGAAATAAAATGAAAAATTTTTCACAGAGATATAATTTACTTCGACCCGGGTTTCAGTGTTTCAATCAGGTACTTAATAATTATGTCTAACCATTGAAACCCGGGTCGAAGTCAACTTTATCTTAACATGGAAATATGCCCATTTATTTCTGCATTATGTAAAAATTCCACTCAATACCGCAAGAATATCAGATTTTACACAATTTATTTTTATTTTTGCGCAATAATCACTGTCTCTGACAAGAAGTGCCACAACAGATGCCAATATACATGATATTATTGAAAATGATCTGAATATAATTTATGCCATGCACCGAATGAAGAGAAAGGTATACAGGAAGAGATATAAGAAGGTAAGGGAACTAGCATTTGATAAGGAGGGGTGGAGGGCTGTAGTCGACCAATCTTAGGATTGAACGATCAATAATGATTACACTTATGCCGATTGTTTCTCAATGTGCTCAATTATTATGACCTCGGTTTTCTGTGTCAAGGATCGGTTTTGGAAACGGTATATCGTTGACATCTACATGTACATCTACATAACACCCCGCGAGCCGCGCATGGGCGTGTGGCAGGGGGTGTTAGGTCACCAGTCGTGTAAAGGTGTAAGTTTTTTTTGGAGATGAAATGGTGACATGAATTATAGGAGTGTATTTAGTAAACTTAATTTTTATCGTGATCGCTTATTGTTCGCGGAAAGATGGATTTTTTGTATCTATCTGTTCGGCAGTTTATCTCTCTTATTTTATCGAGTTTGTCAGACCTAGAGATGTAGTGAGGGTTCATGATAATATTCTCTGTGTTGCTCTGAAATATATCAGTTCTGAATTCCTCAAGCAACCTAAGCCTAGCGTGTAGCCTCCGAGTCTCTAGGGGCTCCCACCTTAATCCCTCTAGAAGTTGTGAGACACTATATGTACGCTCGTTATAGTTTTTAGCGAAGCGCACTGCTTTCCTTTGTATTTTATTAATTTTTTTGGTTAAATCTATTTGACCAGGGTCCCAAATGCTCGCGGCGTATTCGAGGTGTGGCCAAACCAGAGCGAAGTAGCATCTCTCCTTGACTCTTTCAACCGAGGACCTTCCTATTATACGTTTAACAAAACTTAGTTTCTTTAGCACCTTATTAGGTCATCATTCAGTATCTTATTCATTTTCAGTGTCTTCTAATGACTCCAGGTTCTCTCAAGATCTTAAATTCACCATCCCTATCACGGTCTTCTGGCCCCATTTGCTCAGTCCTGTCTTCTCCTCCCTCCCTCTTCCCAATCAATCCCATCTGACAGAGAGGGCCACGAATTGCAGATGAAGGGAGGATCGCTCTTGAGGAAGCGCTTCTCCACCCGCCGGGCCACGGAGTGATGGAGATCGGCAAATGGTTCGGATGACGCAATTAACATCGATTGCCGTTGCAATCTCTGAGCCGTGCCACCCGAAGATGATCCGATGGATTTCGTGAAGTGTCCCGTGAGGGAGGTAGAGGAGGGGGAGGGAAGGGGGCAAGTCAGAAGGGGTGATGAGAATCCTCTCAGACATTTGAAATAAGGGTCCACGTGATCACTTTTATTTTTGCGAAGTTGCCAAGCTCTGGTACTCGGCGTATGACAATTGAGCACCAAGCATGCTAAGCCAATGGCCATTTGGTAGATTTTACTGTCAACATTAAATTTATTTTCATATTTCCTAAGTACTGCTTTGATACGTGGAATTGTTGCATCGATTAAACTTTTCTGATTAATGGCCAGTTTAGTTTAGTGACGCTGAGCCGAATGGAGTTGCCCGTAAATTATTCTCTTGACGAGCTCTTCCCGCATGGTTATTGCCTCAAACTGAGTGACGATGTTTCTAACGTAAGAACACAGACAGCAGTGAGCAAGAGAAGGGACATTTTGGCGGACTCATTGACGTGTTTAAAATAAAATCCGGAACAAAAATATACACAACTTCATATTCTTTCATTATTAAATTAGTTGGTCGTTTTAATCCCATTTCTATGAAAAGTATTTGTTCACTCTTTCGAATACTCGATTCAAAACCCTCAAGTCCATTATTAAATCCTTGCCAGAGTTGAAAGTTAAGGTCCTATAATTCAATTATGCTTGAGGTGATGACGCAAGTGTATCTATAAAAATAAAATTCATCAGAATAGATTTTTTCTTTCTGCAAAAATAATTTTATTGGTCAAGTACATTCTTCTTGCAGCCCACATATTAACAAACTCGCCTTAAAACTCAGTTAAAGAACTGATATGCTCATATTTTGTTGAAACTATGTCGGTCGCATATTGAATATAAAATAGAAAAAAGAAAAAACTTTAAAAGACAAAAGTTTGTAAATTCCACTCGTTTATTTATTTTTACAACGTCGGATACCGTTGAATATATTTAAATATAACAGTATCTATTGTTGACTTGGTGCGCACATATTTTGTTTGAATTAAAAATTAGTCAGACCTCATGTCCATTCATACCATATTCAATTGCTGACTGAAAAGAGTCTGAGAAACACGCTATAGATCATAGAGCTATCCCAACTCATTGCGTAGAATCCTGTATCATTAAATTTTCCTTTACCAGCAATTGCTCCCTATTTTGCCCCTTCTTATGCTCCACTCTTATGAAGGGGTTGCCGGATTGTGGCCATTATTCTCCCCCCTGTTTCCTCGATCTCTCCTTCTCTAAACTCCCCGCCTCTTCCTCCTTAAGAACTTCAGCGCCTTAAGGCGAGCCACTGCGGTTTCGTTCTGATCTCAGCTTCTCGGTATAAATCCTATTACGCTTCAATTAGACTTAGAGCTTCCCAATGAATCTCCACGCAGCTGGAATCTGCTGGTCGATTAAAGGATACGCATCTGGTTCCCCGCTTTGCTCGAGGCTCGCCCTTCTCATCCCCGCTCTTTCACTCACTTAAAGAGTCTTCCCGCAAAAGCTCTCTTCTCTCTGCGAGCCCTTCCAGTTTCATTCGATTGCGGAATCGGCTTACGCATTTGGTTTGCAATAATATATAAGATGCTTTCTCCGCATCACCTAATAAGGCTTTCCTTATTTCTCGGGCTGAGATGATTTCTTCCCGGAACATATACGATTCCTTCGTCGCTCATAATACGCACATTGTTTATTTAGAGATTCGGGAAAATGATTGAGCGCCATTACGGGGAAATTATCTTTACGCCCTTACTTCAGGACAACGATATATATCTTGTTTGCTCTATACTATAGTAAGACGGTGCCTTTTGATGCTGGGTAAGCTGGAAATACGCTTACCGATAACAGCGTAAATTTCTACGAAAAATACGTTAAACCTTATTACTTTCATCGTATATCTTGTTTTTTTTTCTCCTCGGTTAAGTTAGCACTCTTTGGGAATTTATCTTTGCCGATATACTTTGCTCACGTATATATTTGTTTCAATTATCTTGTAAAATCCATTAGATGCCTGTAGGTTCTACCAATTACCTAATTATATACACCCATAAATTTTGCTGGGATATTGACTTTGATTACCAACCCAAAAACTGTTTTTATTTTTCCAGAAATACGAAGTATTTTGGGTATACTTTTTCTCTTGCTCAATGAAATGAATTAGCATATGAAAATTTTAAATTACCTCGACATTTCAGCATCAGGAAATGCAAGAGTGAGAATTTTCCTTACCGACTGATTAGTGACTGTCAGGTTCTTTGATAACTTATTCCAAACTTTTACCTATCATTATCGATCTAAAATCATTCTAAAGAAGAGAGCAGCAAACTATGCCAAAATTATGCAATTTGCGCTTCCCTACATTCTATCTCTAAAAAAATCTTCAATCAGATCTTGGCATATCTTCATTATAGCCTTACCAATTTCATGGTGAATTCTCATTTTTATGAAATACGGATACATAGGATGAAGGCCACTATTTTTGACTACTCAAAGACGCTGTAATAGTTCACAAAATAAAACAATGCCTAGTTTTTGACGACAAAGTGACATTTTTCGATCCTGAATTTTTTTCTATAGCGCTGAGACGAGGGTCGAGTTTTATTCCACGGAATATCTTAGTTTATATCTAAAACAATCTTTCATTATTTCGGAAAAATTGCCTTTCTGACTTTTCTTCGTGGTCATTGCTCGTCTTAGATCTCCTTGTTTTGCCAACCATATCTTCAGTGCTGCAGAGAATCAATTCCTTTCGTCTCCGTCGTCCTCACTTCTAAGACATTCCCTTGACACGCCCCCTTTCGCTCCCTCACAGCGCAGCCATGAGACTCCGTCCTTCCCGCTCACGACTGAATAATGAATGCGACGTCTCATTCCGCCTCCTCCTCCCCGTAGCAAGCAAGTCCTTTCACCGGGAATCACCCGGCCGGAGACCGCATCCTCACCCCGCAAGACTAAATCCTCGCTGAGACTTGGACCCCCCTCCACCCGCCCTCCTCCCACACCACAATTTCCCACCGTCTTCTTCTCCGAGACCTTTTTTCCCTTCCTCCCGACGTCCTCGGCAAATCCGGCCGGGGTTGCCATTCAAGCCAAGGATTCACGTCAACAGATTATGCGGTTCGGATTTTATATTTTATCTCCATGCTTCGGTCAAAAATCATGTTTTTACATTCGTACAATGGCATAATTCATGCACAGGTTTGATAAGTGAAAGAATTTTCGTGGTTTGGATTATTTTCCTTCGTCATTCGCCATTCACTCTTAAGATTGGTTGACTGTAGCCAACTATGTTACTCTAGCCTCTGCTAGCTTCTTTATGCATGAGTAACAATTTTTGCTTCATATCTGTTTTAGCTTGTATGATTTCATTTATATTTCTGAAACTTTCGAGGATTCTTGAGCGAATATTTCAGGTAATCAAATCGATTGCTGCATTCGAGCCTAAAGCTTTCCTCGTAAACTTTTGTAGACGTTGAGCTGACATCCCGGTAAATAATGACTAAAATTATTTCGGTTGATTTAGAATCGAAACGTATTGAAACCATACTTATTGATTTTACTTGGTTATGAGCATACTCAAAAAATGTACAATTCATGCTACTTTAGGGGAATGCTAAATTTTATAAACGCGAATTTAATCTAATTTTAAAAAATTATAAACATTTTAGCGCTACATTTCTGAGGTGCTCATTTATTTAACTCACTCCAAAATTTTTTAATAAAAAAAATCATAAATGTATGGCCCTAGCTGTTTTGTTTCAAAATGTATTAATTAATCAATTTTATAACAATCTATTTAATATTTTTTCAAGCATTTGCTATTGAGTGGCGGGAAGACGTAAGCATTATTCGCCCATTTACAAACTAAATCTCGGTTTTACCGACGTGGATATAGCTCAATATGTACTGAGCCCAGCGGCGAGCGAAACTCGCTCATAAGGATAGAGCAGTTGAGAATATTCTTTCTCTGATTTGCCATGAGCTTTCTAGTAATCCAGAAAATAAGGAAGAATATTTTTAAATCGTCCGTATGAAGAGATTACTCCCGTAATAGAACCACATACTAGCGGTTGCTTTTCATTTTCCTTGCAGACTCATATTCCCATCCCATTCTTTTTTTCATCTGTATTTCGAATTCGGCTATTCAGATCTAACGTACAGATTTCGCAAAAGCTTATGAAAAACGAGGGCATGGAGATTTTCTGACTGGTATAGTGTATTTTCTAAACACTAGTGACCCTGTGAAAATGATGGTATCCCTGTGCATTTATTCAGATACTATTTCATTACATTCTGCTTGCAATACGCATACCATGTCTATGCATAATATGGTAGATCAGACTTTGAAGGGTGATGACCCTCTCACTTCCGCCTCTTATTTTCTTGTAACTCTGAGAATAATTTAAAGTCTTTTGATAATCCGTCGTACAGTCTTATCACCCCTACCTGCAGAATGTATCCCGGAGTTACATATCGTCCTCCGCATACGCCTGGGTTTGCACTTTTGAATGTTGAGTCCAAGAATTGCAATTCCCCGTTCTCTACTGTCCTCTCATTTCCTTCGCCTTCATGATCATCGCCTTCATGATCATTGCCTGCTTCCTTCAAGTAGCTCTTCGCCAGCCTATTATGCCCCGTCTCCCATCGCCCTCCTAGCGGAGAGGGCCCATCTCTCCAGCGACGTCAAAAATCCCCCAATTCCCCAGTCCCGAACAATCAAGCTCCCGCCCTATGCATGGTTGTTGCCTTGACCCAGTGACGTCAGATAACCTCCATGGGCGGTCTTCTTTGTTTGATTCCTTCAACTCCATCCTTATAGACCCTCTCCCCTCTGTTTCCTTCCAGCCCTCCCCTCACTCTTCCTCCCCCCAACGCTGTCATTCCCACCCTTTCTCTGTTCCAAGAATACAGAACACCGTTTTGATTCCATCTTCGCCTTATATTTCTCAATGCATTTCACCATCCTTTATTCAGAAGATATCGAAGCTTGCCGCAAGGACTAATGAAATGCATATGTAGTGATTGCCACGAGGTATAAAGCAGCCTAGATCGGGATTCGAACTTCGGACCTTTTGTTAGCCAGGCTGGACGTCCATCGTCATCAGCGATTGAAACAAACATATTTTGTCTCGTATATCGACTCGTACATCGACTCGTACATCGAAACATCGGCAAAGTTGTAGAGTTTGACGCAGTATAAAATCCGAATAGTCTTCATTAACATCATACGCCGGGAGAGCAACTAATCTTTTCTTACTTTTTCTCCCTTTGTTTACTGACGGGACTTTAAAGTCCCACAATAAAGAATTGCTATTATTGAGAAAGTATATTAATTCATATGTATTTTAAGTTATTAGACAATTGAAGCAATGATTGCAGTAATAGAAACTGCTATTAGTTTTTAATTTTATTTCAAAATTAATTTATAAAAATTTTTTACTTGTTTGTGGGTAGCCGAAAATCATGCAAATTTCAGGAACCATGGTAGTACCACATATGTTCCCCAAATTTTTAAGGAATTAATGTGTGCAGAAAGCTGTCCATTTTTATTTACATAGTACTTTCCTTCTATTATTTATTGAAATTAACTGAAAGGGTGAATTTTAGAATTAAATATATTTTTTATAAAAATTTTCTCTTGGGACTTATAAGTCCCGTCAGGCACGAAGTGATGAAATGTATGTAGCAGCTTGCGAAATGATGATTGGTGTGTTTCAACTGAACAAACTTTGAATGACATATTTATAGATTTCTTTGCAGTGTAAAATAGAAGGCTTTGTAAATTCGTCACTTCATGGCATTAGCCACTTTTTATTTATATTAGAAGTACTTTCGGAGGATTGCATAAAATGTTGAAAATGGAAATTTTCTGAAGTAAAAAATGATAAAACCAACTACTATCTCTACGCTTTCAGGATAAAAATTATTGGTTTAGATTAATATTTTTTACAATTAACCTCCTTGCAAGTGATTGCATTTTATAAGGTCCTCATTAACTTTATACACGATCCAAAATATTTATTTATTTATTTATTGATCTTCACTACCTCAATACAGCACAATGAGCCAATTTACGTCAGGTGAATAACAGTAACAACGGACGACACACAAACACCCATGTCCTGGGCAGAAAGTATTCTACCCAGACGGGACTCGAACCCACGACCCTAGGGCTAGCGAGGACTTTACCCCTCCGCCACCAGGGCCGACTAAGTAAATATCCGAAATATCCATCGATAAGGTAATATAATCCAATGAAGCCCATAAAAAGAGGCTATAAACTCTGGTGCCGCTCTGATATGTCTGGATGTACATATGAATTTGAGGTATACCAAGGAAAACATACTAATGAAACTTTGTGCCCAGAACTAGGACTAGGTGGACCTGTTGTGAATAAAGTTAAAGTATTTTTGCATGTGGAACGGTATGATCAAATAGAGTAGGCCTTTCTGTATTGTTACTAGATAAAGACTTGAAAAGGGGCGAGCTTGATCATAGGATCTCTGACGCTGGAATTATTTATATCAAATGGAAAGATAACAGAGCTGTACACCTTCCTGATTTTCATGGTAACGAGGTGTGTCAGTTGAGCAGGACACAGAAAGATGGTGCGAAAATAGAGGTAATACCCCAAAAATAGTAGATGATTATAAACAGTACATGGGTGGGGTTGACAAAGGGGATAGGTGCTTCGATCAATTTATGAAATCGACAGAAAATCGAAGAAGTGGCGGCATAGATTATTCTACGCTTTTATGGAAATGGCTCTTGGTAATTCCTACGTTGTTTTCTGTGAAATAAATGACAAACTACCTTTCTATGAATACAAGCGACAGGTTTCCATGGGGTTACTCACTTATGGCAAAGAAAATAAAAAATAAAATTGGAAGGCCAATGAGCCATAGACAGTCCATCATCTATACTTGAAAATAAAAAAAAGAAAGCAAAATTCCGTCTCGAATGACATTATACTCCAAAACAGGGGAGCGCACTGGCCAGAATTTGTATCCACGAGAGGAAGATGCGAGTTCTGTGCAAAGGACAAAGTTGAATCAAGGCCGCATTCCAAATAAACTGAGTGTAAAGTTTTTCTTTGTGTGAATGAGAAGAAAAATTGTTTTTCAACTACCATCATGCATATTGAATGTGGTATTTAATTCTTACTATGGAATTAAAATAAACGTAAAATTGGCAAAACTGGTAAAAGGAGTTGAATTACATTTTATTGATGATGAAGCTAATGTTTATTAGCTCGGACAAGTAAATCTCTTGTGTTTTCCTTGATTTTTATGGCAAAAAATGTACCAAAGGACTAAAAGCAATATTTATTTGTTTATGTGTAAAATTATGGTTTCATCTTTTAATATTTTCAAATAAAAAAGATAATTGATCCATATTTGAAAGACTTGCGCCATACCGCTACCCATCATGAAAATCTGCTTTTCAGCCCTGATGGGACTTTCAAGTCCCTTGACATAATTTTTGCAATAATAACAACAATATTGAAATTTTCTGCAAAAAAGTTATTGATTCGTCATATTCTTGATATAGGACCGCAGAAAAAAAATATTCTGCAACAGTTAAATACAAAAATCATAATTCAGTAAACAAAGGGTTAAAACAGAAACAACAATTGCACAATTCCACAGGGTATTTATTACATACGACGCATTTCAACCCACAGAGATGATGGTCTTGGACCTGATGATGGCTCTGTGAGTTGAAACGCGTCGTACGTAATAAATACCTTGTGGAATTGTGCAATTGTTGTTTCTGTTGTAATATGAAAAACTTCCACGATATCTCGCCTGAATCTGTTGAAAAAAAATAATCTTTTCTCTTTAGCTCATGTTTTCTGAGATATATGGGTTTTCTTCTCGTTTAGAATTCATCCTTTCGCTCGCTAGCTGTACCTCTTTTTACCTAACCCATTCTATTTTGCAGACCCTGTCCGTCCCCTTGCGCCCCATAAGGTTTGTTTCCCCTCTGTTGAGCTCCGCCTACGTCGTCCCTCGTAAGTCCCACATCCCCTTTCAACCCAACACATTAGTCCCCTGTGCAATGGCCCTTTGTTGCACTGCCCCACTGCAGTTCCTGTATAAATACCGCCGTCTCCACTCCCCACCCCAATGCCTCCCTCCACTGCTTTGTTCGAAATCTCATTTTGCCCCGTCTCGCCCCCGGTCAAATGTATTAGCTCCGCTCTGGATGTCGCTCGAGCTGGTCTAATTCGTCCTCCCGTCGCTTGCTCGTGCACTTCGCCTCAAATATATTGCGATCCCGTGTTCTAATCGTGACTGGGGAAGAAAATTTAAGCGCTGCTGCGAAAAATATAAGCCCTCTCCCTTCGGCGTGTGGAGCGTGAAACTCTCCCGTTTGCTTGCTTTCGTGGCTTCAACCGTTGAAATTCCAATCAATCTTTCGTCCAATCAATCAGATGATGCCTTAAATTAGCTGTGAAAACATTAATCGACCTTCTGGGATGGCTAAAAACTCTATTAAAAGTGACCCGAGGAAAATCTTTCCCAGAGCCGGGATTCGAATTACGGGCCTT
Organism: Ceriagrion tenellum; assembly: GCA_963169105.1. NCBI lineage: Eukaryota > Metazoa > Arthropoda > Insecta > Odonata > Coenagrionidae > Ceriagrion > Ceriagrion tenellum. The sequence goes on from OY720644.1 coordinate 98,395,895, forward strand.
CGTTTAATTTCAAGCCAGCGAGCTGACCGCTACACAGCCATTACGGAGCATCTTTCTCTTGTTGGTTTGGCATTGATAAGGAAAGGCGTTGGTCCAGAGGTCGATTAATACTCCGGGGAAACATATTTACCTCTGGCTATTTTCAAGATGCCCAGAGTTAGCACTTTGTCGTTGCTTTCTGTTTTATTCCCTTCAGCTCTTTGTTTGTGCATCACTTCCCCATTAGTCTCCGTGTGAAAATCCTATCATGTCGTTCGGCTTTGGTAAGTTAATGGCCAACAGTCTCAATCTGGGTATAATCGCATTGCGAGACTTATGCGTCCAATGCAGCCTACTGAGTAAAACCAATAGCTGAGTGCTCCCAGGCCTTTTTAATAATTCCCTCACTACAAATTGAGTTTTTCTAGATGATTGTCGATACCTCTTGTGGACTGTAAAATATCGCTCTTCATTTGCGAAAGCGAAATAGATCATTAGTATAGCCCAATATAGATATTTTTGCCCGGTTGATTACTTGGGCGTTCGGTAGCGTAACTAGAGACCTGGAGTAATGCCAGATTACTCATAAAACCGAAAACGCGATTTTCAGCTCGGATTTGAATCTTTTTTTAACAACTCTTGTAGTGACTGTTTGATTTAATCACTTAAATTTCTTGTTCAGCAATTATACAATGTAGTGCTCATGATAGATACTTTAACTATGCACAACAAAGCGCGATAACGAAAATGAGGGCTTCAGTTACCGCCATCAAATTTTCAGTGGTCAATACTTCTATTATGTAGTATTAACTCGCTGATGATTCATCGTAAGTAGACCACATAGCTTCATGACGCTGAACATCTCTTTCTCTCTCGATGAGTATATTCAAAATGACATGGTTCATTTATCTAACTCTGGATAAATATTACCAGCATCTTGCTTTCTTCCTTTGCATTCCTCCACTTCTTGCCGACTGTGGGAGGGAATTCTCCCCTTCTCTCACCTCCGACCCGCGACCCAATCTCCTCTGTCGCTTCTTTATTGTCTTCTTTTGGCCCTTGCTGTAGTAGATGCACGGTGACTCAGCGAACCACTCATTCCCATCACCGATTCACTCTGTCGTCTGATTTTTGCTTCTCAACTCCGGCACATTCTTTTCTCCAAGGAATCCAGTAAACTCCCAGCTAAAAATTCCTTAGCTGCTGTTCTGTAGACCGTAAGGAATTCTGCAGAAATTGACTCTTTTTCTTCAGAACTAGTTCCTTTTGTAAGGATCTGTACGGAACATGAGATCCTGGCTCTACAAAACATACGTTCTGTAGAGCTATTTTCTGCAGAGCTATTTTCTGCAGAGCAAAATGACTCCTTACAAGCTGTCCTGTAGGACTTCAGCAACTCTACGGAAATATGTGAGGTTTCCGTTGACCCAGTTCCTTTTTTAAGTACCTATATGGAGAGTCGTGGGGAATTCCATCGAACGTTCTAAGGAATTCTGCAGAACGTCCTGTGGTATTCTGCAGAACATCCTAAGGTATTCTGCAGAACGTCGTAGGGAATTCCGTAAAATGGCGTTTCAATACTTTAAGGAATATCAACAGAACTTTTTAAGAAATTCTGTAGAAGTATTTTAATGAAAATATACAGGACTGCTAAAAACCTCAAAAGGTCTCTTCCATGAATAAAGCACTAAAGACAAGTCTCTTCTATTAATAAGTAATGAAGGAATAAGTAGCCCTTTTACTCATGTAATTTTATTCCTACATCTCGTATAGATAACGCTCTACATGAACACTTTCGTCGGTTTTGTTGGTTCAATAATTATAAAATCCGAGAAAGGTTCAACGCAGTGCAACCAAAAGATGAAACATCATCGGTGATCAATCAAACTTTGGAGTGCTATGTTCTTGAAAAAATAAGGGCAGTTTCTCTTGATCAATCATCATTGCAAATTTAGCCTTTTCAGTCTATTACAAAACCAAGATGTGTTCAATTCATAAACCATTGTATCTTGGATTCTTGTTTCATGGAGGGCAAGACTACATTTTTCGCCAAATTTTACAGTGAAAGTTGTGCGAAATGTTAAAATTGATGGATATAAATCATAATCAACGGCATTTTACCGATTCGTTTTTTACATATAAAAAAACTCACCTCTTGTGGACGATATTTCTTTCATCAGACTGTGGATTGTTCTTTTCATTACCACCCGGTTTTCTCATTTTCCTCGGCTGTAGCCCGATGGCACCTCTGAGGCAAAGTGTCCCGTTTGTTGTTCTATCGCATGATAGGGTCATGTCCAGATTTTAGCGACGGCGGTTCCGCTAACTGATTGAATCAATGGATTCTCGTGTTGTCACTAGAAGCCTTCGTTAAATTACTTTGATACGGGTTGCCAGTCGTCCTGCGTTCCTAGTTTAGTTAAAGTTTGGATGTCAGCAAGAATCGACACTTGTTTTTATCCTTTTGCCTACCACCTAATCATAGACCGTGAGATTTTGCACACTAAATTTAAAACGTAGTGAATGTTTTATTTTTTAGGCATAATAATCCCGAGTCTTATACACCAAAACATCACAGGCCTACGTAGGGTAGTTTAACGATTTATTATGCTTGTTTTGAAGATTGATTTAAAACTGAGCGCTTGTCTCTTTGTTATTAAAAATATTTTGCAACACCAGTGCCTGGTGTAACATGCATACTTTTTTGTGCGCCTCCTTTTTAGAGATTATATTTTACTTGGGTTGGGAATTTATGCTTCTTTGTCACCTGCTTCCTAATTTGGGAGTGGAAATTTAACGAGTTAAAGCGAGAAGATGCCTTTACTTCGATCTGCTGGGATAATATTTGGAGAAATTCCCGACCACGATGGTTCCTGCTCGATTACTGGAAGTCTTAAAGGCTTCGCTCAAATTCTGATTCTCCTATTCGTCAGTATCGTATTGCCTTTGGCCTCACAGAAAATGAGTCTGAAATTGCCATGGATTTGATTAATTCAATATTACCATGAGAAAACTCTCCTAATTTGGCTTGAATGTTGCATCACGTTTTGTTAATTCTCGGTATATTTCATTTCAGTCGGCAAATTCTCATTTTGCAACATTCGTTAGTTTTTGCGCGATACGTGGCACTTGCGTTCTTTTTAATAATTCACGCAAAATTTGTTAGTAACCTTAGGGAATAACCCAATTTTTTAGTTATGTAACTGAGAATATTATTTTTAAAAAACCATGACAGGTAAATGTAAATGTGCTGGTACTTTATATGACACTGCTGCTATAAGAATAACATCGATTGGTGACGATGTTTTGCACGAGTCATTTTCAAAATGACACCTAAATATTTCTGGCAATCTTTGATACCTCTCTTGATTGATCCCTTGGGATGGGGATTTCTTATGAAGGAAAAGGTGGGATGTGTTCGTGACAGAAAGGGTTAGCAGAAACTTAGATGTACAATGCCACGCTCTGGGGAAAATTCTTATGTGCCGGATCATGTAACAAAATTGTTAAAGAGGGCTGAGTTAATTAGTGTAGTAAATTCTTTCAATTGAGTTTTATAATTAATCTTGGCGAATGTTAAAACTAAGAAGTTTCCGATCTAATTCAAAATATTTCAGTCCAATCTGGTACCTTTATCTCAGTTTAAAATTTTTCCATTGAAAAAAGCTGAACGAGTCATTTAATTTAAATACCTTGTCATCCTTATTAAAAATAACTTAAAATTCACTTTTATTCTGAATTTGACATTTATTCGAGTTTTTCAGAGACAAAAAAATTATAATCGATATTTTGCTCGGGAGTACGTTCACACCACTTCTGTCTTTATCATTAAAATGACGCATTCGATGCATGGTTACGACCACGTATCTCAAAAAGTACAGGAAAATAAGAAGCACTATTATTTATAATATAGTCCACCTTCACAAAATACATTCTCTAATAAGCATAATGGATGCAATATCATATCCGTAAATGAATTCGTAAATACGCTCGACACTCAAATAGCTCCCATTCCTGTTCATTCCTTCGTCTTAAGTTTAGTTTCTATCCTTGCTTTCCCATGGTCTTCTTTTGACCCTCTCCACCTCCTCTCACCCTCTTCATATCTCAGTTTGCCGTCTTGTGGTCATATGTCACCGTCAACTCCTGTTTCTCTATCGGAGCGTCAAGTATGCGGGTTAGATCTTCTATCACATCTTCCGCCTCCATCGTGTCTAGCTGTAGAATTGACGCCGTGGTTTCCTCTCTGGTGGAGATTGATTTAGTTCGCGGCCACACTCTAATAACGCTGATGCATCACTCTCGCATATAGCATGATTCAATAGCGCTCCGTTCATGCGCCTTCGAAAGCGTTGATTCGTCAAAGTTTTAGTTTCCCGGCATCTGTCCTACCATTGGTACAGATTATGAGCTGCGATCGCTGGTTTCAATAATAATGCCATCATGTGGTGTCCTCGGTTACCGTGTGGTTGAGTAACGATATTATATTTGATTTGAATGACGCGGGTGCCAAAACATTTCATGTGTCCTTGTGTGCACCTTGATGTGGTCGATCGATAGGTATAGATATCCCTGAGACCGCATGTCCTGAGTCAAAATAAAAAACAATCCCAAGGCCTTTCATCAAACTAAACAAACGTGGCATATTTATACGAGCATCGGATATTTTTGGGAAACCAAATGTTTATAGGGGAATTCAAATGGCTCAGTTACCATGAGTGACTACAGTAGTAAAAAAGTGAGGCACCAATACACTCCGTTTAAGTTTGCCCTTGTCCTTCACCTCTTCTAATTTCTCTTCCCAATTTCCTCCCCTATTCATAGGCAGTGTGCTGACACCAACAGCCACAAACCCCCGACGACAGTTTGTTGGGTAGAATGTGCATTCATAATGGGTCGTTTGATTTACCATGTGCTTGTGACGTTCGATTTAAAAAAATACTTTTTTTAAATAATTCGCGTACCCGGTATTCTATTGCATATATCCAGGTTCGTCAAAATCTTTTGTATTTCTTTGTCTCTTATTTGGGTGTATCGATTAAGCATGAAGTCACTAATTATCGATATTAATGTAGGTGCTTTAACTCTAAAAATTTTCTTGAAGACAGCTAGTATTCCCAGATTGTGATATACTGAACGATTTATTTCATTCAAGCGTTCATTTAACGGTGGTTGTGGTATTTCTCCTTGAGTTGAAAAGGCTAAGAAAAAGTTTCAAAACTCGGCTCCGGTATCGGAAAGAATATATCTGAATAGCTCTTCGGACAGCTTAGGCTGAAATTATCCTCAGGATTGGCTGTTGATACGCAATAACCCCACCAATCGTGGGCTGAACAAAATGAACCTTCGTCCTTTGAGTGATAGACAAGTTGCTGAGCTTTTTGTTTGCCAATCTTCTGGAAATACGTTTGTGGTGTCGAAATCAAGTAACAGTGATTTTTACACCATGTGCTATTCATTCTCCTTTAATCTCGACTGTATTGCATTGTAAATAGGAAGTACCCTACTGCTCAAATGTAAAGGGTTTGAAGAAAAAAATCCGTTGTGTACTCCAATCTAAAACTGGAGTGAAACAGTTAAATCTTTACAATTTTTTTCTTTGATTTTTTCTCCATTTCTTTGCATTTGTTTTTCTTCAATCTTGTTTCCACGGTCGTTGATTAGTTCATTCAGCTAGATTGCGTTTCTCAAATGGGAAGGTTCACTTAGAGTGTGACTGATGTTTCACCCAAGGCTATAGACTATCGGTAAAATTGATGGGGTAATTCTGTAGCGGCTAAAGATATTCTTCCTTGCCTGATTTTCAGTGAACACCCTAGGGCTAACTCAGAGCTTTCTACCAAGTGCCTTATTCTACGCTTAAATATCTTTTTGTACGCTGTAACTAGTAGCATTCAAACCTGATTTGGATATATATTGAAAGAAACTACGAATTGCTTCTAATTGTCTCTTTTGTGTTCTTAGGCATTGCTACTTTTATTTAAGTTTACTTTTTTTCTGGTCAAAATAATGTAATTTTGAAGGTTCTTACACTGGTGGCATAGACTGAACATTTCTATGACGTGAGATTCACGCACCCTTATTAATTCTTTGTGCAGAAAACCGGAAGGAGATCTTCTTACTTACATCAAAACCTACCTTCACCGGTAGAATACTTCAAAAATATTAATTCTTTGTAATCCCGAAAGCAGATTCAGGACAGGAAGGATAAGAGAGAAAAAAGTTTGTTTTCACATAGCTTACATAAAATTCGTGATGGCTATTTATGACATGACAAAATTTTTATATCAACGTTACCAAATTTGTACCACACTTATGAGGAAGCATATCCAGCAAGATAAAAACTTATCGAGTCAAAGTTTATATTCAAATAGCCTGGATTCTAGGTGATTTATTCAGTTTATCAATTACACCATTAGTATTACATTTCTTAAGCATTTTGTAATGTCTGCATCAAAATTTCTAGCTCCACCTCCTAAAGAGTAAATTATATTACTTCATTCTACGGTGAAACCATTGAACGGATTCTTACTGTAAAATATACGTATTACTCGGTTTTATGAAAACCATTGAAACTCTCCACGACCCTTTTAATGTTTGCTATTTCTTATTTTTTTCTTTGCGTTCAAGCTCTACTTCTTAAACAAATTCCTGTGTAGTTCGTGTTGAGAATAGCTTTGGGATTTCTATGATAGTTTTGTGTGAATGAAGAGAAATATATTATTTTTCAATTTGAACATTCATTAGTGAGGAAGGAAATTTTGGTAAACCGCATGCTATTTTTCATACTCTTTCTTATCACTTATATATAATAAATTCTCAGGCTTCGCTTAGTGGAACAACGTTGCAATGGTTTGCAAATAAATTTACTTTGTAATATTTTGCAATGGAATGAGGCCTAGCCTCATTGAAACACCAGTTTCCGTAAGATCTCTGAAGTTAAGCTATGCTGGGCCCGGACGAGGGTTGGATGGGTGACCATTCATACCTTCACCGTGGCGCCGGCGCTCTTGTCCCCTATCTGCATGTGGCAGGTTAAGCATGGGGTTGGCACAATGGACCACTCAAGGTGTAAGTGACCGAGTTCCTGTCGAAGGATCCTTCAATTAACAATAAAAAATTACACGATCGTTTTTATTATTCCTTGGTTTTACCTAGGTTTCGACTCAAGTTAAGTCATTATCAAGGTGACAATATTACACCACGAGTCACTTATATGCAATTTCTCGCTCCTTTCCTGACCTTACCTTTCCTTCCCTATCCACTCCCATGACGTAAATCCTTAAACAATACTCTTAAATTTTCTTCCTCCCCCTTACTCCCCCTCTTATTTGGCCTCATTTAGAATATGCCGCTAGTATATGGGATCCGCTTGAGGAAGGTATGATAAAAGAATTAGAGCGCGTGCAAAGGGGATCCGCTAGGTTTGTTAAAGGCCGTCATGATAATTGTATAAGTGTTACGAGTTTAATAGAAGAACTAGGATGGGAATTACTATCAGAATGCAGGTTAAAATTTAGGTTAAACCTTTCAAGTAAATTCGAAACCGATTTGTTCACAGATGACGTTAGATATATATTGAGAACCCCTGCGTATTATGCTAGGTTTGATCAGATTAACAAGATTAGAGAGATAGATTGTCGTACCGATAGATTTAAAATGTCATTTTTCCCGCGTACTATAAGAGAGAACAATAGGCAGCGTAGCAAAGGGATAGGTAGGTGAAATATAGTCAGAGTAGTCTGTAATACATGATACATGTAATAACAACCAATAATCCCTTTCTTATTATTAGATACTAGCCATCTAGCTGCATGTGACCCTATTGTCTAGCATGTCTCCATTAAACATCCAAGTTGCATGTCAATAGTGCATGTTTGGTGATCATCACCCCCTGCCACACACCCTCGTGGTGGCTCGCAGGGTATTACGTAGATGTAGATGTATTCGGACCAGTCATCTGCTCTCCACCCAATTAGCTGCTTATCCAGCCTCTACATCCCCTCCCCTTCTTCCCCTCCCCTACACCCTGACAGTGTATATTAAGTGGCTCGTGGTGTAATATCATCACCTTAATAATGACTTAACTCGAGTCGAAATCTAGGTCGGAATAATAAAAAACATTGTGGAATAGAACAAAGTGAATTTATTTACAAACCATTCCTATCACTTATCATATTCCGAAAGGAATTTAAAATACTTCGTGAGGTATATGAACGCTTCCCTTTTCAGCAATGAATTATTTTCCTACCATTCTCTTTTTGATACGTGCTTGTTCAAATGATTGTCAATGTTTGCACTATAATGATACGCTTCTGGATAATTATAGCTTTTCCCCGAATTTATGTCACCGCTTAGCACCCTAATTCTCCGGGCACTTAGTAATGAATATACCCCTCTTTGGGTACACAATCCCTCTGCTTCGCCCTTATCCATCGCCTCGTTTCGACTCCCTCACACCCTGTCATCATCACGTGAAATTCGACCCCCTACCCATCCCCGATGACGGAGTGAAAAGGGGATGATGGGAGGGGGTGGGGAACATCTCGCTGAATCGGAAGTGACGTCAGTTTGCGCCCCCGTTGTAGTGCAGACGTCGTCGAGGTGGGTGGAGAATGAGGGGTCGGCCATCCTTGGGCGGTTGATGGATGATCCGGATCCGGTTGGACGATTGGTTTTGCGAGAGTTGAGGGACGATTTCCAGGCGCGGGAGGCCGGGCTGGAGGGTGAGTGAATGCGGTAAGCAGGGGTGGGGACTTGGACGGTACATGTAAGAGAAGGAACGTGAACAGGGAGGTGTGCTTGGAGAGAAAATATTTCTTAGGCGCTTGAGGGTTCTGGGGGGGGGGGGGTCGCAGATGGAGGTTAGAGGAAAATGATGGGGGGGAAAGGATGGGGAGGCTCAGGAAGTGGCCAGTGGCCTCCACGAGGGTTGCCGGCAATAATTCCAATGATTCCCTACGGACGCCTAGTGCTTCGAGGGTGGAGAGTAAAGAGATGGAACAGCGGCAGTCCGTTTGATTTGACCGGTGGTCACTCCGCGGGGGGGGAGGAGGAAGGTCCATTGGGATTGTGCGCCGTTTTGAAGGGCCTCGTGCCTCAAGTGCGGGGGAGTGATTCCCTTGGGGACGCTTCGGGAGTTCGCCCTTTCATCCTATTCTGCCTCCCGGTCGGTCGTCACCTCCCACTCATTCGGAAAGGTGCCTTCTGTCCTCCTTCAGGAAGCCTTCCGCGTCTTTCATAATCGCTTTGCAGCACTCATTACCTCGAATCTTCCCCGATTCCTCGAGAGATAAACAAAAGTGATGCAAATGTTGCACTCGTGGTCAAACCTACGCGCGTGCTTCCTGTGTCAGAAATATTCCTTTTGTTTCAGAGAATTTAATGATAACATTTACAATACCACAGACTTAAAAAAAAACCCACGACCTGGGTTTCAACGCTTAAGCGTCATCTTTAGGTCCTACCACATACCATGGAATACCATAAAGGTACATAGGAACGTGTATTATTTATTCCTTTTATTTGCCCGAAGTGAATTTCTTCATTATGTCTCCATCACGGTAGCAGGTAAACACTTTCAACTACCGCATTCATTATCAACCATCCAGAAACACTTCAAAGTCAGAAGTTCTTCCCCATATGCCAAAATAAAATAGCCTTATGTCATCAGTTCAATATTGCAGGTGTTTTGTCCATTATTTGGGACAAACTCTTTCAGCTCTGTGTTTGAACTAGTTTCATTCATTGTTTCTACACGTGTATGTAGAATCCATAGTATTTGCACAAGAAGTTGAAGATATCGTTCGAAGTATTCTTAAAATATCTAAGTCGAAATATATTAGGGATACAGCAGGAAGCTGTAAAGCTTACGTGGTATTCACAGTGTGGATTTTTCGCTATAAAGTGTGACTGGTTGCAGCAGATTCCGTTCTAAGCTTGTTTTTCAGGGGAAGATGCATGCTGGAAGAACTTATACTAACCTTGCAATACCTAGGTACAAGTTCCGAGACTCGTGTGTGAATTCAAACTTAATTTAAAGTCCACCATATTTCATTGATGATTTGAAAGTTACAAATCATGAGGAAAAAAATAAAAAGACACATCTGAAAATAGCTGGTTGTTTCAATGAACCAAATAACGCAACATAAATCTGCAACTGATTTCAGAAGTCAGAATATACCAATCATCCTATACTAATAAATACAGCAGAAACTATTTGTCATTCAAAATGTACCTAAATTCAGATGAGGTCGAGAGAATCAGGTACTGTGAAAAATTGGACATATTATATTATCAGATGAAGAAATGAATGAGTGTATGAAAGTCCTGCCATCATATAGCGCCCGCCAAATCGATAGCTCCACGGAGGAGAGAACGAAATTGATATAAATAATAAAATTAGATTGATAGAATGGATGAATAGGAAGAAGAGGATTGTGAAAATATCGGAATAAGACGTAAGATCGGAAGAGTTAAGAGCGCCAAGGTAGTCCTGGCGAGATGGTTCCCTAGTTTTAATAGAGATCATATTCGAAATATACGGTTTAATTTCACCATCCCTAGGACCCATAAATTAAATATTGCATTATTAATGGTGCAATAATATAGTTTTATATGACAGAAATGGTAAGTAATTAAAATGAAAATATCTAAATCAGTCTTTAACGTGACTCATTTTTTCGCGCGGTGCGCTTGAAACTCCTTCGAAACGGAAGGTTTTTTGTGATACCCAGGAACATATTGCGGCTGCAATATGATTAATTTTCAAAAATAGTTGAGAAAACAAACGCACTATACGCTGTTAGTTTTTTTACGACATGTAACTTGGCTCAGTTTTTTCATGCGGTACGTTTGAAACTCCATCAAAACGGAAGGTTTATTGTGATCCCGAAGAATTTACTGCGTTGATAATATGATTAATTTTCAAAAATAGTTGAGAAAACACACAAACTACACACTGTTGATTTTTGACGAGATCTAAGTGTAGGGAATGCCTCATGTTAGTATAAGGTCTCTCTGGAGTGCATACACGTACTATTTTCCATGTAAAAGGGCTGGTATTTTTTGGCAAATATCTCGGAAAATAATGTGGTAAGTGGTTACGTTTTTGGTGTTATTAGAAAGGTGAGATATTTTTCTTTAAAATGAGACCAAATTCATGGATTTATAGCTAAAATGATGTTTTTCTCAAACAACCGTAAGGCGTAGGTGAAGATGGGGGCAATTACAGAAATTTCTTGGCTAACAGCAAGCCCTATTCTCATTAAAATGAATGAAGAAGTGGACAAAAATAGGAACTCTTAATTGTATCGAACAAGACGGGATGCGGAGAAAAATCATAGCTACTTCGAAAAATACTTGATTTTGTAGTGCCATGAGAAAGCGCACTATAGATCACGGAGTATTACGCTGCGAGGGATTCAGTTGTGAGCGTCTGTTGAAACACCGGACTTCGGTCGCACCACCCGAGCACGCGCAAAACTGTTCTGGCACGAACACGCGCTCTCAATCGAATACACTCCCCTCTGATTTGTTCCATTGGCCCGTTCGACATGAGATCGAATCAGGGAATTGCCCTCGACGGACAGTGGTCGGAGGGGAGGAGGATTTGGGTAGCAATGATCATTTCTTTCGACCCGAACCCTCCCAGCTGCTTGTGTGGCCTCTTTTCCCCATCGCCTTATGGGTAAAATGTTGCGCCATCATGCAAACCAAAGTTTGGCAATCGAAGCGTCTTTCTGTGTCGGGACCAGTCAACCTCTATTAGACTGTAATCGACATATTCCTTCTCAAAAGCGTCATTTCCTTTTGAACGGCTGTCTCGAATAATGTCCTTCGTTTAATGAAACTATGTTTATAATTTTAATTTACTTGATACCAAGATGAATGAAAGGACTTGGCAGATTATTGATTTGAGTAATTTTTAGTTCAAGGGAGAGAATGTGTTCATAAAAGATTTCCACACTTCGCGAAATTTTTTTACTCTTTGCATTATACTTGGTGTACTATGTTTTATTGTATATTTGTTTTGATGCGTTTACACTATGATGTTCGAATGCTTAAAATGGAACAAATTCGTACTCAGGCCCTCTAAGCACACCCTAATAAGACAAAACAAAATATTGATAAGATATAATTTATTTACGTTATTGCACAATAGCTAATGAAAATAGTGAATATTTTTCTCAATCTCTGATTACTTATGCTCTAGTTTGTTTAACAACTAGAGGTATTTTTTAATTGGAGACTGATCGTGTTGATTGGAAAAGCCATATTCATAGGATATGTTTATGTTTCGCCAAGAGTTTAAGTTTGTAAGACTTGAATGATGCTTGAAAGCAGTAAATGCTGTATTAGGCTTGACCAACTATGATCAGTATTTTTTTTCTTTTTTTTGCATTTCGTATTCCATTCGCATTTTCTAAATTTCCATTTTTCGTTTTTCAGCACTACTTCAGACTACCCCACGGTAAACTGCTATATATGAAGCAGGCGTAAAGACTAGTCGCATTAGTATTACTGATAGGTTAATTGGCTAGTTTTCCGAGTTTAGACTTACATAAGCGCGAGGATACTCTGGATAGCAAAGGCCGATGTTTATCAGAGAACTTACACTCCCCACTATGTTCTAAAGAAAATATTCGTGGAGTATTTAAGCTATGGAAAACGTGATGTTGGACGCAAAGAAGTTCATCCAAAAGAGCTGTTGTTTATCTTTGCTAGTTCTTTTAAGGCAGTAAACGTAATCAAATGTTATAAATAAATAGGCTTAGCTTGAATACTCTTTGGTTTAAGGGAGTAATGGACAGAAATTATGATTTTATATCTTTATAATACGGTATAAAACTTTTAGAGTATAATCAATTACAGAACAATCCATTTTATTATGGACACAATAAAATCCACTTTCTCAGGCGAGATGTTGTAGAAAACCATTTTCAATGACACAAAAAAGATATCCTACTCTCTACCTTTTATTAAAAAATCGTACTACACGTCTTTCGACTGTCTTGCAGTCATCATTAGTCGTACTTGATGATGACTGCAAGACGGTCGAAAGACGTGTAGTACGATTTTGTAATAAAAAGTAGACAGTATTATATCTCTTGTGTATCATTATGGACACAAATTATTCTACAAAGTGACGCCTTCAGTTTTAGGTGATAATTGTAGAGCGACAATACCCATCTTTGTCCAATTATTTTTTCTTTTCACATTTAATTGGCATTAACAATAACCATCTTATTCTTTCTCTTTTTTTCTAAACAAAATGGGATTGCAAGAAACCTTTATTATCTACTTGGTGCATATGAAGTACATCGTTCGTTCATCCGCGAGTAATTGTAATCCTTACGATGTAGCATATATTGCTGAATTGAAATATCTTATCGATATTTACTGACTTGATATGGTATACTACGACGTTTAAAAGCTTTCATTACTATTGCAAGTACATATCAACCACTAGATCGAGAATCTCTATCCCATCGTTAGACCGGTACTCTTTGCACACCCTTGAGCTGGCTTTGAGATCAATGCTTAGGTATAGAGTAATGAGTGGTGAGGTTGATTTAATCACGGGTTTGTGGGTGGCTTTTTTGGGCTTTCGAATCCGTGGGAAAGAAAGGAAAATGATTATGAGAGGGGTACGGGACACAGGATAAATGTATTTATAGCTTTGGGTGCGTCAACAGGGGATTAGGGGTGATGTTGAGGAAGGAAAGAAGTGAGTTCGAGGCGTGTTTTAGTCGAGGGGCCGTGATTCGTAGGGCAGCTGGGTTTCTCCACCGGCTGTTTCTTCCTCCTTCTTTCGCCTCTCCATCCTCGTTTTTATCGTCCACCTCGGCCTCCTCCCGGTTCTCTCCTTTACCCATTTCCCTCTCCTTCCAACCCGTTCTCTCCTCTACATGCCGTTGTGATTTCCCTCTTCTCTCTCCCAGTACCCAGCATCCAGTCCACTTCTCACTCCTTCCAATTTAGAATCATTTGTTTATCCCATCTCGTCCATCGGGTCCGCCGACTTCCGAGCCGACTCAATACACTCAATCACGTCCCCTCATTCCAATGAACCACCGCTTCAAACGTAATACACTCGACCCGCCGAACTTTCCATCTTCATAACCTCTCCTCTCCTTCGCCCTCCTTCCCAACGTTTTAAAGTTTATCTCTCCCCCATTCTACGTTCCTCTCCTCGCTCCTTAACCCTCTCCTCACTCGATTCACTTCCCCGCCTCATCCAAACCCAAGAGTTCCGATCGTCCTCCGACCGTCGTCCATCGGGACCGGGCCGGTCCCCGAATTCCATCGCTACCAGGGTGGAGCATTCGTCCGTGAAACCCATGTGGGTCGGAGGCAAGCCTCGTTTATCATCCCACCCGTTAACCCAGCCTTCTATCACTTATTTGATCGAATCTCTCGTCGTAATCATTCGAGAAGGCAACCGAAAACTGAGTTCATTTGCGCCGCTTAGGAAGGATGAAGAGTCAACATTGATAGCGTATTACGATTCACAATATTGAGCTACATGTAATGGGGCTTCTTTGTGGGAAAACGAATACAGGCACAAATGGCTTTTTAAATTACTACAACCGGATGCCACATAGCATTTAGTTTGACAATTGATGCCTGAAATCAACTTGTTTAGCCGATACAAATTTACGAAGCGAAAAGCTATCCGCTTTTCCTCTTCTTTTAGTATTTGAACAGTTGTTTGAGTTTGTTTGTCCTTTCCCTAGTTAGTTCCCCAGACTCGATTGCCTTCGTGACCAACACGACCCGCGCTACAAACTGGAAATTTCCTGTGGATTCGACTAGTTTTCATTCTAGTTAAAATGTTTATTATGGTTGCCTTTATTATTTCCCACAGCATTTTATTTGTTTTGGAGGTTTTTTAACCTGCAAAATATGAGGAAAAGATGGACGAGTGTTATTTATAAAGGCTCAAGAGCTGTCTTGTAAGGGTTATTCAAGAAATATTAAATTATCTCAGCTGTCAAGTCTTTACGTTGCCATAATAGAGAACAGGTGAATCATGGGTTCGTGATAAAAATGCTAGTATTCTTTCCTTTGTTTTGGAAAACTATTTTATTCCTAATTGTTTTGAGTCTTTTTTGTGCATTTCTCGTTGCTTACTGGTCTATTGTGTGCTGAAAATGCAAAAGTTTATTGGCATCACTTTATGCTGACTGCTCAGCATACTACTCTCATTGGTAAAGTGTACTCAATGCTGCATTTGATGTATACGTTGAATAAAACGGTAATCTATGAATACCCTTGTCATCAGTTTTTTTGATTCAGGGCATCCAAGTATCACATGGAAAGATAGAGGGCATCTCAGAAATGTATGAAAGGTACAAATGGAATGTGCTGGAATCATGAAGAGGTCGATATTGTTCGTCTATAATTTCAATCCAACCGCTTTCTGTCTGCTGAAATGTTTGCACAAAAGATATTTTTTGTTTGTTGAACTTTATGTACCGAAACAAAAGTACACATTCACTAAAACCATCAGAGGGTAAAAAGAAGCATTAAAAACGCCCGCATTGAAATTTAATGTGTTGTAAAGTCATTCATTCATAAGTATTCCATCGGTAATAAGTAGAATTTATAGAAAATCAATGAACATGAACTTTATGTACCGAAACAAAAGTACACATTCACTAAAACCATCAGAGGGTAAAAAGAAGCATTAAAAACACCCACATTGAAATTCAATGTGAGGTAAAGTCATTCATTCATAAGTATTCCATCGGTTATAAGTAGAATTTATAGAAAATCAATGAACATCCTCCAGACTTCTTCGTTGCTATTTCTATCTACCTCTATTGTTCCCATCTTCATTTCAGCATACGATCCACCCTAATTAATCCCGCCCATAAAACCTATTCCCTTTCTTCCACTTCCCCGATTAATCAAAATTTTCAACTCAGTTGCATCCACAAGTAACTCTTTGCCCCTCACTACTCTCTCCTATCTCCTCTCATATGTCTTCCGTATATCATCCATAAGTTTCCATTCTTCACCCTCCACATCAGGTACTTCCTTGTTTGTCTTCCTCTCCACCCACCGCACCTTCTCCATCCTATTCCTAACTCCCATCTAGAATGCCTGCAACCTGTTCTCGTCCTCACTTCTCAAGAGTCCTCGTTTATACCCCACTCAATGATTCACCCTATATCAAACTCTTCACCAGCCTCTATTTATATTCTTACCTAAGATTCTCTTTATTCTCCCGTCTCTGACTGGAAGTTTTATTTTTTGGTGCTATTTTTCTCTTCACGCCTTTGATTCTCTGCACATTTTCTGCTGTTATGTCCAGCGCTAAATAATAATACATGCTCAGTGTACTGGGTTTTTATTCCATTCTTAATGGCGAACCACACAACAATTCAGAGAAAACATAAACATCATTCATAGAAACAGGTTTTCTGAAGCATAGCACTCAAACAAATGAATAACGAAATGCATAGATTGCATGTATATACTACATCTCCTCCCCAAGATATTTCCGTGTCCGTGTTGGTCTTCTTACTCATGGTTGGTCATTTCTGCCATCTCACTATACTTCATCAAAGTACTAACATTTCTTAAAAACCAATTATCATTAAAATGTTGTACTTGATTCAGTTTGTTCCTTGGTTCGTCTTGACCAGCCACGTTTCCTTTGTTCAAGGGACACATATTACACGTGTTTTCTTTTGATTGATCTTTACCTCGTATTTTTTCCATTCGAATAAATCTACAAACACTTGTAAATCCTTGTAAATTTGTTAACCCAATTATCATTAAAATTCTGTACTTGATTCAGTTTGTGCCCTGGTTCTTCTTGACCAGTTACGTTTCCTTTGTTCAAGGGACACATATAACACGTTTTCTTTTGATTAATCTTTACCTCGTATTTTTTCCATTCGAATAAATCTAAAAACACTTGTAAATCCTCGAAAATCAACCAAATATCTCGTCATCTACGACCCTAACCAACTTCATCAGCTGGCCTCCTCCTTTCATTCCCACGTCTAGCTCTGTTAATAAATAACAGCATCATGAAGCACATATAGCACACAAAGGTTGAAGGAAGCGACTCCGACCCTCCTCAACGCCGCACTCTTTCTTATAATCAATTCACATTAGACCCGAATCGGTCGACCGCACCCGCGACGCCGCTCATCCGCTCCAATGTTTCAAGTCCATCAACGCCTCTTTTTTCTCCCGCGCGCGACGAGAGACGACGACGGCCCTCATCTCCATACGCGCTCTGCCGCACTCTTTTGTCCTCTCGGACGTCTCCATCGTTCCCCTCCTTCGTGACCCTTTCCCTCTCACGTTTTTCCTCCGTCAATTATTAGCGCTTCTCAATCCGTTAGGGAGAGTGGAAGAGGTTCGTGTGGGAGGTGGCGTTTTGCCCTAAGAGCCACTGCGCCTCCCGACCCCTCCTCAGAAGATCCACACGTCTCGAAAGGCACGGGAGGACCTCTTTATTATGCACATTGAGATTTCAATTGGACTGTCGTCGTGCTCGTGCCGACCGAGCCACCCTTCACGGAGTTCACCCACACTCCGGGCCATTTCACTCTCTCCCTCCCCGCTCAACAACCCCCACCCCCCGCAGTGGGCACCATCAACTCACCCCCGATTGTGCCCGCACCACGTTGTCCCAATCTGCCCGGTGGACGCGTGCTGTATTAAGCGGGGGATGAGTGTGTTGGGGGGCATGAGGGGTGAAGAGAAGGAGCGGATAGAAGATTGAGGAAGGCGGGCGAAAGAAAGGAAGAAACAAGGGGTAGAGTGGATGAACAGGCGTCGAGACCAATTCATGTGAATTTTTTTTCTTTTAAGAGACGAATCAAGGAGAAACGCCTGCATATGCTCCTCTCTCGGTGATTTCAATTGCCCGCCCTGACTCTAAGCAACTCTTTATCTCTAGAAACTCGAGTCTTTACTTGTTGTTTCTTACTCCCTCGACTCTCACTTTTCTTGTTTAACTTTATATATTATTATATATATTCTTCCCTACATGCATCATTCTTCTTTCTGTATAAGGAAGCAAATTAGCCTAAAAGGCATAAGCCTGCATTTAGGCTAATTTACAAAATATGAAAATATGCAAACAAAATTAAGTGGGTAAAAAATTGTAGCTGCGATGGCCTCAAAATATTGGTTCGATTCGATTTACATAAAAAATTCATTTGACCTATTTTGAATACCAGAAATGGAATAAATAAATGGGGAAAATGTTGAGGATACCAGAACTATCCACAGTATTACATATCAGAGTCACCCGCATTTGCATTAGAGTGCGAATTTCCACAGAATTGCGAGGACAGCAGAGCAAATTTTCGAATGAGTAAAAGTCATCCGCTTTTACAGACCCTGGACAGAAGGATTTTACAAAAAAATATTAAAATACAAAGGAATGCTGCGCGCTTCGTTAAAAAATGCTACGAGCGTACATATGGTGTTTCACAACTTTTAGAGGGATTATGGTGGGAGCCCCTTGAGACTCGGAGGCTACATGCTAGACTTAGCTTGCTTGAGAAATCCAAAACTGGTGTATTTCGGGGCGACACAGAGAAAACTATCCTGACGACTCAATACATCTCTAGGTCTGACAGGAGCGATAAAATAAGAGAGATACATTGCTGAATAGATAGGTACAAAATTTCGTTCTTTCCGCGCAGAATAAGCGATCATGATAAAAACTAGGCTCCACTCTATACACTTCTATAATCCACGTCACCTTTTCACCTCCCAAAACCTTACTCTCTAACATATTCACACGGCTGGTGTTCTAACACCCCTTGCCACACACCCATGTGGCTGCTCGCGGGGTGGTACGTAGAGGTAGATGTACAGGGACTCGAACTCGCATCATTCAATTCCACTGTAATTCCTTTATCCAATGAAAGACTTGGCGCGATATGAAGGGATCCAGGTCCCGGTCAATGCGAATGACTTTTTTCTCGGTGGGATTTCGCAAACGAGGAGGGAGTCGATGAACAGGCTTCGAGTCTGATTCAACGAGTTTTTTTAAAAGAGGCAAACCAAGGAGAAGTGCCTGCCTGTGCTCCTCTCTCGGAATTCCAACTGCCCGCACTGCCTCTTAGCAACTCTTTAGCTCCAAAAACTCGCATCAGTTAATGTTGATTCTTCCATCGTCTTGGGTTTCTTTCTTGTTTAACTCCAAATAAGAGATACCTTCTACCCAGACAAGCATATGAATATCGACATTCGGAAAATGTTTGCAAAAACATTCCTTTGGAGTACATTGCTCTATGGAAGCGAGAGTTGCACCCTCCGGAAAGGGGAAATGGAGCAATTAGAAGCAGCAGAGATGTCGATTTGGAGAAGGATGCTTAAGATAAGCTGGACGGAAAAGAAAAGGAATGAAGAGGTTTTAATGGAAAGAAATTGAAAGAAAACCCTACTCGTCACCATGGAAAAAAGAAATGTAAAACGTTTAGGACATCTCCTGAAACACAATAGATCTTTTTTCAATGTGATGGAGGGGAAGGTGCTCGGGAAGGAAGGTAGGAGAAGACGAAGGTTACAGTACCTGAACAGGGCACAAGAACCGATGGGGATAAAAAACTATTGGCAGTATAAGAGATTAGCAGAAAACACGACCATTTGGTTTCAGCAGCAAGGCGGAGCTCTTAGCTATTCCATTCTACCTAACTACATTCTAGCTAACATTCATTGGTTATGGCCACGAACTCTTGACTCCTTCGAAAATTGAATAAATAAAACAAATAAAATGCGTTTTTTCTATAAAACTTTTCGTACTAACGATTAAAAAGTGCCAAGCAAGCTAATGGTTCGACGCAAGGTACAGTGCTTTCCATTCAACTTAGAGCGCTTGACTCGTTAAAAAACTGCCCAGTTGCTTTGCGTTCAATTTAGACTCTGGACATCGGGCAGCGCACTTCAAAACATATCAAGAGCTGCATAGCTAATGTGCAATTATGTACTCTTGAGAAACAAAGAACTTAGTTATTTGTTCCACCATTGTTGTTTTAGAGTTGATTGTCAATATAGTCGCCAATATATCAACTCTGGAGAATTTCTGATAATTAAATGAGCTGGCCCTTCTATCAATGTCGTTTCATTTAGTTATTATATGTAAAGATAGCATTGATTCTTAATAGGTACATTCTTTGTGAAATTTTGTTCATAAAAAGAAAATGAATGTTCTTTGGAACATTACACAATCGTAACGTCGTGTAATTGGGAATGCTGTCTCGTCTCTTCGATCGTACTTTTATTCTCCTTCTCCACGCACGGCAAAGCGGTGCCGCCAAAATGTGGTTTATTGGTCTGACGGAAGGGGGCCAAAGTGCAATGGGATTCGCCCTCTTCGAGGTGAAGAACAGTTAGGAGCGCGTGAGAGAATTGATGGAGACATGACGATGACTAATGTCCTCGGGTAAGATGGAATTTGCGAACGTGGATCAAAGCACGCCTTAATGACCAATTCATTTGAATTGAGTTGTTATCCATTCACTTCTCTCAACACACTGCAGGCATATGATGTATGTATCATAGCATTTAAGGAAGCTATAAGCCTCTGGTTTTGAATGAAGTTTTTGAGATCAGTGCTGGAGAATACCAAACTAGACAGAGTGAGAAATACCAACATAAGGGAGCAATTAAATATAAAAAAGTATTAGACAAAATAGTAGACAATAGGATTAGATGGTTAGGACATGTTAAAAGAATGGAAGAAACAAGAACGCCAAAAGTGAAGCTAAGCACAATAGAGGAAGGTAAAAGGAACTATGGACTAAGGAAGGCCGAGGAGACGTTGGATTGACGAAGTGAGTAGGGACGTGGAGGCAAGAGGGTACCATTGGGATGAAGTTGTCTGATAAGAGCTATGGAACGATAGCGGGCAATGGCGAGGCTTAGTGAACTCCTAGACCCACGTCGAGTGGAACAGGATTTGGATATGTATGTATGTATAAGCCTCTGGTACCAATCGAAATATTCTTAGCACTTATCAAACTATATTTCAGTCACCAAATGAGAACGCTATCATTGCTATCAAGTCTCTCATTCTGCTAATAAAACGTTAAACTAACTAAAAACGCGTTCCGAAAATTTTTTTAAGTTTTTATAAAGGCTATTTTGACCCATATGTGTAATGGCCACAGAAGCATGAGCCAGTATCATTGCTGTTATTGAGTTGAAATAATCATGAATAAGTTTTTGTAGTGAAAGCATCTTTAAACATCTCGTCATTAATTATCAGCCGAGGATGGAACATATTCAGATGAATTTTATGTTTAAGAGTTGAGAGTTGCTTGACTCCCCTTTATTGTGAAATAAACTTAACACTAGGGTGGAAATGTCGGCCGTAAGTAGAAAAAAGTAAAGAAAAATCTATTTCTGCCCTCCATCTCAAATATATCTCCCACCGCAATTAAATTCTTAGAATAATTATAGCGAATTGGATTTAAGAATTTGATGCCTTGTGATTCATTATGAGGAAAAGTTTATTTTACCCAGATTCCGAGAAGCTGCTCTTCCAAGTGTTTTACGCAGCT
The DNA here is from genome assembly GCA_963169105.1 of Ceriagrion tenellum. Lineage (NCBI taxonomy): Eukaryota > Metazoa > Arthropoda > Insecta > Odonata > Coenagrionidae > Ceriagrion > Ceriagrion tenellum. The sequence continues at coordinate 98,417,419 of OY720644.1, forward strand.
ACAGGCTTAAAGTTTAAGAACCACGGTGATAAAAGAATCATTTCTTTTTGAAATTATTGCAGAAAATATTATATTAAAATGAATATTACCTCAAGAAACATCTGTATGGATTGCACGTTTATTGATTCCGACCCATGCTTGCCACACCAGAATACTTCCCTGTGTATCATTTACGTCACTGAAGCCGAATTCACAAGTGGAAGAGCCCTCGGGAGCAAATCATCTGCAAACGTTTCGATCCACGAGCAGAAGACTTTTTGAGGTCGTTTTGAGTCTTTATTGCCGTCTGTCCCGTTCGCGGCCTTGGTCGAGGGAGGATGTCGTCGCCGGATGTTGGGGCTCCGCCCGCTCGATGCTGCGAGCCATGTGCGCCAGTTCATGTGTCCCCGAGAGCATCCGCCATACGCGCTTTTTTCCGCTCCTCGAGTCCTGTCTCGCGAAATGGATTTCCTTTCTCCCGGAGTTAAACCGCCTTCCCACTCAATGGTCTCTCCCTCCACTAAGACCCTCTCTTCAGGCATAGCTATCCCCCCCCCTCATACTCGGTGCCAGGAGTGGGGGTTAGAATTAAATATCAGCAAATAGCAGCACCAAAGTTCACTTCCTGCAAAAGTCATCACAAAAATGCCATGCCTATACCGTGGATAGAGTAAACATAAAATCTTCAGATAAAGTAAAATATCTTGGAATTACCTTAACATCTGATATATCGTGGGGATTACACATATGTGGCGCAGCATTAAAGAAACTAGGTTTTGTTAAACGTATAATAGGAAGGTCCTCGGATGAATAAGTCAAAGAGAGATGCTACTTCGTTCTGGTTAGGCCATACATCGAATACGCCGCGAGCATTTGGGACCCTGGTCAAATAGATTTAACCTAATAAACTAATAAAATACAAAGGAAAGCAGCGCGCTTCGTTAAAACTGCTGCGAGCGTACATATAGTGTCTCACAACTTTTAGAGGGATTAAAAGGGATCCACTAGAGACTCGGAGGCTTCTCGCTAGGCTTAGGTTGCTTGATAAATTCAGAACTGATATTTTTCTGAGCGACATAGAGAATATTATCACGACTCCTCACTACATCTGTAGATCTGACAGATGCGATCAAATAAGAGAGATACACAACCGAACAGATAGGTACAGAAACTTGTTCTTTCCACGAACAATAAGCGACCACAATAAAAATTGAGCTCCACTAAATACACTCCTATAATACATATCACGATTCCATCTCCAAAAACTTACACCTTTACCCGGCTGGTGACCTAACACCACCTTCCACACGCCCATGCGGCGGATCGCGGGGTATTATGTAGATGTAGATGTAGTCAGACTGTGCTTCGTTGATACCCTACGTATGCTGCGTTAAATAACGATAAAATTGATGGTGGAAGTAATATTTTTAAATATTTTTTTTCTCTATTTTTAGATAGTCACAATTTAATGTAGGCCTTGTACTCCTTAATATGCTAATATGAATGACTTAATGCTCTACAAATTGTAGCGGTGGTTGATGCGAGAGAAATTTTAAACTTATTATGATTTTGATTCATTTACTATTCATCTTCTCGTTTCATCATGAGTGTTGAGGACTTCCTCAAAGACACCCCCGAAGAGCTTATTGGGAAAGATAAAGAATAAAAAAATATAATCAATTTATTGTGTCAATACACAGAAGGTGATAAGACTTAAGTAAGTGGCTAAGTGCTTCTAACTAATACCCAGTGAAAGAAGGCATTTGCTGGAATACTTCTGTATTACTCGCAAAATTTGAACAAAAAAAAGACTGCATTTAGCCGAATAAGTTTTTCAACGTTTTTGCCCTCAGTATTCCCCGGCAAGGTATATAACATGAGAATTTGAGTAAATTCTCAGCTATTTCTTAGTTTTCATTATCCTCAGGCTTAAGATAAGTATTTTAGAACCCAATGCATTTATCCTACCATTTTGTTGCTATTGAGGGCGGCGGATAAATATTCAGCAATATCCTTTTTTTCCCCAGTTTGCTCAGAAAGGCGACATGCAATTTTTGTCACCGCTCCTCTGCTCCACATGAATGAGCGAGCTTAAGAAAAAAGGAGGGATTTTCTTTGGGGCGGGAGTTTGAGAGAAGAAAATATCTCCGTGGGATGTGTTCGCTCTGAGTCTCGAGGTTGTATGTGCATTCCCGCGTTGCATGTCGGAACAAACGAGTGTGACAAAGAAGTTTCGTATGAGTACAGGGGATAAACTAAAATTCCAAGATTTTGCTGTACAGGAGGATAATTCATTAGTTGAAAAATTCCACCAAATATCTGTCTCTACTGCAAATCATTTTGCCTCAAAACTCTGAATATTCAGGCGATAGTGCGAGGAAACGAAATCTCTGAGAATGCCTGTTTCAAGAGTTATCGTATGCCTCTGGTACTGAAGATGTAGGATCTCGTTCTTTCCCAGTGAACTTTCTCTATGATTACTTCTTATCTAAACCAACCTGTCAGAGGTATCAAATAGGCCGGTTTTCTGATAAAATTTCAATGTACAGAAGTATGCAAAAACCTGGAACATTTGAAAAACGTATGTAGTGGAATAGTATTCGACTAGGTCGTTTACGTATTCGTATTTAAAATCTTCCATTTGGGTGTTTTAGCACACCACACCAAGGGACTAAATTCCGGTTGAGTAGAATGACGTTTTATTTTGAACATAAATCAACGCATATGGTGCTAATTTGTGTTTATGTTTAAACGACGCTTCTTTGATTCCTTTTCGAATTATTCATTGTAAGATGTTTTCCTGCCTGATAAGACCGATATCTTTAGGGCTGATAAATTTTTCAGGACTCGTTAGCCTTTCATATGAGATATGTGCCGAGTTGTATTTGTTCCTTTGAAGCCCACTTAAATACACGGGAGAGTCGGGCGCCTTGGTAGTTTAACAGTGAAAATAATCGACGCAAAATCGAGGGATTCGGGTTCGATTCCTTCTACGGAAGTGTCCTCCATGAGAAACTCAAGTAGGTATCGGGTTCCCTCTGAAAAACATCCGCCTCTGCAGGGATTTGAACCCTAGCCGCCCGTGTGGTAGGCGAGTACTCTATCAACCACACCAACCCGACCCCCTTATCGCCGCAGCCTTCGCGAAATAATCTTGGTTTGAAGTTAACAAGTAAACAAGTAAGTTGAAGAAGGTTAACATGGAGACACCCAGATGGTGAATGTTTTCTGGGTTTTCTACCGCGTTAGTCCATGGTGTTTGGTATTCGCGCCGCTAATTTGTTGTGTTGTTGGCCACCAAATTACAATTCGTGGCTTTCCTTTTACGCGACATCTATCGGAAGTTTTCTTGTATTTTGTGCCATTTCCCTTTTAGTTTGTAAGCGATATGTCAGTCGCTCTGGTGATATGGAAGAGAGAGCGTCTCACTGACTATGAAGTCAAGAACTACCAGTCATGGAAGACAACGTGGTTAAGTCGTGAATTGCACAAGGCCATTTTAATTACTTTAATACAGTCCACTATTTGGTGTTCCGGTTTTCATTTCTGTCTCTCACGTTTCTCCCAATTGCGGGCGGAAAGAGAGAACACATGGTCCTCAACGGGAGTAAATGGATCCACTCGATAGAAATTATAGAAACCTCGGAGGAAGTAGGTACTCATGGGTTTCAGTAAGCAGTGAAAAGCTCGGCCGAAGTACAGATCATTCCCCGCGTCTGTTCCTCCCCGTCTTCTCCCTCTCATGCCTTGTTCCCACTACTAACATTCCTACGATGGTTAATCTCAACCAGTGTATTGCTAGTAGTGGGAACGTACGTAAAAGCCGACCATGGTTGGAAATCTAACCATGGTTGAGCTACGCACGTAACTCGCCAACCAAGGTTACTTTTTCGTAATGGAAACGCATTTAAGGTTGGATCCTAGTAATAGGGAATTATGAAAAAACATGTGAATCGCGAAATGCGGTTACCGGACTCCAGCGCCGATGGTATGAATGGCCACATATGACCCCGTCAGTGCCAATACGATTTCCAGACTTGGACGCATCCTGCAAATCTTAACTAAAGGTTTATACAAATCACGCACGCCTTAAAATGCACAAGCTTGACAGTGCGCCAATAGTTATCGTACCTACGTCAGCTATCTTCCGTTCTGGAATGCAAGGAATGCTAGTAACTCATTATCATAATTTTCTAAAGGCTAAGCCTTGTCTCTGCAGCCATGTGTCCCTGTGTATTGCAGCTGACTTCAAATCTGCATATGGTTTTAACTCCAACGTACTTCGTACATCATCTAGGAACTTCTTTCTTGGCCTTCCTCTGCTGATCTTTCCGAGCACCTTTCCCTCCATTATATTTTCTAAAAAATTATAATGTCGAAGAACATGACCAATGAATTTAACACAAGAAGGACCTGGGTTGGATACCTACCCAGGACGACCACCGTCATTTTGACGGGTATGAAAATGTTTAAATGTTAGCTCTTTTTTGGTCTAATTCATTGATAAAATTATTAAATATTGCACTTTTATTTATTTATAAACACAATTGAGTAATACCACCACAATTAATAAAGCAAGAAAAATTCAGAAAAAAGTATGCCTTTTTCAAATTACGTTCCTCGAAATGTGATACATTTCGCGGTCGGTATGGCAGATGTGGGGCTTCTTTTCAATCAAAATATTTTGACAAGTATAAAATCCTTTCTTACACAAACTAAAACCTTGAAATGCCCATAAGTGACGATGACTAGTGATGTCACGAAGAAATAAGCACGAGGAACCACAAAAATAAAGGAAAACACGCAAACCGTCATTTTGACTGGTAGTAGCCCTTTAAGGTAAAAAGTGTTATAATTTCATTTCTATTGGAAAAAATAATTTATTTTTCAGCACGATACGAATAAAATATCACTAGCTGACCCGTGCGAATATTTCGCACAGTATGTAGCTTCTTCCTGTTTCTTCCTTCTTTCTTCCTGTTCTTCTATCTGTTTCTTCCCATGGGCAATTATATGTTATTTATGCTTGTGTTAAAGATACATAACGTAAACATAAACGGTCACACTGATTGCACGCAAAATGTAAATAATCTAACTAAACGTGTGTGTTAATTGATGGCGCCTCCTACAGTCTTTTAAGCAGGTAACCATAGCCAACATATTAGTTGATTATCGCCAACCCTTCGCCTGTGTTCAGTGACAGGTTCAAGAGGTCTGCCCCGTCCTCTTGGTCTGCCTCGAGGCCTGCCTCGTGAAGTTGTGCCTCTTTCCATTGTATAGTTCTATAACATTGAACGGGATGTATGCATGAGCAAGTTATGTTCATAAATGTTTACAAACTATTTTTGTAAGCGAAATCATATAAATATGAAATCAAAAAGTTTTAATTGCATTGACTTACCAGGTGACCATTCACCCATGTACAATCACTATGTGCATTTCGTACTATTTTCATTTTAAACCTTTTTTTGAAGTTTAGAATAAAAAAAATGTGTGGAGTCGATATACCTCGAGCGAGTAATCGACATGGAAAAATCGAAACTTTTAAGTCAAATTAATGGGTAAATAGTGAAATTTGATATTGAGATTGTATTTTTCGTCAGAAGCCGGTGATTCAACGTTTAAAATGATACCTCATTTATCACTGTAGGTGCAGTATTAACGGAGCATGTACGGAATGACAGAAAAAGACCTTTCTGTAATAATATATACGACTAGCTGACCTGTGCGAACATTTCGCACAGTATGCGGCTTCTTCCTGTTTCTTCCTTCTTTCTTTCTTTTCTTTTACCTGTTTCTTCCCATGAACAATTATATGTTATTTATGTCTGTGTTAAAGATACATAACGTAAACTTGAACGGTAAACGGTCACACTGATTGCGTGTAGAATTTAAACAATGTAACTAAACGATATGTTAATAGATGGCGCCTCCCACAACCTTTTACGCACGTAAACATAGCCAACATATTAGTTGATTATATTGTCAACAGATGGCACTGTTGAATTTTGATAATTTTTTTTAATTTTTAAACAAATACATTAATTATAAACTTTTTTTTATTTTTCATCAAAAGCGGGGAGCATAAGCTTTAAAATGACGTCTGAATCATTACTTTTTATAAAAAATTAAGAGAGATATGGCCTATCAAAAAAAACACCTTTGAGAAATAATATATACGGATTAAAAGTCGGAAAGAATTGAGGTGATTCAAAGAGAAATATAGGAAATATGATCTAGTGAGTAGAGGTCAACCGTCAAAATGACGGGTTCGGTCCTTCTAGTGTTATCCTTCCTTTGCTCCATCTCTTTTATGAGTCCTCTTTTATTTCCCTCAGCTACTACGTCAGAATTACACTGGTTGAGCGAAGCCAACTGGAACGCATGTTGGTTACAAGAGCTAATCCTACAATGGTTGGAAGATATTAGTGGGAACAAGTACCAGGATCGATAAAGACTCGTCGCGTCTCCTCCTTGTCCTCGGCCGCTCGCTCGAGCCAGCTCACTGCACCCTCCCAATCCCCGCCGTACAAAACCTCCCCTCCCACCACCCTTCCTTCACCTTCTATTCATGCGAAGGGGGTTTCTGAGATTCAATCTCCATACCGCACCCTGTGTGTGTGTGTGTGTGTCCTCCAATCAGGTGTCCCTCTCCTCCCATCTCCGACCCCTCCCCTCCCCCCCGCCCTCCGCCCCATGCGTCCAATCCCCACTCGCACAAATCACCATCGCGCAACCTGGACTGAGATTTTCGGTCACGTGACCGCCGGTCGTTTCCCCCACCTTCCTCCCTACACCCACATTCCCCCAACCCCCTCGCACCGGAACGGACCTGGAAGAAAGGCGCGCGCGAGAGAGAGCACCATTTTCTTCTCGCCAAGACGCCAAGCCTCCCACTGATATATCTTCACTTATTTTTGCTCATGGGCGACGTCTATGTTCACCTCAGAACGTTATCTTTCAACATTTTGAAGGAAGAGGATGAGTTGGTAGCATCAGGCGTAACTTTGTGGAATCTGTTAATACTGTAATGATAGCACTTAACTTTGTTATTCCACATATCTGTATTTTCTATGACCCGGTTTTCGACTTGTTATCATTACAGAAAAGAATGAGGTTGTGCTAGTAAGAGATTAGAGTGATAGCGAAGGAGGAAAAAGGAAGACGGGCAAAGAAGTGGTAGAGCCCCAATTATTCCGTAGAATCGCCGTTCGTACGCTTGTGTAGCGATAAACGATAACTACTGAAGTTTGCATTCAGTACGTCTGCCGATCGTCTTAGTAATTAAGGACTTCTTATCACCTTTCTTGGGTAAACCTATTGGCACAAATGGAACGCTTAATTGTACGGTCCAGAACCGAGAATCTATGACACTTCATAAGAATAGGGTGCAGGTGATGGTCATGCGGATAGATAATCAGTCTAGTGTGATAGAGAGATAGAGAAAAACTATGATATACTGATGAAGGGATGATATGATAGAAAAAAAACGATCAAGTGTTTAGAATGGTGGGTGAAGAAAGGAAAAGTCCGGAGGAAGTTATGAGGCAGAGAAGGTGGAAGATAAGATTATGAGAAGCGGAGGTATGATTAAAGCAATGTAATGGCGATGCAGTTTTGTTGGCGGGGAATGAGAAGGAAGATGCTACTATTTATGGTCTTGATGAAAAGAGGTATGAATTTTAACGAATTAAAGATTGGAAATATGAAAAAAGGCAATTGCCTGAGGCTGCCAATGATATTAGCCATAGATATTCCTCGATCATAATTTGTTGAGACTTTGGTTTTAATGTTTTCTTGCCGTGAGCCATTCCTTGCAGGTACTTGTAGCAAGCGCTGAAATAGTGTTTTCTTTATTTGCGTGTCTTAGAGCGGATTCAATTATGCATGGAATGAAGCCTGAGGATCGAGTTAGGTTGGTTGGCTTTGTTACTCGTCCATAATTCCACTAGTTTTGAGTTCAGACCCTAGCAGGAGCTTTAATTTTTCCGAATATCAATCCCCATCAGAGTTCGAGTGTTATGCGGGGAAGTCATCAAACGTGACTTTAGATGTTACCTCAAACTTTTGTACCCTCAGCGCTATTCATTTATGTGCGTTTGCAAAATGAATACATCAGCTACCTCTCAACTCTTCCTCCTTTGTTCGATAATTGTTTTCTTACCTTCCTTCACAAAAATTATTTCGTATATCAACCCGGTCGACTTGAAACTAGTATCCCATAGACGTCGATATATTATCACTTAGCCCGACTAAAGTCAATCTGTGTTCTCTCACAAAGTCTTTTAAGTCTAAACCCGTTCTTCGCCTTGTATGCCTCATCCCGACCTCTCCTCCTTTTCCTCCCCTTCCCTTCCACTTTTGTGCGAGGGCGTCAGCGCGAGTGACGTAGATATCCGTCTCATTAATCCACTTCGCCAACCAAGCCGTCACCTTGCAAGGATCCCGTTTCCCAGTGATGTCATTCGTAGTTTTTTTATTGCCGCTCCCACAAGAGTGAAGCTCCCTATCTTTTGCCTTATCTTCTCGGCGCTCTTTTCATCGCCATCTCCATGGAACCGCGCGAGGTTGTTGGATCATACTTATGCGGGGAACTCATCAAATGGCAATTGATGATGTCGGAATGATTTCACCATAAATCTAACCCTTTAACATGCGTGAATGTAAAATGCTGAACTATTGTTTCTTTGGAGGTAGATTATCAGATGTATGTACATTTGGATTTTTTAATTAATTTCATCTATGCTTGAATTGTAATTCACGTCATATTTGTAAAAATGCTTTTCTCTACTCGAAGTTTATTGTATATATTTCGTAAAGTCTGATGCCTTGTCGATGCAACCACTCTTCTCTCTCTTTTGCTATTCGTTTCAATGCCACGTAGTTGCTGCATCCTACACTCTTCTGAATCTCGTCCAAATACATCTTCCTTGGCCGCCCTCTTCCTTTTATTCTAGCACTTTGCCTTCAAGAATGTTGGTTAAGAATACATTGTGTCTGATGGCATGTCCTATAAATCTTATTTTTCTCATCTCCATTTCCGTTATTGTACTTCCCTTAAAACTTAAAGATTTGTTTTTATTTCTATCCAGCTTGTTCTTCTCATCTTCCGCCATATCCAACTTTCACTTCCATACTGCAATGTACCCCATATAAATGTTTTTGCAAAGGATTTTTCTTATGTTTATATTCATGTTTTTGCTGGTTAAAATATTTTCCTGCCAAGATTACAAAATTGTTCCATCTGATCGATTCTGGTGTTGTCAATGTTTATATTAGTTTTAATTTCTTCCATATTTTTTCGTACTACCATTGCTTTTTTTCCTTTTATTCACTTTTAATTTCCATTGTTTAAGAGTGTAGGAGTTACATAGAACTTACAGCATTCTATTAATTTCTTTTTCGGAGTCTGCTACTATTACAATGTCATCAGGAAATCTGATACAATGTATTCTTTCACCATTGAATTTTACTCCTTTTGTCTTCTTCTTCATGATGGAGAAGGTTTTCTTATTAATTTTAAAAATGATTCAAATACATAAGCATTGTTGTAATAGATTCCCAACCTGTTCTTTAGATAGATTTTTATTAATTTTTGTCCGAAAAAAACTTATACAATGTTGTTCATTGAAGGCACGAAACACGAATGATTTGGTTGAACAATCGCAGAATATGTTTTAATTCAAATTCGAAATATTAATAAGTATCGCATAATCTTGCTGCTTGGGTAAAGCCTCCTCCTCCATACTATACTCTTCCATCTCATTCCACTTCATTTTTATCCTTACCATTCTTTCATCCCTCGAGCCTTTCCGTGCGTTTTATTTTTGCACCGAATTTTTTTCCTCCGCTTCGCAACCGGAGTATGGGGATTCATTCACTCAAGTTTCTTTTTTTTCCTCGCCTCCTCCTCGCTTAAACCGCTCCGCATTCACTTCCAGCGCTAGGGAAGGATTTCACGCCAAGGCACACATCCTGGTCCGCTTATTTTTTAAATTTATTTCGCTTCTCATCCCTCTCCTCCCCCGCATCTCAATCCCCACTCCACGCTCTCTCTTCACCCCTTCCACTCCACTCCACAGCCTCCCAAACCCTTATCCCTCCTCCTATTCCTTTTAAAAACCGCTCGTGTGTCTTTAAGGGAATATCCCTTCCCTTGCTTTTTTCCCCCTCGACTCCACTTCCCGCCGGGTCTCCCCGTCTATCGCTTGCAGCTGTTACCCGCTCAGACTCGGAATTCCTGATCTGCCTCTCTCTCTGTTCTCTGCCCTCCTTAGCTCGCCTTGGACCGTATCCTTTTGGACATTTCCACGTGCGTCTTCCTTAAAGAAGAAGGCAGAGTAAGGAATGCCCACTCGGTGCATGTTTTCTCTTCTCAGACACCATGTGCTCGAGTATCGATGTCGTCTCGCACTTTTTTCATACACTCCCCCTACCCATCCTCGCGATATGAAAGTATTCAGGTCAAATTTGCGGGCGATTCGTCCCGGATGGATGTAGCAGTTTGGGCTCTGAATGTTTCCGAGGAGGATTTATGCCAAGTTTTCCCTTCCTCTTCTTTGGTTTTGATTAGCGGTGCTCGAATCAACGCGGTGGTATCGCCACTGTGTCCCACTTGCTTGGATCTCGCTTGTAGAGATTTTCATCAAGTGATTGTACTTTGTTTTGCACAAAAGAGGGATGGATTTCAATGACCTTCGATTACAGTGATCCCCTGAATTTCCTGTAAAGTGGTTCAAGGAGTGGGGGTTAGAATTAAATATCAGCAAATGCACCACAGTTCACTTCCTGCGAAAGTCATCACATAAAAGCCATACCTACACTGTGGGTGGAGTAAAAATAAAATCTTCAGATACAGAAAAATATCTTGGAATTACCTTAACATCTGATACATCGTGAGGATTATACATACAAAACATATGTGGCGCAGCATTAAAGAAGCTAGGTTTTATTAACCGTATAATAGGAAGGTCCTCGGACGAAAAAGTCAAAGAGAGATGCTACTTCGCTCTGGTTAGGCCACACATCGAATACGGCGCGACCATTTTGGACCCTGGTCATAAAAATTTGACCAAAAACATCAATAAAATACAAAAGAAAGAAGCGTGCCTTGTTAAAAACTCCTACGAGCATATATATAGTTTCTGGAAACTTTCAGAGGGATTTCAGTGGGAGCCCCTAGAGACTCGGAGGCTGCACGGTAGGCTTAGGCTGCTTGAGATATTAAGAACTGGCGTGTTTCAGAGCGATACAGAGAATATTATCATGACGCATCACTACATTTCTAGGTCTGATAGATGCGATAAAATAAGAGAGATAATCTGCCGAACAGATAGGTACAAAAACTCGTTCTTTCCGCGTACAATAAGCGACCACAATAAAAACTGATCTCCTCTAAACACACTCCCATAGGACATGTCACCATTTCACCTCCAAAAAACTTACACCTTTACACGGCTGTCGACCTAACACCCTCTGCCACACGCCCATGTGGCGGCTCGCGGGGTATTATGTTGATGTAGATGAAGGAAAATGACGTTAAATGGATGTCGATAATAAAGTAATTCTTAGGATAATAACACGTTTTAAGCGGTGAAAAGAAATACATGGTTTAATCCACGCTAGTTTCTTGCTGCCATCATTGTTAGCGATAAATATGACGTTATTTTACAAGTAACTTACCTAGGGAATAATCTTTTATACATCGATTGGGGCAAATAAATATACCGTGGAAGGGTATCAAGCGTTTTTTTCATTTATTTTAAGCTTTGCAACTTTCTTAATAATGTAGCCTTTCGCCATTAATATTGCGTATTTGAATTTTTGAAGTATTGTGGAGAGGACAAGTAATGGTGGCACTGAGCTCTTAAAATGTGATGGCCAAATTCCCTAGTGATGAATACTGAACTCTGGTGGTCATAAGACGGCATTATTCAAGTCTTTGATTCGTGTCCAATATCTTTGAGCTGGGCAGATCTACCTTTGGTATCTTGAAAGCTTTCTACCTGCTTGGGTTGTGCCGATGGACATTAATTTCTCGTAGTAATCAGGTAAAAATTATCAAGAATAAGCTTGAGGTAGAAAAACAAGGAATCAAACTGTTGGTGAACTGTGGAACAGTTGAAACACTCCAGGGATTTTATTTGAACCTATTGATGGACGTGAACCACTTTACCAGTTAGGCTTGCGCCTAGTATCCTTAACGATGGTACCGACCGATGTTCCTTCGCCCGTGGTCTCGACCCGCCGTGGGAATGCACGCCCGTACTACTGAAGCACGAAGTTCCCAACGATGTCAGTCCTGCATTGGCTGACGTTGGCTTTTCGTTAGATAAATCGCGCGGAACTCAGTAAAAGACGCAAAGTGAATAATGGCGCAATGTTAATGTAAAAAATAAATATAAAAATTTTTTCCTGGGGATTGTAGGTCATAATTCATTTTAAACTTTTTCCCTTTCGCCAACGTTTCGCAGTTTTGCAGGAAAAAACTAAATACCTAAATTGTTAACTGAATTCATTTGATGTGCAAAACAACTATTAATTTTAATTGTAGCCCTGATGAAGCATAAATAAAGATGCGAAACGTTGGCGAAAGAGTAAAAGTTTAAAATGAATCATGACCTACAATCTCCAGGGAAATATTTTCATATTAAACGAAGAGGTCACAAGGACGAATCATCTAGTAAAAAATGCACAAAGAAGAGTGTCATTTTCTCATGAAACCATTCCAAATATTACGAAAGGTATTTCGGGAGCGGGAAATCTTATTTCGTTCTAATTATTTTGCTTGCTTGTCATTTGTTCAAGTAATCCTCGAATGGGGGCAGTGCCGAGTAAAGCTGTAAAGCCAATATGGTGAATATATGTAAGGTTTCTATTACTGTGCCAACGTCATCGGTGGAAACGGTACATTGGTAAAGGAACGAGCAGCAGAGAGGAATTCTGAGAAAAGCGAAGGTCGGAGCGAGCTCGCAGTGGAACCGAAGTCGTTCCAACACCCAGCTCGGACTTCAGTGCTCAAATACCTCTCCAGAGATAATTCTTTTCCAAATTTCCAAGATCTTCCCGATGACTATGGCTAATCCGGTAGCAATAGACTCGTCGTGTAGGCATATCTGTTTCGTTTCCGCTAATATCTGACCGCTGTGATTGGGGTTGGTAACTGGAGTAGCAAAGACGCCAATTTTGATATGATGCTAGTTCTGAGTGGTCCATTCCAAACCAAAGATCCTATACCAAATACACCGCTCCGAACTGGAAGCTAAGTCCTGCTTGAAGTTGCCTCGCTCTGGAGTGGAGGGAAGAGACCCTTGGAGTGAATACAAATTCTCTCAGAGCAGTCCCATCCGGTTCGAATCCCGACTGCAAGTTGAAGTGGGTGAGGGTTTACGAAACGGATGGAGTACTGCCTTTCTATCGCGATGGCCTGAGTTCTGGTTCGGGCAAAGATATTTTGTTCTAATACAGAGTTATACTTTGCCTCCATGTAAAAAGCATTTCAACAGCAGACCTCTGCCCGCCGCATCGGTTTGAACGATAAACTTTTTGAGTCATTTGAGAAAATCGACGCTCGATGCAGGAAAGTGACGTGATTCCATTTGGAATTACAGGACCGGAGAGGGTTAAACAACGATTTACCGAGATATAAAAACCCTGTACTCATTTCTGTTTTTAATTTTGGCAGGAAAAGACTGCAATCTGTTTCCATATAATTCTGGGATTGTCTCAATCAGTTTCTTATGATAGGTTGCATGCCAAATGAGCCGATTCTGTTTTGTATCCTTCCTCCAGTATTCATTACACTCCGTAGAAAACATTTGTGCATCACGGAAAGGCAATTTAAGAAATTGAGCCCTTGATAGAATGGGTATTTGTGACGATTCCCTCCCTGTACTTCGACGCACTTCGCTGTTTTTCCCACAATTGCCCCTCCACGCATCTGGTAAGTCTCCTACGCGAGACGAAACTCCCTACTCGAGATAACTGGAGAAGAATGACGCGGCGTTATCATGCTAATTGCTTTAATCCGCCAACTACTCCTCGTCAACTGGAAGTCTTTTCACCCATGCCATATATATTCCACCCTCACCCGACGCCTCTCCTTGCCTTTATACACGCCTCAAAACTCTGTGTTAGTCCCGCTTGCCATGTAAAGACTCTGCCCCCTTCCACCGTGACCGCAAGTCGACTCTAATTGGCAGGTAATTAACCCTCGCGGGCTCAAAACGGGAGCCCCTCGACGGATGGTACGGGGAAGTCTTTTGCTTCCCATGAAAGGGCGGATTTAGGGATTCTCTTCCTCCGCTCTCGACTTTCTTCCGGGATGGGAAAGGGGGAAGATTACGCGGCGGGTTAGGAGATAGGGGTAAAGTGAACGCTGGCTTGTGGGTGAGTGGTGGAGGGTGTTAACGCTCTTGTATCGAGGGAGGGAGGATCCGTCGGTGAGGGTTCTGGTGGAGGAAGAGAAGGGGAAGAGGAGGGAGGTGGAGGCGGTACCTCTGGAGGCGAATTGCGGGATAAGGGCCTTTGGGAGGTTGGATGTGGCGTGGCGGTTCGTGGGATGAGGCGTGTGGAAGGGGAGTCAAGGAGATAGGATGGGCTTTGAGGTGTGTGAGGGGTGAAGGGGAGTGAGTGGGAGACGTTCATCTCGTGGGGATACGAGTCGGGAGGAGTGGTTTCCCTGCCTACTTCACTGAAGTATGGACCACGGTGCTCTCCTACACTTTATAAATGACGAACATTAGTAGATGGTGTAATTATATTAGCCCCTAATTGTTCGGGCAGCTTTTACAACACAGACCGAAACTCCACTTTCCGAAAGGAGTTTTAAACTGAAAGATTTTGGGAGGAACGTGAGAGAAAGTGTCTCAGCAAATATAATCATTCGGAGAATTTTGATTCATTTCTAAAAATTGTGTAGTCATGATCAGAAAGCAATGAAATATTGGCGTGGAAATATAATGGTATTGACTAACCAAACAGTAGTATTACCGAGAAGTGGAGCAATGTTATCTAGCCTGCATTGTATAGGAAGCAAGGATCATTATTCGGTAATTTAATATCACTACATAAATTTTGATAAATTGACGTTACTTCTCAGTTTTTATGTTTTCCTATTTTTTATGAAGTTCATGCATTTTTCGTTCAGAATTTTTCATTTAATTTAGAAGTTAATTGCTTATTTTTCAATTATGCACTTATATATATTGAAGAACCGAAGTTAAATAATTCTAAAAGTTTAACTATTGTTTGTTCAGATAAATGAAATTGTTTTCTTTTATAAATATATAAATATATGTTTTTATTACTTTGCACAGTCAATTTACCACTCTTCTTCAAATTTCTAGTTTGCCCATGAAATCTTTCTTGTTACATTTAGGTAATCATTCTAGCGTTCTATGTCACGTGTCAGAAATGAAAGATTCCGGTATAAATTTTCATGAAGCACAACCTCTGTATTTTGAGCTTCTATTCTCTTTTATTCGAAATTATATACAAAATTGACACAGTGACAACTTGCTTCAAAATTATCTTACAGCATTCGCTGGTAATAGTACGTCTGCATAAGTGGGATAAGATATTATCGTAGATAAAAGAGTTCTGGTGTTTTTAAGCACTATTTCACATTGCTTTTTCTAGGTTTATCAAAATGCAAAACATTATCTGACGAAGTTATGTATAGATGATTGCGTGTCGTTGGGATGTTAACTGAAGTCTTTCTGGTGTAAATCAGCCAGCAGATGACTTACTGTGCTTGAAGTCGCTCATATCCTATTTGATTAGTTTCCGTCATTATGGCAGTGTGAGGGGTTTCATTAAAGAAACGCTCGGGCAGCTTTGTAAACATTTTTTGAGAGTTCAGTGAAATATTATTCTTCAGGATGCAAAATAGTTTTACCAGAAGAAACATATTGCTTACAGGTGATTCATTAATCCTCACATATTTTCTTTTTAATTAAATTTTTCTTGGGCATGAACGCTTGGGCTTGGGTTGGGTTTTGGCATTGACAAATTGCAAGTAAATGTTTGCATTTTAAACGTGGGAACGACCTAAAAATGAAACGCAATTACTTAATAGATATGCTTGTCCGGAAAATCCCAGTGATGGGTCGAACGTATCCCTGATTGGCACATCTATGTTTGTGAATAGAAATCTTGTATTGGACGTTGATTTTGTGGGTGTATCAGGACTAAGGATGGAATCTATATAATGCTAGTAGTCAGAGCACTAAGAACCCAATATTTTTTCTTAGAAGATACGCTTATAGTGGTAGTAAAACTTGATAGAAGTTGCGTGGAAGGATTATCTGTGGAGGAGTCCATTCCGTACGAACTGGCTGTACAAGAGGGAGTAAGGTTGTGTTTGTGCTTGAGTACTAGGATTCTGAGGGACGTAATATTTTGCTTCCGACTCCAAAACACTCAACCTGTTATTTTTTGTCGACTTTTGTCGACTCTCTTTGTCTCTTTTTTCAATTATTTAGATGGTATCTATGGTAATTACAAACGCAATCAATGTCTTTTTATGTAGCTTTATTTTGGATCGTCAACTTTGACGGAAAAACTTGCCGTAGGCGCTTTCCCGCCTTCTTTAGTCAATTGTAGTTATGTGGCCGCGTTGCATATTATGTACTGTTCTTCCCCCTCCGTTCATTTGCCTCTGACTGCCTCTAAGTTTCGCTACCTTAGTACGTCATAAAGATTAGGTAAACATCTTCCACAAACCTACACTATTTTGCGACAACACCCCTTCACAAAAGGGTGACAAGTTGGCGTAATGAACAGGTAAATTTATCGATGGAAAGTGAAGCGGAACGGGGGTGCGGCAGGGAAATTCAACTTGCTAACCGTCTTGTTATGGCCGCGTTAAATAACACGGTGCCGCCATGATAATGGCCGCAAGGGTGCACATTGAAAGTTTTAAGGACGACGGGGAATAAGTTTGGAAGAAGGGGAGGGTTCTCGTCAGGTGCGAAGGAGGAGCGAGGGAGAATGTTAAGAGGTGGAATGGGAAAGGAGGGGTGGAGTGAATGGAAGGGGTCCCGTGATGCATCCCTTAAGGGAGTGAGACGGTATATCTCCCGCAAAAGTTCCTGGCACGGAACTGCAAGGAAAGGTGGGATGGGAGAGGAGGAGTGGAGTGAAAGGAAGGCGTCCTGTGATGCTTCAATTAAAGGAGTGAGACGGTATTGCTCCCGCAAAAGTTCCCGGCACGGACCTGCGCGGAAAGGTGGAAGTAGAGGGGGTTATGGCAAAAGATGAAGGGGGAGAAATGGAGCCTACGAGAGGGTTAGAGGCAGGGAAACCAAACTTCTTCGCACAAAAGTTGCAATGACAACATTATTGCCAGGATTCGCAAAGCAGGTGGATTAAATTACCCATCGCTATGGCTGAATCATGGGCCCTACCACAATCTTATAGGAGACGTAATTATTGTGAGACGAGTTGAAATAGGATCTGTAGTGGTAAGTCATACTACTTCTCGAAGCACTTGTATTGTTAACAAAGAGAGTGGCATTCGAACTCTCCCGACTAGACAGCCTTTCTCGCCCGTTTTAGAGGATTTCGATAGTTATAATAGTCCTTGTCCCAAATTCGTCCAGCGCAGGTTTTATGGGTGTTCCTTGAAGTCTCGTGAATACTGAGGGTGATTGGTAAAAAACACATATTTGAATTCAGCGTACAAATTTCTATTGGGATTGGGAACTTTTCTTCGTGTGACAGAAAAAGAGTTTCTTCTTGAAATCCAGTGTAATGGGATGAGGACGTTGTGCAAATTTCAGACGGCTGAATAAAGAAGAACGATTAAATTAATATAGAGGGGACAAGGGTTTTATAGCTCGGTTGAAAGTTCCTGCCACCTGCGCAAGAATCCGTTATCGCTATGGGCTTTTCTATATTTCGACCCATTGCAGCCAGAAGAGGGCGTGGATGGAATAGTAACCCTACATCAAGACTTAAATTAGACCAGTCGAGTTCGTTTCCAGTATCAATGCTTTTGTTTCCTCCTCATCTATAGTTTAAGAGAGCTTCAGGCGAAACTTGGTGGAGATATTCAATGTCTATACTGGTAAGAATGAAAAGACGATAGTGAATTTCCACACTGTTTAATAAGCACCGACCATGGTTTCGACACTTTGTCATTCTCAAAGTCCTTGAGAGGTCAACCTTGAGAACCTCTATAGTTTAACTTCCTCTGATTATACTTGCTCGCAAACTTAGGAAGGCTTTCGTAATTTTAGTCATTTTACTTATTCTCCTGGAAGTGAAAAGAAGTTGGGTGGCCTGCTAGACCCAAAACCTTTGGGTGCTTGATACATAAAAAAAACAAAAGAACATAATATAATAAAAGAATATAACAGATTACACAACATCTTCCCCTTTTTACAAAGAAAAATAGATTACCATATACAGTAATCAGCAGACAAAGTCTTTAAACTTACTTGGCCTTTTGACTTGTCTGCCCAACCTAGTACTAGCTACAGGATTATACTTTTGACGAGTGACTGGCTCTCCTCTTGCTGACACATTCATCTCATTTCTTTTGTACACTCCCCTTCCTTGCTCACCCTCAACCACAAAGGATCTGGGAGTTTGACCCATTTCCGAAATAGTTCCAGGGACCCAAATGGAGTTTGGTTTCTTTTGAAACATGACTTTCTGACCCACCCTGTACTTGACATGGGATTTTGCAGACCCTTTGTTTCCTTTGATTTATTCTTATTCTCCTGGAGGATAGGACGATCTTTATAATATGTGGACCCCAGAAGTCAAGGGGTCTAAGTGACATTTTTGAAAAAAAAATAAGTTAGGTACAGGAATGGGAAGTGAAAATATTAATCTCTTAGGTGGTTAAGAGATCCAAGTGATTTTCTTGACAGGTGCTGCTATCTAGGGTAATGCCTCTTAACTACTTAGTGGGTTGTACTGAACATTTTCAACTTTGACTTAAGTTTTCTCTAAACAATGGTTTTGTTACTTAGACCCCTTGACTTCTGGGGTCCTCATATGTAATTTTTGGAATCAAAATAAAATTTTTAATATAAGCCCACGTGACCTCGGAGCATGTGACAGGGCTGTATCACTAAGTCTGTGATGTATTTTTGTATCAAGTTGATTAGTAATAAAATTAGGTGGTGGGAAAACGGAGCTGCTGGCACCTCAACTCGCCGAGGAAGAGTTGTGACATCCCCTTGCAGTTATCACTGCAAGAAAATTCCATGAAACCGAGTCTCAAAAATGACAGAAATCAATGGTAAATGGTTATAAATTCATACCTGTGCCAGTTGGTTTCTTATCTCTACGCCTAGTTCATCTACGTTTGGACTCATCTAATTTTTAAATGAAATTTGCAAAGTTGCAAGAATGTATTCTTAGCAATGTATGTGACAGTAGTTTGAAACGCCTTTCCTGGTTTGCTACATACCCCGTTGAAATTCTGCATTTACCTTCTTCCCACTTTATCTCTTCCATTCTCGTTCTCATCTCCCTCATCTTCTTTTTTTTCCGACAGGGAGTGATTCTGGAGGCAAAATCCGATCTAAGACCCCTCCTCCAGTCATTAAAGTCGGTGGAGCCTCGGGGGCGTGTCTTACACTTACCCTAAACGCTATTCAAGACCCTCAGTCACTCATCTCCCCCACTTTCTAACACACCTCCTTTCCCCTCCCATTTGTTTCACCAAAAACCCCGTTCGGAAAGGAACCCTCCCTACTCCGCCAGAACTCTCGACTAAACGCTGCGCTGGTGTTTCCCGGGAATATCTCGGGAAAGATCCACGAATTCTCCCTCCCTAATCCCGGAATGAGCCGGCCAGGATAATGAGAAAATTGATTCATGAAAACAGTCATTTCATCATCAGGCACATAATTTATTGCATGTTCATACAATTTCTTTTATAAATGAAATTAAATCAAAACGGTAGAGTATATTAGTGCCAAAGTGATCCCTTTTTAGAGTTCTTGTGAAGAAATGCTCTCGTTCGTAAGTTGTAGTTTCAATGTCATATTTCAAATCTTTCTCCGAAATTCCATCTTAGTCAGAGACGTATTCTTTTTATTTTTGCCTGACCAATGCGTATATGTATTGAAATCACTTTTAAATTGATGATATCAACTAGATATAGTAATCATATAAGAACATTCGTTGAATATTTGAATTTTTTATTACTTTTTTCTGCGTAGGCATGTTGCTGGAGTACTTAGTATTTTTCAAATTGCAAGAACAAGGAGTAATTTTACAGTAGTTTTTATATCTATAACTGCAGGGTAACTTGCGGTATCAAAAGAAAGTCAGTGATAAATCTCAGATTTCTCTTTATTTTACGAGTTATTTTCCCTTTTTTTGCATAACTGTGACGGTACGAAGTGGAATATATAGAACGTTGTGGAGCAAGACTGCCTGCGAAACTATCATTTTCCTCACCACATTCACATGATTGTAACTCCGCCTCACGCATTCCCTCTAACCTACTTCCATCAGGTGTGCATCATATTTGCCGTTCCGGGAGGGCTCATTGTCTCCGATTCTCCTCGGAAGTCATTGTGTGGCGAGTCTTTACGGATTGAGGGGAGATAATGTATGAGATCGGTGCACACGCCAGTGCAGCAGCCGTGCAAACTCCGAGGGCGTATGCAGGCGCTCCCATAAATCATTCGATCCCGGGTTGAAGCGTGGATTGTGAGGGCGGATTGCCTTTAGGAGTGGGGAAAGGGACGCGAGGTGACGCGTTGAAATGACAACGGTGGCGATGTGATGTTACTAGGCCGACTCAATCCCCTTACCGTCGCCACCGCTAGGTTGGGAGCCGCTAATATGATTCGGGGGCTGCACTCTTAGCTAAAATTCATTTAAAAATAAGGATGAAGTGAATTTCTGAATGAGACCGCAGGTTTATTTTTAGCCTCGTGTTTATATATCTACAGGTGTTGGGCGCTAAAATAAAATAGATATCCTGCAAAACTGACATGAATAGAACTCCCGTCTTTCACCGCACTACTAGTGTCTATTACGAGGACAGAGTGAGATGCTTAGAACCTTCAACATTCTATTCGGCTATATCCTCTCCCACTTCCCATTTCCCATCTCCATTATATCCCATTCACACGGCTGATTTCTTAACATCACTCGTCTCACACCCCTGCATTACTTTGTACGGTAGGCGACTGGTAATGCAGATACATCCAATTTGCTGCCGCGGATAGTTAAAAATTTCTTCGTTCCTATTTCTTATTTTATCTATTGATTGATATTGTTCTATATTTGTATTGTTCAAGTTCAGGGAATTTCCTATCTTCATTCCCTATGCTCTCCCAATTCGATTATAGGGCACTCCGTAATTCACTCATAAGGCAAAACATTTTTCCTACTTTCCTTCTTTAATCTTCGTAAATGGATTTCCTTGTATCAACTACAATATATGTGTTATATCTTTCTCCATATGCCCATCATTTCATCGTGATGTGAATAAGTTCTATAGAAATTTTAAAACATGTCCCCAACACTTTTAAATATGTCCCTCATCCAAATATTGATATTCCATTATATATCTCGATCTTTCTGCCATAGGTTTAATTCCTAATTCCTTTGTTGCAGTCATAGGGTTCATTTTTCTTTTTTCCTCCCATAAAAATTGCTGATTTGTAAGTATTTTAGCCGTGCAACGTTCGAGCAAAACTTTACCTACGCGTCCAGTATTTAATTTATTTATTTTTATTTAGTCTCCATTGCACAAAAATGCTTCCACGAAGTATGTAGTCCATGAAGGCCTCTGTGGTTTTGCGGTCAGGTCCTCATCAGCTGACGTGAGGTCACGCATCTGAATCCAAATATTTTTTGCCATAAACTATCCAGCTCGTGGTTGTCTGTGATCGTCATATTAATACTAGCCGTTATTAACCCAAGCTCTCAAATATAAAAAAGTTTTAAAACTGTTTGTTTCCTCATAATCTGTAATTTAATTAGGTAACTTATTTGTAAGTATCTTACCTTGAGAATCAAAGTCAATGACATTATTATTACCGTTTAGAACTAGACTAAAAGCGTTGAAACTTTCTGGTGTCACATAGTTTCCTGAATCAATGGTTGAACTAAATGGTTATCTTGGCAGTGTTTACTGATTATAAAGGTGAGTCGTCCGATTCTCGGTCGCTAGAAATATTTTTTTTTGTGATTTTATTGCATTTATAACCATTCATCGTGGCAGGTGTTAGTGTCTTGCTTCAATTCTGATGACAGATTCAAATAGCCGGTCCGGATTCGGGCCCGCGAAAGACCCAGGCTGATGCCAGTGCTATTAGCCACAGTGATATTAGACTACGTTGAAGGAATCTCATCGCCCATCACCCGAGATGAGTTTTGGATTCACTGTCACCGGCTAGGCACGGCGCTGTTGAGACTCAATCAATTCCCGCCGAGATGGAACACGGAGCATTAAGCATAATCGCATTCCCATGCACCAATGGCGACACCCCCGCCGTGCGATCACTCCATTCACATCACACGCAGCACGCCAGCACGCCTACGGCCGTCGTCTATTTCCCATACGCTGTCCTCTCTTCACACACGCGTCTGTCTCGTCCCTTTCCCTCCCTCCTCCAGTCCTTCGTCCGTCGCCTTGTCTTCTTTCTTTCTACCTTTAAAAGGCAATCATCATCGGGAACTCGAGGATTCTCAACAAAATTTATTACAATCACCTTCCTCTAGTCGCAGTCGGTGATTATCAAATACCATACAGTGACTCAGTCCGCGCTCTTGGACTTAACCTCACGAGGAATCTGTTTTGGAACCAACATGTCAATGACATTTGTAATAAAGTTAATATTATACTCCATCAATTAATACTTCATAAGCAATTACTTCCTATTTCCACGCGTAAAATGTTAATCTCCACACTGGTATTCCCTTTTTTCGAAATTTGTAGCCTTTTTTTTAATGACATGCCTAAAGAGCTCGATAAAAAATTAAAAAGGCAACTAAATTCATGTATAAGATTTCTATTTAATTTAAGAAGGGATGCTCATGTATCACTGCATAAAATTAGCCTAGGCTGGCTTAATCATTGTAACTGAAGAAATGTTTACTCGAAACCCTTCTTTTTAAATTTTCAGAGAGAGAATACCTAATTACCCCAGTGAAATGTTTAAGGTCAGGTCAGAAAAACCCAGAAGTCATCTCGTGTAAAGGACTATTCTTTACGCTATCCTATTCCTAGAACAGCTGCTTATCAAAAGTAATTTTTAATTACTGCCTCTGAATCCTGAAATTCTCTCCCTGAAAACTTAAAACAAAGGGGTTCCATTTATACATTTGAAAATGTATTATACATGACTCTACTCCATGCAGAGCAGAATAAAACAGTGTGCTTAATGAATTACAGCCTGTAAGTTGTAAATATTGTAAAAATTTAAATATTGTTTCTTTGTTTTCCTCTTTTTGTTTTGTATTATAACCATTCTATCTATGTTCGTTTTCATGTATAGCTCTTTTTTGCTGAGCCAAGTTCTTTTTTGTAACTGTTTATGCTTCAAGGGTGATGTCCAGAGCATAAGATATACACACATTCCATTCTATTCTATTCCTCCCTCCCTTCTTTCCTTCTTCTCCCTCTCTGTGGGTCACTGCGAAGGACTGGATTCCCCGCGTATGCGCGTTGAGAGCGACTCCCAGTGCGCCTGCACCCCCGATCCCACTTATCACCCCTCACATCCCTCCTGCCGCTCCCCAAAGGCGCCGCTCGCCTTTTTGCTTTCGCCTGCCGCCATAACAAACACAAGCGCGCATCCAAGAGCCTCACAATTGATACTTGTTTATTCTGAAGGGCAAATATGAAAAAAGATACCTTGTCTTAATACATTCGGCTTGTTGATCACGAATATAAACGATAATCAGGTGATTGCGTTTCTAAATGTAGCAGCTGTTTAGGAATATGATCTTTTAAAATATGTAATCCACATATACACCTACATACTACTCCACGAGCCGCCACATGGGCGTGTGGCTGGGGGTGGTAGGTCACCAGCCGTGTAAATAAGTAAAATGTTTGAACATAAAATGGTGACATGTGCTATAGGAATGTATTCAGAGGAGCTCAATTTTTATTGTGGTCGCTTATTTTGCGCAGAAAGAATGAGTTCTTGTATCTATCTGTTTGGCAGAGTATCTCTCTTATTTTATCGCTTCTGTCAGACCTCGAACCATAGTGAGGCGTCATGATAATATTCTCTGTGTCGCTCTGAAACACACCAGTTCTTAATTTCTCAAGCAGCCTAAGCCTAGTGTGCAGCCTCCGAGTCTCTAGGAGCTCCCACCTAATCCCTATAACAGTTGTGTAACACTATATGTTCATTCGTAGCAGTTTTTAACGAAGCGTGCTGATTTTCTTTGTATTTTGTTAATATTTTTGGTTAAATATTTATGACCATGGTCTCAAATGCTCGCGACGTATTCGAGGTGTGGCCTAACCAGAGCGAAGTAGCATCTCTCTTTTACTTTTTCATTCGAGGACCTTCCTTTAATACGCTTTACAAAACCTAGTTTCTTTAATGCTGTGCCCCATTTGTTTTGTATGTGTGTTCCCCTCGATATATAACAAGTAGTAACGCTGTACGGATGGATGCTGATCAATGATTGGTTTATTTTGGTTTTTAGCCCATGCATATTGGTTGGCATAAATTCTATCAAGTATTCCTTGGTAGATATGGTGAGACTAGATCAAATTAAAATTGAATATATATAAAGTAGGTAGTGCAATATCATTGACAAGTAATATCTGCGAATATTTTTTACAGTGGTTTAAATATTTCTGGCAGAATCATTAATCGGGCAAAACGTAATTAATGCAACATTGATGAAGGAATTATTTTAAATTTAAAGAAAATATTCCTAAATTCAGTTATTTTGAGACATCATTCAAGTTAGTTTGAGAGAATTATCATTTTATCTATCAATCAATGAATTCGGTCTCATTTTAAAGAAAAATACACCACCCTTCCATTGACATAAAAAATTCAACCCATTACCACATTATTTTTGGAGATATTTGACAGAAAATTCCATCCCTTTTATATGGGAATTGGTACGTGTATGCACTCCAGAGAGACATTACGTATTTAACAAATGAGAAACTTCCAACACCTAGTTCCCATAAAAAATCAACAGTGTGTAGTAAGTGTGTTTTCTCAACTATGTTCTAATATTAATCATAGTGTCATCGCAGTAATTTCTTCGGGATCACAACAAACCTTCCATTTTGATGGAGTTTCAAATGTGTCGCTTGAAAAAAATTAGTCAAGTTAATGATTTATTTAGATATTTTCATTCAATTACTCACAATTTTTGTTATGTAAAACTATATTATTGCACCATTAATAATGCAGTATTCTCATGTGTCCTTCAGCTGGTGAAATTTAAACGTATATTCGTATATGGTCTCTATTATGATGAGAGAGCTATCTCTCTCGCACTACCTTAATACCATTGCAAAGCTTGAAATTAGACGAAGTCAAAACTAAAACTTTCCATCTTTTCGCCAATGAAAAAATTAATTTCTTTTTTTTTCACATTACTTTTAAACCATTATCCTATCAAAACTTTAATTTGCGGTTCTAGTATTGTGGATTGTTCGAGTTTTATTGTGTCTTTTCTTCAATACTGAACTCGAGTGTCTTAAGCGCTTGAATGCGTAAATAATGAGAGCAGTAGGAAGGGATCACCCGCTACTCTGTACGGGTGTGGAGAGGAGGGAGCGGGGCTTGAAGGAGTGTGGTGGCAGCAATGAGCGGCAGGAATATAGAGGAAACAGGGGGGCGTGAGTCCAGGGCCGGCCATCAATCAATCCTTGTCCGCAGGTTAAGTAAACTCGGGACGGGTTAGGACGAGTGCGGAGAGGAAGCGGGACGGGGGTGTCTGCTGTGTGTCGAGACTTATTTATCGCCCCTTCCGTGACAAAACGAAAGCATACTCCACCAGTTGGAGTTGGAACGGGAGGAAGAGGAGCGGAGAGATATGTAACGGTGAGAGCAGAAAAGACCCGAAAGGCATTTTCAAAGTAAAACAAAAAATACAGACGGGAGAAAAGCGGTAGTACATGGCACTGTCGGGTAAGAACGTCGGCTTTGTCTACTGTCCAGTGGTGGGTAAACAACGGTTTTTAAAACCGTGTGCGTGCCGTTCTCCTATTTTTGCGTTGGGGTGCAGAAAAAATAAACGGAGATCGAAAAGTCTCGGCGAGCCACACGAGGAATCACGTGACGAATATGGTGGAATATTGGATTTTACGGAAATAATTCATCGCCACCTCCCGAGGAATTATTTAGCGCACAAACAGTGACTGTGGGTGGTCGTTACAAATGTAAACATTGCCGGAGATGGAGTTTCAGTCAGCTTTGTTGTCGAATGAATGACCGTGGGCCTGGTTATACCCGCCGAGAAAGAAAATTTTTCCATCCTTTTTATAAATAGACGTAGGTAAGACAAGAACATAAAAATTAAACTATCACATCAAAATGTTGCATTTTACCGGGCAATGTTTTTTTTATTGATGACCTTCATGACTATTAAAACTTAATTAATTAGAATTCATCATAATTCGTGATGAAAAATATTTCTGAGACCCGCCCAAAAATATGTAGATAACACCTGATTTACTGCAATATAATGAGCAGTAAAATTTCCGATATAATTCTAAAGAAATGAAAAGTAGATACTAAGGTAAAGCACGGCGTTGTCAATAACATGAAATATGAGGAATCGGCAAAGACGCGTTGGCTGATGTTGACACAATCAACCTGTGGATGTTTCAACTAATCGCTGTGAATTTTTTCCCAGAATGTTGAACGCCGTGGATAAAATGCTGCTAAAAAGAGGTTGAGATGAAGTTGGTGTAGTGGCTAGAGTACTGAATATTTTCACTGGAGATTCAAGTTCGAACACTGGTAGTTTATTGCAATATTAAAGGAATGCAGACCTCCACTGTCCCCACCTGGTTTTCTTTGTAAAAGCGGAGGGTATTTCAATTGAAGTACTCCATCCTTTGGATGAGAAGGTAACACTTTGAGTGTCATGGACGTAATGAGATTACCTCCTATACTTTTTGAGAAGGACGATGGACATACTATGACGTCGATGGAATATCATTATTCAACGGCAACTGGACGTAATGGTATGGCTGCAGTCTTCCTGATAGACATATATATGACCACAAAGTGCCAAAATAAATTTTAATGGTGAATAAAAAAACTCATAAACCTAGATTTAAGAGAATCTCCATTGAAAATCCAGGCAAGTATGTAAAATACTCAGTTTTTCTGAGAGGAGCTTCAATTTAAAACCCAGCACAGAAAGAGTTAAACCGGTTTTCCCTCGCCGCAATTCGTTTATAGAAATAAAAAACTTTTAATTAATGGTCCACTAATATTTTTATTGTTTACGACCCGGGTTTCGTCACGTAGTCATTACGTGACGAAACCCGGGTCGTAAACAATAAAAATATTAGTGGACCATTACTTAAAAGTTTTTGATTTCCGATATGGAGAGGTTCCACAAAGTGAAGCCTGAATTTATTCGTTATCGTTTATAGAAGGTACTATCTACTCTGGGCTTCTCTACTTCCTTTCCCTTACCCCAAACAAGTTAATTTTTCCCTACCAAATTATAACCAGATTGGCACCAAAGTCCTCATCTGTCGATCGCCTCCAGAAGCAACTAACTGTCTATATGCATAAGAGGAACTTCATGTATATATATGCATAAGAGGAACTTCATGTATATATATACATAAGAGGAACTTCATGTATATATATGCATAAGAGGAACCAGTGGAAATTCATGAAAAGGATTTTAGTGGAGTTGATCGATGGTGATGATATGCAAGGAATTATGTTTCTATCGCCTGATTATTTTAAAAATCTCTTAGCCCAGAGCTTTTGATATGTATACGAGGTATGTTCAAAAAAATACCCGGAATGTTTAAATTTCGCGCGTTTGGAGAGTCCGATTGTCAAAAAAAAATTTTATTGCGTTGGTATACATGCCCCTGAAGTATGACCCAATTTTCAGCTGTATTCATTGTTTACTTTATCTGTAGCAACCGCTAAGGTTAGACGTGTTTTCATGAGCTCGGCGATTTTCGATTGTTAAAAAAAATGGATCAAAGAATTTGTATTAAGTTTTGCGCAAAAAATGAAATAAAGTGTAACAAAGTTTCGTCACCTGTTATAACTCTTTGGAGCAAATCTGAGTCGACGTTGACTTCATTTAGTGATTCCTGAGCAACTTCCATTCGCCGCTGTTTTTGTTCAAAATTCAAAAATTTTGGGACAAATTTTGCTGCCACGCGCTTCATACCCAAAATGTTCGCAAAAATGTCATGGCATGGGCCAATCGATATGCCAACATCATCAGCGACTTCTCTGATTGTGATTCGGCGATCATTCATAACCACTGCTTTCACTTTTTCCACGTTTTCATCGGTTGTTGATGTGCTGGGGCGTCCGGGGCGTTCGTCATCTTCAACGTCTTCACGGCCATCTTGGAAACGCTTATACCACTCGTAAACACTTGTTTTTTTCATAGCAGACTCACCATAGGCCTTTGTTAACATTTCGCACACTTTGTTACACTTTATATCATTTTTTGCGCAAAACTTAATACAAATTCTTTGATCCAATTTTTTTAACAATCGAAAATCGCCGAGCTCATGAAAACACGTCTAACCTTAGCGGTTGCCACAGATAAAGTAAACAATGAATACAGCTGAAAATTGTGTCATACTTCAGGGGCATGTATACCAACCCAATAAATTTTTTTTGACAATCGAACTCTCCAAACGCGCGAAATTTAAACATTCCGGGTATTTTTTGAACACACCTCGTATAGAGTTCGAGCTGGGTTCTCCTCTCTGAGCTGGAGCGCGACACTTCAATGAGAGCGAGCGGCAATGCGGTTTGCGTAAATGAGGTGTTTGGGTTGCCTGCCTTCAGGATAAGGAAAAGACGAGAAGGGAGATTATGACCCAAGGTAAATAAAAGCGGAATGTCGATTTAAACTGTGGCGGAGTATCGAAAACGAAGCGTGAATTTTTTACTTATGATAATTGAAAATAATGATGACTTAAAAATGGAAATTCTACGCCAAAATACAAGCTCAGGAAAAAGAGGTTGTTTATGACGGAAATTAAAAGAGGCGAAAAATCAGAGTTGATACGCCCCACAATCAATTCAACGCAACGTGTTCGTATTTTTTTATTTGTTTAAATAAATGAGCCCTTTCTTGAATATTTAAAATAAAAATATCACTATTTTACAGCATTGAAAGTTAAACCTGTAATTTTGGTATGGTGGAAAATATATGCAAAAATGGGAGCCACATAAGTAAATGTTATGTTTTAAATTCTATCATTAATCTTATTTTAGTGTATAAATGATTTGTTACGCATATTATGCAATGCAATTGAATAATAATTAAATGAAGGCTCGAGTATATCTTATAATTTGAGGGGTTAGCAAATCACCGGAATAGTTAACTCGAGATGCGTAATTTCAATAGAAATGACTTTGCAGTATGCTCTTAGGAGTAGGTAAAGTGTTTATTTTAATACAAACTACAGATTCAGGGAGTATTTGGTGAAACATTTTGTAACAATGAAAGTAAAGCAATTGCAGTTTCCCACTGATGAGGATTTAACTGACTAATGCCTTCAAATGAGAGATCACTTCAATATGGTACTTCATCGGAAATAGTTATTCAAATCTTTTAAGTGGGCGACTTAGTGTGTATCTTCTATTATTAATAATAATAATAATAATAATGTCGTCTTTTTATTTATTTGAGCGATATTAGGTCTATACAGTTCTCTCTTCCATATAACTCATTTCACAAACACCCATGTCCTGGGCAGATAACTTTCTACCCAGGCGAGTCTCGAACCCGCGACCCTCGGGTTAGCAGGCGGGGACTTTACCCCGCCGCCACCGGGGCCGACTTATTGTGCTCAATTAAAATATGTACGTTGACTAATTAGCATATTTTGAATTTTAATAATGTTTTCCAGCCAAAGAGGAACGGTATTTTTGATTTGTACATTTACCAGTATTTTTGTGAACAATAGAAATGAGAAGGTGGACTTTGGATATTGCTTTTAATCTCACTATTGCAGTGTTGCCACGTTAAAGCGGCCGTCAGCCACTTTTGCTCATTCGTTAAGGTGGTGAAGATTGAGAGGCAACAAACGAATGGGAGAGGAGGTTAGGCAAGCGAGGAGCATGAGGAAGTGTGCGGAGAGTAAACGGAAGGAATTGGTGTCGGAATGTCGCTGACGGAATGCGAAGGCCAAAAATGCGGCGCTCAACCAGCACCCTTGGTTCGAAGGGTAACTTTGCCCACCCTCCCGCCAGCCACCCCCGCACACACCTCCATGGAAACGATGCGACGTAGTCACGGTTCGTAAATCACCACCCGTGGTGCCACAAAGGGAGATTGTTTCGCTGTCGGCATTTCCACCGTGTAGCGGCTTGGTCAACATTTCAGTCAGGCGCGGCCGAACGACGAGACGAGGAGCCTGATGACAGTGCCCTCCCGGCGACTCGAGAGTGAATTACAGCGGGAAAAAATTCGCACAACCTTAGCTGGAGACTTAGGAAGTTATGTGATAAATGCTTCTTTTTCAAAATTTGGCGACTGGAAAGAATTCACTGTAAAAACCCACCGACAAATCGTTTCCTGGTGGTGATGTCCACCCATGACTAATATTCTGCTATGTGAAATGGTAATGAGTAAATATTTGCTCACTTACTCACTTTTCCTGCATTATGATCACATTTTTTGTGAGTAATTGTTTGCTCACGTAAAAATAATTGCAAATTTTGTCCATCACTCATGATTTGATATGTGGAAATAAGCATTGAATAATTTATCCGGTTTTCCGTCTTTAGGTTGAAGAGAGTCTAGAGAATTTTGTATCTTTCACTTTCTGTAATACTTTGTATACACTAGAAACTATGTTTTCTATCTATTTATTAAACCTACACCCATCAACTATGTTATTCTGTTTTACGAGGACAAAGTCACTAAATATGAGCTGTAATTCATCAACTATTGCTGTAAAATGTCGGTTTGTCAATTTTTCGAGACGCTCCAGCTTATTTTACTGTTATTATGCCTTGCATAGTATTTCATTTCATGAGTGGAAATCAGTTATTCCATAAATTTCTTTCATATTTCTAATTTTAATGCAAAGACACTTGTAAGAAGATTTTTAACAAAATTGGTAATTGGGTGAAAAAGAGGCGAGTGATATGATTCACCCAAATAGCGGTTTCAGATTGAGAAAAACACTGTTGATAGTGGTAATGTTTCTGGGAACACACCTTTGGGGCTATCTTCTGAGCTGATTCATTGCAATAGTAGGGAATATTTTCCAAAGGAACCTCTTATTTGTTTTTATAACAAAGAATGCCGTCAGTTTAATGGCTGCGTTGTTATCTGTAGAATTTTATTGCATTTTAAATGAATATCCGCTCTGTAAATTTCTGTGGAAGCTGGTCTCTTTCATCTTGTCGTAACAACGTCATTGATTAGCTTTAGAACTTTTTGAAGTAAGCACCCCAGAGAATAACTCATAAATTTCATTTCTTTCTCGGGATAGCAAGTATCGCCTCGTAGAGTGAGTATTTGATCTGTGGTAAGTTACCTTTGGCTGTCGAAACAGTCTGATATAAGTTCGATAGCAATGCAAACAGCTAGTAATTAAATTGTAAAACATGTATTTACATATATCACAGAGAGGAGTTCTATTTTCATGTGCTTTTTTTTAATGAGGTACTATTCTAAAGAAATAGCATTGAGAAGTTTTAGGATTAAATAGTTTGCCTGAGGCTGCTCTGTTGGTTAATTGATGAAACGTCTACTAAGCGGGACAAGCTGTCCATGAAAGTTTCAGTTGATTCTTGCAAGTAAAATGCTGGGCCTTCAGGTTTTTGTTAATTTTGCTAGTAAAATAATTTAATGTTATCAGTGAATACTTTTTTTCTTACTGCTGTAATATAAATATTGCAGTATAAGGATAATGATTAATTTTTAATCACTTTTATCGCTCTAATGTACAAATTAAATTTTTACATGTGACAAAATAGTTGGCAATTTTATTCATAGTTTTTAAAATTAATCTTATGAAGGCGTTACGGTATTGCTTTGGATACATCTGGAGGAATAGATTTTCTTGGCTTTAGGCTGAGTGAAGTTTGCTCGAATTTGCGGAGTAACCAATGGCATCGAAAGTGCTAAGTCAATATCTATCGTAGGCGGTGTCGCAGCGAAAATATGGCGAATCCAACTTTGCTTTTTCTGATCTATATTTATGGCTTACCAACTTTTATATACCATTTTATGTTTCTCGTAGTTACTAATCGGAAATGGACAGGATTAACCGGGATATTTCTTTCGACATGTTAAAGCTTAGAAGTTAAAATTGATTTAAATGAAAAATCTGTCCAAAAGAGTGCATTCTTGCAATTGAAGTCTCATAGTCGTGGATCTCACTTGAAACTTCTCCGTACACTTGTCTTCTGTTTTATTTTGAAATGGTGATCAACGAGTAAATTAATCCTACCGCAGCCTGAGTCTTAAATTTAAAGGAAAAGAGAAGATCTGTTTGAAAAAAAAGCGGTGGCCCTGCGCTTTGGAGTCCGTATAGTTACATTGGAATTTATTGCTCTTTCTCACTCGGTTCTCGGGAAACACGGCTTTAACGTGTTTGAGTCGGATGCGCTATTACTCTTTATTCGAACGGGAATTCCGTTGCGCCACATCGAACACCTCTCACAAAACACAATCTCGCGTGGTTTCCTCTCCCTTCCTCTTTTTCAATCTTCCGAAGCCATAAAGTTCGATATAAAAGCCATAAATATAGCGCCCTCACCCCTGTCTCGTCCATTTTGATGCGCCGCGATTGGTTTTCATTGGTGGAATGTCTTCTAATTCGAAGCGGTGCCGTGGAATGAAGTGGGATTGAAGGTATTAACCGCTCAATTTTTTCTCGGCCTTTATAAAAAAAGTCGATTTGCGATATGAGTTCCTCTCCTATTTTATTGCCTGACGAAAGCTGTAAACTGCGGTAAAGTGATATGTTGACGATGATGGGTTTGAGTAATTGGGGCGTGGACGCCAATGAGCCGGCCTAGCTAATGTGCTCACACTCCCTAGGGAGACATGTTGTCTTCCTATCCTGTGGGTGGCCTAGGCGTGCTCTTTGCCTCTTATTTACGACTCGTGGATTGAGCCCATTACATTCACGCTGGCACGCCCGTGCTTTTATACGCTTTACTTCCTTCAGGGGATAAGCC
The DNA here is from genome assembly GCA_963169105.1 of Ceriagrion tenellum. Lineage (NCBI taxonomy): Eukaryota > Metazoa > Arthropoda > Insecta > Odonata > Coenagrionidae > Ceriagrion > Ceriagrion tenellum. Next base: position 98,450,736 of record OY720644.1, read on the forward strand.
GTTATGTCTATTTTTGCTATATTAAATTAAAAGCAACGAAAACACGGCACTAACCAGCAAAACCTTAAGACTCATATTTCCTTTGGCTGATCATGTAGGTTTAGTTACTTAATATAAGATCAATTTTGATGTCACCCCTACTTAATTATCTAGTATCTACCCTGTAAGGAAACTAATGGTTATGCGACAAAGGACAAATCTTCACACAGAATGCTCTACACATTAACATGCCTCAGAAATTTTAATAGCCCTATGGAAGTTATATGTGCACGAATATATTAAGACAAAGACTGAACAAAGATAATTAATGAGCCAGTGGGTTCATCTATCTTCATTCCCCACATTTTATGTTCAGTATCTCTTCAACCATAGCGTTTAAGGAAAGGCAATAAAATTTGTTATTTGTAGATATAATTTTGACTTTTTATGTCAATATCAATCAATCAATCAATAATCGACTTGCGTGTAACATGGATACGTTTTATGTTGATCAATTTTCATGCTGTTCTTAAAGCATTCTATTGGCTTCTCTGTTTTGGGGCGTTTTTTTAAAGTTGGACAATGCTGAAAAAGTATATTTTTTGATGCGGTAAATTTTACTTTATTCTATAATTTTTAATGCCTAAAATCATTTATATTGATCCTCGTTTTTCAATGAAAAGTGAAAAATATGCAATGACCATTAAAAAAACTAACCGGATCCCCTTCAGATGATTGAAATAAATATGCGATATATGATAAATTGTAGAAAAAACTTTGGATAGAGTTTAGTCAAGATCAAAAGCATCAACTAGGACAGGAATAACAGGTTACTTGTCGATGTTATCTAATTGGATAAAAGAAATATTATGTTGTAGATATGTTACCTGCCTGTTGTTGTGCGTCAATATTCCTGATTTTCTTTACAACGACTTGGAAATTGTTCTCGCTGTTACTTGATTTGTAAAATTGACATTATTCTTGAGGTTTTTGCTGCAACGGAGGAAAAGACTTTTGGACACCGGATTTGACAAAAGGTAGAGGTGGTATTTAAAAGAGAAAAAAAAATCTTCTCTAGCCGCATTGATAATGCTCCTCAATTGAATATAGTGGGAAAATTTTCCGATCAACTTCATTGAAAGGCATCAACCGATAAAGAGAGAAAGAGACCGTCACAAATACCCGTAAAAACTGAATTATTGTTCTAAACAAAATAAGTATATCGAATTTGAAAGCTGCCATATTCAACAACCACCGACGGCATCATTGTGGAATGGCCGAAATAGTAGAAAAATATGTTTTCCAGAAAAATTACGTCCCGATCTTACGTGTACTTTTATTACCATCATGGTCTACGAAAGGTAAATGTAAAGCGCACTTCCGCAAATCCTAAAGCTGTCTCTCAAGCGTGGCTCTCGCAGCGTCTTTCATTTGACGATAAAAAAATTTTTACGACGACATAACAGAACTCATGGCTTCCCGTGTAGGTTGGCAGGGGAGTCACATCGCGGCCAAAGGTTCGTTGGTCCACTCCCGGACTCACTGGGCCTCGCAACGAACGGACATCACTCGTCTAATGGGAGCGACGTTCCTTCTGTTTTCATTTCCCTCGCCATCCCTCAAGTTTTGGTCGCATTATTTTTTCCTTTAAATCCTCCCAAAGCGCGCGCTCTGGCTCTAGACCCCTCCACCACAATGCACCCCCTCCCTCTTCGTCCATCCCGCCTCCACCATTCTCCCTCCACGATTATTGTTCTTTTTTTTTCCAAAATGGGGGAAAATGAGCTCACCCAGGAGAGGGGGTGATGCAAGTAGGCGGCGGTGGGCGTCGAGCGGAGTTGAGAGATGTGGCAACGTCGCCGACGTCCGTTGCTCTGGGGATCGATGTGGCTGGATGCGGGAGCTTGCCGCTCCTCTTTTACGCGGCACCGCCACTTCCCCCCTCCCTCCCTACCTCCACTCCACACACACGCACACACACACGTCGCAAATACACGCTTACACACATTCATCCACAAGTGAGCACGCACGCTCATTCACGGTGGCACGTACAGTAGTGGCCAAATTTAATGCGACACCCACATAGCGTCACCTGGTGACATCTACGCGAGACTTCCCGGCACCAACTAGTCAGATGTGACAAAGTGCATTGTTAGTGCATCACGAATACGGTGGAAGGAGCAAATGATGCACTCTTCAATTTCAGTGTAAGTTTAGCACAAAAGGAGCTTGAAAATGCTTGGATAGATACGAACGTTGAATATGCACAGCAGTGTATATAGGAAATTTTCCAATCATTCCATTGAACAAATTATGTCGAACATAGCCCCGCTCACGGGTGCAAATATATTCACCAATCGGATGAAATTCGCCTTTCACAATAACTACTGGGTGGTTTAATTGTCTATCATACCCGACCGACAATAGGGAGATCCGGGTTTGAATCCCGGTCAATCATATGATTTTTCAAATGGCGAATTTTATTTCATTATTATGCACAGGAATATATCTCTCTCTTCCCTTTTAATATACTCTATTTATTCTCTTTCCAATTTATTCATCCTTTCCATCTCTCTTTTCTCATTAATTTACTCTTCCGTTCTACCACAGCTTCATCAACATTCTAAAGAAGGTTTTTGCGCTAATCGAGTGTATACGCGTTGTGAGTGTAGACCAGAGTAAGTAAAGGATTTTCACCTCACGTTCTGTCGTGCGGGCTCCTTGTTTACTGTCCACTTCTATCGAGAAACACCTGTGATTGGGGTGAAATATTTCAATTTATCGTAGAAAATGTTTAAATAGCTCAAATATTTTAATGGGCTATATTCTGTTCCAAAGACTTCTATGTTTATAACTATTATAGCCGTTGTTGAGGAGAAATTCAATTTCTGATATTCTAAGCAGCTTTGTCATTGATATGTGTTCAGCTAAATACTAGAAAAGAAATGAACCGATAAAATAAATCTCATGAAAATGCATTAATGGGTAGCATTTGAAGATTACAAATTTTAGTTATCGACATTTCTATAATAATAGGCTTCATCTCAAGGTATATTTTATTTTGGTAATACTGGTCCAAATCTGTTCAGCTCTAGAAAATATATAGCAACTGTCATTATGTACTCTGCTCTCATAAAAGCTCCGTAAACCTTAAATAAGAAAAACTACTGAGGGAAATTAGTTTATGCATTGTATCTATGATAAAAGGCAAATTCTCCTATTTTTTAGCCAATGTATGATTGCTTACGGGAAATTTTCAAAGCATTTCCCTTGCTTCAATTGTTTATGTACATGGAAACAAGTGCAGTAAAATTTATATTTTTCTTTCAAAAATCCTTATCAAGAACGAGCAAATGATTATTCAGTCGCATTGTCATAATATTATATAGCATTTACGACTTCCAAATTGTATTCAGTATGAACCAAGGCATATGAGAATGCATGTTCTTAGTTTAATTTCTTTTGGCGTTGGGACGGGTTTTTCCCATATGAGAAGAAAAGGTTCAGGTTGATGAAACTCACGCCATCTTTGTATAGAGAAATTACCTGGAATCATCTATACTTTCTGAAGTAAATTTTTCAGGAGGACATGCTAGCATTGGAGTCAGGGAATCTCTTTGAGCATCCTGGAATTTTGTTGCTGCAGTCACAATCTTATGAATTCTCATTTTACATTTGGATCTAAACAATATGTATGCATTTTATATTCCACTGCATGGAGGAAAAGGAACTTATACCATGCAAACCTAGGGAAAATTGCTGTCATTGTATTATTTTTTCTCATTTGTGTTCAAATTCCTTTTAAAAACGCAGAAAAAATACAAATTCTGCTTTTTTAGCGATAATTGACCTCCCGGGGCTATGAATGGACGGCAAGTGGTCTTAACAAGGAGAAGGTCTGGCCAGTGTCTCCTTAATATGATATCCTTTTGCCTTGTAAAATACTAATAACCACCTCTTCATTACTGAATCGATTAAAAGTTCTTATTACTTGGTTTTGCCTCTTTCTCAGACATTTTTTCCTTTTTATTCTTAGCTCGTACTGGATAATCATTTGGGGCATAAAATTCAAAGACTTAGATCGATTCTTGAACCTTTACTAATTATAACCTAATATTTTCTTAAAACATCGAATATTACCCATTTAATAATCGCCCTCACTTGTGGTTCATTATACAATTTTTTTCTGGTTTATATTGTTCCCGAATGATCTTCATCTTATTGCGAATCTTATACATATTCTCGAGCTAATCAATTAATTTTTTGTTCGGACAAAAAATGAAATATGAACAAATTGCAATAGTAAACATAACTCAGTTCCTGGTGACATTCCGATCAGAAAACTTGCGTTTACGCATGATTTTTGAGTGCAAATACGCGCACTTTCATCAAATATCACAAGTTCAAAGAGATAAGATATGATTTCAGCATATATATGTAATTCATTGTGATGAAATTTCTCCTTTTAATTAATAGATCCCGTTTTTTTTTAGATTATTTAGATTTAGATTTAGATTTAGATTTAGAAATTAGAAATATTTATCCCGTACAATACATCTTAATATTTTTAGAGTAATATTTCAGTGCCCATTTGATAAATTTTATTTCATTCTGTACAACATATTATCATGTCGAAAAATATTTTTCCTGGAAGTTTTCCTCCCTGTAAGGCTTAATCATATTTTTCGATAGTTCTATTCCTAAAATCATTTTTTATTTTATTCTATAAGTTTTGATTTTAGTCTTAAACTTCAAGTTGCTTAGGAGAAACAAATATTTCCCTCATTATTATCAAGGAAAAGCAAATGAAAATGCATTGTTTTATTAAATAAGGAAGTCTCATTCCAACACTATGGCACTCTAAAAATGATTAAGACACAGGGAATATCATGATTTAATTACTAGGTAAACTCTATTGTATTTTGTTCATGCATGGGTGTTATATATATTACGCCGTTATACATATTACGCCGACTGATTCTTGGATGGAAGTTATCTCGTTGAATGTATAGATTTTTATTTTGAAAATACTATAGTTTACTGCTAGTTTCTGATTAACTATTAAGAAGTCAGAAATCGTTTGAAGAAAATCGTAAAATTTATTTTGAAGATAAATAAAAAACTTAGGTAAAAAGGAGCTCTCTCACTTGTTATACAGCTATACATCATCTTATGTTTCTACTTCCAATTTGTGGAGGCTGGATGCTGAATGTAGAAGTAAGAGTTAGTGTTCATTTTTGTTACGAGATATTGCCCTCTTTTTTTGGATGTGTTTCTAGGAACTATTCACTTTACAAAACCTTGACAGCTGTTTTGCGCAATATTTCCTTTGACTTAAAACATTAAAAAAACATGGTCTAATGATGTATATTTTTTCACAAAGCAAACTAGATAAAAATGTTATTTAATATTTTGATGATTTTAGCCAATTATTATTCCGACAGAAAACCAATATCGAGATTTATAATTCATCTAGTGATATATTTGATAGCCATGTGCATAATTACATGTCATTCTATATGCCATTTATTAACATAATTTTTCACTCATGCATTGAGGCTCTAATTCTTGCAGGGGTATACTTCATTGCAAATATTTAGCTGGATTTCTATTTATTTAGCTTTAATAAAACGAAATTTAAATGTGATTTTTCCTCTTGCGCCATTTTTGAGTGAACAGTTCTTAAAAGAACACGGTTAAATAAAGCCGCAATATCAAATTGATGAAGTGGTCTCGATTAGGTAGGTTATGGCTGGGGAATGTGGAGCTATTAATTTTTGACTCTTATGATCTATGTCGTTGCGTTTTGTTTTCTCATCCTTATTCCAAGCCGCACAATATTTAATACTACTCTCAACCGCAATTTTTCGTATCTCCTAGCTTGCAATCATATTCGCACTTTTCCCTTCCAAAAACTTGAACAAAGACAGCAATAGATAAAGGAATTAGTAACATAGCCTAAGGAGAAATGGACGGAAAAATCACTAGTATATGATGTTCTCAGATTAAGATGATAAAATTTATGTGATGAAAACTGTGAGACTCGCACAGGTACCAACATGTGTGGTTTATTCAGGATATGTGACTGCCATCAGCACGTAAAACTTAATTACTAATTAATTTGAAAATAGTTGCCGTGGAGGACCAAGAAAGGAATGCATATAATATGCCACTAAGCAGTTAGGGGAGTTCAAATAAAAAAAGTCTTTCAGAAGTAAGGAGTGAATGACTGCACCAAACTGATCATCGGGTTCATAAATGTTGATGAGTATTTTCCCTCCGCCGAATTTGTCTCACTCACGTACTACCTCTAAATACACGTCTGATGAGCTATAACCAACCCTCGCCCTTCTAATCTCGACTTCGCGAGACCATTTCATTCACCAGTATCATTCTTACCTTCATCCTCTCGCTACGAACATCCCTATCCCTCCCATGCTGATCTTCCAATTAGTCGCCCCTGCAAAGCTCCCACCTTCGATCCATCCGTCACGTCCACAGTCTTGGTTGGCGGTGATAGCTGACAATAATGCGTCCGCCAGATCGACGCTAGGGAGAGAGGAATAGTGCCAGATTCATCAGTGATGGACTTCTCTGTATTGGTGGGTTCGTACGGCCGTGTAACCTGGTGTGAGAAGGGATTTGAGACGGGATGCGTCAGCATAGTGTTCCACACCTCCCATGGTGCCCCGTGGCTGGTTCGCTGCATTGATTCACCAACGCCGCTCTCCTTGGAATCCAGCCACGACGGCCGCGATTGAAGGATTGCTGCTCGCATAATTCCTGTTTCCCATGGCGTGATGTCTCTATTTGGATTGGTTGCATATGCCAAAGATGATACATCGCCTACTATACTCGACCTTAAGCAATGACATACGTGAATCAGACATCGGTCATTTGCTCGCCGCTTTCGGGAAACTTGCGCATGAGTAATTAAAAAGTCAGTTCCACGTTAGACTAATTAGTTTATCGAGGAATATCGTCACAGGAAGGTAATGTGGTGTGGTTGCTGAAGTGTTGGCTTCCCTTCTCGGGGGCCGGAATTTGAGTATATTCTGCCAATAGTGGAGAGTTATCATTAGAATTTCTTTCCTCTGAAAAATCATAAATAATTGGTGTCTTGCTGATAAAAACCCCGCGCATCACTCCGTCTATCGGATGGGCCGTTTGCCGATGGCCGTTGCCGCTCACGACCGTTAGGTTTAGACTTATGCCGGAACCGGGTTTCTCCACAGCCTTCTCCCAGATCTCGTTCCCATACAATGAAATCTATCTTGACCATATTGCGCAATTTATGTCCGCTGCTAGGCTACTACTAGAGTAAGCAACCGAGAGATTACACCTATATTTGTCGGTTCGATTACAGCGACTTGTATTTCAATTGAGTTTTAAACCAGTACTTCGGCCAAAAGAGGTATTTTTTATTGTAACTCAATTTTATTTTGCCTGCTTTACTTTGCTATACATCTAAATCGTCTAATTAGTACTTAAAACACATTTCTTTATTTGATACTATGATAGAAGATGTGATATAGAGAAGTGAATAAACAAGTCACTCAGGAATATTAAACGAAAACATTCTGATCAACCCTTTCTCTGCAGCAATGAAAAATACACTGAAAAAATCTTACTTCTATAACACGAGACAATTTGTTTTATTTACTGACCAGAACCTCCTACGTTGCAAAAAATCTTTCTTACCGCCAGTTAACTGAGGATCTGCTAATAGGAAACTAAATTTTACCTTTGCTTTGTCTTTGCTTAGTGTTGTTTCAGGGTGCTCTAGCTTTGACTTTTTTTAAGATGCTCTTACATTTAATAAGTATAATCATCATGAATTGTCGCACTCTTTGTCTGCTCCTCTCAAGAAAAAATGTGCTTAATAGTCTAAGAGTTAAGACTTCACCACCAATGAAACCGCTAAAATTCAGGCATGATAAATGCTTACGTTATTCATCGACAGTGAATGAAATTAGGAGGCATTTCTGAGTCAAATATTTTGTATTCCATAAAAGTGTAGGCGATTTCAAGAGGTCAACAGAGAGTATAATAATTTGGAAGGAAAACAATCGTACATGCAATGTGGAATTGAAACGTGCGTCAGATCCTACAGGTTGTATACGTCGTAAATATTTTCCGGTAGGCTAACAGATCCAAGAGGAAATCTATAAAAAGGAAAATTCCATAACTATCACATCTTGGTACAAATGCGAAATATTTAGAGGGATTATAAGACTCAAAGGTTCACCGATATGAATGCAGTTAAAAATTATTTATAACTGTCATAGACCGCTATAAAATTTAAACCATACACTTTGCTTATACATGGTGCCAAATGCAGTTTGGAAGTGATTTCAATAAGTCAAAGGACATCTATCAGTAATGTACTATAAGTATCAATATATACTGTCTCGCATGAGCTAAATTTCTATGAAGTAGCATTATTTTTTTAACTATTAGAGAATCTTAGTGGCGGCAAACTTTTTTATTATTCCGCTACTTGCTGAATAGGAAAATATATCTTGCGTAATATTCATGAATGAATGAATGCAAGCTGCACAGGATGCGTGTGTTAGAAGGGCGAGTTTTTATCTAATAAGCTCGTGGGTGTCTGTTTCTAGGCCAATTACTACGAGGGCGGTTTGCCAGACATGTGCTTCTAGGAAATGGGTAATGAACCTCGTGAATTTCACACAAAATTTAACTCAGCACTTGGGAGATGACAAGTTGGCAGATATTTCGCTATTGAACGCAATATCAAGTCTAATTCCAGACATTATCCTCTCGATTTTGATATTCTTTCTCAAGAATCAACTGTTAGAAATGACTAAATCTGCGCTTTATTAAGATAGGATACTGGTTGTAATGAAACCTTAGAGTTCAAAAATTTGCTGAGACATTAAATTGAAGAATGGCTAACAATTATAGCTATTTATCAGTAAAATATTGAGATAAACAGTATTACCTAAATTTAAAATATAAATACACAGGTGCTCATATCTTCACGATCCCCCGAAATTAGCCAGTTTTTCTAATTACTTTTTAATCCTTTATTGCGTTTTTCGACGTAGCAAATACCATTTGATGCCAACATTTTGCCCTCTAAACTTGATGAAAACACAGAATAACCACATTTGTTCACTTATGACGAGAAAAACGCTAAAACTAATAGGTAGGTATTACATAAATGGGGCAGTTGTGACATCCTTAGTTTGTGATCACTTTTAATATTTAGTTGGTCCTAAGTGTTAGCACGTTACGGACCTAGTTTACTAACCTTAGTAATATCATACCATTGCCTAAGTTTTTTCAAAACTCTAATCGGCCAGTTGGCATCAGGATTTGACAAATTTACCGTAATTGTTTCAGAGTAAGTCGGATTAAGCAACTCCAATTGCATTTGGATGTAGGGATTCGACGTACTTAATCTGTGGCGTTAAATAGTAGCTTCAAACTTGATCAGTTTTTCCCAATGGTAAAAGCGATACAAGCATCAGGAACTCGAAATTGATCAGAGAGCGAAAGATATTTTAGCGCCAAGCTAAGAAGGTATGAATGAGTGAAATCAATTGAAATTGGAGTTTCAGTAGTGTTGTGTAAAGACATGTATCTATTTTATTATTCATTCCATTTACCCAAAGCTTTGTAAGTGCTTCCCAAAGTTGTTTAATGGGTTTAAAAAGAAAATCATAAAATGCTAGCTTTTGGAAAAATATGTACGATGTTGAGTAAGTTTTTTCAGTTATAATTTATCAATATTTTCACTAAACCAGCCGAATAAATGTAGTATAATGGAATAACCATGTTAATTCGAAACATTTATACAAAAATAAAATATCGGCATTCCCCATTATTCTGTTCACCCTTACTCCATCTTTCTCAATTTGATAGAGGTGGCATATTTATCATGGAGGTTCAGCTGTTCCTGTTATCTGGAGAAAACTCTTACCAATTATAAACTTGGTCGGTAATATTAAGGATCAATGTCATAAAGAAAAATTAAAATTTGTCTTTTATTGATAGAATGAAAATCATTTGCTAAGGTTAACATGAGACTAGTTGCTTTTTTTACTTTTGAAATATTATATGAAAACGGACGTGGAGTAGTTGGCAAAGGTGACACACTAGACATTGGTCGTCTTTAAAGTTGAGTCTCTTTCCCTCATACTAATGCCAACATTTTGGAAATGAAAAGTAGAGTTATACCTTTTTATTATTATATCGGTAGTTTTATTTTGTTTGGCAAGTTTATTCACGCAATCGATATCGTCAGGTGCCTGGAAGTATCCAAAGATGCCACTTTCCTGGAAAAACATGGCAGTTTTATTTGTATTTTCATTGGTTACTCATGTTATCGTCGCTAAATGACATACACAGGTACCTAACAAGTGCCTCTGGGTGCAATCTGTATGGAAATAATCGTTTGTCCAAATAAAAATGTCCTTCTAATTCGCAAGGTTTATTTAGGTCTTTATTACAGCATGCCGTTTCTCATTTGTTATTCTATTGTACACTTACATAACCGGAGCTTCATTAACGTAATTTATGAAAATAATTATTTGCCTCTTTATATTTAGCTAGATCCAAGCCCTATATTAATGAGTTTTCATCTTTGGAGGACTAGTGAAATTAATTGCCAAGATTTAGTACCCAAATTATTTTACAACAAGGGAGAGATTCTTGGCGAAGGAAAAGGTGTTTTTCTTTTTACTTTTCGGAATCCAGCAGACGTATTTAATCATAAAAATTGCGCCCCCCTCTCATAATTTTAATCGACCGTGGATTGAAAAATCTCGCCGGTCGCCAGCTCACCACAATGCGAGCCCCTTGTCCGCTCGCGTCCCCACGTCACGCCCCTGAGTCTCCAGACTCTTGCGTCCAGCGCTGTCTCCCCGAGCGTCCATTACGAAAACTTCTGCTCCAGAAAGAGAATCGACTCTCCGTATTTTTCGTCTCCGGAGTGACACGGATGCGTCTCCGTCGCCATGGCAATCCGACCGTGAAGGGCGCCGTCGAATTTAAGTGCGAAATAAATCCTCATCAGAGGCAACATGGGCGTCAGCTGTACGCGTTAAATCACGTACATCGCGTACACTCGGCCAACCAGCGGCTTCGAGTCGTTAAATGAGCGCGCTTAGTTGCTCCAACGGAAGGAGCACGAGGGTATGTGTGTGTTTTGTTTGTTTTTTTATATTTTTTTCAGAGTCTCCGACTTCTTTTTTCCTGCAGAAGTGTGCAGGCGCGGGTGTTTTATGGCTTCCTCTGCATGACTCTGAGAAGCGAACTTCTCGGCATAATTCCTATGGGAAACAATCATTTGCGCTAACGCGTCCTTTGTGGCCAACGTCTGGGGAAAGTATGCACGGCGCCATTCGTGTTTAACTACTGGAGTGTGTGACATGTTTTTGCCGTAATTGGTTTCAGATTCCGTAGGCTCATGTTGTGTCTTTCTCAGCTTCCCAGCTCAAAGAAAAATGTAAATATTTCACTAATTTTCCAATGACTGGAAATCCATGTGGCTGAGTCCGATCGAGGACGAGATATATAAGCTGAACTGCGTGCCTGTGCTGGCTTATAAGTTATGACCACAATCGTCAATCTCGCATCCTCTTTAACGCAAATAATTTATTGCTACAAATTAGTACACTAACGTATTTATTTATCTGAGCAAAGTATTTTGAATGAAATAAATATTATAAAAATGATTATAAGTTCTGATCAGATTTATATATCTACGTGTCTCTCTATGTCGCTGCGCAGCGTTTAAAAATTCTGTACACTAACATTTTTGATTCGTTACTTCTACTTTTTATTCTAAGAAACCAGGAAAGTTGTGTTTTAAATTGCAGTAATTACGTAACAAAAAATAAATGATAATAAGAAAGTCAGTAATTATGAAATGAGAGTCTGATGACTTATTGACTTACACTATTTAGTACAAAACAATGTGCTCTAAAATATTCCATATGGTTTCCTTTGCCGATGTATATGTTTGTTTGTGAGTAATGATCGATGCGATTTTTGGACGAATATTTATTTTCCCAGGTAAAATAAGCATGTTTATGTTTCATAACAAACCATTTATTGACTTGACGGAGAGAAGATAGTTCATCTACATCTACACGTACATAATACCCTGCGAGCCGCCGCATCGGCGTAGGGCCGGGGGTGTCACCGGCCGTGTAAAGGTGTAAGATTTTGGGAGATGAAATGGTGACATGTATTACAGGAGCGTATTAAGTGGAGCTCAATTTTTATTGTGGTCACTTATTATTCGCGGAAAGAGTTTTTATACCTATCTGTTCGGCACAGTATCTCTATTATTTTATCGCATCTGTCATACCTAGAGATGTAGTGAGGAGTCATCATAATAGTCTCTGTGTCGCTCTGAAAAATATCCGTTCTGAATTTCTCAAGCAACCTAAGCCTAGCGTGTAGCCTCCAAGTCTTTAGGGGTTCCCACCTAAATCCCAAGTAGAGTAGAAGACACCATAGGGCCACAAAGCTCTATAAAATTTTCCCTTAGCACCCCTGGGCTGCCTGAGAGAATGTTGCGGGTTCGTTATAAATTTAAAATTATGGATATAATTACAGAAATTGTATTTATCCACCCTTTATTTTACTACACCATTCTAGGTTTATTAGGGTAATCGTCATTTTGAAGGTAGTAGTTAAGCCTTCTTTTTCATTTCATTAACATTTCTTTTCACTTAGCGGATGTAACATAAGAAGGAAGAGTTTTAACATCCAAAAGTATTTAGTTAAATTCTTCAGTGATTTAATTGGTTATTTATAAAGAGATTTCATTCTCTTAGAAAATGAGACTTCTCTGGATGTAAACTTTTCTTTCGCCTGAAAAAGTTATGTATTTCATCTGAGGAAATTTCATTTATAAATTTTGTGTGAGGGTTGTCATTATTGTTACAGAATTTAGAACATAGCTCATTTATGAGTAAGACTTATTGCACAAGCAATCCAAAGAAAGAGTACCCAACTTTTATCCCTCAAATCTGTTTACCCGAATTTCCAATTAGTATCTATGCGATTAAATTTGGTCCAAAAGTTATAATTCAAGCGGTTGATTCAGGAGTAGGCTGTATTGATATCTAGATTTAGTTTTTATGAACTGGACACAAAAATATTATTTTCAAATGTATATCTTTTATATTGCTCGTCACTCTCGGATATGCTAGACACAAGCTTATATCCGCAAAAAAGAAATTTCTTTGCTTCTGCGGACTTAATTGCACTATGCTGCTGGCATTCTGAACATATTTATCTCAATGATTTGGCTGCTATGGGCTCAAATAAACTCACCTAAATTCCGAATTTTGTGTGTGTTGTATGAACGCCAAAACTACGAAAATCCATTTCGAGGACTGTTACATAATGTATTGTCTTCCGTAATCTTCCGATTATATCTCATTACTTAGCGACGTGTTTCATTGTACATTCCCTCGACAGAATTCTATTATCTGCCGCTATGTCAACCTGAGCCATTGTCTTCAAGCAATTTTCTTCTCTTACTTACATGTACCTGTTGGAAAAATGATAAGCGCGTGAAACTTGTTCCACGTAAAGTAAATCTCGCAAATGATAATAGAATGAGAAAATGGGGATTGCTGAAGTATTGAACGAAATTATTCGCAGGTTGCTAATTAATGCAGAAGTGGAGAGTAGAAATGTGGAAAGATGGATAAGATATCAAATGGATATGAAGTACTTTGGGGGAAAGAAAATTGGATTACTTTGTTCTACAATCTCGCTAATTGATGAACAATTGATATTAAACGACTATGATAAATTGTTCTTAAATGAATTGACTAGCATTGCGGTCAAATGCTCAATCTTCAAACGATAAATTGGACTAGCTTAATAAACTGTTGAATGTTAATATTTAGGTCAGTAATGTTTTAAAACTATCGGTGCAATGCAAGAAGAAAGAAATTACAACTTAGGCAGAAGGAATGAATGGAGCTTAAAAGGGAACCGTTGCGACTTAACTTCATTGGCAGAATTAATATTCTCGATAGAACCGCATAGAAGACAATAAGTGAGTCGGTTATCCGATGAGGTTGGTTTTCCCGAAGATGACAAAATCTGTTTTTCATTACTTTGTCTTGTTAACCTTTACGGATAATTGTTTTTATTTAAAATGGTGTTAAGAGAGGATGCTTTTTGTATAGAAATTTCAAGCTACGACTGTACGCCGGGAAATTGACTAAGATGGTATTCACATCGGGGTCTCATGTGGGAAATGTAAAAATGTTAACCTTTAAGGATAATTGTTTTTATTTTAAATGGTGTTAAGAGAGGATGCTTTTTGTATAGAACTTGCAAGCGAGGGCTATACGCCGGGAAAATAACAAAGATGGTATTCACATCGGGGTCTCATGGGGGAAATGTAAAAATTGTTAACCTTTACGGATAATAGTTGTTATTTTAAACGGTGTTAAAAGAGGATGATTTTTGTATAGAACTTGCAACCGAGGATAATACGCCTGGAAAATGACAAAGATGGTATTCACATCGGGATATTGTGGGGAAATGTAAAATATTCTATAGTAATACCGGACATGGGTGTTTAGAGAAAGAAAATAAAGGAAGAGAAAGATAGGAAAATGGTGAAAGGGAACGGGAAGAGCAGTAATGATGACGAGGAATGACACTCACCGCCGCTGGGCGGAGCGTCGCCCGGCATCTTCCCGGCCGCCTTGGGGGTGACGACGCGGAAGGCGCTGGACCCGGCCGCGGCCGCCGCAGCCGCCACCGCGCGGAGCATTTTGAGCAGCCCGATCCCGGATGCGTGGTCAGGGCCGCCGCACCTCGGCCCATCCACCCCCTTGAGGTGGTGATGCGAGCCCTCGTCCTCGTCCTCCTCCTCTTCCACCCTCGCCTCCTCCTGCCTCCTCCGCGCCTCCTCAAGGCAGTTCTCGGCCGGTGACCCTCCTCCGGCCCGAAGCTGCCCGTCCGCGCTCCGCCTGTCGAGGTTGGTCGTGGAGCAGTTGGCTCCGGGTGGCATGGGGGGCCTCCGGTGGTGCATGGCGAGGGACAGGGCCAGGGAGAAGGGCCCGGTGGGGCCGTCGGGGCCTCCGCAGGGCAGGGAGGAGTGGTGCAGGGGCACTCGGGCGGGCTGGGGGCCCGGGTCCCCCGGCCTCGCGCCCCCCGTGCTGAAGTCAAGGGGTGCCGTGGGGAGGCGGGTGGACGCCGTCTCCATGACGACGGGTGGCTGCTGTCTTTTTTGGGCCAGAGGAGGCAATCAAACACCTCACTCAGCCGTGACTTGCATGCTTGTCTCCCGAGACCGCTGCTTTACCGATAATTTGAACACAGTCTTCACTCGAAACTTATTTTTGATCACTAGGAAGAATTCGTACAGCGATTCTGGAAACACTTAATTCGTTGGGAATCGTTCGGTTTTCTTTGAGAAATGACAACTTTCATTCGTTGAGAGACAAATTTGTTTGGCTCTCCGTTCTCAATTCGTGTGTCAGTAATTTTCGAATCGATAGCACAGGGAGGCGAGTAACTGAGCACCTTCACGAGAAATGGACCTATCTTAGTCTGCTCAAACTGGCCTTGTTTTTGCAAACCGTGGACATCAAGGAGGCGAATCTTTAGTCAGTTGTCTCTCCCTCAGTTGTGTAACGTGCTCCGTTATCAAGTCCTGCCGTTCCCAGAGCGCTGGATTCAACCGTGCTCTGGGGCAAACAGCTGGGTTTCAGCCACGTGCCAGTCCGACCAACACGACTACACCGGCCGACCAGAGTTTCTCGAACAGTGTTGGAGGTACTTCCACCAGGGATTGATTCTTGGTGCTACGCTCCCATGACAGTTCACTCAAAACATTACACACGTCCCGGTATCCCACGCGACAGTAAACAGGTTGTGACGTATCTTCTTCCGGTCGGGAAAACCAAAGCCCGTTGATGCAGGGTGTGCTGTCGTCTCGTCGCCGGCACGGACGATGCTGCAGCAGGCTGCGGGGCGGGGAGGATCCACTGTCGGCGAGCCCGGTCAGTCACGGGTGCCACTCCCCCCTCGGTCAGGACGTAACACCGACAGTGTCGTCGCCGCAGCGTGTCGTCTGGCGTGTCGTCCGCGGACGTGCTTCGGACGAGCGGGGATGGGTCGCTCTTGGCTGCGGGAGTCCGACTGTCGCCCGGAGGGACGTGGTCGACGCACACGGGTCCTTCCTCCCGCACCGGCCGGCAGAGCGGGGGCGGCACGGCGGCGAGGAGCTGTCGTATGGGGCGGGGCCTGGAGGCGCGGGGGGCGTGGCGAGATGATACCGAGTGGGCGTGGCTTGCCAGAGCCGCCCGAGTGCAGCAGGAAGGGTGGGAGAGTGTGATACAAAAGGCCGTGGGAGATACAGAGGGGTGTCGGAACAGGGAAAAGCGGGACGGGGGTGATATTGGGAGTGGGTTTCCATTGGGGAGGACGGTGTGAGATGGCTTACATTATTGGGGTTGGGAAGGCTGTTCTTTGCGGGGGAGGGGGAGATTTCCGGATATCAGTAACGTGTTAGGGTGGGGTTGAGACTGGTGGGGGTGTGGGGCTGAAGCGGGAGCGATATAGGATTGAGGGGGCCAGGGTTGGGCCGGTGGGGTGGGGACGGCGGAGTTGAAAGCGCGTGCATGCGGTCTAGTGGACAAAGTGGAGGCGGGCGACGAGGAGTTCTAGGAGCGGGGATTTCTGGGATGGAAATGGGTGGACGTGTGCACTGTTGCCTCCCTCGCTGGGCGTTCTATGCACTCCTAGTCTACGCCTCCCGTCATCCACCCACCTTTCCATCCTCAACCCCCTCCTCCACAATTCGGCGCGCCAAAGATTTTCAAATTATGGTGGAAACAAACGGAGGAAAATTTGTCGACTGAGGGTGGGTCCTCGCCTTATGGTGTTCGAGGGTTTCGGGTTCGAGTCCCTCACGGGTCTGCGATTCATCATGCAGGGAACATATATGCATTTATAGTAGTTAAATGTCTGTAAACGCCCGATTACGTACTTACACCATTCAAATTTGCGTTGGTGTATGGATGAACTTAATTGTCTGCCAGAGAATTTAATTTTTAGAAAAAAAATTACATCTTAAATGGGCGTAGTTCTTTTGAGTAAAAAATTTAAATTGGAGTTAAATCTTTAAGTAAAACATTTAAATACAATTAGCATTAAAAAATTTAAATTTATTTAAGTAAAACATTTAAGTAAAACAATTAAATTAAAAATTTAAAGCTTAACTCGCTGGGTGTTCTATGCACTCCTAGTCTACGCCTCCCGTCGTCCACCCACCTTCCCATCCTCAACCCCCTCCTCCACAATTCGGCGCGCCAAAGATTTTCAAATTATGGAATTCGACCAAAAACGGAGGAAAATTTGTTGACTGAGGTTGGGTCTGGTTTGAGTCCTCGCCTTATGATCTTCGAGGGTTTCGGGTTCGAGTCTCTCACGGGTCTGCGTTTCATCATGCAGGGAACATATATGAATTTATAGTGGTTAAATGTCTGTGAACACCCGATTACGTACTTACACCATTCAAATTTGCGGTGGTGTACGGATGACCTCAATCGTCTGCCAGAAAATTATAATCTTTAGAAAATAATGGCATCTTGACTGGGCGTAGTTCTTTTAAGTAAAACATTGAAATTAAATTGAAATAGATTTTGACAGATTTGTCGTGCAGTGAGCTAAGTGTCCATTGCTAACTGTGTGGACATAGTTCTTTGCCATGTGACCCACAGGGTGCTCATGGCTGATTTTTTCTAACATAATGAATCTATAAAATTTCAATTGACTCTTGCTAATAATGCGGTCTCTTTCCCCTAATTTGTAAAGTAAAGACGACGGTTTTATTATGAATCTCTCACCGCATATCCTCGGTCAGATCTTCTCTCGTGTTTTCAGCCTGCAGAATAAAAGACTGTTTGTAAAATTCTCATTTAAAATATATATTTTTTCTTTTCCAACCTTATAATGCTCGAGACTTCATTTTATTGAGTTGAATACTGAGTAACTTTTCTTCGAAGGTCGTCATATGCGGAGTATTATTTCTCCTTCAGAATTTTATTTTATTGTCTACTCCAAATGACCGATGTTCACCTGCGTTTTAATATAATATTATGCTTTGGCCTACAGTTCTCTAAACAATTTTCCCCAATTTCTGAAGTAAGGACGACATTTTTATTATGAATCTCTCACATCCGATCCACAGTCAGATCTTCTCTCGTCTTTTCAGCCTGCAGAAAAAAAGTGTTTATAAAATTCTCACTTAAAATATATACATATTGTTTTAAATGTATTTTTATATATAGTGGATGATTTCATTGGATGATATTTCATGCAGAATTCAAGCGAAGACATATCGTATTAAAATACGCTTATGATACATAATTGGTTTTTTATGCGTCTACAATTGGCATAATGGATGAGGAAAGAATTTAATTACTTTTTAATTGTTCTAATTACAGTGCCAGCTTTCATCATGGCAGCCCCTGATTCGGGTAAGTGCATATTCCTGGTAATGGAAAATTAGTGGAATATTTCTATGAGTGGCCATGATTGATTTAGTTCGATATCAAATGATTTGTAAGTGACTGAATATCTTCTCACTTAAAAGAATTTACAGAAAACCCCTAAAAATCAAATAAAATCCCCTTAATTAAATTTTATTTGCCCTCGATGTAGTTTATTATACGTATTCAGTCTTGCTTTGGGCATATAAATATTCATTTTGAAAACTAAATTACAAAAAGCATTAATATAGATGTAATCCCGGTGGCAATGATAGAGCTTATTTACAGCTGTACAAATTTAGCCGTGCATGAAGTGTGGTCTAATTGCATTAATACTTACTTCAGATTTCCCTTGTGGGATGTTTTATTCAGAATTTCAGTGAATATTGTTCTGGATTTTTTTAAAAATCAGGCCACAATGCGCTAAACATGATGAATATTGTTTCATCACCGATTGTGAAACAAATATCTCGATATTTGTTCCTAAAGCCAAATTTTTACACTTTTCCGCTCTTTTCCAGGAACTATTCCGCTATTTGTTGCCAATATGCTAGTTTACATTTTGAACATTCAATGCAATTCAATGTCTTTCGTATCAATATGACCTCTTCCCTTCTGAACATTAGCGTAAACAATCTAATATTGTTAGTAATGGAAAAAAATGATCTCTGTCATTTAATTGTATTCATAAAAAATATCATTAACAAAGTTCGACTATTTAGACGAAAGGGCTTATCAAGAATAGATAATGAAAAGAAGTGGTGGTATTGAATATTTACATTACGGCTGAATTTATTGAACTGGTTTTTAAATAATGACGTCAGAACCAGTGTCATGCATGGATTGGTTTATTTTCCATCGCAGTCGGAGACCTTAGCATTTTCCTTTTCATCCCTATGCCAAAAAAACTTCCTCTCGGGATATCAATATAATTACAAAACCATCATTTAATTTGTTCGCCTCGATGTATTACGGTTCTCGTCAATTGTTTTTTTAATGAAAACTTTAATGGTTTGGAGGGTATCATTATCAACTCCTCTGGGAAATTTATTTCATTGTGAGGAGTATATACCTCAGATCTGTCTCTCATAGATATATGTGAGAGACACCTGAGCTGTATGATGACAATGTGAACTACTACTTTAACAGCGTGATAATTTTCAAAGGGACTATTACGTGTTAAATGTGCTGTTTAAACTATCAACAACAGTAGAGCACTGAAAAGTCAAAGAAACCGCATTTTATGTCCAAATATGCCGCATGCGGTTTAGCTTGATTGTGATGCAAAGAATATGACATTCTGATGTCCGTGCTGTGATTAATTTTCTTTTGAATCATTTTTTATTCGCTGCATCCCGGCGCACACGCTGATATTTTATGCAACAAACCTCAACATCCATTTCGATTTATCAATCCCTTTAATCAAACTTGCGTTCAGTCAGCACGAGCGCTGATTTCAATTTGATTGAATTAAAGGGGGATGTATAATTAAATCTAAGCATGTAGAAGGTTTTATTTAAAGGGATGTAGCTCTGTGTTAATTTCCTGCGATCGGTTTTGCATTTTAAAATATTATGGAACGCAGTTCAATGCGCTTGATCACAGCTTTAATTACACTAAGGAAAATATTTAGGAATCAGCTATACTTCGGAACTGACACTCAGATATAAGCCTAGTTTAAAACAAATTCACTGCAGTGACGCTATATGTCCAAATAAAATGCACCCTGGAATGTTTTTCAATGGAGAAGTGATTCCTGGTGGTTTCCGCAGAATAGGTACGCCATATAATGGAAATCAGTGTTAGGATAAAACCTAGACTCACATAGAACATAGACTTTCTCCCATCAATCCCTGCTTTCTCCATGCTTCGTGAGGCAATAATATTGGCAAAAATTCCAACAAGTCCTGAGAACTGTGGCCCCTGAATACCCGCGGTCGAGAGTGAGGACATATTGAATCATGTTCAACGGTAACTTTTTATTAATTGGCATAATTACCGTTTAACTTACAATCAGATTTACCTATGGTACACCAAATTTTGAATGCCCTTTTCTGTAGGTAAAAAATAATAAACTACTATATTTCCATCTATCTCGACTCATCTGTACTTTAATTTATTTTTCGACCATGTTATCAATATCTTACGAACTCCAACATACTATGATTGATCAGATCATGAGAATAAAATAAGGAAATACATTGTTGGACGGAAAGGGGACGGAAGAGTTGTTTTCTCGCGATCAATAAGAGACCATAATCGCTGCGTTAAGATTTTGAAGGTCAGTTGACAGGTAGTGTAGCTGATTAATTTATATACCCCCTACTGCCTGTTTCTAAATTTGCCGAGTAGTGCTAACACCATGTTTTGCTTGTTCCCTGCATTACTCTTGTGTCACTTTTATATAGATACATTGTAGATTATTTTATTAGCTTTTGTAGCATTCCCATGGTCTGGTGCATGTTGCTGAAAGTAAATCTCTTTACTCTAGTTCTTGCTGATGATATGTCCAACCCTGCCAAACACTCTTGTGGTGGCTTGCAAGGTAATAAGTAGATGCAAATCGATGTATATATTTATGGAGTAGTATTGAGTCTCGTTTTCCTTTTGAACGAGAATTAGTAGGTGCATATGTGTATTTAATCCATAAACTGAGAAAAAATAAAAATGAGAAAATATACAAAAACTTTGTTGGGATCTTTTCAAAAATGAGTAAATGACTGAAGGCTTTTTTTTAGATGGGATTACTAATTACTCATTTTAGTACCTGTCTGAAGATTAAGGTACTCACGGAGACATGCTGTTGAATCGTTTACGTTCTCGCTGTTGAATCTATATTTTACCCGAGTACAGAAAATAATTATATTTACACATGGTATATAAATTATCTTTGTTTTATTTAGCTCATTCGTTAATAATAGCCAACCTTTCATTTAGTTGTATCAGGTTTTACATTAGGTTTCTATTTTATAACTGCTCGATGATGTATTATCATCTATCAGCATATCACTCATGAGCATTCGGTTGTATTTCAACCGTCCAAAAAAAACACGAAAATTTTACTGACGGAAAAATTAATGGCCGAATTTAAGTTTTTTTTAAATTTTGGGAAGTCGTTGAAAGTTAATGAAATGGCTAGACACGTCTTTGGCGTCTCCGGCCACGGAAACCCACCGAATGATACGCGAGGGACTTTGCTGACGAGTCCACCTCTCAGACACCGCCTCGACCTCAATTTCTTCATTTTAATTCCTCCTTCATTGGCCTGCTGGGTGTCATAGGGCGCGAGTGGATGTGAAAATCTCCCTCTAATCTAATCGTAATTAATTCACATTTGACTTTTTTTTCCCCGAGCGGAGACCAGCTACGCCCTCATTCCCGGACGGGTTTCGGGGAAAACTATTTCTTTCCCCTCTCCAATTCCCCGCGCCTTCGAAAAGTCCCCATTTCAACCCCCATCCCCCCCGCGGCCCACACCCCTCAAATGAATCGACCCAATCGGCCGGTTCATCCATCTGGCATCTCTTCTCTTTCACTCTCCATCTCGACGGTCGGTCTTCCAGTCCAAGCCACCCGCACGCACGCACCCTTTCCCCAAACCACTCCTCCCCCGCCACCAGTCACTCCAAACTGTCTTCCCGTCCATTAGGCTCAATGATCAACCCCTATACAGTGCACGGCCGCCTCGTAAATGAAACAATTAAAGGCACTTTCCCCCCCCCTCATCCATCCGTGCCGTGCTCTGCCCTCGCTGCTCCTGCCCAAGGGATCTCCTTCGGGCCCTCACCCGTTAAGAGCGGTTTGAGGGCGCGACCATTAGCATCCTCCGGAGTACGTTTTTTTATTCCAAGGACCCGAATGCTGCTCTCTCTCTCTCTCGCGCCCTTTTTGCGGTTTGCCCCCTCTTGTAACGATTGCTTCCCACTCGAAAAAAACCCCGTCCAGATTTCCATGTCAAATCTCCGTCGACGTCGCGATGTGATTTCGTGCCGTTGCTTAAACTCCTGAGAGCATCGCTTGCATCAAAGAAGTGAATGATGTGAATATCTTTTTACTCCGCTTATATTGCAAATGCATTGATATATCAAAATTCTTGAAACCATCGTTTGTCTCCGGCGTGACTTCATGGAATTTACTATACGTTGTAAATGAAGTAACTTCGTTATTCCACATAAATTGATTTATGTGGAATAACCAAGTTACTACCTACTAATGTACTGATTGTACTGCACAATTTTACATCCTACTAACGTACCGATTACGTTGAGATTCAAGGAATTTATTAAAATATTGAATCCAATTTTTTCAAAACGGGATTCAAGAATTGTAAATGAGGTAACTTTGTTATTCCATATAAACTGTTTTATGTGGAATAACAAAGTGACCTCATTTACAATTATTGAATCTCGTTTTGAAGATATTGCATTAAGTATTTTAATGAATTCTTTGAATCTCAATATGATCAGTACATCATTAGGATGTACAAATATGAATAATAAATGCAAAAGGGGATATTTCTTGGTGAAAAGTTTGCAACATCTTTTATGGTCTTCATCATAACTCGGCAATTTAATGCGTTATTCCTTTTTAAACCTACTTATTGTTCTATCAAACCTCGGGCTCATTACACAATGCTCTCGGCTCGATATTTTGCTGTGGAGTTTTTAATTGCTATTTATAAATAGAATTTTAATTTAGATGCATTACGTCAATTGCTTTTACTTCCCTCACCTATCACCTCCCTCACGTATGATACTCGTATTTATATAGTATTTTTATATCTTTTCCCACAAAACGGATCATGAAAACCGGGATCACGCATTAAACAAGATGCACCAAGTATGCAACAAGGTATTATTACACCAGCACCATTGTATTTATCATATTGATCAATGAAACTCTGGCACTAAGACGACATAAGAGTAGACATATCTAAGGTTTGTCTAGAGGCTGAGTCAAGGAATAATTTAACTGCCTTATTTTAAATATTTTGCGCATAAATTAACTGTGGATTAATGCCTATGTAAACAATCTAATTTGTATTTGAATTATCTCATTACGGTTGGTATCGTAACCAAATTCTAATGTTAATTATCTAAAATTATTAATAATCTAAAATTAATAACACAGCGATTAAAATGAACACAATAATTTGACTCATGAAGTATGTACCTTGTAATCCTATTTGATATTGATTGATTTTCACGAAATATAACTAAAATGTTGAGTTATGCCGCCTTTTAAGGATGTAATGTGTAATCTCTTAAAATATTTTCTGTCTAAGTTTTGAATGCCTATTCAAATACAATTTTTTGCTTGCAGCTGACCTCTTTCTACGGTTGTGACATCTTACGGCTTGAATTTTTTACTCAAACTCGTACGGTAAGCTCTGCTTCTCAAGGTCGGGCTGTTAAATATACCAATCAATTACCTAATACCTTTATCATTCACTGTAATTGCTCTGCTAAGAGTTATAAATTGTTCAATATGTTGTCATTACTTGATCTGACGGTGTCCCATAGTTGTACAAACTAGTTATGTGAGGTATAACTAATTAGTGAATAGGTAATATGATTTAGGAGCAACTTCATTGATTTTTAGCCTTAAGATACGCGGCATTTATCTTCAAAGAAAATACGGAGCTTTGTCAGCTGAGGAGAAAAAACACAGTTCTACGATGTATCGCCGGATGATTGTATTGCGCAAGTATGATGTTTCTTCGGCATTTAGTTTGGCGTGTGCTCTTGACTTGATAACCTTCAACGCTTACTGAGAACCATAAATATAGAGCTCTGATTGATTCGAGGATTTCCTACTTTCAACCATTTCGACTGTGCATACTGATTACTAGCGCGTAATTATGGGACGTCCTCAAAACAGACCAAAAAACACTACATGAAGAATCGGTGCAGTTTCCAACTTTACGAGCCAATGGTGATGTAGTTTTAGATATTGGCTGCGTATGGAGTGTTTTGAGCTCCAAGTTTCACCCTCGTTGCAGCGAGCTAAGTCAGGAGCGAAAAATGCTCAATACGCAGCATTTCTCGAAAACTATGTCACCATCAACCAACATCTGCGAAAGCCTACACTCCAGACTACTAGGCCATCTTCAAATTTGCATCAATGATAGAATAAGAATTTTTCCTCGATGATTAAATTTTTAACATGTTTACTCACTGATAGAGTATGTGTATTTTTTTGAATGGGTTGAGAAGATACCAATATCCAATTATAAAGCCATATCTAGGATTCGAGAGATTTTTGAGACACTAATATTTCATAAAAATGTCAGCATTCTGTTCTTTTTCGACTCAATATTATTATGTGGTTCTCTTTGCAATGGTTGAAAGTAAGTAGTTCCTACACTAACTTTCTCCTCAAAATCAACATCTCTTAAAAAGTAGTTGTAGCAAAGTCTTCCACAGTGACTTGTAAACCTGCTGGAGCTTCTTTTGGAGCTGCTGCGTTGGTCAAAGTTCATAGACAACAGTTTCTTCTCCGCTACTGGAGAACAAACTGTTGCCAATGAACTTTGGCCTACGCAGCTGCTCCGGAAGAAGCTCCAGTATCTCTTAAATAGAGATACACGTAAACTAAAGATATTCCATTAATTTTTACTAATTTTATTTCAATAAAATTCTCAAAAAGCTCCGTAGCATTTTCTAATCAAAATGTAGGTTATTGGCGTGATAGAGGAAGATTGGAGATCACTGGAGAAAATTAGGAGTAGTCACTGAATAAGAATGTAACTATCTACGAAAACTTGAGGATTTTGGTCTTAATTGAAGTAAAACTTTAGCAACGCTGGGAAGATGGAAAAAAACTTATAAAAGTGCCGTATTACAAGTAGAAATATTCTAATTCTTCTGAGTTTAAGACGAGTTGAAGAAACTTTTCCGAGAAAGATTCGAGTCAGGATGGAATAGAAGAATTTATACTGGTCATGTAGGCCTAATTATTGTTTGAGAAAAAGTTAGATAAAAATATCCATGCAGCTCATTTACACTTGGGACTCTCTCTCTCATCTCTCTCATCGTAGCTTATCGTCACCAATTGAGTGCTGATATTGTCTTTTTTAATTGTTTGACACAAACTCCAAAGCTGCCCATTGGGCCGGGAAATCGAGAATTACAGATAAAACAAAATCATTAATGAGAGAAAATTACGGTATAACTGCTTTTTCCTTGTTTGGGTTGGCTTTAGATGAATTGTTCTCCCTCTCTTTCACTTTCCAGTAGTTTCATTACGACTGGATGTCCTTTTCAACTGACTAAACTTCGTGAAAATGAGAAAGGGCTGTGCATTCATATTGCCATCATCTTCTTCCCTAATCCCCTCTTTCTTGACTCTTCATTCTTGTTCCTCTTAATTTTCTAATCTCAACATTTTGCCTCTTTTCAGTCCCGTTTAAGGTAGAGCGAGCGAGGTAGTTCCCTAATCATAATAGAGACCTTATTCGAATTATACGTTTTAATTTCACCAGCTGTGAGACACACGAATTAATTACTTATTTGCATTATTAATGGTACAGTAAAATAGTTTTCATGACAGATATTGTAAGTAATCAAATCAAAATACCTAAATAAGTCTTCAGCTTGACTCATTTTTTTCACGCGGTACGTTTGAAACTCCATCAAAACGATGGGTTAATTGTGATCCTGAAGAATTTACAGCGGTGACAATATGATTTATCTTGAAAAATAGTTGAGAGAACACACAAATTACACACTGTTGATTTTTTGACGAGATCTAAGTGCAGGAAATGCCTCGTTTTTAGCTTAAGGTCTTTCTGGAGTACATACACGTACCATTTTCCATATAAAAGGGCTGGTATTTTTTGGCGAATATCTAGGAAAGTGATGTGGTAAGGGGTTGAATTTTTGGTGTCAATGGAAGAGTCATATATTTTTCTTGAAAATGAGACCAAATTCATTGATTTCTAGGTAAAATGATATTTCTCTCAAACTGCCTAAACCAATCCATCCCCGTAGCTTGAAAGGATTTGATAAAATTATGTGGAACTTCAATACTTTCACAGTTCTTTCTCCAGTTATGCCTAAAATACGTGTCATCATACTGCCTTCGATGTTTCAATCCCCTTTATTCTTGATCCATCCACTTGTTATACCTCTCCTTGATTCCGCTACCAAATTTGTTCTCACTATTGTGCCAAGTGCTTCATCTTTTGTATTCCATGTGCGTTCTCCTCTAAGCGATGTTTTTCCTAAGGAAGAGTCGAATCCAAATGTCGATTCTCGATTCCACCGATTCTCAGGATTTGAATCGGTATCGAGATTCGATCGCATAAAGTCGATTCCGATTCCATCGATTCCAGATAGATAAATATTTAAATCAACTTTCATTTATCACATCATATTTATGTCAGTAATTTTGGGTGTAGGCTATCAATTGAGACTTTTTATGTACCTCAATAAGCGGAGGACATATTTATTATTTGTTAATAAACATATTTTTTGAGCGACTTAATTTCGTTGTTATTTTATTTCAGCCAATACTTTAATGTGAATAATAGTCGTACGCTACTGGTATATAATATCCCACCTGTTATTAATAATAATAATAAAACGTTTATTGTCGTAGACCTTTAAGGTCATTCACACTTTTGAGGACATAACATAAAGCTACAAAACATTAAAAAATATATAAAAATTGTAATAATAATACATGTTATAACATACAGAAATGATAAGAATAATTATACGAGTTACTCAATATTCACACCATTACATTGGATATCCTATTGATATGGAATTAACAATAATTCATTGGAAGATATATACACATGAAAAGTTAACAAATGATAAAAAATAATTCATGATACGCAATATAATAAATTCAAGATACATTATGTTTATGCATGATCATTTTTAATGGACTAACTACATTTCTACGGTTGACAGTTTTTCATGAATATATAATTAAATAATTTTCTTTTAAAACAAGGTACAGATTGGTATGTTTATAACATCAACTGGGAGAGAATTCCAATTTCTTGATACCGTCGTTATGATTTATGATTGGGTCGAAGGATTTATGATACATTTCTGTTGTGTGCTTGGGGATCTGTAGGTTATTAGGAATAAGAATCGATGGAATCGGAATCGAAAAAAAAGTGGAATCGACTCATCCCTAGTTTTTTCCCTTGGAAATGACCGAGGCGACGGATCGGGGATCCGCCAGGCCAGGCGGGTCGAGACTCCGATCGCGGCAGCAGTGACGGGTGTCGACCGCGCCCGCCGCGTGGAGCCGCCGCGCGAGGCACCCGCGGTCGCCGGGCAACCCCGGACGACTGTCCCGCACTCACTGACGAGGCGGGCCGGAGAATGAGATTGCTCCGGAGATATGCGCGGCGAAGGGATGGGGTTGCGGCAGGGGGGGGAAAGAGGAATAGCGGAGGAAATACCGGCAAACGGGGATGAGTTTGCCTTATCTTGCCCGCGGCGAAAGGGAAGGGGTGTTTTGTTTTAGAGCGGAGAAGTGAACAGCAGAACGTAGTTCGTGGGGGGGAGTGACGGTAGGGGTAGGAAGGGGTGAACGATAGGGAAAGGGGGGAGGGTTAGTAGGGGATGAGAGACAAAGGGTAGGAGGGGAAGGAGAGGGCAAAGTACGTTCGGTTTGCCTCCCGCGATTGGGCGCAGAGCTTGCGCTTCGGGATTCGCCCGCCGCGATAGGCCACGCCTACCGCATCCCCCGAACCGAGCCGCGGGAGGGAGCGGGTGGGTGGGGGTTGCCACGGGGACGTGATGGCGCGGTGGAGCGGGGTGCGGGAGGCGTGGGAGGGGAAGGTGGGGGGCGAGGAGGGGAAGGGAGTCAACTTCGAGGTTGGAGATGGGGTTGATGCAGTCGGGAGACGGAGGAGTCAGGGTTCGGACGGGCTTACCCTTAAACAAAGGGGACGAATATGCACCGAAGGGTCGTGGGGGTGTTCACTGCATGATTAGGGTTTCATTTTTATTTGATAGCCTTATTGGGTTGGAGACTGGCAGGGTTTTTGGTTTAAAAAGGGGATGGTTTTTTTTTGACAGGGGGAATGATATCAAGGGAAAAAATATGGATAGATAGAATAGCGGTTTGATTGATAGAGTAAGAGCCCCTTTTTTACGCATTCACGGCAGATATTTTTTCAATTCCTTTATTGAGGCAGTTATGGAAAAAAATTCTTTCAATCGACTCCCAGCCCATGGCTACCCGCTGTCTTCGTTTTCGACCGGTAATGAACGCAGGAAGGATGGATCGAAACTTGATTTGAAAGAGTGCCAGCCCAGAAGCTTCATAAATAGGATTGGTCTCTTTCTGTAATTGTTTTAGGCCCTGCCAGCGGAAAAAGACTTAACTTTCCGGAGATGATTGTTGAGAGCTATCAAAATTTGAAAAGGCTCTCACTTATATTATCAGAAAGGTCCAAACACTCAAAGCCACCAAGATCTCTATTTTTCTCTATGTTATAGCAAATATAAGAATTGTATTCATTAATTTTTCCTTGCAATTCAGTCGGCGTTCGTCTTGAACTAGAATTTATAAAAAGATTAAGTTTGTGAGAAAAGTGACGTTGCATTAGAACTCCTTTTATGCTAGTAAAAGCACATCATGTAGTGCAAAAAAATCTGAATGTGCAGGCTTATAGCCACGTATAGGAAAAATAAAATGCTTGGTGCTGGAGGAGAACAAAGAAAATTACGGTGAATGTTTTCCTTTCGCGGATGTCGTCGTAAGAAATAAAACAGGCAAAGAAGAAATGCGTAGATTGTACTGCACCAGCGAATAAAAACAATGTTTAGGGAGAGATTTGCATCCACTGTTGTATAGGAATTTAAGGTAATATTTTAAATATCGGTCAAACACTATTTATGAGCACCCTGACCCGGATCTATGCTCTATTATACAAGTACTCCTGAAGCCTAAGAGGGTTTTGCAGCAGCTCTCTCTTTACACTTATTTACAAAAATTCGGTAATAATTCATCTCGACTATTACTGTCTCATAACTGTCTAAAATAAACTAAAATGTGACCAGTAGGTTTGATAAATCTACTTCGATTTTTGATTAAGAATCTGTCTTTCCAACTTTTCAAAGAACAAATTAATCGCTTATTCTGCCCGTACAATCACTTTTCGTCATTCATTATTAAATTCAAATACTTTTCGCAATTGAATTTTAAACTTCTCTCGATATGCAATTACACGTGAAAGACCTTGCTAGACAAATTAATTTTTAGAGTTAGAAATGCAGTTAGTCAAGGACACTGACCACCGCATTGTATAAGGCATGTAGGACTTGAATATTCCGATCAAGCTATTCATAACATATACCAACACTGAAGTCTTCATCTCTCTTTATTCATCGAAAATTATGAATCAAAACAACGAAGAAGAACTCCTGGAAATTTTCAGCTAAAAGTTTTAGTTAAACCAGTTTCAGTTTTTTAAAACAATGTTTTGTCATAAAGAATTCCCCTTCTTTCCCCTCATATCCACAAGGTTTCTTTATTTGCCCTTTTTTGTGCCTACTCTACATAGATCAATGTTACATATTTTTAATATGCAGGTTGATGAGGTTTTAAATCTCTTGTTTGAGTATCAACAGCTTATATCCTCGGCCTTCCCCAGCCATAATCCATCTTTGCTCTTTTCTTGTTTCTTTATAGACCACCTTTTATTCCCCTTCCATGGATATTTGCTCCTATTATGTCCTCAATCGCGCTCAAAAATCAACCGCTCTATGAGCCTTCTGTGCTGCTAACTTTCTAAAGGTTTTGTCTACAGAATGTTCCAGCTTTCTCTACTTATGTTAATTAATTTTTCAGTATACTTTCTCCCTGTTCACTGTCCATGTGTTACTATTCTACTGATGGATTCATTCCGCAGTTACATACTTTTTATGTACGTTACATTTTACATATATTATGTTACTTCGCTATTATCTATAACATACATCAGTACTCATCAATCCTAAGAATTGTCTGTATCCGAAGATTCAAGTTTTTGTCTTGGGGCACGTAAAGTATGTTCAGTTTATAGTGAATTTTCATGATGGTAACCGTATAGAATTCATTTTTCTCGTTTTATTCCAGTGTCTTTTGTCATTATATATTACAACAAAGTAAAATACAACTGCACCATTCCATTTGACTCTAAAAAATAGCATCCTTAAGTTTACATTATTTTCGTAACACCTTTTAGTTATCTTAGTCAGTTCGTTCTTCTCACTAAACATTTCTCAATTCCATGATATTCTAAGAACTTCCTATTATATTTTCTACACTGTGCAATCAGTATGAACCTGCGCTTTTATTCGTACTAATGAAGATAATTTTAAGGAAAATTTAATTCTCTTAGCCAAGTGCATGCCATTACTATTCTAACTGAAACCACCATATGAATCGTCATCTAACTTGCCGTCATCCCTTCTGTAGCTGAAACAGGTTTGCTTACATCATCAAACTTTATTTATTAAGCCCGTTGGTTATGTAGTCTAAAATTAATGCACTTTTTTGCTGTTTCATTGACACAAAAGCACTACCAACTTTTCCATGGAATAATCCGTCTCGCTTGAACTTTCACCGATCTCGTCCAACTTCACTAGATTCCATTCGTTTATCAATACATTATTTTGCTAAACCCAGTGAAATGACGTCTAATTTATCAGCGGTAACTCTCCTAAAGTAATGAAATCAAGCATGATTTTACTGTGCAAATCCCGAGAAACACTCTGGCTAGTATATTCGAAGACAAAAGTTAGCATTCCTAACTAGAATGAAGTTGAGAATACTTATTAAGTTATTTGCTACAGCCATTCGGCTTATTTTTTGGCTACATATTAGATTATTTTGTCTACTTAACGTTGTAGCCATTGAAATATTTTGGTTAGTATTAATTGCAGAGCTTCATCCTAGCGGATTGATCAACATCGCTCCCGTGTTAGGGTTCCAGCATGTAGATGACGAGCCCAAATTAATTCCTACTATTCAATTAGTCTAAACTCAGAATCTGACGATGCTTACTCGATCTTTTAAGCCGACATTTCTGCTAAAATCTGTCCGTCTGGGCCGCTCACTACAGGAGTAGTTCATTCATTGGTTGTTCAATCGTAAGATTGGTTGCTTGTAGCTCTACACCCTTCCGTATATAATGCTAGTTCCCTTACCTCTTGGTATCTCTTCCTCGGTACTTTCCACTTTCTTTGGTCAATGAACTTATTCCTATGTCTTCCTCTGGGGACTTTTCCCTCTATTTTTTTTCTTTGCTTATATTCTTATCAAGTCCATTGTGTCTCAGGGTGTCAAATCCATCTTGCTCTTCTTTTCTGTATGATATTCCATGTGGACTTTTCCTCTTCTGCTCTTCCTTACACTTCATCATTTCTTATTTTGTCCGACAATTTCCTCCAGCACCAGACTTCGAAGCTTCTAGCCTTTTCTGGTCAGTAGGAGTAGAATTAGGTCAAAATAGATCCATTTGCTGAGTCTGTAATTTGGTACGCATCTATTTCTCAGGATCACTTTTAAAATGGTGTTTATTTTAAAAGTCATTGAAATACATTCAGACCCTTAAATTTAAACTACTCAAAACTTTACAAAGTCAATCATGTGAGAAATTGAGGTCGTTGGCGCTGTATATTGGCGTTGGCGCGGTATATGGTGAGGTTAGTAGGGAAGTTTTTTTTGAGAATGAAGAAAAGGTGGAGAGAAAACCGTTATCGAAATTAGCTTGCTAACAACGATAGGAACCGATGGAGCCGCAGACGGACGATGGACGGAGCACTAATCTGTAAGTGCATTGTACAAAACTCAATTTGGTACCAGAATATTTGCAGAAAAATTTCCCCCAGAGCTGGGATTTCTGCCCGTGTCATCGGTAAGCAAAGCTGGTAATCGACGGCCACACCGAACCGATCCCTGACTATGAAGCCAGAATGGCTTCTAATAAAGGAACTCGGGTTTAATCGAGGAAAAATATATTTAGATGTGGACATAACACAAGTAAAAATAACAAACAAATAAATAACAAATCCTCGTCATGTTTAGATACGAAAGCAAATTTGCTTCCGAGAGAACTCATTAGGGAAAGTAACTGGCGTTATGAATGAAAAACTAAGTCAGGCAATACTAACTCTGAACTCATATGAAATATATGCTTGTTTTGCGCAGCGGTGAATCTAAACTTTGGTTCTTTTGTGGGGGTCCCAAATAGGCGAAGTATCGGGAAATTTTCAAAAATTGTAGCAAAATTCTCTTTCTAGCCCTTTTTGAAGTAAATATCATTATTGTTTGTTTTAGCAATTATAATTATCAGGAAAGGGTAACGAACAACTGGATGACGACCAGTTTGAATTTAGGAGATGGGCGGGAACGCGGGATCAAAACCTAGAATATGAGCGGGATGTATTTGCTTGCTTTGTAGGCTTCGAGTAGGCGTTTACTAGGCTGGACTGAGCGAAAAAAATATTAGTGGTAAAAAAGATAGTTGTCGATTTGAAGGATTGACGTCCAATTCGAAATTATCATAGGAACCAGAGGGCACACGTTTCTGAGGCTGATTGATAATTGGGTTGGGCCGTGGTAGGACTATAATGCGGCTTGGGAGCCCATGTTGCCGTATCATTTTGACCTGTTCTCAGAAGAAATGGTAAGGAAGGAATGGGGTGTGATTAAGATAGAAATAAAGGGAGGAGAAGGGCTAACGAAGTCATCGAGATTTGCAGATGATCAGGCATTGGTTGTCAGTCAAGCAAGGATTACAGTCAATGATGAGGTGCAGTGCGAGAGACATTGGATGAAGATTAACTAAAATATTACAAAAGTGAATAGAAAGGCATAAGAGGACTGAAAGCGCGACAGAGAGGATGAGAGTCTTAGGATGGGAGAGTATACAGAACAGGCGGAAAAGAAGTAGAATTTGCGGGTTGTATAGAATAATTAAGAACAAAACAGCATGGGGCGAGCTTCGAACAGAACTTGAAGAGCCATTCTTCATCAGTAAGAATGATTATTTGTTCAAAGTAAAACAGAGATCCCAAAAAATAAATGTTAAAAAATGCTCATTCCTCAACAGGACAATTATTGAATGGAAGTAGTTACCTGGAGAGTTGTTTAAACCCTTACATTCTAACATACACAGGCATTCAAAAAGAAATATAATAAAGGCATGCAAAGACTTTGATGTGCACCATTCATGCAAGAGCATCGGTTATATTAATGTATATGCTTATGTTTCACGATGTTTTTGATTATCTAAGTTTTGTTTATGTTTCACCTCACATGGTATCTTTTGACGTAACCTTACAGTGCCACCTGACCTTTTTCTATTCGTACTGATTTGTGTAAATAAATAAATAAATAAATAAATAAAAATTCCCTTTGAAGCAAGAAGGAGGGTCTGAATAAAAGGATGGGAAAGCACAAAATAGAGCAAGCCGTGCAGTTTACGTATATGGGTAGGATTGTAGAGGAGAATGGGTGTAGTAGTAAGGTCATGAGATATAGAATTCCTTTGGCTAAAGAAACTTTCGAAAAGGAAGGAATAGATAAGGGGGTCTTAGTAGAGATATAAAGATAAGGCTGATAGAAACTGCAATATGGAGCGTAGCACTGTATGGATCGGAGACTTGGTCATTGCGAAGGGAGGGTGTACGTAGAATTGAGTCGCTTGAGATGTTGGTGTGGAGAAGGATGGAGAGTGTTAGCTGGGTGGCGAGAAGGACGAGCGAGGAGCTATTGAATATGGTTGGAGAGGAGAGAAAGGTAGAGGCAGAGATTTGGAGAAGGTAGAAGAGATGGATTGAGGACGTGTTGTGAAGAGAGGGAATGCTGAAGAGGGTAATGGAGGTGAGAGCAAATAACCGATCACGTATTAGAGGATAAAAAATTACATGCCAGTAACTCGGACGTTGGAATAACTACTGTGCAAAATCTGCCTATCATCTAGTAGAATACTGGAGTGAATTAATGATGGTACACTGAAGAAAGTTTATAATTTTTCAGTGCTGCTTATTAAGGGGCATAGAAGATCCTGCTTGTCCCTCGTGAAGTCAGCCATGCTTAAACGCGTAGTTATTACGGGTCCTTACCTCACAAGACCCAAGTAGGTATTTAAATTCCTCAGAATATCTCCGCTGCTGCCGGGAATGGAAATCAGGGGCCCGAAATGAGAATACAGTGCTCTAGCTACCAAATAATATGGTAAAGGTTAAGTTTCCGATAGGTGAAGGCTGCTGAGGATCTCCATCGAGTACAACTCGACATATCTGCTGACGTTTCGATTTATTAGTCGTTCTTTGCCATTATTCCCCGAGCAAAATGGTATATTGAAACGTCGCGTCGGCAGAAATAATTTGACCGGATGGAGACCCCAAAATCATCGCCAGCTGAATACATCGGGAAAGCATCCGATATTCCGTCAATTTCCCAATATTTAAATCAAGATTAGAAATTTAATACGAGGCATTTTTAAAAAAGTAAGCACCGTTTTAAAATTCCGCCACTGCAGTGCTCTGGTCAGCTTTTTACGCATGCGTGCTGTGTACCTACATCTATTTGAAAGGCACAAACGCCACTACGGAAACATTCGACCGTGTGTACGTATTTTTGTGAGCATTTGAAATGCCTCCGCCGACTGTGAAATACGCGCAGTGATTCGTTTCCTTGGTGATAAAGGCGTGATAGCGGCTGAAATCCATCGTCAGATAAGTACAGTTTATGAAAAAAAACATGAGCAATGGAATGGTACGGATATGGGTTAGAGCTTATATAGAATCCAAAACAAAAGGCGTGGAAGGCCGAGTAAGGTTTTGCATCATAACAACGCCCGTCCACACACGGCTAATCAAATTCAAGATCTCATCAGTTCATTTGGCCGGAAACAACTTGATCACCCTCTGTACAGTCCCGCCCATCTAGCGCTCAGTGACTACCGCCTGTTTTTGCATTTGAAGATGCATCTGGATGATTAGCGCCACGACGACGATGATGAGACCAAAACGACCGTGCTGCAGTGGTTGTCATATCAGGCGGCGAACTTCTATGAGTATGGGATTCAGAAGCCGATTCTACGATGCGACGAATGCCTGAATATTAGAGAAAATTATGTAAAAAAGTTGATTGAGGTACAGGTTTTCATGTTAAAATAAAATTATTCAGAAACGTATACTAGTTTTGTTTTTATTTCAAAACGGTACTTAAGAAACACGCCTCGTAGTTTCCTATTAAGCTTGGAACATAGCCAAAAGCCTTTCAATTAGTTTGTTGAAAACGCGATAAGGACAAGTTAATCCGCCACAATTCTGAAAAAGTTTCCAAATGATGCCAGAAGTCCTGTTCATCAGGCAGAATTGACACTTCGGTATATTCATAGGAGTCTTGTATGCAAGCGTTGCCTCGAGAGGGCGCGACGCGTCTCCTGCCCGCATTGTGTTTGGGTCGCGCGCGCCAAAGCGAGCGGCACGTCACGTGCACCCCAAAAAAATTGCTTCATTACGGCGGTCCAAGAAGAGATAGAGGGAGGGAGGGAGGGAGGGAGGTGGGTGGTGGTGGTTAGGTTATGGAGGTTAGACGATGCATTTCCCTTTTTATGTCCTCGGAAAACCACGAAGCGGGAGCAGAGGAGGTGTGTGTTCTTCCGTGAGTGTGACTGCATAAAAGGCGTCCCACGAAATGGGATGTAAATCTCAATTGTGACCAAAAGGGTGGAAAATAAAGTCACCACCATCCATTCTAGGCCTCGGGAATATTTCAAAGTTTTCTGACGTCTCGGATGCGGGGAATAAAAGGCTTAATCCACGCACGACGGTCGCTTCCGCTTGGCCGTTTGATTCGACAAGGTGAGTTGTTTGGGAGCGGAAGGAGTTGATTGAAACATTTGAAGCCACTGCACGGAATTACTCTTTGGCCTTAAAAGAACAGGCGTTTCATTGTCAATTACTGACCTTGGTTATTTCCATTTCTCCCCTTTTTCGGAAATGTTCTCGTTGAATATAAGGCTGTAGTATTAATTTTATTACTGGGCTACCAAGCCTGGATGACAGGAATGACCTCACCTCATCGTGGACCATGTCTTCAAAAACGATCTAAATAACTATATATTTAGTTTAATTTACACCTCATGCAGCAAAAAACTCATAATTACTTCTTCTTAAAAGGTCATTCTTCTATCTACAGGCGAATCTATCTTCTATCTTCTAACGAACCATTTGCTCAGATTTCGTCAAAAATCAATTTCATATTGCTTTTTTCTGCGTGAATGAGATTTGCTGTCTTTTGGTGGCATTTGGTTAGATTGTATGTGTAACATGGTGTATTCTCGTATAAAAAACTCTCCTCCATGATAGTTGCACTGTTTTCTATACTTTCTCATTAATGTCGTACTTTCTAATTAATTGCGGTTAGGTTCAATGCCGCCTAAGTAACTATACATAAGGACCCCAGAAGTCAAGGGATCTAAGTAACAAAATCGTTGTTTTGAGAAAAATGAAGTCATAGTTGAAAATGTTCGGTACAACCCACTAGGTAGTTAAGAGGCATTACCCTAGATAGCATCACCTGTCAATAAAATCACTTGGATCCCTTATCCACCTAAAAGATTTATATTTTCACATCCCATTCCTGTACCAAACTTACTTTGTTTAAAATGTCACTTAGACCCCTTGACTTCTGGGGTCCACATATATAGTTGAATTTATACCTCATGCAGCAAAAAACTCATAATTATTTCTTCTTAGAAGGGCATGCCTCTATCTACAGGCTTTCACCCCGGTTACGAACGAACCAAATACTCAGATTTCATCAGTAATCAATTTCATATTGATTTTTTCAGCGTGAATGAGGTTTGCTGTCTTTTGGCGGCATATGGTGTGATTGCATGTTTAGCATGATGTATCCTCGTATAAAAGAAACTCTCCTCCATGACGATTGCACCGTTTTCTATTCTTTCCCATTCATGTCGTCATACATTGCGGTTATTTCATAACCACCAATGTGGTGCATTCATTTTCCATATCTGCCCTCTCATGTCGTTTGTTCAACGGTCCGAGTCCTTTCAACATTCCTATTTCAATCACTCTCCTTTAGCGCTCCTTAATGTATTTCCATTTAACTCTATATTCTCCCTGAAATCATTGCCCATAAGGGAAATGGCATGATATTATCTCTAGTTCAATCTAAATGTCAAGCGTTCCAGATATACCAGGTAATTTATACTATCTAGGCAATTTTAAGTCGGCCACAAAATATCGTGAATTTGGTTCGTAGCCATGGAAAATTTAGAAATCGCTGCTATCCACCAGTATTTCTCGTCATTAAATAGAATCAACTTAATTAATGTAAAATTTTATTCCTCATATATTTTGAATGTAGTTTTAAGTAGCTAGACACTCGAAGCTGACTGACACATGCCAAATAGCTCAAAATCAAAGGAGATGACCGCGACATGTAAACATGCGCGAACATAATTTCCTCCCTTCTCATATCATAGTGAAATAGTTTCTGCGGAGCAGATACCACTGAGATTCTAATAATGTACGTCGTTGTGGTTGTATTTGTCATCATAATTTAAATAGCTGTGAGAAATAAATAGGCTTAGCTTGTACCCTCTGGGTATTACTTATGCATTTCGGAGTAGAATATTTTATATTTTAAATGAATGCAGAGCGACATTGTTGCAGGTACTCGTAAACGATTCATACTTTATGAATGCTAATTGGGACTTCCAGAAGTCGATAGCATGATGATTCATTCGGTGTTTGATGAAATGAAAGTAGCGTTATTTCTTTTTAACATCAAGAATTGGAAAATGGCATTCAAACTTGACGCGATAGATATGCGCTTTTAAATGCCTTACTAAAATAATAATGTAGTCTATTTTTGCTCATAAAATGAAATATTATCATCATAATCAAAAAATCATCCCTTACCGCAATAGCTAATAAATGTCAAAATTTCCGGAAAAATATGGTGGATTGCTCTACTAATACTGCCCATATTATTAAGCTAAAGCGTTTCGGTATCCTGTTCGGGAAGCCTTTTTTTCTCCGCCTTTTATATTCCCTCGTCCTATAGTTACCACAGAGTTGACAATTCCTCGATGAGAATTAATCATTTTACTATTTAAATCAGTAATATTATGGCAAAGAGAATGACACCATAAATTCGTATGTCACATATCCACATCCTTAAATACATAAACTCTCAAGCTATCTGGAGCTTAGCTTCAGTCACTAATAGCGTTCTCACATAAAGTATAATTCCTTGGCGCGAGACAAAGTACCTACTTCTCTTTCGAACGGCAAATTCAAATCAAAATTTTGGTTTTCCAGAATTAACGTTTTTTGTAGCTTGAAATTTTTTTGAGGTATAAAAATCACTGGAATGTTTGCTGATTCATAAAAGTTTATTTTCTGTGAAAAAGTAAACTTTTTCAATGTATAAAGTTTAACTTCTGAGGTAAACGATCCAAATAATTTATTTCAATTAATATTACCAGCTAATTTAGCTTTATTTCGTGTTGCAGTTGCTCGAATATAGGTACGTTTAAGGAGCTCTTCGCGGTATGTGGTGCAAACTTTGTGCCATGCTTACGCATAAGTTATTCGTATGCGCTAGGCATCCTTCAAATGAGTAATATTCGATTTTCTTGGAAAAATTCTATTTCAGTTTTGCTTAGCTTGTTGAACAGATTTCTCGTGAAGATTCATTGACACCTGATTCATTATTGCGGTGAAAATTTGTTTAATAAACTTGCGTTTGCATGCAATTAAATGGATGAAAAAATTTCTTTGACAGAATTATCGAATGTAAAATTTAACTAGCATGACAGAAAAGTTAAATTTATCCTTGTTTATTATCAGTTTTTAGTAGGCCCTTTGCGCACTGTGGAATTTGTACTTAGCTGATTTGCTTTTGCGATTGGTACCGCATTTCTTACATTAAAACTTATATGTGATGAAAGAGTAGAAAAAATTTATAAATAGCTATTTATAAATTATATTTCAACGGTAATTTACTATTCTCCTCTGTGAGATACCGAATTTCTCTTCTCTGAAGAAAACGAGCATCAGCTGAAAGTGCACTGTACAACTGAAATAAACATCAGTTGGACAGTTAGGTTCATCTGACTCTTTTTTATTTCTTCTTTTATTTTTTACTAATCTTCATTAGATTCGTTGTTTTATTGAGTGACATGGTTTACTTCTATCTGCATTACAATGAAATGCAAAGATAATGGCGTAATCGTTATTTTATAGTGATTTACAGTACTTTTTACTTTTGAGGACTGCTTGAGGTCATTTGATTGTTGTATGCATTCATGCATTGCATTGATGTAGATGCATTTTTATATATTTTCTACTTCCAATTCTATATTATCAATTTTTGTTACTTTATTAAGTAACCTATATTTATTATTATTATTTATTCACAGAAATTATTTTACATTTATGGAATGGTTGAGACCCTTTTTTCTTTATAGTACCGAGTGGTTAGTGTGTCTAATGATACATCGTCTTAATTCACGGATGCTTTTCATGACTGAGCTTTCGCTCAGTTTCCGAAAATATGTCAGCTATGAGGGAAAGACTATTCATGAGGTGAATTTCTTTCAAAGGTTGTAGTTGAAGAGTCGTACGAGACTAACGTCGAACTTCACATGCTGTATCTCTAGAAATATCCATTCATGTAGTTCATCCTCTAATATACAAATGGTGTTCAATTATATCTCTCCAAACATCTCAGGTTTATAACAAAAATAAAAAAACCGTGAACCATACGTACGGGCCCAGGGAGTGCGTTGGCGGTAAAAGGTATAAAGAAAAACCGGTTCAAACAAATATAATTTATTAACATCAAATAATATAAACAGTCAATATTAGTCCCCAGAAATGTGACCGTAAGCAAATAGCAAAGGAGACTCAAGAGGACGGGGAGGACAGGAGGTTTGGTATGTTGTTACCTTGGCTGTGGAGATAGCGGTGGTCTTCAAGAGGCGCTGTGGGTCCGTCTCTCGGGAGCAGCTCCGTTTGCGTTAAACACTCGACGAGAGCCTCACCAAAAAATGCCTGCTGCTCGCGGGTGGATACCGCTATATATATCGTGGGCCCATTTTCCCCAAGGGGTCATAGGCCCCTATCGACCGGTACTATGACGGAGGATTACGCCTCCCGCCTAGCTGCTCTACCGACACCCTCTGAGTAAGGTACGGCTCAACCTCAGGTTTATACGTCGGACTTTCCTAGCTCAAACTATCGCATACTGGATGGGGCATATCTCAAAGCAACGCGTAAATAGCTTTAGCTCAGAGCCTTAGCAAAATTGGAAGCTAAAGCACGTTGAACGCAACAATGTCCGGGGATTCTAAGAAATTGCATGACTTGGAGAACCGGGCTGGGATAAAATTCCTCAACAGAAAGAGAAACAGGCTGAAGAAAAAAGTGAGCGCATATGTTCTGTAAGTGTGGACTCTTTGACTCCAGAATATAAAATAAAACTTAGGAGCAAGCAATTCAAGTGGGGCAGAGAGTCCAAAGAACCCTGTTTTAAACGACTCCACAAATGTTCCAAAAAGTCGAAGATATTGTTTTGGCCGAAGGACGATTATAGGTATTCCATGTAGCGGAAGAAATTAGCATTTCAGTGGCTACAGGTTGAACCATCATTCATCAGCATTCAGACATGACTGAAATCAGTGAAAGATGGGCTCCGCGAATGCTGACACCGTTCCAGAAAGATGCCCAACTTCAGATGTGTCAAGAGAACATGCAACTGGTTAGTGAGAATGGGCAATATTTTTTCATCACTTGGAGAATCGCGATGAGACGTGGGTCTGTCATTATAATGAAAGAATCTTAACGTGATCGAGTCTAAAATGGAGTCTATGTAGTTGAAGCATAAGACGTCTCCCACTCCCAAGATGTTCAAGGCTGCCAAATCTGTTGAAAGAGTCATAGCAAATGCTCTCTGGGGTGAGGAAGGTTAGAGAGAGAAGTTTTACTACTGTAGCCCATGCCACAAAAGACGAATATTACAGGAAAAAGCTACGAAAACACTATGACTACTTTGCGCGAGTTGATCAAGGAGAAAAAGTGAGGAAAGCCCTCTTCAACCATACTGCTCCTGCACGACGATACGCCGATGCACACGTTAGGATAAGCAGAGGATTTCATCCGAGACTGTGGGCTCCAAAAGCCTTGCCATTCACTCTGCAGCCCAGAATTGGCTCCCTCTGATTTTTTTTCTTCCAAAATTTGAAGAAATTTCTCAGATGGCAGCGTTTTTCGTGTGGTCCAGATGTCATAGCAGAAATGAAGACGTGTTTTGATAACCAATTCAAAGAATTTTTTCAACGGAATCACGTCTTCACAGTCTAAGTGGTCTAACTCTAACGAACACCAAAAAGACCAAAGGGATAAAAATATGGTTTATGAACCTCTGCTATTCTTTTATTACCGAAGTAGATATATTATTGAACGTCCTCAATCAGAAGCTACAACGGCTAGCGCTTTGTCAAATTGCAATCAAGAAGACGAGCCACTGTTGTACCAAATTATTTTGTACTTCAACCAATATTAACTTCACACAAACCAACAATTCCCGTAGTAATCGTGTCTGGCTCCTGTCCTTTACTATCTGCCTTCAGTAGAGTACCTTGGACTCGTGCTCAAAATTATCTTATGCTAAATTTTAATTTCCTATGCTGTAGAAAATATTTCTTTTGAAGACAGAGGACGAAGAGAGAAAAAAAACTTCCTTGCCCAACTTGAATAAATTCGCGAGAGAAGTGAGACAGTTCATGTCCCTATTGGGTATTAGATGAGCGGCTTTCATTTTTTGACATTTGAAAATGCTTTTCGAGACCATCTGATATTAATTAGACTGTCATTGATTACCTAAATTATGCAATGAACAAGACGATTTAACGTTTATAGACTTGGTGGAAGTCAAAATGAAATACAGTCTGAATGCATTTTCTCGTATTTTAAAGAGTTAAGAGGACATTAAAACAGGCGCACATGGATTAAGTTTTAAAGTATTTAATTTCACCTTACTAGTGTTAAAACAAAGATCCTTACAATGCATACTTATCTGGTATCATTAAAGTATACATTATGGAGACAAATATCTTGTCTCTCCTTCGAGATACGAAAATTCAGACTCAGTGTACGTCCTTTCGAGTACGTTCGAGTAAGCATTAAAATATATTAACTGAAATTAATCAAAATAAACACGGTCACACCCTTGCTTGTAACAAAGGAATGAAAGGTGTTTCTTTACTTAGGGAAGACAATTACGTTTTCATACCATACACACAATTAGAAGTGCTGGAAAAAATTCTTTGCGCTAGAAACAAAATTGTGGTGGAAATAATGGGTGGCTTCTGCAAGATATATTCATCTCGTTGATGGAAGGTTATCTGTCCCTTCGAGTTTTATTCAATAAATGGGATGCGTGCAGACTTAGAACTTAACTTGGGATGTTCTTGGATGAGAAAACCTGATAGTGGACAGAGAAATGAACTACAGGCGAAGTCAAATAAAAGGTTGGAAAAATGTGTAAGGTAAAAGATTCATATGTGTAATATAGCCAGCATCCCCAAATGTGCGAGTTTGCGTCATGTGCGAAATAGCCAACTCACCCAAAGTATAAATAATACAACTATAAATGTTCTCTCCATTTTTTTTCGGGTTGGCTGCGTCAACTTTTATTCAGATGACGTTTCGTGGCCTATGCTGGCCACATCTTCAGATCAGGTCTGAGTGATGACTCAGACCTGGTCTGAGTCATCACTCAGACCTGATCTGAAGATGTGGCCAGCATAGGCCATGAAACGTCATCTGAATAAAACTTGACGCAGCTAACCCGAAAACAATGGAGAGAACTGTAATCCAGCGCTGCAAATGCCTCAAACAAAAATTTACAACTATAAATGGTTTGTAAAAAGAACTCACACCGATAAAAATAAAAATTTCAACAAGGATATTTACGAAAAAGAAGATTAATTTAGGAAAAATAAAGCCCTTGATATGAAAAGCCAACTGCAGTACTCTAGAATGTATCGTGCCGGCCCTACCACCGCAATCTATTGGTCGCGCGTTCGAACCCTCCTGAGGAATAGATGTTGAGCATACCTTAGAACAACTGTCTTAAGACAGCCAATGTATTGCAACCTTAGAAGTCAGATACCCACTAGAATCTCTATA
Organism: Ceriagrion tenellum; assembly: GCA_963169105.1. Classification (NCBI taxonomy): domain Eukaryota; kingdom Metazoa; phylum Arthropoda; class Insecta; order Odonata; family Coenagrionidae; genus Ceriagrion; species Ceriagrion tenellum. Next base: position 98,494,423 of record OY720644.1, read on the forward strand.
TGTACATTGCACATAAATGGCTAATAAACACTCGATGTCAAAGAGCTCCCTAACTACCCTTGTTAGGGGAATCTACCGCACCCTTAGTGTTAAAGGACAGGAACATTTTTAGTCAACGACTGGCAAATCGTTATTATATCTCTGCTATTGAAGTGTGAAAAAAACTCTGCAAAAAGTATCGAAGGATTGGATTGGATATTTGAGGAGGCGACCGACGGCTAAGGTCATTTGCGTCATAGGGGATAGGTGAGGGAGGAAGGGTGAATAGAAACCCGGCGTCGGCATTAGCCTACTCTTAACGAAAGGCGGCAAGGTGACCACAGCTTAGCGTCTCATCTGATAGGCGAATTACTGTACTTGAAGTGCTCTCCACTATACACTCAAGTAGGGATCGGGTTCCTCTGAAAAACATCCGACTCTGCAGGGATTTGAACCCTGGCCACCTGTGTGGTAGTCGAGAACTCTAGCCACCACACCTACCCGATCCCTCGAAAAGTATTGAAATTATGTGTCAGGTTGGCAGTGAATCTATTCAATGAATGACTTGTGGATAAGACCAGCGTAGAGTGATAGAAAATAAATCTTATGCTATTTGCTCCAGATAGATTGTGCCAATGGATTTTATCAATACACATCATTGCTCATTACGTCCCTCTTACAGTTAATTAACCCATGAGCGCAGTAGTGACGATGGAATTTGGTCCATTCCTTTGTTTTTTTTAATGTCCTGAAATAGATTTTAATTTTCATGAAACTAAATGTATTCGTTGTGATAGGAGATCTTTCAGCTCTCTGAGTTAATGAATGGATTTTTTTGTTTTAACCTAGATCAGCAGTTGCCAACCTGTGATTCCTATCCCATAATTGATACGTACCATGGGGAGGAGGATTACGCGATAAAAGCCGTATACGTAACAAATTGACTGTATTTGATTAGTATTCCGTTAAAACTAAGGTTATCATGATTACATGAATACTAGGCGTAACTTCGCCTTTTTTCCGAAATCTTTTTTTAGGTTTTTGTAATTATTTTTCTTATAATCAATTTGAAATCTTTCATATTTATTTATTTATCAAAATTGTAACGAAACAATTGTATCGTAATATCATTTTTCAATTTTTTGTATGGTGCAACGTCTGATTATTTTTTTATTATTGTTTATGTTTTGATTTTGTTTTAATTAGCCGTATTTTTTAAAATGTTTTAATTTATTTTAGTATGGAAATGTATGCTCGATTGTTGGAGTTGGGGGAATGAGACAGATGGGAAGCTGAAAGGAGCTGCTCTGTGAAATATTGAAGATTGGAGAATAAATTTGGAAAACTTGTCCTTTTGCCGAGTAGACATAGTTCGCGTCCACGTCTGTAGCGTCGGACTATATCTACTCGACAAAACAACACATGTTTTCCAATGTTTATTTTCCAATTTTTATTTTCCAATCTTCAATCTTATACAGGGCAGCTCCTTTCACCTTCCCATCTGTCCTATTCCCCCAAATCCAACAATCAAGCATACATTTCCATACAAAAATAAATTAAAACGTTAAAACAAAATAAAAACATAAACAATAATAAAAAATAATCAGATGTCACGATGGAGTTATAATTAAAACAACGGTTTAGAGTTGTTAATCTCTTATGGATTTCAGAGGTAAAGATGCGGTAAAAGAGGGAAATTAAGTGATGAATTGGTGTGAGGCGTCGGGAAAATGGAAGTTCAAAGTCATAGTTATATACGGCATGTGATGTAGCGACCTACGTTCTCTCTGGCCAATACGATATACAGGACGCTAAACAAGAATTCCATACATTCGTAATGAACAATTTTGAGTCAATTCATACATTGTCTTGCGTTCGTGCGTAAGAAAAACACGAGCGACGATCTTCTCGAGTGAAGGCGAGAGAGTGGAAATACATATGAGAACCCTGCTGTTAATTTGTGTGGGAATGACGGCGCGCTCGAAACAATTGACAATCGGATGGCGAGGGACCAAGAGAGACGCTTCTCTTTGAGGGATGATGACTGCGATTGCCAGGATGTGTTTTTGTGGAGATGGTGAGGCGACGGAAGAGAGGGTATAGAAATAGAATAGAACAGAAAAAAATAGGAAACAATTTTATTGTCCTGGGACAAAGTCCCTTAGGAGATTGAATTAGATTACACGCCTTCATGAGGAGTGTAACATACAAACAAAATACTAAGTCTTAAAAAAAAACAAACAAACAACTTTAAAGTAAGCACAGACAAATGTAAAAGGAGCGAGGTGAATGAAAATGAAAAAAAAATATCAATAATCTAAATAATATGTTAAAACAAAAATTTACAATCTGTAATACCTATAAATATGAAAAGCAAACAAACAGATATTTTATAAGATGGAAAAACAGCAAATGGTTATAGTGAACAAGTAACAATATCATCTCATATAATTATGTCTTCATATATAAATGAGAGAGAACATTTGGGAGACAAAAAAGACAATTAGGAGGTGTATGGAAGAGGGGATGGGAAGGATGAAAAGGGGTTTGTGATGATCGCTCTGTTGTGGGGGTGTGGGAGATGTGAGAAGTTCAGGGTGCGAAGAGGGACCCTTGAGGATGTGAGGGAATCGAGTATTTTTTTTATCCTTCACTTTTATTTTGCTCCGGCTCGGGATGAAGGGGTCGCAAGTTCAAGACCCATACTTTAGGCGGATGTATTCTTATTGCCTCAAATAGTTGCCTCTCGTAGCTTGGCATAAAGAAGGCATCAGATGATAGCGGCTCGGCACAGTAGTGGCTTTATGTGTCGTAACCACACTTGCTTTTTTATCCTTGTTCCTATTTCGGTCGCCGAGTCCCTCTGTTGGTCAAAAGGGTGGAATAGATTACGCACACGCCTGCGGGGCATGGGAACTCGGAAAAAATATATCTCTCTCGGAGGCGATTGCCGTGGCCTTTGGTCCGAGAAGTCGTTCCGAGGGATTCAGGAGCGGGTTAGTTTACCCGGCGGCGACTAAATCACGAATGGACAAGGAATGCGACCGTCGTTTCGGAACGGCACTCAGCGGGTTATAGCCTCGTATTCATTCATCAATTTCATTCATCTGCCTCGTTGGCCGTCAAAAATGGTCCACATTTGTGAGTCGGACATGCAGAGGCATCGTTCGACTCGGCTGTGTTATGATCCAAAAGAGCGTCGCGAACATAGAAGCTATTTCAGTGAATCCATACGCTCCCGGACCTCAACTTGGCCAAGATCTGGACCCAAGAGTGATAAAAATGCTTGGTCCAATTTGAACCGAGAGAAATGCCTCATAACTTAATTTTTTTATTCAATGAACACCATCTACATGTTGGCTTTTGTCATTCTTTACTATACAACCACAATAGAATTGATAATATAATAATATTGATGCTGTTACCGACCGGATTCAAATTTTCCTCTTGGTACGTGAACTAAATTATCCTTGTGGTTGAAAATTAAAATAAAAATTTTTCATATTTTCCCATGCATAAAAAATTGACAAAAGCTGAGTAATATAGGCAGAAAGTATTTATAGCAAAAGAGAGTTTTAGAAAATATTTCACGAGGCCATTGCAGAGATGAGCGCAAACATTAATGCTTCCTCCCAATAAACGTCAAAAGATCGGTTCGTGGGAGGATCCTTGAGTAGGAATATATGTATACTATGTAAGTGTCTCAGCATATTTCATTTTTACTGGGGTATAAACTCGGGCATATGGAAACTTCTTATTTGGAACGCATTTGGTGTATTCTTGTCTAATGTCAAATATATTTTGTCGCGAAAAATGAGTAATAGCAGCACTAAGGTAAAACCCATTTTTCGGCTAAGCGATTAGAATATATTGTTTAACCTTAATCAGAAACTAGCTAGAAAATGCAATACTCTTTGTAACGTGGAACCACTCATATATCTGGATCCTGAAGGACAAGGAAAAAGTCATTTGGAAATTTCTACAGCGAGGAACAGGGATGTAGGAACGTGTAAATGTTCAGAAATATGGAACCCAAAGGACAAGAAGAAAAGTAATTTGGAAATTTCAACCACGTGGAAGGGGGCAGCGGGAATATTTGGGTAAAAATTTTGGGAAAATCAATCATAGACAGTTACTATGACGGCTACTTGGACATGATCCTTCGTCGAAAACATATGGGATGGCTATGAGAAACTAACCCAATACTTCGAAAATAAAATAGCATGGTCATGTTCGTGATCAATTTCAATCATGCCTTCGACTGAGGGATCCATATCATTGAATTTTATTTATATCTGCTCATAATCACCTTTTCCGTTGTGTATGATTTATGCAGTAAGACTCAAGCATATTGGCATGGATAAAAAGTTTTCGTGTGGTTGAAAAAAATATCTCATTATTTAACATTAGCCCACGGATTATAATCGACAAAAGCTGAGTTATATTGGCAAAAATTTATGGCAGAAGAGAGTTTTAGAGAGGAATCGGGTTGGTGTGGTGGCTAGAGTACTGGCTCGCCATACGGGTGACGAGGGTTTAAATCCCTGCAGAGGAGGATGTTTTTGAGAGAAAACCCGATCCCTACTTGAGTGTCTTGTGGAGGGAACTTCAAGCACAGTACACTGTCTGTCGGATGAGACGTTAAGCCGTGGTCCCCTTAAGCGCCTTTCGTTATGTGCAGGCTAATACCGACGCCGGGTTTCTACCCACCGTTCCTCCCTTACCCATCCCCTATGGCGCAAATGACCATAGCTGGCGGTCGCCTCCCCAAATATCCAATCCAATCCAAGAGAGTTTTAGAAAATATTATTCTATATTCTCGCTGCAGCATTTTTCCTAACTTCCCTGGCACTACATGAAGACTTCTATTTTTTTCTTTCTTCCTCGTTCCTTTGGCTAGAGTATGCTTTTTAAAATCCACGAATGCATGCGCATATCCGCACAGACTCATGCAAAGTCCTCCGCAACGCCATGACGATGGCCAGTCGCGTCCAACCCCTTCTTCGGCCAGTGACTTCACTAGGCTCTTGGATTTATTGCCTCCGCCGCTTCTGATGCCGCGGGAGACGTGCCACGGCCACCGACGCCAAATTCCGCTAATGGACGACGCCCTCTGCAGGCGCCACAGAGGCACTCCTCCCTCTTTCCCTAAGGTCCCTTCCCGCCCACCCTCCAGACACACCGCCTTTCCACCCCGCAACACTTGACGCGTTGGATTCGGAGCTGGTCGTTACTCAGCCTCCTTCTCTTAAAGATACTTCCCTTTGGTCATAAGAACATTACTTAACCTCCTTGGTCCTGGCGTATTGTATACAATGCATAGAATTTTGAGATTTTTTCCCGCTTAGCAACGCAAAATATTGGCAATGCCACTAGTTCAGCGCTTGGTGATAAGTGACAGCATCATTAAGAACCTTAATTCACAGAGGTATTAACTCTGCAAAGATGGATTACATCGCAAAACGTAAGTATGAAGAATTTTCCAAAAATAATGCTGTGTATGTCTCGGGACTGAGGAAGATAAGACCCGTTCTCTTTGACCGTAAGGATGTAACTTAGGAGCGTGACGTAACTTAAGAATCTTTCTCATCATACGTATGAAAATTACTGAGAGAATGTAGTGTACATCAAGGTAGTTTGAGCGAAATATCATTTCACTTAGAAATCCATAAATTTGTTTTTAAGGTAGTGCGAGCGAGATAGTTCCCTAATCATAATAGAGACTATATTCGATATATACGTTTTAATTTCACCAGCTGTGAGACGCACGAAGTAAATATTGCATTGTTTATGGTGCAATAAAATAGTTTTACATGTCAGAAATTGTATCCATGAAATTGTAATCAAATGAAAATATCTAATAATTCTTTACCTTGACTCATTTTTTTCTCGCGGTACGTTTGAAAATCTTTCAAAACGGAAGGTTTATTGTGATCCCGAAGAATTTACTGCGGTGACAGTATGATTGATTTTCGAAAATAGTAGAGAAAACAAACATAGAGTGCATACGTGTAGCATTTCCCATGTAAAAGGGCTGGTAGTTTTTAGCCAATGTCTCCAAAGGTAATGTGGTAAGGGGTTAAATTTTGGTGTCATTAGAAGGGTTAAATATTTTTTTTTAATGAGACCAAATTCATTTCTAGGTAAAATGATATTTCACTCAAACTACCTTCGACCGTAAGGGCATTACCTAAGAGCGTGACGTAACTTAAGATTCGTTCTCATCATGCGTATGGAAATAACTGAGAGAATGTAGCTTAGATCAAGGCAGTTCGAGCGAAATATCATTTCACTTAGAAATCCATTAATTTGCTTTTATTTAAAAGAAAATAGCTTTCTCTTCTAAAGATACAAAAATATCAGCCCCTTACCGAACGAATTTCTGAGATTTTTGATGAAAATTTCCTGCTCTTTTATGTGAGAAATGGAGCGTGTATGCACTCCATAAAGATCTAATGTAAAAAATGAGGAATTTAAAGCCCCTAGATCTCGTGAAAACATTGATTTTTTCAGAATGACAGGAAACATCCGTGGTGGAGTTTTAAACGTGCCGCGTGAAAAAATGAGGCAACTTCTGTTGATATTTTTATTTGATTACTTAGAATTTTAGTCGTACAAAAGTATATTATGGCACCATTAATTATGCAGTATTTAATTCATGCATCCTACGACTGCTGAAATCAAAACGTATAAATCGAATATGGTGTAGGGAGTTGTATGGTGTAGGTATTATGACTAGGGAACTATCTCGCTTAAACTAACTTAAGCGTAGACGGCAACCACCCGCGTATTCAAATCTACCGAACAGGTAGACCTCTCTCTACCTCTCTCATTTCTGAAGCTGTAAAAAGTTGACTGAGTAGTGTTCCTCACGATTAGCTGCTGACTTGTGAATGGTTCCCATATTAATGTTCCACTTGGTCAACGTAAGAATTTACTATTCTTTATGACTGATATTCTTTTTAAATCGTGTATCGCCGGAACTTGAACCATCTTTTGCGCTCATACCGACACCAATGCTCAATTATAACAGAAAAAATAATCGAACTTTTCCTCAGGATATTTTTATACTATTGAATCAAAAGTGCAATTGTTTATTCTGTTATATTATAACGAACTTCCGCGATATCACGCCTGAATTTATTGAAATCACAAATGCTCATGGCTATTCGTCAGTTACGCTCCCTAATGCATACAATTGTGATCAGTTCATACAACTAAATCTTCTGCTATGTTTTAGTGCTCTGTGTGGGCCGTGTTCAACTCTTTGCCTCATTGTTGTCACCCTAGTGTAGAGGAGGGGGGCACCATAGCACGCCTCCGACGCCGGATCGACGCGTATACACAAGCCAATTTCCGCATTCACAAGAGTGTTTCCTATGCGGTCCAAGTTTGCTTTGACCGAATATGAATGACGGCAAAAACTTGAGTGTATTTGATGCGATAGTATTCACCATACAGTAAGTGATGGGAATGATAGAAGAATATTATTTTAATATTTCCCTATTTCAAGAGTTTTTTGCACAGTATGCGGAATTTAGACGGCATTATATTGAAATGTTTTATTCTCGAGAATTGTGCACTGGTGTGATTCCCTGGGACTGATTCGGGACCTTGGTCATAAAGATTTAACCAAGAAACTTAGTAAAATACAAAGGAAAGCAGTACGCTTTGTTACAAACTGCTACGAGCGTACATGCAGTGTCTCACAACTTCTAGAGGGATTATGGTGGGAGCCCCTAGAGACTCGGAGGCTATACACTAGGCTTAGTTTGATTGACATATTCATAACTGATATTTTTCAGCGCAACACATAATATTATCATGACTCGTCACCACATTTTTAGGTCTAACAGATGCGATAAAATAAGATAGATACACTGCCGATTAGATATGTACAAAAACTCGTTCTCTCCGTGCAAAATAAGCGACCACAATAAAAACTGACCTCCACTGAATACTCTCCCATAATACATGTCACCATTTCACCTCCCAAAAACTTACATCTTTACACGGCTGGTGACCTAACACCACCTGCCACACGCCCATGCGGTGGCTCGCAGGGTATTATGCATATGTAGAAGTAGAGAACTATCAAAAAGAAGTAATTTCGCCCTTCTGCTCTCACTGAACCCGCCTGGTCAGCAACAACCAAGAAATAAATTGTAAAAATAAGTAAGATCATCGCCAAGGAAAATAAGTACTTCCCTCGGCTGATACGGGAGGCGATCGAAATAGCTTTATAATCCAAATAACTTCAACAAGGAAAATGGCTAGCCGCTCACCTCTACCTTTTAAACGGATTTGCAACAATCCAAGACCCTCGGACTTCCCAGCCCATCAGAGTAGCCCGGAATAGATTCCAACGGACACTTAACGGATCAGAGCCCTATATTTAGCGACAGACAATTCTCTCGTTCATTAGAACCTGATAAAGCCGACTGAAATGTAGGCGAAACGGTCGTCCACAAAAATGGTGCTACGCAAGGAGAACCCGAAAAATACCAGTAAATATAATTCTTTTTATTTTATGAGAATTTCGTTTACTGCGTTAGTATAAGGCAAATGGATAAAATATTGATAGAATTGCTTTTATATTATAGAGTTTGCTATGGAAGTAGAGGCGATTTGTTCATTTAAAGGAAACCTAGTTGGAGTTTTTTGAACATGATCTTTAAAAATATAATAAATTAAAATATGCGTTCTATTATTATGTGCATAGATTTCAAATTAAATAAAGTTTCGTCATGCATGACGGTGTCTTTTTTACTAGCGTTTTATAATCAAATTGTCATCTCTGCCACATAATAAATAGTTTAACATGACGAAATTCCTCGACAGGAATCCTATTTTTTTCTGTGACGTTGGCGACGTACGTTTTTTCTTCACTACGCGTGTCTGTAGTGCGCCCGAGCACCCATTCCCCTAAATTATTTTTTATCCTCCTTTCGACCGGACTGACTGAAGTGAGTGATACCTCCCGCAGCTGTTTTTGCGCATCCGAATCCTCTTCGCGGGCAACGCAGAGCTCCGCCAGTCTCACGACAGTTTGTCCGCGTGTTTTTCGCGGCCCGCGTGGTGGCGCTAGTGACGTGCGTCCCTCGGGACGGCGTGACGCAAAAGGGGGAGGGGTGGCAGGGCTCCGCGACGCTCCTTATAATATACCGGATACGCAGCAGGATGCGAGGGGAAGGTCGGGTTGAGGGCAGGGGCTGAGAGAGAGGTCGGTTTAGTCCCGTGCTCACGGTCGGGATCGCGCCCGCGAAAAAGTTTGCGCAACCCAAGTTTGCGAGCACAGTCCTCCTTGGCCACAGACCCCTAAACGTGACTTGCTTTTTATTCCCGTCCTCTGATGTATGAGAGAATGCAACGACGTCGAAAACATTTGGTCTGCTGCCCCCAAAACAGGATGTATCTAAGACTTTTTATTTGTCTGAGGGTAATGATATTGGTAAACTTTGAGGGCTTTGCATTTATGTTGATGAAGTTAGAGCAGATCGTACACATCCACTAATTATTTTCCAAAACCTTTTATCTACACAATATATTTCGTCTATACTTTGTCATCAGGATTCTTCTTTTGTAAATTATCCTTTTATGTATTTATTAGGTGTTATAGGCTTGGTCTTGTGGATATTTCTCCGTTCACTGGATGATTACACCTCCCGCTCCATTATGGAAATTCCACAGGTACTTCTGAGAGTCAATCTTTTTTTTACTTATTTGCCAGACGATTCTGTTGACCCGTATGTCTTTGGAGTTGCAATAGGCTGCTAAGCCTATCATCAGGTTTTCCAGGGACCGGACCAACAGAACTTGACATACATCCATGTCCTGGGTGGTGAAAAACCCACCCAGGCGAGACTCGAAACCGTGACCCTCAGTTTAGCTGGCGAGGTTCCTATATTGCGCTATATTTTTCTGTTTGTTTTTGTTCATTTTTTTCCTTAGTATTTCTGCAACTGTGGCAGAGAAATTTGTGGGATTGTCCTGAATACATCGGCACACTTCAGTTCTCAAGAACGACAAGAAATTGACCGATATGCGTAGAATTAAGGTCTGTCGGGTTTCCACCGGGTAATCAGGTCCATATTTCACGACGTTTCGGAGAAGGAGTTGCTCTCCATCCATCTCCAACTGTTGGAGAACAAGTCATTCTCCGAAACGTCGAGAGATATGTACCTACTCATCCGGTGGAATACTCGAGAGACCTGTATGCAGCAGATACGCGGGGAAAATCTACTATCTTTCATCACATATGCACACATGTTACGCTAGATAAAATGCCGTTAGCTATTGTTCTGAATGCACACGATGATTGTGGAAAATATTTGGGGAAGCTAACTCTTGAAAATGACGTTGTAAACTGTGAAACTGGTTGAAAAAAATAAATTTTCTGGAAAACTTGCAGATTGATAATTTTTTTCTTAATGGATAATTTCCACAAAGTTAACCCGTCAACGATTATTTTTTCTCTTCTGTAATCATGCTTGCAAATTCGTTTATTCCCATAAAATGTCGAATCCCTCCGGATTATCATCTCCCTGATAGTGATCCGTATGATTTTCTTTTTTATAGTTCTTTTGTAGGTATATACACTTAGTCGCTTCTCGCAAAACCCGTTGGATGTACAGCTTTCTTTTTCTGCACCAAGATTAAAAGGCCTTTCATTTCTTATCCAGCTTTCCAATGGTCCATATCTCTGAGTTATATAGTGCCACTCTCAGCAAAAATATTTCCATGCACTGAAATTCAATAATTAGGAAGAGAAATTTACAGCATTTCTTGGCTTCCCAGACTAGAGGCAATGTACGAATAAAGAAATATTTTATCTTTATCGATTCCGAAAAATAACGGGATTCTGATCCACTTTAATGATTAAGATATGAAGGGGACAGCTTTTAAGGTCATTTATATTATTTAACTAAATAACTGCGTCACTTAGTTTATTTTCAGTTCGGGTATATCCGTTTCTTGGCAGTCATTTTCACTGAAAACGTGAGAATTGAAAACTTTTGTCTGAAATGAGGAATGTATGACAGTAACATACTATGATACCAAACCCAACGAATTATCCGCCGGAAAGTATGTGAAATCAGTTCCTACCAGACTGGGCGTGACAGGCAACGTCTAAAATCCACACAACCTTGGTTCAATTTAGGCCTTTTAGTATTTTTTCCGTACACTTTCTTCACATTCGTGAGTTAAATGCCACGGTCACATTTAGAGTGATGAATATTTTATGGTTTTTATGACTTTACCTTCACACGTTAGGCAATAGTGGTGGTGTTTACACGGAAACGCTGTCACGCAGGGAAAGGGTCGATGAGCTAAGTAAAGCCCTCCTCGTCACCATGTATACCCGTCCCCATATCTACTCCCTCCTACGCTACTCCCATTTCTTCTGTCCTCCTCATCCACTTCCTAGGCAGACGGACCACCCGCAGCATTCATTCAACCACGTCTCTAATGAACGTAAAGCGGTTTTATGTTTGGCGTCTGTTTTGAGGTAATGGCTCCTCGGGTTCAATCGCTGCTAGCTCTACTTTTGGTGAGGTTATTGGCTCCAACTCTGCCCGTCTCTTTGCTTTTCTTTCGTGCATAGCCTAAGTAGAGACAGAAAAGATATTAATTGAAATGAATTGGACTTGTAATTTAATCTACTACTTTACCAATGACCAAAAACTTCTATAGCAAGAAATAATTATCATCAGGGTTGATAGAATTTATGTATTTCCCTTGCTCATACTATTTTGAAATAGCCTTTCTTGTGCATAAACATGGTAAACTAAGATAAAAACACCACCTATACAGTCTATTTTCTGTGGTATTCCATTTATTTTTGTCATGATTACAATTTTTTGCTGGAAATAACTCATATAATGTTTTCAATTGCTTTGTAAGAATGGAATAATACAACATTGCTGTAGAATAATATAATAACAACAGACACACAGTGGAATAATAATATAACAAATAATGGAATTATAACGACATGAAATTGGAGGAATGTAATGTGAAACTAATAGTACAAACCTGCTTTATTATCATTACTGGGGTAATAAGGCCAGTTTGCGCCAAGCCATTTCGAGTATTCTCAAAAAATATAAACTTTTATCGCGAGTAAGGTGAAATTTCTGTTTATAAATCATTACAGTACATTTTTGATTAAAGTTAATTTGTCATTTAAACATAAAACCCCCAGTTAAGTTTCTAACACCTACTTGATTGTCACGATAACTCAGTTCCGTACGTCCGTGTTCACAAAAAGGGCGAAGTCCCGTTTTGAGGATTCACTCTGTGTCACAGTTGGTACACCGCATCCAATTATTCTTTCTTCGTTTGTCAAAAAGTGTCTGTAGAAATGACCCCAGTAGAAATCCTTTTCTCGAGTCACCTTTGCGGGATTTCACGCCTTATTCTTCTGGCGAGAGCTAATAGCGGCTAATGTTGACAGGAATTTAGGAATTTATAGCTGTTAGCTGAGAACCGCAGCTTATACATTCGATGACCTTATTTTTATCGAATTTTGTCATTCTTTGGGGTTGCCAGGAGGGTTTCTTGCCGAATAATCGATAATTACTAATAATAGCCTAATAATATAATAATCAAGAATGCCTAATTGGCTATTGATCAGGGATTAAGGGTTATTTTCCTGTAGTTCGCGTTTCAACAGGGATGGTACTTGGGTCAGGTATTTCCGACACAGAAATTGGGGCAGAAGGTAATTTCGGAAAAATACTTAGATGGAACACGTATACGCCACATGCCTTAAAACCATTAGATGCATTAGCTGGAATTGCTGCATGATACCACGCTTTCAATAAAAGTTAGGGAAAATTGAGTATAAAAATAGATCATTCCGGATATTGGCGATGGAAAGTGTCCACAGCGCCACTCCAGTACACTAACTTGCTTGAAGAAGCTGTTTACCAGAGGCTGAAGCTCGTGAGTGAAGTAAGCAAGAAGGAACTGCGTCGTAATGTCAAGTTCTTCTCCAACATTCATCACACAAAAGCCATACCTACACCGTGGATGGAGTAAACTTAAAATGTTCAAATACAGTAAAAAAAAGTATCTTGGAATTACCTTAACTTCAGATATGTCGTGGGGAACACACATACAAAACATATACGACACAGCATTAAAGAAACTAGGTTTTGGTAGGAGCGTCTGAAGAAATTACAACTTGGCTGTTTCTTCAGACTACTATGAAGGATTTCCACGAAGTCACGCTCGCTACCATTACTAAAAAACTAGTTTTGTTAGGCGTTTTACAGGAAGGTCCTCGAATGAAGAATTAAAGAGAGATATCTACTCCTTCGCTCTGGTTAGGCCACACCTCGAATACGCCGCGAGCATTTGGGACCCTAGACATAAAGATTTAACTAAAAAAATTAACGAAATGCAAATAAAAGCAGCACGCTCCGTTAGAAACTTCTACGAACGTACATATAGTGTTACACAACTGTTAGAGGGATAAAGGCGGGAGCCTCTAGATACTCGTAGGCTGCACGCTAGGCTTAGGCTGCTTGAGATATTCAGAATTGGTGTATTTCAAAGCGACATAGAGAATATTATCATGACGCCTCACTACATTTCTAGGTCTGACAGATGCGATAAAATAAGAGAGATACTCTGCCGAACAGATAGGTACAAAAACTCGTTTTTTCCGCGCACAATGAGCGACCACGATAAAAACTGATCTCCTCGTAATACACTCCCGTAGTACATGTCACCATTTCACCTTCAATAATTTTACACCTTTACACGGCTGGTGACCTACCACCCACAGCCACATGCCCTTGCGGTGGCTCGCGGGGTAGTATGTAGACGTAGAACATTTAAATCTAAATGGCCTCTGTACCAATTGAGTAAGAGTTGGCAGTTTCCAGGAGAGCGGTGTCGGTTAAAATGACGCAAAAAGTCACAGAACACCTGCGATATCACGTATCCTTTTCGTATCATAAGAAATACACTCCCTTTACCCGGCCGGCCCCGGTGGCGGCGGAGTAAAGTCCTCGCTGCTGGACTGAGGGTCGCGGGTTCGAGTCCCGCCTGGGTGGGTTTTTCACCACCCAGGACATGGATGTATGTCAAGTTCTGTTGATCCGGTCCCTGGAAAACCTGTTGACAGGCTCAGCAGCCTATCGGGATTCCGGGGACATACGGGCCAACAGAATCGTCCGGCAGCAAGAAAAAAAGCAGATCATTTCCATATTCACTTCCCGTGAACTACTGTATAAATAACCGCATGTGGGGTCCAATTTATACCAGAAGTATTAAAGCAAGCCATAATAGAAAAATGCTCCCCTTTCTTAATGCGTTGCTTCATTTTTCTCGATACGTTTTCTTGACCACAAAAAATTAATTGCTGCCCAAATTCGCTGGCATTGTACATCTGATGCGGTTGTAGACCCATTTCGTTACAAGTTTGACCCGAGAGCTAAATAAAGTGATTTACTGTTCTTTTTGAAGTATCATTACAGAAGCAGACGGGTCTACAATAACTCAGGTTTTTCCCCTTTCTAATAAGAATGTCGGAATTCCTCTTCGTGAATCTTTTTAACCAGTATCATCTTGAAATGATGAGGGAAAATGAGGTTTTTATATTCAACGCATTATTGATTTTAACGTCCTTTGTGCACTCAAGTTTCCTAGTTATGCCCAAACCCACTTATTGAAGTCGAACGTTTCTTTCCTTTAGTTTGTTTTCAATGTCCGCATTGAAATCTAGAGGGCCACTAAGCTTTCTCGTCGATTTCTTATCTCCTTTTTTCATCCAGTCCCTGAATCATCATGCAAACATCCATATTGTTGTAGCTTCTGTTACACTTCTTAAAACGCCTGACTCAGTGTGCCCGTAGATTTAGACCGGGCTTCCCCATTTTTCCAGCCAGATTAAAACCAACTTTTAAGGATACTGGGACAATTTATAGCATTACCTTTATGAATTAATTCGCAGGTGCATAGAGTAAGAAATTCCTCCTAGGAAATCTCACTCCCTGGGTATCGAGGTAACCCAGGAAAGGCAAATGACTTATCCCCTGTGATATTTCGCACTTCGAATGAAAGCAAATTTATCTCTTATTTTTCAATCAACAGACATTCCCTTTTCATGTTTAAAAGCAAGTATGATTTTATAATTAAAATACGCTAGTATTATGATCTTGAACCTACTGTCACAATGTCATATCACACGTCGCGTTCATATGTCTCCATATTAAGAAGAACTACAATGCATTCTGAAATTAAAGATCTACGATATTTTTTGCTATTTTAAAATTTCATCGTACTTGCTTTATGCGCAGCAGAGTATTTTATTCCTCCGAAGCTTGTTATTGCAAACTCTTACCTTCAAATGAGAGTCAAACAGGCAGAACAACTTTTCACGTCACTTGTAGATTTTAACTCCGCTACTCTGGCGTTATTACCCGCAGACGTCATTAGGCATTCTAAATAGCACACTTCCTCGTATAGCGATTGTGTCAAACCGCTCTCTTCATATAAAATGACGCTAATTAGGTTTTTTAACCGCAACAGAATTACATTTCTCATTTATATTTGAAAAAAATACTGACCCCCTGACATCAAATTTGAGCTGACCCCAAATAATTGGGATTATGGCTAAGAAGAAGATTAATATTTGAAAAAATAATCTACCGGCCAAGGCAGGTTTTGTTGAAAGTCGGAGAAACTCCTCGCGGTTTTCTACATTTTCAAGGCCCTACCTATCTCTATTATATCTTTTTCGTCTCTGCATACGCTCTACCTTTATTCATTCCATCAATGAGACCTACTCTCTTTCTTGCCCTTTTCCGATTGTCCAACATCTTTCCCTCTATTACAGTCTTGAGTACACTATCGCCCTTCATCAGCCCTTCCGACCGCCTACCCCGCCTATCTCGGATTTAACTCAGATTTTGCCAATCCTCGCCGAGTATACTAAGCACTTGCTCATTTGTCTTCCTAACAGTCTGTCGCACCTTCTCCATCCATCTCCACACCAACATCTTAGAACTCCTACTGTCAGTTTTTATTCTTACTTCTGAGGGTCCTATTTCCCGCACCATACAATGCTACGCTCCAAGTCAAGCTCTTCCTTGGCTAACGCTATTCTCCTCCAAATGTCTTTGCTGCTATTCCCATATTCTTTGAGCCTACCACCCTAGTAATTAAAATTCTGTACTTCTCTAATATGTGTCCTGCCACTTTTACTATCGGACTCGCTTTCTCGTCCTGGAGAATCTCTTACCATTTGTTTTCTTATGATTTATCCTTGTTTGTGTTTCATCCATTGAAATCTAAAGAATCTACTAAAGCTAACAAAGCTTTCAAAGATCGACTAATTAGAGCCTGATCGTCTGCCAACCTAACAGACTTTATCTGCTGCCCTCCTACCTTGATTCTCTTAAATAGTTCTCCCCATGTCTCACATACGATTTTCTCAGCATCTATCTATCTAATGGCCGGTTGCAAGAACATTAAGTATGGAGTCAATAGTTATGAGATCCATAAAGTTATAGATTTCATAAATATGTTCGGGTTGCAAGAACACATTTACTAGTTACATAACTTATATTATTAATAGTCAATAGTTGATTTGATTTTATCTGCCATCGCCGGATAAAATTTATGAAAGTTTAGCTTATGAGTAATTGCTAATGCAGATGATAATTAGTCAGTAAGAGTAAACCAACTGTTCATTTGACTCAAAACAACACTTTTATCATGTAAATAATTCCCCAAGCGTTTTATTGCGCATCCGCCATCTTTGCAACTTATGGAACTTTCTTGCCATTAGTTATGCCATAAGTTATGAAACCAATAAAATGTATCGAATATTTCTGCAACACTTATTGAATGGGTGCTATGGCTTATGGGTCCCATAACTTGATGGAATACATATGTATCGTTCCTGCAACTGACCATGGCTAATATATAAAAATCTGGTGGTGTATGTCTGTTACTCAATCACTCATTAACCACTAAGTCGATTGAAACAAAATTTGGCAGGAAGATACTTGATATATCTGGTCCACACATAGGCTATAGAACAAGGGCCTTTGGGCCCTAGAGGGCCCTCAAGTGGGCCCTTTCATCGCCAAAAATTAGCCCTGGAAAATAATTCTAGCCTGTATGAGAAAAATGTAAAATATACCTATACTGAATGTACAACAGTCATGGGGTCGAAAGTCACTCTGGGGCTCCAGAGGGCCCATGGTTCCAAAAGAATGATTTCTTAAAATACTCGTAAGTATTGAAAGAATGGTCCGATTTTAGTGAACTTTTCACACATGTAAGTAAAGCTTTTTTAAGGAAACTGGGACTATTAGGACTATAAGGAAGGCCCCTGGACCCCAAGGGCAGCATATTGGGCCGTCTGGTGTCTTATGTGTTTGAAAAACTCAAGTCTAAACATTTGGGTTGAAGTGCAGAGGTTTCTCATTTGGCATATTTTAAT
Organism: Ceriagrion tenellum; assembly: GCA_963169105.1. Lineage (NCBI taxonomy): Eukaryota > Metazoa > Arthropoda > Insecta > Odonata > Coenagrionidae > Ceriagrion > Ceriagrion tenellum. The sequence continues at coordinate 98,511,866 of OY720644.1, forward strand.
TAGTTTTACTAAAGATAGAAGGCTATAGTTTTCGCCATTAGATGAATAAAATATTGCAGTTTCTTATTTTTTCATTCAATTTTCTTATTCGAATAAAATTTCCCTAGAAATCTCGTTTTTAATGTCAAATTCATGTATTTGACTTCTGTCAACAATAGGATAATTCCTTGGTATACGTGGAATTAGCATTAGCTTTGGAAGGGAGATGGCGCCTTTACAATGGCGGCTGGCTTTTATATTTAGAGATATGTATCACAGTGGAAATCTATGCCGTATACTAAAATGTTGCTGATTACGATATTTTCAGGGATATTTTTGCCTAAAATTGGCAAAATTCATTTCAAGTAGACTAATTTAAGTTGTACTCATGTAAAGCAGAAGAATGCCACGATGTTATATTAATGCGGAAAGCCTCTAGAATGCAAATGGCCTGTAGCTTAGTTTACATTTTTTACTGCAAAATAATGTTGAAACTGGGTAAAAATAATGTAATGCGGTTTTCATCTGCTACATAAAAAAATAAAAATAAAATTAAGCTGAGTAAAACAGGAGAATGCCACGATGTTATATTAATTCGACTAGCGTCTGGAATGCGAATGGCCTGTAGTTTAATTTTTGTATGTTACTGCAAAACAATGTTGAAACTCGGTAAGCATAATATAATGCGGTTTTCATCTGCCGATTAAAAAATAAAACTAAAGTTATAGCTGATTTGCGTAGAAAAAAATACATATCATGAGTGACTCGAACCTACAACCAATATGCCCTGTCTTTCTTTCCTCCCCCGTTGAATTTCAACGGGTACCTTTGCTAGTATTAAGTAAAAGTACAATGATTCTAAAGATTCTAAAATTAGATATCTACGATATTTTTTACTATATAAAAAATTCATCGTACTAACCTTATGCCGAGCAGAGTATTTAATCTTTTCTCTGAAGCTTGTTCTGACAAACTCTTCCCTTCAAATGAAAGTCACACAACCTTTTCACGTCGCTTGTAGGTGTGACCTCCGCTACTCTAGCGTTATTACCTGCAGACGAAATTAGAAGTTTGAAATAGCACACTTCCTCATATAGCGTTTGTGTGAAACCGCTCTCTTCATAAAAAAATGGCGCTAATTAGGTTTGCTAACTGCAACAGAATTATATTTATTATTAGTATTAAAAAGCAATTTACCGGTGAAAGATTTTGCTGAAAGTCGGAGAAACTCCTCCCGATTGTCTACATTTTCTAGGCCCTACCTATCTCTATTATATCTTTTTCACCTCTGCATACGCTCTACCCGTATTCATCTCATCAATGAGACCTATATTCTTTCTTGCCCTTTCCCGATTGCCCAACATCTTTCCCTCTATTACAGTCTTGAGCATTCTATGGCCCTTCATCATCCCTTCCGACCACCTACCCCGCCTATCTCGGATTTTATTCAGATTTTTTCAATCCTCGCCAACTATACTAGGCACTTGGTCGTTTGTATTTCTAACAGCTTATTGAACCTTCTCCATCCATCTCCATACCAACATCTCAAAACTACTACTGTCAATTTTCATTCTCCCTTCTGAGGGTCCAAGTTCCCACACCATACAACGCTACATTCTAAATTAAGCTCTTCACCAGGCTGATCCAGGCCAGGCTTCTCCACATCCTAACCCAAGGTCCCCGTAATCACATCCCTTCTGTTACTAAACGCTACCTTGGCTAAAGCTATTCTCTTCACAATGTCTTTGCTACTATTCCCATATCCTTTTAGCCAACCACCCTAGCAATGAGAATGCTCTACTTCTCTAATATGTGTCCTGGTTTTACTACCGGACTCGCTTTCTCGTCCAGTAGAATATCTTACTTTTTGTTTTCTTATGATTTATCCTTATTTTTTATTTCCCTTCATTGTAATCTAAATAATCTACTAAAGCTTGTATAGCTTTCAAAGATCGACTAATCAGAGCCTGATCGTCCGCCAACCTAACAGACTTTATCAGCTGCCCTCCTTCCTTGATTCCCTTAAATAGTTCTCTCCATGCCTCACATACGATTTTCTCAACATATGTTAAAAAACAAAGGCGACAATGGACATCCTTGCCTTACTCCGCGACTTTCGCTTGCCCATTCTGATTCACCGTCAGCCACCCTCAATTGTGCCCTTTGGGCCATGTGTGAGTTTAGGATTAATCTCCTATCTCGCCAATCTATCCCCAATCTACCGAGCATCAGAATTAGTTTTTCCCAATTCGATCTGTCCAGCGCCTTTTCGAAATCAAAAAAGCATGGAAACACTATACAATACAATTATACACTATGGAGATTATTTGCACTAAGCATGTGCTTTTAAATTGTTATCTTTGGGACCCTAAGATATTCGATTAATGGGATTCAACCAGAAAAATTGAGTCCCATTCAGTGACAATTTTTTATCATTATATCCATTGTATGAATGACTTTACTCAAGAGTTTATAAATTTCCTATGCAAGAAGATTTTTTCATTATAACTGATGTCAATGTAGGAATTAGGATCGGAAGTTGGTGACTTTGGCCTCCAAATTCCACTCGTGAGTACTGAAGTATAATGAACTCCCTGAGTTAACAAGGTTAGAGTACGTGCACTGACACGAATGTTTTCGATAACATTTGACCAATCAAATGCCTTTTTTCTTCAAAAAGGACGACATGAGGACGGATTTGAACGAAGAGGATTAAGGGAAAAGAACTGGATTGTGGGGAAAGAAAGAGGTGGAGAAATTGAGGGAGAGCGAGAGACAAAGGGAATATAAATGTGGAATAAATTGAAAGAAATGGGTGAACATGAGTGGAATCTCTTCAGACTCAGCGAATGGAAGGGTTGTATCGTTGAAAAATGATCAACGTTTTGGGTAAGGATTAAACTAAGGTTTCGGATGAGGTTAATATAAAATGAATATGAAACGTTCACGTTAAATATTTTTTTATCAATTCGCAAAAGTAGTTGCTCAAATTTATTAGCAAGTACTTTGGTTAATTTATAGTTTTTATTTCTCTCAACTTGGGCATGATCTTGATCTACTTACATCGTGTCATTAAATGCGTACTGATGGTGTTTATTCCGCCCTAATTTTGCTGAGAAACGCCCTCTTACTTAATTGCATTAATAGCACGTATTAATATAAGTCTTTTGAGTCAATTTGATGCTTATTTGTTTAAAAAAATTGGAATTAATTAAACAGCCATTTTTTATATTTTTCCCTATTCAGTTTTACAGTCCAGTATCTGTAATAGGTTTTTACACAACATTTATTATTCATAGTACTCAAGTTGTTGAAAATACAGGTCGATACAATTATGCAAGTTAATATAAATACAGATCTTTGATAAATACATTATAAGTCCTCCTGAGTCACTGGATCGTCAATAGGTGCTAATGGATGCAAAAAATTATACAGAGCATTGGTGGAGTTAATTTCCATCGCTCCCTTACATCAGTCTAGTTATTGGTGAAATTACATATGTTAACTCTGGAGTGCCCAGCGTTTTTTTCATTTCATTTTCAGTGTTTTAAACATCATTTTAATTTTACGTCATGAAATTTCGTAATTTGTTATTATTTTCTTTAAATATACACCGCTAATTGTCCAAGAAGTAATTATATCGATTGAATATACGTCGGAAACATCTGTAATGAGGACATGTGATAGCTAAAGTAATAAAAAGAACACCATTTGCGTTTCGTATACCTATACAAAAGTTGTTGTGCGGAATGTCACAACCGTATTTCAAAGCCAATGACGGAAGACTGCTCGAGCGGTCCTCAATAAAATGACAATTCTCTGTATTTATTTTCAACGATTTTTGTTGTAAATATTATAAGGATAATATATGCATGCAAATTACGCAAACTCCTAACATAACCACCACATAAAGTTATTCATTGTGTCTTAGCATTGAACGTGTTAATATGTAGTTATTTTTTGTTATTTTTGGAAATATCCTCCTAAAAAAAGTCTTCCGCTCGCGCCTACTTCCTTCTAGTTGCTCCTCTTGCTGCACTTGGCCCTTTCCGCCGCTCTCGGCCCCCCCACCCACCCTAGGATAACTCCCTCCCATCCTCAACTCCCTCCTTCCCCCCTCCCCGCTGCTTGAGTGCTCTGTCCGGTTCGTTAACGAGGGCTGATTCCTCCGATGCGCTCCAATCGAAACAATGAGCATCTCCTTCTTCCCGCTTGCTCCCTCTTTCACCGCTTCCCTCCCCCCCCCCTCCACTCCCCCACCCACCCCCTTGTACAATTTCTTATTCTTGGCGACCCATTCCCTCCTCTCCAATCTCAAATCCACGTCCCCGCCCCTTCTTCTACGCCGGTGGTCCAACGACTGTCCTCTCACCGCCCACTCTGGACCCCCTCCTCCTCCATCTTTCTTCTTCCTCCCCCCTCCCCCCCGCGCCCTCCTCCACCTCCTCGCCCAACTGTCCATCCCCGCCCACTCCTTTCCCCATTGAACCTACATATCCATCCGTCCTTGGGAATCTAAAGGAGGGAAGAGAAGTTTCAGAAATCCACCTAATCAGTGCTCATTTAAAGCCAACTTCGCACTAATTTCAATTAATTCCAGAGCTTCTGCCCCGAGATAAATGAATGAAAGGAGTTGGATGGAATTGAGGTGGCATGCGCTCATGAGGGAAGAGGATGTGAATGGTGGGTTAGGAGAGAGGAGGCGAAGGGAAAAGATGAGAGGAGAGTAGACGGGAGTTACTTCTCCTAATTTTCTTAATTAGTAAAACCAATCTTACAAATGAAGAAAATTATGAGAAGACAGAGTAGATGATCGGAACAGGTAAGAAGGTTTATATTAAAAGTTACTCAGTAACTTTTACAGACCACAGAATAATTTAAACTTCACCACGACCCTGATTTCGATGGCTAAGCATCATCGTCGGGTAATTTTAAAGTGGAATTGCTGCATTTAACCGATAATTGACGAGAGCTAAATACTCTTGAATAAACAAGACGATGGATAAATTAGTTAAAACTTTTACTAAAACCATAGAGTTTAAAATACAAGTTAGAAAACACGATCCAGGTGTCGGCACTAAGCACAATTTTCAGGTGGAGGAGTCTGTTTAACTTGTGTTTTAAACTCGATGGTTTTAGTAAAAGTTTTAACTAATTTATCCATCGTCTTATTTATTAAAATGGATCACCACAAAGTCAGCGAAGACAACATTTTATTTACTCTTGAATAGATCGAAATTTTAAAAATATATTGTGACTCAGATTATAATCTTGTCAATGAACGATTACTTCCTGCCAATTCCCCCTTTCCACCCTTATATAACCTTCCCCTTCTTCCAAATTCGTCCTCTCCGCCAAATGTGTCCCCCCCTTCCTCTTACGGAAAATGAGGTACCTTTCTAATCATCTGATAATTATACTTAACCATCTAAACCAGGGTCGTTGTGAAGTGTGAAGTATTCTTTGGTTTGTAAAAGTCACAAAGTCAATACATTTGTGATGGAATACCAAAATTCATCGAAGATCGAGGTAAGTAGGTGGTAAGGGGTGCTGAAGGCCATGGGAGAGGTTAGATAAGCAGACAATGGTATGAAAGACATGTTCTAAGGTTTTGTGCTGAGGTAAAACGACTGGCAAAAATGGTCCATAACACCTTTCCAGCAGTCTACTGGTTTGAATTAGAACCTATAGTGCATATAAATACTTTTCCTCTGCATTTTAGAGAAAATCGATGCATTTACTTCTTCATGTATGCATAATTGGAATTTCATTAGCTTGGGGTGAGCATATGAACTGATCCCATGATATGATACAGGAAGTACGAGGCTGGAATAAATGCCGTAGAAGAAAATGAAAAAAAATGTCGGGAAATAAAATTGTCGTAGCTTAAGTTTGACGATATGAGCTCATCTTGCGTAAGAGGCTATATCTTTTTGAGACATGGATATTTGAATATAACCTACTTTAATGATTAAGTCAGCGGTAGAGTGAAGGAAATCTTGTAATAGTACTATTGGAGGGAGATACGAGATTTTAGGACGGCATGCTAAAATCCAGAAGAAATAAAGAATTTATAATCGAAATTATATTGAGTGTTTTGGATTAACGTAAAACGTCAGCAATTTAACAGGACATCTGTGATGGGTTAAATTGCTAAAACGATGGATAAAAATTTCATCCTTTCTTAAAGAAAATTTTCTTTAAGAGAAGTGAAAATTCCTTTTTCTGATGTCTGGGTTGGAATATTTATTTTGGTCCGTTTTTTTCTCCGTTCCCCATTTCGTACGCCACCGTGTCCCTCCTCCCCTTTTTTCTGCAATCTCCCTCCTCGCGACTCCTTTCCGCCTCCTGATTGGATGAGGAAATCTCTCGCATTCGCGGTGCAACCTCCGTGTGCAGCCGTGGACCATTTGACCCTCTTCATATTCCAATTGCCGCTCGGCGGGCCGCAGATTGACCACGGCACGGACCACCGTGGCCGTGCGCCGCATAATTCCCCATCGGCGATCGCGTAAGAAAAGGGTTGGCTGGTGGAAAATAAAAGGAAAAAAAAGAGCACTCCGCTCCAGTCACCGCTTCCTCTGTGGAATTTCTCGTTCGGTGGAAATGCTAATCGCGGTCTTTTGTCGGTCTCTGGATTCCACCCTCGCTCTCTCCACCCTTCATTACTCCGTCATTCGTTTTGTCCTCTGCGACTGCAGAGAGAAGACCTATTCTGTCAATTTTTACGGCACAGTCACCCTCGGTCTCTCCATCGGTGAACTTCGCGTCATTGCGGTGATCACCCATGTTCCATCCGATTCGGATGCCCAGGATGGCTGTACAGTGGTGGCCGTTGTTCATGAAATTCATTTTATACTGACGTTTTATTTTGACGATCTGACGATGCTGTATGTTTTTACGAATGATACATTACCACTTCTATTTATAAATCGCAAGTGTTTTCCTTCCTTAGCTTACTCTAGTAAATTATATCATTTTTAGCTCTCTCTATTGTCAATAGCATTTGACCAATTTTTTTCAGTTGCGTATAAGCATTATCAGCCTTATTCAATCATCAATCCAGATATGGTTTTTCTGATGCTCTGCTGCCCTTAGCTATGTTTAAAAGCATTTTTGTTCATAATTCATCATTTTAATAACATGTCATCTTAGTTGACATCCTTGGTAACGCCCTTTGTTGAAGTCCTTGGACACGTAAACTTAGTTGACGTTGAAGGCTGACGTCCACAATGCATCCAAGAAAAATAAATTCTGGTTAGGTAAATATATTTTTTGCGTAGAGCAATCTTATGCATCTAATATATCTTTCCAGATGAGGTGCTTTCAATCTTAAAATTATTTACATAGACCGAATGTATCGCATTGTTAATAACGGTCATCTGGCGACTTGACAACCATTTAGATGGAGGTTTAACTTATAACAATCGGGAGATCCGACCGCATCACCTGCCTATATCAGCGCATTCTCTATTTTCGGTCGTGAAATTTTCATAGCAAACGTTTAGATGAAGTAATAAAATGTATTGCGGCGTTGATTATTCCAATGTTTCAGGGCATAAATTGATATCCCTGAAACTTCAAAATGGCGATAGCTAGGATTTAAATGAATGAATAAATGAGCGCTTTTTAGTTAAGTTAGGCCTCCAGGCCTTGAAAGCAGTAGTTCTTGGATTAAAGGATGAGAAAAACTTTTACATGTGTAAGTCCTTGTTTGCATTCTTCTTTACTCTGTCAGTCCTCTTTATTTCCTCTGTAACACTTTCCGTACTGGGCTTTAAATTGAAGGCCCTCTCGGAAAATCTGAGGATTATATACACTTACCTCCATGGTGAAAGAAGAGTTTCTTAAATTTAGGTTAATGAAATTTTTTTACTTTTAAAATATATTTTGTTACTTTTTGGTCATATATATGTTTACCAGAAAGACTGCCATATCATTACGTCCAGATGCCGTTCAATAATGATACCATGGACGTCGAAGAACTCAGAAAATATAAGAGGACGTACCATTACGTCCATAGCACTCAAAGTGATAAAACGTATTCTATTACTTATTTTTCTTGGCGTATTCTATGCCTATTTCCTCAGAGATTATTTGTCTGTGGCTTACAATGCTGCACTAAACATAAAATTCTTCTTTATTCTTCTCTTTACATTCACCAAAGTCCATCTCATTGAATATCTCGTTTTTCATAATACATTTTTTCTCACGCTATTATTTTCTGACACCTTCTCTACTATCCCCATTTTACTTTTGCACCTTACATAGAGAATTGCACTTTTTCTCTGCTATAGTTTGTACCCTCCTACATTAATCATCAGCTTCGTTTATTCCTTGATAAACTCATCTGAGCTCTGCTATGATTGACCTTCATTACGCACTAAATTTTTTGCATGTTTTCTGCATGAGATTGTAGGAAAAAAAAAATTATGAGGTGGTCCTAGGCGCATCTGACTTCTTACTTAGTCGGCAACTGCCGTAGAGGTCACCACGGGGAGGTGAATGCAGCCCACGAGAACGTCGCATCAAAGCGTTTCGGGTTGGATGAAAGGACAAAGACGGGAATAAAAAAAAGAATTGCCCCGGGACTGGCTTGAACCGCCCTCTATGCTCGTACAGCAGCCGCCCAGCTCGGGGCACGTGATTTGTAGCCGCGGCTGAGGAAAGCATAAATCCGGAGGAATGATGAAGTAAACAAGTGAATTGTCGGCTTGCGTCGGCTTCGTTTGATTTGCTGTTTCTCTTTTCTTTCTTTTGTCTTGCTGCTCCTTTGTACACTTCTTTTTCACTATAAATTCGCATGCGGAATGAGAGAGAGAGAGTCGGGTCTGGAAGGGAATCCAGCAAACTCCCGGAGGACACTTTGACGAAAGAAACTCTCCAGCCTTCTCTTCTTCACCTCAAAACCTCTCTGGAAACTACTTTCTCCCCGTAATAGTCTTTAATTTCCCTCTCCCTTTCTCTCTCGTAGACTAGCTTGGTGGCGAAAGTGATGGTGAGATATCTTTGCCTTATGACCTGAGGTCGAAGATTGAGTACCAACTATGAGCGGTTTAAATACTCATGAGTATGGTTTTTGTGTAATATGTTAAACGGTATATTTAGGAGATGGCTGCGTAGATAAATTTTTTCTACCAAGAACATCATTACTTTTGCTTGGAAGCATCTCCTCTTTGTATCTTTTAGTTTAATACAACAGTTGCACATTTGTACTCCAGGATAAATCAATCTTGATTTAATTATATAATCAACCGTCATCTGCTGGTCTTTGGACAGTCCTTTCGGTAACTTCCTTTATCTGTGCCATCTTATAACTTTACCGCATGCTACTTGCATGCCATCTATTGAGTCCCTTTTGATCTCTTCCTCTCCTTATGTTGCCCAAAATTCTTATTCCCTTCCTTTCCCTGATGCTCGTTCCCAGCGTTCTCCTATCCACCACTCTCTTCAATACGTTCTTGCCTCTTACCTGAAGTTTATCTGTATTTTCTGTCTTCTCCCAGTCCTTGCCACCTTGCTACCCTGCCACCTTTTTTTAACCTCTCCCACCATTTTCATGACACCCTTATGAATCTTAGATATGCTTATCTTCGGTAATTGACTTGATCTTTACTTGGAAAAATCGAAATCTCCATTTCTCAGGTTTTACATCTAACAGAGCCTGAATTGAACCTTCAATTCGCGGTACATTGTCTCTATATTTAGGTGGAATATGTGAAACTTTGACCATCATCTTTGACACACATACCACCTTAGTTGTATGCAACTCTTTGGTCGTTTCTTTAAGGAGAAGTTTCCATCTCGTATTATACATTTGGTATTCGCCAAGTTAAATCCCACGATAACTTCGACAGAGGAGCTGGACATTATCCTCCCTTCACTAGAACGTAAGAGTTTGTAAGTAGACGGGCTCTCTTATTGTAATTTACTAAAAAATCGGTGTACTATTCCTTGAAGCTGAAGAACGGCTGGAGAAAATGAAAAACGAGTGCAAATAGTGCAAATGTACTAGTTTAGTAGGCATGATGAAAGTTTTGGCATTGTTAAAATTTAGAGTTTTCCAGAATTCTTCCACCAGATCAAGTCGCTGTCCGTGGATGTCTCAGACTAACTCAAATGGGAGAGACTACTATTGAAGGTGTGAACTAAGGCTGAATTATATGCACTTTGTTGCTCGGCACTACCTATAGGTGGAAGATTTGAAAACTCTCATTCAGCTAGGGAAATTTTGTAGTCAACAGCGTAAAAATACGTGTACAAATATAATAGATGGAGGATCTCACCTTTTTCGTCTCCTTCCATTGCCGCGCTCTGTCAAATCACTCCTACATAGGCACATTCTGAATTTTAAGTACTGAACACTCGTCGGGGACAAAGCAAACCATTTCGTGAACGCCCCTCACTTTACCCTAGTTTCTCCTTCCAACTACACCTCCATCATCCAACCCGTCCCATCCAAGGCAGTCTGCTCTCCCTTCGTCCTCACTTCCTCGAGGATTTGGCTCACGTCCGCCGGAGGTTCCTCTGCCCTCCGATGGAGGGACGCCACATATACCGGTCATCTCTACCCCACCCCAAACCTGCGCACTAATTCCTCATTATTCTCCTGCTTCTTCCACTCATTCTCTCTCCCTCTCTCAATCTCCCAATTATATGTATTTCAAATCTTTCTTCATATTTCACTCCTTCCATTAATCGAATTAGTCATAAATTGAGGAGTCTGCTTACAACTGAGGTGATTTGGGAAATCAAATCCTGTTTGGCACACATGATGAGATATAATGCTGAAATGAGTTGATTCAAAGATTCATGTACCTATGAAGCATCATCATTGAATGCTGTAATTGACTCATCTCTTTCTATTAAAGGAATACTTATCATTTAGTCGAGGATAAGGCCTTTGCCCCCTTCTTCCTCGCTTGATCAACATCCTCTCCTCAGTCGCGGCCTTCATAGTTCTATTCATCGTTTAAGCTTCGTCTCTCCATCATACTTTATTCTAATATCCTTTTAAATCTCTCAAAACGAACTGCTAATTATCAGCTCTAAGTTCAGCTGAATGAGTATCAACGTCACTTGATGTGACCACTAACTGCGCACTTGTGGATAGAGCGATATGAGTTATCTCTGGCTATGACGAGTGTTGAATGTGAGCGGTCGGTATTAAAAGCTGGCTATAGATTCTGGTTACATGTACCATATATATTCATACGTACATACGTACCAATCATGCCGTACTCTTCCGGGGTAGGCAGAGTCACCAAGTTTCACTCATAAATACGTATTTGTACACCTAACTCTGCTTCAATAATTTCCTCCATACTGACCTATCCTTGCAAACCTCTTTTGCCTCATTTACCCCCATACACTGCTTTATGCACGCCCTCCTGCTTTTAAGACTCCTAATATTCCTCCTCCTAAGAATTTCCTCAATCACATTCAACCACAACTTTCTCGGCCTACCTCTACCTCTCACATCATTCATTCTACTCTCATATATCTGTTTCGTTATTCTACTCTCACCCATTCTCTCAACAGAGCCAAACTAACGAAGCACACTCCTTTCATATATGCCCATTACTGGAGGATCTAACCCACATTCATTTATTATCCACTCATTCCTGATCCTATTAATTCTACTTTTGCCGCAAACACTCCTCAGATAACTCACACCCACGGCGTTTAGTCTACTCTTATATTTATCCAGACATACCCACGTTTCACTATCATGCAACAAAGTGTGGAGAAGTACACTTTTGTACACGGAGATTTTCACTTCCTTAGACAGGCACTCATTCCTTGATATGCTCCACATGCTGCCAACCACGTTCCTTCCAGCATTCGCACGCCTCTTTATCCCCTAATATATCCACCCATCTTTCTCAAACATCTTACGTAAGTACACAAAATCCTCTACTTGTTCAATTACTTCACCATTTGCCCTCATCATACAGTTGTTCTCCCCACTCTCCTTATCAAAAACTACTACTTTAGTCTTAATCGCTTTTACCCTCAATTCCATTCTCTCTGTTGATTCACAAAACTTATCTAGGAGCTTCTGTTATCCCTGTTGGCTCTCTGAAATCAAAACAGCATCATCCGCATATAGTAGAACTCGCACTTTCATATATATTCCTGTGGTATATTCTGCGTAATCTTTTTTTTGTAAAGGTTCGATTTTGTTAAGCTTGAAATGGTAAAAAGATTCACTTGACATAAATTTTTAGTCTAATAGTCTATAAGTTTAGCGCCATTGAAAGACTAGTTTGAAATTAAGGAAATGAAAAAGGTATATCCACTACATTGGCTTAGGAGTCAAAGATAGTTGAGCTAAGATTGCGGCAATGCCTTTTGTGAGGTTTCTCTTTTGATGACTGGCAAGAAACGGTTGTATAGCTGTGTTATCAAATTTTAATCTTCCTTACATGTGCTATTTGCTTTTAGTCTTATATGTTCATTTGATATTCAGCATCCCCTCAGCACAAAGTTCCGAAAACCTCTACTCTCTTCTGCTCCAGCTTTGTAGCGATGCATATGCGTGAGTTATATGGTGTAACCCTATTTAAATATATTGTCGTGCTTCTGCCTTTCTGCGAATCTTATTTTCTTTGAGGACTTAGTTGTTTTTGTGGATAAAGTCTTCTTGGGCGTGGCACATAGTTTGGCTTTTATAAGTCCTATATTCTAGAGTTATTTTTTTCTCACGAATGCTTACTAGCATACGCTATTCTTTGGTTGATATCCTTCAAACTTCTTCAATTCCATTTCATTTTCATTTCAAGGTTAGCAAAGGAATTTACTTGTCTTAGCACTTCTACTGCCTTCAGCTTTTCTATTTACATAAATGAAGTTGTGTTTCCTTACTGAAAGTCTTCGTGTAAATCTTTCCCGGTAGCACCTATGATACACTATTATCGTCCATCTTTATGTAAACCTCCATATCGTTTCGTATTAGGGTAGGTACAATCCATTGTGTTTATGGTAACTTGCAAGCTATCTGACTTCCGAGTGATGTCCTTTACACAGCAGTTGAAGAAGTATGTTCCAAGCCTACCAATTGCATGCGTCATCCTCACTTCCTTAAAATAATGTTTTATTTCGGTATGGTCTGGAAAACTTGGAGAGTTTGCAAGGGCATTGTGCTCGTGGTAGACGATTCAAAGTACTGTTTCCATTTGGATAAAAATTAAATGAGAATTAATTTCATGTAAGCTCTTCATTAAAAATTTGGACACTTTTCCAGTGTACTAATTACCATAAAATGATGGGTACGCTTTACAAAACTAAGACTAATTTAGCCTCACGCACGTGAATATAAATCATATTGCGTGTCATTTCTTGACTTTTCGGACTTCCGTCTTGTCATTCTTCGTGAAAATATTCTCTCAACTGTGCCACCAACAGGGGCTAGCTACGTGAACATGGATTAGGGATTATTTAACTCTTATCCTTTATGTATGAAATATAACTTCTTCTGAAATAGTACCTGGTTTGGCCTGAAAGTACAAAATAGCTTGAGTAGTGCACCTATTTTGTCTATGCGTCTAGTTTTATTTTCATTTAATTTTTAGTTTCATACATATATACATTACTAGACAGATAATCTGAAGCTATATATATGTGGTGTCAATGTTATAATTTTTAATTGCATGTTTGCAATAGTTTATGATATTTAATTTGCTATAATAAATTCTTAAAAATTGATGAACCTAGTTTTTCTTTTCTTATTGCTCAGATATTCATTGTTGAATGCAGTACTCTAAACACCAAAGTAGGAACTATATTAAAGTTATTCCGGGCATCCCGCTGCGTATGGAGGATTTTCAATTTACTCAACGTTTCGATCTTCATACTGAGAACTTCGTCAGGAGAATTCTCTCGTCGTCTCCTGACGACGTTCTCAGTTGAGTAATTTTAAAATGCTCAATACGTAGCGAGATTCGCGGGGGGAATACCCCGAATAACTTTAATATAGTAAACCTTCAAACAAAGAACAAAGTAGGAAATAGTGTCCATTTATGTGAATAGTAAATATTTTCCCCCTCCTACAGAAACGTAATATTTTAACTGCTTGAAAACTTATTCTTTCTATCTTTTTTCGCGGAAAAGTCATCAACTCTCTGAATCCAAGCGTAAATACTAATAATTTTCCTAATAGAAGGAACATTGCAATTGGTGATATTTTAACCGTTTAACATTTAAAGAATCTTAGTAGTAATAATATCATCAGTGCAAGTAATTTCGAATAGCTTAAAAAAACAAACCCCTCGCCGAGTTCAATGCTTTAGTTATAGCGCTAAAAGTTAACAAATAAAGGGTAGTACCTACCCCTTAAAATTTTTGTTAGCCGTTTGCCACTATATCTTCAGTCAGATTTACATTCATTAAGTATGCAATTTCTGCTCTACGTACTGAGTTAATGCAAAGTAGCAAAGCAAAAAAACGAAGTAATGGTTTAATCTTTCCTTATGGCGTAAAGTTATCTTCTTCAAATTATTGTTTGGAGTTTATTTTTTAATACTTTGTTTGACTTAAGGGAATATTCATTCCAGATATCAACTTCCTAGATCACTTAAAAGTTTTTTAAACAGGTGTTAATAAATGACGGTTGGATTCAGTGAATTAGTAATGCACCAGGTACTTAGAGAAGAATCTGCAAAACTTCTGGAGAAGATAGGCAACGTGAATGCTTAGAATTTTTGTACTTAAAAATGGGGTCTCAAACCCTCAGTTATTGAGAAATGGCACCGCAAATATACTTTGCAACAAGAATTCTGAAGTTACCATGAGGACGCGGAAAATGAGCGCAACCCCATATTCATCGGTTAAGCAATACTTAAAATCTACTAACCCACCTCCTTCTGAAGTAACGCCGAGACTTGCTGAAACAACCGGAAAGTATTGATTACCATTAGGTATAAATTATCAATTATTGACCGTTTTCGTCAGGGACGGCGAAGGTTATACATTCAAGAGAATTGACGCTGGCATAATCGTAAAATCCCACCCTGGCACAATCGAAGTTCAAATCGTTAGATTATTAGCTAGGAATTTTTTTGTGAAACTGCATTAGCTGCTTAGGTATTTTGATTTTAAATATCAAATCAAGCGCATGCCACAGAAACGAAAGTAATTTTTGGAAAGCTACAGGCATTTGAGATGTTAGCTCGGAGGAGAGTGAAGGAAGTGCAGTGGAAGGGAAGGTAAATGAACGAGGAAGTACTTTGAGTTATAAGGTTATGGAGTTTTGAAACTAGCTTTTGTTAAACGTATAATAGGAAGGTCCTCGGATGAAAAAGTCAAAGAGAGATGCTACTTCACTCTGGTTTGGCCACACCTCGAATACACTGCGAGCATTTAGGACCCTGGTCAAATAGATTTAAGCAAAAAAAATAAATAAAATACAAAGGAAAGCCGCGCGCTTCGTTAAAAACTTACATAGCGTACATATAGTGTCTCACAACTTTTAGAGGAATAAAGATGGGAGCCCCTAGAGACTCGGAGGCTACACGCTAGGCTTAGCTTGCTTGATAAATTCAGAACTGATATTCAAGCAGTGATGGTTTGGGATAACCCGCGTCAAGATTTAAAAAAGCCAACGTTTCTTCTGCTTTGCCGGAGGCCTTTTTAGGGCTGAATGACCTAATTGCCTTCATTGAGCGTCACTTTATATCGTCACGGTAGTGCAAGAGGGGGAAGGGGTGGGTATTGGCGGAGAGTCTTCTGGACGTTGGTCTTCTTTCTGGAAATTACTGGTAGCCATGGTTCACTTATGCTTTGTCCCTGGTATCTATTGAAATTATTGCAGTGCTTTTTAATTTCCAATGCCTTTCGGAAGATTCTCGTCTTGAAATGTTTCTGAGTTATCATAACTCTTCACTACACCTTTAGGTCTGACAGATGAGATAAAATTAGAGAGATACACTTCCGGACAGATATATACAAAAACTCGTTCTTTCCGTGAATAATAAGCGACCACAATAAAAATTGAGCTCCATTAAATACACTCCTATAATACATGTAACTATTTCATCTCCCAAAAACTTGCACCTATACACGGCTAGTGACCTAAAACTCCCTGCCACACGTCCATGTGGCGGCTCGAGGGGTATTATGTAGATGTAGATGAGTGAGGAGAATTTATTGCTGGAGAACATTTGAAGGAGTTAGATTATGAGGCTGGAAGATGTAAATAGGGGCGAGAGGATGTTGAAAGCTGTATCTAGTGGAAAGATGTTGGAAGAGCTGGGAATGGGAGAGGAGAGAATTATCTTAATGCTAAAGAATTGAAATATGCGCTTGTGTTTTTTGAAAATACTTTAAATATTCCCTCCTTTAATGAAGACTATCTAATCTATTTGATAACCTCTCATCATTGGTCGCTCAATCCTAAGATTGGTAGACCAACCCTCCACCCTACCCTATCTAATGCTAGTTCACTTACCTCCTGATATCTCTTCGTATGTACTTTACTCTTTATTTGGTCCATGAACCTATTCCTGGGTCTTCCTCTGGGGACCTCTACCCCTATTTTACCTTCAGTTATGCTCTTCACAAACCCATTTTGTCTCAGGGTGCGTTCAATCTATCTTGTTTTTCTGTTCTGTATGGTGTTCCGTATTGTTATTTCCTATTCTACTCCTCTGCACATTTCATCATTTCTCATTTTTCTGTCCATTTGATATTCTGATTTGATAATCAGCCTCTCCTCCCACACCAGGATTCGGAGGCTTCTAGTCTATTCTGGTCAGCTTTTCCAATGGTCCATGCTTCGAATTCAAAAGATCCATCCATTAGGTACAAAAACTCGTTGTCTCCGCGCACAATAAGCGACCACGATAAAAACTATTCTCATTTAAATACACTCCCGTAGTATATACATGTCACCATTTCACCTCTAAAAATAATTTTACATATTTACACGGCTGGTGACCTACCACCCACTGCCACACGCCCATACGGCGGCTCTGCGGTAGTATGTAGATGTAGATAGAGTGCCACACTCCACACAAATGTTTTCACATACTGTTTCCCGGTGTGTAGCCATATCTTCTTACATCTATAGTTCGTAGTCATATCTTCTAATTTATCTCTATATGTAGCCTCTAATAAGTATGAATAAATGCATATTTCTTTCTTGATAATGATGCGAGGCATATCCAGAAAGTAAGTGTACTAGGGTTCTTACGGGCAGAGAAAATTTGTTTTTGCTATGTAGGTCACTCTGCCGTATAGGTTATTTCATCCCCTTTCCAACAAAACCAATCGGGTGTCAGTACGTTTAGAACTGTTGACGTGGCATTATCTTGCGTAAAGAATGTCATTGCTCCCTTCCGCCATGTGTGAAATTCGAAGCGTCATCCGCTATCTCCTTGTAAAGGGAAAATCGCCGTCCAAAGTTTTTAATGAGATTAAAACGGTTTATAGTGAAGGAGTTATGAATCGTACGAGTGTGTTTATGTGGTGTCGTGGATTTAACAACGGCCGTACTAACGTTCGGCACCTCATCACCCTCAGCGAAAACATTCCAAACCACAATTTCAGCCAAAAAAATCTTAGTATCCGTGTTTTGGGACCAAAAAGGCATAATTTTGATCGATGTTTTACCTCAGGGTGAAACCATAAATGCTGCACGGTTATTATTACGGACGGCGATTCAAAACAAAATGAGGGGAATGCTGTAGAAGGGACTTTGCCCACTGCACGGCAACGCCCGGCCCCACACGGCCAACGTCACGATGGAGCTTCTCTGCTCGTTTGGATGGGATGTTTTCAACCACCCCCGCATTCTCCCGACCTGGCGCCATCATATTATCATCTCTTTACCTCCCGGAAGATGCGTATGGGTGGAAAAAGATTTACAATCGACCAGGAAGTGAAAGAGGAGGTGAAAAAGTGAGTGAAAGAGGTGGCGGGAGAGTTCAATGACCAAGGCATCAAAAAATTGATCTCTCTTCACGCTATACGCATCGAGAGGGATGATGATTACGTGGAAAAATATTTGACTTATATACTGATGTAATCCTATAAAAAAATGTTTTTAATAAATTTTTTGTAGCCTACAAAAATTTCGTAAACTTACTTTCTGGATATGCCTCGTTTACCACCTCCCCGTTGACTTCAAAAAGTTAAAAAAAAATTTAAAAAAACATGCCAAAAATAATGTTTTTTATATAATCTGCCTATTTATGCGCCTAACACGCATGAGCGTTTAAAGACACAAAACCCTTCCCTCTCTCTCTCTGTTATCCCTTCTTCAAGTACGCCTATCGTACGAAGGACTACCCTGTCTCCACCCCTTTTACCCTGATTCACATTCACCGTTCCCGCTCATCCTGATTGCCAGGGACCCCTCGCTCGCTCTCCCGGCCCTCAGGCCATTCTGATTGAGAGGGCGGGGAAAGCACTCAAGAATTCTCCGGGCTGACACTCCTTCCCTCCGCGCTTCCCTGCACCCGTGTGCCGCGCTGCCTCCCGGAGGCGCGGCACTGATTGCCCCGTGACCGGAATCCATGAAAAGACTCGGAAGGAGGCGGCGGAAAGAGAGGGAGGACGGCGGGCGGGTGCGGAAGGAAGGTGGAGCGCGGTCGGGGAGCGGTGAGGACCCGGTCCTGGGAAGATTGTCTGGTCGCGCAAAGGAGTGAAGGGGAAATGGCGGAAGAGTTGAGGAGGGAAGCGGTCGGAAGAGAGGAGGTGGGTAACAATGTTGTGGGTTGGTCGCGAAAGGGAAAGAGGGGAGAATCCCCTTCGTCTCTTCAAGGATTCGGAATGCGTGCGGGCTAGTCCGGCACTTCGACGTTTCTAGTCTTTGAGGCTCACGATTTCTCCTTTCTGGTTTCGAAAGACGCGGATAAGCGAGGCGTAAAGAGTTATGCCTGTATTCATAGTCGTATTCCTAGGGGTTACCTGGGTATCCCCTAGCCAGGTAACACCTAGGGGTCCCCTACGCTGAGCGATTCATAAACCTTACCTGGGTAACACCCAGCCAGGGGACGCCTGGGTAAGAGATTTGGCAACAATTCCACGCAAAAATACATATGAACAGTTTTGCTGAATGGTTCTCGATGTTTTCGATGCTAATTTCTCACCGTAACCAAGCACGCTATAAATTCTGCATACTGTTACAAAATGTTGATGAAAAATGATTGAAGGAATATGAGAAAATGTTTACAATATTACTTGAATATTTATGTAATTTAAATGATGAGGAATGCGAGGGTGATTCAATAAGTACTCGTGTTTGTAAACAGAAGACGTTACTATGGAAAGATGTTGATATTATCGTGTACTGCCATTAGTACAGTAGTATCCATTCGTCCCACGCGTGGGCAGCAGTACTGCGTTAGGGGAGCTTTGGGTAAGCTTCATGCCTTACCCAGGAAATCGACGGCCTGGGGGAGGGTTAGGGGACAACAGTCCCCTGGGTAACGACTATGAATACTATTTCTGAGCCAAGGGGCTCCCCCACACCTGGGGGACACCCAGGTAACGACTATGAATACAGCCCTTAGTCTACCATAGTTGGTGAAAAATGCTGGAAATAGAACGGGAAACAATATTCCTTACATTCATTCTGTCGAAGTTTATCTTGAACGGCGCGGCGATATGCAATTCAGAATCTTCTTCTTCTTCCTTCCATTGTTAGGATTTCAGCCTGTTCCGGTTTCACATCACCATCTCAACCTTCGCCTCCAAACGCTCATTTTCTCTAATTGCTTATATTCCAAAGTCTGCTTTGGAAACCTCTCTTAAGGCATTCGCTGTACATACTCTTTCCACTTATTATTGGACTCAACCAACCTAGCTGAGATCGCCGGAACACCTAGTTCCTCTCTTATACGAGGTGTGTTCAAAAAATACCCGGAATGTTTAAATTTCGCGCGTTTGGAGAGTCCGATTGTCAAAAAAAAATTTTTTATTGTATTGGTATACATGCCCCTGAAGTATGACACAATTTTCAGCTGTATTCATTGTTTACTTTATCTGTGGAAACCGCTAAGGTTAGACGTGTTTTCATGAGCTCGGCGATTTTCGATTGTTAAAAAAAATGGATCAAAGAATTTGTATTAAGTTTTGCCTCAATCAAGTCCTCCTTGAATGATCATTGTTCGTTATAATAGTGCTCACTGAACGTTCTTTGACCATCTTTTGGACAATAAATTCCTCACTGGGATTCCTGACCCTATCCATCCTACTTTTGCTGCAAACACTCCTTAGATAACTCATACCCACGGCGTTTAGTCTACTCTTATTTTTGTCCTGACATACCCATGTTTCACTACCATACAACAAATTCGGGAGAAGTACACTTTTGTACGCGGCGATTTTCGCTTTCTTAGACAGGCCCTCATTCCTCAAATACTCATTCACACTATAATACCATTTTTCAAGCAGAAATTTAGTGTGTTAACCGGTACAGTTAAATTAACTAGCTAAGAAAACTGGGATATCCGAGTTTGTAAATGATTTCTCATTACATTTTTCATCTCTTTGATGCATAATGCATGCATCTGTTCATAAGTACATACTCCTGTTCACAAGTGGAATTCACTCGTAGGAAGGATTTGAACCCAAGTCCATTAGGCTATCAGCGGACAACTCCTTTCTTGGTGCTATGGGTATCGGGGTGCTATATTGACTGTTACGGGAGAGGCGGTTGTGAGGGGAATGGGCGGGCAGCCTTGAGGGCGAAAGGAGGAGAACAAGGGTTCGCACTCGGACGTGAGGGAAGTGTATAAAAGAGTGAAGGAATCCAGCGCCTCCGAGGCATTCCTTTTGATGCTTTGAGGATTCGCTCCGTTGCGATTTATTGGGGAGATGTTCGGTGAGGCTGTGAAGGGCGGTGGGGTGGCAAGAGCAAGGTGGGTGAGTTATTTATGGGCATTGCTTTGAGCAATCCGAAAGAGGAAACCCCTTGGAGAGAGGAACGAGAACATCTCTAACGCTTGGTATTATTTTATGGAGAGGATTGCTTTATCGCTTCCCATAATTTATGTTTTGCTCGAATATTCTGCCCCAGAGGTGCCGATGATAAAATTGATCCTCCGTGATAAGTGAGTCAATCCTGAGATAAAGTATGAAAAAATCGTTTGCAATTTTCCCCGAGGAGCAAGAATAGACTAAGCGAGAACATATCATTTTCGGATTAATGGGTCATATGTCATTCGCCTGGGGATATCTGATTTCGTCTTTGACCGCCTTTGATGCCTTTTAAGGATATTTTTGGTGAGATTACGGTTTTTAATCTAATCAGGAATGCGAGATAATAGTTATCAGTTCGATTGTATAACGCTATCAACTTCCCACCTTTTGAAGGTTCTAAGCAATCAGGCAGTAATTATGAATAATATTGTGCCAGCTTTCACAATAATCGCTGATAAAATATCATTCAATTGCTTATGGCTTGATGTAATAATGATTTTTTATCACTCCCAAATAATATGCATAAAATGCAATCAAGGATATAAGCTTTAGGTAACCTAGAACAGCGGTTCCCATTTTTTTTGCCCACGGAACACTTACTGATCCACGTATTTTTGGCGGAACCCTATCTCGAGAGTTGCAAATTAACTCAACTATAATGTTATTTTAAGGTGCGGTAGGTCCATGGTGTATGCATGAAATGGAGTTTTGGATTGAAATCTTTTAATTTAAGAAAATTAAAAATGCGTGTAAATGCGTTCTCTAAGACAGTAGGGCCTTAATCGTGGAACCCCTGTGACCCTTTCACAGAACCCCAGGGTTCCACGGAACACCATTCGGGAACCGCTGACCTAGAAGGAGAACCTGTATTGAGGTTACCATCAAATAAGTAAATAAATAAATAACCATAAATTGTTGTTTGACATGAAAAATATATCTATATATATAACCATAATTCCTCAAAAAACTGTCTTTAATATTTTAATAATTAAATAGCCAATACCTTACATTTTTTAAATATGAGGTTAGGTTTGATACATTTTTGCAGGTAGAAGGTAGTACATGGTGCGCTTTTGGTCCAATGCGTAAAAAACTTTGCCTGAACAAGGATAACTTGGGTGTGGGCAAGGGTTGTAAAACTGTACGTAATGCTGTGTTTTGAAAAATGGCATTACTCTAATGCTTATTACATCTTCGTTATCGCAAAGTGTCATATACATTTCTATTGATAGAAAGTGCGTTCGTAAAATAGTATTACCTCATTTACTGCACAATCTCTTTTCATCTAGGAACTAGTTTCTATTGTAATATTATTATTACTTGTTGTTTGAGAATTTTTGTTGTCCTTCACAACACCTTTCATAACACAAATATTTTTCATTATTGGTTCAAGCATTTGTAAAGAACTACTAAGATTGCAACCGATTCTACTTGAATGGAAGAGCAATGAAAAATTTTGCTCTTCAAAACACTTTCCACCACGCGGGACGGATCTTAGAGCGAAAAAAATTCCTACAACCCTGCCTAACTTTAGGAAATCCCATAAGTTACGAACCGCTGTCATAGCCTTAAATAAGTTTTATTTTTTAATAAAATTTTCCTGACATGGTATGTCGCCAATGAAATGCTAATCTCCGAATTCTAGATTGATTTTTATTGAATTCCCATTTCTGAGGGTGACTAGTCTCCCTTGAATCATCTAGTTGTAGACATTACATATGGTGGAATAGACAGTGTGAATATACTGCAATTTAACACAAAGAACATATATTAACGCTCAATAAAAAGCTGCTATGAAGGTAAATCGTAAACTAAGGAAAAACCCTAAATCATGCAGAGTACTAACAATGAATAATATTTAATGGTATAGAGCCTGCAGGAGCCAAAGAGAATTGAATGCTAGGGAGTATGATGGAAAACATCGTAAATCGCTTAATAATAAGGTTCATTTACATATTTAAGTCGTAAGGTTGAGCTCAAAGAAATAATATTAGTAATTGAGATATTCCACTTTCTATTAGGAGCACCCACTCTGAGACACCAGGAAAGATGCCATTACCGCCGAATCTGCGTTCATCATCATTGGTTGTTCAATCCTAAGATTGGTTGACTGCAGCCCTCCACCCTTTCCTATCAAATTTTAGTCCACATGCCTCCTGCTATATCTTCCTATGCACGTTCTTCTTTATTTGGTCCATGAACTTATTCCTGGGTCTTTCTCTGGTGATGCCATGATTTTACAGTGAAAGTTTTTTGTTCACTTTCCACAGAGTTTTATTTAACTGACCAAGGTTTTGACATAAACTATGTCATTTTCAAGGTAAAATATACACGTAATACAAGCTTATATATATGCTTTGGTGAAGGGTCCGGGGGGGAAATGGTGGAGGGTGGGGTGAAATGACGTAAAGGTATAGAAAAGTGACGTAATCTGAGGGGAGGAGGGGTGAAGGTTTGTTTGGAATAGGCTTTCACACAATGAATGAGTCAAGTAACAAAGATAACAACGGCGATGAATGTTCAGGATACAAGTTATCATTAACAATTTTTTTTTGTTTTTACACGCTGACGTAATTTCGTGATGCTCCATAAAATCTAGTTTTTTTCCCTTTACATTGATTGTGTAGAACGGTTTACTGTAATGGTTATTATCTATGAGGTGTTTAGCAAAATTTTACTAGGAGTCCCCTTTGCGCCAGCACTTTTTATGCTCATTTACTTGGGTATTGATTGCCCGTCCACTTTACCCAATGCACAAGGCACTATAATTAGGCGTATCACTGGCGTATGGAATAGCTTGGTCGGCTAAATAAAATACTGTGGAAAGTGAGCGAAAAACTAATATTGTGTGCTCATGACATCTGTGCCCCATTTCCACAAAATATCGCCTGATACGCTGAACTTCAGTTTTAATCTGGTGACTTTAACCTCTATTTTTACTTTCAATTATCTTCTTGACAAACCTATTTTGTATCAGGGTGTGTCCAATCCACCTGGTTCTTCTTTTCTGTAGGGTGTTCCATATAGTCCTTTCCTCTTCTATTATTCTGTACACTTCATCATTTATTATTATGTCCGTCCAATGATCTTCAGCAGCCTCCTCCAACCCCATGTTTCGAAGGCTTGTAGTCTTGTATGGTCAGCTTTTCCAACAGCCCATGCTTCCGTTCCATTAAAAGCAACGCTACACACGAATGTTTTCACATACCTACAGTTTCCTGGTTTATATTTCTATTGTCTTTGTTCAGATCAGGCATCTTTTTCCAATGAACACCTGCTTTGTCTGGGCTAGTCTCCGCTCGATGTCCGCCGTATTTCTTCAGTCGCACGTGATGGCACTTCCGGGATTACTGAAGGGATCCACTTGCTCTAATTTCTCTCCTCTCAGGGTGACTTCTGAATTCAGCTCTCATCCGCATACTTGGGTTTTAGTCTCTGTCTTATTTTTTTTTCATTTTGCATGCGCAAATGCATACGTATAACGCATCTGCGTTAATGATTTCAATTTGATGTGGTATGCAAACTTGTCACAAACTAGCAGTCGCTTGCTACTCAGGCAGTCTGGTGCTGTTGGTCCTTCTTATTTGTACATCTACATCTACATCTACGTAATACCCTGCGAGCCACCACGAGGGTGTGTGGCAGGGGGTGAAGATCACCAAACATGCACTATTGCCATGTAAGTAGGATATATAAGGTAGACATGCTGGAAAATAGGTTCACAGTTTATTAAATACTACAGTAGATTATTAGTTATTGCAAGTAATTGCAGTAGTAATTACAATAGAATATTAGTTACTACAATATAGTACAGGTTAAAATCTACATAATAAGGAAGGAATTATTGGTAGTTATTACATGCATCATGCACTATAGACTATTCTAACTATATTTCACCTACCTATCCCTTTTGCTACGTTGCCTATTGTTCTCTCTTATGGTACGCGGGAAAAATGACATTTTAAATCTATCGGTACGACAATCTATCTCTCTAATTTTGTTAATATGGTCAAACCTAGCATAATACGCAGGGGTTCTTAATATATATCTAACGTCATCTGTGAAAAAATTGGTTTCGAATTTACTTAAAAGGTTTAACCTAAATTTTAACCTGCGTTCTGATAGTAATTCCCATCCTAGTTCTTCAATTAAACTCGTAACACTTATACAATTATCATAACGGCATTTAACAAACCTAGCAGATCTCCTTTGCACATAAAATGGGAAAAAATGTATAGTTCTTCACTGTGCTTATTACACGATAGGTTTTAATGTTGGAACCAAAGTCTGTTTATGATGACTAACTTATTTTGCAGTTTATCTGGGAACGTGAGACTGCCTTTTAATTATATCGTAACTCTTTCAAGTAGTCTCGTTCCGCCAGATGGAACAGAAACCTGGCCGACCTCCAAAATCGGCCCTCAGCTTTCATTCTTGGACATTTTGTAGAGAATATATCTCTGGCATCAATTAGTCTTCAGTATGACTAATTGCATGTTTTTCTCTCTTAATTTATGGTGATATGAAGCTTAATTTTTCAGTTCTCTCCCTCTTCTCTTTTCTGTAACATCCTTACTCTTAACGCCTCTTGAGATAATTATTTATGTTAATTACATGTATAATAGAATTAACCCCCTTCAAGCATGACGGAAGTTTTATTAAATCTAAAATACACAGTTAGCATTTCCTGTTTTCACATTTTTATAAATCGCAAAATATATACGTTTCGTTATTTATGATTATTTTATGGACAATATTGTTTTTGTGTGGATTCATAAAAAACTCTTATATTATAAACTCTTATATATAAAACCGTTTTTATAATATTTGAGTGTCCTATTCGGACGTGTTGATATCTATCGAATTTTCTGTGACTCGGACGTTTGTCGTAAATCTGATGATCCACATTTTCTATGATCCAGTCAAGTATTGTCATTTGTAATTTCTAGTTTACAGTGTAGAATACCGAGTCATATGCAATCCCAAATCATTGTCAAAGGGTGTCCAGCCGAGTGCCTGGTTTCATCTACCGTCGTTATCTCCATCCGTTTTTGTACCTCGCCAGTTCCTTGGTCACCTTGTATAACCCTTTCTTAACCCTTTCTTAACCTCATTGATTAGTTTTATCTTCTCTTTCCCCTTCTCTTCACCCCTTCTACCGATTCTTCAAGAGCTGTCGTTATCATCTCCTTCCATCTAAATACATGATCAAATTTTATTTTCTATTCCGAATGATGTTTAGAAGTATTCAGTTTTGATATTTTTTATATTCTCCATATCTAACACACCGTACCAACAGATTACTGCCGTCAGACTGCAATTTTGGAAGTCTTTCATCCAGTTTAATTCTCTGCCTTCATTAAATGCTTGCTATACTCAGAAATCCTTCCCGTATGATAAAAGCTACTTAATTCTTCCAGTAGATTCGTTGTGGGCATGGAAGTAGAAGCAGAAGGCATGACGCTATCAAAATGTTTCTTGATAACCGATGTCTCCACAATATTACTTCTCTCAGTTCTTTCATGCTTGCCACTAGAAAGCTCGCAGGAATGTCCTCTATAGCTGATAAAACGCGATAATGCTACCATATATTGAAAATATTAGGCAAATAACTGTTAAAGCGTGTGTTTTATTACTGAAAGTATTGATTATGCTCAATTTCATGATGTTTTTTTGCTGGGATTACGGTATATTAATAACTTTAATAAATAAACATTTTACATGAATCTATTTTAAAGAAGTAAACTCATGTTGATTTTAAGCGAGTCATCAAAAGTATGGCAATTCATGGAAAATATCATACAACTGCAAAATTAGTACGTTAGCCTGTAAGCATTCTTGTAGCTTGAGGATAAAAAAGGCGGCCGACCTTGTTACAGCTTCAAGCTCCATAGCAAGCTCCATCTCACCCCAATGGCTATGGGTCTCTTATCCCGATACATATGTTCGTAAGTGCCTCGGTTACAAGAATGCTGTTATTCGTCAAGGGGGTAGTTATCTAAAAATGCATGATTTTAGCAATTGAACTGGTGGTTTTCTTCCAAAATTTCATGAAAACGAAGAGTAAACGAAATTCGAATGATAAATTTAGAATATTTGTCTTATTCCTTTTCATTTGGCGTTTGCTCAGTTTTGTTGGGTTTCATTGCGTTTGTTTCCACGTTTTATAATCAGTATTTTTAATAGAAATATCCAAATTAAAAATTACTTCAATCGAATGAAATATACTTAATCCGAGAATTCTCATCTTTCCTTTTTTACTTCAGTTGCAGAAGTAACCACCCAGTCAAGCATGATAGAATCATTAAAGAAATGAAGAATGAAAAAGGAGGTAGTGGACCGACAGACTGATAGAGGAACTTTGCTTTTAATTTTAAAAATTATTAATATTTATAAATGCAAAAAGTAAATTTAACCGAATTTTAATACATAAATAATTTAAACAGGGATATAGTTGAATGTCATGCCAAAGTCAAATATATTCCTAGATCTGCTAATTTGCACGTTAAATTTTGGATCGTCATTGTTTCGTATTTAATGCTCATTCAGGGCAGTCTCTATATCGTCTTTTAATTTAATAAGTAACTCAATAAGAGCATCCCTTGGTCAGGTCTTGTTGTGATCAACGATCAGGAGAATGTGGTCGTTGATCGAGTCTACTAACAAGAATCTGTTTCACAGTATCTCCTGTATGAACTCTGCCACCATAAAATAATCAGCCACAGTCGTAACTAAAATTTTGTCTAAACAATTTGTTTTTAGTTTAAATCCAAGACAACTATTCAGGATATCCGACTGAAAAACAAACGTCAAATTTTTACATCCAACAACCTCTGAGGAAACAATGAGTTTGCTTAGTGAAAGGTATTAATACTCAACAATTGTGGACCTGCTACTCTGAATGATAGAATTTCACACGCTTCGTGGCGGATTTTAAGATTATCTCCGGGCAATTCCATTGAAATAGGCCTCATCTCAACCTTTATTTTAGTAATCCATTCTATATGGCGCATGTTGGCCATTTCACTGTGATTTTCTTGTTGCATTCCCCGATGGAGCTCTGAGCAGCCAACCCAGTGATGGAATTGGAATTATTCATGCACCGCTCTTTTAATCATCGGTAAACGATTCAAATTCCCCATTCTCCATTCCCTAAGTATAATGACTTTTCCATCTTTGTGCAGCGGAGGTCATTTGGCCTATTAACCCATCGCTCGCGGGTTTATATACCATCTTAGTGGGATTTCTAATCTCCGTGGCAAGAGTAATATCATAAACAATGGTGGATTGCTTCCTGAAAAACTGATGGCCAGTTAGCTGCTTGCATTTAGGAGCAGATGCACCCAATAGAGGAAATATAAATTGGTAGGTTTGATAAGGATAAAATAATCTTAATATGAAGTTTCAAGTAGCATTTTTCATCCATAAAATTATTTTTGAAATTGCTGCGTGTTATCCATTTTAACTCTGCGTTTTGTTCCTCCAGCTGTGAAAGTTGTCAGGAGGATAAGAACGACGTTCACAGTAAGAGAAGCTTCGCATCTTTTACTTTGGGCGTAGTTCTTATTCGTTATCATCATCGTTCTGCCGTCGTACTGTGAACGACCTTATCAGTCGTCCTACGGAGAACAAAGTTGAGTAGAAAATATTTCTATTAATAAAGTCGAACTCTGCCCCTGGTTCCTCCCCCACTTCTTCCCCCCTTTGCCGAAGGAACTCGGCCCGGGAGTCGACCCAGCCTTTCCGCTGCGGGCGAGACGAGGGCGAGTGTCAAAAGGGCCGGGACAACAGCCTCGAGGTATAAATACAGGAGATGTGCCACGGACTGGGGTTTATTTTTCGTTGGCCTCTGGAAGTCGGAACGGACGCAGCAGAGCCGTGGGGACTCGACGCCTCTGCGCCCTCAGCGCTATCCGCCACCCGCCGATAGAGAAGTGCACGATCCTCCTTTTTTATCCATATTTTTCTTACCCCTTCCTTGTTCTTGCTACTGTTAGGGACCACCACCGACGTCCAATTGTATTGTATATTAAAGTTTTTCTTTTTTGTATGGAATCCGACCTTTTTGTTATTCGTCAACCAATCCGCGGGGCAACGCCTCAATGTCTCTTTGGTTACTTTTAGTTGCTGTTTTTGACATTTTAGTGTAAAGTGTAATCTGTATTTTTACCTCTCAATTCTCATTCATTAGTCTGTCTTTGTTATGTTATTAGAGAGATGATTATGTGCCGCTTTGCATAGATAAAGAGTTAAGTGTGAATAATATATTTACCAGCCTATTCTCTTTCTTTAGTGCCTTTGAGATAATATTAGGATTTGATAAGTTGCCATAGTAAGTAGATACCTTCTGTCTATCAGCACTTGATTTCATATCAATACATGCATACATATCAATCACGCCGTTCCCTTCCGGGGTAGGCACAGTCACTAAGTTTCACTCATAAATACGTATTTGTACACCTAACTCTGTTTCAATAATTTCCTCCATACTGACCTATCCTTGCAAACATCTTTTGCTTTATTTACCCCCATACACTGCTTCATACACGCCCTTCTGTTTGTAAAACTCCTAATAATCCTCCTCCTAAGAATTTCCTCAACCACATTCAACCACAGCTTTCTCGGCCTACCTCTACCTCTCACACCATTCATTCTACTCTCATATATCTGTTTCGTTATTCGACTCTCACCCATTCTCTCAACAGAGCCAAGCCAACGAAGCACACTCCTTTCATATATGCCCATTACTGGAGGATCTAACCCACATTCATTTATTACCCACTCATTCCTGATCCTATTCATCCTACTTTTGCCGCAAACACTCCTCAGATAACCCACACCCACGGCGTTTAGTCTACACTTATATTTATCCTGACATACCCGCGTTTCACTACCACACAACAAAGTGTGGAGAAGTACACTTTTGTACACGGCGATTTTCCTTGATATGCTCCACATGCTACCTACCACTTTCCTTCCAGCATTCGCACGTCTCTTTATCTCCTCACTATCCGTCCATCTTTCGGAAACGTCTTACCTAAGTACACAAAATCACCCTTTGTTCAATTACTTCACCATTTGCTCTCATGATACAGTTATTCCGCACTTGATTTGTGGTAAAAATAAGTGATTTTCACCTCTCTCCTCTTAGTTTCCATTTCCTTCATCCCATCCATTCGCTCCTATTCCTCTTACGCCATCTCCACTCTCAACCCTCATCGTTTTCACGGTCGCTCCCCGGGCAACTCTTAACCCCTCACTTTCCGCGCTCGGCTGCGGACCCCCCGAACTTAAACAGCCACTTCCTCCCTTCTCCCGCTCCCAGTCGCCGTCGGTCGCGGCGGCGTCTGACGGCGGCCGGCTCTGACCCCTTGGCGCCATCCACTCAGCGTCCACCCACCCACCCCACTCCCTCCCGTTCCCGAATCATCCCACCACCCCCCAGTCTATTCATTGACGCCTCGCCATCTCGCTTTACTCATTCATCAACAAGGGACAAGCGGCACGATAGTAAACATCCCGTCTCTCTTGTGGAACTCTTTTGCCGATTCAGTCATCTCTGCATCTTATTCCTACCTTCCCCTTCCTCTGGTTCCTCTTACTCACTTTACAATCTCATGTACTGTCCGCTACTACTGTACTATAATTTCGCGTTTTGTGCACTGGCCCTCAATTTGAATACAATATTTTTTAGACGTACTAGCTGACCTGTGCGAACATTTTGCACAGTATGCGGCTTCTTCCTGTTCTTCTGCCTGTCGAATATTTCGCACAGTATACGGCTTCTTCCTGTGTCTCCCTTCTTTCTTCCTGTTCTTCTGACTGTCTAACATTTTGCACAGTATGCGGCTTCTTCCTGTTTCTTCCTTCTTTCTTCCTGTTCTTCTACCTGTTTCTTTCTATGGTCAGTTATATGTTATTTATGGTTGTGTGAAAGATACATAACGTAAAATGAAACGGTAAACGGTGACACTGATTGCATGCAGAATGTAAACAATCTAACTAAAAGATCTGTTAATAGATGGCGCCTCTCACAACCTTTTAAACACGTAACCATAGCCAACATAATAGTTGATTATATTGTCAACAGATGGGACTGTTAAATTTTGTAAATTCTGTAAATAGCTAGATAAAGGATCTGTTAATAGATGGTGCCTCCCACAATCTTTTAAGCCCGTAGCCATATCCTACATATTAGTTGATTATATTTTCAACTGATGGCACTGTTAAATTTTGATAATTTTTTTAATTTTTTAACAGGTACATTAATTATTAACTTTGTTTTATTTTTTGTCCAAAGCGGGGAACATAAGCTTTGAAATGACGTCTGAATCATTAATTTTTATGAAGAATTATGGGAGTTATTGCCTATCCACAAATAAACACATCTGAGAAATAATATATACGGATTCTTGATGTGAGAGAAAAAAATTTTGTGTGGAAAAAACATTGAAAATTATTGAAAGAGGAAGACCGAGGCATGAATTCGGGGATCGGGTTGGTGTGGTGGCTAAAGTACTGGCTAACCAAGCGGACGGCCAGGGTTCAAATCCCTGCAGTGAAAGATGTTTTTCTGAGGAAACCCGAACCCTACTTGAGTGTTTTGTGGAGGGCACTTCAAGTACAGTACTCCATCAGTCGGATGAGACGTTAAACCGTGGTCCCCTTGGGGCCTTTTTTTAGAGCAGGCTAATACTGACGCCGGGTTTCTACCCACCGTTCCTCCATTACCTATCCCCTATGGCGCAAAAGACCTTAGCTGTCGATCGTTTCCTTAAACATCCAATCCAATCCAGGGATAAATTTACCAACCAAATAAAGAGGAAAATATATAAGAACTACCTGGGAGGAAGGGAACTAGCATTAGATAGAATAGGATGAAGGACAGCAATCAACCAATCTTACAGGTATACTTGCTAATTTCGTCGGTGGATTTTAAGCCGAGTTTGCATTAGAAATCATTTAAGCTAATCTTTGGAGGTTTCCTTAAGATCCTCGTGGTAAAATTTCTTCTTTCATCCACTTTTCACATTTCTCCTCGCAATCATAATTTTAACTATCTAATTGAGAATAGTGATTCTGCATTTTGCATCCTATACGATACAATTTATTTTGTCTGAAAAGTACACTGGGTGCCGCCAAAGGGGTGTAGTGGAATTGTTTGGACTCTAGGAATGAAAAATTGGGGAAATGAGAAAAATGAATTGAGAGAGAAAGTGAGGACGAATGTGAGCTGTAAAATTAACGGAGTTCCTCAATCTCTCTCTATGTTTTACGTATGCACTGATGATGCGAGTGAAGGAGAATTTGTACGCATCAGTTTGATTTAGCAACTCGTGTTATGTCGCTTCTTTTAGTTTAGAGATGTAGATTTAGGTTAAAATAATTAACTCCGTGTTCATAATAGCTTGATGAGAATATTTCATGGAATTAAAGCATAGGGTGTTGGTACCTAGTCTCTTGCGTCTCCCATTCTTGCCCTTTACCAGCTGTATTACACTTCCTGTTCAAAATTAGCAGTTTTTAACAAGTTGTATGGTTTCTTGGTCAACTCAGATTTTTCTGTTCTGGATCCTGAACGATCACGGCGTATTCAACGTGCAGCTTTTTGTACTTAACTTGTGCTATTGATCCACATTCATGATAAGAATTTACAGATTATTTTATTTTAGCATCTCTTTTCTTTTTAAAAAATATTTGTAGATATATTTACTCATGTAGGAGTGCTTGTGTATCATCATACGATATCACCAGTTAAATCAACCAGTTATGGCCACAGTTACTAATAAAGTAATTTTTTAACGACTTCAGCTTTTTCCGGCCACGTCAGTAGCTTAGGAATTTACAATTTCATTGAGATGAGCCATTACTGATGATGGCAACTGAGATAAAGAAAATTAACATGGCTCTTCGTACCCAACTTTTTTCTAGATATCTTTCCAGAAATCTCTCAATTCCCGAGCAGAAGTGAATTTAACGGAAGAAAACTTTTTTTAGGGATAATTGCCGCCCGCAGAGTGGACAAATCATTTTATTAGTTTAGGGGATTTATTTTATCAGGAAGATGACGCGGCTGGAAAACGAAATTGTGTCCGTAAATTTTTTTTTGATTGCATTCAATGGGAAGTAAATTTAAATTGAAAATAATGTTGGAAGAAACTTGACTTAGCCCTTAGAAGTAAGCAGGATGCCCCATGTTCCACATCGCTGGTCATCTCATTCCTACACGTCATCCTCCCAATTCACCCCTCAATCATCTTTCCCTTACTTTTGAAGATTTTAAGATAAGAATACGTAATTTTACTTCACCCATTGGTCACCAAAATGATTTCTTTGAAACTTAGGAAAAAAGATCTGTCGTCGTTTTTGCTGATGCTAATGTTTATGTTTTAATCTAACCTGCTAGTTTCAAAAACAAAAAAAAATCATAAACTGATCTGTGCACTGCTTGTGGTGTTTTCGCGAAAAGTGGGTAGATGAATTGCAATTTTACAAAAATTGGATAAATTTTCACTGCCTGAAAAGTGAAATTGCTTAAGAGAATTTTTAGCAATGCGTTGTACTACTGAATACCATTGAATAAATCTAATTGCAACTGACTCAATGGAAAGGGCTTAGGGAATTCATTTTTATTTTTACACCACATTAATGATTCAACAAAATAGGCACCGAGCACATAGTATCGTCCGTATTTTAGTGTTTAATTTTAAACTTGCATAAAAATTCGACTGCTACTGAATAACTGCCACTGCCAATGCACTCCTTTGATAATTGATGCTATTAGTGAATGTTTACTTACCAGGATTTATGTCAGAAATAAATCAGGAAAAGCGCTCATAGATCAGTATTTACTTAAAAACTGTTTCTTTACAATATAAATACGTGATATAATAAACTAGATTAGAAATATCCATATTTATTCGCGTTTTTGACCTATTTCAAAGCATTCAAGTCAATATATTTGGAAAAGCCAGTCCATAATTGTTGATTCACGTAAAATCATCCTGTAGACTTAAAGTTATCTCAGCATTGTTATGCATAAGTCAGTAAGTTACTCATTCCTTTTTTCAAGGTTTAAGCTGCATGTGCTTGGCTATTTATAATCGTCTAGATCTATATACGCGGAGACAGACAGTTGCAACCCTTCCTTCTGCTCTTCGTCTCACTAAAAGAACCCATTCTCCTTTGTCTCCTCCTTTCAGATCCTCACATTGTGCTAGAGATTTCGGTTAATTTCTATCTACATGCAGTGATTAATTTTCAGAAAGAGATTCCTATCGTGATACCCATAGCGTCAAAACCTGCGGGAAATCTTGCGGCGATTTCCAACCCGTTCCTATCCTGACATCTCACGTAAAAAAACAACGTCCCCGACCACAACCTTCCATCCGCTTCTCCTAGGCAAGCCCTTCCGCTCCGCCGGCCTTAACTACCGCCTCCCGCATCCCTTTCCCTCGGATCATCATTATCCCCCATTACGAGTATATTATTCTCCACAGTGACGTAAGCTTACGTCGCCTCTTTCATTTCCCTCTCGCCGTCTGCGTGCTCGCATCATCCCGCCGCCCTAATCCCTCCCTGGTCAACCCCTTCCGTTCAAGGGGGGCGATCATCCAACCACGCCCCCTTCCCCAAGTCTCACGCCGCCACCCTTTCATCCTCCCCCTCGACTCTCGTAATGCCTCATCCCTGGCTACTCTTTTGGTCCCACTGTGCCCCGTTGAGATCGTTGTCAGTCAGGGCAACAACATCTGTGGTAGGTTTCGATGTCAACGCGTTTGTAATATTAGGATGCTTGTACCTTGAGTCTGCGAAACTTTCACCAAAATTTCACGGCGATTAAACGAACAAAGAGGATGGAAAACAACGTATTTTACCCATTGTTACAAAAAAATTATTTATTTCCAAACCTATGTTACCAGTAAACTTGGTGGTTGAAGGTGTAACTTTGTGGAAGGTTACCGCAGGCATGACGAAAAAGAAAAATCTCTTAGAAGACCTTTGAAAATTTTGAAAGACAATTGAAACCGGTAGGTAATAAAAGTTTTAAGTGTGGAATTTACTGATAGATTTTTCTTTTTCGTCATGTCTTTGTTACCAGGTTTAACAAAGCTTTAACTTTATAAAATACCCCTTCTGGCAAGACTGGCAGACTTCAGCTGCTGCATGTCGGGAGTAGGGCACATAAACCTCCTAAATGAATCTTTAATTTTAACTAGAACTACTTTATATTACAACCGGTTGATTCAAGAAGCAGTCGAAATTGCCATTGCGTCCATCGAATTTTGATAGGAAAGACGGTTACCACCTGAGCAGCATCTGGCAAAGACAACTTTCCACAAGTGTGTGTAACCAACCGTTATCATTTTTTTATTTATGCTTATTTTTTATATTTGATCATCAAGGGTCAGTCGTCTAGCAAACAGAAAACCAAAATATAAATGAACTTTTTAGTCTCCTGACGACGTTCTCTATATGAGGAAATAAAATTAGATACTTTGTTAAAAAATTGCTCCACGCTGCAGAGACGTCCGAAAATTGTTGATAGTAGTGATTATTTATTCCTTTATTAACAGAATTTTATCATTGCATCTCAGAAATTATTAGTTGTCATCTTATGGAAAATATTTCTATCAGCTTGCTATTGGATATTAGGGGAGGCCCCCGACAGCTAAGGTTATTTGCGCCATAGGAAGAGGTAAGGGAGGAAGAGTGGATGGAAACCTGACGTCGGCATCAGCCTGCTCTTAACGAAAGGCGCCAAGGCGACCACGGCTTACCGTCTCATCCGACAGACGGAGTACTGTACTTAAGCGCTATCTACAAGACGCTCTAGTAGGGATCAGGTTTCCTCTGAAAAATATCCTCCTCTGCAGGGATTGGAACCCCGGCCGTCCGTGTGGTTAGCCAGTACTTTAGCTACCACACCAACCCGATCTCCCAGCTTTCTATTTTAGTATTTGTGAACTTGATCTTCGGATCCGTAGTCTCAGCTGATAGTTGTGCCTTTCAACTGACTGACGCATTTTAGGGAATATATATTTTTATCCTCAATTCATGCGCTGTATCTAAGCTTTTACTCTCTTTTTCTGGTCTCAAATATAATTCTTTTCCTTAATTTCTTTTTTTCCTCTTTAATGACTAATACTTGAGCATCATTTTGGTATGCTGGATTCATATAAGGCCAGCAGATTCATCACAATTGCCGGTGTACAGCGCCCGAGCTCTATGATCAGGTACGTCAGCTGTTGTTTCACTTAATGACGACGCAAAAGAGATGAAGACAACAGTGCGAAACAAAGCATGTCTTGAAAAATTTTTGATATATTTTGCTTTTTCCAACCGACGGAATTGGCCGATTTCTAAACTATTCATTTTAATGAGTGGTTAAAGATGATGGTAACTGCTGTTGTTGAAAGTCCTTGAGCAGTCACGTCTCATAAATTCCAATGGATTCTTCGTTTCATATACTGTGGTATTGGGCCACGGTATCTAATTTTCTCTCATGTATCACTCCTTACGTTTTATTAAATCTTTCTATTCGTATATTGTAAGCACACACATTCTCTGGATGCACTACTGTCGGCCATTTTTGGCCCTTTACTTAATAGGGATTTCGCACTAAAATGATCGCCCATTAACATTTTGAGTGCTATGGACGTAATGGTACTTCCTCCTATATTTTCTGAGAAGGATGATGGACGTACTAGGACGTCCATAGAATATAATTGTTGAACAACTTGTGAACGCAGTGGTATGGATGCAGTCTTTCTGGTAGACATACATATGATCATGAAGTGCAAAAATAATTGTTAATAGTAAATAAAAGTTCTTTTACCTAGATTGAAGAGTCTTCTTTCGCAATCCAAGTAAGTGTGTAAAACTCTCGGTTTTTCTGAGAGGACCTTCAATTTATATTTCTGAATACAATGTGTTCAAATTATAAACTGCAATAAGAGAATATTTTGCCATACTCGTCCTGGGATAACAAACGATAGTTTTTGGTCCATCCATTGAGGAAGTAACACACCTGATCAATGAAATTTCGAATACCATACCCATTCCACGATCATACTAATATAACTACTTCTCTAAGTACCTTTTTGCCTTACATGAGTCAATAGTAACATTTTGACATTAGCGCCTCGTCAGCTAGTTTAAAAATTATCCACCTCGAATAAGCTGCGAGCATTTGGGATCCTGGTCATAAAGATTTAACCATAAAAATTAATAAAATACAAAGAAAAGCAGCACGCTTCGTTAAAAACTACTGCGAACGAACATATAGTGATCATAATTGTTAGAGGGATTAGATGTGAGCCCCAAGATAATCTGAGGCTGCACAATAGGCTCAGACTGCTTCAGAAATTTAGAACTGATGTGTTTCAGAGCGATACAGAGAATATTATCATGACGCCTCACTACATTTCTAGGTCTGACAGATGCGATAAAATATGAGAGATACACTGCCGAACAAATAGGTACAAAAAATCGTTCTTTCCGCGCACAATAAGCGACCACAATAAAAATCGAGCTCCACTAAATACACTCCCGTAATACATGTCGCTATTACACCTCCCATAAACGTACACCATGACGTGATATTACGTCATGGTTGTCTTTACGCTGGTGTTGATGACGTTATATCACGTCATGGGTACCGCGAGTGCTCGAGCTTTCACTAGGGGGCCTAGTGAAAGTTTCCTAGTGAAAACTGGAAACCTTGACGTGATATCACGTCATCAGCACCAGCGTAAAGATAAACATGACATGATATGACGTCATGCCGCACTCAGAGGGTTAACACGACTGGTGACCTACCATCCCTTGCTACACGCCCATGCGGTGGCTCGTGGGGTAGTATGTAGATGTAGATGAAAATTCCTTTTACTACACTCTCCATCCAACTTTTCTGTCTCTTTTTCAGCGTCCCTCATTCTTAGCACCCGTTTTGAGTGTGTGCCATCTGCACCCCCGCCAAATCCAATAACCCTTTAACTCCCCTAGCAGCACTATCGTCCATTCTCGGTAAGTTCTTGGCACCTTATTGCTCTCTCCCGTACAACCCCATCCCGTTACCCTGCGGTGCTAATGGTAACGACCGCTAACACTCGCTGACGCCACAGCTTCGAACCCTTTTACTGGTCTCTCACACTCCAACCCATTCAGAAACTTTTTGCTGCTATCCCATCCCACCCCCTCACCTAGTGTCTCGTGGGGACTCTTGTGTGTCTGGCTTGCCCGGCGACACGGGAAGGATTGAAAGAAAGACTTATCACGACTCCCAATTCTCGACCTCAATTCTCTCGACCCCCTCCCTTCCACAAGATGGTCCGTCGGCGTGGCCGTCGTTCTTCCCGGGGGAAGGCCTCCCTCAGTTTAT
This sequence comes from Ceriagrion tenellum, assembly GCA_963169105.1. Taxonomy (NCBI): domain Eukaryota; kingdom Metazoa; phylum Arthropoda; class Insecta; order Odonata; family Coenagrionidae; genus Ceriagrion; species Ceriagrion tenellum. The sequence goes on from OY720644.1 coordinate 98,550,153, forward strand.
TTCGTTTGCACGGGAGCATGCACGCGTTTAATGCGACCGGATTGGTAAATTACCCCGTCCCTCTCGAGGTGCCGCCTCCCGCGGTGGACCCCTTTTGGTGCACCGAATTCCTTCCTCGAGGTTCCAAACGAGACACACTAATGCCATATGCTGGTGGCAGGGGGATGGACAGAACCATACGTCACGGAGAGACTTAGCCATCTGTGAGCAGCACCCAGCGACGTAATTCTGCCTCGCTAAACTAGACTGCTCATTTTTAGGCGGTAGGAGCAATATTCGTTTGTATACAGCATAAAACATCGCATGCGTATGCTTACATCTAAATCTACGAAATGCCGTGCAAGCCACCACTAGGGTATGCTGCGCGGGGTGATTCCACACCAGGCATAAAGCACTCATCCCAGTTCAATCAGAACCACGCGCGTTCCCCCGAATGCCAGGCGCAGGCGAAAGCAGTCAGGGCAAAGGTACGCACTCAGACCACAAACTAAGAGAGTGATACGAAGAAGAACATGCTACATTGCAGCGCACTACTCAAGATATAACTACTGGTTAGTATTATTAATGTGACAAATAAATAGCATTACAAGGTACTAAGACATGCAGGAGTATATTGTGCCGGAGATTGCATGCGAGGCTAGTGTCTACAATTCATGTTAATTAACACTTCTTGATCCGGTACATTTTAAATTTGACTAGCCCATGGGGCCGGCCATTGTTTGCATTTTTGTTGGGAAGGTACATGTATACAATTAAATTCACACAACTCCAGAACTAATGTATATTTTTAAATAAAATTTTCATTCGTGCATATTATATAACAGACCGGACCATTACCGCTGGTGGCGGAAACACGCATTTTTACGTGAGCGGACTATAATGTGTTAAGATATTTAGCGCTTCTGGAAAAATCTATTTAGCCTAGTCAGTATCCTAGAACTGATCTATTACAACTATTATTATCCCTTATTGTACGTGGAAAAAATGTCATCTTAAATTATTGGTAATATGTATAGATAAATGTGAAAAAATTGCATGTTACCGGTTTGGCTACTTGGAATTTTAATCCTTTTTTATTACTAACTGTTTTTTAATGCAAGCCTCATATCTGATTCGAAGTGCCTGTTAGTGGATGTTTTTCTTTATTTTTTCCAGAGATATAAGTTTATGCCCTCTTCAATCTGTTGTTTGGAGTTGTATTCAATCTCCAGTGAAGTATGTCTATAACAGTCTAAAACCAGCAGTCATGAAGACTTAGCAAGCCTCTCATGTTTCTCATTGTAATACCTCAGCCCGAAGGGTGGAGTACTGCCCATGGAATACTCGCCATCCGGTACTGAAGAATGGATTGAAGAGTAGCATCGTTGCCATATGCGGGAGACAAATTCAAGCCCTCGGGATATGGAGTAAATACTGTGAGTGTCGCAGAAATCATCTCTCATTTAGCATTGTTATTTCCTTTGCTACTCTTTATTATTCTAACCTAAATTTTTCACAAATTAAGCCATATTGAACAATTATAATCTACTCTATTTTTTGCCGTTCACAATTTTCGCGTCATATATTTCACTAATAGTTATTTTTAAGGCCAGCTTCACCTCATATCTGTGCAGTTAAACTGGAGAGGGAAAATGATATATGTTAACTGCAAACCGATTTCAGCACTTAATAAAAACCTATGGTTGGATCGAGTTACAGGTCACCATTACTCGATTTTCACTTTAAAAGCACCAGTGGGAAGAATGTTCTTAAGTTGTGATAATTTTAAAATGTCGTGGCATTTAATAAGACTACCAGGTAAGCGTATTACGTCCTGGTCGTCCAACTGCTGCATAGCTTGCGTGATTTAGAACTGATATTTTTCAGAGCGACGTAGAGAGTATTATCATGACTCCTCACTACATCTCTTGGCCTGAAAGATGCGATAAAATAAGAGAGGTACACTGCCGAACAGACAGGTACAAAAACTCGTTCTTTCCACGAACAATAAGCGACCACAATAAAAATTGAGCTCCACTAAATACACTCCTATAATAGATGTCACCATTTCATCTCCAAAAAACTTACACCTTTACACGGCTAGTGACTTAACACCCCCTGCCACATGCCCATGCGGCGACTCGCGGGGTATTACGTAGATGTAGATGTAGATTTTTCTCGTAGAAGTAAAGGGCAGGATTTATGCCCTAAAAAGTACTTTTAAGTTTTTCGACCACATGCTGCGGATTTAGTTAGAATGCTCACCGGTCAAGGGGAAAGGGTTCCTGGAACATCCGTCCCTTCGCTCAACCACGGAGCGACAAGGGCTAACGTTATCTATTTGACAGGAAGTAACCCCTGTATCTTCTTATATTCCTATTTTGTTTGTTTTGGTGCTGGGGACGCTTGTAAGCCTTTGTCCTCTCTTGTCCCTTCGAGAGAGCATTTTCTAATTAGAAAACTAGTTAAGTTGTTGGAGATGCTCTCGCATCACACTCATTCTCTACTGCTCTTGGGTACATATCTTGCAGCCCTCCTTTACTTCTCTCCCTACGCTTGAACATTGTCTCTTCTTGCCTGTCTTTTTCGATACGCAACCGCCGCACATTTGAGCACGTTGCCTTTCCGCTTGCAACTTCTATTCATAGAGGACGTTCAACGTGGCAAGACAAAGATTTTTAACTTTTCCTGATTGGTTCACGAGTTGATGATTTAAACGTCAAACATATATGGTCTTGAGTGGAGACCTTAAAATATCCCATAATTATCAAGCAACCGCTATGGCTCTGGGTTGTTTGATTTTTTTTCTGTTAACTAAAAGAATGAGATTTTTTTGGGATATTGTACTTCCTCTGCGAGGGTTAAAAGATGTGTTTATTGATTAATTGTCCACCTGATACTCATTAGGAAAATTAGAATACATTCCTTGGTGGAAAATGTTCCAATATTGAACCTTACAATAATTACATGTCCTCTTTTTTGTTTCATTGGGAAAGAATATTTTTGTACTCTCAGCCCTCTCAGCCTTCATTTTGACACGAATTATAGAAGTGAGGAGATAAATACAACAAAATTATAGAAGTGAGGAGATAAATACAAAAAAAAATGAAATATTTCTAAAATTTATTAGTACCGCGCTCAAATGCAATCTTCAGGCGTAACAATGATAAGAATTATGAAATTTTATTGATTCGATAATGAAAACTGTTGAGTGATTTTAAAGGATAATTCCTCACCAACTGGCATTGCGCGAAGACTACAAATCTGTTGACTAAATTGAACTCACCTCATCATCATATGTTACATCATGTACTTTCATTTATTTCCTAATCAAAGCATTTATTAATTTTCTCAAAGTACATTTTCAATTGGCCAAAGACCAGGTGAAAATGATTACGACATAGCAAGCAAAGTATCATTCGAAACACAAATGTATATGACTGGTCATTTACAAGGTGCATATAATTCTTCATAAATTAACCTCACCGCTTTGATTTCAAATAGTGTTGATGAATATGGTATCACAGTTTCACAGCTATTGCATCGCCGCGTCTCTAGCATATTTTGGTTAGTTTATTTTCCGTTTTCAATAGGGTAGTGGGTCGGAAGGGTCTTTCTGAGACGTAGACTTGACGAAGTCGCGACGAAATTATGGATACATAGAAGCCGTTTCGTCATCAGTTAATATTTTCTATGCCATTTTATTCGATGTAACTAGTTAATAATATCTTGATTATACATATGGAACATATCTTAAATAGTTTGCGAAATTTCTATAGATACAGCAGAGACGAGTTAAAACCCAGGTTTCACCATTGTATATTAAAAAACAAGCATCAAATCAACGATATCATGGCGGTGAAAATTTTCCTATACATTAATTTATAATTACTTGAGATCAAACTAAAGAACATTTACAACAATATTATTTGATTAAATACACGTATTTGGCATCTGATTCATTGAGAAGAGCATAATGTTTTTATATTCATTTGGCGTCAACAAAAGTCATCTTCTTGGATTCTTTGGCCACGTTATTTGTTTCTCCAAGCATCATTGAACAATTTTTACTGATTGGCTGCATTTTTACCGGTCAAATGCACCATTATATTGGACAGAAATTATAGTGGCAATTCCATGTGCCTGTATTCTTGGAGGCTACAGGCTAGGCTGAGCTTGCTTGATAAATTCCGAACTGATATATTTCAGCGCCACATAGAGAATATTATCGTGACTCCTCACTACATCTCTAGGTCTGACAGATGCGTTAAAATAAGAGGGATGCACTGCCGAACAGATAGGTACAAGAACTCGTTCTTTCCGCGAACAATAAGCGACCACAATAAGAATTGAGCTACAGTAAATACACTCCCATAGTACATGTCAATATTTCACCTCCAAAAAACTTACACCATTACACGGCTGGTGACCTAACACCGCCTGCCACACGACCATGCGGCGGCTCGCGGGGTATCATGTAGATGTAGATGTAGATTTGTTTCTCCAAGCATCGTTGAACAATTTTTACTGATTGGCTGCATTTTTACCGGTCAAATGCGCCATTATCTTGGACAGAATTTATAGTGACAATTCCGTGTGCCTGTATCATGATCGTTAAGACTATTTGATGCTTGCTTGCAATGCTGCGTCCATTCTAATTTGGACGGGGAGTGAAAACTGTCGCACCAATCTCGTGCGACGAGGCCGTAATCCATGGCTCCGCTGCGAAGGGGGATTGACTGTAATTAGCCTGGGGTGTGAGGGGGGTGGGGGTTCAGGTGTTGTTCGGGAGGAAGATATCGTAAAGGAACGGAAGAAATTGGTTTTTATGAGCTGCAAGATGAAAGCGGCTGAGGGTGCGTGATTGCCGAGGGGAGATTCGTGTGAGGGTGGCTTTGAGCGTGGATGGCACGCGGTGAGCGGAGAGAAGTGTTTTTATATCGTCAACAGTTTTTGCGCGAGCGGCAGCTGGAGGAGGGGGAAGGAGGGGGGATGTGGAGAGGCTGAGGAAGGGTTGGTCCATTGCCGTGGAGAATGGATTGGGACACTTAGAGAGTCGACAGTGGGGCGTCGTTGGCTGAGCCGATTTAAGATGATGGGGCGGTGAGCGGGATAAAGATTGTGTTTCGGGAGGAGGGATCAGGTGCCCCATGCTAAGGACGCGGACGCAGTGACGCGTGTCCATTGTTTACCGCTCGTCCAGTGAGGATGACGGTAATCTGAATGAAACAAGCTCATGCGTTAAAACAAAAAAGGAGATAATTTCATGAATTTAATCCATTTTAAGATTATGAGCTCAATTCTAAGCTTTCATATGCATTCAAAGAAAGGCAATCAAGCAAACAAAGCGTTTTGATGAATATTACGAAAATGTTTTATCGCCTAGTTTTACTGTGCACGTCTCTTGCAATAACTATGTGTGAAATTCTTTTCTTTATTCAATCCACGGTGTTATTTCATAGCAAAGTTTAATGGTGAGTATACACATGGAAGTTGAGAGAATGGATGAGAGTCGAATAACGAAACAGATATATAAGAGTGAATTAAATGGTGCGAAAGGTAGATGTAGGCCGAGAAAGTTGTGGCTGAATATGGTTGAGGAAATCCTTAGGAGGAGGAATATTAGAAATATTAAAAACAGGAGGGCGTTATGAAGCAGTGTATGGGGTAAATGAGGCAAAAGAGATTTGCAAGGATAAGTCAGTGTGGCGGAAATTATTGAAGCAGAGTTAGGTGTACAATCACGTATTTATGAGTGAAACTTTGTGACTGAGCCTACCCCGGAAGGGAACAGCGTGATTGGTGTGTTTGTATGTATGTACATACTAACCTGCGAGCCACTTCAAGGGCGTAGGGCAAGGGGTACTAGGACACCAGCCTAAAAAAGCGTAAAGACTTTAGGGAAAAGGTATTTGAAAATAACACAATCATACTTCATTTGTCCCAGTGTCTTTCAGTCACGTCCAGTTTTTGTTGAAGTCACTAAGTGTGCATGAGGTGAAAGTCTTAATGTTCATATCAGTTCGCCGTTGTCATCGTTGATCGTTCAATCCCGAGATAGATTGACCGCAGCCTATCCTACTCAGTGTAATGCTAGTTCCCTTACTTCCTGGAAGTTTCTTATTTGTAATTTTTTCTTTAGTTATTCTCCGGATTTATCCCTAGGCTTTCCTTTTCGGACTATTCCCTCAATTTTTTCTTCAATTCTATTATTCACAAAGCTAATATTCCTCGGGGCGTGTCCAGTCCGTCTGTTTCTTCTATTTGGTTTAGTGTTCCATTTTATCCTATTTTCTCCTACTCTTTGTAAACTCCTTCGTCTTGATTTGTCTCTCCATTGGTTCGTCATCATCCTTCTCCAATACCAGATTTCAAAGGTCATAATCTTGCGTGAAATCTACAGTGGAAAAATCATTCGCCTGGACTGGGAATCGAAGACAGATCCCTCGATATCACGCCGAGTGCTCTAACCAGTTAAGCTACCCAGGCGTCCTCTTCCACAGTGAATCTAATGGGAGCTTTAAGGAGCAAGTTGTCCTCACAGGTACCGTGCATATGATGCCAGAGGTACCCGTATGCGAGCGCTAAGCGCCACAGTCAACGGGGTAAAGCCCAACTTTAAACACAAAGGTGTTTACTTTTTGACATTTTCAAAAAAACACGGAACATGGGCAATTATAAACTAAGTTTAAGTGTTCCGTGGTTCTTTGAAAATGTCATAATATTTTTAGGCCTCTTTTTCATATAGTATATCCTTCCGGTCCTTAGAGTGCCACGGTTTGCATAAATGTTTTCACGAACTCGTATACGTCCGTGATCCTATCCTATTATTAGGATACAGCAGCTCCCTCTTCAAAATGAAGGCTTATATCTGTCTTATTATTTAGTTTCTTTCCTCTTTTATCTATAGTATCGCAGAATATTGTCGCAAATAAAGCAGTGCCATGTAAGCTAAGCAAATGGAGCACATGATCACCGAAGTCTGCTGTTACTAGCGCTTAAATTTGAACTGAGGAATCGAGAGTCAAGTGAACAGTAACTTCGAAGCTTCAATCATGACGCGGTTTGTGTGAAAGACCGCAGTCCACCCGATAGGAGAGCACACGAGTCTCTGCGCCAAAGTGGCGTCCTCCACTATATCTTCCCGCACGGGCCAACTCTTAATGTATATACACACACACACACGTATATATGCGAGGAGCTGGCCCCTCTCGGCCGGTATTAGCGATGCATTTAAGTGCACGGGGGAGCGTGGCGTGTAATGGGGCAATTAAGGCTGCCTCTCGGGCGCAAGGCCCGGAGACTAAGAGGCAGAGAGCAGGACGAAGAGCGGTTGGCCTTGGCTTCATGGCAAACAAGGGCACGGCTGTTCGATGTTTCGAAGCGTCGATTTAGATAGAAGTCATGCCAATGCCTCTCCTATGAAATATATTAATTGAGCCCGATTTGAGATAAAGCGATCGCCATTCCCAAATGCCATTCCGATGCCAAAAACTAATAAATTACAATGGAAAGCAGCGCGCTTCGTTAAAAACTCTACGAGCGTACACAGAGTGTCCCACAACTTTTAGAGGGACTAAGGTGGTAGCCCCTATAGATTCAGAGGCTACACGCTAGGCTGAGGTTGCTTAATAAATTCAGAACTGATATTTTTCAGTGCGATATAGAGAATATTATCATGACTCCTCACTACATCTCAAGTTCTGACAGATGCGATGAAATAACAGAGACACACTGCCGAACAGATAGGTACAAAAACTCGTTCTTTCCGCGAACAATAGGTGACCACAGTAAAAATTGAGCTCCACTAAATACACTCCTAAAATTCATGTCACCATTTCATCTCCAAAAACTTACACCTTTTACACTGCTGGTGACCTAACACCCCCTGCCACACGCCCATGCGGCGGCTCGCTGGGTATTTTGTAGATGTATTGTAGATTCAACGTAGACTGGATGGGCAATATACGATTTCATGCAATCTCTTGCCATAACTAAGTGTGAAATTCCTTTCTCTATTCAATCCACGATGTTATTTCATAGCAAAGTTTAATGGTGGGTATACACATGGAAGTTGACGTCCATGGAAGTAGCGAGTGTAGTGTAATGGGTATCATATCCATCACTCTTGGGTTGGCAGCCCTTGTTTTATTAACAATGCCATGGAAACGAAGAGTTTGTTTAAAAAATGGGGTAGAACGTGTGGGGAGTGTGTTGAGTCAGGAGGTAAAAGTGAGTGGTAGTGGAATTGTGTGGAAGGAACAAGAAGTGTGAGACGGTGTTAAAGGACGTGTGTATTACTAAATGTCAAAAAAGGGATAAAAACGAGTGTTTCATTATAAAGAAATAAAACGAGTCGTACAGTAACGATATCTCGAATCGTGTCGCCACTGTCAGCACATCTTTCTGCTTACACGTAACTTCCGGCTTTTCCCAAACAAATGGATGACGGAAGCAAACAATGAGTATGGTTATTACGAAAATCACCTAAAATTTTACAATAATGGTGTTTTTTATACAGTCCCATAGGCATTCGTGGATTTAAAGAAATTGTACATATAAATGACCTTAATTGTGTATTATTTAACCTTATAAAGATGAGAATTAAGAGAATTATCAAATAAGAGCTAAGTCACAAAGCTTACCTAAGGAGTATTTTAGCATTTAAAATATTGTCCAGTGCAAATAAATATTTACACGTGCGACAATGAGTCCTCCCCTTAAAGTTATTCGTTTTTACATTTTAAAATCTCCGTTTGTTGCCATGTAACCAAGATTCCACTGGATGCGATGCGATTATATCGCCGAATCGATGTGCTTCTTGCAGGCAAAATAGAAACCAGTCTATTTTCCTTGCAAGTAGTAACATGAGGTGGGAAGAGAGGAAGAAGGATATTGGTGCGGAGAGAGCCTCACCAGATGCAATGAAGGAACTTCATGTCAGAGAGCACTTTGTTCTTTATGTAAGGGAAGCTTTGCACGCAACAACATAACATGGTATAACTTTAAAAGATTATAAGGAGAAACAAGACCAATTGAATACCGTATACCAGTTCACAAAGGGCATAGCTCAATTTTCAGTTGCTCAGCAAATTCAGCCAGGCCCGCTGGACTGTCGACTGTTGAGAAGCAATCGTTTTCTCCTCTCGATATGCCCTTGCTATTCAGCTGAGTGAGAAACTTTACTGAAAATGCAGCTTATCTTACTTAAAAGTCGACTTTGCCGAAATTCGCTGAAATAAAAAAAATATTTTGTGAGAAATAGACCTAGACTCATTAATGAAGGAATAACATTCTGGAATGTTGACAGTTGTATCAACAAACAATATTTGGAACCTAAAGCTACTAATTAACATTACAGTTAACTGAGTTAAAATAAAACATACACTCTCCATTTTGCCTTGAATAAATGGAAAGATCGATATCTGAAGTGGTGGGCCATGATTGCTTTAGAAATCTCACTCCCTGGCCCGCGCTTGAAGCGATACAAAGCTACGTCACGTCCAGTTTAGTTTTTGCGTCCAGTTTTTGAGCGACGCTTAAGAAAGGCGCAACTGGGAAGAATGAGACGACTTTGGCTGGGCTAAAAGAGAAGTGCTGGCGTGTGACTACGACACGATTGTATACACATATATGTGTGTGTGTATATGGGTGGGCGGTTTATTAGGCCTAACCACCCCCCTTTCAGCAGCCAGCGGCCCTTTCCCATTACCAACGCTCCCCGCATCCTCAGTGGAGACCCCTTTCCGCCTCGAGATGACATCCCTGGCGCCCTGCCACTCTCTCTATACCCTTAACGAAGCCCTCTCTCTCTGCTCCTCCCGGCGCCTCGCCCCTTCGCCGAGGATTTCCCGTCGAGGGAAGGCGTTCGTAATTGGGACAATCTGCCAGGATTTCCACTCTCTGTCCTTCCCTTTCGTGCCGCCCACGCCACGAGGGACGCCTCCTGTCCCCGCTCTTATTACGGCTCCGTCCCCCCACTCACACTCCATCCGTGATTCGCGTGTACACCGTCCGGCGGCGCCTCCTTAACTGCTTCTGTTGAAGGGGTCGTGGGTTTGGACGACACCCCCTTCCCTCCTTTTTATTAACAATCCGACCAGGCGACGACGGGACAAATCCTCTTCCCCTTCGACCTCCTACAATCCTCCGCATCTCCTCTTCTTTTTAAACCTTCCCCTCTCTCTGCCTTGACTATTCTTTACAACTCCGTTGGTTTGGCGCAGTGTGAGAGTTGAAACATCGGACAAATAATACAAGGTCCTTAGTAACTTTATGGTATCCATATTTCAGAGAATTTAACGATAACATTTATTCTTCTTCGTGACCCCTGCAGTGCGAGAGTTTAAACATCGAACAAATTATACAAGTTCCTTAGTAACTTTATGGTATCCATATTTCAGAGAATTTAACGATAACATTTACAATACCTAGATGATTCTTCTTCGTGACCCCTGCAGTGCGAGAGTTTAAACATTGAACAAATTATACAAGTTCCTTAGTAACTTTATGGTATTCCATATTTCAGAGAATTTAACGATAACATTTACAATATCTAGATGAATCTACTTCGTGACCTCTTTTTTTAATAATAGAAAGTTATTTTCCTGGAGATTGTGGGTCATTAATTCATGTTTAAACTGTTACTCGTTTGCCAACGTTTCACATACGTTCAATGGTATCAGACTCAACTATGTGGAAGTTGATATTCACAAATGAAAAAACGACTTCGTTTTCTTCCACTGATTTATTTTGTCGTACCAAAAAAATAAATCAGTGGGAGAAAACGAAGTCGTTATTTCATTTGTGAACGTTTCACATATTTATTTATGTCTCATCAGGGCTAAAATGAAAATTAATAGTTGTATTTTACATCAAATGAATCCAGATTACAATTTAGGTATTTAGTTTTTTTTTAAATAATTATACAAGTGATTTTTGTTATTACCTCAGAGAGTGTTCCCTTTGAATGACCTTTTATTGATTCCTTCGTTGCTATTTATTGGTCAATTGTTATCAATTTAAGAGTTAAAAATCGAAATAAAATTAAGTTTTGTTAAAGAATATGAAACTATGATAAATTTTACTTAAATTGTTAACTGGATTCATTTTATGTACAATACAAATATTAATTTTCATTGTAGCATTGATGAAGCATAAATAAATATGCGAAACGTTGGCATAAGAATGACAGTGTAAACATGAATTAATGACCTCCAATCTCCAGGAAAATAACTTTATATTAACATTTATAATACCACAGACTTAAAAACACACGACCCGGGTTTCAACACTTAAGCGTCATCTTCAGGTAGATCTTCTATCAACATCATCGGGTTCTACTGACCTGAAGATGGCGCTTAAGCGTTGAAACCCGGGTCGTGTGTTTTTAAGTCTGTGGTATTGTAAATGTTATCATTAAATTCTCTAAATATCGAAGGTTGACGCGGAAAAATTGCGGATTGGCAGCGGTACATTGACACAAAAGTGGGCTTTCCATTCAATGTGTTGAAGTAAGCGCAGTTCCAAACATATCTTTAAAAACATAAGCGTTTTATACCCTACACCACTACGTGGTGAGGGTATATTGATTTTGTCACAGAAGAAATGTAACACATTGAAGGGGCGTGGCAGGTATGGAAAAGTATGTATTCAGAATGAGTCGAATCCAAATGTCGATTCTCGATTCCACCGATTCTCAGGGTTAGAATCGGTATCGAGAATCGATCGCCTAAAGTCGATTCCTATTCCATGGGTTCCAGATAGATAAATATTCAAATCAAATTTCATTTATAACATCATATTTGTCTCAGTAATTTTGAGTTTAGGCTAACAATTTGTAGTTTTCATCTACCTCAATAAGCTGAGGATATATTTGCTATTTGTTAATAAATATACTTTTTGAGAGACTTAGTTGTCTTTGTTATTTTATTTCAGCCAATACTTGAAATTAAATAGTAGTCGTACGATACCGGTGTATCAATATCCCACCTTATTAGAAATAAGAATCGATGGAATCGGAATCGAGAATCGGGAATCGATTTGAAAGAACCGGAATCGGAATCGAAAACAAGTGGAATCGACTCATCCCTACTTTAAATCTTTCCCTCTCACTGCCCCCTGACTCTTCTTTACAACTCCGTTTGTTTTGCGCAGTGCGAGAGTTTGAACATCGTACGTTGACGCGGATAAATTGCAAATTGACTGCAGTACATTGACAAAAAGTGGGCTTTCCATTCAATGTCTTAAAGTAAGCGCAGATCTAAACATATCTTAATTAATACCAGCTAAAGACAACCCACTTTAATGGGTTTGTTTTTGGTACGTCTGTGCGGACAGTTATTTCCAATACTTGCGCCTCGACCTACTCCCCTAAGCGAAGGTTCCCCATTCCTTCCTCATTCTGTTAATTTCTTTCATCCGCCTGTGCATCTATTTATCTATTTCTGCGCATTTTTAGGCTTATTCGGTCTGTTTCCCTGACATTTTCACGTTGTTTCTCTCTGCTCCGTTGAGAATTTCTCCTAACAATGCTAGACGTGCTCTTCTTCCTTCTTCAGTTTCATTCCTCCTAGATAACTGTATCTTCTGCAAATAGTGTTAATTTACTGCTAACTCTAGAACTAAGGTCATTAATATAAATAGTGAATAAAAGAGGGCCTATCACACTTCCCTGAGTAACACCGGTACATCTATTATATTTTCGATACGATTTGGGATTGTGAAAATTCTTTCTGCAAGCAGTGGCTGCAAGGTGAAATATACGGAAATACGGTGAAATACACATGTCTATTTATATACAAATACATAGATTTGATTCATGCGTTTTACAGCTGCTGATATTATAAAGAATGATTCGAGTAGGATCCCCGGGATTACAAGGGAGCCATCTCACTCAAACTACCTTACATGTGCAGGAACTCCCCTGCCATACGCCCTATGGGTGCTCGCCCGATATCATGTTCACGCATGATAGAAGGCACACTCCTCTACTTGCCGGCCACCCACGCTTTCGTCACTCTCTCGCCCCTTTCCCCCTCTCGACCCTCTCCCCATCCTCCTTCTCCGAACGCTCGCTAGTTGCCGCCTAAATGGTGAATCCGCAGCAGTGACGTGGTTTCCGGGGCGCCAGAGAGACTCTGCGGCCACTTAATCCTGTTTTGGCCGCGGGCCCACTCGGGAGAGTGAATCGGGGGTTCGGGGAAGAGCGGGGGGGGGGAGGAGGAGGGTGAACAAGAAAGGGGAGAAGGGTGAAGGTTGAGAAAGGGGAGGGGAGATAAAGGTTGGAGTGGGAGGACCAAAAATGAAGGAGCGGAGACTGATGCAGGTGGAATGATGAAAGAATTTTTGGATCTCGGATGTAACGAGCGAAGAAAACGTATTAGGACACTTGAAGATCCCCCCTATTATATTTCAGATAGCAGTCAAATCTCCCTTATATTAGAGTGAGCGAGTAAACCTTGGTTTCATCTCCCTCACAATTTCAATGATTAGGTGACTCGGATCCCCCTGTTTTGCACCGAAAGTTTTGGCAATTTAGCTACCGAGACCTTATTCTCCGCATAATTCCGCCCGTGTGTGCACTTGCGGTAGACTTCATAAAGATTATATCTAGGCTATTCCCGGTATTCTATAAAAATTTTGCAGATTAATGTTGCAAGAAATAGAATTGGATGTGTACTAGAGCAACCCGATAGCTATTTTGTGCCATACAGAATAAAAATTCTGCATAGATCTTGGGGAAAGGGAGTTAATATCATAGAGTCAGTCGTATTTATAGCAAATGTCTAGCTTCCTGTAATTGCTTGTGTTTTCTCCAGTTTCCACCAAGTATTTGGCATTGCACCTGTGGCGAGCTTCTTCGGTCTTTCCACCTTTCCATATTTAAACAGGTTTTCTTCCTTCGCTTGTTTTTTCTACCTTTACTCGTCGTCTTATATTTTTGTTGGTTTCTTTGAGGTTTTTTGGCCAAGTTGTTTCATTTTACCGGTACAGTAGACCCCCGCTTTACGATGGATTCGACTTACGATCTGAGCTGATTTTGCGCGCGCTTTTTAAAATTTCTCCGATTTTGTTCTGTATATCTATAGTGTTTTAAATATTGGTTTACTAACATTTTAAATAATTTTAATCCAGGATATTTCGTATGCTTTGGCTCTGACACGTACACAGAATTGATTGGCACTGATACTCTTTAAACCGATTCCTCGTCCGGGAATAATATCGATTCAACATACGATGGGATTCGCTTTACGATCGGTCCTCCGGAACGAATTAATATAGTAAAGCGAGGGTCTACTGTATTTTCGTTTTTGCCTGTGAGTTTACAGCTAAATGTTCTTAAATATTCCAGATATTTCACATATTTGATGATTTTCTTTTGCAATGATCAAGTTACCGCTTGTTTATATTCCAATAGAAAATGCAATTGCTTCATTTAAATGTATTAAGCTGTCTGTTCTTACCTTATTTTAAAAAAAATTCAATGTTTCATTATTTTTATTGTAGAAACTGACTTATTTCTTGGATATGTTATGGCAGTATGAAAACGTTTAAATGAATTTAAAGGATTCGACTATTCTTAAAACCCGGTTGCTTACATTATTTTCGATCCGATTGATTTATCACCTCTAAATGCTGTTCGCATTGCTCCTCGGATCAGGAATCAGGAATCGAACTTTACTGTTCTGCAATTTTATCTTTCAAAGCCTACCGCCAACTACGGTGACAGGTGAGACGATTTGTACAAAGCTTTTAGGATGTTAGTGGAAGTGAGGAAAGATCTCTTAGAAGGGAGAACCGTCTGGAGAATAGTGGTGCCGGGTCGTCAAGAAATTAGTATATATGATGCGTGGGCGACCAATTGACGTGGAGATGGGAGGGACACAAAGGGTCGGAGGGAGGGCTGCGATGGGAAAGGAGGGGAGGTGGTGGAAAAGGGGGGGGGGGGTGACGGTGTAGGGGGTGGGGATATGGGTTAACGGATAGATTGGCGGAAAGGGGCTTGATAATGGGAAGGGAGGGTTTTTTTCCCCCCATTTTTACCCTCCTTAGTCCTGGGAGGATGCAAGGAAAGCAAACCATGTGACGTCCATTTTAATGGGCATGACGTCAGCGCGCGGCACAAGGACGGCGCCCGGATTTCAGAGAGAGGCGCAAGTTCCTTACCCTTTAAGCCGCACGAAGTTTCTCGGATTTCTTCATCGCGCCAACCGCCTCTTTATATCCCGCCCTTTATCCAAAGACGGGAGAAAATGAGGCCGGGAGTAACCGAGGTTGTCTTATTTTTGTTCCGGTTGTCGGATCGTCAGCCTAGCGCCATTGCGTGCAATCTCATGAAAATTCGAGATGGATATCCAGTTGGTTGCGTTATGATACAGCCGCGCAGCGCATATGTATTAGAGTTTTTTTGGTTAAACATAATTTAAAAAGACACAATATATCCGAATAACTCCGCAAAATCTACCTATCCTTGGCCAAATATGTAGGAATTTTTTGTCTGCATGATTTGAAAAAAATTATGTCATATACAAGTTAGGCAATAAACATTAATGTTTCACCATTCAAGAAGATAAACATTTGTTATACATTCTTATTTCGGGGCGCACACAGTCAAAATACCTCTTTATCTTTAATGACGTCAAAGAACAACACCTGCGAAAATATCCCAGCTACATTTTACAGTGAATAGAAGACTTTTATCGGCCATCTCCGGGTAATTCGAGCACATGTATATGTGGAACAGAGTTGATCTACTGTGTCAACTCCTCCTTTGGTTTTATTGCATTCAAAAATCATTTGTGGGTTACCAGATGCTTGGTCTATAGATTGGCCATCATGGAGTGTGGATAGGAGCAATACTAATTCATTTTTGAGTACAATAAGACAGTAAAGTTATATTGTTTTGAAACAGAGCATTGAAGACCCTTTTACCTTATCCCGATTGGGCAAGAACTCAGAAGGAATTCCTTTTTTTATTTTTCTTCATGGTGCCGAAGTATGTTTTTCTCCTCAATAATGACTGTGCAAGGGGAACACTTTTGTGCCAATTATTGATGGTTATATTCCGATTGCTGCCTATCGAGGGCTCGACTAATCCGTTCACGATGTCTGAGGGAGAATTTGATAAGCAGAATGGACCCTCTGGCTGCTTTCCGCAGTGTATCTCCATGTTACTTGTATAAAATGACCTAGAGTCACACAAAGCTAATATTCTTATGCCGTATTTAGCGAGTTTACTAGGCATAAATTGGACAAGCAAGCATCTCCCGCGAAATGGCTCTAACTTTTCGTCAACAGAGGCATTAATACCATGATTATATGCCTTTTTGCAGTTTGGTGAGTGAGTGAGGTGCATGAGTATTGCCTTTTGGTTGCTCGTATGGTTGATTTTGGTTCATGGTTTCTCGAAATTAGTTCAGTAATGGTGTGAGTAAAAAAAATAATTCATGATGATTTTACCTCAAATCTTAATTCTTTTATTGTGCGCTGTGGTAGATTAATTTACTGGCACAATAGCGAAGGTACCGGTTTCGAGTATCAAATGATTTTACTCAGTGGGATAAGCGCCATTTTTTTGCATCTGCAGGTGACTTCCTAAAAGTATTGCCAATACCATGGATTGTCATGGAATTCTCAAATTATAAAGAAAGTTGGCATAAAATATGTGGAAACTCAATTTGCCATCACTTTTTCTTCATTTGGGATACAGTGGAGGAAACGGTGCGACAAGCGATTGAGTCGACAGCAACTTAGAATCACGGCAATGGAGATGAATCGACCAACCAAGTATCTCTACTCGTTAGTAAGCAACGATAGGTATTTTGCTAGAAATTCTCAGAATTTCTCTCGTACGCCTCTTGGTTTTATCAATTCTTTGACGTAATATGTCTGATGTATAGAGAAGATGAGGGTTGAGCGAATAAACACTTAAACTTTAGTGTGGTTTCATGGCGCTTCACTTGAGATACAGATTGACAAACTAAGATTATTCGTGGCCCTGAGGAGACGAAGGTAGTCTGATAATGAAGCCATCGTCCGTGTAACATAGGGGGAAAACTCGGCATTGGAACCGGCGTTCTTTTGAAAAAAGTTACCAAGGAGTCCGTTGATTTATATCACGTCTGGTGTATCCTGTCTATGTATTGCCGAACTAAAAGTTTTCACCGATCAGCACCCATGTTCTGATCCGAATCAGATACACAATATCATCTTCTTCCGGGTGATGATCTTAGATCTTTGGGAAGCGATGCCGGAACGCTAGACCCCACAAAAATTTAACTCTTTCTATAGTTATCTGTTATCTAAACTAAGTGAAAAAGAGATGTTCTTTTCTTTGAGAACAGAAATTAATCTTTGAAGCTATCCACATTTATCTAAGGCTAAATATTGATTGATTATTAAATACTTTTTACATTAGTGCGATAACACTGGAATCTTATCACATTTTCTTCGTTATCTTCTTACCTCTCTTAATCCATTTTGTCACCTGAAAAATCAATGCTCACCTTATCATTTCAAGTTTAGGGAGTTGGAGATAGTAATTGACGTCATACAATATGTCTGTAGCCATATCTGAGGCAAGGATTAGCACAAATCTGTAAAGTTAGTCTGAAGAACAGCCAGCTTGCTGTTCAGCTGAAGGTTGAGAATTAGTCTCAAATAGATTCTTATACCTCAAGTCGTGCATCACCTTGAATTCTTGGTTGAAGGTGTACTACACCAATGTCGTGAGAAATTCAAGGTGAAACAATTATACCGTCTGTAGTCCTATTCCGTAACACGTTGGTAAGACTTGATGAAGACGTCTATTGCAAGGAAAATTGAATTGAAAATTGAAAACATAGCTATTTTGCGGGTTGTATTAAGCGAATTTGCTAAAAACATGACGAAAAAGAAAGAATTCTTAGTATTTTCCACGCTCCAAACTTTTATTCCTGACCCAGGTTTTGACTGCCTTGCAATCATTTTCAAAGACCTTAGTTAAGTGTGGAAAATACTTAGAATTCTTTCTTTTTCGTCATATCTGTAGTGTCATTCCACCAATTGACGCCTTCAACCATTAATTTTATTCGTGAATTTGCTACAATTGTCTCGAGAAGGTAGCTACTTTCATTAGGCTGAAGATGGAAAGCAAGGGCACAACTTTATTTGTAATTGATGTTGCGGTAGTTATGGAAAGAATCCTGATACCACATTCTCTCGACGAGGTCTTAACAAGGATCTGGGATTTTAACCACGACCCTCAGATTTTAATCCAAGTGTTTCGTTTCAAGGGGAAACCTAGGTGTCCTCATTCAATGCCGATTTCATTGAGAGTTTAAAAGATTGAGAAGTTATCACCTCCCATTGCAGACGGTTTCATGTAGTTACCCGTAGCCACGTGCTCTGAGCAATTCACCGAGTTAAATCACCTTTGAAATACCTACTGCTGGACTATTGGCGGGTATTGCAGTCCTCAAAATAGGTAGAAAATGCACGATATTGCGATTTGAAATGTCCGTTTTCTGAAAAAAAAAATTTTTTTTAGCTGAAAAATTTGTGGCTGCGATTCTTTCTTTACTTAAAACCACCCATGTATGTACTATATCTTTCAAAAGTCGTGTCACGAATTGAGCGGCGCCACTTTCGCTACGATAGTTCATCAACTCCGCGATAAGCCCGCCAGCTCCGCCAGTCTATGTTCTAACACTCTTTTATAACTTAATCTTTGAGTGTTAGAATCATTCCCACTGAATTGTGGGTAATACTTCGAAAACAATTGCCGGTGCCTATTTTGTAACCAAAGTTCGAACGTATTTTGCCTCACGCTCGCATCCTCGGCTTACAATACACAACAAAATATCTTTCGAGGCGGCCATTAGCGTTCGAAGGTGGGTTTGTTTTTGTTTCTTAATTGATTGTAATTTGAATAGCTATCGTCATTTGGAATATTTTACATACTATAAATGAAATATAACACACCATTCTTGACTTTAATTATAATCGGAGGCCTAGATTGCAGTTCATTAATGTATTGGAATAGTATTTCAATAACGCGTATTCTTTTGATTAATTATAGTATCCAATTGTCGCAAACTATCCTATTGTAGCGATTTGTTTTCAGTTTTAATTGCAGTTGGAATTTTTAAATCTCATTTCTGCAAGGACGTGGATGTCATAATTGCTGAGGATAGTGAAAAGGTTTATCGTGTGATTAAGCGGCAGTGTTTATTGTGGCGTACCAGTGCTTACAAATGTTACTTATGCGCTGTGATGGATTATGTGTGTGATGTATTAACATATTAAGGTTAATAAGAGTTATGCTTCATCTATTGAGATTGTGTGTTGTGACAGGTATTGTACTTAAAGACTTATAATTGCGTAACAAATGTCGGAGATGACTGATAGCAGCAACTATTACGTCGTTGCATCAAATGTCTAACTTGAGATTTGGATTATATGTCAATTGAAATGTTGTTGGTGATTTAGGTTTGCTTCTGAGTATTAAGTGTGGTTTTTTTTACGTCCTCAATAAAGGATAAATATTGAAGTGTTTTTTAATTTTAATGCAGTAACTTGCCATACCAAGAGTCACTTTGCGACAATAATAAACCCATCTACGTTTAACGCAAGTGATAACTAGTTGAAATAGTCGAAGGCATTTGAATTTTTGGCCATGTCAAGGCTTATTCTTTAGTTTGAGGGTAAATTGTGTGATTGTTCTCGACCAAGTGAAATGGTGATGATTATTTTGTCAAATGAAGTTTGTTGGTTCGTTCTGGTTTGAAATATTGCTTTATACAATCATATCCTGAAGTAGTCGGGACGAATGTTGAATGGTGTTGAAGCAGATTTCAATTATATAAATTATTATACATTTTCTGTGATAGGCTACACGGATGTCTATTGTGATATTTCATTGTCATATTGTGATCATTCAAAAATCAATTTCATATCATATTGTGATCATTCAAAAATGGTTCGGCTGCGGAGTCATCAAAGTCCAAATGCTAACAGAGCATGGTATTGCCTCCAATATTTTTCTTTCGTCGCGTAAAGTTACTGCTCTCCACCTGAATAGTACCTGTCTAATTGCCTAATATTACTACGCTGGTTTCTTTTATTTCTGAAATTTGGGCATTTCACAGTAGGCTCATTGCGCATGTGTTCAAGAGTAACAAGTGAGAAATATGCTATACATCTGACAATAGAGTAACGTTCGACGGTCTGATGTGCGATCGCCCATATAAAATAGCTCGAAATACTTCACTCGAATTTAGTGAGCCCGATCGAAGTTGAACGGATCCCTAACGTTCGGACGTAAGCCAAGTTATAAAATCGGCCCCCAGGATTGACCTCACCACGTCATGAGTCAGGATTATCAATAGTCGGTCCTACCTACATTGCCTACTGGATATACAAACTTGAGAAGATATATTATTTCGTTCCAATTACTAATTACTTGATGACAAATTGAGTGTGACCTGGACATTTTCTATATCAGTTTCCGGCTCTAAATGCTAAATTTTTTGGACTGATGGAATATTAATGTGGAGGTCGTGGAGAATGATACCAAAGAAAATATAACCTCAGATCACGGTTCAAGGAACTCTTAAGCTGCCGCCCAGGAAATGCCTTCACTTGCAATGACGGCGCTTCACTAATCCAATACTTAGCGATGTTTCTAACACCTATGCAGTTAATATGGTAGCTGACCAGACCATGCTTCCAATCACCCTTTCTTTGTTGCTCAATAATAGGTAAGAAGAACAAAGGACTCAGTCCATTTAAAAAAATCCTTGGGACATTATTTGTGGTTTCTTCCACATTGCCTGCTGGATATACAAACTTGGGAAGAAATATTATTTCCTTCCAAGCGAAAGTTTCACCACCCATTGAAGTTCGAGTAAGAAACATTAACTCATGACCAAGTCCCTTTTCACTATGATGATTCATGTTTAAAGGTCTATTCTGCAAAACATTAATCCAGTAAATAAATTAAGAGATTATTTTTTTATCCTTCTATCCATAATCTCTTTGCATCGTGCATGTTGTGCTGAACGCCATTTACCCAATGGGGTCCTTATATGCCAACTTCAGTAAGCTAAAACATAGAAGGTAATGAAGTGCCTCATATTTAAAAAGTGTTTACCGATTCACTCCACGATTTTTGGAACTTTTTATCCACAATAGTGTGAAAGAGAAACTTCATCCGAAATGGACATCGCATCTATTCCAGATCCAGTGTTCTCCATTCCATTCCATTATTTATTTTTTTTCTTTCCCCTCTGAGATGTACGCCTTCTATACTTGACTGCGCTTTGGAGCATAAAGCACAAAAACAAAATAAGATTAACTGTTGGAAGCTTAACTTTTGTAAAATTAACTCAAGAGGACCCTGTGCCACACAACCTAGTGGTGGCTTGCACGGCATTACGTAGATGTAGATGAACATTTAAGCTGAACATGATATCTATATCAAAAGAGACCGATTAGCGGTTTCCGTCGTAGGGATTAGCGCAACAATTAGCTCAATACATAGTGAGCATAACAATGCTGCGATTTCATTTACTCTGTTTATTTCACAGGGGTTACCTTACGCGAGAAAAATGAAGCCACCAGTCTTGCGCTTTGGCCATGTTCTGACTAAGAAAACATTGCCTTCTTCCCTTTAACTCCGTGTATTTTAGCGGTGCACTTAAAATGGAATACGGCACCCAGGAGCTAATATAATACGGGAAATGTATTTATATATTTATATTAACCTTTGTACCTAGAAATAATACTTGCTTTGATTCTTCAATTCGCGACAGTTCGTAGCAATAGAGAAAATAACATATGCCTACATCATCGTCTGCTACGATTCCATTGGAAACCTAATACTTACAGAAAACCTCCCATTTCCAAACAATACTACATGCAAGTATCGTTGGGGAAACTCCTGTGTATAAATGACAGTTCCAAAGCTTATGTTTGTCTCCGTTTATCACACATGGACGTAATGACGTATATGTCAGGAATGCCTTAGATATCGTCTGCTACGATGTCGAATAAAACCGAATACCCACTGATCATATGTCCATTTCGCATTCCAAGTAGTTTCAATAGTCCTCATAGAATTTTCTGGGAGCAAATGTTTTTTTTCTTTTTCTTCAATAGTCCTCAATCAATTACATATGCACGAACAAATTGATATCAGAAATGCATCCAATTTTGTCTTCTCCAATACTAATTGTGAGCATGGTCTGACGGAAAGAGGCCGAGGACAAGGGTGGCAACTAGTTAGCCATCACATTGGATCATATTTTATCACAAGTTCGTACCTGTGCATTACGGATGATAAATGTATCAGATTAGATCATAAATGTAACCATCAGATTTCAATGCTTTTACATAGGATCACCCAAGGTTTTCATAATCACAACATGGCTAAATGCGCAAAATTCGGCTTCAATTCTCCACGCTGGAGAGAGCTTCAAGGCTACCCCTGTGGTTTATTTACTAGGTATCTAGACAATATGGCGTCTGCGGGCACGTGACATTAGCGCCATATCCGCCCGATGAGCTCTAGGTTCCAAGGGAAGATCGCTAGATTTGACAAGTTCGAAAACGACCTCTGCCGTATTAGGTGTAATAATTTTTACTGAAGAAGTTATCCTTGCATTGTTTTTAACCGGGCAGTTATCTCGCATGTCCCTTACGTAAAACTTCAAAGCCTCGAAAACTGTTTTATTTTCAACGTTTCGTCGAACATGGCAGCTCGGTCTAAAATGACTTTAAATACGATGAAATATGCACGGAATTTGTTTCAAACGCGCAAATATGCTTCTCATAGGGATGAAATGATTCCTCGTATGTGTAAAGGTTAAATAATGGTTAACTTCCGAATAAAAACAATTATTAGCATGTGGATGACCTCTATATTTCTAGGACTTAGAAGTCTTGTACTTGGACAATATTCATTCGTGGTGCCAGGAGTGGGGTTTAGATTTAAATATTAGTGAATGCACCAAAGTTCACTTCCTAGAAAAGTCATCACACAAATGCCATACCTATACTGTGGGTGGAGTAAACATAAAATCTTCAGATACTGTAAAATATCTCGGAATTATCTTAACTTCTGATAAATCGTGGGGATTACAAATACAAAACATATCATTAGCAGCATTAAAGAAGCTAGGTTTTGTTAACCGTATAATAGGAAGGTTCTCGGATGAAATTATAAAAGAGAGATGCTATACTTCGCTCTGATTAGGCCACACCTCGAACACGCCGCAGGCATTTGTGACCTCTTGGGGGGTTCATTCCGTATTTTGTCGTCGGTTCCGCACCGATCGGTATAAAGCCTACAGACGGCATGGATTCCGTGCCGACAGGGAGTCCCCGTCGGAGTTCCCTCACAGACGGAGCTTTCTCGGGCGATTCTGTAAGCAAGTCGAGCGCTGTTCCAGTCGGTTTGGTAACTCCTCCCTCTCGAGATACCCCTCCCTCCCGAGTGTTGCCGAAGCTGAGGGTCACATGGTCCGTTTCAACCGATGGAGACGAGGGAGACGATAGAACAAACAAATGACTAAATGAAACCGCCTTGTGCTCTCGTGGGCATCAACCAAAACGACATCCAGTGACAAATATTATAATACACAGACTCAGTAATTTCGAAATTAAAGTCATTCTCACGCAAGTAATGTTGAAAGGAGGAGAATAATAAAGTTCTGTGAATTGAGTGCGTGACAATGTATATTTGTGCAATAAAAAAAGTGTTCCATATTTAAAGTACATTGCAATAAGTAGCTTATTTATGAACATGAAGTTTTCCAAAGACAAGTTAGGTGCAACGAGAACTAATGTGTTATGATTGCATGTATGTAGAAATATGATTGGTCAAGTATACCAATTTATTCATTATATTTATGTGCAAATTAACGCGCGTGATGGAAAGCAGACAGTTTATTGCGTTGTATATATTTGGTATTTCTGGCCGCAGAAGTGGCCTCTGTGTGGAGTACAAACCTTCGGAAGATGGTTCGAATTAATAGTTGAATCTAATAGAACAGTATTATCATGAATATAGAATGGCCATGTAGTCCATATTTGTGGGGTGATTATGAAATGTTCGCATTTATATGCTTTATTTGTGTGTATAGCAATGGTTATGCTGCGCGCTCGTGCCATGAAACATTCATTTAGCGTCTTCGTGGAACGATGTTGAATGTAAAAATGACTTGAATGTGAAGTATTAAGAACTATGATGAGAGAAAATGAAGTGGAGGTGCCGCTAAGTATGTCGTTGAACACTTCCTTGCTTTGCTGTTGTTGCATGTATGTCATTGTCAGTGAACATATATGTTTATTAATGTCAGGAGCCCTTAAGTTTCGCTGAAGCTTGCTTCCCTCCGTAACAACCTAACTCCTAGTTATTAGCATATTACGCCGAGCAGGAACGTTTCTCGTGGTTCAATGGAACATTTTTCGTTCGAATGTGTTACACTATTGGCAGTATTTATGTATTAATCCGAATTAATTGAGGCACAATGATAATTGACAGTTCAGTTTAAAGGGTGCTTCAAGATGTTTAGTTGAGTTGTGAAAACGGACTGAAGCGCAAAAAAACGCCAATAAAAGCACAGATCTCACGATATATCCTATTTTCTCAAATAATAAACTACTGTAGTGTGTATAAGTGGGTTTCATGCGTGGTTGAATAAACAAAATTAGACCATATAGGTAAACTTTCCAATTTGAGAATATATATTAATCCGCAATAATTACTGACATTTGTTGCGGAGGATTTTCTGGAAATTAATTGCACACACAATAATAAGGTAATCCAACATGCTTCATTGGCAAAATATTGGCCTGTATATGTACTTGATAGCGCCAAATAGTAAAATATTTTGAGGAGCCAAGCGATCAATACAATGCTACACATCGGAATCCCAGTTGTTTTCAGGTTTTTCTTTTAGGCCGTCTTTTTTTAGGCCGTTTTAGGCTTTCATTATCATTATTTCAACTTGTGCATTACATATTATATCTCCATTAATCCTGTGAATAAATTATATCGCTATTACAAGCCTCAAATAAACCTATTTCAGACATAAATCTAAATGCGTTGTCGATTTGTTACGGTGTCTCTCAAGCAAACCGACTGATTACCCTGGGTACCGACAGCTTTTACGTTCCGGTACGATATCCCGACGGAAGCTCCTCGACACACCGATCGGTTTCATACAGAACACCACGGTTGTCGGTGTGACGTGCCACACGACGAAAAGGCTCCCATGCCGATCGGTTCGGAGTTACAGAATGACCCCCCTGGTCAAATAGATCTAACCCAAAAAAATAAATAAAACACAAAGGAAAGCAGCGCGCTTCGTTAAAAACTGCAATACGAGCGAACACAGTGTCTCACAACTTTAAGAGGGGTTAAGGTGGGAATCCCTAGAGACTCGGAGGCTGCACGCTAGGCTTAGGTTGCTTGATAAATTCATAACTGACATTTTTCAGAGCGACATAGAGAATATTATTATGACTCCTCACTACATCTCTAGGTCTGACAAATGCGATAAAATAAGAGAGATACATTACCATTAACAGATAAGCACAAGAACTCGTTCTTTCCGCGCACAATGAGCGACCACATTAAAAACTGAGCTCCACTAAATACACTCCCATAATACACGTCACCATTTCACCTTCAAAAACAAAAGCCCTAACAGCTTTACACGGCTGGTAGATGTATGTAGATGAATACTACAAACGGTTGTCTCTCAGGATGTCACATTTCACACAAACTTGCTGTTCGGAAAGCATTTGACCTCAAACGTATTAATCTGAAATGTTCTATGAAATGACTTTAGCGTGATTATTGCCCATTTAAATTTTTTCACATTTCTGCCAAAATAGAGCGATTCAGGAATAAAGTTTTTTGGTCATATGACTACTTTTATTTATCGAAGAGCAAACAATATATATTCAGCGATAGCCAAACCTTTCCTGTTGATTCTAAGGTAGCAGGAGCAATTACTACATATTCCGCTTTTTTTTGTTTTGGACCCATAATAATGATGTTATGAAGTGATATAATTTGTGTAAACCAATAATTATTTAGAAATAGTTCCCTCCATGTGCGTTAAATGAACTATGATTCCTACGTTGCAATTACAGCGCACATAAATCGCGCTTCTTTTCTTATACGCGAAAATCTTACGAAGATATACGTTATTTTCAAGTAAAAATCCATTAAGGAATTTCGAGCTTAGAAATCAATGAATTTGGTCTAATTTTAAATAAAAACATCTCACCTATCCAATGACATCAAAAGTTCTACCCCTTACAACGTTACTATCCTAGATATTTGCCAGTGAATACCAGCCATTTTACATGGGAAATGGTACGTGCATGCACTCCAGAGAGACATTATCTACAAAATGAGGTATTTCTAACACTTAGTTTTCGTAAAAAAACTAACTGTGAAGTGTTTATGTTTTCTCAACTACTTTTGAAAATTAATCATACTGTCACCGCTGTAAATTCTTCGGGATCACAAAACACCTTCTGTGTTCAAAGGAGTTTCAAACGCACCGCGCGAAAAAAAATGAGTCCAGTTAAAGACTAATTTAGATATTTCCATTTAATTACTAACAATTTCTGTCACATATTACTATTATGCCACCATTAATAATGCAATATTTAATTGTTGTGTCCTACAGCTGGTGAAATTAAAACGTATAATTCGAATATGGTTTCTATTATGATTAGGGTCTCGGATTTATCTCGGTCGGACTACCTTAAGAAAATGCCTTTGGTCTCGGTCCGCCTACTATAAGTTCATCCACGATCGAAATTTAGGGAGTTTTCATTTAATGATCAAATTCTTTTTTCAAAGACGTATCCTGAATCCACGATATCCCGTTAACCATGCTGGATACTCTAGAACTTTTTTATTAAGCATTTGCAGGGATATTTTCGGCAGCCTTAGGGCATAGTTACCAATTCCATTCATAACATAAGTGCTCTGTACAACTCATTGCAAAATATATAAAATTTAAAATTTATTAGCGAATAACTGGGGAGTAAAAATATTTGAAAAAGAAGCACGAGAACGATCGAAATAATATAACCCCCTTAATTTTGTATTTAACTTTGACAGTTAAAAATTTCATCCGAAATTTCAGTAAATGCCGATAATTACACCGTTATTGCATTCATTTCCTCAAATTATCGCCAAGAGATGGTAAATGCTTATTTATACATGCATTCACCTCTAAAGATAAGGATGGGAGTCCCTAGAAACTCTGAAGCCACAGGCAAACATAAGATTAGTTTATGGCAGAGATAAATTCAATATAGTTTATAATTTACGTTATTTTCATGTTAAATTTTTGAAAGAAAAGATTCGGTACCTACTACTACGAAATTAGCCGCGATATGATTGACTTCCTGGGCAATAATTCGTTTTCTTTTCTTGGTATTTATTATTCCGGAATCCTACGTAATATCTGTGTTCGGAAGGCGCGAACAAAGACCTCGGGGTCACTTTACCGGGTGTCGCGACTGACTTTGGCGTTCAAAGGCCAGTAATTAGTGTGCCTATAACTCCCCCCTCCCATCCCGCTTGTACCTATTGGACCGCTTTCCCGCAGGAGAGCGGAGAACACCCCTCTCTGCCCCAGCGTGTGAGAACCAAGGTCTCAGTTAGCTTGGCCACGCCACTGTTTGCGTTGGGCGATGTCCTGATTTTTGGTCCCCAGCCTGCCTAAGAGTGCAAAGGCAGTGCAATGGCTGGGGGTGTAAAATGGGGCCCTTAGCCAGGCCAACGAGTGCGTCGGGGGCGGCTAAGGGGTTCTTTCGTGTACCAGCCGTAGTCTTCTCGACTCCCGGTCTCCAAGACCGGAAGCCATTCTCTCCGGGCCGGAACCTCGGGCCTTAGATCCCCAGGCGGGGAGGCCCCTTCGGAAAGTGGTTACGTAAGATCGGTTACCGTTGGTCGGGCCTCTCAAACGTTCCAAATCCCTGTCCCTATCACGTCGCTGATGAACCTGTGAAAGGACGTCACGAGGATGGTATTCCATTCAACACGGCCCACGGGCTGTCTTCGCTGGCTGGTACTCCTTCGGGGATCGTCCTTTCATCAAGGACACCGACTCGTCGCAATGGCAATCGGACTCTTGCAGAAGATCCCATTCTCAAGCTCTCTCCTTTGTTATCCTTGGGTGGTCGACCTTCTTCTTTGTCTGGTGGTGATCACACGATGTTGTCCTGGCTGGAACGTGAAGATTGTAGCAATGATGCCAGTCTTTAATAGCGGATTTCGATTCCGCCCTTCGTCGTGATTGGCCGATGACTCTTTGTTGATGATTCGGCCAATCCGAAATCAGCACGGTATGAATCCAAATCGGCATTCGTGCATAAAAACCAATCCGGTAATAAAACTGAATCCATTCTTTTTCTTTTCCCCATATCAAAAGTTGATTCGCAAAACTCCTTTCATCGCGAACCATTGCGTCTGTGAGATGATCGTAGCAATGTAGACAAATGCGTTTGTGATTACTCCATCAGTTACGAAGTAATTACTTGAATAATATTATTTCATGTATCTTTTAGTAGTCTCTATACCTCCTAGGTCACGTAAAATATCGTAATATCCACCCATTTATTTATCGAGGCAGATAAAGTGTATCATTTCTGTTAGAAAACTTAGGAAAACGAAGAAATAACACGTCAGTGTCGATGCCATCTGGTCATTTCCATCGGTTTGACCTGGTGACAATAAACACTACCTTCAGCATCTCTCGTTGCAGTTCGCAAGCTATGAAGAGGGCATAGTCACATATTTACTCCTTTGTCAAAATTCACTGTTGTCCATTCGTTTGCACATAGATACTTAACCGTCCCGACAGCTTAATTCTCCGGAGCCAACGCCTGGGTGGCCAACTTACTCAATTGAATGGGGAGTGGACAAGAGCAGTATATTCAGTCCGCGAGAATTTTCATGACCAGAGAATTAGATTAAATCTGTGAGACCCTCACCATTGTTACCCGTCGACCGCGTGACCAAGAAGCGTAAGTAATATTTCGACTGGAGGTCACTTAGCACTGTCCAATATAGAGCAGTACTCATTAGTAGCACCTGCTCGAAAGGCGGCATGTTCAATACACTGTTAACCCAGAATGATTGGCAAAGATTATTGGTCTTTACCCGAAACGAAACTTGATTTGGATTACACCTCACGGTGAATAGTTGAAGCTTCAGAATGATATATGTGAGGCAACTGAAGAGTTGTAATTTATTCCAACATTTGATATATATATTGACGCAGTTACTTTTCTCTTTGAAATAATGTGCTCATATCTCTGCCTTTCTCAGCCATGGAAAAATTGTACTAAACACATAAAAACTTCAAAATTTAAACGAAGGTATTTTACTTTTGGAATTTCCACGGCAAGGAAGTATTAATAAGGGTGAAAGTTGTTCAAATGTTATCGCGTTTTTTTATATACGGCATCACGACCTCCAAATTTTCACAACATTGTGAAGCGCGTCAGTAAGACTTGAACATCCTTTTCATAGGTTTCGCGTAATGACCACAGACAAACGCTCTCTTTCCCATTGTTCAGAGCCATTCAACAGAAACATCCCTTCAATATTGATATTTCGAAATTTGGTTTTGCCCCACTTGACTTAAGGTAAGACTCTTGCAGGTCTAACTTTGGAAGGCCTCCGAGTTATTGCGTCATTCTTCAGAAGCGCGCACCTCTTGTTTGTTTCAGCGATTGAAGGGAAACAAAGTGAATGATCTCATTGCAAGCGGTCGTATTATTATTCACAACAATATTTTCGAAAATGATCTTTACTTCTGCCGACGAAGAATTCCCGTATGCTATCCCTTTATATAAAGCGGCCAGACTTAAAAGTGATGATATTATTGGACCACTATAATTGTCAGTCTTTACTCAACGTAAAAATATGACTTGAGAGAGAAATTGCGTTACTGACACGATGCCAAAATTATATCCTTCCAGTATGACACGAAGAAATACCGACCGAAGAGTCGGGCGACAGCGCGTAGTTCTCGTCGGCAATAATCAAGATGATTTTCGGAATTATTGTCGAAAATAGTAATACGGTCGATTACAATGAGATCATCCACAATGTTTCCAATCAACCGTAGAAACAAGTGAGAGAGTTTCCGAATAATGTCGCAACAACTCGGAGTTCTTCCGCGCTCTGAGCTATTGCAACCTTTTTTGAGTCAAGTGGGGCACTATTGAATCTGGAAAAAAATCAATACTGAAGAACAATGAATGTGAATCACTTGAAATAATGAAAGACAGAGTGTTTCTTGAAACTACGCAAAATAAATGAAAAGGACGTTACAAGTCGTACTACTTTTCTTCACAATTTCGTGCGTTGGGGGGATGTCATAAATGAAAAACGATGACATTCGAACAACATACACACTTATTAACCCATCCTTGTGGCGCAACTTTCAAGGGTAACAGACCATATAATAACATAATACCCTCGTGATATTTGATGTAAATTACAAAGTTTTAATAAATTCTAAGGAGTTAATTATGATTTTACAATAGGTCAGAATGGTAAAGATAGTAACACAATATTTAAAAGAGAATAATAATAGCTTCGTTAATCACATAAAATGATAGAATATTTGTTAGCTCGTCGGTCTCATTGTATCCATTAGATTTCGTCGTCAGAGGCTACAGCTATTCACGAGAAAAGGCTAAATTCAATTGATTAAATTGTCCTGGGAAAAAAGACGTAGAATGACTGCTAATTGTTTCGGGTCAAAAACATGAAAAATATTAGATAGCATTAAAAAGGCCCTGTTATGTCTTCTTTTCCCTAACGATTACATGAGAAAAGATACCCACTTTATTTTCCATTATAAAAAAATTGATGGTTAATACAAGATTTTACGTGAGCCAGGAGAGTATGAGATTACTGAAAGAAATTTGAAATAATATTATAACAGTAATAACTTTGTATTGCGCAACAATTGATAGGATAATTACAAATGTATCTGTCTCCATTGATCATCTTTCATACGTTATCCTCCGTGATGAAGGAAGTTTTAAAAATCAACTTTTGTTGTGAGGAAAAGAAAAAGAATGGATTCAGTTTTATTACCGGATTGGTTTTTATGCACGAATGCCGATTTGGATTCATACCGTGCTGATTTCGGATTGGCCGAATCATCAACAAAGAGTCATCGGCCAATCACGACGAAGGGCGGAATCGAAATCCGCTATTAAAGACTGGCATCATTGCTACAATCTTCACGTTCCAGCCAGGACAACATCGTGTGATCACCACCAGACAAAGAAGAAGGTCGACCACCCAAGGATAACAAAGGAGAGAGCTTGAGAATGGGATCTTCTGCAAGAGTCCGATTGCCATTGCGACGAGTCGGTGTCCTTGATGAAAGGACGATCCCCGAAGGAGTACCAGCCAGCGAAGACAGCCCGTGGGCCGTGTTGAATGGAATACCATCCTCGTGACGTCCTTTCACAGGTTCATCAGCGACGTGATAGGGACAGGGATTTGGAACGTTTGAGAGGCCCGACCAACGGTAACCGATCTTACGTAACCACTTTCCGAAGGGGCCTCCCCGCCTGGGGATCTAAGGCCCGAGGTTCCGGCCCGGAGAGAATGGCTTCCGGTCTTGGAGACCGGGAGTCGAGAAGACTACGGCTGGTACACGAAAGAACCCCTTAGCCGCCCCCGACGCACTCGTTGGCCTGGCTAAGGGCCCCATTTTACACCCCCAGCCATTGCACTGCCTTTGCACTCTTAGGCAGGCTGGGGACCAAAAATCAGGACATCGCCCAACGCAAACAGTGGCGTGGCCAAGCTAACTGAGACCTTGGTTCTCACACGCTGGGGCAGAGAGGGGTGTTCTCCGCTCTCCTGCGGGAAAGCGGTCCAATAGGTACAAGCGGGATGGGAGGGGGGAGTTATAGGCACACTAATTACTGGCCTTTGAACGCCAAAGTCAGTCGCGACACCCGGTAAAGTGACCCCGAGGTCTTTGTTCGCGCCTTCCGAACACAGATATTACGTAGGATTCCGGAATAATAAATACCAAGAAAAGAAAACGAATTATTGCCCAGGAAGTCAATCATATCGCGGCTAATTTCGTAGTAGTAGGTACCGAATCTTTTCTTTCAAAAATTTAACATGAAAATAACGTAAATTATAAACTATATTGAATTTATCTCTGCCATAAACTAATCTTATTTTTGCCTGTGGCTTCAGAGTTTTTAGGGTCTCTCAGCCTTTTTAATACTTATACTTTAGCGTATGTTTGAAATAATCAAAATATAATCTTTGCTTTTTGATAAATGGAACACAATAACGGCGTAGCTAGGTTTATTTAGGGAAATGTTAAGGCAAAATTTTTATATTTGTCATAGTGGCATAAAAAACCGAGGGGAGATTTAAGACCAATTGCTTTGATAGTTTGCGAATATCTTTTCAAAATATTTACGATCCAAGTATTTGCACATTAATAAAAATTTAATATATATAATGTAGTGTATTTCAGAGCATTTATGTAATCATTGTAATTGCTAGGCACGTTCTAATGCTCATCTACTGTCCCCGCGAAAGCGTAGTACGA
Organism: Ceriagrion tenellum; assembly: GCA_963169105.1. NCBI lineage: Eukaryota > Metazoa > Arthropoda > Insecta > Odonata > Coenagrionidae > Ceriagrion > Ceriagrion tenellum. Next base: position 98,582,756 of record OY720644.1, read on the forward strand.
AGAGATCTCGTGTTTCCAGCCACGGTAAGGTAACACCTGGGCTTCAGAATAGATCTCTGAAGACCATGGCGAACAATGGCAATGATACGTCACGACTATCAAATGACGATATTGAAAATACGCGTTTGTGCATTTAACCACCGTTGCCAGCACGCAAGTCCTTAATTTTTAATTATAACCGTCCAGTTTCCATGGTACGATATATATTCCAAGGATTACTAAAGTCCAAACATAAAAAAAATACTAAAAATAGGTAGGACGCCTTTTATGAGCGACTGATTGACTGAGCGAGCGATTTTTACCGGAAAGCATTCGATTCACGCTATCCCCATTTGAGGATGAGGAAGTAAAAAGAGCTCTTTAATCTACGTATGAAAGGAAACTGGATCCTCGACCCAATATTCAGTCAGATTCAGTCGATCCCTTACTCTTCGATTAGCATTTGTCTCGCTCGTCCATCTCGATTGAGAATTTTTATTCAACGGCTCGCACTTCCAACGGTAATACAATTTTATTCGATTTTATTTCATATTATTATTAACCTTACCTAGAATAAAAGCATAAATGCGCTCGTTAAAAAGTTTTTATGCGTTCGTATTTAATCTCACGCCTACCCCCGAGGGCTGCACCTAACACCTATGACCTAAGACTATGGAAATTCACCGATGAATTGTAATGGATTACAAAAAGCCGATAATAACAGTGGGTTTTTTTAATTTATCTAATGAATTTTAATAAGATTATAAAACATTGGCACATGCTTCAAATTTTCACAGCGAAAGATTGAGTTATATATAATGAATCAGGTTTAAACTCCTTACCATTTCAACTTGTATGACGTGATATTATCGGTAAAGTTTAATTTTGAATACCCCGACTTATTTTCTTGCTAATAAATACATTATGAATGCAACCTTGACAAAAGAAAAGCATGATCGTGGCGCTTTTGTTTAGATTGTCACATCCACTTCATGTCGCTAACAATCCATTATCCAGACTGGTATTATCGGCGTCCAACTCTTATTATGTCTACCATTCGCACAGCTTCTCGCATCCTTATTACAATCCTCTCCTGGAACAAATTCCTTAGAAATCCGCACATAATTTAAATTTATATGCTTTTTATTCGTCTCCCGCCTAACTCCGTGAGCTTCAGCATGCAGGCATTACCTCTGGCAGTACACCGCTGAAGTGCAATGGAGCACAAAAAGCCAATAATACCAGAGGGTTTTTAAATATCAAATGAATAAATATAAAAGTATGAAACACTGGCGCGTGCTTCAAATTTTCACAGCGGAAGGGAGCGTAACGTCAACAATGAAAGCTCACGAAAACGTCCATGAATAGGATAGATCTTATCATGAATATATATTATGGATTCGGATTTTTGGCATTGTTGCCTAGGCTACGCGTTGTCTAAATTTCCACATTTAGATCACCCAGTCTTTGGCGCCACTTCGATTAGTCTTTTCTGTTGTTATTGTAAATAGACGTAGTTAATTGCTGTTAACGTGAGACCGTGGTGAATATTCAGTAACGATCGAGGATACATGAATTACTTGATGCTTTGAATAACATCTTGCAATTTTTGTGATCTAAAATTTACTTTGTAAATGCTAGGAAGGAATTATCTATTACAGGAATTGCGTAAGAGGTTTATGAAACGTCCATCGTGTGCCGACGACGATGTTTGCCAGACTCTCATTCTAATTTGAATGCATTAAGCTCGTTAGGCTAATATAAAGAATTTAGAATTCCTCGTTTAAACAGAACTTGCTTCGTACCAGGCTACAAAACAGGGCATGAGTCTACGAGGACTCAAAATAGGACACTTGGATTGAAAAATAAGAATCTGTTCTAGGTGGCGGTAAGTGCATTCCTTTTTACCTACACTGCAATGATGGCCATTGGGAATACTCATGAAGTCACCTCGCATTATTATTAAATTTCCGTACAGCGATATTCACGAAGTGCTAAGAAGTTAATTGTGCATTTGTGTAATTAAATTTAGAAATAAATATATCTGTAGACCGGACAATATTAAAAAAGAGTATAATTACGTCCCGCATATAGTACCACATTTTTTATCCACTGCATTATGATTAATTGTAAGTATAACCCATGCATATTCATTGTAATATGGTTACGGAATTCTAGAAAACAGTTTTTGGTAACGAGATCACAATCCATAATATATATTCATGGATCTTATTAACTAATTTTGAGCTAACCATTAATTGGTGTAGTGTTCCCACATTTATTACTGTCGAAACGCAAGTAAATAAAAACTAAGGGTAATAATGTGTTTTATTGTTGCCTCATATTAACGGAAAGAGGAAACTTGAGCACAAAACCCATTAATACCAGAGGGTTTTTAAATGTCAAATGAATATAAATGAAAGTATCAAGCAGCAGACATGAAATACGAAATGAACTTCTAATTGCGAACATTACTTATAAAGTCAAACGAATGTTACCTTACATATCAAACTGAAGACTTGTCCTAAGACACAATTGTAACAACTCTGGCAACTCATCACTGAAGTGTAATGGAACTGAGGAAAGCCAATAATACTCGTGGGTTTTTTAAAATATTGAAGAAAATTACAATGATAGCTGAAAATATTTTGTGTGTTTTGCAACTTTGACGAGGGAAGGTGGAGTTAGACGTTAAAACCCTTATCATTCTACCTTTCATGGCGTAATATTCAGAGGAAAATTCATTATGGAACACCCCGATTTTGTCTATAGCGAATTAATACATAATACATGTAATGATTGTCATGATAAAACTTGATCGTTGCCCCTTGGTTGGGAAAGTCACTTCTCCTTCATGTCGATAACGCTCCATTAGATGTACCGGCATTATCGACAATAAACTCTCATTTCGTCTGCTATTTGAACTGATTGTCGCATCCTTATTGAGTGTGCTTAAGACAGAACGCCTTCTTCTTTGAATTACCGTTTTCCTAATACGAATATAATTCACTATGAAAAGTAAATTTAGGCTTAGTTGATGCACTGCATGAGTTTTCAATTTAATTTTCACACTCCTTTGGAATAAAAATCCTCCATCGAGATGGAAGCGCGAGAAAAATACTATTCTTATCAAAGTATAAGAGTTCGATTGTATAGTAAACTTTCAGGCTTCACTTGGTGGGACAACATTGCGATGATTTTGAATGAATGTAATATTCCACATGGTATTTAGACTTAAATATAGGTTTCGACTGAAGACCTTGATAATGACTTAACTCGAAACCTAGGTTGGAGTTGACTGAATATGGGGTCGAGGAGCCGGTTTCCCATCTTACACGGATAAAATACTTTTTAGTCGAGCAAACTATACATTGTCTAGCAACGGTCAAGTCCTTCCCGTGCGAAAGTCATTTATTTTTTTACTTTTATTGAGCGTTTTAAAATAGTAAGGTTCTTTAACTTGACACTTTAGTGCTGACTCCATGATAAAATAATTTTTTTCCCTTTAATCTCCCATTTAAATTGATTTCCTCTGAAGTTAAACGAATATATGTCTCCATATTTTGTGTTTGTAATGGAGCAATTCAACCTATTATTTCTATGTTATTAAGAGCTTTTACTTTTCTAAGCGCCCATTTGTCGTTCTGATGATAATTATTAAAAGTATTACGACTACACATGAGTATAGCAACCCATTTTCAGAATATTAAATCTTAAATCGGTAAAAGTAATCGGTAAATCTTATCACTGATTAAAGGAGAACAACCAAAATTAAGTAATTTATCATTTTGGACGAATTTTTGTAATCCTTGGAATATATTATGTACCGTGGAAACTCAACGGTTATAATTTCAAAATTAATGACTGCCGGGCTGGAAAAGGTGTTTAAATACACGGACTCGTATTCTCTATTAATTCGTTTTACTGTCGTAACTTTTCCATGCTATCGAGGAAGTCAATGCGGGTTTTCCACCGGGTCAGGTTGTCCATGTCTGCCGACGTTTCGATATGCCCTGAAGACGATGAGCAACTCGGTCATCGAAACGTCGGCAGACATGGACAACCTGACCCGGTGGAAAACCCGCATTGACTTCCTCGATACCATACGCCGGGAAAGCCTTCGATCTTTCTTTTCCATGCTATGGTTTGCAAGGGTTTTCGGCGATCTATTCTAAAACACAGGTATCTCCCTCACCCACCTGAAAATACAAGAAAACTTCGTACTACACCTTTGCCGGGACATTATCGTGAGAATTAAGGCGAACATAGTATTTGAATTGATAGCATAAGTACTCTGAAACGCACTACATAATATTATGAGGACCCCAAGGAAGTCAATAGGGTCTAAGTAACAAAATCGTTGTTTTGAGAAAACTTTAGTCAAAGTTGAAAATGTTTGGTACAACCCACTAAGTAGTTAAGAGGCATAACCCTAGATAGCATCATCTGTCAATAAAATCACTTGGATAGCTTTACCATCTAGAAGATTTACATTTTCACATCCCATTCCTGTACCTAACTTATTTCTTTTTAACGTCACTTAGACCCCTTAACTTCTGGGGTCCATATATAAAATTTATGCAAATACTTGGAGCATGAAAATTTTGTAAAGATGGACGTGAACTATCGAAGCAAATGAATTGGTCTTTATTCTCCCCTCAGTTATTTATGCCACTTTTACAAATATAAAAATTTTGTCATGGGATTTCTACAAATAAACCAAGTTACGCCGATATTTCATTCGATTCCTCAACTCATTAATGATTATATGCTAGTTATTTCAAACATGCATTCGACTAATTATTAATAAGGCTGGGAGTACTTAGAAACTCTGAGGGAACACGCTGAAATATGATTAATTTTTTCCCGGGACGACATCAAAATAGATTTCATTATATAAGTTTCAGGTAAAATTTATGAAGAAAACATGCAGGATCAGTTACTACGAGATTAGCTTTCGATATGATTACCTTGGTGTCCAATGGTTCAATTACCTTTCCTAGCATTAGTTATTCCCAATCGTGCTGACAACGGTGTTCATCAAATGCACCGACGCGTATTTTCAATATCGTAATTTTATAGTCGCGACGTTTCAATGCCATTGTGTTCGGAGTTATATATTGAGGCCCGTGGTATCTATCACCTCAACCTGGCTGGAAACCTTATGACACTCCGTTCTATGCATTCGTAGGGACATTTTGGTGATATTAGGGCGCATTTAAAAATGTGAATCGATAGCATACGTAGTCTGCACTACACCACATCATCCTTACACTTATCGATTAATATGAATTAATTTTAGAGCGAAGATTTTGAAAAATTGTCCGTGAACTATCAAATAAATCGATCTAGTGTTTGACTCCCCTTCATTTTTTTAAATGAAACTTTGTTAAAAAAAAGTATCTATTATTATTAAAATCCTCTAAATAAATCTACTTACGCCGTTTTAGCATTTAATTCCTCAGCTCAGCAGTAGGCCAGAATGTTGATTTTTTTCAAAGATTCCTTCGACTCTAACTAAGGATAAGGCTGGGAGTCCTTAGAAACTCTTGAGGCAACACGATTAACTAAGATTAATATATGGCAGGATACGACATCAATTTAGCTTTTCATACACACAAATTTCAGGTAAATTTTTGAAAGAAAATATGCGGAACATAAAAGTACGAAATTAGCCATAGATATGATTAGCTCGCTTTAGATTCCGATAGCGGCGCGACATTTTTTCGTTTGGGTCCACAACACACGACCAGATTTTACGAATTACAGGGACTGTATTTTTAACAGAAATATTTTTTCATGATATAACTTTTAACAATGTATTATATATAAGCGTACCAGAGTCTCCTTCATTGGATAGAGTTTGTCATGGAAAATATATCGTTTAAGTGGGGCTTCAATGGAAGTAGCTATTTGAAGCCATAGTTAAGTGGTCCTGATTGAACGAGCTTACACTACAAAAAATTCAGTATTTGCAACATAAAAATATTAATAATTACACAAAACTGAAGGTAGTTACAAGCAAGAATGCCAAATAGAAACTATCGGATAGTGTAAATAATCTTGATAAATAAGCTTGATTTAGCAACATTCCCTTAAGACAGCCAAAGCCTACTACTCAAGTCATAATTAATGGCAAATACCACAAGACATAACATCAATCAAATTTATCAACTATGAATAAATGTATACTTATATATACAGAGTTTAACACAATGGAAATCAATAAAACATCCATTTACTTAAATTTATGAAAATAATATTCCAATTGATTCCTGCAGTATATCCGCATTTGGAACTTGACCACGCATTATTACGCTAACGCTTAATTTTACATTCACTCGTTGGGAATGAAGTACCCACGCGGTGTTTCTCCAAGATGGCGCGAGCTTTGAATTTAAAATGTCAAATCTCTTATCCATATAGTTTTTAGGCGGGCCTAGAATATAACTCTTTGGTAGTATAAGTTTTGGTTTCCGCATTTCGTTGTTTTGAAACAACAGCAGAATGTTTCACTGAACTGAACAAGGTTATGCTAGAAAAATTCCACTAAAATAGGCGAAGTTATGCAGTAATGGGAACACGAATTAATTTTGGGCCTTCAGCCCAAGGCGATCCACTCCATGACCAGGGTGTCCAGCAGCTGGGCTTTTGGAAATTCCTTTGAGAGTTCCAGGTCTTCCAGACACAATTTTTAGTTTTCCAGAGGAAATATTGATTTTTTTCTCGTTAATTATAATAGAATGTTCGGTATGTTTTTAAGGGGTGATAAAACGTAAAGATTATTTTTAAACTTGCATATTTGGAGGAAAATAAACACAAAACTTTTAAATAAGTTGAGAGAAATTCACATCACCACCCTTTCTTAGATTTAAACATTGTCATGCTGGTGCTCAAGGAAAAAGGTTATTATTACAGCCGGACTTTGCTTTGAATGGTATTAATATAAAATGATCAGCAACTTAAAAAAACTGAAGGAATTGACTTTTTTCCTTATTTTGCTAAATGCGGGAAATTTGAATTCGCAACTTGCCGACAAAGGCACGTTCTTTACGCCACTGATTTACAGACTATGGCCAATAAGAACACAATCTATGTACCTATATAGAAAACATTGTACCTACATTCGGTGAAAACAGGAATGCAAAATGCGACAACGCAAGGGAAGTTTGACTTTTATTCTTGCTGAAAAAGGCACATGGCTTCCGTTGATGTTTTATATATTGACACCACAGATATTTCATTTATAGTATGTAAAACATTCCAAATGACGATAGCTATTCAAATAAAAATCAATTAAGAAACAAAAACAAACCCACCTTCGAACGCTAATGGCCGCTTCGAAAGACATTTTGTTGTGTATTGTAAGCCGAGGATGCGAGCGTGAGGCAAAATACGTTCGAACTTTGGTTACAAAATAGGCACCGGCAATTGTTTTCGAAGTATTACCCACAATTCAGCGGGAATGATTCTAACACTCGAAGGTTAAGTTATAAAATCGGCCCCCTGATTTCATGTCATACGTTCAATGTCGTTATTCTCATTGACAACCGATATTGCTTCAATTTAACACATACATAGCAACGCAAGGGAAGGAATATGAGAGGACATTTCGTCCACGGGATTGAAAAAGACTGTGATATCGCGTGAGGAGTCGAATGCACCGTAATATTTTTCATAGCCCGAGCATCGAGTGTTAGAACATAGACTGGCGGAGCTGGCGGGCTTATCGCGGAGTTGATGAACTATCGTAGCGAAAGTGGCGCCGCTCGATTCGTGACACGACATTTGAAAGATATAGTACAATGCTAATCTCATTCACTTCCATAGCTGACTTCGATGGGCAAAGACAGTTTTGCTATCTCTTCTCTCCTTCTCTTATCTGCCGTTAACTAATACGAGAGCTGTATGGTATTAGTGAAACCTGGTAGCAGTTGCAAAGAACCTTTTCCATGGGAAGAATTCATTCCCTACCTACTAGCTCCGCTTAACATAAAAAGAACGTCAATAATAGCTTCTTATATTACACCATGGGTCCAGATTCTTTTTCAACCAAGTCACATAAAATGTTGACCACAAGGATGTGCCAGTTGGCATTAACCGTAACTGAAGGTGACAGTCCTGTAATGGCATTAATAACTACAAGATATGGAAGTGGAGTTGAGGATGCCATCAAAAGCATTTTACTCGAGGGATTTTCTGTTTCTATTCCTCGCGAGCCTTCGAATCGTTAAAGTCAGCTTTCGCAGTGACAGCAGTCACTATATTCCGTTGTAAAATGAAACTAATTCGAGAGTATCTTCAAAGAACCATGCCATGATGAGGAAACCAATGTAATAACACCCAAGCAAATTTCAATATTTCACCGGCCACAGCTGCAGCCGCTGATTTCCTTTTTCAACGTTCTCTGCATCGATAGTGGCAATCAGGTAACTGTAACCATGGTGAATAAAAAAATTACTATCTTGGATAACAATTGATTATTGGACGGCCAACAGGTAATAAGATGGGCTGTCAACTTTGGAATGAACGTCCGGTGCAAGAAGTTTACCAGCACTAGTGTGCAAATGTTTAATCCGTGGAGATCATTGATTTATTATTGAAGGAAATATGAGCAACATGTATAATTGGGGCTTAAAAAGGTAGAATGAATAGTGGATTGATTTTTAATGATGCTCGTGTTTTTACCAAAATGACTTTGGTTATTTAATTTAAAATATCATTAATATATTTTTCTGAATAGTACGGTAAAACCTATTTACTGGTAAATGGAGTCATGGACTATTTCCGGTGTTAATAAAAGTCAACGTCAATGCAAGCAGATTACCAAGCTTTATTACGAAAAGCATCGGACCATCATCTCTTGCGCTGTAGTGAAAAATTTATAGGATGGAGCTTGTGAAAGATTTAATAGTGTAATAACCAGGGAGTTTATTTCCGAGGAGAATGGTCAGGCCGGCATCATATAATCACAGGGAGTGTTGAACGAATGCGGCTAATAAAAGTAAATAAGGATTTGGCTGATTTATGATTCTCCAACAGCTGAACGGAAGAGCCGCTATATATGGCCACCCTGTCGTTCTAGTTTTACAATGCATCCCTCTCTTTCTATGACGTGAGATAAGGAACAAAGTGTTCCACCAAGGAAAATCCATCGGGAAAATTTCTCTCCTCCATGTGTGTTGTCCTATCTCCAAGTTGTGACTGCTACTTTCAATTGGGCGGCAAATAGGCTAAAATTTCCCTTTTCTGCACAATAACACACCGCTGCAGCAATTATTGATTATGGATTACTTTTTCAAGAAAGGTTTACAATCAATGTAGTGACATAGGCAGGCGTAAGTCCTCGACACATTCTCCAAAATATGCTGAAGCTGAATAGCTGGCCTGAGAATAATGTGGCACCAGACAAAAGATGTCGAGCATCCCATGCATGCTTGAATCTTGGTTTGTCGTGTACACTTAAAAAAGTCTTGTCCAGTCTCCATACCGTTGCGTTTTTAATTCTCCCAATTGCTTCTACCCGCAGTATGCCTTGCTAAGCGGATCCATATTTTAAAATGCTAAAAAAATATTGACTTTTCTCATAAAACACTATAAAGAACTATGCTGGACTGCATTCATACCAACCACAACCAAACTCGGTGGTGCATAAAAAACTTAGTACAATTATAAATAGAGTCCTTGAAATGTAATCTACTATTTCCGAATTGAAGTACGGTTTTTTTGCATGGAAAATTATCATACTATTGTCTACTGTGATCGAGAACGTTTTCCGATTTGCTTCTATCAGCTTAGCTCGTAATTGAGCCTTTATACTCAGCTCTAGTTGAGTTACATGGTTAAGACGATATTGAGGGTGAAGTACTGGATTAAAGGGAAGAGGTTGCGATTCATGAAACGGGAACTCAAACAAGAGACAGAGTTACTTTGAGTGGTTTAAATACTCATTGAGACTTAACATACCATTTCTAAAAGATGTAAACCTACAGCGTGTTCATATGGTGTTGAATCAATGGTAATAAATAGAAAGTATGCTCTACAAAAATTGTAATGGTAACTTCCAAAATAATTAGTTGGTAACGTTGTATTTGTTAATGCTCTTAATTTAAACCTTTAATTTAAGTCTTTCTGATAGTATGTTTCTCTCATTGTCAGTAGCATTCCTTGCGTGAGAATATTTTTTGGAGTATTTTGCAATTGCGTTATAAAATCCGAAAATTTTTCGAGGCAGTTTAAAGAATATTTCTCACTCGGTCAAAATCGGATGAACTATTATTTAAAAAAAGATTTGGCTAAGGAGTTTAAAATTGTTATCATAAGTTTCAGATTCATCATTGCCTCAATGGCGCCTAGTACATTACAACATTTTTATTTAAATAGGAAAACATATATCCTGTTATTTCAATATATTGGTAACCAATTCACAGAAATTGTTTGTCGGAGAGATAAGTGAAAGATTTATAGTCCAAGACATGCTGAACGAACAAATCATCACCAACTTTTAGAGGCATTAATTTATGCCTCCAAAAGACATTTTTTGCTCTTTTGGTTTGATAAATAATGAAATTTAAATTAAATAACATTTTAATCTAAGAGTACCTGAGGATACGTTTGAATTATGTGATTGCAACCGAGTGTAAGTATATATCGCACACATTAATCCCAATTTTACCTTTGCGTTTAACTCCGATTGATAGCTATTAAATAGAACTCCAAAGGAAATGATAGAACCCCTGGTCTTCCTTCCGTCAAGGTAAAAAATTTCAGTATATCTCTCAGCAGGAAAGATAAAAGCTGGACAATTGGGTAGTTTTCAAGTCTAAAGATATTTTAAATGCTGTCTTAACCAGTGATGAAAATACCGCAAAATTGACATGGAAAGAACTCATTAGACCGGTTGACAGACTGTTATTAAGTCGACATGTATTTTCAGATTTTCAAAACCACACTCACCGCGTGTGTTTGCAAATCAGTCCGGAAATTAAAGCAATTAAGAATACATAACACAAAACCTATATCCTTCGAGCGGATTTCCTATTCGTCGCTCCCTCCAAAACTAAAAAATTATAATAATAAGTGCTCTGTATTTCAATCGGAGTTAATACACCAAATTCATTTTTTACTCTGTGATACATTTTGAAGAATTATTACTATGATATTTTGAGCGATATATTCCTCTACAGAAAATTCAGTGAAATAAGCCCTTATCCGAGAATAATGTTTCACCTTTCACGTCTTTTAAAATATATGCCAATTACTTATCGTAGCGAAATTTACTGTAATGAACTTTAGTTTAAAAGTTCTTGCCATTAGTATTCACAATTGAAATTAAATATTGTATCATTTACCGAAATCGAAAATATGAAGAAATTTACAATCTATTTAATTTGAATTATAGTCATTTTTCGAAATTACTAGCAATTTTATTGGGATATAGCACTGTTAGGTTCTCTATGAAGACACTGTTGAAAAAAAGGAACCTTTTGTCGCACAGGTTGAGTTGTATGTAGTTCAAAACTTTTTCATAAACTACTTTCGAACCATCCATTATACTTTTTACAAAATGGTATGAAATAGGCTGTGAAAGTGTTTTAAGCGAGTCATGTGAAAGACTATTACTCTACTAGAGGTTTCATCGCACAAGGCTTTTGGTAGTATTTATATTGCAATTTTAACTTCATACTCCATAAGTCGAATGCTTGAAACTCGAAATAATATTTTATTAAAACTGAAACTTAAAATAAACACCAAGAAAACAAAAATCATGGAGATAGAAAGAAAGAGAAGTGGAAAGATAACAAATATACGTATAGACGGAGTGAGACTGGAGGAAGTGAACGAGTTCTGCTACTTGGGTAGCATATTAGAGAATCATAAATACTGCTCCTCAGAGGTCAAAAGAAGAATTTCGTTAGCCAAGAAAGCCTTTCAATTAAAGAAAAGTCTCCTAGTAAATAACAGGATTAGTATTAAGACTAGGAAGAAATTCTTGAAAAGCTTTCTATGGAGCGTGGTAACATATGGATGCGAGACATGGACACTAAGGAAGAGTGAAATGACCAAACTTGAAGCTGCAGAAAAGTGGTTTTGGAGGAGGGTTACAAGGACTAGGTGGACCGACAGAAAAACTAATGAGCAATTACTAAATGAAGTCTATACAGAAAGATAACCAATAAAAACAATAAAAACAAGAAAAGCAAAGCTCATCGGACACTTACTCAGGCACGAAAACTTCATAAAAATTATTAGGGAAGGAAAAATTCTAGGCAAAAGACAGAGAGGACGACCGAGAACTTCGTACCCAAAAGTATTGGCGATGGAAATGGGATGCACTTCGTACAATGAAATGTAGAGGAAGGCAGGAAAAAGAGATTTATGGAAGTCGTGGCTGCAACAGCAAGGATAACCATTGGAAGAGAAGATGAAGACTCTATACCTCTGCTTGAATTTGAAAATAAAATTGGAATATGGTATGCTTCATGAACAGTGAAAAATCTCGCATGAACTGCCTTTAACCCGCCGAATTGCAATTTCCCCCACCGCGTGCACTAGCACTCTTAAAGGGCAGTGGAAAGATTTTGGTGAAGAGGCATCGTTGGGGGATTGCTTCATTCGCACAGCAGGCGTCTTCAACCTCCCCTGCCTCTCCCTCCCTTTCATCTTCTTCCCCCTTCCCCTCCCTCGTGTCCTCCCAAAGTTCTCTCACACCTCCCCCTGGCAATCGGTTGAGGGATTTAGTTCGTAGCCGCCGCTATCAGTCCTCGACCCGTTCCACGCCCAATAAATCATAAATCGTTCGACATTTTAAATCCCTGCTCGTCACGTGACGCTCGTCCACCATCCCTTTCCCCTCCCCCAACCTCCCATCGCCTGCCTTCCCCTCTTTCCACCCACTCTCAAGCCAACGCTATTCCTCCTCCGCCCGAGATTATGCGTATCGGAAACAGGATAAAAGTAGTTATTCATTCCAGCGGTACGTATTCACCCGCTGCTCGCATTCTCAGTCGGCTCTCTGTGTGTACCCGATTCTTCCAATCTCCCTCTCTCTCTAAAGAACTACCAATCATACTACGGTTACTAGAACGGAACCTAGTAACCTTCTACTTCCGAACCACCGAACCACTACCTTTCATAAGTCGTTTGTTTTCTTTAGTATTCTATTCCAATTGATGTGGGGATATCTCGTTCGTTGGAAATTTTTCAATTTAAATTGTATGAAATTTTATTGAATGAATGTTTTCCAAAATAGTTTAACCTTGTCATTAATTAATTCGCATTGCCAATTTTTTTATTAAACAAAAATTGTTTTTTTTCCTCACGGTCTGTTTATGCTTATTATCTTGTATCATACGTCTATATATATCTTGTATTTATACCTATCTCCGAGTTCAGCTGTATTACATGTACAGTTATTGTTTTTCAATGAGAGAAGTTGTTTTTGTCTTTTTATTTATACATTGTATGTTATTATGATCTATTTATTCCTTGATTTGAACTAAATAATATGTTAATTTGTTTATTACCTCACTTGTTTTTTATTTAATTGTATTGTTGCTCTAAGGGACCTGTCCCAGAGTATAGTAAATTCTTATTCTATTCTATTCTCTCCCTCTATCTGTCCGTTTTTTTCCCTACATTTCTTTGACCACGTGGGAGCACTCGTTGGCCTATGATAATTTGTCGTTTTTCTCCTACTTTCACAAATACTGTCCTCCGTAACCTTTTATACTTCATATGTACTCCTTAGGAAATTGCTTTCGAAGCATACATTAGTGTACCACAGCCTTTTGCTCATTCGCTTGCTATATGCACTATCTTTTTTAGTCGCGACGGGTTCCACTTCTTCCGATCGATAACTGGTTATATCGTGCTCCTTTGACGGTCAATTGATGAGACGATGGCAGCTGAGGTCATTTTCAGATAGATTTGGTTTGGAGTGAATAACGTAATTGAAGGCAAAATAGAGGGAGAAGTCCCAAGAGGAGTATCCAGTATCATAGACCAAATATAGAGAGGAGTACATAGGAAGAGATACCAGGAGGCAAGGGAACAAGCATCAGATAGGGAAGGGTGGAGCGCTGCAGTCAATCAATCTTAGGATTGAACGATCAATGAAGAGAATCTAATGAATTAGGTAACTTGAATTGAAGGAGGGAATATTTTAAGTGTTTTCAAAAACCACAAGCGAATATTACCATTCTCTAGCACTAAGGTAATTCTCTCCCCTCCCATTCCCAGTTTTTCCAACATCTTTTCGTTTGATACAGCTTCCAACATCCCCTCGGCCCTATTAAAATCTTCCAGCTTCATAATCTAACTCTTCCAGGTACCAGGAGGTAAGGCAGCTAGCATTATATAGGGAAGAGTGGAGGGCTAAAGTCAACCAATCTTAGGATTGAATGACCAATGGAATGGATTACTGGGGTACAAAGAAAGTATGAGTAAAAAATCAGGAACTGCAGGCACATGTGTAAAGAAGATGAAAATACACAAATAGTTTGGAAGTAAGGGTAAAAGTCAGTGGAAAAGTTAAGATGGAAAGATGAAGATGTCATGTATGAGGTGGCTGTGAAGAGTAAGAGCTAAAGTCGATAGGCATGGGGGCTGATCACATATGCGGTGGCGAAGCTCTGATGCGATCTGTACCGTTGTCGATAGATGGGTTTTTTGTGGAGAAAGATTTATTTGGAGTATGGAGGGAGGATTCATGGTGGGCGCTGGCATTAGACATACTCATACGAAAGGTGCCTTAGGGTCTTAAATTTACCGTGTAATTCTGCCGGACCGGGATTTTTCTTTAAGTGTTTCTTGAAGTAGGATTTTGGATTCCACTGTACCCTCAATTTGATTCCAGACTAATTGACGACAACTTTTTGCTTTTCAGCCCCTTTCGCAGGTGATTACTTGAGAAGCGTGTTAGAAACAGTCAAAAAAATCCGATATTTGAACCCGGAGCAATCGGTATGAGAAACTTGTACTGTAGCCACCGCATTTATCCCTCTCCGAATCACCCTTTATGACTGTTTCACCGAGAAAATACCGTCGCAAATCGATATCAAAGCTGACACTCAAGTATTACAGTGGATTGTGATGATATTTGTTGCCTGCTCTAAGTATGAAATCATTCAACAACAGGCTCAGTTTTCTATACCGCTTTTGATATCAGCGTATCTTGACGGAGATAATCTGATTTTCAGCCCATTTCACAGTTGAATATTTGAGGAGCTTCTTCAAAATCAACTTTGAGTGTTGTATACATCATCGTCCTCTATTTTATATAACTACTTGCTCGTTGAATGGGAAATTGTTAGATCAAGACTGTGATTTTGAAGTCACAATATCTATTACTATTTTTCATGTTGAACGACGTAGATGAATGACGCTTATCACTTCTGCATTTTTCCTTTAATTTTCCCTTCACATGAATTTATCAAAATTTAGGCCTATGCCGTATCTTATATGGCCCTTAGAGTAGAATAGCTGAAATTAATTGTATCTTATGATTTGATGATGCGTCCTATAATCACTTCCATGCAAGCAACTTAAAACTTCTATTACTGAGTAATCACCTCAATCAAAGTTTATTCAAACTCAACGCTGTTATTTGCATCAAAGGGTATTCTTAGATAAAAAATAAATTAAATTTTACTGATTTTAACATTAAAAGTATATCTTCTACTCCTGAACATGCATTAATGTATAAATTTCATCGAAATTAACAGCTCTAAAGGTAGTTTCACCGATTCATAATACTGAAACAAATAGCTTTCAACAGTTATACTGAAGGAAACTTATTCATTTACCCTCTTTTTATGTTCCAAATACATGATAAAAGTTTTTTTTTCGGAAGAAAATGAAAAACCGACGGTGGAAGGTGTTCTTTATTGTATTTTCAATTTTTTTGCGCACTCTGTCTCATGATCGAGAAATACGGAATCTCTGCCCGCACCGCTTGTTTGCGTGATATCGCAATCCGTTCCTCTCTTGTTTGATTTCCCCGATTCATCGCCCGCGCTCTATCCACGGGGAACGTCAATCTGTGTGACGAATGCCTGTGATGGATCACCAAACGAACGCCATCGGTCACTCGCTGCGTCCGATTTAAAAAAAAATCCCAGCGCCACAACCGCAACGGCTGTATGTCTCCTCGCTTCAATTTTCCACCTCCACGGAAATCCCTCGATAGCATCCGAATTCAATGAAACGGCGGGTCTTGATTTTTTTATTTTCTTTTTCTCCAGTTTCCTTCAGTAATCTTCATCCCTATACCATAGGGGTCAATAAATATACTATAATGTGAGAACGAAGGCTTTCGCGGTGCTCTACGTTGATCTTCATTTTCCGGGATCTACCGCGTACTTTTGTTGTAAGTGAAAACAGTTTCGCTGACACTACTGTCAGCGTATTCAGGTCGAAGATGCCGGTCGATGAATTGAATTGAAAATGTTTATTGCCATTGCTTATCTTATATACATACATTCATTAATAATAATCAATACATTAATATTTAGCCCTCATAATATAGGACCTATTTCCCGCCAATTTTGGGTGCTGCTCTCTCATTGGTCCTTTTCAGGATTGTCCTCCGTGTATCGTCCAGGTGGTATCCTCTGTCCCTGTTGAAGTTGTTCGTCCGTGCTATCTCGATGGATTCTCTAATTAGCCTAGGGTAATATCTGCTCTCTCTCACTATTACCTAGGCCTCGCCAAATTTTATGTCACTTACAACAAAAATACGCGGTAGATCCCGAAAAATGAAGGAGATCAATAAAAATACTATATTGATATTGGAGAAAATAGTGTGAGAGGAAAGGGTGGAAGACGCAGAAGATCATGGGTAAAAATGGTGATAAGGTAAGTGCATTAGAAATCCTTTTTAGAACAAGAGGCAAGAATAAAAATGAAGCGAAAAGGTGACCATTTCTGTCATAAATTGTGGTGCAGTTTTCAAATTGCCTTCCATGAGCGTGATGATGGTTACGTGAGTGAAAAGTTTTGCATGCACCATGTGCTTGTATTTCTCAGAGTAATTAGCTCAACAATTAGATTTACATCACGCACAAAGATGTGAGAAAATGACCCTGTACACTATGCCAGGAACTCAAAATTCATATTCGCACTTGTCCTTCTTGACTGATGTACACCGGGGATCGGGTTGGTGTGGTGGCTAGAGTACATCCATACCATGCCAACCATACGGACGGCCAGGGGTAAAATCCCTGCGGAGGAGGATGTTTTTCAGAGGAAACTCGATCCCTTCTTGAGTGTCTTGTGGGAAGTGTGGTACTCCGTCTGTCGGATGAGACGTTAAACCGTGGTCCCCAAGGCGCCTCTCGTGAAGAGCAGGCTAATGCAGACGCCGGGTTTCTATCCTCTCTTCTTCCCTTAACTGTTCCCTATGGCGCAAATGACCTCAGCTGTCGTTCGACTCCCCAAATATCCAATCCTGATGCACACCTTCCAGTAGTCCCCACCCGGATATCCGGCTTGGGGACTATTTTACTTCCGGAATATTTTACTGGGAGGAAGGCTATCATGTCATATATGTACTGCAGGACTGCATCTTCTATGGAGACTAATATGGTGGTTTCTCCGTTGCCTTCTACCCCGCAATACCCCGGCCGTTAATTTTACCCTTTAATATACTGTATTGCATAGGATGCCGATAGAAACAAAGGTTCCCTGCTGTAGATAAACAGATCAATGTTTTCTTTTTCAGCCTCCCTTACGTCCTTTACGCCCCTAATGCGCAAGAAGTTTTTCAGTTTTATTTCTAAAATCCACGAAGACGAACATACATGAGCATTCCTTGATTTCGGAAAAAATCTGATCTTTTCAGAAATCCTGTACTTTTTAAACGGAGATTAATCATTTTGCCATCAAGGCTGGTCTCTCCTATTTTTTTAAATTTTCACTTTCTTAATTTAGTTATGCAACCATTCCTCCTATCTCGATTTTATCGGATTTCCTTGCGAGATATCAATCTACAAAGTAATTGACATTGGTTCTAGATGCATGATGCTATTTTCAAATTTAATTCCAGGATTCCTGATTACATGGGGCGAGTCAAACGTTGGAGTCAGAAAATAAGCCTTACCCGGTAAAAAAACACGAGAAATGTTAGACGTACGGCGCTTGAACTTCAGAATTTTTTGTCAGGTCCACCCATAAGACCCAAAAAAAACCCCATTTCAAGGATATATCAATGACTATTGCCAGGCCATAATTCAAACTTGTTAATTTTTCAAACGTTATCTAGAACCATTCTGAGAGAAACGATCTAAATATGATGAAGTACGAGTGAATTACAGCAATGTACTCGGCTAAAAAAATAGTCTTTATCACCTAAAACTCTCTAAAGCCTCAAGTTATTGAAAGTAAAGTTTTGATGAACATGTAACATTTTCCGCATTTCAAAGAAAAGGCATAAAACTGCGATATTATGTTTCAAAGCTACGTATTTATTCCTTGCTTCTTAGTTTAGTATTGTCAAGACTCATGAGGAATGCTGTGTTGATTCGTTATTACTTCAATTTTTAGTTCATTGAATATTGTGATTACAGAAACTTTTTGTGTATCTAAAAACTAAAATAGCTTGATTACTATTCGAGCCTAAAAGTTTAGGTAAAAAGTAAATGGTATGGTAGGTTATTTTGGGCTAAATTTTGGGCTTCCTCTTACTTAGATAGCATTTGCGCTTTATTGTCTTCATTTCTGGTTTATCTCTATTCACAGTGACGAGGACGGTTCCTCACACCATGGATGAAATATGCGCCCTTGTTTCTTTTGACTTTCTTCCTCTGCTGACACTTAATTTACTTCACTCACATGAATTGCGCTTTCTAGATATTAACGGACGTTTTTGGGAATTTTCTCCATAAATCCGAACATTTTCTCTGATTAAGCCATCTCACAGCTTTCATTTTAGTAACAGTGCCAGCATGTATGAGTTGAGGATAAGAACTTTCCTCAATAGACAGAAATATAAACTGAGTAAAAATTGCACTTGATGGTTTTATTTCCTTTTCAAACAAACATTTGTAAAGGTTTGAAATTTCCATCTCATATTTGACTACCCGAATAAAGCGAACGGGATGCAGTCGTCACGAGAGGAGTATGTCGTGACAAATGATTTCATTTTCTTTTCATCTTGAAACACTTCCTCTCGAGTGACAAGTGCGTTACGAAGCAGTTCTGTGGTTATAAATCTCGGGCCAGCAAACGACTTGTTTCTTAATTATCTCCCATCAGTAAATACTCAAAGCTCTTGTAAGATAAACTCATATCTGGCACGATGAAATCATAGCGTGTTTCACAATTCAATTCGGATTAGATACGCCGACAGTGTTAGACACCATGTTTACTCTCGTATATGTCTTCAAACATCCTTTTGATACTGTGCCTAATCTTTCGGATTTGATATAAAAAAATAGAAGAATCTGTTTTTGGATTTTAGAATCTATGACTAACACTATCCACACCTGAGAGGCTAAAATGTAACTAGAGAGGGAGTATTTGAAGAATATATTCTTTTTAACCTAAATTCAGGTTGAAGTTAATTCTATTTCTTCTAAATCTTCTCCTAAATTGTATTCTTTAAAACATTGAGCAAACGTCATAAGAGAGGCAGTGGCCGGAGGGACTAAAAATCGGAGGTCGCGTGGCAGAAATCGAGAGACCCCTCTGACCGTTTCCAGCAACAAACTAGCTGTGTTTTATCTGTAAATATCCCATTTCTCTCGGAATCAAGTTGAGGTACAGATTGAGAGTACAGTATTCTTTCTGAATTTTACTTGCCGTCTGGCTAAGTAGTTGGTGATCCTGGTCATCTCTAGTCAAATAGAAATCGACGTAAATTGCGGAAGACTATCTATACCTACGCATACCTATCTACATTGTATCGTCTCAGCCACCTCCAGAGACTACTGGTTAATTCCCCGCCAGACATGCAATAATTCTCCTAGTTTGAACCCTGCGCGCTCCACTGGCTGTTAGAACAGGGCCCGAAAACAGTAGCAGTGCAAAACTGGTAAAATTTATCGTCGACGGGCTTACTTTGTGGAATTTTTCCATGGTTTGGAATGAAATAACTTTGTAATTTTCCCCATGGTTCCACACGGTTTTGTAACCTCTTGAAAATAACGCTATTGCGTTGAAACCGGTTGAAGATAACAAACCGTGTGGAAAAGTACAAAGTTATTTCATTCCAAATCTTGCAAAACTAGACCTAGGCCGTAAACTAGGAGAGCACTCCGTCATAAAATGCAATATAATCGCACATTTGATCTTATATATGGATGTAATAAAATATGAGTCCCGAAATAACTGCTCGTCCAACCTTGGAAACCTTGTGTATTTTGAGTGCTTTGCCGAGGTTCACCTGCACGTGGTTCGTCTCAAGTCTTCTTTTCGCGAGGAAATCAGAAAAATTTGCTCCCAAGCGGGAATTCTCGCGGTTAGACGCGCGTCTGCCCTTCCTCACTCTCTTATCTACATCCGCCACGCCTTGAGCCATCAACTTAAGCCTTTTCACTAAAGTGAGATTGCTACATGTGTTCTCACCTCGCTCTCTCGACGTCTCAGCGACGAGACATGAATTCTGGAGTGCGAGGTTGGAGAGAATTGAGAGAGGGAGAGTAGAATGAAATCGAATAGAACCATTGACAAATTCAGCTGAAGAGAGAAAACTAATATCCTCTTCACCCTTTATTTTATGGTATGCCGTGCTATAAACGTCAGATCTGAACGGGTAGGAAAACTGAGGGAAATATAGGGTAAACGATTATGCTGAATGAGTATCTTTGGAATCGGTAGCTGGAGTTACATGCAAGTAGAGTGACCCAGTCGTTTTGGTAGTAGTCAAATTCTGAGAGAAATAAATTTTACTTTCACGTAGCCTGCGTTTGGCCGTGAAGTTCATCTTCAACGCAAGTGCTGCTCGTATTATTCAAAGTAAGTAATGGCTTGATTCTTTCTGCTCGGTGAGTTGTTTTCACTGGCCCATAAAGAACTATGTCCCCAATCTTATTCTAGAAAAACTGAATTTTATTGAGCTCCTAATGTCCTGCATGATTCTAAATGTGATAAAAACCTTACGAGGTCCCAGTTATATGTCCTCTGAAAAACAATGTAAACAGTCAATAATATTGTATCACTCACTTTCGTCAGTCTCACTTGGTGGTATTCCATCATTAAAAAATTTAAGATGTCAACTTTTACAAAACCACTCGATTTATTAAAACAACGACCCAGGTTTCAATGTGCATTCACATCATCTTCAGGTCTTCAGGACCTGAAGATGATGTGAATGCACATTGAAACCTGGGTCGTTGTTTTAATAAATCGAGTGGTTTTGTAAAAGTTGACATCTTAAATTTTTTAATAATATTGTAGATTTTTGGATACGGAATACCTCCCAATTTAATATTTAAAATTAACCGCAGTTGTCATGCCATTCTGTGCTGGCTAACGTTTTACCAATAGTTTCATTTGTTTTTAGGTTAGCCATAGTTTTGAAGTCTAAAATTCAAGTTGGAATACGGAATCCTGCCAGAGTGTTGATCAGTAAACGAGGGTAGGTAAGTAATAGTGCTATATATTGTTGGCTCAGGTTTTTGAAAACAAATGTTACTATCAAAATTATATCTAAAATCAAATCATCATCAAATCATACTAACAAAGGTTATTAACTATTTTTTGTGTAAATATTTTATCATGGTTTTCTTCTATTGTATTTTCTTTCAGAAGTATAATTCCATCGTTCATTTATGCGTGGTGAAAGGGAGAGTTGCTGTTGTCGATAATACATTTTCCGGAAGTATTTACTTCCACAATCCTTAGTAAATTTCTTTATTTCCCTATCAAATGCTGTCATAGACTACCATGACGATATTTCTTGAGTAGATAATCGATATAATGAAGGAAGTAATCGGTTGCTTGTTCTGGTCGACAACTACTCCAAGCTAATCCTATTTCTGAGCAAATTAATGGTAATAGACGGGTGACAGCCTACTAAGAGAATGTGAGGAGTCATCATTTCTCTAAAGATACAGAGGGGAATGTCATAAAACAATTCCCTCCCTCTTCCCCTCAATATCATGCGAGTTTCGGGAATTTACGTGATTATACTTGATTTATATCGTTTGTCAGGTCGAGTTAGTCTCTTTGGGGCTCATTCAATCAGCTGGGAGTAAATTCCATCGAATTGACTCTTAAAAGGATTTGCCGCTCTGATGACTGATATCGATAGCATCTGCGATAAGCCACCGAAAGTATTGCCAAACCACATCTTTCAGTATAATGCCGATATTTATGATTTCTTTGTGGCAACTTGAAGGATCTCTATCATGATAGAGTTTATAGTGAACTGTTTTGTAGTCGAAGTAAAATGATTTGATTTTCATCTTAGTTATCGTTTACTTTTCCATTGCTCATCAAAATCTCTAGATATAAATCGATTGTGTAGTAATTATTTTCATTGGTCCATATTATGAGAAAACTTATTTCTAATGCTTCATTTTCATTTTAATTCTCATGCTAATGCATAATGACTCTAAATCTACTCAGATAAGTTACTCTTGAATACTTTACTGCCAAAATTTTTTGCGCGAGGGCCTTCAGCAACTTTTTCAGTATGCGATAGCAACGTAGTACATATCGTTTGCATTGTTTCCTAAAGCTATGATGTTACTATAGAACTCATTATCTTTCAGTTATTTGCAAATGGCATATATTATTAATTTTATTTTTTCTCGCCATTAAATTAGGAACGAATCTTCTTAGTTATACACTTGCAAATCTAACGATACAATGTTTGTGTAATTAAGCCATGTTTTCAATTTAAAGGTGTCATGGCCGTGTGGGAAGAAGATATTACCTTGGTTCATTAGAAATCATTCATTTCACTTCATTTGTATTGTGAATAAATAACATCCTTTGGCCTCTAAACGTCATCGTTCATATTTATCTTCTCTAGTTCTCAGTACGCATTGATTAATTTTTTTCCTGGGACTACCTCGAGTGAACTATCGACATGAATCTATTCAAACATATTCCTTACGTGTGGAAAACTTAAGTCAGAGCTCCAGAATATTTAATACTCCCCTGCCTTCCGGTATCAATGCATTTAAATTTATGAAAACTACTGTGGCTCATTGTTCTCCCTTCTTTCCTAATTTTGATGATTACATAGCGTGGTTATGGTAAAAAATATTTGTTCTCCGAAATCTTTAACTAAATAGAATTTAATTTTAAACTTTTGTTCTATTGTAAAAACTTATCCATATTTTTAAGGTACCTACTACTCAGTGGTGCCAGTAATTTAAAAATGTTTTAATATTTTTTGATGGATGGATTGGATTTTTGGGGAGGCGACCGACGGCTAAGGTCATTTGCGCCATATGGGATAGGTAAGGGAGGAAGGGTGGATAGAAACCCGGCGTCGGCATTAGCCTGCTCTTAACGAAAGGCGCCAAGGGGACCACGGCTTAACGTCTCATCCGACAGACGGAGTACTCCACTTGAGGTGCCCTCCACAAGACACTCAAGTAGGGATCGGGTTCCTCTGAAAATTTTTTATATATTCAAACCATTTACGCTAAATAAATTAGAGCAAAGATATCTTTTTTAATGTAATTCGTGATTTTTTAGAAAATATTAACATTGATACGGGGTAGTAGAGTATTATAAGCATGAGAAACGGTTTTTGTTGCATATTTTTGACTGAAATGATATGTTGGAATTAAGCGAAAATGAAATATAAAAGGAGTCATTTTTGATTGTACCCTGGAGATTAATTGTTCCTTAGCGTGCAGTGTTTTAATGAAATAAAGATATGTATATTTAATGTAATTGTTACTATGGTGGGAAGTTACATCTAAAGGCATCCCATTAAGATTAGATTTTAGTCAATAGCCTTGTGATACAAATTGCAATCGTTTCAATGACGGGCTATGAAATGATGCACTTATTTTATCTTGGAAGGAATGCCTTAATATTTACTGATAAAATAATTAAAATAAAAGACAATTATTACAGAATTGAATGCACACATGTTCTTCTTCTTTGTGAACGTTGGGCTGCTGAATTATTTTCGCTCTATGCCATGGAAGATAATTTTCCGGAGTATGAGCAATATATACATAGATAGATATTTATCGCTCATATGCCATTGATAAAGATAAAATACAGTTACAAATAATATAAATTTTATCAATTTTGCATGTGAGAAGTTGCCATGAGAAAAATTCGGCCTGGGCCGGGAAATGAACCACGGACCTTTGGCTTGCCGAACCAATGCGCAGACCACTACGCTATCCGGGTTTCCAAATTCCTATGGCAATTATGCAACCATTCGGAAACCTGGAATTAGGAAACCGGGATAGCGTAGTGGTCTGCGAATTGGTCCTGCAAACCATAGGTCCGTGGTTCGATTCCCGGTCCAGGTCGAATTTTTCTTACGGCAATTTCTTTAAAAAAATTCACCCGCCTTGTTTGAATATTTTACATGTGAGCTTTAGGCAGCTCTAAAGGCTGTTTGGAGCTACCATAAAAAACATTGGTCATGAATGTGATGCAAAATATGTAACAATGCATTTAGCTTTTAGAATAATTATTTAATAATGGTAATAAAATTTATGAAAAACAAAAAGAAAACCAAATTTTTTAAATTGTTTGTGCCTGTAGCCATATTATACATATAAATATTGAATATTCCCTGCTAAAAAATTCCTTAGAAGCTGTTCTATGGCACGTAAGGAATTCTATAGAAATGGACTCTTATTCTTCAGAACGAGTTCATTTTCTAAGGATCTGTACGGAACATGAGGGCCTGAAGGATTTCCGCAAACGTCCTTAGGTATTTTGCAGAACATCCTAAGGTATTCTGCAGAACGTCGTAGGGAATTCCGTAAAATGGCGTTTCAATACTTTAAGAAATATCTACAGAACTTTAAGAAAATCAGTAGAAGTATTTATAAGGAAACTATACAGAATTTTTTAGTTGGGTTGTCAATGGGGAATACAACATAATTATTATTACATCGAAAGTAGTTCCACTCTTTCAAAAGAAAGAGAGAAAAGCCATATCTTTACTTTCTGCAATAAAATGAATACACTATTGATTATACATGAAGAAATGCTTCAAATCTGTAAGGGCAGAGATTTATCTTCCCGTAACCAAGACATTCTCGGTCTAGAAATGCTCGCCCATCCGACTTTCCTGTTCGTTAGTCTCCTTCGATCTCCTCTTTTAAGACCGCGGCAACCAGTTCACCTAATCCCCGACGCTTCCTTATCTCGCCCTACCCTTGAGAAATACACGTGTTTTCGTGCGGGACATGGAATCTGAAATTGACCATAACTACTTATCGATATTACTTCTTCACTTATCTCTTGTTTGACTTCCGTCCGTCGATTCCCGGCGTTTATGGTCGCAGCAACGTGTCTGAAAGCAGCCGCGATGTGTTTTTTTTTGTGAGTGATGTTTGGCTTCTTCCCACCCTCCACAAACATGTCCAACACCTTTTCCTCACCCTCACGTGATCAGTAAACCTTTGTACACCGCTTTCTCGGCATATTTATTGCCTCAGTTCTCCTCCCGAGTCGGATTCGTAGGTTTTCATTTTTGTTCCAAAAGACTAACTTGAAGTTTCTTCGAAATCACGCGGTAACATCCAAACATAAAGGGCAGTGCTGGAACGGTCCCATGCCTCACGATATCAGCGTATTGGATTTCCTACTTCGTACTTAGCTGTGGCTTTTTGTTTGAGGATGGAGCACAAAATACTGCCTTGAACATCTGCAGATATATCCATATTAAGCACTATTTCAACCGCCGGGAAAAGGGTATAATTAAAAGTGTCTAATATATAACGAAAGTAAGACAGTGTCTTACAACTTTTAGAGGGATTAAGGTGGTAGCCCCTAGAGACTTGGAGGCTACACGCTAGACTTAGCTTGCTTGATAAGCTCAGGACTGATATTTTTCAGAGCGATATAGAGAATATTATCATGACTCCTCACTACATCTCTAGGTCTGATTGATGCGATAAAATAAGAGTTACACTGCCGAACAGATAGGTATAAAAGCTCATTCTTTCCGTGAACAATAAGCGATTACAATAAAAATTAGGCTCCTTTAAATACACTACTGTAATTCGTATCACCATTTTAACTCCAAATAACTTACACCTTTACACGGCTGGTGACCTAGCACCCATGCAGCGGCTCGCGGGGTGTTATGTAGATATGGACGTAAATGATAGCACATTTTGTTATAAATTACAAAGCTAACATTCTCTCTTACTTGTCAGCCTCTTGAAATCATTATGCTTTATTCTATAACTATTAGCTGCGTATAGTTAAATAAAATATGTTTTACTTACTTTTAGGCCCAATACTTGTCATGGTTGGAATTAATCTTTTTCATCCCCGATTTTTAATCTTAAAAAGGCGAAATATTTATCAGTCTCTGGTTTACTGTCAACAGAAGTAATTTCAGTTATAATTTGTACTAGACTCACACTACAGTAGCGATGGGACAAATGATTTATAAATTTTTCTCGATATTCCTTTGAAACACATTTTAAATATTCAGACCAACACACGTCTATATCTTCTTGCAATTAGTTACTCGTAGATAAGCTGACAAATCTGGATGGAAATTTGCTTGGTCGTAGAGAAACGGAAAATTCGGGGTCATCGTCCGCCAATCAAAATACCCCGGGATAGCGATGATGACATTTTTTCCTGATTACATCGCCCATGTACTCCGACAATTTCCTTGCCCAAGATTTCCTCTAAAGCAGGAATCAACTCAAATGGGTTATTTATAGCCAGTCAGCACCCGATGGATGGATTTATGTGTTTCCCAACCGAGTAGCGCGATATCGGGACCTAATAATGCCGCCGGCAAGGTTACCAATCTCGTTAATAAAGTCGCATTATCCTTATCGGTAGGATGAGGGGATTTATGCTTATCTGAGTTGATTGCCGGTGCCATGATTTATTATGCCCGGGATTTAACAAGCGGCGACCGCCACTCCGCGCGATCTGCACGCCTCTCCGTCCTCTCAACCTTCACTCACGCGGACAAACTCTCCTGCTCTCACTCTAATTTTCCTACATAATCATTCTCGCCTCAATCTCCTCACGTCAGGTTCTCCTCCTGTTCAGCCAATAACTTCAAGACCTAACCCTTACGTCTTTCTTAAGGCGGTCGGAGCAAATTTTTATTTATGCGTAGATTTGCGTGTAACTTTGCATACGTGTACTCAGTAGTGACATATATCAATAAAAGTGAGCAAATTGCATGATACCGAGTTTGTTTCATGGAGTTTAATGAAATTTAATGGAATGGAAAAATGGAATGGAATTTAGAGCTATTTTAACTCATAGTCTAAAGACTCTTGACATATATATTAAAAAATCAATTACATATCGGAATACTTTCAATGGTATCAGGCTCAACTATGTGGAAGTTGATATTCACAAATGAAAAAACGACTTCGTTTTCTTCCACTGATTTATTTTTTTGGTACGAGATGTTTCGACACAGAGGTCATTTTCAAGTACAAAAATTTTTGAATTTCAAGCAAATATATATACCTGGAAGGGACTTGGGGGAGGTTGGAGAGGGGTGGAAGAAGTGGGTGTTAGGAGGGTTTCCTCCCCCCCTCCTAACACCCACTTCTTCCACCCCTCTCCAACCTCCCCCAAGTCCCTTCCAGGTATATATATTTGCTTGAAATTCAAAAATTTTTGTACTTGAAAATGACCTCTGTGTCGAAACATCTCGTACCAAAAAAATAAATCAGTGGAAGAAAACGAAGTCGTTTTTTCATTTGTACATATCGGAAAAGTATACATCGGAAAGACAGGGTGCACAATAGAGACCCGAATAAAAGAGCACAGGAGGTGTATTAGGCTGTTCCATCCGGAGAAATCTGCCTTGGCTGAAAATATCCTATCGGAAGATCACATCATCTCCTTTGATGAGGCTCAAGTGGTCTCCAAAGTGAATGGGTATTGGGATCGTGTCCTTAAAGAAGTCAATGAAATCAGGCTGGAGAATAACAACTTGTATCGGGACTCTGGGTACATTCTCAGCAGGGAATGGAAACAGTAAATTCAAAAAATAACGGAAAAATGTAGGAAACAACGCCCCCCGGATTAGACAGATATATAAGCGCAGGAAGAAAGTCCTGTAACTCTTATTACTCTAAGAACGATGGAAGAGTGTTCCATTGAAACGTTAGCAGCCAAATTTCTTACTCGTCTTGAATCCTGAGAATTATTCATAAATATAATTCACCGAGAAAGAACTAAATCTTATATTATATATGTATAGGTCTTGTGCTATAGGCGAAAAAATACGTTTTATATGATTAAAATGGTGACTACAAAATAGCAAGGTATCATTCCCTGTAAAATACAAGTATTTTATATAACTTTTTCCATCAGATTCATAACAATGCTTCCATCAATTGGTCAAAAATTAAACTCATGCATCATGTGTTTTTCTATTTGCATGGTGATTTCGACCGAGTAAACACATGTACTTAAGCTTAATTTGATCCAAGATTTTTTTCAGTTAAGTTCATAAGTTGTTGAAACGTGCACTATGAGACTCCGAATTACCGATCCCAATACCTCAAGGCCGAATCTTTGAATCCTATAGTGAATAAATGTGCGAAGTTCATCGCTCAAAAATCATTTTCCTGAACTAGAATTCTCTCAGATGGGAGAACTCAGATCCTTCGGTATCGATTAGAGTGATGTAACCTCTAGGATACCGAACTCTTTAAATGGTTTCGAATTACGAAAAAGAAAAGTACTCACTGTGAATTTTTCATATTTATGTGACCGCTTACGGGTGACTTCGTTGATATTACTGCTCGGTCAATTCTACAGTTCTATCATTTTTCTGTTCAAATATTTTCTCCGCATTAAAGCCTAAGTGTCGTTTCCCAACGGAGACGCCCATGTCAACAAACATTTAGCTTGATGCAAATCTAATATGCACCAAGCAAACTCGCAGTTAACGTCATGTAAACTAAAAGGTTACGTCATATTGGGGCTAGTTCATATCTAGAAGCTTTAAAAACGGTTTTTAATAGGTTACGGACGGTTCACAATTTTATTCATGTTTTATACGCCACTTGCAATGGACGGGTCACTGATGCATTTCCCTCAGATATTAAAAATATATTGCGGTAGAGTATTAGAGTCTACTGAGAAGTATAATTGGAAATATTTGGTCAGTAATTGGCAGAATTTTCTCGTACTTGCTAATGTTGTTTAGCTCATACGAAACAGAAATTATGAGTGAATAATGGGAGACTCTTTGCAGGATGGAAAGAATGAGCTAGGATCATAAAATATTGGGTTTATACACGAAAAATCGCAAGTCATAACTAGCCAGGTAAAACGTAATGGCACTTGTATTAGGTTGCATAAGATAAACATAAGAAATAATTGACGAATACATCTGAGCTTTTTCATTCATTAGTGAATGTTTAATTTTAACGACTCACTGAAATTAACCACATGAATTTAACTCTGCTCTTCGTTCAAGTGCTCCATAGTGTAACAACTCAAGCTGTTCTTGATCAGCCGTGACTCGTGTGGTTGTACTACATAGATCTACATGAGTGAATAGTCACGTGACTCATGAGTGATTAAGAGAAATTTGACTGGCTCAAGCCTCTTATGTAGTGGTGAGTATTTTGTAATGAATGAGCCTATGAAGGAGAATCACATAATTTCAAATTGCTTTCGGATTCCCGTGCTTAAAGAAATAATGTCACTATTGTTTCAAGCGTTAAAATAATCTAACATATAAAAAGATGAATGTTTATTTGCTCGTCTTCTATGCGTTTTAGTACCACTCATCAGATTACGATGAAATTTTGGTGAGTAGTTGTGCGCGCGCCCGCAAAGTTTCTGATTTATTAAATCAATTATAAAATAGGTAGAGCGCGAGTCGTTTTAATAAATGAGTGTTGGCACGCAAGCTTCTCAAACAGGCGAGGAACGACAAGCGAGCAGATCGTTTCGTATTCGATTTTCGTATACGTTTCGCATTCACCTAAGATTAGAATTTTAAGCTCGAAAATCTTAAATTTTTACACTGCAACAATACTACTTACTTTACGCAATCAGGCCCAGTGGACCTCACTCGGCTCAATTACGTGCATCAGAATCATACCAATGAGACATAATTAGTGTTAAAAAGGTAAGTAATTTCCACGTACGTAGAATAATATTAGGTGCAGTGGTCCCTTTATTTGCTTATTTTTTAAAATTATTGCATTCGATTTTCGTATACGTTTCGCATTCTCCTAAAACTAGAATTTTAAGCTCGAAAATCTTAAATTTTTGCACTGGAACAATACTACTTACTTTACGCAATCAGGCCCAGTGGACCTCGCGATGTCAGGACCAAGGCTCTCCACTCTTCTCTTCTTTTGGCAATTTCCCTCCAATCTTCCCAGGCTTCTATTTGCTGTAGATCCTCTCTTATATTATCCATCCATCTTTTCTCTGGTCTTCCCCTTGGTCTTTTCCCCTTCGGACTCATGAAGTTTGCAAGTTTAGGATATCGTTCATCATTCATCCGTTTCACATGTCCTATCCATTCCAATCTCCTGCTTCTTAGTAATCCTACAACGGTGTTGTCTCGATAACGGCCATATAGTTCCTGATGTTGTCGTCTTCTCCATTCACCTGTGAATTCGTCTTGGCCCATATGTTTTCCTAAGCACCCACCTCTCAAATATTAAGTTTGTTTAGATCTTGCTTTCGTGTGCTTCAGCTTTGGTACCCATAGAGAACCACAGGGAGAATTAATGTCTTGCACAGTCTTATTTTAAGCTCTCTTGATACATTCCGGGACTTCAAAATATTGCTCAGAGCATAGAATGCCTTATTACCAGCTTGAATTCTCGCTGTTACTTCTTCAACAATAGAATATTTTATTTACTTGGAAACCGCAGCATAGGTATAACCAATAATCCCTTTCTTATTATGTAGATACTAACAATGTGACCCTATTATCTAGCATGCCTTCATTAAAGATCCTAGTTGCATGTCAATAGTGCATGTTTGGTGATCTTCACCCCCTGCCACACACCCTCGTGGTGGCTCGCAGGGTAGTACGTAGATGTAGATGAGGTATGGAATGGAAACTCATGCCATCATTTGCGCATTACGAATTCCTGTGTATGTATGAGGAATTCATTGAGCTACAAAAATTCATTGTCTTTCATTTATTTTGGGCACGTAAATGTGTCTGCTTTGTGTATATGTGTCTACTTAGAAAGAAAAATGAGACATTGCACGTAAGCCCGGCACAGGTGGTAATAAATATAGAAATGCAGAAACGCTGACGGTAAACGCCGCGTGGTTGATATGAAAATCATTTTCTCAAGGTCTACCACCTCCACCAATCTGGCTATCAGCCTACAGAAATAAAACTGAACCATCCACGTAACTGCGGAGAATAGATATGGGGGTTCTATTTCCACTTATATCTTCATTGTGAATTTTCAAATCTAGGTTTTTCGGACACCCTATATCTCTTACAATCCTAAGTTCTTCCGTACTCGATTCTCGTAGTCATTTGATATTACTCGAAAGAGTATTTATATTGTGACGTCGAAACCTTAAGTATCAAATGACTGTCCATGTTAGTGGTTGGGGAAGCCCGACTGGATAAACGAAATTGATGGACAATCCGTTCGTGCTCCATTTCGTTCAACTTAGTTTCATAAAAAAACTGCTAGAGCCATCATTAAAATTTGGCTCATGACTGACCAAGCAGGAAGATTAGAGCTGCTGTAGAGGGAGACGATTAGACTTGTATTTATCCATGGCTCCTTCTGATTGTTTGTACCCATTGGAAGAATGGAAGGGAATGGAAAATATCTTTTCAATATTGCACAAATTGGCCGGATAGTTTTTAATGATACCGGCCACATTAGTTCTAGCTAAGAGGTAATTTTCCAAAGCAGGCGCAAGCAAAGAAATAGGCCGTCAAGTAGCTAACTCGGCACATTGACTTTTTCTGGATGATTGTACGGAGGAAGAAGGATAGATTTAATTGGCATCTTAATATTTTTTGTTTTTATTTATGTGAAATCTGAATGCGCAATGAGGGCTGAAATTGAAAATGCTCGTATCATTGTGTTGTTTTGGTACGCCTGATACACCAGAATGAAAGTCAATTTCTTACAGAGGCACGCAGAGTGTTCCATCAATAGGTTGGAGAGAAATTTTTCATCAAACCGAAAGCTTTTGTTTTTATCAGTGGGTAAAATAATGGACGTCATTTTTTATTCTTTAGAAAAACATTCAATGGAAACTATTTATCAGGCAATAGGGAAGATTTATTTCGAAAGGTACTTATAATAATTATTTGTGAATTCGATTCTGAATAATATCGAGATCTTTGTTTCAATATTAATGCGGCATTGATAGACTTCATTCGAAGTTCAATTTGAGGACATTACCGGTGCTTTTGCTACGGTCATTGAAATGGCTCCAATTACCACCTTCATCCACTATATCTGAAGTGTAGTGTAGAATGTAGGCGAAGTGCAACGACACCAAAATGAATTAAGGACTTTTTCAAAGAACCGCGAAACTAGCCGCGCAGTTACTTCAACGGAGTCACCCGCTAATGATCACACAGTTGTGTGGAATTCACAGCGGAAAAATCATTCGCCTGGACTGGGAATCGAACCCAGGTCCCATGGGATTCACAGAGGACGTCTGGGTAGATTAATTGGTTAGAGCACTCGGCTCGAAACCGAGGGATCTGGGTTCGATTCCGGTTTTGGAATGATTTCTTCACTGTGAATTTCACACAACTGAATTGAAGACTTTGAAAATGCATAATCTATTGATAAATCTTTTTATATTGGCTTAAACACAGAAAAAATTGGCCTTATGACGAGGACGGTCAAATATTAAATCATCACCGGTAAAGAAATGCATGGACAAAGTATTATTCATTGATAGAATAGAGATGTTGACAGTGGTGTATTTACATATTTCAATAATGTTTTACCTGTGTAACTTCTAAGAAGTTATAGATTGATGAAAGGTATAAATATTTCTAAAAATGCCGTTTTCGTATTCTCAATGACAGAAACCACCGGGTTCTTTATTTTTCGGTTTTACTCTACAGGCGGGTGACGTTCGGAATGTCTCAAGAGCAGAGTCAACTATTAGCCGACAAAAAGTTATACTGATGTGGCAGAATACATACAACTCTGCTCTTGAGAAAATGAAGTTTTGGAACCATGATAATCTCAAACAAATTCACAGACGCAACTGATTAATTCGATTGTAGTCTCGACTGGTGAAGTCTTTTAACAGATTGCAACACAATGCAATCTGTTGATCGCGTTGAGAAAAAAAGTTTATCATAACCAAGGAGTCAAATTTATTCAGCAGAACAGGAAACAGAATGTTGCCGAAGATATGAGAGAATCTTTTTAATTTATAAATTAAAACTTAGCAGATATTCTGTGTTCTTGGTTTACTTCAATCCATCCATTTTTTGATGAGGATTTTCCCCGCACATGGGTTTACATTTCCCAAACGCTTTTTTGCACTTCACATACATATTTGATATTTGGAAGAATTGATGTCTCGTCATCAATCGATATTTACTTGCAAATGTTTGTCACTCGAGGACGATGTGACTAGAGTTCGATCATATTCGCCTCTCAGATTCCTGAACGCCGCAATTTTCACCTTTTACATTCTTTTTATTGATTGATTAAGATTGAAAAAATTAATACAAATGCAGGTATGCATTGCATAGGGCCGAAGGTGAGCAGCATGGTATATCCTCTTCAGAAACTCGTTTTTCGAATTGATAGTTAATTTTTAAAATCTAGCAACATTAGAACCGAATAGATTATGGAACATTCAAATTTAATCAATGTTGAATGATGGTAGGTTAAAAGGGATCTTTTCCATGTTGCAATTCGCTAGCATAATTTGAGATTACTTAAGTATAGCTCTCAATATGTAAAATACCAGGAAAATAAGAAAATGTTAGGAAATATGACGAGGTTTGCTTTGTTATCTAATGGTTTAGAGTTAAAAATCGACAACTATAGTAGTAATTTTTTATGTGGTCTGATTAGCCAAGCTATCTTCCGTAAATCTGGCCAAATCAGCACTAATTGTTACTAATAATGGATCCCTATTATCTTTTGTCGATTCCTCTTCAAGTTAACACCCACACAGGTGATGACTTTCCATACCCTATTTATTTAAACAGCCTAATTCCAAGGGTATGTAGTGAAGTTCATTGACAGGTAAAAAAATAACCCGCTATTCCTAATTCCTAAAAATTCAAATTCAAGTATGGGCAATATTTCATTACTATTGCTCATACCGCTCTGTTATAAGCCTTTTATAAGCTATATTATTGAGTCTAGTGGCCAGTACGATGAATTTTCTCCATGGGACATGGAGGCAATAATTTTGATCCTCCATCACTTGAGAAAAGAAAAAAATATTTCAAACCTCATCATTTTATTCTCTCAAAATTTCCGTCTTCTTATGATAATAATTGGTTATACAATGGCACAATTGAGGCCACCTAGTGATTTTGCATAGTATTTACGTTGGTCGGTTTGAAATGTATTGAACCGCATCAGTATATTTCATTTTGCCAGCATGTGGTTTTTCACATTCGATTTCTCGCAGCAGTTGACAGTTTGTATGTTTGATGGGAACTCCTTTCTCAATTTTTTTAGCTCTCCAATTCTATCCCCTAAATCACTCTATCTTTCGTACATAAATTCCATGAATAAATGAAATTGCTCTTGTCGCGCTCTCTTCTCTCCTCAGTTCCATTCCTTTCCTATTCCGGGGATAAATGCGAAAGCAACTGATACTCCAATCTCCTGAGTCCCGTGGGATAACCTCTCACCCTCCGCTACCCCTCTTGCACTGGCGTCTTCGCATGAATGACGAGACAACGTGTACGAAATGAAAGAAACGCGGCATCAAAAGTGGAAAGCGGAGTGAGATCGAGGAAGGCTGAGCAGAGGGCGCTCCTTTCTGCAAAAGAGTCGATGTCTCGTCATCAATCTAAATTTACTTGTGTTTGTCACCCGCGGACAATTTGACTGGAGTTATTTTGATTGCGCTGGTGTTTAAAATGAAGTATTTGTTTTAGATATTATGATATGGTCGGCAGATTGTCAGGCAGAAGCAAGAGGCAGGGTTTCCACAGAGAGCTTTGCAAACTAGGTTTGAGATGTAAAACGGTTACACTAGTTTTTTTTTCTTTAACCAAAGGCTCCGCCTTGTTGCTGCAACCAAATGGTCCCGTTTTCTTCTAATCTTAGAAAATGCCGATAATTTTCCGTCCCCATCAGTTCTTGTGCCCTATTCAAGTACTCTAACCTTGGTATTCCTCTACCTTTCTTCCCGAGCACCTTCCCCTCCATCACATTGACAAAAGATCGATTGTGTTTTTAGGCGTTTGTAGTTTTAATTGGGCATTTTATACTGTACACTTTTTACAAGACGTCTGTATGGGGGGTTTCCCCAGTCTATAATAGCTTTACCTTTCATCGGTCAGGTTACATTTCTATTTCCTCAAACCTTCTTAATTCTTTTGCTGCTAACGTCCAAGCTTTATCACTTCATATTTACATCGCATATCCGTAATATTCGATTCAAGTCATTCCTATTTCAAGCAAGGGATGTGGAGGTACACCTCAACAAATGATAATTATTTCAATTCTAATCATTGTCAAATCAAATTCATGAAAATTCCTGGATTGTCAATTTGATCTCTAGTCATATGCGACTGCTGGGGATCGTATCATTCACTTGTAATCCCAGAATAAGCTTTTTCAACCGAGACTGGCTTTATTAATTAATTGGGTACCACAAGACAGTTTCTTAAATCCCTTAAGGTTTTAACAGAGAAAGAATTTTGTCTGTAGAGAGTTTCATTAACATCCATCGATAAGGCGTTGCCGGATTCTATGATTAGTCGTCAACCGTTGGATTCTCCTCACTATCCTAAAATGCGGCGGACTTTCAAAAGCAATATCATAAAACTGGATTCTATAATGAAAACCATATATTAAATGTAGTTAGGTTAACTCACTAGAAGAGCGTTGTGTGCGGGTAGTTCATAATTCTAATCGTTAGTCACAGGATAAAGTTTGGGAAAGCATTTAAGTAACGAATATCGAGGCATTGCTTAGCATATAGATTGATATCTGAATACATTATGCATTACAGCTTACATTATTATGTATTTCATGAATATATTTTTATGTATTTCATTCACCAGGTAAAGGAAAACTAAAAGCTTTGGTCAAAAATGCCATGGCATTTACCCCTACACAGTTGTACAAGTCCCAGATTTGGAAGTTGACAGTATTTTCACTCCTTGAAACTTTATGTGTTCTTTCTTTGAAGGCTTCCGCGACTCTTATAATTATTAATATTGCTCTTTTCAGGTATTTCCGTCGGGTGTTTGGTTTTTTTGACAACAGTTTCTCCCCTCTTCCTGGGGGCGTCTTCAGGTCCGTTGGACATTTTTGTAATTACAAAAATGTCCAACGGACCTGAAGACGCCCCCAGGAAGAGGGGAGAAACTGTTGTCAAAAAAACCAAACACGCGACGGAAATACCTGAAAAGAGCAATATTAATATTGATGTGTTCTTCTCATTAATTCAATTTATGTGTAAGAAGTCTCGAACATGAGCTGCAATGAAAATATTTAAATACAAATAAGTTCTCCAAGACTGAAGTGTGATAAGCTTCTGCAAAAATACCGCGAATAAAACATTAAAAATTATTATGAAATATTAAAAAATAGCATTATCACAGTAAAATTCGGTAAGTTCTTATCGAAAAAGAAATGATAATAGTCATAAAAGACTATCGCATAATCCAATTGTGATTTAGTAGGTGAGGTCTACTGCGTGTGATAGTTCTTGAATCTCTTTACTTTCTGAGTATTGCATTATTTATCAGTGCTGGCTGATAGTAATGGTTATAATTAAGGAGACTAATGTGGGCAGTGTAAAACTAATTTGATTCTTCCTAGGTATCTACAACAATTAGGGTCGAAGTAA
Organism: Ceriagrion tenellum; assembly: GCA_963169105.1. Classification (NCBI taxonomy): domain Eukaryota; kingdom Metazoa; phylum Arthropoda; class Insecta; order Odonata; family Coenagrionidae; genus Ceriagrion; species Ceriagrion tenellum. Next base: position 98,619,866 of record OY720644.1, read on the forward strand.
TCTAACGCTTTTCACAAACTTTGGTGGTATTTGCACGAATAATTTCATATATTTCTACTTTTTTAAATTGCAAATCATCTGTTTAGTGACTGTCTGGAGTTTCACATGCATGCTTCTCAAACCAAATTCAAGATTTTCTTTTAAAAAAGAAGAGAATGATTCTCTACATAACGACATTGGACGCAATCTCTCATACATACTTTGACTTCCTCGACATGGAGCGGAGAATTGTTCTTCTTCCTATCTTCTTTCTCATGCATAATGCTAAGCCTTTCACATATTCGACGTTTCCAATAAGGGCACCTGAAAAGAATTGATGTCCCGAGACACCGTGGGGACCGGGGTTTGTCACTTAAGTATATGAGCGAGGTTATTCCCGATCCATCTCTACCGCTCATCCCTTCGATGCCGTCGACGTGCATCCAATAATCAGAAGCGGGGAAAAGGCGGAGAGGTTCACGGGAGTAGTCGGCAAAAGTGTTCGGGGATGTGTTCCCTGCTCGCTATCCTGAAGAAAAACGTGTCTTCCTCCACGGGACCTTCCATCGCATTGCTCGGGGCATTTCCCCGGGAAATAAATGATTTATTCATTGCGATATCAGATCAATCATCTCCCATCCCCCCCCCCGGGCCCCTCTTCGCCTTCTCATATTTCCTTCAGATCCACCCACCCATTGTCATTGGAGATCTCCCCCCCTCCACTCCCCTTCTCCTATTTTTCGGTGACGTCATCCAGTTTGCATCTGCAGTATTGCCTGCGTCGTGGTGGAGCCGAGACGTCAGTGTTGGCTGGGCATAAAGGATTTTTTTTCTTTTTTTCATTTGGTAATTGTCTCTTGCACTGCTGGAGTTGAAGCTGCATTTTATTGTCCTTTAGGAGATAGACGGAGGTATTGCAGGTCGTTCTCCCAAAGTTTAAGAAAGGAGAAGGACCATAAAGTGTATACACATAAAAAATCTAAAAACAGAATTTGTTGGAAAACTTTCCCGAACTCTCCAACGTCATTGCTTAAGTAATTATTTTGGATGATTTTCCTAGTGAATGTTGTAGTTGGCTTAGTAGTAGTAGTAGTGGTAGTAGTAGTAGTAGTAGATGAAAGTTGGCTTATACATATGTGATTGGGAATTAAATGCCAAGCATTGAAGTCATTAAATGGCTAGACTACAGAATTCATGCATCCACTTAATTTCAAATATTTAAAAAAACTAATTTTTCGAGGTTGAGAAAGAAAACTAAATATATTTGACATGCTTATACATATGTGATTGGGAATTAAATGCCAAGTCCATGCATAGGGGAGGAACGTAAAGCACTGAAGTCATTAAATGGCTAGCATACAGAATCCATGCATCCACTTAATTTAAGATATTAAAAAAAACTAATTTTTTGAGGTTGAGAAAGAAAACTAAATATTATACGTGTTTAAGACAGAAAACTTTTTCATTTTCTGAAAATAAATAAGTACTTTTAAAATTGAGAATGTTTTTATCTTATTTTAAAACTGTGTGCATATATTATTTATTTTTTTATGTTATGACTATTTATGTGAATTTTCGTAGTTTCAACAGCTCTAGGAATTTATACTCATCCATATAGCACTTAGGTTTTGCCAGTTTTAAGCACATTTCATATAGAAATAATAATTTATGGCCTAACATTTTTCATGGAAATCAATATGTTCTCCAATTGAAGGGCTCTACAATCTCTTATGGAGCTTCGCACAGCTTTTCTTACGCATTGAGATCCTTATCTATTTAGAATATCATTGTAAAACCTCCAGTTTTAAAATTCCTTCTCTACGATATATCCTATGACATATTTCATAAATAAAAATATAAATTAAGCATATAAGTGCCATGCTACACATATACGTCGTTAAATTTCAATTCTAGTTTGAACATGCGTATATACTCGAGTAAATGTATTTACTTTTAATGTATTATTATTCAATAAATATATGGATGGTCCGAAGTTTGCATATTGAGAAATTTTTCCCTTTACTGGAATAGATTTTCATAGAATAAGGGAGGCAAAATGAATTACTCACAAGGTGAGAAAATGTGTATATCTTTTCTGGTATAGCATTTTATTCCAAAAACCATAATTTCTACTAGTTACATTAGAAAAAAATTACATCTGCACCTCATTGTAGCTCTAAAATTATTTGTAACTCAACTTTAGTTGCTTACTATAACTTCTAAATAAGATTATATTTAGCCTAAATTTCAACATTCGAGTTTTATTGTAATTAAAAAATACTTTTGATAGATTAATTTTTCACAACCCGTTGATATTCAATTTTAGCCCTTAACGATAAAACCTGACGCAATCTATTCCCCTATTAGGTAAAGAATATAACCGAAGATTCTCTGGTTGAAATGTCCACTGTTCACTTGAACTATAGTTTTTTTTATTTTTTCAATTTATTTAATAAGTTTATAGTTTTACCAACATGAAAACATAATTACAGGGTAAACTATTACACAGTTCAATACTCAATACAATAGAAACAGTCAAGGCTGGCTGAATATTACATAATAGTCTTGATAACATGAGTGATCGTTTTCCATCGGACAGATTTTACACTTTTGATAACAATAACTATATATCCTTCCTAAAATTTCCTTTTGACATCCTAGTATTCATTTCTTTACAAAAGGTACTGTAGGTAATACGGTTGTTGGAGATATAGGTAGTTGTCTTTCCGTATTTATCCTGTGGCATACAATGAGCAAAGTTATAATAAACTAGCGGACCCGACCGACGTTGTCCGTCCCAAACGCTTGCTTGCCTGCTATTAGCGGGTTCAGCTAACGTTTTTTTCGATATTCGAATTTTGGATAAACTATACACTAAGTGGCATTTGACATTTCAATCTTTTCGTTTCGTCAAAACAACGCCAAGCTACGACGCCAGTGCAACGACTTGCGCATGTATTGATGCGTACGTCAAATAACACACAATTCGACATCAGCGCCACCTATGGTTCACAAACATCACTGTAAATTATTCTCAGATGGTCATTTACTCATGAACTTCTCAGAAGGTTTTAGCGGTTAATTAATCATGAACTTATGACTTTTTCAATTTAAAAATATTGGGGGGGTGGGGAGGTGAAATTTTGGGGTTATATGTTCTGATATGCGAAAAATCTTTTTAAAAAAATCGTCAAAAAAATTTCCTAGAACCCGATCGCAGCTCAACCTACCGATACCAATTGTGAATCTAAGCCATCCAGGGACCCACTCAAACACACAAAAAATTTCATCAAAATCGGTCCAGCCGTTTAGGAGGAGGTCAGTGACATACACACGTACAGAAGAATTATATATATAAAGACTAGCGGACCCGACAGACGTTGTCCTTCCCAAACGTAGGCTTTCCAGCTATTAGCGGGTTCAGCAAACTTTTTTTCGATATCCGAATTTTCGACAAACTACATACCAAGTGACATTTGGCATTGAGTTTAACATTTCAATCTTTTCGTTTCGTCAAAACAACGCCAAGCTACGACGCCAGTGTGACGACTAGCGCATGTATTGAGGTGTACGTCAAATAACACAGAATTCGACATCACCTATGGTACACAAACATAAATATAAATTATTCTCAGATGGTCAATTATTCATGAACTTCTCAGAAGGTTTTAACGGTCAATTATTCATAAACTTATGATTTTTCTCCATTTAAAAATATTGGGGGAGAGGATGGGGGTGAAATTTTGGGGTTATGTTACCAACACCATCTACCACCTCGAGAGGGCGACGGGCTTCTCGATTTTGACCATCGACGATCGCGCGACCGGGAACGATGAGCTTATGAAACCGACAGCTTCGCGACTTTTCTTGCCAAACCCTCGATGGCTAGGTACAGCTTATCATCCGTCAATATGCTGCTGGGAGCAATGGCATGGACGGCCATATGAGGAGTTGACACCTCGATGATCTTGTCAGCGAGCTCCGACAGCTTGCCTATGGGTAGCTCCGCCTGGGCAGTCAGAATTCCTTGGACGTGCGGGGGCAGTCGCCTCAGCCATAGTTGCCGGAAGAGGTTATCCGGAAGAGCGGTCGTTCCGGCGAGGGAGCGAAGATGCCGCATGAATTGGGAAGGCTTGCGATCGCCGAGGTCCTCGTCCGACAGTAACTGACGAACGCGCTGCTCCTCAGAGGCTGACAGACGTTCTTTAAACTTCGATCGTTGAGTCGAATAAGGATTCTGAGACGGAGAATTTGTGATTATGTCCTCAACCTCACAGGCCACGCGAGAATCTAAATGTTAGGCAACGTAATGGAACTTCGTTACCTGGCTTGTGATCTCCGACAGCACGAACAGAGATTCCGCCTGTGAAAACCAAAGACTCGGTTTCTCGGGCCAAAATGGTGGTAGTTTCACGGCGACGCGACGAACCGCAGGCGGGTTCTGCTCGGTGTCTGTGTGGCTGCGTCTTGAAACAGAATCATTTAGTTGCTGATGGAGTTGGGCGTTTTCTTCACGAAAGCGTTGAAACTCGTCGTCGCGCGGCAATACCATTTTCACCAAATGTTGACTATTTATTCTCCTAGTCGGGGTCACCAATGTGGAGATGGGTAAGTGAAGAGATCTCCACTTTTATCAAATCAATTTTTTAGGGCCTTTATCAATGTCTACTACAATTTCAGTCCTCTGACTTAGTTACACAAACATCAACAATTCAGCTAGGCCTCCTTGGCAAAAATAGAGAAGACGATGGCACCATTTACGGTCGCCACAAAAATGTCGTCAAAAAATTTCTTAGAACCCAATCGCAGCGCCACCTACCGGGTCCATTTGTGAATCTAAACCATCCAGGAACCCACTCAAATACACATAAAACATTTCATCAAAATTGGTCCAGCCGTTTAGGAGGAGTTCAGTGACATACACACGTACAGAAGAATTATATATATATATATATATAAAGATATGGACCGTTCTGTATCTTCGTGGAGTGACAAGAGCGCACTCTCTCATCCTGAGGCCCAGAGATATTTACCGCTGCGGAGGCGACGAAGAAATTGGGCAACCTACTTATACTCTCGAGTTGAAGGGGTAGAGGCACTCCATTGCCATGTTCAGGCACTGAGAAATGAAAATTTCCTCAAAACTGAGAGCTTCTCCGAGAGAACGAGCGCATGTGTTTGATACGCGAAGCTGCCGAGGAGGCATCATCTCAGCCGCGACGCTGTAGCGTCATTTTGCGACGGTTCTCTCGTCGGGCCCTCGGTGAGGAAATTAGTGCAAAGGGGGAAGGGAGCGAGCCGAATAGGGGATTAGTGCGGGTGCAAATTGCGGCGGGCCGGAGACAAAAGCCTGCAGAGTGAGAGATATGTCGGAGGGGTGTGTAGGAAAGAGAATGGACCGCTGCATGGGATGGAGGAGTGAGAGATGGAAAATTGTGCATTTCGCGGGCTTGGGGAGTCATTGTGTGTGCCTCGGTGGAGTGTCGGTTCGGGGGGAGGATGTGATGCTCAGTCGGGGAGGCTGAGAATCGGTGCATCTGGCGGCTGATTGTGCCCACGGTGTCGTATCTGGGGACGGGGAGTGGGTGGGCGAAGAGGCGGCGGGCCGGGCCGCTTAAGGGAGGGAGGAAATGCGTTGTGTTGGTTGGGGAGGGAGGGGGTGCGTTCTGTTGGCCGGGGGAGGGGATTCAAAACGTTTTCGCTCGGGTTGACTCTTATGCCATGACTCCTGCTGAACATTCTGTTATTGTCTCTTATTTCTCCCACCCTTCCAGGAACACCACTCCCCCATCACTCGGCTGACACTCTGCTTGCACTCAACCATTTTGCCGGGGAACGAGCTGTTCGCGTGTATTGGGATGTCTCCTAGGCGCTTGTGCTTCCACTTAAGCACCTACCTAAGCCCCAAACGTATCTTTGTACAAACATTTCTCTATTGCCTAAGAGAGCGTATTAGCACACACTTTGTGTAACCTATGGATTTCTATATTTGAAGAGGATCGGGTTGGTGTGGTGGCTAGAGAACTGGCTAACCATACGGGCGGCCAGGGTTCAAATACCTGAAGAGGCGAATGTTTTTCAGAGGAAACCCGATCCCTAAATGAGTGTCTTGTGGAGGGTACGTACTTCAAGTACAGTACTCCTTCTGCCGGATGAGACGTTAAACCGTGGTCCCCTTGGCGCCTTTTGTCAGAGCAAACTAATGCCGACGCCGGGTTTCCATCCAAACTTCCTCCCTTACCTATACCCTATGGCGCAAATGACCTCAGCTGTCGGTCGCTTCCCCAAAATCCAATCCATTCCATATTTGAAAACAAACACCGGTACAATTTTCATACTTTTATCTTCAACGCCAACCATGGTTTCAGCACATCAATTAGGATGATTATGACACACCCTGAATTGACATAATGTGCTGAAACTATGGCTGGTGGCAAAAATAAGAGTGTGGAAATAGTATCAGTGTTTATTTCCTCTCTTGTACCCTGCTCCATTTTTATCTATGAATACCTACCCTTCCGGAAGCCGTAATACAAAAAATAACAAATTTAGAATATATTACGTTGATCGACGGGACTACTTAATTTGAATTAATTCGGAATGTTTCCCTTGAGAGTGTGAAAGTGGAATGTTATTTACAACCAATGTATGAGTTATTTCACCTATTTTTATAAAATTCGGAGAGTTAAAATTTCACTCATACGTTTATACCATCACGTCTTTCCCTTCCGGAGTTGGTTCTAACAAAGAGCAGCTATTACTTATGGAAAACTGGTCGCCTTTTAACAATGGCCTCCACAATGCCCTGTAATTGTGCTTATCCTTCACTTCAATTGCATTTGCGTATTGCTTCGAATGCGCTCTTCTTTTCTTTATGCTCCTAATATTTCTCCTCTGTAAAGCTTCTTTCACCGCATTCACTCAAGTGTTTGGGTCAACCGATGGGCCAGGTGTAATACATTTATTCCTAAAATTGCAATTTGGCCGATAACTCCAATATTCCAAGCACATTGCGTCCATTACTTAACTTTAAACGTATCTTTCTGTTTCAAATAACAATAACAAATCACGACTTGAGGCTTTCCCGTCGTGTGATGCTAAGCTGATGTACTCGGGATGTCCATCGGTCAAGAGATTCCATGGTTGCCGACGTGACGATAGCCGTCTTTGCGTTTACATGGTGAGCACTGAGTTGGTGGGGTTTTTATATTATAATCAAATATTTGGTTAATAGACGTGAGCGTTCGTTCGTGCCTCTTACCCTGGGTGGCAAGATTCACGAACTTTTGTGTTTGTGTTTTGTGTTTAAGTTTTTTGTGTTTAAGAGGATAGGGGAAAGACAGTGTCTATTCACAATGCTAAATAAGAGAAGGAACACTTGAATTTGCCATATTCTCCGACACGGAAGCTTCGTTAAGACCATACTAGAAGGTACAGTAGAGGGAAAACACCAGAGGGGCAGACCTAGACTGGACTACATCGAACAGTTGATGAAGGAATTAGGTTGTCAATCGCAAATAGAAGTGAAAAGATTGTCCCAAGATCGGATAAAGTGGAATGACTGTTGCAGACCAATCCTAGGATTGTAACCAGAGAAAAAGAGGACGAGAGCGTCCACAAGATAAATACATCATAATGTTGGTTTACAGATAAGAGATACAAATACTAACCTCTCATTCAAAAGGCGCGCTTTGGAGTTAAAAAAAAACTAGGTAACATCGTGAAAGCCGGAGATATAGTATTTCATTGGCAGAATGCTCAAACAAAAATAGTCAAATTTAAAGTATAACATTTTTGTTTCTTAGCATTCGACCTGTAATTATTATTTTCTATTCAATATAATTGTTATTATTTGCTATCTTTCATAATAACTTTATCACTGATTGTACAGACCTATTAAAGCCAATGGCTCATTGGACATTCTTCTGAATGAAAATAAACCAAAGAAAACAAAACAATAATCAATTGATGATTTTTATGAAGCTGCATGATTTACCAGTGCATGTGAAACGCCGAATCGAATCGAATGTAAAAAAATTAACATCTTCACAGCCCATGAATATACACACGTAACATTCCAACACTTGCGGTTGGACTCGCGATCCGTGGACCGCGCTAACACAGCAACCTTGTCGCTCTCTCACCGAGCTTAGGAATATCAGGTGCTAATTAATTTTCTCTGTGTGCTAGCGGCAACAATGCTAAAGTTGTCCCTCTTGCCTACTCACCCCTGCCATTCCCCTTATAGCCTGCCTTTCCTCATACCCCGCTTGTCAACGGCTCTTCATCCCCTTCCACACTCCACCCCGCGTGTTTTGATGTTAATGATTCCTATCTGTGTTGCGGTGTTGTTAAGTGATAGGGCGCGAGCGTAAACAATGCGCTGCTTGTAAGAAGGGATTCGAGGAGGGATTTAAGCCGTGAATATGAGAAGGGGATTTTGCGGTTCAGGATTAGGATGGAGGTGGTGAGGGGTGGGAAACAAAAAAAAGCCCAGTTAGGGTTGTAGAGGGACACTGTAACGGGAAGAGGGCTGAGCTCTCACGTTAAGAGAGAAATATGAACAACCCGGCGAGAGACTGTATTGTTAAGCCCTCAAAGTTTATGAGCGTGGCACAGCGATATAACTGCCGAGATGTGGTGAAGTGTTACTAAGACGGCAGACATTAATGAGTTATCTGACATGAATTGTTTTTGGAGCGTGCATCTTAGTACAATCTATTATAATAGTACTTTTTACTTTTTTAATGCCTCAAAGAAATAGTAAATTTGTGGAGTTATCTACCCTTATGATGCCTATTGAAACACTTAATAATTTGATTTTGGCGTCAAAATGTTCCATGATACATTTTTCTCAATTTTCAAGTAAGATCTCTTCCTGTTAGTTTAACGTGGAGTTATGTATTCTATCTCTGCCATAATCCGAGTTTTAAAGTGGTTATATTTTAAATAATTTGCATCTGGCACAAAAAATGGGGTATTTAGAGGCATCTATTAGCCTATTTTCTAAGTAACCCTGTTACCCGGCTTGCTCGTTTGTTCGAATTTTGGCGAAACGCAAGAACTTTGTTTGTCTTACGCTCAGCCTACAATTTTTCCGTGCTTATTCTCCAATGCTCACATGATAGATTCAAAATAACTCTGGAAACTTTTCACTAAAAATGCCCCAATGAGACCACAATGAAGCCTCTCCTAATATTTACTTGTATTTCGATGACGAGATATTTTGACTATTGTTTTGATGCATACATACTGTTTTATGAATTTTTTGCCAGTATCCATTATACTTCACTGTTGTTCTTTTGCGTTTCGCAACATGACGTTATATATTTTTAAATCGTCTCGCAATTTCCTCGGAATTAGACTTTTCTTAAGTTTCTTTTAGCATTTCCTAGGTCCTTTTTCCATCGTAGCTAGTGATACAGCATTTGTTCCACGAACGGCACTAATCTCATTTCGCCCTGCCCACCGGCAGGACAAAATTTCTTCATAGACTCTTCAGTGTGCTCAGAATTTTCTGATACATGAATTTAGCCTACGTAATAATTGATGTACTAACCCAGTTATGATGCGGTGATAGTTTTGTGAGATGCAGTCCAGTCATCTCTACTCCTCTATATTGTAAGTATCTTTCTCATTTTGACTGATTTTCCTGCATTAAAGCTTCAGTGCAGTTTTTGAACCCATTCTGCGTATCTGAATAATATAGAAAAATACCTTTTGAAATCTTAATAAGGGTGCGTCAAGCTTAAATGCCGTTCGCATCTCTAAATAGGCATATATTTTAATTCCCATATGGCGAATATGGGAGTCGTCACCTTCGTAAGTACTTGTTTAACTGGTACACAGTTTTCTTCTATCTATTTCATTCCAATAGTTGCTTAGAACAAAATATATTTAACAATGAGTCCATTTTTTTTCAGACGCAGTTTTACCCATTTCAAGTGTTCTTTCACTCACCTAATTCCACATGTCCCTCTTATGATCTTTAGCTGCCACACGTTCCTAATTCTAGATGATTCTTAGTAGATAAAATGTTTCTTACGACTCTTTGTTACAACTTGTAGTAAGCTTGGATACCTCTTTGACATACCGTCTCTAAAGACTGCGCCTATCGCTCTGTTCCCGCGGATGAAAGATTTTGCGACGAACGCAAAAGAATGCCATATTCTTACGAATTCCGCTATCTAATGCCTAGTTAATGTGTCCCGTTAGAAATAAAGTTATTTCAAGTGTCCATTGGATAAATACACTCTTAATATTTTACTTAAAAAAATGTACGAATATGGAGGAGAATAATTCGTTATGATTGTGAGACCGTGCTGTAAATCGACTTGACTTGGTCTTTGTTATCGAGGAATATTTTAATTAGAGAATGTTTAGGACGGTTTTGTGAAAATTTCTTGAACTCAAACGTATTTTTTTAGGTCAAGATATTTTCCATTTTTTATGCTCGTAAATATGGTATGTAACACGATTGTTATAATATGATTTAAATTTCTTTGTTTTGCTGCTGGTTGAAAATGTTTTACACCATCTCAACGTGAACGCTGTCAAAATGCTAATTTTTTAAATCATTGATTCATCCATTTTCCTACTTTAACAACATATTGTGGTCTTTTGCCGTTCATTACTAATTCCGCACAAACTGTTTTATGTTTTCTCCCTGCTGCTATTTATTTTCTTTCACCTTCCCTCAATTTCGATTCAGGAAATTTTATTATATTTCAGAAAAACCCATGCTTCGGTTGCCAATTGGGTTGTTTTGCCTTCTATGCAGATAACTTAAGTGAGCTAAATTATGTAAAATTTTGCCAATGTGTATTGCCTTCTCGATTGATACTGCTTTATTACATATATATTCAATGGAAAAAAATCAAAAGGCAAAAATGTGCGAATTTTGTCAAATTTTAGAAGATTCATTGCTAAACCTGGTCATCATTTGGGGGAAGAATGAATTCAAGTGGAGGCATTCAAAATCCTTTTATTTATTGAATACCTACTGGGCTATAAATAATTGTTGCTACTATTAAGTCTACAGTATCCATTTACTCCAGCACACTATCACTACCAACAGTGTTTGAGATTGTTCCTCCTAGTCTTTATTTGTAGACCTATATCTACATAATACCCTGCGAGCCGCCACATGGGCGTGTGGCAGGGGGTATAAGGTCACCAGCCGTGTAAAGGTGTAAGTTTTTGGAGATGAAGTGGTAACATGTATTGTAGGAGTGTATTTGGTGGAGGTCAATTTTAATTGTGGTCGCTTATTGTTTGCGGAAAGAATGAGTCTTTGTACCTATCTGTTCGGCAGTGTATCTCTATTATTTTATCGCATCTGTCAGACCTAGAGATGTAGTGAGGAGTCATGATAATATTCTCTATGTCGCTCTGAAAAATATCAGTTCTGAATCCATCAAGCAAACTAAGCCTAGCGTGTAGTCTCCGAGTCTCTAAAAGTTGTGAGACACTATATGTACGCTCTTAGCAGTTTTTAACGAAGCGCGCTGCTTTCCTTAAAGATAGCATCATGGAGAGCATATTGATCAAAATTTAGTAAGGAAAAGCAAAATATTTCACAATCCTTTAACATCGAGAGTCGTTTAAATACTCGTGGCTCATAACCTCTGGCCCGTTCTAGATTCTATCACGGCATCCACAGAAACTTCTGCTGCCAATCGCCTTCCCAAACCCTTCCTCAGTCTCCTGCTCCCCCTTGCACATACACACACACACTTGCCACACCCTATGCCCCTTGCGGGACAAATGAGCCGAGACCAGGGTTTCCCCCTCACCCCGCCCCCCCTCGAAGTGTACCGAAGGGGAAAGAGGAGCGTGGAAGGAGGTTTACGCTCAGCGTTTTGTCACCGAGTGTTCCGCGAGTGTCAAAGGGAGGGAAGGGGATTGTGGGAAGGGTGGATTTGAGGGGTGGGGGGGGGACAATTGAGGGGGATTGGCTGTGGCGGAGCGGAAAGGGGGAGTTGATCACCCGTGTCGGAAGGGCGTGGGTGTGGAATGGAGAACGGTCAAGGATGTTGCCTGGCGATGGGTGACGAACGGAGAATTGAAAACACATCTATTGCTATAATATGAACTGGGTTAATATGGGAATTTTTAAAGAATCTTATGTTGGCTGAATCGATAATCGCGTGTTAATAATTTTTTATCGCAAACGTTTCTCATTCAGGTTTGGTCTTCAATATGGATTAGATTGGATACTTGGTGAGGCGACCGACGGCTAAGGTCATTTGCGCCATAGGGAATGCGCATAGAGAATGTACTTCAGAGGAAACCCGATCCCTACTTGAGAGTCTTGTGGAGGGCACTTCAAGTACAGAACTCCGTCTGTCGGATGAGACGTTAAACCGTGGTCCCCTTGGGGCCTTTCGTTAATAGCAGACTAATGCCGACGCCGGGTTTCTATCAACCCTTCCTACCTTACCTATAAGGTAAGGTAGGAAGGTATAAGGTAAGGTAGGAAGGGTTGACAGAAACCCGGCGTCGGCATTAGCCTGCTCTTCACGAAAGGCGCCAAGGGGACCACGGCTAAAGTCTTATCCGACAGACGGAGTTCTGTACTTGAAGTGCCCTCCACAAGGCTCTCAAGTAGGGATCGGGTTTCTTCTGAAGTACATTCTCTACTGCAGGGATTCGAACCCTAGCCGTCCGTATGGTTAGTCAGTACTCTAGCCACCACACCAACCCGATCCCAAGTCTTCAATAAGACAATTCTGCATACCTCTTGTGAATTTCTCGCAAATGTATTTTTGCATATTCAGCGCTTGAAGGGGAAAAATAACCTGAATACAATATTGCGCTGACCATAGACTGAACAAGTCGACCACAATGTGCAGCTTATGAAATTTAGTACATAGTGCTCAGCTTTTCAGCCTGTCTGCAAAATCAATCTATGCAGCTTAATTTTTCCTCTTGAGACCTTGAAGATGAAAAAATTTATTTCCGAAACGATGACAAGAGATGTGTAATTTTTTTTCATTTTCAAGAGACAACTTTACTTGAAAGTTAGTGGTCCTAACCCGCTCTAAAAAAAGACGACTTTTAAGAGTGGAAAATAAACTAGAACCATATTTCAGTTATCTGAATCTAATTTTCTGTCTGCATCATCAGTATTTGCACAAATTTGAATGAAAAAAAATATATTTTAAACTATTGACGTGTCTAACTTCAAATTGATGGGAGGGAGGGGGAATATTGCCAGATGGATAGAGAAGACGGGGAAAGCGAACGAGAGGAGACGTGGTTGTGCGTGCTCTACCTCATTGCGCATGCGTATACCTTTAGCCCAGTGAAGAGAGGAGCTATAGAACGACGCACTCACTTATTCTGTTGAGTCGCTGCGTGGTTTCATTTATACCAAGGTTTCGAATCAATTCACAGTATTATCGCTTTAGGCATGCATTTTATGTATGAGATCTTTCCTTAGAATTTGTACAATTTTACGCAAGTTTGATGTTGTATGTAGGCATTTGTTGGAACTGTTATTGGGTAGCGTCATATTAGGCAGCAGCCTTATGTTGTCAAACAAAATTGCAGATTAGATTCATTGCGATTAAAGCTTAATCTCAAATATTATCACGAAGAGCTTGCATGTCCATAACATTGGCATTCAGTAGATTACAGCATCGACAATCTTCAATTGATTAATGTAGCGATTGCCACTGGTAAAATATGTGTATAATGCATCAGCATTTTATTGGTAACGTCTCCTTTGTGTCCAGCGTGCCATCATAATTTTATCTAATATAAATTTAAGTAGAACGAATACTTATAGTAGTAATGCTTAAATCGTGATCACGTATGTTAAATTTGGAACGTGTATATTCCCAGAACAATCAAAATTGCTGCTATAAATAGGCATTGCTTTGGTAGCAATATTTAATTAAGGCTCAACTACGACACCATTATATTTTTAAACATTCGTAGTGAATATTAGAAAATTTTTGCTGAGTTATTTTTTACGGGAGAAAAAAAATTTTAACCCATAATTGCTAAAAAATAATACTTTGCAAAATAATTTTTCGTTGATAATAATTCAGCTCCTCGATTATTCCAGGAGCCGGAGATATACCGAAAGCAGACATATTACGGTCAAAGTATGTGACGCAGTTAGGGAAACAGAGACATGCAACAATGAAAGAAGCGATTACGGGCAAGCCTCTTACTGTATTGTGTGATGAAACAACAGACAGGATGGGAAGATGTATATTAATTGTGTTAGTGAGACCACTTGTTAGCGCTTTGATCCAAAAGGTGTATGTAGGTGCAATGAAGTGCTTGGAAAATTTAAATGGCTCAGAATGTGCACAAGCAATTATGCAAGTAATGAGTGACTTAGGAATACAGTTGATTAATGTGAAGGCTATTGTTACAGATTCTGCACCATGTATTAATAACTGCGTGGCATCCCTTGGTTTGCTCTTTTCCGAGAATTTTGTGCACATTCAATGCTGAGCCCACAAACTCAATATAATTGCGAGTATGTGATCGAGTCTGCTGCCCGAACTGAATACTTGCATTACCCACGCTAAAGGATTGTTCTTTTATGCAAGGAAAAGGAAGCATAGATATTTGAGTTTTCTCAGTTCTAAATATTCCAATGGGGAAAAACAGGCTCTTTTGTTCTCAATTTCAGTGGTGACACGGTGGAACCCTTGGTTTAATAATACTAATAATAATAATATTTATTAGCTCTAGGAAAGAATTCCTTTGGAGCAGGCATAATTAATTACAACTCGGGCAAAAGAAAAAAAAATAATAACAATCTCATAGGAAACATGTCACTATGTACAAAAATCACAATCACAGCACTTGTCTACAACAAATATTACAATTCCATACTTAAACATTATAGCAATCACAAAGGTAGCATATTTATGAATTAAATCCAAGATATTTGACAAACTATTAACTATCACTAAGATAATAAGACAGCAAGCATTTTTAAATCTTTCTGTTTACTTAATATTTTTCAGCGCTTGCGGAATCGAATTCCATACAATGCACGAATTTACATAAAAAGAGTTATGATACATAGACGTTCTGTGGCAGGGTACAATTAATTTGTTATTATTTCTGGTGTTTTTTGTTTTTTTGACCAAATTATCTTTATATGGCTGATAAATGTAAGAAGGAGTTTCAGTTTTTAATAATTTGTGCATAAACACACCCATATGCAGTTTTCTTCTTTGTTCAATTTTAAGAATTTTTAATTCATAGTAATACGGTGTGATATGCTCAGTAAATGCCACATCACACACATACCGTATTACACAGTTTTGTATTTTTTGCAGTTTGGATATCTGAGATTTTGAAATATTGGACATTACCAACGAACAGTAATCAATATGAGGGATAAGTAAGGTTTTAGCTAATTTGAGTCTCAGTGGCAAAGACATCAGGTTACGAAAACTTTTCAGTTTGTATAGGTTTTTAATGACTTTATTAGAAATATGCGCTATGTGTTCATCCCAGGTTAGCGTTTTATTTACAATAACACCTAAATCATTAATTTTGTCAGTGTCACTATTTCTAAGTTTTGAACTTGAATCTTGGAGAGTAATTCAATGTTTACAGATTTAAGGGATTTTGCGCTACCAATTATTATGCTCTTAGTCTTCTGAGAAGTTAAGTTCAACCAATTATCAGACGCCCATTTACATATAGAAGATACATCTCGATTGACTAGTGCGATAGCATTTGAGATATCGTTGCGATCGCAGTCGATGTAGATCTGCAAGTCATCAGCGTATAAATGGTACTTGCAATGGTGTATGTTATTAGGGAGATCTTGAATGTATATGACAAATAGTAATGGGCCGAGTATTGATCCTTGGGGGACACCACGTTTGACGGGAAGTGATTCAGAACGTAGATTATTCTTCCGATCATTCACCGCTTGAAAGCTTTGGGTCAAGTGCGAACGGAACCATTGCAACACGGAGTTAGATAATTTTAAGTTGGATAGTCGCCTTAAGAGTATATTGTGGTTTACACAGTCAAATGCTTTGCTAAAGTCAAAGAGAACCAGTATTGTTATTTTCTGCTTATCCATTGAAAGTCGTATATCATCTGTTACTTTTATTAGAGCAGTTTGAGTACTATACCCTTTGCGAAAACCTGATTGAAAGTTATTAAGAAAAATTGTTTTTAGACAGATGTTCTATCGTACAATTGTGCACAAATCGTTCAAGAGGTTTTGACAAAGCGCATAATATTGCAATAGGTCGGTAGTCAGACATTTCTACAGGGTTGGGCTTCTTTTTAATAGGTTGGACGAGAGCAGATTTCCATAATGATGGGAAGTTAGAGTAGTCTAACGAGCAATTATAAATTTTAGTTTAGGTTTAGGTCATTCGTATACATAAGAGATGTTTTAGTAGATTTAAGAGAATTTTAAAGCTCCCTAGATGAAAATAGTAGTTAAGTCAGCAACTTCAAGGGCCTTACTCCCACTGAGATGCAGGTAATCATTGCATCTGCCACATTTTTACAAGAACATTTTGAATGTTTGATAAAATGCATTGAAGTTTTGGAAGGGAATTCGTACCCTAATGTGCACAGTGTCTATGGTAAGATGTCGTTGGTGATTCAACTAGCCAAATGATTCTTGAAATTGATTCAATTGTAGAGATGTCTAAATTAAAAAAAAAATAAGTTAGCCAATTAGTGCTATATAAAATTTACTAGGCTGATCAGTGAAAAAGTTTTGTTGTTAATATGAGTAAGCTGTTCGGAGTAGGAGTCATTTTGTGTAACAAGATAGATATATCCTTATACAATATAATTGCCGAGATACCCATAATGTCAACTCATTTCCTTAAGGATTTTGTTGAGAGGTAGGTATACTGCTCTTCAGGAGCGAGTCAAAATTAATCTACATGATGGTGACACAACTGTTGATATTTTAATGATTTTGTTTGGGCTGAAGCAGAATTATCCTGATTTTGTGAACCCTTTGGATTACTCCTTCCAATGTAGATTCTGAAAGGGCATTCTCCCATTATGGGAATATTTTAACAGATTTGAGGACTAATCTGAAGCCAGAAAACATTGAAATAATGTTGGCTTCATACATTGAGCAGCAATAAGTGTGGATTTTTGGTTATTTTAAAATTATTATTGCTGTACACACCTTTTTTACTTTTAATAAACTAAATGAAATAGAATTATTGCTATTAAATTTTGTTAATTTCTTGCATTTCATTTCTTCTGCCCTTGTCATTTCCTTTCAAAGCCAGCTTTTAATGCGAAAAGTATTATGGTTGCAGATTTCTCCTGGAATTGCAAGGGGCTTCCAAGATCAGAAAATAATTTCACATCTCTAACAGCTGTTAATAAGATGATTATTTAAAGTAAATCGCCCGTTATGAGAATATATAATGCTCAGGCTATTATGGGTTATCATAATAATCATGTTTTATGCAACTTTATTTACCGCTATCAGCATATTTTCACGCCTATTCACCGCCCTTTTTCCCCGCTTTATGCAATTGTATTTACCGCCGATCAGGACTTTTATTAACACGCAATTTAGGTATCCTGCTAATGTATATCCTTTAGTCCTGCAGTATTCGGATTTCATTGACGTTATCGTAAGGTTAAATACCAAGTTCAGCAGATTTTACGCGAAATTTAATTTCTTAGTTTACACAGTATTTTGACGAAAGAAATAAAAATAAGCCTATTTTAACAAAAATACCCGAAGCATAATTATTTGGACTCTAAAATACAAAAGCGCCTCTTACTTTATCGATGTCAGGGGGTGAGTGTTTAGATCTATGGAAAATATAGTTGAAAATTGTGATGAGTGACAACAATTCTATGCTAAATTGTACGATGGCAAGAAGGATGTTGTCAGATGTTATTGATTTGCTTCACTATGACCAAACATAACAACTTATATGATATCAATATATACCTGTGGACGCTGAGTAAACTATATAGGTATCCCTTAAGGTGCTCACTTCCGTGATTTTTTAAAATTAATTTAATATAATCCTTTTTTACATAATTCAGCACTCCCGGTGTGATTGTCTATTCAGCACTCCCGATAGGAATAATTGCAGTATCAACTTTAGAAATTTTTTTTAGACTTTATAAAATGCAATTTAAGAATTATCATAGTCGTTACATCCACCGTTGAAGAGAATAGTTGCATTGTCCAATTATTTCCACGAGCTAATATGTCAACCATTTGCTCTAAGGTAACCAAGTCGTGGATCTAAGACTTCATTATCACCTTTCAAGCACATATCGCGAAAATACTTTATCAATTGATAAAACCATTGTTGAAAATATTGAAGAACAGTTAATTCTTACGAAAGGTTAAAACAGTTCTGCTCCCGCGATGATTTTTTTTTAATAAAGCGCTAGATTTATATCTCAAAGGTTTAGTGTTTTAAGTGGTATTACCAAGCTTTCCATTTGCAGCCGATAATGACTGCAGTGAATTTAAGCTGCTCGAATAAAGTGAGTGACAAGTGCACAGACCACAATCCCTCCATACACCAGCCAGTACCTCACTCTTCACACCTTCCCCCTCGCAAGACCTCCCTAAAAAAAAACTCAGAAAAATTCCAATCCTCTGCGTAACAATCCTCCATGCCTTAACCCTGCTGCCCCTTTTCCCCGGCATTGTTGTTTTAATCCTCCTGCAGTCTAGGGAGTGCTCAGGGGCGCGAGGAGGGAACAGGGGATGGCTGCGGCTGGATCCTGGCCAATGCCAAACCAAACTCCCTTCCTCCTCACGCCCAGAAAACATCCGTGGCAGTGTACACCACATCTCCACTCCATGGAGACCAGGAGAGAGTGAGGGAAGGCTCTCAGCCTCCCCCTTTTTCATCTCCCTAATCCCTCGATCCTGCCCCTCCCCTGCCCTACGCCCCGTGGCCGAAAGGGTGGGGAGGTAGGCCCACCCCTGGCGATCCCCCCTGCCTGCGTACATACGTCCCTTCTCTCTTCCTCCCAGGGAATTCAAACCCTCAACTCTCTCATCCCGCCTCGCTCCCAGAATCAACACAAACCCCATGGCAACCAGCTAATCTTCATCGCATTGTTTCGTGATGGCCCACTTGATACTTCTCCGGCTCGTTCCATCTTCCCCGCTCCTGCATCCCTCTGCCTCCCTCCCCCTCTCTGTCTCCCTTCTCCTCCTCCTTTCCACTTTCATCTTCCCTCCCTGCCCCCCCCCCCACATCCATTCACAGCATCCTCACCACCTCCGCCCCGGGCCTGGGTCGGCTGGAAAATGAAAGCGAGATTACAAGAGATGCGACTCTTAATTGTGCTGGGATGCGACTAGGGAAATGATTGTTGCTAGGAGTGCCTTTCGACAGTGACGGATGTGCACAGAGGGAATTAGAAAAATGCCAAAGTACCAATGCGTTACGATGTTTTTCTGATAGTGGCAGAAGCAAGGAGTGCAGAGATGTGTGAGATCTGGTTTGGTGTGACTTCCATGGGGAAGATAGGTAATATAAAATACGAATGTGAAATCCCGTTCATGAAAAATAATTCTACTAAAACTTCATGGTTTTTAGGGTAAATCCCGCGTTAAATTATTTTTTGCAACAAAATTTTTGCAAGCATTCCGCTCGATTCTTCAGGCTTGGCATTTTCACTAAACCATAAACCTGTTACACCTTTGGCTCATTAGACAACAGCGTTCAACGATGTCATGCCATTTTAAAAAAATTTTGATCTTGGAGAGAGAACCGCTATTCGTTCTCACCTTTTTCTTTCCATGAATTGATTCTCCACTTCATGGGAACATGGAGACTGTTATTTTGAAAGTCTCAAAGAAATGAATCGTAATTTGTTACATCAATGACGTTATCTAATGGGATGAATTCTTATCCGCATTGTAAGAAGATTCTGCTGTGCATTGTATATTTATTTCATGCCATTTGTGCGATGTTCTTTAATAAAAATATTTTTTATGTTGTGGCATAATCTTATGAAAGGAAGTATGACGTGAAAGTATTAGGCATTTTAAAGGTGCAGAATCTTAAATCCTCAAACAAATCTTTTTTTTTTCTACAGTAGTTTAGATATAGTCAGCCTGAAATTATTTTGTGAAACTCATTAGTTGAATTTCGTTTTTCATAGACATGTTTTAGTGCTCTAAGGATTTGATGAGTTGCAATGTGAATGGCCTACTCATGTGCGCTTCTGACTTTCGAATTTATGCACAGTAAAAAAATCCTATTGGACTCTTGATACTTTGAACGAGATTTTCCTTTTTCTGTGATATATTTCACAGTCAAATGTTGTTTTAAAATTTAAGCAACTCAAAATAATATGAGAAAGGCTTAAAATTATTTGGAAGTAATTGTTTTTCCTGACGATCTCATATAGTTTAATGAAATAGGCGTTATTATGTGTTTATTTTGACTTATTTCTATTATATTGTACGAAGCACCTTAATAACCGAAGTTTTCGATTAATTTATAAAAGAATCACTACGCGTAAAATTTTTTCTTAGATATCATTTTGGAACCATCAAAAGAGCGCACCAATACAGAGAAATATTTTATCCAACACAGAGGATGAGTAAAAAAATTATTTAGAGAGACATAATCGTAAAAAATTAGCTTACTAATGCGTTATTTTTGGATATAAAGTGCATTGAAACTTACTCATTGGTAAGTTGATTGGTTTGTGGCGTGACTTGGTGACATTGCTTCATGTTGAAATGAATTACTTTGTAAACTTCACATAGGTGACTTTAATAACAACCAGTTTCGTCGCTGTACGACATCATCAGGTACAAATGCATGTCCTGTATGTCGCACAGCGACGAAACTGGTCGTAATTTAAGTCACCTATGTAAAATTTACAAAGTTATTCATTTCCCATTAGAATTTGAAAATATTCTCTCTAAACTAAATCTAGCTGAAAACGGCTTCTTACCTTGACAGAAACCTCGAAAATACTTCTTTGAGCGGTTGAAAATATGGCATCACTATCAAGATAAGATATGATTATTAGTGAAGAGACCGTATTTATTGAACATAATGGGTTGGTATATCTCTTCCAAACATCATGAACCCGAACGAGGTTTCCATGCCCGTAAATTCCCTCGCCCATCGTGTATTATTCCCTTTCCCATTCGCCTCCCTCACATCTGCCCCTAGCTCCACCTCCTGTCTCCACGGTCTTTCTCCTTTCACAGTCGTTTGTCAACATCTCTTCTAATTTTCCTTTCTGTGAATTTGCCTCTCCCGTTTGCCCGTTCCATCCCTCTTCATCACGACTCTTCCTCGCCGCCACTTCCACTGTCTCCTCTGTTTCACTCCCATTTTTATTTATCTCTCTCTATCTGTAATTGATCTCAGTGAATATGAACTTACGGAATGTGCTTTTTTACGTTGAAAACTCACCCGATTCTTAGATTTGACGGAAAAATGTTTTTTTTTGGGCCTAATTTCTGTTTCAGCATTCAATTAACGTATGACCTTTTTTGACGCTTACGGCTTTTTAAATTAATTTTTAAATCGCGACTCTTAAAATTGTAAGAATCATGCACGCGGTGGTACTCACTTAGGCCAAATCTAATGGAAGAAGTAACCTATAAGGAATAAATGATTTTCTTAAAATCAAGTATTATTTATTTTTACTTTGATCGTAGCCTATTCCTTCCATGTCCAAGGTGCTGCAAAGTATCAGTCGATTCAAAAGTGCATCTTTTAGAAATTTCAAGTAAATGGCACAAACATCTCTTAGAAACTGAGGAACTACCAATCATAATTTGCGTGGCACTTATTGAAATCTCATTATAGTGGTTTGGAATAAAATAACTTTGTACTTTTCCACTCGTTTATTATCCTCAACCGGTTTCCACGCAATAGCGTTATTTTCAAGAGGTTACTAAACGAAGAGGCTATCTACATCCACGCCTAATCGTAATTATTTTTATTTAGGAGATTTAATGAACGAATTATGGAGCATAAAAATTCATTGATTTATCTTGATTGTAAGTCTATGTTTGCAAAACATTTAATTGATACTGATCATGTTTATAATTTTAATCTGAATGTGTTACATTTTGGGGACAAAGATGCCAAATTTGATTTTTTGGAAAACTTAGAAATAAGGGTGCACAGGTTGTACAAGGAGAAGATGGTAAACGAAGTTCTTCCTATGAACTCACCTCTTTTGTCTGTAAGAGTTCCCCCTCCTCCTTCTACCGAATTATGTTTTCAAAATACTGCCCTTGCTTCCTCCCAGTAAGCTTGCACGTATTCACCTTACTTCCGTCCACAACCTCTTTTCCTAATTCTCCTCCCCCTCCTCTGGCTAAGGGTATAAAATATAAGTGTGTGAGACTGATGGCCTCGGCGTTTAGTAACCTCTTGAAAATGACGCTATTGCGTCGAAACCGGTTGAGGATAATAAACCATGTGGAAAAGTACAAAGTTATTTCATTCCAAACCATGAAAAAATCCCACAAAGTAAGCCCGTCGACGTTTAATTTTACTCATCATAGGAATTGTCACATTCAGCAAAAAGCGAAACCATATCTCCGTTCAATATTTCTGTGAATTCATGGAACTTAACCGATTGCTATTCCCAATAATTCATGCGGTGTTTCATATTTAAAACAACACATGGATAAATAACGCTCAAATACTTCATTTTGTTTTTGCTTTTTACTAATTATTATTAAATCTGAGTAACAAATATTAATAATTATTTTCAGTGAAACTTTATCACCATTTTTTTTTGTTTTTACGGGAAAGAGAAACGTTGACATGAATATGTATTCATGCTTCAACTGATGGAGGCACACATTGGGGAAATTGCATCTACTCCTATTACGCAACAAATTATGATATTAAATTTTCTATTATTCGAAGAAATTAGCAAAAAATGCCTTTTACGTCTCCAGTGCCTCATTTAATCAGACATACCGTATGAATTCACAAATGCAATTTGACAGATTTATGATGAGTGATATACACGTAAAAGCTTTTGAATTTACCGCAATAATTATGATTCTAGTCAATTTCCATATCTACGTGATAGTGAACGACTGATCCCGTCCGATGTTACATGTTGTAATAAAAACGTAAACGTCTTATAAACGTAAAAAGCGCATCCATAAACAATACCAGATTAGCAGAGTTTCGGGAATCATGCATTCATCATTTCCCTCAATTAAGAGTATATTCTGTACCAAGTCTTGTCTTTCAATGAATTAATTTTATAAATCGTAAGCGAATTATGAAAACTCTCACCGTTCTACGCATTCCGTGTAAAATTATGTGTATCTCAATTGATAAATGCATGTGGACAGTGAATATTCACCTGATGCTCTTGTACAGACAGTAAAGTTTCATAATTTTACATTATAGTCAACTTGAACTAAAGATATCATGGAAAATAACGGCCATATCATCGACCTGATTAGACCTGCTGCATATTTTAGACAGGTCTTTGCTTGACGCTATCTTTCTCCGTTGACTACTACTGCAAATAATAAATTGGTAGTTATACAATCCCATTGATTGCTTCTCAAGTCCATTTTACATGGGTCACGCGAATGCCCAATCTGTTGTATATACGAATGTGCATTTTAAATTGCGTCGTGCAAAGCTGTAAATTGCAAGAACGCATGCGTGAATGTATGAACGCGAAATGGAATAATGGTCCCTGCTCTAATTTAATGAATAATGCACGCCAGATTGAGAACAACATGACGTTTCAATTGTGTAATTTCGTGTCTCCTGTAAAAAGGGCTTCTGAAATATTCATCGACTAGACTGCATTGTTAAACGATCCCAAATTCTCCTCAGTAGTCATTTCAATGGAAACAAGTTGTAACACGTATTTCCTTCGTTATAGTTCTACTTTGTATTTTGCCCCAGCTTGCTCGTCGGAAAAGAAAATACATGAAACGTAACAGGTTTAGAGATACGCTTGCAATTTACTTAACAAAATGAAATATTAAATTTACAGACAATTTAAATTGTGAAAATAATTACTTATATCCTAAGGTCATGAACAACTGTATATTCTAATTTACATACAAATTTGGCATATGAATAATTATTCCTTCTTTTAAGTATATTGTCCAATATTTGCCACACTTCTCCACTTAAACTTTTCACAACATCCAGTCACAAACTTAATTCTTGGCCAATTAAAAACCTCTTGCCTTATGGCTTATTGTATCTTATATGAAAATAAAAGTTTATAGTTACAACCCAATTATTCGACGACACAGGTTGGCTTGTCCCTCTGTGGTCTGGAAAATCCTCTCAGCCTGCGTAGTGTTCGTCCTTGGCGGGCCCTCAGCTCTTGGGTCTCGTGCTGTTGTAGGATCTCCCGTTCCTCTCCTTAATTCCAGCTCCTTTGTCAATTCTCCTTTTCTACGTGGGCTATGTCTCGGACGACGCCACACTCTGGAACTTCCTCTACCAAAACTTGCGTGCTGTCCTGGCACGACCGTACACTCCGACGGTTTTATCTACAAAAATCCCTGCGTGCTGTCCTGGCACGACCGTACTCTCCGACGGTTTCCTCTACACTCCCTAGCTCCTTTTGTTGCCGACGCTTCCACTCCCTCGGTCTATTGTTTATTCTCAATTCACAATATGGTGGGTCCCTTATTGTTATAATAAGCCATGAGGTGGTAAAAGAAAAATGGCGAGGCCAGCGTTATGTTACAAAGTGTAATCTACCGACCGACTCGTAAAAGTGATGATAATATAGGTCATATGGGAAACTAATCAATCTCTATTTATTTGAAATCCAAGCGTACATTACTTTGAAAACTATTGTATGAGTTGTTGAAAGGCAATTTTTTTTCAATGCTCTGATATTTAATCCAATACCCCACAAAAACTGAATACTTAGAGCACAAAATGTGATGAATGCCTCACCGTAAATACTGTATATTTGATGGATAATTACAGGCAAAAGCAATTATTTTCTAGGAAATTACACAACACATTTATGTTTTAGTTAGTGTTAAGCACTCATAAGCTCAGAGAAACGTAATAGTAATAGGAAAAGTTTTCTGTGCCATAAAGAAATTCATCGCGTTACTCTTCCGTATTAATTTCCCGGAATTGAGGCAGAGACTCTAGATCACGGGGCATGGGATTCGTCCCACTCATATTTTGACTAGTCTGAGGAGGTCGCCGACTCCCCCTTTGCCCGAATGAAGCTGCTGATTGGCATAAGACATTCCCCGGCGTGCCCTCCGCTGCTCCTAAAAAGCCTCTCAAAATTATCGCGACTCGTCATTTCCATATTTTTCCTCTCCATTTCCATTAACTCTATTTTCGGTATCTTAATTAATAAAACTCTTTCCTAGTGTTGAAGTCGGAACGAAATACCCGTTCGCATCAAAATGAGAGCGTAAACGTTTTATTTAGATTAGTAAAGGAGAGAAAAACAAAAAATTTAAAGTCATTGCGTAATAATGGAACAAAACAGGGGTGTGGCGACTCTAAGTTGTTATATTTTTTTAATAGCCGTAGACTACTCGTCTCCAGCATAAAAATACTCTCTAATAACGGGGATCAGTTTGATGAACACGACTATGACACTGATACGTCATGAAAAGAAGCAAATATGAGTAATATATTACGTTTCTCTGAGCTTACGAGAGCTTAACGCTAACTAGAAAATAAATGTGTAATTTCCTAGAAAATAATTGCTTTTTCCTGTAATTATCCATCAAATATAAGGTATTTACGGTGAGGCATTCATCACATTTTTTGCTCTAAGTATTCAGTTTTTGTGGGATATTGGATTAAAAATCAGAGCATTGAAAAAATTTGCATTTCAAGATTTCGTACAATAATTTTCAAAATAATGTACGCTTGGACTTGAAATACACAGAGATTGATTAGTTTCCCATGTGACCTTTATTATTATCACTTTTACGAGTCGGTCGGTAAATTACACTTGTTCCCGTTGAAATGACTACAGAACAGAATTTGGGATCAGTTAGTAATGCAGTCTAGCCGATGAGTATTTCAGATGACGCATTTTATGGTCCTCTTAAGCAGCACTCATTTCATTTTAGAATTATGTCGTAATGGTTTTTGTACAACATTCCATTCCGGAAATGGGACATATGTTACAACTCCATTCCCTGGAGAAGAGCTCGTAACTTAGGCAGTGCAAAAGGATTCTTTAAATTTGAATGAGGTGAATTCGTATACATTCTCCCTCGCTAAATTTTCATCATAAAGTACTGCCCGTGCACGGTTTCACTGAGGTTGTAGCGTATTCGTGAGGAGCGAAAACGCTGCATGAATAAATGAGATGAGGCGGGAAGTGTTGAGCGCTTCACGAGTAATTAATCCGGAAATGCTTAATCGAATTCTGGCCCGCAACGTCATTCATTATCTCCTGCTTTAGATTCCTCGTCACTCATTGCAGCAGTGCGGCGCAGAAAAGTAATGCCCACAGCCAAGAGCACTCAAATCATTCACGAATCTTTACCCTGCGCTTACGGGTAAGGGAAGCGAAGGGGGCACGACCACTGGCGTATTCTTTCAAGTAATTAGGGACCGAACTTGTCGGAAGGTCAGTGCTTAATCACCGCCTTTTATCTCGGCGTGCCTTTAATGCCCCTTCCCGCTTTCATCATACAAGAGTGCAAAACGCTGTCACGGCGAAACGATGGTCTGACTCTTCCCCGCCGTCTCGTTGTCAGGGAGGTGACCTCCCGCCCCTTGCCTTCCCCCCCAGGCCATTTGCCGCCCCTATCAGACGTCCCTGGCCCACACTCTTCTCGGCCTCTCTCGCAGATCCGCCCCTTGGCGTCCCAATGGCCTCATCATTCCGATTTAATTACGAGAGAACATTTTTAATGCCCCGGAATAGTCTAGAGAAAAATCTTCAGTCTTTTATGAATTCCACGCCAGGATGATTTCGCTGGTAGGAAGTCGTTGGAAGACTTGATTAATTTGCGATTGGGTACAACGCCTGCCTTGCATGCTGCTGAAAAATGACGTCCAGCCAACATATTTCTGAACGCAAGGCATTTATCAGATACCTATTTTACGCATCAATTCGCACTCTTCACTTGAAATTCCCCGTAACAGTATCGTGGGTTCCTGTTTATACAAGTCCTACATGTAGCTAGAGCTTGCCTCAACTATGGTTTGTGAAGAGGTTAAGAATTAAACGATATTATTATTTGTTATTTATTTACGCTATTATTTTTGTTATAAGGACTAATTTTAAATACTCAGTATAATAAAGTTTCTCTAAAAATGTTGATTTTTTGCAATTTCAGTTTCCAACTTCCGGTTTCCCGCCTCGTCTAATAAATTTAAACAGAAATTAAATTAAATATAGGAGTCAATGTGCTCATTATTTGAAAGGACCTCATCGAATTAGGCAACAAACAATAGTCACTTTTTCAATTTCTCTTTAATATAATTATTGATGGATAATACTAGCGGTAAATGAAAATTGCTCACTAATAAATTTCGCACGAAATTATTATGGAGTACTCACAAAACCCGAAAGTGAGTATACCTGTATTCCGACTTACGAACAAGAGGGGATGTGGCGTGCTCTGGCACTCCTAATAGTACCCTATCATTGTCTCACTTCATTAAGTATTGTATTCAAATCATATCTACCCTGGAGTACTATTCTTCGACTACATTTCAATATGCATTGACTTATGAACTAAATTTTTCAATTAACTTAAACTATATTTTAATGAAAAAAATATCAGTATTTTTAGAAATAGTTATTAAATTCTATAATTGAGAATAATGGCGGAAGGTGTTTTCTAAACTACTGTAGCATTCTGAAAGATATCTGTAAGCGGATGTTTGATAAAATAATTTTCAATAGTATTTTTAGGAATTTTTTCTTGAGAAAATTTCTGAATCCAGCATGTAAAGTTACTACCAATTAACTACTACAAGAAAACCCTTACTTTCTCATTAAATTACAATACAATCTCAAAGGATACGATTTCAGATTTACAATAAGTCCTGTTAAAAGTGCTCTGCGGATTACTATAATTACTGATTAAAATAACATTAATTTATATAATACTAGCGGTAAATAAAATTGCAATTTTCACATCCAATTTTCAAATATGAATATTCTACGAAATAAATACCTGACATAATTTTCCCATTTTGTACCGATGAATCAAAGTCTTGAAAAAAGAAAATCAATTTGGAGAATCTACTTCATTTTAATTGTTTGTATAATTGCCTTTTATAAACAGTCAAGTTTAGCTAAATTGCCGCGTACACTACATTTCAATGACAATAATGAATAAATGTTATCATTTTTGCATGATCAGAACTATTATCTGTTGATTTGCATACTGTTTTATTGAATGTATTCAATATTAGCATGTGGTATAGTGGTTTTACAAAGACCGCGCATACCATCGCCGACTAGCCACGCCCCCTCTAATGTCGTAAAAAGGTATATATTTCATGCATATGTCTATAAATGTGTTTCATTCACTAGCACATATTTTTTTTGCTCATAAAGCGTATTTGTGCAGAATAAAGTTCTTGTAACATTTACTCAGCTTCCCGAAGTCAGGGACTTAATTGAGCTACCACCACAATTAACCGTTTTTACGAAAAAACGAAAAAATATTTGTTCAAAACATTTTTCCTCGAATCTGTTTGTGGTATTGTTTATCGATTGACCTTAGATGGTCTCTAGATCTTACAAACAATCATCTCTCAAAATAAGGAGACTGAACAAACATATTAGATGTCAATTTCTAATTTGGCTTTACTAGATGGAATGACAACAATAGTTCATCTCAAATAAAACAGAGAAAATCTCCAAAAGCCGTAAACAATTGGCACCCTTCGTCAACAAACACCAAACTTACTGTGTTGGTATGCTTGTAAACCACAGCGGCGACCAACCACAGCCTCTCAGCCAAGAATACCCCCCTGTGATGGTTTACGGGAATGTTACTTCCTCGCCAGGGACCAAACACAGACGCACACACGCAACCCAAATAGGATCCTCTGCAAGGGCTAATGGGACCCCGCTTAGGATGTTTGGGTTATAACCTGGGAACCTTCATAAGGCTAATTAAACCCCGCTAAGGATGCCTGGTTATTACCACAATCACACACACACGCACTCAAATCACTCACTCACAACACACAGACGGGCCCAACTTCTGGGAGAATCAGTTCAAAAAGAGCGTGGTCCAATCAACACAACAGGAACGGACGAGGGTGGGGGTCGAATACACGTATTACACGCAATAGTTCATCTTTTAAGTACTTCTTCACGTTAACAACTGACTGCTATACTTCAAGACGGTAATCAAGGGCAATAAAATCAGTTTTCAGCTGTGCTGATGAATATTCTCATTAACGGCCAACTTACTAATTTGATATGAAGACGTATCACTGAAGAAAATTGTATAACGCAAGTTAATTTAATTATGTAATGTTAAAAAATAATCTATTCAAGTAAGCACACTTTGACTATCATAATGGAAAAAATTAATTCCGAGTAAGGTAAAAATATGAAAAAACTCAGTTTAAAAGCCAATATTTAGCCCGCAATAGACACCAGGATTGGTCAATGGAGGTAAAGTTGCACTTAACTAAAATGAATTTAAAAATCTACCTAGGAAAGTAGGATGAGCTACTATAATCAAGAGGGAAAATTATATTTTTAAATTTAGTGGATTATCAGCCGAAATATAAAAAATTGCAACCTTCCCAAAAGTTAGCAATAAATAATAATATTTGCCCGCTCTACCTCTTTTCATAACTAGCTCTGACTCTGAACTGAGTTTGAATATTCTGTCACGCTTCTTTTAGTTCCTACTTCGGAATGGTTGGTATTCAGAAAGCGTACAATATGAAATTCATCGAAATCTATTGAGTCGCAACTATTTGATTGGTAAGTTTAGTTCTTGTGCTTTAAAAGTAATTAAAAATACCAAAATCAAAGTAAATTTTAGCTTAATGACAACTTAGGAAATATCTAACATTATTAGAAAAATCAACGATTGTCATTTTTTACCTCGAAGACCTATGTGCAACCCCTTTTTCCAGGTGGTTTACAAATTGTTAATCTGCACTTACTTCAGGAAATCGCTGATAACCAGAATATTAGACTGGTTAGTGCTGAGGAATAACTACGGATCGATAAAAGTTAGTCATAGAAATTAAATTATTATGGTAAATGTTAAAAAAGTTGTATTTTTACAATTCATCTTGCATTTCCCCCATGCCAGACGCCTGCTTTCAATGGCGCCTTAGGAATTCCCGTCACGAGTAAGATTTTTTTCAATTTTGCTGAAGATAACATACGTAAAAAGGTTATAATTTTTACTCTACATTCAAACCTTTCAGAATATTTCCTCTTCAATAGTATTTACTCCATTTATCTCACCGAGAATTGGTTGTTGAATTATATGGTTTTATTGAGCCGCAGTTTTGAATCCATATCTAATGTTCACCCTTAGTTCACTCCAGTACCCCGTTCTTTGTTGCTATATTTTTTCGAAAAACCTTTCTATCATGTTATGAGCTACATTGTGATTTTTCTCGCTCTTGGGAGCGCGAGTACCTTAATGTTTCTTACCGTGTCTGATGTTTCCTCCAATGTAGAAATCCGCTGTTCCTTTGCTGAACGAAGAAGAAAGGCGGAGACATTCAACTCTGTCCACCGATCTCCCTGCGATTCCTCCAGTTTATTCATCCATACTCCATTGCCTCCAGTTTAATCATCTATCCCAGAGACTGAATAGATGCTCAGGAAGTTAGGTTTGATATAATTTCCGCATTTTGCCCAAATCTTGCTTTTACCCGCAGTCATAGAATTAAAGGGGATGCGATTGGAGACGAGGCAGCGGACGATACATTTGACAAACAAGAGCTTCACTCGGTATGCTGTATTTTTTCTGAATACTTTATCTATGCAAAGCAATCAGGAACTATGAACCCAAAAGTGCCACATTATCTATGTATGTGAAAATTGTCGAAAAAAAATAGTATCAAAGGTGATTTCAATAAGTTTTTATACGTATAAATCGTGACTACCGATTTACACTATCACGAGTAGTCATCGACACCTAGTTTATTTTACAAAAAATGTCCACACTATTTCTGCAACAGATGACAGCTTTATTCCGCAATTGTTCCTCATTTGACATCCCCATTAACATACTTAGTTTCCTCTACTTTCGGTCTTCCCCACTCATCCTTCCCTCGTACTTCTTCTTCCATTATGATATCTCGGAAGTACTTGTTCCTGAGAATGAATCCAATATTTTTTTCACTTCATATTTCAGTTTTTTTATATGCTCATATTCACTTTGAAATTCAGAAAACTAATTTTTAGTCGTTATTTAATCTTCAATTATTATATTAGAATCCATGTTGAGAAAATTTTCCGTACTATGAAAATAAAATTATTATTGAAAAGAATGAAACATTTTCAATATGGATTCTATTACAAATTACATCCACAAAGTGATGTCTGAAGATGTTAAGTTTATTCATAATTGAATTTAGTACCTATTATTATATATCTATATATATATCTATAAATATATTAGCATTGATCTTTATCTTTGCTCGATATCCTCACATTTCTATCATTTGCAATCTTTGCTGTTCTAATTTTACTTTTCTCTGAGTTTCTTATCTTTGGGTATAACTAAATTATTGTCGTTTACTTCCATGCTTATGTTGCAAGTTGCCAAAGGACTCCTGTGGTACAATTTCGTCCTTGCTCAGGATATTCTCCCTCTACATCTTTCTAATGTCTTTCTTTTGTGACAAAGCTATCTCATAGGCAGCCAAATATTCCATTTTGTACGTCAAATGGTGAATTATCTGTATGATATCTTAAAAAAAAACATATGGCTGGCTTCCTTAGCATGAATTTAAACTGTGCATCTCTCCATAGGTATTCTAAGTGGTTAGTAATTCTCATGATACTATTATTATCTCAAAATTATTGTGTCTTCATGATAGCGAAGTTTTATAATTGTATCTCAATGATTTCTGCTTTTCCTTACTTATATTTTTTCATTCATTTCAATAGCGTATTGTACTTGTACGAATAAAATAAGAAATAATGACGTATACAGAAGAGTAGGAGACAAAAGGACCCTTTGGTATACTACACAGAAGAGAAGAACCAGCTGGACGGGGCACACTCTAAGGTACAATGCGTGTGCAAAGATTATAGTTGAAGAAAAAAAATAGAGGAAAAATTCCTCAGAGGATGGTCAAAGAATAAATACTGAGGTTAAATAAAGAAGAAAATACATGAGATGAAATACCGGGAGGAAGGAGAGCATGTATTAGATAGGGAAGGAAGAAGGGCTGCTGTCAACCAATCTAAGGATTAATATGCTTCTCCGCGGATTAATGCAAAGTGGCGTCCATTGTCTCAGTGGAGCATTTGGAATTAGTAGTCAAATAGTATTAAACCGTAGTTTCGACGCTATATTTAATGCTCCGTTTATTGAATTTTTTTCAGACCTTTCTATTAAGTTATTAGCGACATGGTTATCTTTCTCGTTCTCGGGAGCAGCGATAAGCTTCTTTTATTGCCGCTTTTTGATCACCACCAATGATGAAATCGCCATGAATACTTTCTCAGGGCGAGTAAAACGGAGCCATTGTTGCATCATTGCATGCAGATAGCTATTGCCTGCTTCACTGGGTCTCAGGAGACGCCTTCAGTTTGTCCTCTCGAGGGTGCTGCGTTTGTCGCTTAAGGGGTGGATTTATAAGGGCTGGTTGAGGGTGTGGGAAGTTTTATAGTAGCACTTTCTTCCACCGGAGGATTGTATCGTGTACCAATGGGTGCATTGGTAGAAGTAAATGGGAAGGAACTTAAAGGCATAAAAATTGTCTGGATATCTTGGGCTTGGGAGTTTTGGGGATGGAAGAGTTCCTTTTTCCACCCCTGAGTAGACGGTCGTCTCGGAGAAGAGATTTATTTGGACGGCATGCGATCCGAGGAGGGTTGCAAACTACCATTTCAATCGCTCGATTTCTTTCTAAGAGCGTGTTAAGACGAGTCACGTATTTTATGCTGGCGCAAGGTAGGCTATATTGCCGGCTAGGAACAGTCTCTATCTCGCTTGCGTCGCCTTTGCGGCATTATAGCAGTTTATTTTTCCAAAAGAAGGAAGCATGCGGAATGAGTCTCTGAAGGCATTTACCACGATTCTGGGAATTAAATAAAAAATTGAAATGTTCCCATTCTTTTGATACCTAATTGCAAAGAGTAGTTTGGATTGGGATGGCCTCTCTTCTTGAACATTTTATTTCAAAGCAGAGCAATACCGTAGGCTTTTCGGAAGTCTTTATTAACACACGGCGAAACTGGCCGCACAGTATGTAAATAGAGTCATCTATTATTGTTTAAAAGAATGTTTGACATTCAAAATTAACAGATTAAGAGAACCACGCGTAATTTATGAAATCTACAGTGGAAGTGGACGCATGGGTTGATTAACTTGTTAGAACGTTCGGTGCGATATCGAGGTATCTAGGTTTATATCACAGTATAGCAGGGTCATTTGTCTCTGAAAATTTCAAATTTTTGTTGAAAACATCATTGATACTTGATTTTCGTGTGGAAGAGTTTTAACAAAAGGCATATTGTGCTAAGATGCCAAGTCCTTGGGGATGTGACCAACTAAGTATATTCGATTTTAACAAAAGACGCTAGACAAATCCCGACATTATGCTCTGTTCATGCCACGGGGAAATTACTGTTTTCCAAACGGGTGCACTTGCATTATCATTATTTTTCAATGACAATTATGAGGCTGGAAACGTAATTTTCATTCTTCAAATTTTGTTAGATGCTCCATTCCGAAATTTTTAATTGATGAAGTGGTTTCAAAGGATACTATTTCTGAGCACTGCCATCTAAATTGGTTTGTATGTAGGAAAAGGTAACGACTCTTGAAATCTAAGGTTCTACATAATACTGTCGTAGTCCAAGTTCTTTTCTCAATTTGAAACATTGTTTTTCTTTAAAATTCTTCGTTAAAATATCAGCAACTTGATTTATAGTAGTCGCTTGTGTTCTCATCTTTTTGTTTCTTGCTGCTATACATGATTGATTATCTTCATAAATTGTAAAAGGAGTTTTTGTAAATCCTATTTCTATAATTAAATTTGATAACCAAATTCCTTCACGTCCTGCTTCAAATAAGGCAATATAACCTCTTGTAGTTGTAATAAGAAAGAGTGAGACTTTTACAATAATAATCTGTATTAAAATCAGAAACACATGAGATACATAAGTATACTATAACTGTAACCCATATTTAAAATAAACAAGACAGTTGCTATGTATATAACACATAATAGATACATGTATATGATTGTATTCTCAACAACGAAAACACGAAAAGAGAAAGCGTGATTCTGCCCCAGGGCATCCTAGCTACCCATTATCGCGGAAAATATCGCGATCGCAAATTTTGAGAAGCAACTTCATATTTTCCGCATGTGTGGTTTTATAAATGTTATTTGATCACGGCATTAGGCGCACATGGGCTCTTAAGATGATTTATTTAATTTTAATATGTACGTTTTACATTACCATTGAAAATTATCCATGTATTAAGGATTAAAAACCAGTGTGCTTTATTTTTCTCAGTATACTTTTTGGTTTAACTTTTCAAGTAAAGAACTGTATTAATTCTTATTTTCTTTTACATCCTCTGCTGTCCAGTCACGCAGTTTCCTCTTCTGAGTTGGCGAGGATGATGGGTCTAGCCATAAATTACAGGTTTCATGAATAAAAATTTTGTTATCTGCTGGATATATATAATGAATACTATTTCATCACGGAATCATCTCAATGCGCACGCTATAATTACCAAGACAGTAAATTATAGGATTTATTATTACGAAGGCTTCCGTGGTTGTTTTACTTCTTGGTATTTTTTCGGGGACTACCCGCGTTGCATCATTGTTGTGGACGACCGTTTCGCTGGCATTCAAGTCGGCTTCATCAGGTCCCACTGAAATGCTGAAACATAGGATTAATTCATGAAAATTGCTTTCAAATCGTAGGTATATTATACTCTACAGGTGGATACAAGGTTTATAGTTTGGAAGTATTTTGATCTGGAAATGAAGTATCGATTACTGCTTTACTTAACAATGCCATAGCTGGATTTCAGTTTAATATTCAGATGGACCTTATTTAAATTTGTAGTTCCTTGGATTACCTACCGCGTAACATTTCAATGGCATGAATAGATAAGTAAAACACTAGTCACTGTTTCACACTAAGATAGATTGTAAATTCAAGGCACAGAGTTAATTTATCAGTATTTTCCCGGAAAACAAGTGAATATACATGTATTAGCCAAGGTTCTCGGAGCACTGCGAGTTGCTAGAGGAAGTAGTTGTGAAATTTCCTTCCCAGAAATAAGAAAATACATCGAAAAAATGAGCCTGATATCAAAGAGAGCACTGAACAATAAACTTATCATCACCCCTTCCAGTCATTGCAAGATGACTTTGCTTGCCTGTAATATTCGTCAAGTCGCGTCGAACTTCTTTATGTGGAGGGAATGCCATGGAGATGTCATAAATGACGTGATTGTCCATCGCAGGGTACTATTTAAGGGAAGACAGCTGACTCTCGGGATAAGAAGAGTAGAAATATTCCGTGCAGTTGTCTGTGAGAAAGTAGAGAGGCCTAGGAATATTGATATGAGTTCAAGTAGTGGGAGAAAATACTTGGACTCACCGTTCAATGAGCAAGCATAAGTTTTTTTCACAGCGAGCATCTGGATGGGAAATAAAATTTCAGGAGCGCCCTCATCTTTTGGATTTCTCATTATCATTCCTCCATAACGAACTCATTCACGCAGCCACTCAACCGCCAAAAAATTATCCACATCATTCAAACGTGTTCTTTTCGCCTTTCTATTTTGGAACAAAATGAAAATTTGATACATACCAATCACGCCATTCCCTTCCGGGGTAGGCACAGTCGCCAAGTTTCACTCATAAATACATATTTGTTCTCCTAACTCTGTTTCAATAGTTTTCTCCATACTAACCTATCCTTGCAAACCTCTTTTGCCTCATTTACCCCCATACACTGCTTCATACACGCCCTCCTGTTTTTAAGACTCCTTATATTCCTCCTCCTAAGAATTTCCTCAACCATATTCAGCCACAACTTTCTCGGCCTACCTCTTGCCTTGTTATTCGACTCTCATTCATTATCTCAACATGGCCAAACCAACGAAGCACACTCCTTTCATATATGTCCATTACTGGAGCATGTAACCCACATTCATTTATTACACACTAGTTCCTGACCCTATCCATTCTCCTTTTTGTTTTGAAAATTTGATTTAACTAATAAATTCCAAACATAAAAATGATCAATATTAATAATGTTGCTTTGGAAGAAATAGCTATTACTTTCCTAGTTCATGGGCGTAAACTCAATTCCCGGAGGTTTTTTAGGGAAGATCCACTAAAATTTGTAATTTCTCTGAGTATAGCTAAATAGTTTATTCGGAGTAAAACTGCAAACCCGGTTGTGGATCTGGTTTACACTGAGTACCTGCATAATCGAGTTTCTGTTCACCGTTTCCCGCACCAAAACAGTACCCTCCCTACTATTCTATGCACCTATCCTAAATAAGTCGTGACATTTCTTGACGTTTTGCATAGATTTTAGCTATAAAGATATCAATTGGATGGTTAAATAGACCATCTATAAGTTTGCATGGCTCAAAGCTTTCCCTAACTCCGATAAAAAGGTGACGACGGATAATTTTTCAGGGGTACTGTTGCTTAAAACTCAATGAAAAACACGTAAAATTGATAGAAGAGGCAGGCTTGAAGAGAAAGGGTGGATGGTAATTAGTTGTATTTTAGGCGTAGGGTAGATGATGAATCAAGTTTTGATTGCGCTATTGATTTTCCCAACTCTTTGGAGAAGTATCTGGTAAGTTTTTAGACGAAAATGAAAATCCTTTAAACCCATGCATTTTATTTTGCGTATAAATAACCGAAAAATCATCGGAGTTGGAGGGTGGTGTTGTATTGCATCGGTATTTGTCGTTTTTTAGTCAATTGTCGTTTCGTTTTGTATTGTAAAGTCTCCGATTTACAGGAAGTGCTTCATTAGGTGCTGATGCTCAGGATATTAGAATTTCCCTTGTAAAATGACGTCAAAAACCGTGGTTATATTGAATATTTGGATAACCTACGCCTATTTCGCAAGAGATAAATGAAAGTGGCATAAAACTGAGATCCAAGCAAAACAATTATGACCTTCTTATGCTTCCATCTTTTTTTTATAGGTTTCATTCAATATGACAATTCTCATTCTGAGGGATAAGCAGAGGCAACTACTCCATAGCCTTCGCTTACTTCAAATCAATTGATTGTGGCGTTACGTTGTAGAATGTCAGGAAGGAATAACTCGAAAATAATAAATAACGTTGTGCAGTTCCAGTATGTTTAAATGCTGTCTACCGGTTTACCTGTTTGTCTGGAAAATTACACTATAGACGTCAAACCCGGTAGAAATCATAAAACATAGTGGAACTGTATGTTTATATTATAAGATATTACTGTTAAGGTTTCTATCATAATAGTTGGGCTCTAACAATAAGTAAAGTAAAAGGAGTACAGATTGTAAACTGAACAGGGCTCAAGAATCTGCATAGCTGTACCACTTGCCGCGAAAACATAATGCTCCGTATTGTTTATTTGCCCTAAAATTATATTTCTTCAGAGTTGGAGCTCCAATTGAAGTCAGATTGGAGTTTCCCACTCGCTCAACCTTCAGTAACTTAGTGTTGCACAATGCTTTATTACGTCAATATTTGTTACACATTTCTCGATATTTATTTGATTGTGCACTCAAAAGAAACATTAATGCCCAACTATTACCATCCGGTTAGTCTTACCAGTACACCTCTAGGGTTTTACCTAAAATCGGAAAGTTGCTCATCATCTTAGTCTATTCTCAGATTGATGGCACTGCTAAGAGACTATGAATTCGAATGAAATCTAGTGTAGAATGAATCTAAAAAGCCCAAACAGGAAGGCCATTGTATTCATACGTATACCAAATGAAGAGGAAATGGCATAAGAAAAACAAACAGGGAGAAGAAGAAGGATAGATGACTACATGAAAACAAATCTTCGAATTGAATGGCTGAGGTATGAAGTTAGATACTATCTTGAACTTCGTTTCACTGCGAGGGCTCTTAGTGTGCGTTTTAAAAATCGAAATCTAGGTTACAAACATATATTTTAAATATGTTTTGTGATAATGACTACCATTTTCATAAAATATTAATTCACATAAAAACGTAAAAACAAAACCATTTGTTTTTAAAACA
Source organism: Ceriagrion tenellum (assembly GCA_963169105.1). NCBI lineage: Eukaryota > Metazoa > Arthropoda > Insecta > Odonata > Coenagrionidae > Ceriagrion > Ceriagrion tenellum. The sequence continues at coordinate 98,658,219 of OY720644.1, forward strand.
ATAGCTAAAAATCAAAACATTTTTGTCGTATATATGTTTAGCTATGAAAAGTAGAACTGTAAATAACATTAAGTTTAGCGTATCTGGCGATATTTTGTGGAAATGCACTACAGATATCACGATCTCAAAAATGAAAAGTTGCTTGTTCACTTTCCACAGAAATAATTTTATTTTCCTGTGAAAGTGAACAAAAACCTTTTCATTTTTAAGATCATGTTATCTGTAAATAACATGTCATCTCCAGCAATTGAATTACGAAGTCATACTTAAGCGACCCCGTTCACTTTTTGTTTTGACCTCAAGCCCTGCTTCGAGGAAGATAGTAGATGTGAATATTCTAAAATGATAACCTATAACTGGGATAAATGGACTAACCAAAACCACTCCCGTATTCTTCATCGGGCGTTTAGTCCTCTGGGTCTTCCAACATCTTCCTCCATCTCCATTTCTCATGTTCCCCTCCCTCATATCGTCCCCTTCCTCCATTCTTCTTAATGCACTCCCCCATTTCCAACTCATTCCTCGCCGTGGGAGGTCGCCTCGACCTCCGGAGGCGGAGGTCACCTCTGCTGACTTCTGTCTCTGTCGTCTCCTGCCGTGGGAGGGTGGGGGGAAGGGAAAGGGGAGGAAAGGGTGAGTCGAGTATGGAAAACGGGGAGGGGCTAGCGAGGCCCTTGGGGGACTCCATTGTCCAAGGGTGCAGTGGGGTTGGGGCCGGAGGGGTCGGGCCGCGTGGTGGCGGACTTACAAATGGGATGATATGATAGTGCGGATGGACCTCACGTGCCCATCCTCAAGCGCTGCTCTGCTCCGGTTTGGAGGCTGCGCCAATAAAGGAAAGGGGACAAAGATCAATTTTCCCCTCCCACTCGCTGCATTGAAATCAGTTGCTCGTGGACCACGGGATCAGGAGAATCTTAACCCCTGTAAGAAAATTGAAGAGTTGCATCGTTGGTTTGGTTTGAGGGGCGGGGCGGGGGGCATGAGAAACTGGAGAGTGAACTGTGAAAGTAGTGGGCACTTAAGGTAGTCCGAGCGAGATAGTTTCCTAGTCACAATAGAGACCATACTCACATTATACGTTTTAATTTCACCAGCTGTAGGACACATCAATTAAATATTGCATTATTAATGGTGCAATAATATAGTTTTACATGACAGAAATGGTAAGTAATTAAATGAAAATATCTAAATGTCTTTGACTTGACTCATTTTTTTCGCGCGGTGCGTTTGAAACTCCTTCAAAACGGAAGATTTTTTGTGATACCCAAGAACCTACTGCGGTGACAATATGATTTATTTTCAAATATAGTTGAGGAAACATACAAACTACACACTGTTTGTTTTTTTACGACATATAAGAGTTAGAAATACTTCATTTTGTAAATAATGTCTCTCTGGAGTGCATAAACGTACCATTTCCCAAATAAAAGGGCTGGTATTTTTTGGAGAATATCTCCAAACTTAATGTAGTAAGGGGTTAAATTTTTGGTGTCATTAGAAGGGTGAGATATTTTTCTTTAAAATAAGACCAAATTCATTGATTTATAATTAAAATACCATTTTGCTCTAGCTACCCTAATTCATGCTCTCTCAACTTGCCCTCTCACCAAAATATGCTCTCTGGTGATGTCTTGCTGGTGCCCCCATTTCCTCTTCCACGCCGTCTATCCACAAGTTTGATCACGGTTTGGCCTTGGTGGTCTAGTTATATGGCTGCATTGACCAATTTATTTACCTTGTCTTTCATGTTCCCCTTATTTAAGTGATGGTTCCCAATGTTTTGTTTACGTCCTCGTGGAGGGTCGATTTCATCAAGTGCAGTTCAAAAGGGACAAGGGCATGTTACATAAGTGGTACTGTGTTGTGTTTCATTGCTGATTAACATATGTTTGCACATGTTTATAAGGTTACCGTGGTTGAATTATGCCATTGATTTTATGGAGTTCGACATATTTCAAACCAAGGCAATCATAATGCCTTTTAAACGACTTCTTAACGTCGTCCGTTTAAAAATCTGTGTTCCATCAACCGTTAACTTTAAACCAGTTTGGTGTATAACATATGTTAAGGGGCTTTAAGAGTCTTTCTCATGACTTGAAAACAATAAGTAATGCAATTTCGTGAGATTATTCTTGCAAAATCGATTTAATGCACGTGAGTAAATGCAAGTTTAAGAAAATCTCAATTGTCTACAGAGCGCTGCCCTGATTGGACTTGGTTCAACTATTTCTGCAGAAATCCCTTTGTGAATCATTTGGGATAACATTGGTAAACTTTATTCGAGTGTCACAGGATAATTAATTATTAGCTGTAATTAGCTCTTAACAGCTTAAAAATAAGATTGGTTTTGCCTTTAATAGGCCGGAGAAGCATAGAAATTTACCGATATAAATAATAAATGCTTCTATTTAATATATATTTGACGAATCAGTGACGAATCAGTGAAAACTGTTTTCATCAGGTTTATTTAATCTATATACTGGCTGATCCAGTGATGTATCCAGTGGTTTGCATTCACGTATTACATATTTCAATAAAACATAATTTAAATAGTTTTTTCATTCAGAACTTTTTTCTTAAATAAATGTAGAGAAAATAACTTTTAGTTTGTTTCCCTCCGCCATTTAAAGCCGCAGCTGGCGTACGATAACCAAATTTACTCTCTGGGAAATAACGTTGCCCTCTTTTTCCACCGAGACTAATTATCGTTCTCTCTTAATCAAAACACTCCGATTCTGAATGCTTGAGAGGAAAAGGGACATTTCGGGAACAGTTTTTAGTTTCACCACGTTCACAAAACAAATACGCGGCGGGAAGTCACAACACACAAGTCCGGTCGTCGAGGATGTGAAGGGAATTAGCCTCATCTCCAACCGGCCGGTAACGAGCTCTTATTGGAGATTTATGGAGAGCGTGTTGATGATGGCTGGGATAGGGCTTTTTGATGCGTTCGAGCCGAGGCGCCACGGCGCATTTAATTTGCCCCAGGACATCCATCTTCGTTATTGGGGTTGCAAAATTCTCTCCCAAGGATTTTCCCCGCGGCCGAGAGGCGGTTACCTTAAATGATTTTCATCCCGCGTTCATTACGCATACGTGCTTTTGCCTCCCGCTTACCTTCCCTCCCCCCGCTCGCTTTATCTCCTCCCCATCTCCATCCAGACATCTCCCCTTATCCTCGCTTTCCGACCTTTCAATTTTGTCCTCCGCGCACCGGCGCACTCCGCACGAAATTAAATTCCGAGTCAAATCTTCCCTCAATCCCCGGAATCACTCTTCGAGAAACCACCAGCTACGCGCGGTGAAAAGGCCCCGCCCATTTCTACCCACTGCCGGTCTCCCAATCTCCATCTCGATTCCTTTTGTTCTCCTCTGCCTCACTCATAGTGCTGCGTCATCGAAACGATAGTTTCCTCCCGTTTCCGAACGTATTAAAAATGCCTGCTTTCGGTTTTCTGGAAGAATACGGATGTTAGAAGCATGACCAACTGTCTTACGTTGCATTTGTATTGGCCTTCTTAGTTGACAATGCATTTGAAGAACTATAACCTTTCCGCATTCTATTAAATACCACTGGTCATCGAAACGATAGTTTCCTCCCGTTTCCGAACGTGGTAACAATTTCTACTTTTGGTTTTCTGGAAGAATACGGATATTAGATGCATGACCAACTGTCTTTAGTTGCATTGGTGTTAACCTACTAAGTTGAAAATGCATGTGTAAGACTAAAACCTTCCCATATTCTATTAAATACTAATAGGCCTCAAATATTGGATAACTGCTAATAGTCTGCGAGTTTTTCTTCCGCTGATGCAACAAACTATACAATCCTAATGTGTCCCCCGCCAGATTCAATCCCCCCTTTCGTTAAAACGGCTCGAAAGGTGAATTTTGCTTACTGATCAAGACTCCAGACGCCGTCTTTGATGACTCATATGAGTGTAGCTAGCAATGAGGCTCGAGACAAATGTTTAGGCGCAAACCTTAGGTAGCAAATACTAAAAATGCTAAAGAAATCATTCTGGGTTCATGAAATTAGCATAAATAAGCCGTAATTGTAATTTTAAAAATATCCATTTAGAAGTGTTTGAACCTCGGCAGAATTATAGTAAATTTGCGAAACCTAGAATTATGAGCTCGAGTCTAGTAATCACACCATTAAAATTACACTGTCTTGAGAAGAGTGGGAATGTTTGACCGCTAACCTACCTGCATGGTTAGAATTATCCGTCATAATGGTTGTTCGTTTCATGCCCCTCGAAACTCACTGTTACATCCTGAGTCTCCAACGCTTTGATCATTCTCTTATGAATCCACTTCGTTGCCCCAAGACTACTAAATTTCCACGGAGGGATGAGGAGTGAAGTAAATGGGTGGTCACATTCACTGGAGGAAAATAGGGCGTGCTGTGCGGTCACACAGTGCAGATCGTTGCCCTCGGTTAATCCTTTAAGGGTCACTTCCTGTAAAAGTTCGTCGATTTTTCTTTCCACTAGTGAGTGCTTTTCCGAGCAAACGTTGGTTTTCTGAGTTTGCTTTTTCCGGGTGACGTGTTCATTGCCTCGTCACTCGTCCTAGAGAAGGTTATTACGTATTTTATCGTCTTTCTTTGCTCTTCCGTGTTTCAATTGTTAAATGCACCATGAGGGACGATTAAAATTAAGAATTAAATTGCCTACGTCTACGATCTACCATGAGAACATCCGCAAAGTCATTTGGAGGAACAGTGGGTTAATTAGCAGTTAAAATGGATGAAAATAAGGAAAATGTATTGGGAGAGGAAACGGACAACTCAAGTTAATATATGATTGATTGGAGCCTTTTTCTGTTTATTTAGCAGAAAATTGGACTGTCTTATTAAACTAGCATTCTATTGAATATCTCTTTTGATTGGTTACTACTTTCGATAATTTAATTCTCTTCGGATGACAACTTTGCAATGCTTGGTCTTAGGTTAAGAGATATGTGCGGAGCAACCCGGAAAAAAAATGGGATTGAATCATTAGCCAGTTTTCGAGTACGTTACTCTATCTGTAAAACAAACAAGCTGGTGAATATGCTTTCTTTGCTCGTCAAATGATCTTGAAAGAAGCTATACCCTGTTCATGGTTATTGCGCAGTTGGCAGTTAAATGCAGCCAATCAGAAAACACAACAAATGCCGTTTGGCGAATGGAATCATGTGACCTGACATTCCATAATTCTTTGTTTAAGTTATGCAATCCATAATCTTTTGCATAATGCCCTGATGGCGATGGATGACTCGTACGTCGAAACGTCGGCCAGGATGGTGAGTTTGATCCGGTGGAAAACCCGATTACCTTTAGTATCATTAAAATTTGTTTTAACCATATGATCGTAAATAATGTTCAATTTTCATCTCTATTGTCATTATCTTGACTTTATCATTAGCATGGTCGATTCTTCTTTGGAGCCTTAGCTCTCTTAATACCATGGTGCCAAGCTACTCCGTGGCATTTTGATATCCAAAGAGTGAAGATAAATGTGCTCGCTATCAACAGCACTTGCTAACTATAATACAAAAACACACTTTTAAAAAAACTTCAGAACTCAAGAAGGGACTTCATCATGTTTCCACTCGCAAACAAGACTTAACTCGGGAATGTCATGGGTGTACTGCTGGTGACGCTAGAAGTTCTACGGAATTCTGTGGCCTCATCTTCGTGTTTCCATAAGGAAGCGATGAATGTGGGGAAAGTCATTTGCGTGCTTTCACCGAATCCACATACGTAGACTAGAAACGACCTTATACTTTCTCGTTCTAATGGTGATAAGAGTGTTGAAATACTTGTTTCATAGTTTCCATTGTTGTGTCGTTGTTTCGTCTAATATGATGTAACTGCATCAGAATTAGATGCAGAGAAATTGCAGATAATTATTAAGACTTATGTTTTCACGTTTCAATAATCAGCATAACATTTTAGTGGTGAAAATTCAAAAATTTTAGTCAGCGAAAAGTCATGAAAACCTTAAAAGTAGTTCACCGCATCAGATTTTAGGAGATACACGAAATATGTTGCACATGAAGAAAAATTTAGGAGTGTTTTTATAATATACCATCTATATCAGTCTGAACTAATTGCCATGTATTCATCAAAATATTAATGGTATGGTGAAATCATTATATTATTTATTATAAAATATTTGTTACAAGTTGACCATGTGGCCAGGTGGTAACATACATTAAAACATTGAATTTGTGCAATAAAACATACCTATGTTTAAATTTAACAAAGGAAAACAGCAAAACAGTTATTCCTCATTTTAGTATTTTCTTGAAGAACCTTAAGCATCAGAGAGTGAACCGCAAGCATTTAAGGCCACTCCATTCCGTATGATTTCCAAATCTCATCTGGATTAATCATTCCATTACGTTTATTAGAGATAAGTGTCCCTAGTAAACGGGCGAGATAAAACTTCTATTGTCATGAAATAATCGATACAAATAGAAAATTTGTAAAACTGAAGAAGTAATGGGTTGTAATTGAAATCCCTAAACTCGATCTATTGGTGTATTTCTGACTGCGTAACCAACCAAGTCGACCGCATTTTATTTAGGACTCGAATAAACGAGTGGTTTTTAGATGTGCGAAGCATTCAAAGCCAAAGATTACCTCCTGTGGTTCGCTATCTCCGGAATGTTACAAATATTCCTGTAAGCCACTTAAATATAATACTATCCTGAATTACACGAGGGTCAGAGTGAGAGTAACCGCGATGGAAGCCTGCACGCTGGGCTTAGGCTGCTTGAGATATTCAGAACTAGTGTGTGAGCAACACAGAGAATATTATCATGACGCCTAACTACATTTCTAGATCTGACAGATGCGACAAAATAAGAGAGAAACTCTGCCGAACATATAAGTACAAAAACTCGTTCTTTCCGCGCACAATAAGCGACCACAATAAAAAATAAGCCCCTCCAAATACATTCCCATAGGACGTGTCCCCATTTCACCTCCAAAAATTTTACATTTTTACGCGGCTGGTGACATATCACCCCCTGCCACACTCCCATGTGGCGGCTTGCGGGGTGTTATGTAGATGTAGATGGTAATTTTAAGAGATACTCGATATAGAAGAGAGAGTCGCTGGGGATAGCTCAAGCTCATGAAAAGTATGCAGAAAAAGTAGTCCAGCAGATGCACGAAATTCTACAGAGGAAATATCATCCACCTTGTCCGGGATACGAACTCAGATCCCCCGATTTCCGGCCGAGTGCTTTAGTCAGTTAAGCTACCGAGACGTCCTCTTTACCTGTATCCTTTACTGGCTAAAGCCGGAAATCGAGGGCTCCGGGTTCGAGGCCTTTTCAAGGAGGATGATTTTTCTTCAGTGGAATTTCGCACAATTGTGCATTGCTGGTGACCCCTTGGAGTTATCCTTGGCTGGTCCCAGTGTACTACAATTGGCCAATCCAGGAGGACTTGGAGATGGAGTTACGCCTCTCAGTATGCGCACGTTTCAGTAAAAGATTTTATTTCAGTATTTCAATAAAGACAAAATTAAATTATATACAGTTCTCATAAGTTCTAATTGCAATAAAATTAGTAGAACTCAAATTTATGGGAAGTTACAGCGGAAAATTCATGGGAGTTACAGAGAATGGACACAGGAGAAGTAGGTAGCCGGAGGTCTAGAGGTGTGGAGTGGGTCCGAATGATTGTTTTGACAGTTGATAAAACCAAAATTACCTCCATTTCAAATCTCGTATTCTCTTCAGGAGTTCATCTGCTTTGAGTTTTTTGCTTTCACTGAACTAAAATCATATCTCCCCCTTTTTCCTTATGATAAGTGTGGTGAAATCAGCTACGAGAAGAAGTAATGCAGAGAAAAAGTAATTTGAAGAGAACATTGGTACAAATGCAGAGAGGTGTGCTCCTGTAAAATTAGGATCACGATCTGCCCTTTTTACAGTGAAAAGTTCGTGTGAAAGATGAAATTCTTAAAGTCTATCTTTTCAGAAGTAGGAGCGTATGGAGTATTGTTACAGTTTTTCGGTCCAGCAGATGTATTTTACGAGTTAAATAATGTATGTCTATTTTCCAATCATTGCATTTACATATGATATGATATAAAGTCCCTCGCGGGGGTTCATATACACCAATGGATGAAATTCGCCATGAAAGAATCATTTGACTTGGCCAGGGTAGGCCAAATCGATAGCATATGAGATAATCATTACACGCCTTCCATTTATTGACTCTTCTCCAGTCGTCAGGCCTGTTAGACTATAGGAAAAAACGAAAGCATCTCTTTTGGCATTCCACCATAAAATGACTTGTGTGTCATTTGATTTATTTTCAAACTACTCATAGAAAAACGTAGCTCCTATCTGAAATGAACGGCATCTATGAAATGTAACCTTTAGGCGTAATTTTTCTTGCAACTTAACTTGAATTTACATGGCGTAATATGCAAAAAATGGAGAAATGGGGCGATAAATGACATTTTTCTCTTAAAAGGCACTTCCTCGCCACTAAAAATTTGCGCCAAATACGACTCACAGCATAAAACTTTTGGAGTGCGAGGGGATTTGCGTAAATGTGGACGCGATAACGCACGCAAGAATTTATTCCACACTCAACGCACACGATCCAGACAGTCGACTTTTTGACGGACGGAAATGGAAATACGGCCGCATTCAGGTTGTCAATGTGGACGCATTTACCGCACAATTGCTTGTCTGTTTCCCCTCTCCAATCGAATTGAGCGCAGGCACACGCCGTACGGCGTATAAATAAATTTATGTGTGAAAATGATTTTCAACTTCGCCAAAAATATTCGCAGCGGACGAACCTTGCCCAAATGTTTACATTCATAGTTGAAGAAAACTGCCACTTTCACAAAAAACTGTTTACAAGAATCAATACTTCCGAAAAACCGACTAAAAAAAGTATAAATTTCCCAACCGTTCTCGTTTAAGTTAATAGCTAATAACTGTGATGATTGAACACAATGTGAGGTAATTTCTCATAAATAGCACAACATTCGGCTTCTATGGCAATCAAAATGATCCATTAAATATTTAGGTACCTACTCATATAACAATCAGTATTTTTTTCTTTGTTTATTGTTCTCAAACTTTGTTTTTCAAAAGCAAGCAACTATCATGAGTGAGGATCGGAGTTTTTATACCAATAAGCTAAAACATTTTCTCTCGTCTTTACCAAAAGGCTGCGAAATCTTGGTATATCACGGTAAGGACTAAAGAAGGCTATATGCAGTGAGAATAGGCTATTTGAGAAGTTTTTGCGGAAACTATTGGATAAATAGGGTTGGGAAAAAGTGGGTTATGCCCCAGTAATGGACATGTATGAAAGGACTGTTTTTCGTTAGTTTATTTATGTCGGAAGAAAGAGGAGGGTAGAATAACCAAACAGGCATATGATGAGTTCAAACGCAAAAGTCGTGGGTGCATATGTTCTAAGATATTAAGAGGGGGAGTATTAGGAGAGTTAAGGATTAGGGAGAGCGTGTATAAAACTATGCTTGAGTACAAGAGAAGCGACAGTGGTTTTGTTGGGCATTGTGGAGGAAGCAATTAAAATGGAGCCAATTTTCTTCGCGGCAAAAATTCAATTCGTTTACTTTGTCAACCCCGAAAGGGAGTGGATTGATGAGTGTGTATTTATATATTTATAACTAAAAGGTAGCATTTTGTACTTGCTGGGGATCGGGTTGGTGTCGTGGCTAGAGTACTCGCCTACCACACGGGCGGCCAGGGTTCAAAACCCTGCAGAGGCGGATGTTTTTCAGAGGATCCCGATCCCTACTTGAGTGTCTTGTGGAGGGCACTTCAAGTACGGTACTCCGTCTGTCGGATGAGACGTTAAGCCGTGGTCCCCTTGGCGCCTTTCGTTAAGAGTAGGCTAATGCCGACGCCGGGTTTCCATCCACCCTTCCTCCCTTACCTATTCCCTATGGCGCAAATGACCTTAGCCGTCGGTCGCCTCCCCAAATATCCAATCTTTTGTACTTGTGAATCACGCAGCCGCAGCGGAACAACCCGCAACCATATACCTCTTCCAATGCGCCACCGATATGCAGCAAAGGCAGCGTAGTGACACGAACTCCTCGACCTCCGCACCTCTTCTCATCTCAGAGGGTTGGATGTCGACCCCCTTCCTCTCGTCATCCACCCGCACCCTCCTCCCCCCCCCTTTCTGTTCCTCCCCAACTCCTTCCCCTCACTCCCTCTCCCTCCTCCCACTCCCTCGAAACCAACCTCTTCACGTCGTCTCATCCCGGGTGACCCTCGTCAGCTTCTTTCTTAATTAAGTCCATAAGGTAAATTGAAGGAGGGGGGTAATTAATTCGATCCAATGAGCGGTTAATAGCCCGTGAGACAAACGACCACTGGGGGAGGAGGGTGGCCATTGGGATTAACCGGGAGGGGAGGCGGGCGGGGGAGGGGGGAATACGTGAGGGAGTCGCTCGGAAGGATACGATGTCCTTCGGACAGCAGCGAACTGAGAAGGGGTAAGGGGTTTGCAGAGGCTGCCGGGTAAGCCCATAGGGAGGGGGACCGGCGTGATGAGTGGAGGGAGATGTATACACTAGCGAGACTGACTGATGTGGCGATGTGGGGATACTTCTGGGGTGGATGGTGGAGGGAGACGTATCTATACGTCAAGGGTTGGCTTGCAGGAGGAGAGAGAAGGGGAACTTAACGGAGAAATGACGTCTTCGATGCTGAGCAGAGGTTAGATTGGAGTGGAGGAGGAAAGGCCGTGAGTGAAGTAATCATTCTGAATTACATTGTTGGCCAATCATCGAATGATTTTGTTGCGGGAGAGGACACAGCCAGGAGACGAGGACACGTGACTGCAGACTGAACTGTGGAGAATAGGATTGGGTGGTTGATGGTTGGATAGCACTACTATTGAAATACTGAAATAAAATTTTTTACTGAAACGTCCGCATACTGAGAGGCGTAACTCCATCTCCAAGTCCTCCTGGATTGGCCAATTGTAGTACACTGGGACCAGCCAAGGATAACTCCAAGGGGTCACCCGCAATGCACAATTGTGCGAAATTCCACTGAGGAAAAATCATCCTCCTTGAAAAGGCCTCGAACCCGGAGCCCTCGATTTCCGGCTTTAGCCAGTAAAGGATACAGGTAAAGAGGACGTCTCGGTAGCTTAACTGACTAAAGCACTCGGCCGGAAATCGGGGGATCTGAGTTCGTATCCCGGACAAGGTGGATGATATTTCCTCTGTAGAATTTCGTGCATCTGCTGGACTACTTTTTCTGCACAATTTTCATGAGCTTGAGCTATCCCCAGCGACTCTCTCTTCTATATCGAGTATCTCTTAAATTTACCATCTACATCTACATAACACCCCGCAAGCCGCCGCATGGGCGTGTGGCAGGGGGTGATAGGTCACCAGCCGCGTAAAGATGTAAAATTTTTGGAGGTGAAATGGTGACATGTCCTATGGGAATGTATTTGGAGGGGCTTAGTTTTTATTGTGGTCGCTTATTGTGCGCGGAAAGAACGAGTTTTTGTAAATATCTGTACATACTGGATCTGTACGTACAGAGGATAGAGTACTGTTCTCCAATAATGAAGGCTCAATTTCGAATTACTATGATGGTGATTTTTCAGTGGATTTACGATCCCTCCCTGGGCATTCAAGTTGAGTGAAGTATGTCGTATTATCTTATGATCATATTCACTTGTGATTCATCCTTATCTTTTCAATCAGAGGATCATTGGTGAATTATTTAATGATTCCGCTTCGAGAGAGAACATGGTTAAGAGACCTCGACTTGTGCCTCAAGAATTCTGTGGCGTAACGTGGATTGGAATGTGGTGGTGGCCTTCCCAGCTTTAATAAGGATCCCCATCCAGGAAAAGAAGAAGAATTTTCCTTAGAGTCACCATCATTGGTTGTTCAATCCTAAGATTGGTTAACTGCAGCCCTCCACCCTATCCTATCTAATGCTAGTTTCATTTCCTCCTGGTGTCTCTTCCTATGCACTTTCCTCTTTGTTTGGTCCCTGAACTTATTCTTGGGTCTTCCTCTGGGGACTTTTCCCTCTATTTTGCCTTCAATTGTGCATTTCACAAACCCATTGTGTCTCAGGGTGTATCCAATTTATCTTGTTATTCTTTTCTCTGTGGTATTTCGCACGTTCCTTTTCTCTTCTACTCTTCTATACACTTCATCAGTCCTTATATTGTTCTTCCATTAGATCTGCAGTATCCTTTTCCAGCACCAGGTTTTGCAGACTGCTTGTATACTCTGGTCAGGTTATCCAAGTCCATGCTTCCAATTCATAGAGCTACGCTTCACACGACTGTTTTCACATACTGTGCCCTGGTTTGTAGTCCTATCTTCTTTGAGCACACCAGTTGTCTTTTTCTTTAGAGTATGAATTTAGTATTTAATCGCCCAGTGAAGAGCGTTCCGCCCGTGATATCAACATACCTCCCTGTAAGTCGCCGCAGAGGCGTGTAGTAGAGGGTGTTAGTACACTAGCCATTGAAAGAGGGGATTGAGAAAGGAGGTGAGGGGAGGCCGGAGGTTATATGTCTGTAACGTTGTCTTTTTTCTGATGCTACACTGTTTTTATTATAATCAAATGTTACTTGGAAAGAAGAACTTTTCTGCTCCTGCCAGTTCTTCAGTGGATCATTTTTATTTTTTGTACACCTTTGCGTGGAATTGCATGGCACCGCAATTACGTTACTTAAAATATAATTTTGAATTACGTCGCTAGTCATGCACCAATTGAGTGTATAGTGGAATAGAATGCTTAATGTAGATTTCAGTAATTCATTTTATTCGCTCACTGAAGCGCATCGAGGATTGGATTGATTTGGTGACTACAAGACCTAGCTAACTATTACAAAGGCATGGATTATTATTCTGGAGTTTTTGGAGATTTTTCCGAGGAATTATTTTGCGCTTCAATAAGTTTCACTTATTCAGGTGTAATGTAGTGAAAGTTGGTCGCAATGAGAACAGAAATATCAGTTTTCCTCATTTTTTTCATTACTAGCACAACGCGTTTCGACTCTCAGAGTTATCATCAGGTACGAGACAATACGAAACAGTAGACATCGTATTTCTACCATATCAATGCGATGTATACTGTTTGTCATTGTTTTGTACCTGATGATAACTCTGAGAGATGAAGCGCGTTGTACTGATAATGAAAAAAATTGGAAAAATGCATCATTATGCATCAATCTTGTGATATCACATTGAATTCAGTCCTTAGGTAATGCTGTATCTAGAGAGACACGCTCGGTTTAAGGTTAAAGAGTTTAAGTTTTTCCAATGAAGATTTCGTAGGCAAGAACAAACGGGACGTTGAAAAATCGTAGTAGAAATCAGCTAATCTGGTCATATGCGTGCTAGATCAGTAAAGTTGGCAGTGAAATATAAATTTCTTCTTTTGCTCACATTAGACATAAATATCAAAAGATTTACTTTTCATTGCGGTATCTGAAATATGATTATTTTGAATATGAACTCTAGCACTAGCACTAGCACTAGTATGAGATGTTTCAACCGCTCTACTTGATGAACATCCAATATACTTTACCTTCAACATTTTAACTTATGGAACATTTGATTCTCTTAGTCGCCATATAATTGATCTTAAGACAATGCCTGTCGCAGGGTACCAGCATTGCAATAAGTAATTTTTTCCCTTGATTGAATAGTTCGACAACGCTAAGTCGTTAACGTGGCTAAACGATAAAATCTGCTCCCCAACTTTTTTCAAAGCTATCTCGAAATTCTTCCATTCCTCTCAATTTATACAGATCTATCTCAATCTTTTGATTTCATCTCTATCCTCTCCAGATGTTTGGTTGGAAATGTATCTCTCCAATGTATAGTTATTTCTTTGAGCGGTCTTGCCACTTTCTAAATGTTAAACTCTTTAACGTGCCTCTTCAAACTCTATGCAGGTATCAATAAAACCATGGACAGTGTCGACATTTAAAGGCAGTGAAGTTTTCTAACCTGCTTAACATTGACGCGTTAAAGTTCCTCTTCGAAGTAAAACAAACTTTGGCATCGGTGAGGGAGTCGTTTTTTTAAAACTCCAATTTTCAATTACATTGGAATTTACTTTTACCGCCTGCGGCTGTTTTGTTGGGTAGAGGGTCCCATAAATTGGTCCTTTAATATTTAGTCCTACTATTTACTAAAACCTAGAGTCGATTTAGGAGAAATGATATGATATTAAGGAAGGAATTTAAATCAGCAGAAGAAAAATAGGAAGAGGAAAACAAAAGCCATGGATTACTCAACGAGACTTAGATCTGATACATGCGAGGAGAATGCACGAAAAATTGGGGAAAACTTCGGAGGAAGGACGGCAACTGTATAAAAAAATAAGGAATGCAATTAGCCGTAAAGCAACAGTTACTTGTGAAAATTTTCCCCAAAAAATATTTTCTCGAGAAGCAACCTTCCCCAAGAATAGAATGGCAATGCGCTGACTCGTCCCATTTTTCGAAGCATTCGAAAAAGCTGTAGGAACTAAATTGAAAATGCGTCAGTTCAGCAGAAATGGTAAAATGGCTCCTGTTGCTGAAAAATGTGTCCATTTGAATATGAAAAAGTATTAGTGAAATTACATTTTGCATCTTAATATTGTTCTCCAATGGATAAGTGTTGTCATTAGAGGAAGCAGTATTAAAACAACAAACGTTAGAAGGCTGAGTTAAGTACTCGTTTTGACTCAAGCAGTCGCGTTAGGACCTTCTAAATTGTCCCTTGGACGCTAGTCAATATAAATAAAGGACCCTGAATTGCGGTTACGGTGACCATCAAAGAAGAGGTTCGTTCCGTGAGATACCTAAGGTTGAGTTTTACTTTCGGCCATTCCGCAGGTGACCCCATCACCTCTTGCTTTGATCCCGACTTAGAATGGGAGCGTGGAATGTTGCGGGAAGATTGGTCGGAGGGTGAAATAGGTGCCCTCTGCCGGTAAACAATCTACGGGAGAGCTCGCTGAGGCGGAAGACCCCTTACTTGCCCCAGCAGTAAGTCTTCCATCTCCCTTATTGCCCTCCCTCCCCTCTCTCACCCATCTCGAAAGGCAGCCCTCCCCCTTCCCCTCAACTCCGCCCCCCCCCAAACCATTACATCTCAGTGGATCGTCGGCACGCAATCGTGAGGACAAGGCAGGGACTAAAATAGTGAAGATATATCCCTGTGGTTTCATGCATTATGCATGCATAATTGAACGCATGCGTGTGTACGCGCACAATGCACAAGTGAATCACCGTATTTACTATCAGGTGCTAGAAGGTAACACTCAACCGAATCAATAATAGATGCCAGACAATTCCGTCAGATTTATTGTCACTCACTTGGCAATCGGCAAGAAAAGTGGTGTTATGGGCAAGTGTACAGCTCCTAAACGGAAGAAGTACAGCTGGCATCAATCGAAGAATAGCCCAAGCTAAGAGGGCGTTCAAGGGCAAAAGACAACTGCTGTGCTCAAAGAAGATAGGACTACAAACCAGAAAACAATAAGTGAAATCATTGGTGTGGAGGGCGACACTCTCTGGTAGCATGGATTACTGGAAAATCTGACCAGAATAGACTAGGAGCCTTCGAAACTTGGTGCTGAAGATCAAATGTACGGACAAGATAATAAATGATGAAGTGTGCGGAAGAGAAAAGAAGAACCAGATGGATTGGACACACCCTGAGACATAATGGGTTTGTTGAGAGCATAATTGAAGATAAAATAGAGATAAACGTCTCCAGTTGAAGACCCAGAATAAGTTCATGGACCAAATAAAGAGGAAAGTACAAAAGAAGGGATCCCAGGAGGTAAGGGAACTAGCATTAGATAGGGAAGTGTGGAAGGCTGCAGTCAACCAATCTTAGGATTGAACGACCAGTGGTGGCAGCTCATTGATCACAAAGTTAACTGTAACTTTTTTATATTCATATGATTGATAGTTCCTAACAAAGATCTGAGCCCACTTAATCTGTAAACTTTAAGAGTGTACATGACTGGATCTCTATAACAGCTTCATTAAATATTGATCCGGAGGTTCTCTGGTAAACACCATGAACAGGACCACCTCCGAATTCAGCTGGTACTTTTGTTTATGAAGCACCACCTAATATTAATGCAGTTATGATCAAACTTAGCATGTATAAATTGAATGCCAACTAAAAAAGGGAGGATAATGGAAAAGTTGGGCGAGGTTTCTTCTTAGTCTAGCTAGACGTACTTTGCCCATTTCATCACATGAATTTTTTGCTGCGCTATTTAATGAGTCGTCAGACTTAGGCATCCTGTTTTACCATAAACTCTATGGAATGCAGTACCATACTGATCTATGTATACATTCAGGTCTTAAGAATAATATATTTGTGCCCCTATGCAGATCATTAAATTTGGCCCTTGATTCATATTTTGGGAGAATTACAATGTACCCTAATATGAATAAATAGGCATGCTCAAGCAAAAGTCATAGTAGGCACGGTTTTTACTCACTACACAAATGCAAACTAAGTTTTTCTCTGAAAATTCCTCCTACTAAGAGTTCCCCTCCGACCTATTTTATCGCTGGGACTTCTTCACGCTGGGTCTCGCAGGATTCGGGCTTTTATCGTCTCGAAACAAGGGCAGGGAAGCTAGGGTGAGAAGGGGGCTAGTCTGGAGTTTCTGGGAATGAGAAGACAGGACGGAGGTTCACCTCGGTGGAGGGTGGTCAGGCTTTTGGGTGTGTTTGTGTCTGTAGGGGAAGGTGGGGGTTATCCTGGGCGGGAGGTGGATTACAAGCCGAGGGACGGGATTATGTTCAGCCAGTTGTTCTCTCGAGGAACAAGGAGCGAGGACTCTGGAGCAAACATGCCTTACTCTCCGAATGTGTTCTGGGCGCTAAAGGAGTTTCGGCTGGAGGCTTGGGGTAAGGCATTGGGGAGGGGGCTGGACGAGGATACAAGGCATTCATGGCGAAGGGAATAAATGAGAGAGGACAAAGATATGAGAGACGGGATGTGAGGATTCACCACTCAAAGTGAGATTCGTTGCTTGAAATCTTTATTCGTGAGCAGAGAGATCTGATACGGGCAAGCTCGTCTGGTATTTGTGTCCAATGATTCCATTTTTATTTATTCTTAGTATATTAGTATAACATCGATGGAGTAATTGGTACTTAGGAGGAAATACTTGCCTGTTGATGTTGGCATCTAGAGGAATGTATAATTAACGATAATTTTTCTTTGGAATTATAATGATATTAAATTGATTCGCTCGTTATATTAAAAATAATATTAATGCGCCTTTATTGGGGCGAGATTGAGGCTTAGGCAATCCCTTCTTCTATCTAACCGCTTGTCGGAAAAATACATGAAATAAGTGTAAAGAAAGATGCATACATTTGTGGGTAAAACGTAAGGTTATAAGTGAATCAAAAATGATTATCAATCAGAAATTATTTTTAATCAAGAATTAAGATTTAGTAGGCTACCATTAATGCAGAAACAATGACATATGAAAGTACTTTACCTGAATCAAGAAATGCATGGGCTTCTTAAGAAATTTATTAATTTGTTTACTTTTGAGCTGGACGTCGCACAAAAATGTTTCGACAAAAAAACTAAAATTATCGAGAAAACGCTCACATTTTCTACTTATATGTAAATTGCGGAGGTTTTTCAGAAAATGTTGTTAATGAATTCACTTTGTGAAATTCCATAATGGTTTTTATTAGTCCAACCTATGCTTTGACTCAAGTTCAGTCATTATCAAGGTGTAGTATATTTCAGATCGATGTGTATAGTATGTGTCGATGTGTACAGTCATGTCGATGTGTATGTCTTTCAGTATATTTCAGGTCGATATGCTCACTGACCACTTTCATTTACTTTTAACCTACATCTTATTGGTCGATAGCTTGAGTGTGAACGATAAATTTTTTTTATAATGCTTACAGCATACTTTTGAGAATATTTCGTCATATTTCAACCGTGATTGACTATCTCCTTCGGTTTATGCTGGAAGATCAAACGGTTTGGACGCCTGATTTCTCGAAACCAGAATCCTATAAAACGTTAGTCACCTCAAAAAGGAAGCATGCAGATTTAAAAGGTGCATGCAAGTTGCTTCAAGGACTTACTGGTCCTTGGAAAAAATAATGTAATCTATATGGCTCTCTAGAAAAACCAAGATAAATATTTATCATTCAATAATCATCCCAGCACTGCTATATAGATCGTCAACATGGGCATTAACCAAAGACAGAAAAAGCTAATTGTTTTTGAAAATAAAGTATTGAGAAAAATCTTTGGCCCAGTTCAAGACCAAGATTGATGGAGAATTAGGAAGAACAGAGAGTTAAGAGACATCTATACATACCCAGGTATAGTGGCAATGGCTAAGAGACGAATATTAAGATAGCCAGAACATGTGTGGAGAAAAGAGGAAACTGCAATAATCAAGACTTTATATCTGAGAAACCCTGAAGTAATAATATTATAATACTAAATTTTATTGCAATTAGGCCTATACATTAGCAATATACAAAGTCAATGATTAAATTAATTCATAAATAAATGTTCATTAATTAAATTTATAAATAAATAGAAAGTTGTACACTGTACATATTAACACCCTGTACACACGTTACATTAATGCAACATCATTGCAGTCCAAAAACTCCACAAGATTATAAAATGGGTGTAGAACCAACCAGTTATACATTTTTTTCTTATATACATCAACGGAATACCTTCATTGTTTAAATGGGAAGAAAGTTGGTTAGATAACTTGATACCCACAGTCTCATGGCTGTTAATTGATTTTGATAATCTATGATATGGCTCGATATGGCAGAATACCACCTGGTAGAATAAGAACGAGGTGGAAGGACGAAGTTGAAAAGGAAATAGATAGACTTGGGGCTACACTTCAAAGAACAGAATGGAGAGGCATTGTTGGTGAGACCAAAAACCTGCTGAGGTTTCAATGGCCAAGGAGGTAAGTTAAGGTAATGCAAGTTGTGAGGAGAATCGTAGAGAAGTCCCGAAGTGGATCCCGTTGGATTGTCGAGGGTATGTCGAGGATGTGAGTGTGGAGGCTCTTCGGAGGAAGAGGAAAATGAGGACGGGTCTGGCGAAGCAGGAGAAAGGGAAACGGTGAAGTTAAGGGGTGAGGAGGAATGATGAGGGGTGGGACGGAAGGAGGTGGGTTGTGTAAGGGTTGAGAAGGTTTACTGTTCCCGGAGAGGAGAGCATGTGGAAAGAAAGGCCCAATTTTTTTCGAAAATTTGCATTACATTATGAAGACAGGCCCCCCGGCTGCATTAGTCTCATTAGAGTTTCATGCGGGAATCAAATTATACGCTCTTTTGCCTGCGCAGCACGAGAGTTTGTACGGGAGGAAAACTTTGAAATTCTTTTTATTAAGGTTACCTAATTATATTTATTCCATCGCCGAATTTTAAGTGGAGGCTGCTTCGACTTAACTCCGCTTAGAATATTCGCCAGAAGCATCATTCTCCCGTCGTCTATTACTGATATTACTCCCGTTAATATTGAGAATTTAGATTAGACGGAACTAACATGGCGAAAAAGCTTCGCCAAATCGTTTTAACTCAGCTCAGTGGCTTAATTATATGAGTGCGGCCTTCTTGGATAAATTTATTTGCTTGGAGGATTTTTGGTATTAGAATGTTACCTGAAAGAAAATCGGTTACATTGAGTGTAGTTTATTCAGTTGAAGTTTTATTTTAATTTAATTGTTTAAATAAATTTCGTTTCATTAAATTGTACAGTTAAGAGAATATTTTTGACACATGATATATGTGTCAATTTTTGTTTTTTTTTCTCTCTGTTTGTGACACCTTGTTATCTTATTATATATTATCGATGAAATTATAACCCTTCATAATTTTATATCTCATTTAATTGAGCTTAATATTACGCCATTGATGTCAGCAAATACATTTAATATTTTTGAATGCAATATTTACTCGTCGAATGTTAGATTTTGACCTAAGGATTTATAAGATACGAAGTGTAAACGTCCATCAGTCGCTGTGCACATAATAGGAATAACATTATATCGAAGACTAACGTATTCTAATTCCGTAATTAATGCTTAGTATTATTCATTCACTATATTCTAATACATTCATATTTGATGATGTTACAGGGTCTAGTTCTCTTCCCTTGAATGCCATGAATTACCAATCACATATCCCTAAACTATTTCTGTACTCGAAACGGAGTGTGTTTACGGTTTTTGGTAGGTGTCATCGATTTTCTGAATAAATTCGACCCTCATATTCAGCGCCATATCTTTTCTCGGACAAATGAAAAACTGGCGAAATAAGCATTTTTACTGCCTATAGAAAGGCATATTTGGACGGGAGGAATAATTTTTTTATTTTTATCCGTTACAATATCATTTATATATATATATATTACTTAGTCATTTTTCATTTCATTGAGCTTATTACTAGCGAGTGTTAATGAATTCATGAATTTTAAAGCACTTCAAATGGCAGAGGAACTTTATGGCTGGAAATTAAAACCGCGTGCATACACTGTTATAGTGAAAACGGCCTCATTTAACACGTTTCGAGGCGTCACCTGATGCATGTTGTCTGATGAAAATATCCCTCTAAAGCGTGTCCTATGGTTCAAGATTTTAGATAAATTTACGAGCACGCATAGGCAGAGTCTGACTCGAATCAAGCATTTAGGATATTAATGTCCCACATTTTTAATAATAATGTGCCTTAACCCGTCGGTGTCGGTTGGTGGTCTTCATTAAGTAGAGTCAGCTACGCCCAATGTTCTCGAACCCGGCATAACTCATTTCCAAGAGGTCACCTTTACTGGAGAAACTTTGGAATGAAAGAAAATATTAATGGCTGACAAACGAAAATGAGCAGGAAACTACATTTGTGAGCATAATGTGGTCGTGAAGTGATCGACGCCTGTAAAAGTAATAATAACTACCTTACTTTTAATAATGTTAGTCCAGTACTGGATATCATTTTCAGGTGTGATACTTTCTAGATCTCTTTTTAACAATATATCAATTTTCTTCGGACAAAGGTAGACCTTGGAAAATAATATACGTTATTTTGACTATATTTTCAATGGTTTTTTAGAGTAAATTTACTCCTAAAAGCCTCGTAGTAATTTTTAAAGTGAGCGTGGCAATCTTTCTGGTTAGCTCGTTTAAAATTTTACATCAATGGCTAAAATATATCATTTTAAAGAACTTGCGATCTACACGAAAGAAAAATAATATTTTAAAGATAGTTTCTTTCACAAAAAGTTAATCTAGGCTCTTTTGAATCTTGCTATCTCTTCTACTCTATTTTAGAAAAAAAAATTGACACACATTGAAGCATTTGAGTCAATGACTTTATTTGCTATAAGATTACAATGAATTACCGATTGTGTTGCTAGGAATAAATAATTACTATGCCTACTATACCAGGGTTAAAATTCGCCATGAAAATATCATTTGACACACACCTGACCGGCAATTGGGAGATCCGGGTTCGAATCCCGGTCAAGTCAAATTATTTTTTCATGGCGAATTTTAACCCTGGTGTACATGCACCCGTGCGAGTGACTTCGTACTACATCATTTGTTTATGCAATGATTGGAAATATGCCTACTATGTTTAAATTCACAGAGTACTGTGTCAACTTCAGGTACCTGAATATGACGCAGCGTTGAAACTAGTTGTACCAAAAAAGAACCTCGTGGATTTTAAAATACTTGGTATTGTCATTATTTATTGAAAAAATGAACCTCCTCATGATTACGCCTGAAAGGATTAAATTCATGTGTTGCTAAGATTAACCTAAGTTCTCCTGAAACAGCTGCTAAGGTTTCTGCTCATAAAGGAAGATATTCAAAGGGAAAAAATCAAGTTTTTTTAAACTAATAGGCCATGCAGCTGTTGACGAAAGAACCTGGGTATTTATTTACCATTATCTACTTATGAAATAGACTGTTTGTCACGTCTCGAGAGCTTATCCAGATGCACGTGGACGTGGAAATGTTTTAAATCAATGGCAGCAAATCCACCAAAATGCGTCCCAATTATTCCTCGCGTGACCGCCGGTGTCCATCGTACCGTCCAATTAATGAAATGGGATGTAATCCGTGGAAGGGAAAACGACCCCATTTAACATATTATGAAAAAATGCCCTTCGCCTCTGGATAACGAGTCGAGGCGGGAATCCGAATGCGGAAATCCAGTGAGCAGGACAGGTTTACCCGGCCCTTTCGTGGCAAAACCACCCCTCATAATTTTACTTAAGCCTTGGTAGGGCTCGGAAGGGAAAATTACGCCTCTCATTCCACACTCTTCTCTGTTAAATAATAAAGAAAGGGGTGCCTTATGCCGTAAAAAACATGAGCTCTCATATAATCAGTTCCTTTTAGGTGAGTGTTTAAGATGGTGCTTAAATTAAAGCTACAATAATAAAAAGAATTCCAGCAGTCTAAGCATTGTTCAACAACACATAACACAGAAAACGTAATAGATCATGTAATAACTAAAATCAATGCTCTTTTACGCGTGCCCAGATTGGTTACCCCAATTTATTTCCAGCAGTTTTTTTTAGCTAATCCAGGTATTGGTCAAATTTAGGGGTGAAATTTTTCACATGAAAAATTTTTTGAACAAATAGGAAACCATTATCGTATTCGCTCATCTGTTTCATTCCTGTGGTTGATAAGTCATTGAGCTGATTTATTTACATAATATTCTGTCTGTCTGATGGACGTTTTTTCAAATTTACATAATGTTTGTGAGTGAATTCATTATCGGTTCCCTCAATTGCTGGTTAGAACGCTGCACTGCAGTATATTGGGGTTCAAAAAGTGGAATTGAACGTATGATTTTAAAAAAAGTTTGCTCAACCAATTCTATCATTAAAGGTAAAAGGTATTATTTTAGCAGCTCACGTTGTAGATAGGGAAAGTCATGGATCGATGCAAAATTTACTTTTCTGAGATAATATGCCATTAGTTTCGATTGTCGAACGCAAAAAGGTTTTCAACAATCTCTACTGTTTGTGGCGTAATAATAATCGCGGGGGCATATAATAAGCATGAAATGCCCGTTAAATATCTCCTTTCCCAGTTAATAGACTATACTATTTGCACACATTGAAGAAAGTTTACTGATTTTAATACCTTTGCACTCTACTGACAAAGAACACTCTGACCGTAACTGAGTGAATAATTTGAAATAGGATTGGTGTGGAGGCTAGAGTACCGGCTTTCCTCATTGAAGACCCCGGTTCGGAATGTGGCTGTATCGGAGTTGTTGCAGTGGAATCCTACCATCCTCGGATGCAGTTTGAAGAGTATTACATGTAAAGTACACCGTCCGTCGGAGGAGTCTATAAGCTGAGGTCACTTTGGTAATTTTCTCGTCAAGGAGAGGCACCGGGTTGCTCTCACTTCTTCCTCTATTTTAGGAATAGTCCTTTCCTTACCATCGTATCCACCCCCTCTCAGTAACACAAATTTCCTCTCAAGTTGGTCACCTTCCCCAAATACATCAACGACCGACGAACTAAACATCAACATCTACGTCATACCCTGCAAGCCACCCAAAGGGTGTGTGGCAGGGGGTGCCTCCACACCAGGCATGCATGAATTATACGGCAGAACACCGACATTACATTGAATCCAGCGTACCATACATGCAACGTGCCAATCAAAAATCTACTAACCATGAAACATTCTATCGTCAATCGTTCCAACATGCAGGGGATACAAAGACTACTACTACAGATTCAAAATATCATGCATAAATAAGAACATCAATATTTGCATATCGTCAACATCAATATTGTCACTATTCGCACTATTGATGACGACGATCACAGCTGTTATCGTTCCGAATGGTACGCGGAAAAAATGACATTTTACACCTATCGGTTCTACAATCTATCTCTCTAATTTTATTGGCGCAATCTAATCTGCCGTAGTACGAGGGGGTTAATAGTATATTTTTTACGTCGTCAGAGAAATGTTTTTCCTGATATTTAGTTAAGAGATTCAGCCTATTATTGAATCTACGCTGTGATAGCGATTCCGATCCCAATTCTTCTAACAATCCAGACACAGTAGCAAACGTATCGTAGCGTTTTATAAACTTAGCTCCTCTTCACTACACTCGATCTAATTCCGATATCAACTCCGCTTCATAAGATTCCCATACACTGACAGCATATTCCAGATGAGGCTAAACGATCGAAAAATAACGACGTTCTTTCACTTTCTCATCACATTTTCCTAGTATTCTCTTGATAAAGCCTAGCATCCTGTATGCTTGACCGCATATTTCCCGAATATGTTGTCCCCAAGCAAGCAACGTGTTGAAAAAGTCGTTTCATACCTTTTTAAACGGTGAGCAAGTGAAAGTGTGCGATTAATTGTGGTAACTTAGCGCGAAAAAAATCAGCCATTTCCAAATCTTTCCCCTTGTCAAGTTTTGGCTTTCCCGGAGGATTTATGCATTACCGGCCATACTCTCTACACCTCACTCGCCCTTCATCGGATAAATCATAAGATAAGTGGCTGACCTCACGCGCGCACATGAGCAAGTGAAGTGTGTACGTACAACGATCACATGCACACGAATTCACTCGCGGCCTGAAATACAACTCCGTGCTCTCAATCAATCACCTCGTACACCTCCACCCACCCTGTCCCTCTAACCCCTCCCGTCAACTCCTTTGCCCAACCATACTCCCTGCGAGCGGGGAGGTGAGCCCTCCCATTCCCCAATTTCCTCTTAGCCAACAAATTTCCTCTCCAAACCTGCTAAACCTCAATTTCCCCTCCACCACTTCCCTCCTCTAACCCTCCTAGTACCCCTAAAGGCGCCCGTTCCACCGTCCGCCAAACTCCACACCCAGCTCTCCCTGTGGCACAATTCGCCCCTCATCACGAGACACGGGCTCGCTTTTCCCAGAGGTGAAGTGTTTCGTGACCCACGGTAGTCGCTCCCTCTCTCGGATGGCCAACACGCGCTACGAGCCACAAGCGCAAACACGCCCTTAACCACCACCGCGCCCTTAAAACCACCCCCTCTCTTCCCTCTCCCCGTCACTCCGAAATAAAACCGACCCTCTTGCCCACCCCATTCACTTCTCCGCTCACGTCACGACTCGAGTCCCAACGACGAGGCGACCCGTAGTGTTTCAGTAAACACATTCGGCGGTTGACAATGGTGTCTTAGTCAAAGTCGGATTGAGCAGGTTTTATTTAGTATTCATTTCAGAGACGATTGCTAAAGGGTAAAAAAGGTTTATTGGTATTCTCAATAAAATTAAGCTTTCAATGAGTAATTTGTATACCAAAGGTTTATAGTAGTTTCATCGAAAAATGACTGTGTCACTTCATTTTATTCGGCTGCTTTAGCAAACACATTCGGCAGTAGACAATGCTGTCTTATTCAGAGTCGGATTGAACAAGTTTTATTTAGCACTTATCTCAGCGACGATTGCTAAGGGTAAAAAAGATGGATTGGTATCTATATATATAAAAACGAATGTATGTCTGTGTGTCCTGTATGCATTACTACACCGTTGATCCGATCGCCAAGAAATTTTAAGAAGTTATTGAGTACACTCTTGTGAAGGTTTCTAAGGTTTTATGTATAAAATTTTTTTTAAATTTCGCCCCCCTCCCCAAGATCCTCTTTATCTTTCGAATACTTTTCGCGCAACAACGCCCGACGGGTAAGTGCATTACTACAGATATAATCCTATCGTGCTGAAATTTTGCCGAGTAATAACTCAAGGCAGGAGAAAAGTTGTAGGCTAGTTTAAAATGATCTCAGGACCCATAAAGGTCCCAAAAAAGGGCCCTTAGGTGGTTCGCGGTACGTACCGGGTTTTGTGCAGTGGTTTCATTTTTTACTTTTTTAAATTATTTCAGCTCAAGATAGAGAGTTGGAATTTTTTATTATATGTCTGAAAGAATGAAGTTTTTAATTCTTTCAATTAATTATCCTTTTTACTTCGTAATTGACTGAAACTTGCGTTTTTGCTGCAGAAACACATATTTTTCTGTGAAATCAACAATACCATATTCGCTTGACAACCAGATTTCGGTCATTGCTGTTGGAATTCATATTGCTTAGTTGAGCCGATTAGGAATGCTAAGCATTGGGATTTGTGCAGCGGTTAATTATTTCGCTTTTTAAAACAACTTTAACTAAAGATAGAGAGTTGAAATTCATTTTATCGCATACCCGAAAGCATGATACTACTAAAATTAGTGGTATCTTGCCCGAAAGAATGAAGTTTCTCTCTTTTTCAATCGATTTTATTTTACGCATTTTCCTTGACAACCAAATAAACAAACAAAAATAACCTTAAATCAAATCTTAATTAACGAAAATGAAATTCGGAATAGCTACTCAACAAGTAAGTACTCTAATTATGTACTTAACTATAATGTTCTTTTAGCCTGGCTGTGCAGGTAGTATGATTGCAGTAAAGGGTTTCAAAAATTGTCTCTCTACTCTATATTATACGAGTTTTCCAAATTTCATTGTTTTTATTTTACCATGTTATTTTTTATCATTCTGTCAATTTTTCAGTCATTTGACTTATAATTATTGTTGTTCATGGGAGATATTGTCACATTGTTTACTTACTATTGTCTCACAATTGTGTAGATGCTCTGCAGAAGAAAATATTAATTTAATAAAATAATTACTTGAAATGTAGTCTGTCATCACAACTACTTACTAACTCCTCACCTCTTATATAGAGATTTTTGAAGGAAGTCTGATCCGGAGCAACGCCGGGTAATTCAGCTAGTTCTCAATAAAATTAAGCTTTCAATGTGTAATTAGTGTACCAAGGGTTTATGGTAGTTTCATCGAAAATTGACGCAATGTCACTTCAGTTTATTCTGCTGCTTTAGTAAACACATTCGGCAATAGAAAATGCTGTCATAATCAAAGTCGGATTGAGCAGGTTTTATTTAGTATTCATCTCAGTGACGATTGCTAAGGGTAAAAAAATGTATTGGTATCCTTAATAAAACTAAGCTTTCAATATGTAATTAGTATATCAAGAGTTAATAATAAGTTTATTCGGATTTTTCCCGCGTTGATTCATATTAACGGACAACAGTTTCCCTAACGTTACCAGATGTGACTGCGTCTAAAAAGAAAGAAGTATCAGGCGTGATATGGTGGACGTTCAGCATAATTAATCACAGAAATGGCAATTTTTCACTACATAAAGTTTAATACGACCATGGTTTCGATGCACTGCATCATCATCAGTTCATCACCAAAATCTTTGCCTGACGAGGAAAAGTTTCCCAAACCCTATGTGAAAGTGACGTTAGCGAAACTGTTATCCGTTAATATGAGTCAACGTGGGAAAAACCCGGATAAACTGACCTCATAATGAATCACAGAAATGGCAATTTTCCACTGGATAAAGTTTAATACGACCATGGTTTCGATGCACCGCATCTTCATCAAATGTTATTTACTGCGTAAAAACTTACGTCAACAGTAGATTAGGATTATTTTCGATGGCAGTAGTATTCAAAATGGGCGTTATATTATCAGAGAATTTAACATATTGATCAAGACATGGATGATGGTTTATTCACATAGGATTTGGAAAACTTTTCCTCGTCAGACAAGGATTTTGGTGATGACCTGATGATGATGCAGTGCATTGAAACCATGGTCGTACTAAACTTTATCTAGTGGAAAATAGCCATTTCTGTGATTCATTATGCTGAACTTCCACCATATCACGCCTGATACTTCTCTTTTTATAAACTGACCTCAATAAACCACCGCGGAAGCCTTCGTACCAAGGGTTAATAGTAGTTTCATCGAAAAATGACTCAATGTTACTTCATTTTTTCTGGCTAATTATGGAAATATATGTCTCGCATTGTACATGTACCATTAAACCATTCATTTCTAGGCTATTTTATTTTCAAATTGAACATGACATTTCTGTGCTTGAGCCGATAATTGGGAATCCTTGGAGAAAAATAGGCTTGCTCTATCTAATGTATAAATTCCACATTCTTGAAAAAACTGTTTTTAAGATGCAGAATATCCTTTTACGACATGCAAAACATTCTTAAGTAGAAAAATTCAGCATTTTTGGAATACGCGGCCTAAGGTGTCGCTTTGCCTTGCTGTCGTTCCAGGTACTTCTGCTCCATGCTTTCGGGGTAGAAATTGCCTTTCTGACGCATTCCATGTATAATACTGCGGAAAATTTGGATATAACAGTGTCTTTGCAAAAGGGTCTTCCATGCGTAATTTGAAAAAAGCTGTAAGTGTTGTATGTGGTGAATCAGCTGATACTTGTACTGCGCTTTTGGCTGTGAATGCAACTCTTTGGCCGTTTTCAAGATGCACAGCCAGGTCGGGAGGCGTTCATGTATTGGAAATCTGAAAATCCTCCAAAATACTTCGTTACTTGAAATGTACCATCCATGTACCATTTGATAGTTTGCTATTTCGTCGTTCTGATTGAAGACTCCAAAAATTGCCATGCTGCTGTCCTTGTTGACATATTTGCAGATGTATTTAATTGACGTCACGGAGTTGCAATACTCAACATTTATGTGAGCTTGGAACATTTTCGATAGCAGAGGAGCGTATGGTACAACCCATCTATTGTCGATCTGAGCTTGTCTTTGCCTGATGTTGACTACTGCTACTTGACTGCCATCTTCAGGTCTGCGTCTTTTCTATGCTGAGTAACCGTCATGTCCGATTTGAGTTTCTTATAAGAAAGCCCAGGGATATTTTTTTGTGCATTGACCATCTTTCATACATGGGGACGCTGGGTTCAATGATCCGCATGGACAGTGAACCATGCTTGCACTGATTGTTTCAAATAGAACAGGGTCTGATGTTTTATTCGGGATTTCTGCTGATGTTATCTTGTCGATCTGATCAGGATGAATTTTTTCTTTGCCATTCAAATATGAATGTGGGCATTTGGCAAATCCATTTTTTGCCACTCAATGGAATACATGAAGCATCGAGTGTCATCATATAGTTGAAATTTTACCATTTCGTCCATCAACTTCTTTTCTGTTTGAATATTTTTGCTATTAAAACGTTTCTGTCTCCTGCAGTTTGCCCAGGAACCAAGAGAGACTTAATTTCGTTCCATTTAGGATTACATGTAAATGTATAAACGAATCCGAGGCCATAAATGCGTTACGTATGTCATAGCGACTTGTGTGTACTCGTGCATATGCCTTGGGCTGCCGGTAATTGTAGCTGTCAGAATTGTCATCTTCCCAATGTTTCCAGCATTTCCATCTCTAGCTATCGCGTTCCGTAGGTGAACGTACTCTTCAGAACGCAGGTTTTCTGTTCAATTTCAAAAAAAGAAGACGCTCACTTTCAGTTTTTCCATCCACCACAAAATTCCGATATATCGTTGAGATTACACATACAGAACATATGTGGCGCCGCATTAGAGAAACTAGGTTTTGTCAAACCTATAATAGGAAGGTCCTCGGATGAAAAAGTCAAAGAGAGATACTACTTCGCTCTGGTTAGGCCACACTTCGAATGCGCCGCGAGCATTAGGGACCCTGGTCATAAAAATTTAACCAAAAAAATGAATAAAATATAAAGGAAAGCAGCGCGCTTCGTTAAAAACTGCTACGAGCATACATATTGTGTCTCACAACTTTTAGAGGGATTAAGTTGGGAGCCCCTAGAGACTCAGAGGCCACACACTAGGCTTAGGTTGCTTGATAAATTCAGAATTGATATTTGTCAGCGCGACACAGAGAATATTATCTTGACTGCTCACTACATCTTTAGGTCTGACATATGCGATAAATGAGAGAGATGCACTGCCGAACAGATAGGTACAAAAAAGTCGTCCTTTACGCGAAACAATAAGTGACCACAGTAAAAATTGAGCTCCATTAAATACACTCCTATAATATATGTCAACATTTCATCTCCAAAAATAACACATCTACACGGCTGGTTACCTAACACCCCCTGCCACACGCCCATGCGGCGGCTCACATGTTATTATGTGGATATAGCTGTAGAAACTGTTGGAACAATTGATTGCAAAATAATATGAGGACCCCAGAAGTCAAGGGGTCTAAATAACAAAATCGTTGTTTTGAGAAAACTTAAGTCAAAGTCGAAAATGTTTGGTACAGCCCACTAAGTGGTTATGAGGCATTACCCTAGATAGCAGCACCAGTCAAGAAAATCACTTGAATCCCTTTACCACCTAAAAGATTTATATTTTCACATTCCATTCCTGTACCTAACATATTTTTTTCAAAAATGTCGCTTTGACTTCTGGGGTTCACATATGTGATTTTGCACAGTCCTCACCATAATTTGATAGGCGTAGAAATGGCAGAACCTTTTTTAATTGGTCAGTGATTTTGTCTTGGGGTCAACTTGTTCAGCGTTGAGGTTATACCCGTCCTCTCCCTCCCAGAACAGCAATGGATATTGAAGAGCGTCGTAAGATCGATGGGTTTCAGACATACGCTGTAATGCGCTACCTCGTTTGTGAAGAATGATGTCTCTCCTATCGAATTCATTTCCAACGATGATTATCGCAACTTCATACAATGTCGGGGAATTGAAGCTTCGTTCATGTTCACCGGCTGGCGTCTTGTCTGCTTTTATGACAATTTTTAAGTCATCGTTTGGCATCTATTTGAGAATGTGTTAAAAAATTCGTACTAAATGATTTTTCTCGTGGAGCATCTCTTGCAATGCTGCAACAATTCAGCCAAGCCAAGTTCAGCCGAGCAAGCGCTAAGCTAGCACAAAGCGCTACTCGGACTGACCGCTTCGCTAACGAGTTCGCTGAATCCAGCGGACGCTACTGTTAACAACGAAATTTTTATATGCTCGCGAAATCAGCGGTGATACCTGATTGGTTGTTAAGGTGTGTTTCGAGCAGACAAGTTTCTGCTGAAATATTTAAAAATAACTCCGAAGGCAAAATCAAGCAATTAATCAATGCATAATGACAGAAAACAAAGTTAACTAACCTTGAATTCTGTCATGAAGGAAAGAAATATCAGACAAAGATATCTTCGGCGTTGCTTCCTTTGATGGAGTCCGGTAATCTTGCATTTTTTCGTCTGCTAATAAAATTTTCCCGTGAAGCTCCCGGTTGGACTAGGTTGTATAACTCTCGTTAATGTTTTGTTTAATGTAATGTAAAAAATAAGTTTTGTCAATCAAAATGTTCTCATTATCATCATCTTCCAACTCGTTGAATAAAATATTAGCTACGATTTCAATTTCATAAGCGTGAATTGATCCATGTGAAACTGTTTTCAAATATGCACGGTGTTATGATGTCGTTCCAGTGGCAACAGCAGAGCATTCACTCGAACCTAGCATGAATACATCAGCGCCGCTCCCTTAAATAGCTTAGCGCTTGCTTGGCTGAACGCACCCAATGTCACGGTCAACGCCTCCGACGTTTTTACACCGTTGGTCAATCTCAGCATCCTGTGGATCCTGATTGAGCTCAGGTAACATTGACCCTGCTCGGTGATATATTTGGCCCTGAATATTAAACTTTGGCATGCATCCCGCATCTTGCACGCTTTTGGTTGCTCCGAAAGATGTCATCTGAAAGCAGGAACTATACTTGCGTATATCCTGCATGAAAAGTTTCGACTGTGGCGTTGTTCCACACGTCAAACTTCTCAGTGGTTCTGGAGGTTCTCGCAATGATGGCAGAGACACTTTCCCATTGCAGTAGCACATTCCTGCAGGTTCATTAGAACATTTTCTAGCGTCACAATTATGGCAAATCGAATCCATATCATCAATGATTATATTTGCATTAATGATAATACACTTCAGATTTGTAATTGAACGTTGCTTTCTGCAAATCGACTTCCAACCTTCGCCTCGAGTTAAGAATTACCGTGCAATTACTTTCCATTCCAGTGGAGTGTTGCCGTACAGTTTCGCGATTCGTGAGCCCATCATTCCTCTCTCCTTGCCGTAGTCCATCTTCAATTTGCACGTCTGACTGATTTCTGCGCAAAGCTGCCATTCTGTCTCGCTGGTCAGATAGTCTCGCCTCATTTGCTGCATAGTTTGGCTATTTCTTAATGTATACGATCTCTTGACCGCAGAATACCTTCCATCAATCGAAGCCTTTCTTTTTTGAGCCATGTTTGAATTTTGTTGTGAAAATAAAGGTTTTTAGCGGACCATGGCAACGGCTGTTTTCAATAATCGATTCACGTGATCGAAACTATCTATAGCAATCGAATTTACCAATAAATATCAATATAATAAAATGTATTTTTTACTCTTTCTCTCTCTCTTCTTCCTCTTCTCTCTTTTTTGTAACCACTAATAATTCTGTACATCTTGAGACTTTTTTTTCTATTAATTTTCCTTTAGTAGGATTAAATCATCCATACTTGAATGGATTGAATAGAAAAAAATTGATAGATAAGTGGATGTATCTAAAATAGTAGAGTTGTCAGAGAGCTGTAGAGCTGTATTAGTTTCTTCACTGATTTTTAAACGTTTTATCGAAAATTTCAAATAATTTTTGTTTGTTGCTATCGCTTTTTGCATGGTTCATTTTTCAGTGGCCCCAACACAGGATTATCCTTAGGGGTTATCTATTCTAATGCCACTCTGTAATTCCTGGAAAGGAATTAAATTATTATAATATAAAAAAGTAATTTTTTTGTTTAAAGGTAAATAAATAAATTCATTTGTGATTATTATATTTATGAATGGTTAATGACCAGAAAAAGAAGCATAAATATTCCTTTGTTAGTTGTAATTTTTTTGTAACCCATCCATCCATTTGAGGGAAATTACAGCATGTAGCTATTTCGTAAAAATAAATTTATTATTTATTATTTTAATGGAATCTATAGATTCTTCTATTTCAATTGATACGTTTTGGGCCTATATTTACCATGTATCCATATGAGGTTTGACTTCAACAATGCTATCGGTCGTCAGGGTACAGCTTGCCAAAAACGCTGAATTTTCAGCAATTTTATGAATGTTTTGTGCCGAATGTTCGGCACCAATTTGGCCATAATTTTACCGCGGACATTTTCGCTCGTGGACATCGTCGCAAGCCGGACATAACGCGAGATGTTCTACGTGAGGTAGGGAAATTTCAAAGTGCGCACTGTCGGCGATATTGCGCATTGTCGGCGATATTTCGCGACAAGAACAAGGTGCTATACTTTTATAGTGAATTCGCATCTGGCGTCCTCTTTTCGGAACTTATTGTTAGTGGCAATAGTGCTCCTCTACGCCGCCGTCTCAACCAATGGCTGGATGAACAGTTCCCCTACTTCCCCCTTCTCCACTGATCCAGAGCTACCTCCCCTTCTTTTGACTGCGCTGACCGGACGTTTCATCGCAGCGGCCCTCTCCTCTTCCAGCCACCGAAGTGTGTACCTCGTCAGCAGGCATCGTTCGTCAAGTTTCGGCAGCTAGCCTGCGGGCCTCATTGTCGTGTAATCATAATTGTAATGGAGTATATTAAATAGAGTGTGACGGTTGGAAATCAATCCGTTTTGGTCATTTTTGGCTCCTTTCCCACTGTGTCAATTCGTTTTTCCACGACCTTTCTCTCAGTTTTTTCAAAACTTAAAGTAAATCAGTTCAAAAACAAAAATCGATTGTAAGAACTAGAATTATTTTTAATATTGCTGTTTTCAGGCATTCTCGTCGCGTGTTTAGTTTTTCTGGCTACAGTTTCTCCCCTCTTCCTGGGGGCGTCTTCATTTCATAGACTCCTTCATACATTACAAATGATCTAATAATAAACAGAACCAAAGAAAGACCTAAAGCAAAGCCAGCTGCATATGTCACAATTCCATACATCGCAGGGGCGGCACAATAGATTAGTAGGCTCCTTCGGAAGCATGGTATAGTGACGAGATTCTCAAACTCGAAGAAAATTGGAGATATCATCCCAAAACCCAAGGACAAAATTCCCGCTGTAATGTATGAAGGAGTCTATGAAATAAAATTTAGATGTGGTAAATCCTACATCGGCCAAACGGGGAGAACAATTCAATGTAGAATTAAAGAGCACCAGAGGGCCACCGAAAAGAAGAGATTCAGCCCCTCCGCAGTTGCAGAGCATGCGTGGTTCGAGCCAGGACATCAGATTGCCTTTGACCAAGTGAGGGTACTCTCAAGGGAAAATCGTTATTTTCCCAGGCTGATCAGAGAAGCAGTAGAGCTGGTTAAATATCCATCAAATTTCAATCGGGAGGATGGATACCCACTTGCCTCAACCTGGGAGAGAGTGGTCGGACCACAGCGAGGAGCGGGCAATGGAGACACCCTATGGTCCTAGATGTACTAGCAACGAAATACATAACAACGGGAAATAAATAATAACAATAATTACAAAATGTCCAACGGACCTGAAGACGCCCCCAGGAAGAGGGGAGAAACTGTAGTCAGAAAAACTGCACACTCGACGAGAATACCTGAAAACAGCAATATTAACAAGTATATGAGTCGCGGAAGCCTTCAAAGAAAAGAATTATTTTTATTTCCAATCCTCTTCGTTGCGACTTTGTACGACCATTATTTCTAATTTAAATATGCAAAATAAAAAGATCTGCATGCCAGAAAAACGAAATTTACATGTAGTTCTTATGGAAACGCTTTTACTCATCGGGAGTCAAAACGGAGATCATTAGGCAAACGAAATGTCGCCACAAAACTTTTGAGTGACATAATGAACCATTTTACAAAGTTTTCCGTCATTCCGTGCAGTGGTTTGCTAGTTATAAGTGACCGCACAATCACAATTTCTTTTTTATAGACAAGAAGAACAAGGAAGGTGAATAATAATGATTAACAACAATTATTATAAATACAATATATCCTGAAAAGCCGTGACACTTCAAAATTTTCCTAAATAAAATGCTCCGTGCTCTGCTAAAACTCAGCAAATCGGTCAACTTGAAGGAGGTACGATCCTACCGTAAACTACTGACCCTTAAAAATTACTTATACATACATACATACCAATCACGCCGTTCCCTTCCGGGGTAGGCATAGTCACAGAGTTTCACTCACAAACACACATTTGCACACCTAACTCTGCTTCAATAATTTCCTCCATTCTGACCTATGCTTGCAAACCTCTTTTACCTAATTTACCCCCATACACTGCTTTATGCACGCCCTCCTGCTTTTAAGACTCCTAATATTCCTCCTCCTAAGAATTTCCTCAACCACATTCAACCACAACTTTCTCGGCCTACATCTACCTTTCGCACCATTCATTTCACTCTCATATATCTGTTTCGTTATTCGACTCTCACCCACTCTCTCAAGATAGCCAAACCAATGAAGCACACTCCATTCATATATGTCCATTAGCATTTGAGCATCTAACCCACATTACTTTATTACCCGCTCATTCCTTACCCTATCCATCCTACTTTTGCCACAAAAACGCCTCAGATAACTCACACCCACGGCGTTTAGTTCACTCTTATGTCTATCCTGACATACCCATATTTCACTACCGTACAACAAAGTGAGAAGTACACTTCTGTACACGGTGAATCTCGCTTCCTTAGACAGGCACCTTGACACATGCAACCTACCACTTTCGTTCCAGCATTCGCACGTCTCTTTATCTCCTCATCTATTCTTCCATCTTTCGCATACATCTTACCTAACTACACAAAATCATCCACTTGTTTAATTACTTCACCATTCGCCCTCATCATACAGTTATTCTCCCCATTCTCCTTATCAAAAACTACTACTTTAGTCTTACACGCATTTACCCTCAATTCCATTATCTCTGTTGATTCACAAAACTTATCAGGGAGGATTTGTAATCCCTGTTGGCTCTCTGAGATCAAAACAGCATCATCCGCATATGGTAGAACTCGCGCGTTTACATTTCCAATCACAACACCGCCGTTTTCGCTACATGTTCCTCTAACACATTTATCCATAAATACATTTAAAAAATACTTATAATTCATATTTTTTAAACCCGTTTGCCAAATACTTATAGCCCCCTTCCTGTCTACTATCTGGAATTAGCCCATTAATCCCACCACATATACTCTGGCTCAACATATTACTCTTCTATGAATCTTTCCTATGGCTAACGTCTCTTAAAGGTTAAGTCTTGGTAAATACTAAGTGAAAAGCTCTCTCGAAAAAAATAAAAAAAAACATAAAAAAAGAAAAGACGAAAATAAAAAAGTGAAACGGCTTTATCAAATAATAATAAAAAAGAATGCAGAAAGGAAAAATAAATGGTTTAAAAGGAAAAATATTCAAAGATGATAATGTGTAAATAGATTGTACTTAATGTTTTTTGTAATCTACGTTATTCTCATTACTCCCATTTTGTATATCACCTCTCTTATAATTAATTTTTTTATGGTAATAATTGTTCATTTTCTAATTTCACCCAGACAACACTTCACACGCCAATATAAATTTCCAAATATGCACTATTTTGACAAAAACCCGTTGTGTTGAGCTCCACTCACGGGTATGGTCCAGTCATCGTGCCCTCGGCGCAGCCATTCACTTCAATCTCTGACGAATAATGTAATTTCCATAATTCTATGCTGCGATTCCCGAGGAGTTTTGAAGATATCGATTAAATAGTTACTTGTTATAAAAATTATGGCTATCGACAGTTTTTGCCATCTTATTTTTATGTCAAGAATTTCGATGAATTGAAAAAACACTGAGAAGACACAACGCGACATGCGGCAACGGACTTCGTAAATTCCACCGTTGACGAGAGATGGCACGCCCGGCGACTTGCAAGTCTTTGCCCTCGTACTCAGCCATGTCCTCTGATACAATAGTACGATTCTCGACATGCTGTCCACCATAAAAATGAAAAAGTTCAGTAAACCAACTTGCTTCTTCATTTGGTATGGTTATTCATCATTTTAACCATGTCAGGCAAAATTTTGGCAAAAAAGTTGCTGATTAAAAATAATTGGTAAAACTACAAAATTGCCAGTCATAAGCAATCTCTAAAAAACATTCAATATTGATCATCTCCTTATGGGGGCTCACTACCTCAGCTAAAATCGCCTCTGCAGACCACTTTTATTTTAATTGTCACCCTATTATCTTTTTTGTGTAGGAAGTTTGTTTTCACATTTTTGATAGGAAAGAATGTATCTGAGCTTTCATTGAGATACATTGTTCACTTCACTAGACATATTAATGATAATTAGAGTTTTCAGTGACCTTTTTCAGTCATTTTTCAGACCTCTTCATTGCCCTTTTTATTCACTAAAAGAAACATATCACGTAGTAAGATCACATAATGGTCTTTGGTATTTAATTTGGTGTCATCTACTTTATTATGCTTGTCACTATAAGGCCTCAGACTTTAAAATGCTAACGCATGTTTCGTGTTTTTTCGCGATCTAGTCACGGCATATGGCCGACTGCCCCCACCTCCTCTGCCGTCACCCCCTCCTCTAACTACTCCCCCCCTCGACAAGAAGATTAGGACTTTCCCATTCCACTCAGGTCTCGGAGGGGAGAAGCCAGTCGAGGAGAATCTGAAAAGTAGTGAGCCCCCTTAAGATGGATTCGTAAAATTTCTATTTTAATTAAATGATATATAGTATCGAAGGAGTTGATAGTCAGTTGAAAAAGAATTTCCCCTTCTTACGACGGTTTTAATAATCACTGAATAATCTATTATGTCTTGAAAGCCAAGCAGAACATTTTCTCACGCCATTATAGCTTATGTAAAGAAAGTTTTATCCCTAAATAATCACAAAAAAATTATTACTGATGAAATAACCGTTTAGGTTCCGTCGAAGAATGATTAAAGCTGTACTGTAGCATGATGAAACCGGTTTTAATTAGTCCGTATGCCTCCCCAATGTTGAAGCACAAAATAAATCGATTCTTGCAACGAATCCGGAAAATATGTTCAATGCCTTATTTTTACAAATGATTCGGTTGGATAGTGTTTATTTAGTTATTCCATATTCGAGCATACATATCCCCATCAGTAGCTATTGTTAAAATATTTATCTTTGCAAAAACTACTACTTATAATAGTAACTATCACGTATCCCCATCTGTAGCTATTGTTAAAATATTTATCTTTGAAAAAACTACTACTAGTAATAGTAACTATCACACTACCCGTAATGTTGTATGATATTGCAAATTGTTGTCTACAGAAAGCCACCATTTCGTAAATAAGTAATTGTACTACGTGTGTGTGTGATTGGCATGTTGAGTTTCTCTTTTTGAATACACATTGTCTGCATAAATATTTTAGTTTTATTATAATTATGATAAAACCATTTATTAGAATAAAAAACAAGCATTTTTGCAGTTTGAGTAGGCAATGATAGTTTTTGTATGGTCTCAGCCATTTATCGACGTACCATTGAAGCTATAAACCTCCCTATACCGCATCAACTATTATGTTTTCAAACATTTTGGCGTCAAATTCGCGTTGTGTTATTTAAGATAGACCGGGCGAGATAGATCCCTAGTCATAAAAGAGACCATATTCCAATATATATGTTTTATATATATGAATTTATACGTTTCAATTTCACCAGCTGTAGGACACATCAATTAGATTTTGCATTATTAATAGTGCAATAATATGGTTTCATATGACAGAAATTGTAAGTAATTTAATGAAAATATCTCAATAAGTCTTTCACTTGACTCATTTTTTTCGCGTGGTGGGTTTGAAACTCCTTCAAAACGGAAGGATTTTTGTCATACCCAAGAACCTATTGCGGCGACAATATGATTAATTTTCAAATATAGTTGAGAAAACATACAAACTACTCACTGTTAGTTTTTTCACGACATCTAAGAGTTATAAATATCTCATTTTGTAAATAATGTCTCTATGGAGTGCATACATGTATCTATCATTTCCCATGTAAAAGGGCTGGTATTTTTTGGCAAATATCTCCGAAAGTAATCTGGTAAGGGGTTGCATTTTTGGCGTCATTAGAAGGGTGAGATATTTTTCTTTAAAATGACACCAAATTCATTGATTACTAAGTAAAATGATATTTCGCTCAAACTACCTTAAAACCGATGAATTCCAATTTTAGGTCGAGATATGGATATTTTCGTGTTTCGGCCTCGTAGTCGGGATTCCGCTCCTGCGTGAAATGTCCCTCTCCACATGGAATGTGAGCCTATTGACTGAAATGAAGTCTTGAACAGTTATCACTCGAAGTGCTGCTCGAGGTATCATGTCCTCCCCAAGAATGTCGTTTAAAAACGTGAATGTGAACATTTGGGCGAAACGAGGAAGTCAAAGAGGTGTGCTTATGCGACTTCGAGCGTGGGATGACGTAGCGTCATTCTTTTATTTCTCTCATTTCCCCCTCAAGAAGCGGGATCTCTCGGATGTAACGCACACTCGGTGTTGTTTGTGAATGAAGAATTCATACTCGCATAAGGCCGTTGGCGTCGCGTGCGGGAGGGCGGATGTCTGGCGGGAAGTGTGCGGGTAGATGCCGGGCGGGATATGATTGATGAGCCTTATTGACTTCCGAAGGAGGGAGCGAGGGCGTAACTTCGAGAGGGATAGGGGGAGGGGTTCTAGGCTCGTGTGTTGGATGGGGGAATAACCCCGACACTGGATTGCCCTAAGGGTGGGGAAAAGTACGAGCAAACACAATTGCGACCCTAATGGCTATGTCGCACGGCGCTTCCGGTCTCTCTCGTCCGGTGGCCGAATTCCAAATCGCTGGCTTGTCAAATCAACGGCGTTGACGAATGGATTTCCAAGGCTTTTCCATCAGGGGACTGTTGAGCGGCGTATTGTTACCTGCACCACTCATATTCCAATTAAGAACTTTCGATTTGGGGAAATAGGTTCGGGTCTTATTAGTCAATGGATTTGCTGCAAACACGGGACACGGATCATCCTTTGTCCCCGCTCGATTTGAACCACTGTGGATATTCGATTCTAAGTACATACTCTTCACTCCTTCAAAAAAATATATCACCCACATGGGTGTCTTCCAGGAACTGGGATTTACGATCCCGGAATAGGAGTGAATATTTAATGGTGGTCTGAGTTTTTTCTCCTGCTCGTTCATTTTCACGATAGCAGAAGGGATGGTAAATTTATCCACCTCCATAAATTAAAATCTCTGATGAAGTATTAATACTGGTTATATGTTATTATACTGAACATGCATGTATTTTTATGCCTTTTGATATGATCAGGAATGAAACTTATCCGCGGTATTCACACTCATTATAAGTAAATTCATTTGGTATTTTTCATTGAAACAATTTCTTCTTGCGCTGATGAAGTAATATTCTATATTAATAACAAGGTAAAAGGAAGGTGTAAAATGGTAGTTATTTTCAGTAAATGTAGATAGGTACAACTCAATATTTTTATAATAATGGCGTGTCATTAGCTTTTTTAAAGTATCCTCTTAAAATTAAGGTAGTCCGAGCGAGATAGACCCTAGTCAAAATTGAGACCATATTCGAATTATACGTTTTAATTACCCCAGCTGTAGGACACATCAATTAAATATTGCATTATTAATGATGCAATTATATAGTTTTACATGAAAGAAATTGTAAGTGATTAA
The DNA here is from genome assembly GCA_963169105.1 of Ceriagrion tenellum. Taxonomy (NCBI): domain Eukaryota; kingdom Metazoa; phylum Arthropoda; class Insecta; order Odonata; family Coenagrionidae; genus Ceriagrion; species Ceriagrion tenellum. The sequence goes on from OY720644.1 coordinate 98,698,875, forward strand.
ATGAAAATATCTAAATAAATCTTTAACTTGACTCATTTTTTTCGCGCGGTGCGTTTGAAACTCCTTCAAAACGGAAGGTTTTTTGAGATACCCAAGGACCTACTGCGGTGGCAATATGATTAATTTTCAAATATAGTTGAGAAAACATATAAAACACACGCTGTTAGTTTTTTTACGACATCTAAGCGTTAGAAATATCTTATTTTGTAAATAATATCTCTCTGGAGTACATACACGTACCATTTCCCATATAAAAGGGCTGGTATTTTTTGGGAAATGTCTCCGGAAGTAAATTGGTAAGGAATTGCATTTTTGGCGTCATTAGAAGGGTGAGATATTTTTCTTTAAAATGACACCAAATTCATTGATTACTAAGTAAAATGATATTTCGCTCCAACTACCTTAAATTTACACGTCATATTATCTCCTTGGATATCCAGTATAAAACAAGCACGTAAATATTTTTAAGTTTCTAAGTGAGCCTTAAACGCCGTAAAGCACATTTTTTAATGCAGCAGAAGCCTCCAGCGCCGGAAGAGGCTCAGAAATGGGGTTCTTCAACTAGTCAAGTACTATAACGAAGAGCGTGTCCTCGGTTAGGGTAAAATTTGTGTGCCGGGATATAGGCATCTTCCCTGAATAAAGGTATCCAATTCCATAGGCCCTGTATCTAAATCTATAGTTAAATATTTCCTCGGTATGAAAATTAAAGTTTATATGTTAATCCATTGTTATTTTTGGCCGAATCTTTTCAATATTTGCTGGATCCTATCTGTTACGGTATTATTTGTTATTATATATTATCTGTTAACAAAATAAAAAAGGCCGTCTGCTCAAGAGATCTTAGTTTAAGTGTAAAAATTAGGTTGTTAAGGTGTTATGTATTTTCAACTCTTATATATGGAATGGAAGCTTAGACTCTGAAGAAAAGAGAAATAAATAGACTAGAAGCATTTGAAATGTGGGCATACCGAAGAGTCCTTCGTATCAGTCGGATGTCGAGGACCACAAATAAAAATGTCCTAGCAAGAATGGGAAAAAGTAAAGAAGTGCTAAATACAATGAAAGTAAGGAAGTTACAATACTTAGGGCACATTATGAGAGGAGGAAAATATAACCTGTTGCAAATAATTCTACAGGGGAAGATGTGTGGCATAAGAAACAGAGGAAGAAGGCGTACATCCTGGCTAGACAACTTAAACTCGTGGTACAGTTGCTCAGCCATAGAGCTGCTGAGATCGGCGCAGTGAAGATCTAGTGTGCCCATGATGACTGCCAACCTTCTGAAAGGAGACGACACATGAAGAAGAAGATCTATTACGGTAGACTTAGCAGATTAGACAGCGGAAGTCATAGATTTTAAATGTCATTTTTTCAACGTAACCACCATAAGGGACCATAGTAGTTGTGACAGATCGATTCAATGAAACTCTCACACTTACTAGGTAGAATAGAATTTGCTCTTGTTTAAATGACACATCATGATAGACAACTCGCCACACTTAAAATGTCTGAAAAGATTCTTTTGTTTTCTGGATCATTATGTCTTTTTTAGTATTAAATATGCTCTTAGCATTATTAATACAAACTTAAATTATATCTTAACATGGGTACTTCCTGTGAGCATTTTTCCCTACGTAGAAATCTCCTAGATTCTGGTTCAGCCGCACATTGTTTTCGGCTCTGCGTTTAGTCTGACACAAGAGGTTTGGAGAACGATAGAGGGTCTGATTTGAACTGTGATGAGTGCTGTATGCCTGGTGTGGAATTGTCTCGTGCCACACATCCTAGTTACTGCTTACACGGTACTTCGTAGATAAACATGTTGATAACGCTCATGCGAACATTATGATGTATTGTACAAAACTCGAGCTCTTGGTTTACGTTAATTTGTGTAAAAAGTTACGATATTTGCGGTTTAAGCACGCCAGGAATTACAATTCCATTGTTATATGTATGTCATCCTTGGGATCCTCCGAGAGTATTCTTCCAATTATTTTATAGTGTGTTGTTTCCTGGAGGTTGTCGTATTTCACAATGCGCCGAATTAGTTAGCCTCTTTTTGTTGCTAAACTTCTATACAACGTCTAACATTTTTAGCACTCCGTAGGTATTGTTCTGTTGTGATTCAGTCCGTTTATTTGATCTCATCTCATTTCTTCGTAAAATTTAAATTTTCATGGAGGCCTAATTTTTTCTGCTAAAGTTATCATTTATGCTTCACTAAGATATGAGAGAAGCGATTAAATTTGAAATTCGAAATGTGAGCTCAGAAGGAGAATTGAGAGAAAAAATGTAAATTTATATCTTATCCAGTAACCCTTGCAACTGATCTATTACCATCATCTAAATTCTGACACTAGAGATAAATTCACCGATATTACTGCAACCCAATACTGTTACTGCACTACTGTTTTGTTGATCCAATTTTTGATGCTTCAATATCTAAAGCTGTTTTGCAGTTTGCCACTCAATGACATGGACTTTTGAGACTTCAGTGTGAAGAAGAGTTGGTCTGGGTGGAATGGAGGAGAAAAAATTTTAAAGAAATAAGGGCGTATTGATCTGAAAATGAATTCAGGGTGAAGATTTAACCGACATGATGTCGGCAGCAAAAATAAATGAGTCTCCAATGGCCGTAAAAAATGGCACTACTCGTCAAACATGCAACCACACAACACTTACTATGTTGGTTTGCGGGAATGGGGATTCCACAGCAGGGACCAACCACAGCCTCTCTACCAGAATACCCTCCTGTGATGGATTACGGGAATGTTACTTCCTCGCCAGTGACCACCACAGACACACACACATTCAACCCAGTTGGGATCCTTTTCGAGGGCTAATGGGACCCGGATAAGGATGCCTGGGTTTTAACCTGATATCCTTCATAGGGCTAATGGGACCCTTCTAAGGATGCCTGTCCATTACCATAATCACACTCACAAGCACTCAAATCACTCACTCACACACACAGACGGGCCCAACTTCTGGGAAAAATCGCTCAAAAAGAGCGTGGTCAAAATATAAACACAAAGACAAACGAGGGAACTCCGATATGATGCCGGAGTTAGTTTTACTTTGACAATTGTCATAAGTCTCCCAGGTGTACAAAAATGATCATTCTATTCGTTAGACGTAATATCGAGGTATTTCCCTGAAAGTACTCTTCACATTGTATCAAAGTAGGGATTGAAATCCTCTCTGAAAAATCTTCGCCTCTGCCGAAAAGTGATTCGTTGCGCCCGTGCACAGTAAATGATAACCCGCTCCGGTCTAGCTGCTCCACCAGACCAATCTCCTTAATGGTTGGCGAAGAAGATATTAAATAAATCGGTAAGGATGAATGGGTAATGACCGTAAAATTCAAAATTTTTGACAAACAAAAAAATGAACAAATTTGGTGACTACTAAACGGAGTTTGCTCCTGCACAGTAATAAGCATTTTCTTGCTGCTGGTAATGTAAGTACTTGCAAAAATCACGCTTAAATTCTGTCAGTGAAGACGGTTATTGCTCATTAATTTTGAAACACTTGAATAAATACGAAGCCAGAAGATCTGAACAGAAAACAACTGATGGAATGTGCTAGAAGAGAAAAACGACGGGAGGAACTCGATAGGATCCTACGACAATCTTTCCTCTCTTGAATCTTTAAATAAATATATTCGCTGCATCATCTGTAGCATTCCCACCTAAAGCACGTAGACTTGGATTCAAATCTGGATCCAGGCAACTGATTTATTCACAGTGAATCTCTTATATTTATTCATCAGTCAACACAGTTTGTCATGACTTGGTTCTAAGTGGCCTCTCCGCAATATTTTCCTTACATTTCAAATATTGGTTGTAATTCAAGAGGCTGGGTCCTTTGTTTAGTGTTTATCCAGCCTGTGACGAGAACACCATGCCCGAGACACGATCAAAGGAAGGCATGTTGGTACTTGAGACAATACGATGAGGATTTTGTTCGATGTCCCGCACCCTTAAATTTAAATTGAGCCCGGGGAGTCGAAGGAAGGGAAATTTGGAGTGAAGAAGGGGTGCATAAATACTCTTCATTTGATGTCTTTGATCTCTTTCCTCAGGATTCGAATTTGCATGACACGGAGCGAGGGGCTGGCCAAGAAAAACTAAAACTAGGGAAATAAAGGCAAAACGTTTTCGAAGTGGAAGACAGCCCCTTGCCCTGAGGTTACGGAGAGAAATGATCCAAGATTTCCATGGTGTGGGGAGGGGGGGGGGAACTAGGGAGGATTATGGGAATGGAGGACGTTTCAGCGCAGTGCTTGCTGGGGTTCCGTGAAAGGCCTCTTTTAAACTCGATTTGGCCTGGGAACCCACAATATCCATCGGCAACTATCAGATTAGTCGCTATATCCATTGAACACACAGTGGCCGACGGAAAATTTTCTCCACGTCACTCAAAGCATTGAAGTGCATTGAGATCGCCATTTGTGGAATATTGACTTCCAATGTTGTAAGATATGGGGTAATGGTGAATCATGCATGTAACAAGATGACTTGGGATGCTTAAATTATTGAGAGAAAGGGCAAATGGTGCTTTCCAACATCCTCGCGCAGATTAACACACATCGCAACAGATAGCAACAACGAGCGCCCGTTGAAACAGGCTTTTGGAACGCATCTTCGCTTGCGTTCCCAAGGTGACCGAGCAATTGCGGAGACCATAAGTTTTCATGTATATTCATGATTTTATCACCTTGTTTCCTATGTATATCAATTCATAAAATATATAATATTTGGGCAAATTTTATCACAATTACATCAGAATAGAATATACAACCATTTTACGTGATGATGTTTTGATACTTTGTGATAGGCAAAATTATAACTTTAATAAGAAAAAATATTGGGTTGGTAATTGTTTTTTGAGAGATCATATCATTTAACTAGCGAGGTGTTTCGGTATCTACAATTACATTTAATTTCCCCGGCATCACTAGAGCCGTCTGCTAGCAAAGTTTAAACTGAGGTCCGGATGAGTTTCCATCTGCGCTGCACAAATAACGTCACGGAGACAATTCGGAATCACCGGAATAGCTTTCAATAGATGAGCGCAGCTGGGAAGCACCCATAGCATGATAGCTGACTAGGGGTAGTAAAAGAATGACTGGAAAACTGCTTGCCGTGATGGAAACACCGATTTCTGATCATTCAGACTGAATCGCCGAAGATAAGCGTCGTTGAGCTCGGCTGAAAGTTAGAAGGGTGATCGTCTTACATATTTGTTTTAAGTGCTGTTTCCTCTGTCTGTTGGTGGCAGACAGTGTGCACGCGCTGACCTCAGCCGTCGAACTCGTAAATATTAAATACTAGCTGACCCGGTGAACTTCGTACCGCCTCAGAATCAATAAATGTTGTGTTTACTTATAAGCTGAGTTAAATTCAGTTTTTTATCAAGATAAAATGAATACTCAAACTGAATTAAGTTCAATTAATGTACAAAAATCAAAATGAAAATTATTTTAATTACATTGAAATGAATGTAATTCACGTGGCAGCAAGCATTTGCTTTAAGGAAGCAAATCGAAATGATTCGCGTAGCATTGTTGCACTACCTTCTGTGAAACTATTTGCTGGATGGGTTGCACTTGGGTCGATTCCTTTCATTGAAGCACCTTGTGATATTTTTCGATTATTTGTCAGGTGCGAGAACGAAGAATGCGGATGGTTTGCCGACACGTGAACATGCTACGTACAATTGACCGTGAGAGAAACATTCATTTTCTATAAACTCTTCTCGGGCTCTGCACCAGTTGATTGGCTTCATGTTTGCCGACGTTTCGGAAAACGACTTGCTTTCCATCTTCAAGGCGTGTTACTCTGTCCGTGTCAGATTGTAAACAGAATGGAGTTGACCGTTGGTGGGGCCCAACAATTGAGCTCAGGTGCCATCTGATTGGCTGAGGTTTGACCTTTGCTCTTGAATTATTTTCTGGTTTTTCCTTATGTTTTTATTGCAATTTAATACAGGTGTCCATGTATTGCTCAGATGAAAGCCAGAGTCACGATTGAAATTTACTGGATTAAGGCGTATTTCAATGGCTTCCTTAATTATGCGGTCCCAGTAGCGCGCTGAGCGGCACAGAATTTTTGCATCTCCCCATTGAATGGCATGATCTTCATCGATGCTGTGCCATTCAATGGGGAGATGCAAAAATTCTGTGCCGCTCAGCGCGCTACTGGGACCGCATAATTAAGGAAGCCATTGAAATACGCCTTAATCCAGTAAATTTCAATCGTGACTCTGGCTTTCATCTGAGCAATACATGGACACCTGTATTAAATTGCATTAAAAACATAAAGAAAAACCAGAAAATAATTCAAGAACAAAAGGCAAACCTCAGCCAATCAGATGGCTCCTGAGCTCAATTGTTGGGCCCCACCAACGGTCAACTCCATTCTGTTTACAATATGACACGGACAGAGTAACACGCCTTGAAGATGAAAAGCAAGTCGTTTTCCGAAACGTCGGCAAACATGAAGCCAATAAACTGGTGCAGAGCCCGAGAAGAGTTTATAAATGTCATTCACCAGGAGAAACTTAAATCTTTTATTCATTTTCTAGATTCAGGCCACAAACACTCCAGGATTGGTGATTTGTTGTGATTTGTTGTCCTAGTGATTTGTTGATCGTCATGGCGAAGGCAAGACTTTGCAATTGAATTTGTTGAAACTCGAATGGGATATCAGTTGGGATCATCGGAATTCTCGGAATGAGAACTTCCTCACCTTTAAACTTTCCTTTGATTATCGTCGCGTGAATCACATTGCCCATGAGTTTCTCACCGCCAAACGCGTTCCGTTACACAGTACTGGTTGGTTCACATTTCGACGCATGATGAGTACCGAGCCAACCTTCAGTTGTAAATTATGCGGTGGCAAGCCAGGCAAATCCAAAGAGTTTAAAAATTTAGTTGGATAGTTGGTTGCTTCGTCTTCATTTGTTTCCCAGTCGATATATTTGAAGGAATGCAGTGGACCAACGATTTGATTTTGAATTGTGAAGTTTAAGTGATCCACATCTTTATTCTTTGCCGCAAAAATTGCTCGTTCACTCAACCAATTGTGATTTTTGTGGTTAGCAATGATGTTCGGGAACACTTTGTTGACGAACTCGTCCTTCGTTGAGACAAAATTGCAAAAATTCGGCGGAAACGAAATCAATCCGATCGATTTGTCGACAGGAACACGGCCATTACCAATATTCAGCGATTGCTTGGAGAAATATTCGGCAAATGGATCGTTTGGCAATGTAACTCGCATGTTTGTCGTCAGCTAAAGTTTCTTCACATAGCGCCACAGAGTCAATGATTGGAGGTAAGCGTTTATTTCATCGGCAGAGGTCGATCTTGGAATGACTGGTAGTGTTTGACGGAAATCGCCAGACAGTAGAATCATTGCGCCTCCAAAACATCTTGAGTCATTGCGCAGATCTTTCATAATTCGATTGAATGCTTCCAATGCGCGTTTGTGCGCCATTGTGTATTCATCCCAGATGATGATTTTACTTGTTAACAAAACTTTGACCATTGCTGAGTGTGTCGCTATGTTGCATTCGGTTTTTCAGTCGTTTGAAGGTTTAACGGCAATTTCAACGCTGATTGAGCCGTTCGGCATCCTTCTAGCAACGTTTGAACAGAATTAATTGAATCGAATTCAAATGCAATAATGGTCGAAAACTGAATGAAAAGGAATGTTTATGAAGTTCTGTCCGGCTTCACACCAGGTTGATGTGAAGCCCGAGAGAACTTCATTAATACAATACGCCAGGAAAATTCATTGGCCATTTTCGTCCGTGTTGTATTTCTGTCATGTATCAGAGATGGCGTTGTATACGGATTTAAATTTTTTGTGATTTTCTTACTTTTCCAATGCGCGAGGAAACTTCTCGAGGCCGAGACGAACAGAAAAAAGCATCGAAATCAGTCAATCCGTTCGTGAGGTATCATAAAAAAAGCCGTTCCATACAAAATGTATGAGAAAATGAATTTTCTTCATAAAATTGTTTTCATGAATTTTTCCATTGTTTTAATAGTTATTCTGCTATTCGAGACGGAGAAAAATCCAAAAAATCAAAGATAATAAAAAACGGTCCAGTAGTTCTTGAGTTATAAATGGTGTAACTAACCCGACTTTGTTTTTATATATCTAGATTACTACTTCTATAACAATTGGTCTTTAAATTGACTAGGAATTTACTTCTCGTTGGCATGCTTGCCTACGTTCATCTCGTTGCACTTTCTTAGTTTCTGGATCGACCACGTATTGTTCACCTTTCTGCTTTTGGTGTGCGTTTAACGTCCGGGTCAACGTGCGAGATTCTGATTGAAACTGGGACGGGGGCTGTATGTCTGGTATGAAATTACCCCATAACACACATTTTAGTGCTGGCTTGTACTATATTCCGTAGATATAGATGGAGGATAAAGGATATTGGGAGCTTAGAGGGACTGACAACAGTACCCAATTGGAAGGTGAAATAATTCTATATATGATTTTCGAACGATGAACCAAAGCATCTGCGTATTTCATGTGGTCATACTATTTAACTAATTCCTGACTGTGGTTAGAGTCACCTGACGTGACGTAGTCTACTCTTGGCCTCACAAAAACCTGAGGTTTTTTATCTAATGCTCTATACAAAAACTTCCTAAATTCGCAAATGACTCTTTGCCAATGCCCACGTCCAAGACCCAACCCGAATGAAATTTCGTGAGTAATGAGGGTATATAGTATCGACAAGTTATTTGCTCCTGTCTTTAAAAAACATGCATTAATTAATTTATAAAGCGACAGCTTTGGTGAAAAATTGCTAATAACATCTATTTTTGCTCGATCTCTTTTAGCTCCTGGGCTCTTACGTCCTTGGTGGGATTCGGCATTCTTTCCTGATCTCTTATTAAATTTAAAGTTTGGATCTTTTGCTGAAGTGGTATTATTATATTTTAAATTTAATTAAAGCGGTCATGTGTGTCATTGCCTCGTTAATTTGGGTTGAACTTTACACTGAGAAGTTATATTCATTTTATTTATGATATCTTTCACGTATTTGAGAATATTCTTGTTCATATATGTCACTAACTCCTTTTGAGCTTTCAAAGCAAATCGGAAGTAATCTCTCCACACTTCAAAAACTATTACTTTTATACTCTAGCAAATAAATTTTTTAATCTAAAATAAACGAAGTATAAGTTAGGGCAGCCAATAAACACGTGATTTAGAGTTTGAGCTGATGTGCAAAGCAGGAGCAAGATAATTACTTCACCATTAAGACCCTCCTAGCTTTGTTAAGGTCGAGAATCCTCAGAAAGAACAAAATGATTAAGAGTATTGGATTCCAATCGTAAATTTTACAGTCGATTCCACTAAAAATAAATGATATTTGTAAATATATTTACTCTTCATAGTACGAGCCGCACGACAAGTTTTAATGTCGTACATTTTCATTTTCTGAGAGTAACGTGTGACTGATGGATATTAGTAATTGTGAGTCATAGAAATGTTAAATATGCTCAACTTTTAACTGTGGATGAGTGAAAATTCATTCTGCCAGGGTAATTTTTTCACCTCCGAATTAAAGTCCAGTTTGAGCTAGATTTTGCTTCCGATTATTTAAATTTACATAGGGGATTTTTAACGCATATCTGGAGAATTACATTCGGCCATTCAGGCATAGTACGCCATTTTTGAAATTCTATCAAGTTTAGGGTCAAAGAAGTATTTGTATTACGAGGGCAGTTTAGAAAAATTGAGACAACTCGTCCAGTAAGGTTATTTGTATTCCATCACTCTAAAACCTATGTATATCTAACTCTTTCTTTTCCAGATATAGAAGATGCTGACTATTGACTCCTTATTGTTACCTACTCCTAAAACTACTTTATTCCTGATCTTTTCTTTCCATCGTCTAATAATTATAATATTCTAAGACGTCTATCAAGACTAACATACTCTGTTGAAATCTTCTCGGGTTTTCCATCGGGTCAGGTCGTTGTGGGCCGACGTTTCGATAGCTACCACCGCCATCGTCCTCAGGGCATATGATGGCGGTGGTAGCTATCGAAACGTCGGCCCACAACGACCTGACCCGGTGGAAAACCCGAGAAGATTTCACCAGCATAATACGCCGGGAAAGAACTAAATCATATTACTAACATACTCTTTTTTTCGCAAAAATATTCTCACTCTATTCGTGAAAAACTTGTCGTTTGAACTACTCTTCTGGGAGTTATTCATATTTTATCTTTTATTGACACGTGGTTAAATGTCCTCTTAATGCACCATTCTTTGATGTGGGGACCAGGTTGTCGTTAAAAAAATATTGGAACATAAATATCCATCTAACTAGTTACCTAGTGAATGCAATGTTACATAATTACTTCCTAGCTCATCTTCAATAGTTCATAATTGCAGTAAATTGTCGAAACTCAAAAGATTAAAAAATAAATTAAAGTGAAAAATAATACTGTGTTTAAAAATTATATTCAAATCGTGGCTGAAAGCTGAGAAAGAGAAAATAGAGGAATTAAAGCCACTGTCGAGGACAGACGGAGGGCTCCACCTAAGACACTACATAGCCCTGATAAAACTTAAAATAAGAGTCAAGTAGGGACTCAATAGCGAGATATTATTCTGTGCAATGGGGCCTACATTTAGTGTTTTTGACTGGAGGATCTTGCGCAGAACACTCTGATGCTAAATTGCGTCTTTTTCACGTGCTGCATAAACCTATTCAATATGTAGACGTTTCCAAAAGAATTCTCAACCTTGGTCGACGTGCAGCCTACTGCCGCTCAGTCATGACCGAGCCACACAACCGAGGCGATGTGGAGTTGGTGGCTTTGCTGAATATGAGCCTCTGCCATTGTGGTTTCCGCTAGAGTGTAGAAGCAAATCACCATGATTTTACTTTTTAAAAACGATATCTTAATGTAACGAGGCGTCTTTTTTCGTAATGGGAGTAAGATTGCTGCTTATACTTGGGAGATTGTTGTAAGGGCTATATTGTGATTTAGTGAAGTGTTGAATGTGAAGTGTTGTTAGTGCCGCGAAATCTGAGAAAGCAACAGCTAAAAGAGTCATTTAAGAATCAATGGTAGTGTTTACTTTCCATTACATCTAGGAATATCGTTGTTTCCATCAGGGAATAAGTGGAAAGTGAAGTGAGATTACGGAATTACCATCTGCTGGAAGTGCTGGTGTAATCGTGAAAGGGGCTCATGAGTCGGAGCAAGGAGTCATCAGCTCCCTGAACAAACATTCATCTGCTGGTAAGGAAATGTGGAAAATCATTCAATTGTAGCCTAACATTTTTTAATCTCCTTGAAACTTCTCCATATTTCTTTTTAAGGTGAGCGTAATATTTTCGTCAAGAATTGGAGCTGTAACTCCTATGTAATGATAGCAAATAAGTATGAAATTTTCGGCATGCTATGATTTGTCATCTCTTCTTCAATGCTGTCAAAACTTTTTACTGAGTTAAGTTAGAGCAGTAAATTAGAATTGGTGCCATTTATACTATTTTCAGTCGTTGTGTAGACAACTTTACCTTACATGTTTCCGTTACAAGAAATATTTTGTATTCCTTAATTCCGCACAAAATTAATGAGCCGGGAAGAAAAGAAGAGAAGAATCTGAGGAAAATTGACCTATTATGATAGTAACCCGGAGTTTTTGTTGCAATCTTTGAGAGGCAGCTGTGACAAGATCACACGCGTGACAAAGGGCGAGTCATGGTATTCATTCTGATTCTCAGAGCAACCGACTAATTTTTGTATTTTATCTTAAGTTTTTAAGGGTACGGCAAGGAGGCGTATGGGTAATTAGGAAACCCATGTGGAGTTATTTCAATGAAGCCGAACTATAGTTCTATTTTACCATTACAATATGCTCTATAAAATCGCAAAGTCATAATCAGGATGTAGTATCGTGTAAATGGTGGCATTTCCCAAGCCTTGTTGCTGATGCGTTTAAAATTAGTCTGTGAACCTTTCCAACATAGAAGGACGAATTGCTCGAATGTTTTTGGTGATGGCAAGTTATCACGTCTAAAAAGCACTTGGTTGTTAGTGTAAAATTCGCATTTAGATGTAAAAGTAATCTCACAATGAAATATCTAGGGAACTAGGGGTATCCCCAATCCCGCGCATGGAATGAGATGCCTGGGGAAATTCTTCTTTAGTTAATATGTTGAAATGAAGTTAACATCCCTAAACGCCCAACAATCATGTAAAGGTAAGCCCCAAATACGCTGAGTCGGGCTATTTAACCACAAATGGTGGCTCATTGATGGAGCCCTTTGGTATTGTTTGCTGACAAATACTGCATGAGTGATTTTGAAGCTTCAGCTGTATCAAGTCCAGCAAACTAACCCGTTTGACAGATTACAAGGTAGACCAATTTTTCTGATGGAATATTGTTGCAATGATACATGACAGTTGACAAAAAAGGCCCTTTTCTTTGGCATAGTCCATAGGTTACAAATTGGCTCCGAATGGGGGTGTAAAGCATTGTTTGCATTTGACTTCCAGCGAGTAACATTGCACACGTGCTAGCCCCTCACTCCAATAGTTTTACTCATCTACCATACTTACCACCTCCCTGCCGAGTTCTGATCTTCCACTCTAGTAAATGAGTCCCGAAGGAAAAAAATTGCTCTTTTTTATAGTTTTTCCCATTGTATTACCTGTTAAAATTTTTTAATGTAAGATTAATATCAATCATAGCGCTAAGCTCGTTTCATTGAAAAATCTTATAAAAATTTATGAAAAATATTGTTCCCAGAAATAAAAACATTCTTATTATGTAGTTTTGGCGATTTCTCTGCAAATTAAAACGTTTTGACTTAGTGAGGACAGCATTTTACCGTCATAGCAACGAATTGAGTCAATGAAGCCGAACATTTTAACTTAGATAATCGTCGGCTTTCCCTGGCTTCTTTCAATATTTACTCGGTTTCTATTTTCCTTTCCTCCAATGTATTTCCAAACTTCAATTAAATTGTCTTTGCTAGAGGAAAACTTTGAAAGGAAAACGCGTAAATTCCGTCACAAATGTAACCGATTTCATCGCAGACGCGATTTCACTCTCCTTCCGCTCGGCATTCCCACGTTTGCATCACAGACCACGCTAATCTTGACACCCTGCAGGGAAACTCCCATCGAGTAAATAGCCTGCGGTGGAATTTAAAAGAGCCACTGCTTTCCGTGTATGCCTGTACGTGTGTTTCCGATGGAAAAAACAGCCTTTCCTGATCTCACGCTCAGGACTTCCTAGTCAGACTCCAGGGGCTTGTGAAAGGCCTTGTGCCTTGTTCCAACGGAAAAAAGGAGAAGAAAATAAAAAAAGGGTACAGTGACAAAAACGCGACTGTTTTGCGGCCGCTCAAACGCCAAATCGGCTACGAAAATATCCCATATCAAAGACTTCTAATTCCTCCTCCCCACTCTCCTTTCCCCCTCGGCTCTCCTTATACTCCCGCCTTTCTAAAAAAAACCTTTTCCTCTCTCCAGCGAAACATACACGAATTTTAAGCTGGCCTCTAAGGCTTTTCATCTCGCCCTCTCCCCCCGCCTCGCATTCCCGCTTTTTCTGCAAACGGAGTAAACAAGTGAACCTGCGGAAGGACCGGACTTATTTTTTTTGAAGCTGTGAGGGGGATTTCGGAGAGGTAAGGGATCCTGAGAAGAGGGGACGAGGACGCAGCCGTACAGCGCGTGGTGAGTGTATACATATCGCCTGGGGTCGCGTCGTGCTGAAGATAATGTCGGCTTTTCGAAGCGGAGAAAATCTTTTGGTGGTCAGAGGACGTTTTTAACGAAAGCGCGGTGTGGATTAAAATGAGAGCGTGGGGAATTAGCGTGAAACAACGGGGGGAAACGGGAGAAAAAAAGAAACGGCGACTTAACGGTAGGTGAAAAAAATGTGGCCTCGCTTTGGGAGGGAAGGGTTTCCACTGCGATCGGTAAATGAACATGGCTCTCAGCACTGCACGAGCGCCGACAAAGGTACTCTTTGGAACTTCCTCGCGGATATGACTTTTTGCGACTCACGGTTTCGTTCTTCCGTTGCCGGCGAGGTGCTCGCTATGTCCCCGTAAGACCGTGGGCCACTGAAATCGTGTGCGATAAGAACATAAATCTCTTTTCCTTGTACCTTTATTTATAAATAAAATAATGTTGTCTCCAGTAATAAATTTTGCGCAGAGAAAGCAATAATTGAATGTAGCACATTATCACCAACATAATTTACAAAAAAGCTGTAAAGATTTTTACAAATATCCGAATCCAAGCGAATAATGCGGAAGAAGGTTGTGATTCAATTTCACCTCCAGCGTGTTTTCCAGGTGCACGTATACCACAAAGCAATTGATTCACGTAAGTCTAGTCGAATATACGATGAGAAAAGACTTAATTAGTTATATTAGAAATTATATCTTACTCAAAAATGTGTGTACGCATAATACTTGAAGTCACACGAGGAAGCTTAACTTTAACCTGAGTTGAGCATTATGAGGTTTTCTACAAAGTACTAGTATCCAGAAAGTCCTTCCTAATGGAATGCGATATTATTAGTTGCAGAATCTGTTATAGCTGACTGGAGTGCCAGATTCTCCTACAGCTTAGGTTACATTACAGCGTGTAACATAAGGCCATTTTTAACCCCTTCTAGATAGTTGATAGAAAGTAGAATTCACATATTTAACGTCACGGGTATGAACCTTTTAATGTGTTGAGTCTCGACTGAGTCTAGTGAAACTGTAAGAATACTATATCACTCTTGGAAGTCTCCATACAGATTGATGAGCAAATGCGTCGTTTGGCTGGTTACTGACATCTTATTTGAAATAAAAATCTATAATTTTTTGGAAATAACTTCACCCTGCTAAGCACCCCAAAATCCTCGCCCGAGATAGAATTCGAACCCGTTACCTTTGGATTTCCAGGCCTCCGTATTGTGATTTGGCTGACTTCAATTTCCAGTGTAACACCGCAACTTAGATTACCGCGTTACGTAGCCCTAGACGATCGATCACCGTACAGCCCCAATGAAAGCCACGACTATTTATGATACGAAAAAATCACTAGCAGCAGGAAAGTTGCTGAAAAAAGGACAAGGCTGGTTGTAAGAGGAGTTAGGGCAACCTTGATTAAGTAGCCCTCTCCTCTCCTCATTGCTGTCGGCTCCCATCTTTGCTCCTGTGATGAAGCTTGCTCTCGCGCTCATACGCCTTGCGGGGAAGCAGGAATCCCTTACACTCCCCACCCTCTCAGACAATTTTCCCTCTCAACCAACCCTTTTCGATCATCCTCATTTGTTTCGATAGCCCTTCTGAAACCCCTCCGCTTCCATCCGATATCCCCTTCTTCCGACAAAGTCGTCCCTCCACTCACGAGCGCTCGGCAGACCATCGGTCTCCACGGACACAAAGGGCAAGATGAGCAAGCGGGGTACCTCAAAGGATCGTTGTGGGCCCCTCGCTCTTTTTCGTCTCTTTTCGACCCACCCCTCCTCTCCCTTCCAAGTCCGTCCTTTTCCTCCCAAAACTACCACCACTACTCCCTTTCCCCGTGCCCCGGAGGGAGGATTCAAATTCCCTTTGATGAAGAGGGGTTGCGTAGGGTCTCGCGCGCGTTTTTTTCCCCCCTACTCTCCGCTTGCGACGATCAACTGCGCGGTCCCGGCCCCACCCCATCTTCCTCTTCCTCCTCCCCACATTCCCTTCATTTTCGTCCCTCTTTGCTCCCCTCTTCGTCTTTTGGAAAATCCACCGCTCGAATTTAAATGGACCCGTAAGGGCCATTTTCCCTCACCCCTTTCTCTTCCCTCCCATCTCCCAGCTCTCCCACCCCTTCCCCGCCTCTGTTTAGTCTTCTTCCTTCCTCCCCCGCTCCAAATCGCCTCCAAGCTGCCCTTTTCCTTCTCATCCCCCCCGCCTAACTCCCTCCCCTTTCGCCCTTCGCCGGGACCGCACGTTTAGTTACGCTTTGACCTCGACGGGAAATAAAAAAAAAACTCATTGCTCGATTCCGCTGGATTCCAGGAAAAAAGAGAACGCTCGGAATCGAGAATTTTTTCCCTCTTCTCCAACGCCAGCTAAAAATCTGCGGATTTTTTACATTCTTTTCGAACGTTGGCGTATAATTTCGCTATCCTCGTGCGGCGGTCAAATGCACATGGGGGTAATGATTTTTCCAGCCGAACCAGACCGGCGGAGAAGCTGCCACGACTGCTGCCCCCATAATTAAAAAAGTGTTGGTGTTTTGAGCAGATTATCATAAATATTCATGCAGTTATTTCTATATTTATAAATATGCAACAGAATAAGTTTAACTTGCAGCTGTTGTATGATAACTGAGTGGAGGCATGGCGAATGAGTAGGCAGAAGTAAGATCGATTATAAGATTGTGACGATTGATTTTTGAAAGTATTTAATGTGCTTAACGGATGAACTATGTACTAATGATCCAATATGTTTTTTCGTAGAAATATGTTTTAGCCAGGTTTGATTATTTCCTTACAATCAGAAAGATAAAATCTTTTTTTCTCGCAATATGAACTATTTTGACTGTGTTGCAAGGAACAATCCGGAGTGATATATAGATGGACGCCAATCAGATAAAATATAGACCATAATTGTTAAGGTTTTTAAAACAATTATCTGTTTGTTTTTAATATGACTGAAACGGTTTATATGTAAGTTCTTTATTATCCTTCCAAATTACGTATAGATATCTCAGTGTCAGTCAACGCTGATATAAACAAAGAGGAATGTTAATGTCACTTAATCAGCTTTCACAGCTTCATGACAAATTTTGCGTGCCAAATACCGAATGGGAATACCGGGTTGCTTAGAATTTTTTAAAATCAAGAGAATATTAAGTTAACTGTCGTTGAAAATTATATCATTTGCCAATAAAACGGAGACTTATTTGTGTGCCGAAAATGGTATTCAACTCCAGAGGAATGACTTATTTTTGGTCTGGATTCATTGGACTTGAACGAAGGGAAAAATAATCGTAAAAAAGTTAATCCACTTCCAAAGAAGCAGATGGATCGCCTCTCTTTGGGGGGAAGATTTGTAGCTGGTGAATAGAAGATGTTGAGGCATTCTTTCAAATCCTCATTTTTGGGGCAATGACCGAATTATTCATATAAAATAGGACATATTCACAAACTCCTGCTTTTCCAATTTTAATTCATTAGTTTGCAGGTTCCCAATTAATCGTATCTTCGAATCTGTGGAACCGGTATTCAAGGAGCAAGATTGAGTAAGACTAGAATCCCCGCTATTCATCTGTACAATGCTAAAATTAACAAGATACGTTGATCGTAGGGTAGGAGAAGGAAGTAAACTTCATTCAATCGGCTTTTTTCGGTAATTCCTTTTAATTTTTTTTGACGTTGACATTTAAATTCTGTCCGATTATTTCCTGCGTGTGAGTTCCCGGGGAAAAATCAACAATTCTTCCAGGCGTATGGAAATTTTGGTGCACTAATCCTAATTTATATAAAAAAAACTTTATAATGTGTGGTCATGGCAGAGTGCGTTTCAATAAAACTTTCTTCGTCTTTTTGAGGATTACACCGTTATCTAAAGGAAAAAAGAAGGAATCACGCAACATTGTGGGAAATAAGAAAAGGAGAATTGATCAGGGCATCAAGAGTAGTTAATGTAAGGTTGGGCACACCTACGTATGAAGGAAAGGGCATGCAGGCAGGTAAGGTACAATCACCAATTGTAATAGACGTTTA
The DNA here is from genome assembly GCA_963169105.1 of Ceriagrion tenellum. Taxonomy (NCBI): domain Eukaryota; kingdom Metazoa; phylum Arthropoda; class Insecta; order Odonata; family Coenagrionidae; genus Ceriagrion; species Ceriagrion tenellum. Next base: position 98,716,655 of record OY720644.1, read on the forward strand.
TGTATTGAAGGTGTAACTACCCACCTAACGCAATTTTTCTGATTCAGTCTTCATCATATGTGGGTCACTTACCGGTTCATGAACGGGAGATTATGTTTTAATGTTTACCTGTGATGATAAGGATAGGTAGAGAAACGGTGGCTGTCGGACGCCGCGTAAAGATTCACATTCCTCTTTCGTTCGTCGCACTTTTACATGATCAAACTTATTGACTCTTGAACACGTCCCGAAGATTGTTACCATATTCATTCTCTGCAATGAGGCAATCCACATATAGAGGTTTCTCGACAAGGACCGATGCAGAGCTAAAGTCGTCTCAGACACGCCTGCTGTCGCAGCAATCTACAAGAGTTGAAAGAGTCACTGAAAAGGGGTCCAGAACTAAAAGAAATCGCCATGAAAGTTCAAGTGCTTTGAGCAAGCGAAACAAAAGAAAGGCGTGTGGTGGGGTGAAACGAGCAAAGAGAGCAGATCGGAGTAGGGGCCATGGACTGATTACCTGGTTGGGGTGAGATGGCTTTTGGTAGGAAAAAAATTGGTCAAGTAAGGAGAGCCGGCAACGAAGAAGAAACAAACTGAGCTGGAACAAGATAAATGTGTGGGAATCCTTCGGCTTTACTAAGTACATCGTACCTATGCTAAGCTTTCTTAACATTGTCTTTCGTATTAAATTTTCTTTTTCTCCTCGTAAAGGTAAATATTTTAAATGTTTATTATTACGGATGTCAGGGTTAATATAAGAGTAGAATAAACGCCTTGGGTATGAGTTATCTGAGGAGTGTTTGCGGCAAGGGTAGAATGAATAGGGTCAGGAATGAGTGGGTAATAAAAGAGTGTAGGTTAGATGCTCAAGTGATGGACATATATGAATGTGCTTCTTTGGTTTGGCCATGTTGAGAGAATGGATGAGAGTCAAATAACGAAACAGATATATAAGAGTGAATTAAATGGTGCGAAAGGTAGATGTAGGCCGAGAAAGTTGTGGCTGAATATGGTTGAGGAAATTCTTAGGAGGAGGAATATTAGAAATATTAAAAACAGGAGGGCGTTATGAAGCAGTGTATGGGGTAAATGAGGCAAAAGAGCTTTGCAAGGATAGGTCAGTATGGAGGAAAGTAATGAAGCAGAGTTAGGTGTACAAATATGTATTTATGAATGAAACTTTGTGACTGTGCCTATCCCGGAAGGGTACAGCGTGATTGCTATTACAAACAGGAGAAGGCGAATCAAAGGAATAGCAGTACTGTGAGATATTGTTTAAGCCTGCACTAATTTCAGGCTGAGTAAACAGGCCCCGATTCAGGATATCCTCGGATGTATAGCAAAAGGAACTGACCCATGTTATTTCCGTCAGCAATGAACATACCTAAAGATCTCGTTGTCTACAGATCTCATTTCTACAGTGTAAAAAGCCGCTTTAATTAGCCAATAGCAGGATTTTCCATGAAGATCTTATACTTTTGGCAAACGGGAGATGAATATGTGAAGAAATCGCGTAGAAAAAAACACACCTAGACCTGGTATCGGGCTTGAAGCTATGACTTTTTCGGTTAAATGAAAATATCACTACGATATCAGAGAATTCAAGCTCCCTAGTAAGTTCTGTACTTTAGTATTATGGGAACAATATTTTCCGCCCCTTCGATGGGTCATTGAAGTCTTACGTAAATCGATCGGCTTACAAGTACGATCCTAATCGACTGGTTGGAGGTAAGCATCTAATTCTCTTCATTCCATGTAAAATTATCTTAAGAATTAGGAAGCCTATGTAACATGGTGGTTAGAGCATTGGTCCGGCAACTCGAAGGTCTGAAGTTCGAATTTCGATCTAAATAGATTTTTTCCATAGTTAATTCGTAAGAAATTTCATCACCAAATCCTTATTACCAATTTTAATACTCGGTTAATGGTGCAGGTTTCACTCCTCAGCACCATAGTAAAGGATCGGTGGCACTGTAAACTTTTTGGTTACAAAGAAAATGAGGACATAAGACGATGGCCGCACCATCAGGTTTTGTAATGAGGCGTCGAAGGTGCTGGCTAAAAATCTTTTGAATAAAAAAATGTATATTCTTGCATATTAAAGGATTCATCAGAAATTTGAAGGCGGGGTAAAAAGAGGTAATTTTTTAGTTTATCAATTGAACATGTAATTTGCTTGTAAATATTCATTATTTGAGATCAATCACCGCATCATAATTCGTTCCCAGAACCTAAGCGTTAGTCGACCTTATATTTAGAATTCAAGGGCGCGCAAGTATAATAATGACCTACCCAAGGCTGTTTCCTTGATTTTTGGCGATACTATGGGCATGCTCAAGGGTCTGAACTTCATTGAACGCATTCATTGATGTTAACCAAGGAAATAAAATATGTGCGACGTGTTTAAAAAAACAAAATACATTTACATGTGTGGATATGTACATACATGAGCTAATTGTGGAGGCATATATTTATTTAAATACTAAATGTAAAATGTCTTAGTTTCTAATTTTAGGGAAAATTAAATGAATACATTTTTTTAGTAAAGGTTGAGGATTATTAAATGAGGGATGCGATGGTTGGTTTCCCTCTCACTCCATAATACCGAGAACTGTTCTATTTTATATCGTATTACTGAATCTTACTCCATATGACCAAGAAGTGATCTATTTTCAGCCGCGTTAGAGATTTTTTCCTTTCCAATATGATCGGTATCATCTTTACAAACAACTTCATGTTGCACCATTCCATCCTTTTTGGCACCGATTGGTGAAAACAGGATATTCTTATGCGCATGCATTCACTCGTGGCGATCGTAAAACCCGCGGGCTGATGGCACCTTTTCCGGCGTAGCACATCCCCTCCCCACCAAGAGGAGAGCCGAGGATTTTGGAGGTGAGGGTAGGAGGTAGAGGGGGATGGGGAAGGAGGGGAAGTTGGAGGCGTGGCGTGGGAGGGCTCATTTCCACGGAGAGGGGGGATGACCTCCGTGGAAGGGGGAAAAGGCGGCATTAATGCGTTCGAGGCTTCGGCCTGAGGTTGTGTGGACGTGCGAGAAGGGGGCGAGTTGGCGGGGGGGGGGGGAATTATTGGGGCGGTGGTAAGAATGGGTCCAGGGGGCGGGAGGAATAAGGATGGGGCAGGCGGGTGTCGGGCGAGAGGGAGCGGGAGGTGTGTAGGTTGGGAGTGGGGAGCAGAGAGGTAGGAGAGAGCATCTGGCTGAGCTCGTGAGGGTGCAAAGTGGCTGCCATTAGAAGGCGCGCGATGGGAGACCGGGGGGGGGTTTTTGTGCGGGGCCGCTGTGGCGCAGGAGGGTAGCGGTGGTGTGTTCGTTATAGGTCGGGAGAGCGGCTGAGGTGTGCTGGGGAGAAAAAGAGAGCATGCTGGTGAATCTCTCACCCCTCTTCAGGGCCGTGCGATATGGCGACATCTATAGAGCGAAGCCAAAGCTTTCTCACATCGATACAGATATATTTAAGATAGTGCGAGCGACATAGTTCCCTAATCGTGATAGAGACCATATTCGAATTATACCTTTTAATTTCACCAGCTGTGAGACACAAGTATTAAATATTACATTATAAATGGTGCAATAATATAGTTTAATATGACAGAAATTGTAAGTAATTAAATGAAAATATCTAAATAAGTCTTTAACTCGACTCATTTTTTCCGCGCTGTGCGTTTGAAACTCCTTCAAAACGGAAGGTTTTATATGAAACCCAAGAACCTAATACGGTAACAATATGATTAATTTTCAAATATAGTTGAGAAAACATACAAACTACACGCTGTTAGTTTTTTACGACATATAAGAGTTAGAAATACCTCATTTTGTAAATAATATCTCTCTCGAGTCCATACACGTACCATTTCCCGTGTAAAATGGCTGGTATTTTTTGGCAAATATCTCCGGAAGTAATGTTATAAGGGGTTGAATTTTTTGTTTCATTAGAAGGGTAAGATATTTTTCTTTAACATGAGACCAAATTCATTGATTTCCGAGTAAAATGATATTTCGCTCAAACTACCTTGAAGACATTTAACGCATGACAGTTGACTTGCAATGAAGTGTCGAGTGTAGCAGTTTCTCGATTTGTCTGTGGTTTCAGGCCTTATAGAGTGGAAGCGGAATATAACTGCAGTATGAAAAATGAGCAACTTCCACTGTGATAGTATTTATTACGACCGCTTTCGCTTTTTACAGCATCTTCAGGTCCTGACCTCTGCTCTGATTTTATTCTGCTTTAAAAATGAATCCTTGGCACGATTTTAAAACCTCGATCTCCTTACTTCCTCACCCGATACATGTCTCTTCTTGGATTGCATCCTGCTTCTCTTTTTTCAACTGCAATGCTTGTCTTTTCTATACCGGATTAGCCAACAACTTCACTTCAATGATTGCCTTCAACATTGACTCGCTCCTTACTACCTCGGCTTTACAACCACCTCATCCCCTCCAGCTTCAACCCTCTTTTCAATCACCTTGCCGAAGAGTTCCACGTTATTCTTCCTCTCCATTATTATTTTCCTTCTCTTTCATACTTCTGCTTTCATACAACTGCTCTTTGTCTCCTCTCGCTACTCGATGTGGAAAATATTTTCAGTGATAATAAACAATGATTTCCCCGTGCTACATCTAATTAAAGTGTATTTTAAATTTTTTTAAATATTTATTATTTTATATATTATATTAATTTATCATCTATATTTTACTTTTTAAATCTAATTTTATTCATTTACATCATTAAATTTATAATAAATTATAAATTTATTGGCGTAAAATACCGATAAGAATATTTCGGCCTCATTATTGATATACTTGTGTGGAAAATACCTTCAATACTTAGATCACATGATAGTGAAATTGATATTATAGAAAATATTTGTTAATACTCTTTCTTTACGTTATATCGTTTCCCTTCCTGGTATTTGAGTTAAATATCGTCATTATCTTGACGGATGTTTTGTGCGGAGGAACTTCGTTTTAAATTTAGAGCCATACTCTTCTTCCCTGTTCAGTGATTCTTCCATCGTCGTAGTCTTCCTGTCATCAACCCCCCATAACCCAACCCCCTCCTTGCAAGCAGGGTGGAGAGTTAACTAGGAAAAGACCGCCGGAGTCAGAGGAGGAAACTGCATTTCGAAATACTGTATTCTTAACATTAATGGCTCGCGCGGATATTTTTTCATTTTGGCTCAGTGATGTCTTTTGATTGCGTTTACAGGTACTTATATATTTTAAAGTAAAATAGCGTAGAAATAAATGTTTAGAAGTTTTAATAATACTCATAAATAATACCAGTAATTGTATTGACTCAAGTCTCCATTGATTTAATATTCTGGCAGAGTATTTATTTATTTATATTTCCTTATGAGTTGGGGAGGAATAATAAATATCTTCAAGGTTCAAACTAAAAAAGTACTACCTAGATAGGTTCAAGTTTTGTGGCAAACTATGATGTAAATTTAAAAATAAACTACTAGGCACCAGTAAGATAGCAGAAACAATTTAGTGACATTGTACCCAATCTAACCTTTGACTGCGTGTTTAGAATGTCGATTTTCATTGTATTTAAGAATGTTCTGGAGTTTCCTTAAGTATTGGGTGTTATCTTCACCACGCAAAATAGATATTACGCATGCTGGGGTGCGGCGCATGCATCCTCTGGCCCTGATACACGAGCGTATCCGAGTTAGGGAGAGTAATTCTATTTTTATTAATCTAGCATCGATGTTTTCTCCCCTAAGATATGAAGTATTCCTACAATTACCTAAAGGGTATTTCGGAGTGAGCGAATAAACACCAACATGCAGTAAAGTATAGAACTGAGTTTCCATCAACATGAGCCACACTATAGGCATGCTGAAAATACTACTGAGACTATGAAATCAATATTTAATGCAACTACGTAAACGTGATGCAAGAGTCGTGCAGGGAACATGAAAAATCAAACATGCAAGGTAATATGAAATCTTTTTCGTGAGATGTAGGGTGCTGTTTTTACGTAGTACGGAGAATCACTTTGAACTTCCGCGTTATATTTATTCACAAAGGTTTATGCTCCGCCGCTTACTATAAGTCACGTTCGCAGATCCTACTAGAGGAAAGCTGATGAGTCGTTAAAGGTTGAGAGATAAGGTAAGTAATAGCAAGGGGGAGGGATTAAGGAAAGTAAAGTCATTCATAGGGACACCGGAATCTTTTGAAGGCCGGTCGCTCTTTCATCGTTCTTACGCGTCCAACTTCTTGCCATTCTTGGCACAGTTAAAAACTTCCGGGTTAAAATCACTCCTATGGCCGTAGTACATTATACAATATGCCGTGTGACAAAATTAACAATATTTCAGTTATAAAATACTCAATAAAATCCTTGAAAGGATATGTAGATCAGAGCACAAATTAGTTTCACGTGTGAAACGGTATGATGACCATTAAAATGTTCAATTCAAAGTATTCAATGGTTCATGAATATTATCAAATATGAAACCTACACCCCAGCCTTCCTTTATTTTGAGCTACAAATTTGGTTCTATGCCTTGTGACCAGCGGCTCATTTTCACTAGCCTTATGAGTGCGAATTACCTTGACATATATTTGTTGTCGAATGGATCTAGCCGTTGTAATTACTATCCGGAAGTTTCCTTTTTCACTGATGCTCTTTTTTTAAGAGGGAGTGTGCTGTAAATAGTGCACTGTGAAGATTTAAATGAAGTGGTGCACGCAAACACTGATCTACAATGCCGAGGTAAAACACGTCCATATATTACTTCCCTTGTGAAAGAAACCAGTCGTATGAACGAAGGATGGAACTTCGATTTTAATTCAAATCAAAGACTCTAAGTCATACTATAGGTATCTTGTATCTCTTGACCATTGATTTTATTTGCTAAACAATCACTGATACGTGTTTTGTCTCTCTGTTTATATATGGATGATTGATTTTCCAAGATTTTTATACAACTTTGTACCCGCAACTTTCCCTGCTGTCGCGGAAGTTAATATTTTTGACGCCTTATCTTATTACTATTAAACGATTTTTACAGGGATATTGGCCACGGTTACATATTCCGCATAGCTAAGCTTAAGCTATGCACTCTCCATGAATGATTTCTTGTATCGTAATTGAATCACATTTGCCTTGGCTGTCGAAGTGCACGATAGACTTAAAATATTTTGGAGGTGGTATTGGACCCAATCGCGGTTTCATTTATTTTCCCTGAGCATAATGCATTAACCACTTCGTAAATAGATAGTCTCCCGGAGGATCAGTTCCATGACTTCTCCTTGGTAGTTAATTGTGTGAACTGGAGTCAAATGTTGTCATATTTATCTGGAAACGAGTGGTAAGATCTTGTCTGCTGTGGGCATCGAGGCACGAGATTTGACAACAGAGCTTCTCTCGGAAAAGTGATTCGGTAAGTTACGGAGGGTAGATCCTTGCATTTCCCTGCACTGCATCGTGTAATCCGCCCACAGAGAGTACAGTCCCGTTTTTTAAATGGCTAAATAAATTAAATAAATACATTCGTTCGTCCGCATGAGAGGCCATTGACGCCGGCGAAGCGGAATTGTGCCTCGAGCGATCTTTGTGCTGAGGAGTGGAGTTGAACAGCGGGGATCACTCGAGGCGTGAATTGAGATCATGATTCGTACGATTCGTTCGAGGTGGCTGGGGCTGGATCTCGTTTTAGTTTGGGGGCGGCGGCAAGTGAAGGCAATGTGAGGATTTCGGGAGGTAGGGGTAGAGAATGGGAGCTCTTAGCATTATAACTAACCTGGAGGTGTCTACGAGCGGTTTGCTCGGTAAGTGGGAACGTTGGGGGATGGAGTAGGCAGGGAGGGGGAAGGTTTGAGAGGCGGTTAAAAGGCCGGTCAACTGAAAAGCCCCAACAGATGAATGGAGCAGTGGCGGCCTGGAAATGGTGGGGAGGGGTTTGAAGTGGATTGGCGGGGCTAGTGGAAATTTCTAAAGGGAGATGCCTGAAAAACGTGTTTGTCCACGACCTGCAAGGTTACATAAGGGGGGACTGTTGATAATGGGGCTGCGGTGTGATGGAGACTAAGTTTGGAGATAGATTTACGAGGCGGTTGGTAATAACGGAGGGCGATACAATTTTACCGATAATAAGACACTCAGCCCTGAAGATGATAAACGACTCGTCTGTAGAAATAAATGGCCAATATGAATGAATTAATGCGGCAGAATGCCGGAATTATCTATTTTAAGTGCTTAAATCGGGAAAGTATCAAATCTTATTTTATAAAGCAATACCATCTGGTGTAACGTCAAGAAACTACGTTCCATTACTTAGGAATGACTAGTTCGGGGCTATATAGCTCAAAAAAAAAGTTTATCGTAAAGAATAAGTATTATTCATAACGGAAGCTACGCATAAGTTTTATAAATCTTTATGTCTTTCTTTTCTAATAAAAATAAATAAATAAGAATAAATCTGAAATGAAAGCTTATAACCTGCATTAAAAGAGGTAAATATTTATTATTATTTATTATTAAAAAAAATGTATGTGACCTTCCCAAAGCCTCTGTAGCGTAAATTTCTATACGTATCCCTACATTTAAATTCCAACATGTTGAAATGAAAAGTGAAATTGACTGTTGTATCTGTTGGATTATAATATATTATGTAATATTATGTACACATTCTCATTTGTCTATGTAATATTATGTATACATTTATTCAGGATCGTTGAGTTGTATTCTTTGTAGTTGTTCATTCATCAATGTCTAAAGGACCGATTGGTCCACGACAATAAATGTTTATTATTATTAATTATTATTATTAAATTGCAGTGACGCTACATGCCCATGTCTTTTGATAAACTAAGGTTCTGCTTATACTGATTAAGTTGGTAATGCATCTGCAAATTTCCCTTATTTTCAGTACACTAATTAATATCAACGTGATTATAGGCAAAATATCAGCCAAGTGCGTTACGGTTAATGCTCGAGAAGTTGTAGTTACGACAGAATGGATCGTTTTGACCCGATCTGGGCATTCCGAGATTTAAAAGCGTGCAAATTTTACATTTTATAAGGGGAACTAATGGCGTTATTAAGTGTATGAATTAGCGTATGGCGTTTCACTGCGTCATTGAACGTGTAATTTTTACAAATTATTATTACATTAGGTAACGGAAAAAGCAACACCATTTATCGAAATAACTTACCAAGACCTAACACATTGCTAAAAATGGTTCTAAAATTTTCGACTCCTTCATCCATCAAGGTCAGATACTTCAGCTTAGGTACAACACCGCTGCTTCTAGCTAATTTTTATTAATATTTCGGATACGAGCGGAGTTGGGAGAAATTGAAACAGGATAACCTAGTGCCGGCACATTTTGTCTGGAGATGTTCCCCCAAAATATGTATTATTACATCAAGAGCTACGAACTCATGCCATGGTCTGAGGCACGGGGGTATTCCAGTCCAGGTATGAGTACTCGTCCGCGGTCAAACTTAGCCAATAAGGAACGCTTCTTAATATATGGAAATATACCAAAAAACATAGGTGATAACTCTGCTCGTCCAAACCAGATTATAGGGTGTTCCTGCGATGGTGAACATTCTATCTTACAGAATTGGGATTATAATACTACTTACCTTTGATTAGTATTACAAATACTAACGCTATGATGAATATCACGTCATACTAATCCATAAAGACGACAAATATAAGTGGAAAAATTCCTTGGTTTACAAATACAAGTGGAAAGAGTTAGCAATGCGTTATTCAAGACAAGAAAAAAGTATACCTAGCGGTAGTATAAATTCCATAGAAAGGTTATGTCACTGAAATATGATTTTTCGTATCCGCAGAAAAATTACATCATAAATAACATGTCTTTTTCTTTCGTCATTCGTTGGATGTAGCTAAATGTGTTATGAAAAGTATATGACTGGCAAATCATAGTCAACTTTGAGCCTATGCAAAAAACATAACCATTTTATTTCCCTTTGATTAATTAGGTATGCTCATCCTTATTCCTTATCATAGTCAACTTTGAGCCTATGCAAAAAATTTAACCTTTATATTTCTCTTTCATTAATTAGGTATGCTCATCCTTATTCCTTAAACAAGTTTATCGTGACAACTTTATAAACATATAGTTTCTCTTCGCTGAACAATATCAATTTCGTAGACTTATATTACTTGTAATGAGTTTCTCATGTCAAAAACGTACTTGTATTATAAGTGAGGTTTTTGAAAGAAAAATAGCATCGCATCTCAAAATTTTGGATGGGTTGCGGTTGTGACTCACCGTGTACCAGTGACATGAAACCTTTCCGTGTTTTGCATAATGTTCTCAATCACGAGAAACTCGACTTTCTTTTGTTGGGGATAACCAGGTCGAAGTGTAGTAGTTTCAAATATCCGTAGATGGATACCCAGATGACCTAAATGCTAACATAGGTATTCCAAGAGCTTTATCATGTAACTCGCTTATTCTATTAATCTTAAATAATTAACCCAACCATATTGAAATGTCTTTCTCGGTCTTTGCACCGGGTAATATTTTCAAATTTCGCCGACGTTTCGGAAAACGACTTGTCTTCCATTTTCAAGACGTTTGTTATTTCCATCGTGTCGCTATAACACTGATTTTAAACTCGCGAACTGATGACCCGGTGCGAAGCCTAAGAAAGATATTACCGTGAAAATCTCAAATTTTTTATAACCCTACCATGGTTTTACACAACATTTTTTCAAAGGCTCTAAAGATATAGGTAATACGTTCGATGCTTGCCACTTTACGGCAAGCGTTGTTCGATCTCGTGCGCTCACTACGTTAGGGCAGAAAGGATGTTTGATTCCTGGAGAGAAGTTTGTGGGGATTGAAGGGCTGCGTAGGGCGTAAACGGAGGACTGAGGAAAGGGTTTTGGGGTTCGATGTGAACAGATAAGCGGGAGCGGAATGAAGGTGAAGTGAATGGCGAGGACATCACTTTGGGAAAAGGGTTGCGGGTTGGGTGTAGGTCCATTTAGGAAGAAGGCTCTCTCTGGACACCACAGGGGGGAGATGGGAGAGGGGTGCGGGTCGTACAACACAGGGGAGGGGAAATGAAAGGACGATCTGGTTTGCGCAAAGGAAAGGCCTAGGGGGTGATGTGGCGAGAGGAAGGGGAGACTAGAGGCGTGAAGGGGTAAAACGGGATGTTTAACGAGTTATTTTGCCTGCCGCAAGGAGAGGGACCATTCTCTCCCGCGGAAAGAAACCCCACATCTAGAGTAAGCAGTCCATTGCGTATCTCTGCACCCCCTCTCAAGTATGCTCTCACTATTGGTAACCCCTCTCTACCATCACTATCACACCTTATTTTACACTCCTCTCCATCCATACCCGTGCCTTATCCCTTGTTTCTATGGTTGCCAATTAGTAAATTTTTCAATTCCTGATATCTCTTATTCAAGCGCAAGGGAATTCCTGGAATTTTTATTTTTGTGGAATAAGTGCTCAGGGTAGGTACTTTTTTCTCAGGAGCCTTGATGAAATTCAGAAAATGTATTTGAGATTATATAATAAATTCTCAGGCTTCACTTGGTGGAACAACATTGCGATGGTTTGTGAATAAATTCACTTTGTAATATTCTACAATGGTTTTTATTATTCCCACCTAGGTTTCGACTCCAGTCATTATCAAGGTAATGTAAGGTACCTTAATAATGACTTAACTTGAGTCGAAACCTAGGTCGGAATAAAACCATTGTGAAATATTACAAAGTGAATTTATTTACAAACCATCGTATTTGAGATTAAAATATTAGCAAGAAATTTTTCTTGCTAATGAATGTATGCTCCCTGCCTATTCCCCCATCCTCAAAGCTTTATTTCCCTCCGCTTCGTCCTCCTAGCCCCCCTCCCTTCCCTCCCGTGACCACCCTCTTCCTGCATTGTTCTTTCCCCTCCCCTTTCCCCACCTGGTAATGTTTACTATACAAGGCCTGCACATCGGCCTCCATTTACCTGAAGATGATGTGAATGCATATCGAAACCTGGGTCGTTGTTTAATAAATCGAGTGGTTTTAGTAAAAGTTGACATCTCAAAAATTTTTAATGATGGAATACCAAGTGAGACTGACGAAAGTGAGTGATATTCGTATTTGAGATTATTTGAGAAAAGAGAATGTTATGCACTAGGAGTTGAACCAAGAAACGCATACATTTCTGAGCAGTTCGTGGATCGCAATGGAATTTTTTTCATTGCTTAGGAGGCGATGTTTAAATATTTTTGTGGCATATGATATATTTCCTCTGCTACTGATATCTTATCGTGACCACATCCTTGCTGAAATTTTCCGTGGAATATTAAATTCTTGCTTAAATTCACCCGTAGTATGCTGGTTATCGTAGTGCTTTTTGTATCTTTCCAAAATTAGTAGCTTTGGGTTCCGGTAGCCAACTCAGACTGAAAAATTAGGCAAAGTCCGATGTATGAAAAATATTTGAAATATCTATCGAGGAAAATATTACCGGGTTTTATTTAGATTGCAAAACTCTTTATTTCATATTAGTATTTATGATGAAAGATAGCGGCCTAAATATTTTAAAGGTTTATTTTTTTATCAAATAAAATATTTTTCAAAAGTTAATGATTGTAGAAAAGTACTATCATCTCACAAAGGGACACGTAACGAAATGAGTCCTGGGAATAAAAAAAAATTCTCTTACTCTCTCTAGTCCTTTCTCCAGCCTTTCTTCGACCCCTCTATCAAGGAGTCAATTTTAGTGAAAAATTGAGTGTATATTAACCGTATTATTTATTATGAATATTAAATTATATCAATGCAACTGGTAATGTATGCTGCAACTATTTATCCTCCTTTTCTACATGAACTAGGTCGAGATGAAAAAGATGTTGACGTGTTTAGTGTCATAATTGACGTGCATAATAATTGATGTGCATAATAATAATAATAAAAATAATGTTTCAATGCATAATATTAACAGAGGGTTTATTAATATTACCGAAAATGGGTCGATACATTATATTGACTCGGCTTTGATGAGTACTATCGAATGAACTTCGATGTTTCATCATATCGCGCAGTCGAGAGACTCTCTCATCCTTTCTTCCGGGGTGGCCAAACAGCGAGTGGCTCACTTACCCTACTCCAGCAGCTCACCGTCCTCCAATTTACTCATCCCTTTTGTGTCTGAGCGTTATTCCTGAGCTGAACCCCATTTTATTCCAGAGATACATCCACCCTACCATCCCTTCTCCCCCGCCAACAATCCCCCTCCACTTTAACCCCTTCACAACCCTCCATTCTTCGCATATTCTTTCCTATTCAGGCAGTTTACTCTTCCCCTCCATCGCCTCGCTCACACCCTGTGCGCTCTCGATTCGACGAATACAAAGAGCTCTCCCGAAAGGGCTTGTGTGTGCATGCGTGCCTCGATGGAAGCGGGATGAAGAGATGCTACGACCTGGTTGCTCGCCTGCCTGCCTCCCGCCTCAATGTCCATTGTCTGCTCCATGAGCTCAGTATTAGCGGAGCGCATTTCACGCCTCATGCACCTGTGTTCCCAAAGATTTTCGCCGAGGGATTGTCGCTTCGTTCTTCGGGCCAGACTCCCTTATTCTACCGGTTGAGCATTAATGGAACCTGCATGTGACGTACTGTGTTCCGCCATCGTAGAAAAAGTTCTTTTGATGCATTGTTTTCCTCATAGTAAAATGTGGAATTTGCAATAGTTGCATTGTTATTCTTCTTCTACAATTCCATTTTCATTAATTGCACTGAATTTTTTATCAATATAGGTCCACGACCTATAATTGATTATTGCCGTATTGTTTGGATTTTGGCTTTTGGTCAAAGTTTACTCAGACTAAAAAAGTTTTGCCTCCGGCGTTTCGGTTTAGTTTCGTACTGGTGTAATATACAAAAAATATTGGTTGGGGTCGAGGATGGCCATTTTATGCCGCCCGCTCGCCCTTACAACTATCAATACAAGGTACCGAGAAAATGTTGGGGGGAATAGTAGCGTTTTATAAGCGCAAAACCTATCATTGTACTTTCAGAACCAGTTCTTCCGTATATGCTAGGTCATAGATATCCAATGGAAATTCCCTCATTTCACACATGCATCCTCCTATTAAGGTAGGTTGAACGTGGTAGTCCCCTAGTTCTAACTGGGGTCATATTTGAATTTAAGTTTTAATTGCAGCAGCTGTAGGAAGCATGAAGTAGCTATAATTATATGTATAGTTTTTTAATTCAATTTTATATGACTGATCTTCTGTGTAATTTAATGAAAATATCTATATAAGTGTTTGACTTGACTCATTTTATTTACGCCGTTCGTTTAAAATTCCTTCACAACGGAAGGTTTTTTGTGATCCTGAAGAAGTTACTATTGTAACTATTCGATTTGCTCTCTAAATTAGTTGCAAAAACATACAAACTACTCAGTGATAATATTTTGGTGAGGTCCATGGGTTGGTAACCCCTCATTATTTAGATAAGGTCTCTCTGGAGTGCATTCTTGTACCATTACCCATGTTAAATGCCTGCTATTTTTTTATAACTATCTCGAAAAGGAGCTCGTTAATATGCGGATATTTTGGTATCTTTGAAGGAGTGAGATATTTTTCTTTAAAGTGAGACTAATATCATTGATTTCTAGGCGAAGTTACATATCACTAAACTACCTTAATTCGGTATTTTTCCTAACAGGTGAAGTCAAATATGTAATTATTTCACAGCCTCTAATTTGAGTCTCTGGTACTGTATTTTAAGAGTTTTGTCACAACTAGTGGATAGAAGTTGGAAAAAATGTCAACAAAATTATCTATATAAATGGGTAGAGTAAAAAACTCCATACACTTGAATTAGTATGTTAAATCTCTAGTTGGTAATCATGGAATCGTTGAAACAATTAGGGAGTTTTTAATTTCGTTTTTTATTTTCGTTTAATTTGTCTGATGGTACTTAAATACAAGCTTTAGTAAATGACAATTACTCGGGTTACACGTCGGATGAAAATGAGAAAAAGCACAGAAATTATGAGGAAGAACACGCTAGTGATGGAGGTGTTCACTGTTTATCATCACTGTGACCAACACTGTTCAGCGATGTAGGGAGCTGATGACGGGCAACCGTTGCGTGACTTATAATGGTTGACTTACAAGGGTTTATGATTGATTGTAGCGTTGGATGGTGCACAAAACTGGGCTCCGAGATAGTGGACTGGAACAGCCTCTACGTCTTGAAGATGTAGGTGAGAAGGGGAATGGAAGATGTTTGGCATATGGAGAGGAATTCTGTAGAATACTCATTACGATGCGGAAGTAGAGGAAACTTCAGGAGGAGATATGAAAGATTATCTTGTTCCAACCACCTTCTAAGGAGACCAGAGTAGATGACGAGTAGCTAAGGTCCCTAATATAAGGGAGTATTTTGGGTAATTGATGAAAAAGAAAGGGTGTGTGCTACATGGATAGGATGGAAAAAAGGGAGGACGGATGCTGAGACGGTAAAAGAATTCGTGTTGAGAGAATAAATCTGAATTTCCTGTGCCTGAAAGTGCCTGAATAAATCAGGAAGATTCGGATTCGATTTTAGTTATACCTGCATCTACAAATTGATTACCCAAATAATAATAATACTCAGATGCAATGGATATGTATTGGTTTTAGACCTGCTGGCTTGGTCATGCAAGAGCGCTGAAGTTATTTCGTTTTTATATTGATTTACATATCAAAAGCAGCGTAGGATGAAAGTTATATGCATAGGAGGAGTCACTATATCTTCTATCTAATAAGGGTAAAAAGGTTATTGTTAGATGTTAGATTTGAATCTTTAATACAAAAATGTATCTTTGTAAAAATCCCTTACCCTCAATAAACCTTAATAACCGGGACGTGCTCACTCAATTGCGCTGTCTGGTTTTAAAGCACTATTTGTGGTAACAAAGGAGCGTTGATGATTTTTTTTCCTGCAAATGATTTTGTCCCTTTCATTCTTTTTACAGCAAATTGGGTTAAGTTGAAACCGTTTTTGAAACTAAACTGTATTCATGTTTCTTGTAAAACGAAATTTTTCTACTCCACCGCTCATCTATCTGAGGATGTGATAATTCA
Organism: Ceriagrion tenellum; assembly: GCA_963169105.1. NCBI lineage: Eukaryota > Metazoa > Arthropoda > Insecta > Odonata > Coenagrionidae > Ceriagrion > Ceriagrion tenellum. The sequence continues at coordinate 98,732,749 of OY720644.1, forward strand.
TCCCTTTAAACTAAGTCATCTCAGGTGACCTGCTGCTATGGGTTGGCTTCAGCTATGTTTTAATATCTGTCCGTGCTGGTGCTAACCTATTGTTTGATGCCTGGCTATGAGCAGGACACTCATCCAAACCACATTTATAGATAAGGTACGCATCGCTAATTCAAAATATTTCTTTCACCATTTTTGTTCATGTTTTAAGCAATGGATATAGACTAAATGCATTAAAATTTTCTATCAGATTTCTATACAGCTTCCATTGAATGCTTCCATTTTGGCCTCAAGTAGCAAAAACTTTTATGTTTTGTGGAACCCGGAATTTCTGCTTAGAACTCTCAACATGCATTCATGATGAACTGACGTATTATCTTAATGTTTGAAAATACCATCACCACTGGTCAACTTTATGACAAACAATCGAATCCATAACTGCGTTATTTTATTCTGTTATTTTTCATTCGATAGCCTTGGTTACAGGCAGGTTAGCTGCCAATTTACTGTACGAAAATTAAGGAGGGAAAAAGTATATTGAAAAAGTTGGTATTATTAAATAGTAATCAAGTAATAAATTTGAAAACCATCAGGGTCAAAAATATTTCTTCATTATTTTACTCCGAAGTTTTTCACTTTCATCTGTAACGCTAACTCTGCGTGCTCGTAGCCTCTTTAGACCTATTGTAGTATATATTCAACAGTGTTATTATATTTTACGTACATATTACACATAGGGTATTAACTTGGGTGATTGTACTGTTTTCTGTACTCATGGTACGTTTCATTCTACTAGTGTTTTTATCAATATTTTTATCAATATTTTTATCAATATTTTTTGCCTGTGCAATATTCAATTTACTTATACACAAAAACTCCTTTTAACGTGCGAGAATTTATTAAGATAGAGAGCAAGGAGAACTCAGAGAATAAAATGACTGGAAGAATAACGAGGTATTTTGCTCAGTATTTCCAAGCTAGTCACACTTTAAATGGAATTTCGTTTTATCAATCGGAAGATGGTATTTCAAGTTAGGAGCTAAAGAAGCAATCATAAGTAATCTGCAATTTCAGAAATTAATATTAGTTTTCTCGGTGGGGCTACCTGTATTGATGTCAATTGAAGTCCGCACAGCGGAAGTCCGCACAGTGCTTCCCCCTTAATCGTGCACACTACTACCAGAGATATTAAATGCCTCCTCAAACTCATAGATGCAGTTAAAGCTGCAGGCTCGGCATTAATTACAGATATATCATCTTCACGAATGGACTCAGAACCAGTTCCAAGTGTCTTTGAACGTCCCTCTTGATGGTGGGAAGAAAAAAATTATTCATCGGAGGAAGCGAAGCACCCCTTAACATGAAGACGATACGAGTAATAAAGGATGAAGGTCCACCACAGTAAGATTGGCGTCGTAAGTGTCGGTTTAGAAGGGGAAGGAGAAATGGGGATATGCAGGCCCCAGAGGCGACTGGGCTGGGAAGCTAGGGAGTGGGTGATAATGGGCTGTAATTGTGATATAGAATGCTCTTAACGTGGGGTACCAAATGGGGTCGCTACCCCTCCTATATTCTCCCCCTATCTGCATGATTTGGAATGGTTCGGAAGTGTTGTGGGTCATAGCTGAGGAAGCTTCGTGGGGGTTGAGAAAGTCTGCGTTGATTATTTTGTGGATGGGCGGGTCATCGGTCGCGTTGAGCAGAATCATAAAGTACATATAGAGTGGCAAGCAGATAGAGAGATTCGGATATGAGTTTTTAAATAATACTTTGGCCGATAGATGGCACAAGTGTGTCGAAGTTGCACGACAAGTAATAACAAATGAGCTTTGGTACACGGCTACTTTATTTAGTGTTACATGATGTTCTTATGATGATTTCGGTGCCTAGATGTTTACTAATCGACCCTTAGCAACGGAAACAAATCTTATTGAGTCATCGAGACCAAAATAAACATGTATTTTAATGTGAATTTAATGAGCATCGTCTATAATGAATCGATTGGATTGGATTTATGGGAGGCGACCGACAGCTAAGGTCATTTGCGCCATAGGGGATAGGTATGGGAGGAAGGGTGGATGGAAACCCGTCGTCGGCAGTAGCCTACTCTTAACGAAAGGCGCCAAGGGGACCACGGTTTAACGTCTCATCCGACAGACGGAGTACTGTACTTGAAGTGCCCTCCACAAGACACTCAAGTAGGAATCGGGTTTCCCCTGAAAAACATCCTCCTCTGCAGGGATTTGAACCCTGGCCGCCCGTATGGTTAGCTAGTACACTAGCCACCACACCAACCCAATCTCCTATAATGAATCAAATTCACGTCAATATGATAAGACACGCGATTACCAAACACGGAGTCAACTGTTTACTGATGTATCATAACTTCGACAAAGTAATTGATACTCGATAAAAAGCACTCAACAGCCATGGTAAATCCACCTCTGTATGTTGTTGCATAATCACCGAGTACCACTAGCGCCTCCAAGTGGCCTTCTCCGTAAGCCTAAATGCTTCCTCCCCCAAGGTGGTGGCACCTGAGAAATTCTTCCCAAAGCTCTCAAAAGTTTATGCCCAGTTTTTAGCATTGCTTTGCCACTCTGTATATATACTTACTCTATGGCAAAATGTAAGGAGCCTCTGAGGTGATCAGATCTTCGTAACCGCGTTGGTGCGATTACTTGATATTGTGCTATCTCTTTCTGTTCAGATCCGTCCTATATCTTCTTCGCCCTCTGGTCCATTCTAAAACCCCCTGCCACGGACGTGGTCACTTCTCGGTATCTTCAACATACTCTTCCCATTATTCGCCAAGATGATGGGGTAATGCTCCTGCCTGCTAACCTTTAGGTCAGTGGTTCATATCCCGCCCTAGTGGATTTTTCATAGAGTATGGCCCATTGTCTGCTGTGCTAGTACGCTAATTGCTAATTGAGCCATCCTATTAAATAGGCCTTGGCTTCTGTTGGCGGAATTAGCGAGAATAAGTACGTGGAGTAACTATTATATTGTATCTCTGTGAGCTGCCATACCTAGTGTATGATTGTTAGTTCTTACGTCATCGCTTGCGGAGGAGAACTTAAAGAAATAGATTGATTAATGTTGGTTTTTAAGAATTGCACATTTATAATTTATCTATTCAATAATAATATGATCAAATGATATAAGAATCGTATCAAGTCAATGGAATACAACTGAGTAAACATTTTATTTAAGATCAAAATTTATTACTTTTAGTATGACAATATTTTATTTTCCATATATCATAATTCAATTATAAATGTTATGGTTACCTGTTACAGCAGTAATAAAATTATTTATTTTTACTTTAATACTACTGTTATTTTATGAGCATGTAATTAATATGCCTGCTTTTATGCAAATATTGTATTGGGTTTTCCATTTTATATTTATTTTATGACAATTTAAAATTTTGTTGATTGGAACTGGACTGGACTGCGGAATCATTTAGTTGTAAATGTTATAGTTACCTGTGACAGCAGTAATCAAATTATTTATTTTGCCGTTTGCTTTAATTATTTTTCCATTGTTACTTTAATGCTATCGTTATTTTATGAGCATATAATTAATGTCTGTATTTATCCAAATTTTGAATTAGGTATTCATTTTGTATTTATTTAATAACATTTAAAAATGTCTCGTAGATTGTTCTTTTTTGCTTTTATGGGTATGTACTCGAGCATTGAATAAATCCATTCAATATAACCTTTGGATATCTTGAAAAAGTAGTCCAGCCTTTTTCGTTATTTCTTTTAACAAACATTCCAGGTTGCCTTTTAGCAAAAAGTCCTAGTCTGTCTAAAACTAGTTTGTCTTAAACGCATACATAATAAGTGCATCGAATTTGAGTAGCCGGATGAAAGAAGCATTCATAAATAATGACTTCACGCCATCTTCGTTGCCTGAATTGCAATGATTGCGGAACTCTCTTGGGAATTTCTTGGACGGGCGATGCGGAAATGAGTTGAGCAAAGCCGGGAAGATATTAAAGGGTCCCTTTAAGAAGACGAGACTTGGAAAGGACAGACACCCGTCGAATTTAAATTCCCTTGATTTTCTTAGATGGCTTCTTCTAGAATGGTTCATTCTAAAGCTCCACCTACACGTTCGAACTCTGCCCACAATTGGAAATAATTACAAGATACCCTCATAATTAAACGGACGATGCTTAGCAGTTATCGTCCATCACTCTGGGTCATATGAAGCGTTATACTGCGCACATTACGAGATGACCATGAGACCATGAAATGCACGAGGTATTTTAATTGCATGGAGGTCTCTTACTGCGAACTTAGATGAGTAAGCCCCGGTATAATGCCTAAATCCTTTTAATGGACGCAAAACCTTACTATCACATCGAATTCTCAACCAGAATTTAGGGTAGTGGCTTCGTTCCAGTATTAAAGGAACCCTGTGTGGTACAGGCCGGTACCGTTACCTACTATCCTACGTGGTGAAAGGTATTTTTATTTGCAGAATTTCTATCTCTGCACAAATTTGTTCCATGAGTCTATTGTGTGTTTCCTGAATTATCTTGTTTAAATTGACGGTTGATGACACAAATGGAGCGCATTAGCAATTAACCGGCCTTGCACCGTAATTACTCTTCATTGAATATCTACATATAATGTGGATATAAGGATCAACTCGTCTCTTCTCATATCCTCACGTTACTATTCTCTACGTATTTGCTTATCTTATAAATTTCTGAAACATTCTCTTCCTATCATTTCACTAACTAAAGAAAACGTCTAAAAATTTATAGGCAGTTTTCAGTTTTCTATCATGATAAACAATATTTCCAATGCTATAACTGTTTAGTTTCCTTAATGTGGAAGGAAATTTGGCATATTTTGTAATGATGTACTATTTGAAGATGCTGACGTCTACTTTGTTGTTTCCAAAATAATTTTGATTGTGAAATGAGTTATTTGTGTAAAATTTGAAAGATGGTTATACTATGCTTCTCTATTTGCATTATGGGAGAATGTATAAAATAAGCTATTTTTGACAGAAGGGTCATTTTAGAAGATTATGGATTAAATTTGTTGTCCCTTTTTGACTACCTGTTCAAGAGTTTTGTTCATTATAAGCATTTGTTGGTAACAAATTCTGAAGTACCATTAGATCTTTTGTGTCAAGAGAGATCCTTGGTAAAAAATTGATATGGTATTATATCAGTTATCTTTGAGACATTTATTCTCTAAAGTTTATGACTAACTTATACTTAGACTCATGTCTTGTAAAACAACTAGACTCTCGTGTGTGAAGACCTTTAGAAAAATTGCTCACATGATGTGAGTTTGAATAGTTGCTGAGAGAACATAGCTATCAGATTACGCAATGAGGCGTCTCCATTGTTTAACATCTATGGCATAAATGATATGAAGAGGACTCATAGGTTCTCAAACCTGTTCAACGGTTTATAAAATAAAATGTATAGATTACGGTAGAAGTTTTATAGGAGTTACTTGTATGCAAGCTTAGGGTAGTTGAGTACTGCGTTATAAATTTAGCAAAACAAATTCACAACTCTTGAAAAATAGACCTCCTTCTTTGTGTAAACGTACTGTATCGTAGCATTTGCTATAATCGGTTAGCTTTCAAGATTCAGTGGATAACGCTAGGAAATTTTGTTTACTAGTATCAACATTCGTTTGCCGGACTGTCTTGTATCAAAATTGGATTGGATTGGATATTTGGGGAGGTGACCGACGGCTAAGGTCATTTGCGTGATAGGGGATAGGTAAGTGAGGAAGGATGGATAGAAACCCGGCGTCGGCATTAGCCTGCTCTTCACGAAAGGCGCCAAGGGGACCACAGGTTAACGTCTGATCCGACAGACGGAGTACTCCACTTGAAGTGCCCTCCACAAGACATGTAGGGATCGGCTTTCCTCGGAAAAACGTCCACCTCCGCAGGAATTTGAACCCTGGTCGCCCGTATGGCTGGCCAGTACTCTAGCCACCACACCAGCCCGATCCCCCTGGTATCAAAATGTAACGTAAGTCTTAAGCAGTGCAATTTAAAAAAATTATTGTTTGTTATAGTCGTTGTTTATGCCATTACGTATTTTAAAGAAGGATGCTTACTGGGACCACCGTGCTTGAGGTTACCCATCCGAGTTTGCATTAATAATTAATGCTCGATGAAGGCTCGGGGCGGTAATTTCTCTCGCTCAAGATGAGTGAATTATTAATCAGAGAATTTAACGATCAGCTCGGAGTCTTGATAGCACAATCGAGGTGCCTCAGTCTTCCCTCTGGGATTTCCCCGTGACTGCTCCAAGACTTATGGCGCTCTCCTGATCCGTTTTAGGGGAGTAGGGAGAGAAGGGGGGGATCTGCTTTCCTCCCCCCCCCCCAGTGGAATCACCTTTGGTGGAACGGCTCCTGATGAGAGTCATTTGCGCCTTCATTTTCATACCCGCCCCATCTCATTCCGCTCACTTTATTGCACCCTCGGTGTCGTAAATTTATCAAGTTTACCCCTTTTATGCCCGCGGTCCGCAGCATTATAAGCTCAGCTCCGGGAGCGGAGAGTGACTGTTTAGTTCTCTGCTAAGAAGGAAGGGAGAAATATGCAAAAAATAATATAAAAAAACCTATACAACGTTGAATATTAACAAAAATTTGAAACTTGTGAATAATCTTGGAGTCTCAAATTATGAGTGACAACATAGCGATCGGAAAGGCATCAAAGGAAGATTATCGTTAATATGTACATCATTTAATTTAATTCAGATAATGAAAATGTTCTTTGTAAATATAAATATCATACTACAAACAGCCATTTGAGCTCATTGACAATGAAATTTAAATGTACCCAAATAAACATTTTTACCTGCTTACTTCGAAGATCGACCAACATGACTCAAAGACGATTTCATTCTTATACTGAAGTAGATTATGCCTGGTCATATTGCTGTTTAGTGATGAATTAACTGCTATAAAGTCGTAATTTAAGCTGAAAGCGTCATATACTTTAGGAGGTAGAACTCATTGGTATTTTTAAACTAATGTGGATTCATAAGATAATCAAACTTTTTTGTGGCACACGACGCAGTTGATGGATACTTTGAATTCCACCTGATATAACTTTACTCAATGAGAGAGCTGAGAATAGTATGCCACGCTGTGAACATCAAAGGAATGAAATAATCCTTTTTGACCGCAAATTTAACACCGCCAAGTCAGTTAGTTTTAATTTTGTAAAGCACTACAGTATGGAACTGAAATAAGTTCTTCTAAGGATACTACAAAGTTTAAGGCCAATATTGAATTTCTTTGTTTCTTATTCTTACTTATGGATTACCCGAGGAGGCTCAATGGCTGAAATTGGCCATTTTTTTAATATCTAGCCTGCTAAACATTTTGGACCTACCCCTTTGGCCTAGAAAATGCTTAATTTATTGTAAATATCCAGATAATATTTGCATAAATTATTATATCTGGAGGTAGGCGTGATGATTTTCAAATGTGGGAAAAATGTAATATTCAGATACTTAGATAGCAATATCCGGCATAACTTAACACCCTTCTAAATGACCTTATTGTTCATTTATTGCAACTTTTCCTAATAATTATGTAACATTACAGTTATATACATTTTTTTGTGAAACGCTTTAAGATTATGGTGCTAATGGGAAGCTTAAAATGCTCAAAATCCGGGTTACTCTTAATAGAGAGCCTGGCGTTGAGTGCCAGAGACAACTCGGCTCACATTATTGCGGATTGTACAAATGCACATCACCGAAATATGAATGCCCTCTTTTGGTGATGAGTTGATACAGTTGTGTTGAGTGAGTGTCATGGTTTATCCAGCTTGGTTGTTGAGTCTGTGTTGTTATAAAGGTCTTCCTCAAGCTCACTAGCAATTCTCGCTTTCATTTCTTTTTCAACTCATTCATATGAATCCTTTCAAATTTCATAGTACTTCTCTTCCAACTTACGAGGGACGTCGCACAGAAAACCGAAGACAATATCAAAAGAAGAGTTTAAATGGGCTCAAAAATCAAGTGGGCGAATCGAGATTAGGCCATAGATATAGCGGCATATTTCGACCCGCAGTACGAATCTTTCATTTATTTGTGAAAGTATGGCTTTTTTATATATACTCGGAAATAAAAAATTAATCCATTCAATCAAAGTAAGAGACTCTTGGCCTCTTCTCACTCCTCAAATAACCCTTTCAGTTAAAAAAAGGTGAAAATCTTCTTCCTGCTTTCCTTCAAAGCTACCCTTCCTTCTAGGAAGTGTAGCTTTGACGCCGTGTCTCTGATGGGGAGAGGATGAGAGGGATGGCTAGGTTTTCAATGTTGTCGTTTTCTGGTTGTCAGGGGACCACTGCAATAAGTGGAGTTATAGTGCATTGATTCAACACTCCAGTCCTCATATTTGACTGCAAAAGGTGTTCCTTTATAAAGTGTTGTTGACAGGCTTCGCTGGATTCCAGTCTTGTGGGGGAAGTGTTCGTGCGAGAATAAAAAAATGCGACGAAAGAAAATACTGGTCCCTTAATTATGAATGGGGTGTCGTCGGTGGCACTTGGCCAGAGTGCATGTGCGGCACTTTGCGCGGAAATTGGAGCACGGGATTCGGTGAGGAGTGGATGCACGTTAAAAAATAGGGATTCTCGCCCTTAAAGGTGGATCTAATCTAAAATGGATTCGGTGTAGTTTTTTTTCGTATTCTGGTTCCTCAATGAAATCTGACGACCTTTCCACTGCTTGATTTCCACAACAAAATCCTACCTTTCCACGGTTTTTTTCTAGAATTAATCTCGGTGTTACTTGGCAATGATGCTATTATGCACAAGAAATATGAGGTAAAGGGGTACTCTTCTGCCCACATCAATGCCATATTTGCTAAAACTATACTAGCCACCCTCGTGGTGGCTCGCAGGGTATCACGTAGATGTAGATGCACGTAGATGTAGATGAACTTATGGTACTAGCGAGATCTGCCAAGGGGGATTTTCAGTAAAGTACAGCAAATTTGAAGAAAAAACATTGTGAATTTGTTTATGGAAATTGCAACCTGCTCTTTATTTTAATCTAATTAATAGTATTTGTGCATTATAAGTGCATTTATTGTGAATTTTGAAGTTCATAGCTTAAAATTTTACAAGAATTTAAATATAATTAATACAAAGCTGTAATTCCGTAAAAAGTAGTCTAGGAATGAGCCGATATGTCGGCCCGCGGCACTTTTCCCCAGAGAATCAAAAGCCGGCTTATCGGCTCACGACATTGAAAAGGGTTAAAAAAGACAAATATTACAATGGTAAAAATATTATAATGATAGAAACATGGGAGATCTTCTTATCGTTGGTTTCCGGTTGTAAGTAAACCACTGCAATAGTTGGAGTAATAATGTATCGGTTCAATCAAAATGACACTTCAGCCCGTATCTTTGACTGGAGAAGGTGTTCCTTTAAATAAATATTCGTCAACTAATCTATGTTTGATGTTTCTGTCGTAGACGATCGGTTGCAGAAGTATATTAGTGCAATACTAACGGTGGTGGTGAACTTTGAACGCATTTGTGAGGACTCATGAAGTCGATGATTTGTAAATAAATTCACTTTGTGATATTCCTCAATTGTCTTTTATTATTCCGACCTAGGTTTTGACTCAGGTTTAGCCATTATCAACCTTGATAATGACTTAACTTGAGTCGAAACCTAGGTCGGAATAATAAAAACCAATGTGGAATATTACAAAGTGAATTATAAGTAATGTTGTTCCACCAAGTGAAGCCTGAGAATTTATTATATACTCATGAAGTCGCTTGGGGAACCTCCTTGAGTCATGTGAAGGGAGAGAGGAATAGGGTGAGGAGGTAAGGAGAAAAAAACTTTTTTCTCGCCGTCTGCAAAGAAAGGAGGTGTGTTTGGGCGGGGAATTGGGGAGGGTGGTGGAATCTTTTCTGGAGCCTCGCAGGAGTAAAGGGGGAAGGAGAAGGGATGAGTCTCTCACTGCAATCTGCGCCACAGTGATTCCTGCGACGGGAAGAGGAGGAGGGGTTTGGAGAGCGTGGGGCACGAGGGGTGGGGGGGAACTCGTGGAGTGCAAAATCCGCGGTTGAGCGAGAGTGGAGGAGAGGTTTTTGCGAGCGCTAAAAAAAGGGTGGACTGGGAAAGCTTTTTAAGGAGACGTTGAGGAAGGGGTTTCGCGAGAGATGGCCCTCGTAAGGAGGTGGGGTGGAACGAGAAAGGGAGGCGAAAGAAATGGAGTCCTCGCCAAACTCCCCCGAAGTCTTCCCCCCGCCGGTTCGGGCGTAAAAAGCAGAGTTTAAGAGCAACCATCTTGGTGTGGAGGTGGGGTGGTCTTTTACGAAGCGCTCTCCCGCCTTTTACGGCGTGGAAGAGGTCTTCGCCCGGGAAAACTTACGGCAGGTGTTGAGGGAGGCGCCCAACCCGCCGCTCAGACTTCCCTTTTCTGCACCGCCATCCCCTGCCTTTTGCCCCTCTTTCACTACCGTCCAGCCTCTCCTTCCCTCCCACACACTTTCACTCTCTGCTCCTTATGTCTCATTCACGTCCGCCTCGCCGTACAACGAGTGGCGCATCTTTCAAGGGGTACATATACGCTCTGTTTCTCTTACCATGGTAATGCTAGGTATTGACAGGAATTCAAAATTCCTTAGGGTAATTACTTTAATAATCTTGTAGAATTGAGACAAGAAAATTGTCATTTCAGGGTCTTTTCGAAATCTCCCGTGATATTTTGGAAAATTTCGTGACCATGAAATATCATAGCGTAAGACTTTTTTTTTAAAGCTATCCAAGACTAGCCACGGAGTTTCACTTAGAATTCTGCAATGCACAATTGTGCGAAATTCCACAGTGAAAAAAATCATCCGCCTTGACCGGGATCCGAACCCGGATCCCTCAACTTCTGGCCAAGTGCTCTAGCCAGTTCAGCTACCGAGGCGATGCTAAAACTGCGACTAAAATCCACTGGGGAAGAGAGCACCTCGGTAGCATAACTAGCTAAAGTACTCGGCCGGAAGTCGAGGGATCCTGGTTCGAATCCCAGTCGAGGTGGATGATTTCTTTTCTCTGTGGAATTTTGCGCGTAAGATATCGTTTTTAGTGTAAACAGTCATTTTATATTAGTTGACAACGGGACGTTAAAAGTACAGTCACTTCAAAAAGTATCGCGACACGCTAGACTAGCGGCTCGTATATGTCGGCTGCCGATGCTCGAAGTACGTTGGCTATCCTCGGTCGTATCTGGTAGCAAAGAGAATTTGCAGGTACACTTTCTATTTTCCATCTGCATTATGCATTGACTGCATTATGGGAGTGCTCTTGTTCAGAGGCGAGGACAGAGTTCCTCCTTGACTCGGCCTTGAGGACGTATTCGGTGAAAGAAGTAAGAAGGGATATGTGGTGAAATGGCAATATTGAATGGAGTAAACGATTGAGTGATTATACGAGTGAAGTCGCAAGGAGGTAAAATGCATGGGAAAACGAGCTCCAACCTATGTATGAAGGAGAATGGGGACTGCTGTCGTCTTAGCTCAGCAAACCAGAGAGCCTTTCGGGCATTAAAGGCTGATATTTTAAGTTGACCGCCTAATGGACAATTATGAGATATATTGACTAAAGCCATTGGACAGTATTATTATTTCAGTGTATAGTATCCTGAAGTTGTGAAACCATTTTCGTGATTATTTATAAAAAATGCGATATAATAACAATTTTTAGGTAGAGAATTGAAAAGGATAAAGTACCGTTTTTACTCTTTTAATTACCAGCAGCTCACCTGTTGAACACATATCGCTTTTAAGTCACAAATAAGTAAAGCGTAGTTGTGAAAAAAAAGATACGTGACAATTTATATGTGAAATATCCACAAGTAAAAAGGTGATAAAATGGTCAGTGATTTTAATTATCGAGTTCCTCTTGTACGCCAAAGGCTAATTTTGCCGTCTCCATTACTCTGGAAAAAAACTTTTCATCGCTGAACATGGTGAGGTCCCGAAAGGCTTAATCACTGGTGATATTTTTTGTGATGGAATCCAAACGGACGGCCTTCTGGCCCTCGGTCAGTTTGGGCTTCCGCGCCGGACGATAGTGTCGCAGGCCTGCTTCGTGAAATCAGTTTTTTTTAACTACACCGTAGTCTTAAATCCCTTTTAAGAATTGGTATGCCACCAGCCGTCAAAGGAGAATCCATCATTGAGGCAAATACTGACTCATCCACGTCTCGTGTGGTAAAGCGGGGCCTCCCAGTTCGAGCGCGTACTTTGGGATGTCTCATCCTCGTTTGCCCTTCTTAGCCATATGTGGAGAAGGCTCATCTGTGAGGAAGGTGAGGATGGACTCCTCCCTCGGCAGCCGCTTTGGACGCCGACTGCCCGCCTCTCAACAAACCCACCATCAGAGCGCACTGGGTCGTGCTGGTTTCGCAAAGGGGAGCTCTTTTCACTTTCCTCTTTGTAAGAGAACTGCCGAGTATGATTACGATGCCTCTGAGTTGCGAATACCCTTGCTCCCCGCTGTGAATTCATTTCAGTTTTAGCCTTCCAACGCGAACGAAGTCCATAGCACTGTCGGAGTTTTAGTCCCACTTGACTTAGAATATATGTCGTAGTGTACCAGACGTTTCTCATAGTCACAATGACAACCCAGGATAGCCAACGTACTTCGGGCTTCAACAGCCGACCTATACGAACCGCAAGCGTAGTGTGTCGCGATACTTTTTGAAGTTACAGTACATTGTGAGTTGTTGATCTGGCTGAAAGTCATTAAACACAAATTGACTTACAAGCTATGATGGTTTTGATTATTTAAATATACTACATGGCGCAGTCGGTCCGTACTGTCTGTCGTTGGGCATTATATACCTAAACCTCTTAATATAAAAGATTATGAAGGAAGGCCTGCCAGGATTAAGAAAAAACCTTCTACCTTAGAAGGTTATACTCCATAGTTTCTGAAAGAAGAATATCTGATCTCATATTATGTTGGTCTTGATAATGTTGTTAAGTTCATGATGTAAATATTCAAAATTTTATTTGGTGTTCAGTTCATAATGTGAATGTACTAATTTTATCAATATTTTAATTTCTGTATAAATCTGTTTATTGTACTGTGGGGGAGATGTAGTGTAAACACTCATTTTATTTTCGTTGACAACTGGACGTTGTTAATTACATTGTGAGTTGTTGATCTGGCTGGAAGTCATTCAACACAAATTGACTTATAAGCTATGATGGATTTGATTATTTAAATATACTTTATTGTTTCTTACTCTAAATTTTAGACTTTTCCCATCATGACACAATAGCATAGCACGTTCATTGGGTCGGAAATATCTCAAGGAAGGTAATTTAGGACTGAACTACAATGGTAATCACTTTTCATTAATTGTAGTAAATATCTAAGGAAAAGCCGTATATACCTTAGTATATCATCAATTCAATAAACTAATTGCTCTATAGGAACGGTATTTTTAAAAGAATTGGATATTCCGGATTTACCGTAAAAATTGAACATTTTGGATGTTTATTGTTCAGAATACATTAGATATTTAATAGTTAAAATGAAGAACTTTGAGTTCAAACTATATTGAGTAAATAACTCTGCTCTGGCTTGTTTTCTATCTGTGACATAAGTACATGCTGACAGTTGTCGGCCTTCTTTACCACCACATTGACATTCAAAGGTCCGCTAGCTCTCCGGACGGTATACCCTTCGCTTTCAAGTCCTTCCTTACTAACCATGTGAGCTAATTAGCCCCATATACCCTGCTTAGCTATCGCTAAGTCTCCGTCCGCGTTTTGCTGTTCATTTGTGCACATACCATCCACCAAATAATTATTTTTATATTTTGTTAATTCTTCTATTTTTTTGTCCCATCCACCAAATAATTATTTTTATATTTTGTTAATTCTTCTATTTTTTTGTCGATCATCAAATTTAATAAGATTTTTTGCCATTTTTGGAAATTTTCAAATAAATACAAACTGAATGGTGAAGTCACGCATGAAGAAGTACATCCAATTTAGTAATTCGGCATTCATCTTTTGTGCTGGATGTTTATGTGCAGAATGAGGAATTGGCCTTGCATATTGAGTTGAAATGATGAGTAAGGTCCCTCCGAAAAGGATTGCCATTTCGGAATACTTCATGACCGGTCGTATGACGTGCCTTTCTCCATGAATAGTTTCACAGAAACTTTGATTGCAATCATCGTGATAACATTTGAAACTAGAGATGGGTCGGTTCCGGTACCCTGTTCTCGGTACTGCCGGTTCTTGACCCTTAGAATCGGTATCGAGAACCGATCGCAAAAAGTCGGTACTTAAGAACCGACACAGAACGGTGGCAAGGATTTGAATTTGACTCCCAAACCCCTCAAAACCCCCAAACCCCTAAAGCAAAACCTGGAGAAAGCGCCTGAAGTAAAGCCTGATGTAATGTGATATATTGGCCGATCATGTTAGTTTGACTTTTTAAACTTGGACTAGTTTTGTTATACTAGGCTATGGAGAAGATCTTGTTTTATTTACTGAGCTTTCTGGTTTATTTGCCTCTTAAGTGAAATTTTTATCCTTCAGGTCTTGGTTGTTTGTTGAAGCTTTCCATTCATTCAGAAAATAAGAGTCCATTGTTGGAACCGATTATCGAGAACCGGGAACCGACAGGTAAGAACCGGGCCGGTATCGAGAACCGGAAAAATTTAGGAACCGACTCATCCTTATTTGAAACAATTTATGTTTCTTCTCCATGGGCTAATGACAAAGGCCTACTTCTCACAGTTACATTTGATTTTTAACATAACCTCAGGAAATGCAACTTTCTTCACATTTAGACATATCAGTCTTTCTCCTGAGAATGGTGAGGCAAATTACGCACACGTTGAATGTGTGTGTACATCATAAGCGTAATGTGCCTCACCATTCTTAGATGCAAATATACTTCACGAATTGGCTTCAGAGGAATTTCCCTAGAAGACCGCGAGCTAAATTTAAACAATTTATTCGTGACACTGCTGTTTGATGTGCTCGTGGAATTTGGGCGCGGAGTTTAATGAAAGCATTAAACTAAACACAAAGTTTATCTTCGATATATTGGAGATAATCTTCCCCTTAGCCTATTTAAGTACATCTGACTTTCATGTAAAGCTGCCTTTAGATACACGCATAATTAAAATTATAAACAGAATAAAAATTTGTGACTTCGGTTTCCTGTTTCGGCTGTCACACCATCATCGGGTCTTAGTATTCAATAAATTGTGGAAGTCACAAATTTTTATCTTGTTTATAATGACGTCCTTCCACATCGTGAAAGCTACAAGTTTCCATTTTACATATAATTAAGTTCCTAAAGTGGGTTAATAGTCTAAATACTGGGACCGCAAGCATATGGTGTGTCAGAGAATGAATTTAAATCATATCAGTCCTATTGGCTAGTTAAGTTTTTCTGCAGATGGTGCGAAAAATTTTAAGAAAAAGAAATGTTTTATAAATTAAAAAAATAAGTCATATTGATAAAAGAAATAAACCTTACAACAACTGAAAAAACGACTTCGTTTTCTTACACTGATTTATTTTTTTGGTACGACATGTTTCGACACATAGAGGTCATTTTCAAGTACAAAAAATTTTAAAATTCAAGCAAATATATACCTGGAAGGGATTTGGGGGCGATTGGAGGTTGGTGATCTGGGAAAAAATAGGAAACCTCTTTCCAAAACAACAGTATAGAGTGACATTTTATAACGGTGAAAACCTCAAAAAATTCCTGGGTAACACAAAAGACCAAGTGCAACCTTTTGAAAGAAGTGGCATTTACAAATTAAAGTGCAACGACTGTGGTGCTGCATATGTTGGGCAGACAGGGCGTACATTCGAGAGAAGAATCGAGGAACATAAGAGATGTTACCGGAACTGCAATCTGTCGCAGTCCCATTTCGCCAAACATCTCTGGGAAGAGAACCACGAGAGCGACTTCATACCGGAGATACTACACTTTGAGATAAAAGGGAGGAAGATGGACAAAAAGGAGGAGCTAGAAATAAGGAGGAGCTAGAAATAAGGAGGAATATGAGTGAATGTAAATTACTCAACGACATCCTTTTTGAAAGAATTTCCCCCCTCCTACAAGTCTCTCTAAATCTCACGGAAAGACGAAAACCCAGATCCCTCCCGCCCAACTCCACACCTGCTGATAACCCACCTCCACCTTAACGACCCTTTCCAAGTTAACCCACCCCTCCCTCTACCTTCCATCCCCCGCCCCCACCTTTCTCACCAACGCGGTCCTCCTACGGGTTTTTCCCCAATTCTCACCATAACCGCCACCCCTTACCTCTCTCCGGGTTTCTCCCCCCCCTCCTAACACCCACTTCTTCCACCCCTCTCCAACCTCCCCCAAATCCCTTCCAGGTATATATTTGCTTGAATTTTAAAATTTTTTGTACTTGAAAATGACCTCTATGTGTCGAAACATGTCGTGCCAAAAAAATAAATCAGTGGAAGAAAACGAAGTCGTTTTTTCATTTGTGAATATCAACTTCCACATAGTTGAGCCTGATACCATTGAACAAATAAACCTTAGTTTTTATACCAATGTTATTTTATGCGTGGTTTTCCTCTGGACTCTTAAGTGAAAGAATGTTCCATGCATATATAAATGATAAAGAGTGAGCTTAAGGAAGCCTCGAGGAGATTGAATGGCACGATTGGTGCAGGCGAGACTTAAGGCTGGGACACAATCAACGTGTACGTGTGACGCGAGACGTCAACGGGGCAACGGGAGACGGGGAACGCAAGTCAGCGGTCACAATCGACGTTAACGAGGCCCGGAGTAAAAATTGACTAACGCAGGCGCAGCTAAGAGATCAGGTGTAAACAAGTGTAGAAGTAAATAAGTTGTCTTCGCCAAGAGCAATCTTCAACAGTTGGATGTATCTTCCGACAGATGGCTCCAATTCCCGGATTCTCAGGGCTATTCTGATTGGTTTTTCGTGTACGGGACATGGGAGGAGATGAAAGTTGCCCATCTCTCGCGTACTCGTACTCCCCGTACACGTTGATTGTGTCCGCTCGCTATACTTTCCCGTCAGCCATCTTTTCGCGTATTCCCGTTAACGGCTCACGTTACACGTACACGTTGTGTCCCAGCCTTAAGACTCTCATCCTCTCTGTCACGCTTTCAGTCCTCTTATGCCTTTCTATTCACTTTTGTAATATTTTAGTTAATCTTCATCCAATGTCTCTCGCACTGCACCTCATCATTGACTGTAATCCTTGCTTGACTGACAACCAATGCCTGATCATCTGCAAATCTCGATGACTTCGTTAGCTCTTCTCCTCCCTTTATTTCTATCTTTATCACACCCCATTCCTTCCTTACCATTTCTTCTGAGAACAGGTCAAAATGTTACGGCAATATGGGCTCCCAAGCCGCATTGTAGTCCTACCACGGCCCAACCCAATTATCAATCGGCCTCAGAAACGTGTACCCTCTGGTTCCTGTGATAATTCCGGATTGGACGTCAATCCCTCAAATCGACAACTATCTTTTTTACCACTGATATTAATTTCAGCCATATTTTCGCGTATTCCCGTTAACGGCAAACGTTACACGTACACGAGGAAGTCAATGCGGGTTTTCCACCGGGTCAGGTTGTCCATGTCTGCCATGGCAGACATGGACAACCTGACCCGGTGGAAAACCCGCATTGACTTCCTCGATACCATACGCCGGGAAAGCCTTCGATCGTTACACGTACACGTTGATTGTGTCCCAGTCTTTAGTTGATAAGCACGTTGTGCTATACGTTATGGAGAGCCTACAATGCGTGAAGGAAAACCGCTGATGTCATGCTTCCTTCTATTGGTAGCTTCTGTGGCCGTGCCGTTTAGTACAGTCATTAGGTCGCTCCTTGGTCCTTGTCAAAACCCATTTCGGCGAGCTTGTTTTGCTCACATACATTCAAGGAATCTGGCGATCCGGTGGACGATGGTGCTCTCAACCCAAGTGATTTGGCTGCTCATCGAGTTGATCGAGTGGTAGTTACAGGCCTTTCTTGCGTCGATTACAGAAAAATAGCGTTGGAGGTCCAACTTTTCCAGCTGCCCAAATAGTATCAGAGGATGTAAATGTATTTAAATATTAGAAATCGAGGAACTGCAGACAATGGATCTTTCTCGGTATTATTATAGTGATTACAGCGTGGAAATCCCGAACAATCTTCAACGACATAGTTCGCTGGGAAAACCTTCGATCCTTTTTGATTACAGCGTGCTTTGTTTAGTGCTACCTTCGCTGATATCAAGTCCTCCAACAAGGTTTACGGTGCTCCCCTTCAATCATTTCAACTGCCCATTCTTCGGTATCCTATGCAGAATTGAGTACAGTGCTTATTAAGTCTGGTCATAATAATGGTGCTCTCTCTCTCTCTCCGCAGTGCATACTACTTTACACTCAAACGGAATGCGAAGCACCTCTGGCGCCTTGTTTCCGACGGGGTCTTTATTTTTTAGCGAGATAACTGCGGAGTTGGTTGAGATTATGAATGTTGGAGTGCTATTTCTCAGCAGAATACTGGATATCATCCGGGATAAAGAGGAAATATGAGGAAAACAGACCTTGGCGATCGGCAATGTGTTTTTTATTGATGTTTCGTCCTTACAGTCGATGAAGGACCATGGGGTTCCTGTTCTGTAGAGAGGTATTTTTAAAAAATAAAATTCACCTTATTTACTTTCCTGGTAAGAAACGGTCTTTTCTATAAATTTGAGACGTTGAATGGCGTTCCATCTATCCTTTTTGGTAGAAGTCAATGTGGATGGCCCTACAATAAAACCTGTGCCATAGATTCCTGTTCCAATTCCCAAGTATTAGGATATCTAGGAAGAATATCTGTCTAATTTTGTGTTTTCTTAATCTTTCATGTTGGATTATAATTGGGGATGACCATGTCCCCTAAAAAAAGTTGATTGAAAGATTGAAAAATATATGCAATGGCTTGTTTCACTTCCTAGAAACAAGTCACCGTAGTGCCGCGTTTTTAAAATGTGAGCCAACTCTAGCCTAACGAGAATATGTTCAAGGCCAAATTAAAAACTAATTAGCTCAAACGTAAAAGAGTAAACCTTGTAGATCATTCCTTAAATAATATTGACTGACCATTTGAATAATAATCTCTCCGTTGGTGTACACGGTCAGTCTTGTTGCTAAGCACCATAAAGTCTTCCATTAAATGGAGGTCGCTTGATTTCTCCGTTTTCATTTCCATTGTGCTCCACCCTCCCACTCCATCATTCCATCAGTTGACTCGTGCCTTGGTCGTCATCGCGCGTCATCATCTCCATTTTGCATCTTTCCAATCAGTCTCATTAAGCAATCCACGCGATCCCGTTCCCCTCACTCATCCTCGATCCTATCTTTCCGTCCCGCTGATCACTTTCGTCAATTATTCATCACTTTCCCCCGGAAACGATTTCCTCTTCATTATTCCGCAATTCCCGTTTGTTTTTCTACGAAATTCAATTCGCTTTCTGCTCGTCGGATCCTTATTTCTCTTTTCGATTTGCCTTTTAATCCGACTCATCCCTTCACTCGTCTTTTCATTATCGCCCTCGACCTCCCGTTTATTTATTTATCTCCAATTTCACTCTTTTAATTGGTCCGCATGTGGCGTCCGCGGGGAGGGAGCCGCCGATTTCCTCGTCAACACGACCGCCGTGGTCCAGGGGATAATCAAAAGAATACAAATGCAAAGGCGTTTTTCCAAATACTCTCCATGCCTTTCGTCAAAGAAGTCACTTTGGCAGCGCTGGAAAAACGTCCTCGCTCTCTGCGGACCTCGTTTCCCACGGAAAGCACTTGAAAAAGTCTCTCTCTAGCGATAATGAAAAATAGACTGTACTTATTCGATGTTTAGGCATTGGCTAGGAAATAAAACCTCGGTCTCCACCATAAAGACCTTCTTCCTCTTCTTTGGTCTTCAATCTGTCGATTGATTTGCAGCAACTCGCCATTCCTCACGTGAATCTGCCTTTCTCTTCATTTTGGCATAGGTTTTGCATCCCACTCCGTTATCTGTCCCAAATATTGTGGACTTGGCCTTCCTCTAATTCTCTTTCTTTTAACTTTTTCCTCAATTATCAACTTCAAAAGCCCTTTGTGTCCCAGAAGGTGTCCAATAAGCTTTACTCGTCTCTGGACTAAGGTTTTTTCCAGGCTGCATTTTTTTTTGCAGGCGTCTACTCTTTACAGAACTTCTTCATTTGTCACCTTGTCAGTCCATTCAATTCTTAGCATGCGCCTGTAGTACCAGAGTTCAAACGAGTTGATTCTTCTCTTCTGTTCTACGCGCAGAGTCCATGGCTCACACCTGTAGAGTATTACACTCAATACATATATTTTAAGGAGCCTCTTCCTTATTTTCAAGCTGTTAAATCGGGCCGTAAATAGCTTAATATGTTTATTGAAAGCACTTTTAGCTTGATTTATTCTACTCTTTATTTCGTCCCTACTTCGCCCATCTCTCGTTATTCTACTTCCTGAGTACGCAAAGGAATCATATTGATCAATACGCTTATTATCGACCACAATCTGCGCCTTCGCTTGTCCCTCTCTACCACATACCATAATCTTTGTGTTGATAGCATTGATTTTCATACTGTATCCTCTTTCCATTACGTTATTCATCTTCTCTATCATTATTTTTTGGTCTTGTTCCCTTTCGGCTAAGACAGCAATAACATCTGTAAATCTTAGCATGTCTATTCTTTCTCCATGCATTCTCGCACCCGTTTCTGTTTTTTTCCGGAGTTCTTTTAGGGCCTCTTCAATATACATTTTTCATATCACTGGTGATAATGCGCATCCTTGTCTCATCCCCTTACGTATTTTAGCTTCCACTTCTCCTTTTTCTCCCTCCAGGATAGCTTTTTTTACTCTTATATAAATTCCATATGAATCCAATCTCCATCCTGAATCCAATCTGAATTCCAATCTCTGTAGCCTATTCCAGCTTTTTTTCGGACCTCATACATTTTGTCCCGTTTTAAATTATCGTAGCCTTTCTCCATATCTATGAATGTAATGTATATTTTCCTATTCCACTCCAATCTTTTTTCTATGAGCAACCTTAAGGTCAATATCGCCTCTCGTGTACCTTCGTTTTTTTCTGATGCCAAGTTAATCTTTAGAGAGCAAACCTTCAGGTTTTATCTGCGGTGGAGGATAATATTTGTCATTATTTTTGCTGTGTGTGACACAAAACTTGTCATTCTGTATTATTGGCATTTTAATGCCCCAGATTTTTTGGCATATTTATTATGATATTAGTTTTAAAATCGGCAGGGAGTTTTCCTCGTTCGTATATCAACTTGATGGGGTTATAGAGTCTGTCCTTCATCAGTGTTCCTCCTGAGTTGAAGATTTCAGCTTGAATATTGTCTATATTAGCAGATTTGTTATTTAATTGGCTTTTTATTTCTAGATCAAATTTTTCTCTCAGTATCGGTTCACCTACGTCATATATTGGTATTGCTTCTTCTCTTTCAATACTCTCTTCCATCAATTCTTCGCCTCCATACAGTGCCTCCATACATTCTCTTGATCTTGTTATGATTTCGTCATCCTACTATAATAATATGCATTTGTTGTCCACTGTTGTCCCACTTCTGGGTAAATATCCTCCAAAAAATGCCTTTATTAATTTTTAGCCATTTTTACTTCCTCCAAGCAGGTTTTTCTCCATTTCTAAGCATAAATCTTCATAGTATTTTTCTCTTGCTTTTTTCATCTCTCTATTTTATTTATCAAGTTTTTTGAACTTCTCTTTATTCTCCTCCTTAATTGAGTTTCTAAGTTTTCTTTTCTCTTCTAGCATTTCCACTATTCTATTTGTCATCCCGGCTTTGTTTTTCGCCGTCCCTTCTTTTCCAACTATTTCCCCTGTAGCTGAGATCATGTCGTCCTTTACTGAGGACTAAATTTCTTCTTCACTGCATTCATTTATATCCCTCTTTGTATTTGTCAAATTTTGGTTTTGTTCCAATATGCTCTCATCCTTTAGTTTCGCTGGATTCCATTTCTTTTTCCTACTTTTATTTAACTTTTTGAACTTCAACTGACTTTTCATCATAACCATATTGTTGTCGCCATCTACATTACAGCCTGTATAACTTCTATTGTCCTTCACCTGATTCTTGATTTTCTTTTTCACCATTTAAATCAATCTGGAGTCTGTTTTATCTCCAGGCATTCTCCAGGTATATCTTTTTTTAGGATGGTATCCAAACCATGAGTTTGTAATGCATAGTCTATTTCTTTGTAAGAATCCAACAAGATAATCACCTCTTTCATTCCTAATTCCAAGTCCAAATTTCCCAACAACACCAGATCAAATGGCTATTAATAAGTGCAATTCATCTGAACTACAGGAGTTGTTAAGATAATTAATGACAGGCATTAAGACCTTACCTCTTAAGACTATTACATGAAGTCTTTCGAATTTCACTTTTCCCTGCTATTGTTGAACGATTCTACAACTTGATTATTTTTACTGATAGTTGGCACTCCATAATTGAAGCATTTTTTATTAAAAAAGGGCAATTTTTGCTCATGATTTAATTGACTAACTGGACATATTCTATAAATAATTTAAATATTGTAATTTTTGTGTCTTTTTGTTCAGTCATTAACTTAAAAGCATTGTTCAGTTTCATGGAAATTATTTCCTTTTTTAACTGTTGATGTTTTAATTACAATTGTAGGATAAATTTTGTGGCAATCAGATTTGCAGAAGATTTCTTAGAAAAACTTTTGGCCACATAATGGAATGTGTTAAATCTAACGAAAATTATGTGATAAAACCATCGAGCTCGAACTCTACGATGGAAGACAGTCAATCCCTTAAAACGTAATCCACTCATATCTCGTTCTCACTCTGATATAAGGTACTGGATGTTTTCTTTTCAACGCATAGCAACGGACCAAGTTTTATGTGTGCCAATGAGCGTATTTAGAGAGGGCACTTGCTATGCTGGCTAACGCTTGAAACCGATGCCAGTCCGAATTTTTGTTGACCCTCATTTTTCTATTGCGCCTGCGGGCTAGCGTGCTAAATTTTTCAATTTAACCAAGTTTTTCATCAATAACTTACCAGAAATCAGCATGCACTAACTTATTTAATGTGTATTTTCCTTGCGTGTATTGTTTATTTCTTTAAATTATATATAATCCGCATTTTATCACGGGGAAACTATGGTTAAATTAAGTGGAATAAATTGCAATAAGTGACCAATTTATGTTTGTCAAGTTACTTGCCTTAAATTTCAAAAAGATGTTTGACATTCTAGCCTAATATCCGCTAAGTTGTCCATTCCATCGTGCTATCCATAACAAAGTAAGGAGTGAGCAGTAAAATAAGCAATATGGTTTTTATTTCGGTATTCAGGCTAAAATTCGATGACGTAGTGCCCTCTCTATATACCTCAGTGCTTTTGCGCGTCTTTACTCAAAAGTTTATTTAAAGTTTTCAATTGAAAAAATAATCACATTATTTAGAAATACCTTTATCAAATGATATGTATTGTTTTCATGGAGGTATTGTAGTTTTTTATGATAGTACCTTTATTTACTCTGACACATTATAATTTGCTGTTTCCACATATGGTCAAGTGGAAGTTATGGGTAAAATTTTTCAGATATGCTATAAATATTTTGCATTAATAAACGATTTTGAAATATTAATACGTTCTATGTTAACTTTTTTTCCATTTCTTCAAATAGTGATAGCCATTACAAAAGACTCAATCTCTCTCAATTTTTCGTTTACACTTCCTATATGAAAATTGTTTTCGCCCGTGACACTTTCCGCAATCTCTGTTCCTTAAATTTGGTTTTTAGTTGCCATTTGTGTTTTTTTACAATAGGAAACAATATTTATTTACTCTGGTGTGCCTTGTACAGACACATATTTTGCGCCACTGTCTTAGCTCCTCAACGAGCCTTTCATGTAATCGGGATTCGTCGGAAAAAACTGCTCATCAATTCGAAATATTTGCTGAATTTGTAAGATGATTAGCGGATATCAATAAACTTACTCCACATCCGTGAAGTTAATACAAAATTATTATTATATTAATAATAATTGTCTGCTTGTAGTCCCTATAATCGTGATGATCAAATATCAAACCTTGTAAGTCAGTAACCCGTGGTACTGCGGAACATGTTTCGGCATATTATTCTCCCTAAGAGAGCTATTCCCCACTCCTTTGATCAAAGTACTTCATCGCCTGAATAGCCTCAGTTTCTTTTTATTTCCCAACTATCTCTCCTAATCTTTCAGCGTTTTTCATTCGTTTATTTTGCTGATTTATTACGGCCGCATTCATAGATTTCTGCTAAAAGGCGCTAGTAAACGAGTGACTTAGTCAGCTACTAAGATCACTTAGTCGCATACTAAAAAATGGTATCCATTGATCCTTTCCAGTGAGCTACTAGGATCTCCTAAATTTGTATGCTACAATCGCCAATATTCCAGCGGAGTACATAATTGAAGGTAGCGACTGCCCTAGAAACAATGAAGCAACGCTTGGCAACACTGCCACTGGCTTCATTGTACGTGAATTCGTATGTCATGCATTCATATTGCTACGACGGCGCTATCGTTAAATACTCTGATTTCCCCATATTTTAGCATTACCATCATAATTCCGACAAATCTTATGTAAGCATCAATTGTTATTGAATAGAAAAATCGGAAATGCATGCTTGTCATATACTTTATTTTTTGCTACACGTAGTAATGTGCCACAAACTTGCACAGATCATTTGTAAAATCATTTGGACACACGGCAGCTTCACCACATCAAAGTTTTACTTACTCCATCCAATCGCACCAAATTAGGGTATTCGTTATATTCAAACAACCACAGGACTTTCTTGAGGTTTCCACCGTTCCATCATCTGGTGTTCTGCCTGCTGGCAGGTCCCGTACACCACTGCTGTCTCCATCCGCTTCTGTCCCGAGCTTCCTTCTTTGCTTCATCATAGCTGATGTTCTTCACCTGATCCACCAATATAATTCTTGTCCTTACTCTCTTTTTCTTTCCTTTAATTGAACCCTCAAGTGCCACAGTTATTATACTTTTCCCTCTCATCACATGGCCCAACCAGTTTCCTTTCCTTTTCCTTATTTCCTTTAGGAGCGATCTTCCTTCTGTTACTTTGCTCAAAACCTCTTCATTTCTCATCTTATCTACCCATCTAACTTTTTTCATCCTTCTTCACACCCACATTTCATAAGCTTCTACTCTATTCCTTTCCCTCTTACCTAATGTCCATGCTTCACATCCATACATGGAAACGCTCCATGAATAACACTAAGCTAGTCCCTTTCTCAGATCCAGATCCACCGTTCCGTCAACATAAAAACACTCAAAATGGAAAATTTTTGGCTCGAGTTAATGGATTATAACTGGTATTTACATAGAAAATGTAACAGTACTAACATTCACATACTAACCATCATTTTGTGAACTAAAAACGAACATACACACGCTACAGCGGATATTGTTACAATTTAATCTGAATACCTATTTGTCCCTTCACGAATCCTTTCTGAGCATTAAATAAAACGAAACTGATTTCAATTATCTACTTAGAAGACAAAGCATAAAATATGATGCGATAAACTGCTGAAGCCCTGGAAGAAGTTTCTTTCACTGTGTGAACCTCAACAACATTCTGCTACCAAAACAGAAACGAAACGAAATAGACATTTACGGCAGAATGTTAACAGACCAGCGCTATGATGTAAACAGACTCACAATTACAATAATTACCAGTGCGAAATCATTACAATTCAATAAGATAACAATTGTACGTCTCTATATCAATGTAAGACATATTTCTACGACAACACAACCGTACTATGCTCGAGTTAATTACTCTGAAGCACCTCACTTGATGCAGTAGTCACATAAACTAATATGCTCTTGTATATTGTTGACGAGGCTTCCTCCTGGACACGTTTCTTGTAATGGGCTGTATTACTATAGAGTAATCATCTGGAACCAAAAATGAACCGCACTAAGATCCGAATAATTAATAAATGCAATTGTTACCCTCAAAAACAGTCAATTCACACACAATGATTTATGCACTTTAAAATGCTGTGAGGCGTAGCACTGATAAAAATAGATGAAGAAGAGATGATAACTACCTTACGACGCTCAAAACCACGGTAATCATCTCACTAACTCTTCCTTCGTTGAATAAAACACCCATGAAGCACTACGGGGTACCATAACATGGTGTCGTAGACTAAGAGAAAATAATAAAAATGCTCAGTTTGATCCAGTAACATTACTACATGTCGCATCCGCCAGACTTGAGAAATGCAATTCCACCGGTATCTTTGGTATTTTTGCCTAAAATCTCCGTTATGGCTTCAGGTTATCACTCGAGGAGAGCCACTTGTAACAGACTGCCATGTTTAGTAGCGCCTCTAAACAAAGCGAGAGGGTGTTTTTAGAATCAGCTGCTAAAATAGTGGCTCACTTGGCGCTGCGGAGCTTGGTAGCTGTCTATGAATACGATTTTGTTAGTTGGCGACTAGTTAGTGCGCTACTAAGCCGATAGTAGCTTACTAAGGAATCTATGAATACGGCCGATAGTGTCCGTCCCATTGTCTACTTTCCTCGTTTCTGCCCATTCCTATTTTATTGGGAAGGCGTTTTCCTTTTTCTTAGTTTAATAGACTTTTTATTCGCATGAAATAATATCAAACCCGTTAGTCATCGCTATTTATGCGGCGATGGCCTTGAATGAGACCAGGTGATAGTTTACCCCTCCCAAAGGTCTTGCTTCCCCCACCCGAGACGTATCCAACCTTACTCCTTCAGTCGAAATAGTAAACAAATTTGACTCCATCGAAAACATGAGCCTATCATTGCCTTCCATCCTTCAAAGAGTGGCAAGAACGTTGCAAATGACACACCGACCTCGAAAACCGATCCTACACCGCACTCAACACAACGATGCGTCCTTCACGCAAACAGGGATTACATAAGCCTTAAATACTATTGGCAAAACGTCCGATCGGCCCAGCACGACCAGTTATCCAAACAACCGAAATCCAATTAGTGAACCTCACGAACAGTGAATGGCAGTATCAAGCTATGCAATTTCTCTCAGGAAAACATCTTCCGTAACTCAGAGCCCTTCTAAGATAACAGGCATTATACTTCCGTGCATTCAAAGTACTACACTTCTGGATTACGTTTATATATTCGCCTTTAGAGTACTGCCTTTTTAGAGTGCGCAGATTCTTGTCATTTTTCTCTCTTTGAATCTACTGCACACAGCATATTTGTTTTGAGTTATGAGTTGGCGAGTTCTGTTGCTGATATTTATGTTGCTTGAAGATCGATCTTGCTTAGCGTATTATCACCATACCTCATACGTTTAGATTCCTACAATGGCGATTGCTGAGTTTACTAATCTAGTAAAATGCACCAAGAAATAATTGCAATGATTATCATAGTGACCAAAGAGGGAAAACGGAGATGGGTGATTTTCCTTCTCTGTTTTCTCAGCTGTTCTCGTGCTTAGCTGAAGACAAATATCATGAGTCTTTTTTGGACGAGGTAGTTCAAATGCAGTAGCCTGATTTAAACCGTCTTGCGGAACTCAGAGTTGAATTGCATGTGCTTTACCTCAAAACCTCAACCGAACGATACATGGGAATGCAGCTGGGATACGTTGCCATGTATCTTTGAATGTTACATTTGATTTATGTTATAACGTAACGTTTTAATGTAGCGTCATCCTGTAAATTAGTGTAACAACATATCCTTGTATCGTAGATTTTACGGTAATATCTGAATAACGTAGTGACGTACCTTATTGTATGAGATCCACATGATAAAAAATGTAATATTACAACATTAGGGTCCAAGATTAACAATCTATAATTTAAATACCTCGCAAAGGTAGTAATAATTATGTGACACCTAAGTTCACCTTGACAAAAGGTAGGTGCTCATATGTGTCATAAAAGTCGTTCAGGAAATCAATTATTAGCTAGCTGAAAGTGAAAACTTGCAGATTCGCGAACGCTAACCAGCGAGCGGTTGTGATATCTATTGAACATATGCTTGAAATATACGACGAGTTGGATGAGAATAAACCACCCTAGAGAACATGCTAGTCAATGGAAAAGGTTTGAATACCCCTTTCACACTGATCCAAGAGTACTTAGTGGAGCGCTAACCGGTAGTGGATGCGTTAGACCAAATGCGTGAGAAAATGGAGTTCGCCAGTACATAGAATCTTTAGATTCGCCAATACATAGAAACCATGTAGCTGCACATGACCCTATTATCTAGCATGTCTCCATTAAATATCCTTGTTGCATGTCAATAGTGCATGTTTGGTGATCTTCACCCCCTGCCACACACTCTCGTGGTGGCTCGCAGGGTATTACGTAGATGTAGATGTAGATATGTAGTGGGCGACTCCATGGGAGTCGGTGAACAGTATTACTAACGCATCAAAAGTGCAAATGAAAGGGCAGTAATATATTTCAAAAACCTAGAGTCAATAATAGCTTCATGGGTGAACATGGATGAGTATGGTGCATTCATTTAAGCAGGAACAAGGTCAACTAGGATAGAAAAGTAAATAATATAAAATTTTCCACCAGAAGTCCATGATAGTCCAGAAGTCCAACGTGTGCGGCCAGATCAAACATTTAACCATTGGAGCGAAGAGGGAAGGATACAATGACATTATCTCCTTTCACCGAGCAGTGCCTGTGATGAGAAGACCGAACTCGCTATTGCCAGACTCGGTAATCTTAGAAATAGACATCACCTGACATCAAATGTACTTATCCCAGCCTAATTGTATATTTACTTATCCCAGATAGTATATGGGATCCGTACGAGGAAGGTATGATAAAAGAATTAGAGTGCGTGCTAAGGAGATCTGCTAGGTTTGTTAAAGGCCGTTATGATAATTGTATAAGTGTTACGAGATTAATAGAAGAACTAGGATGGGAATTACTATCAGAACGCAGGTTAAAATTTAGGTTAAACCTTTTAAGTAAATTCGAAACAGAGTTGTTCACAGATGACGTTAGATATATATTGAGAATCCCTGCGTATTATACTAGGTTTGATCATATTAACAAGATTAGAGAGATAGATTGTCGTACCGATAGATTTAAAATGTCATTTTTCCCTCGTACTATAAGAGAGAACAATAGGCAGCGTAGCAAAGGGATAGGTAGGTGAAATACAGTTAGAGTAGTCTGTAGTACATGATGCATGTAATAACAGCCAATAATCCCTTCCTTATTATGTAGATACTAACCATCTAGCTCAATGTGACCCTATAATCTAGCATGCCTTCATTAAATATCCTAGTTGCATGTCAATAGTGCATGTTTGGTGATCTTCACCCCCTGCCACACACCCTCGTGGTGGCTCGCAGGGAATTACGTAGATGTAGATGAACCCAAGCAGTAAAAAGGCATCAATGAGACATCTACGTCTACGAAATACCGTGCAAGTCACCACTAGGGTGTGTGGCACGGGGTGATTCCACACCAGTTTGAAACCCTCATCCCAGCTGAAATTAGAACTGCGCACGTTCCCCCGGATGCCAGGCGAATGCCAAAAACAGTCATGATGTCAATACTTGATCATATGAGGAACTAGAAGAGTGCTACATGGACGATCATACTACTATGCAGTTCACCAAGTAAGATATGACTACTAGTTATAATTACTACGGCAGATAAATAGTTCGACAAGGTACTAAATCATTCAAGATCTATATCATACCGGAAATTGCATTAGACCTCTGTAACTAATGATAATGTTAGGATGTTTAACACAAGTGAAAAAATCTATTTAATCTAGTCAGTATCCTAGAATTGATCTATCTTAACTATTATGGTCCCTTATTGTACATGGAAAAATTACATTTAACATCTATCGGTTATGCAGTCTATTTCCGTAGTATTATACCTGTGATCGTATCTGCCATAATAGTTTGGTTCTAGCAAAATATGTTGAACGTCCAGCAAAAAAAGTCCATATAAAACTTTGATATAAGATTTAATCTACGTATATATTTCTTCCTTCGATCGGATAGAGGTCCCCACGCTAATTCCCTCAATAATTTAGTAACATTGCTCTGTTTATCGTAACAATTTTCAGCAAATCTAGCTACCCTTCACTGTATTCGTTCTATATCTGAAACTAGTCCTACTTTGTAAGGGTCCCACACACTAGTGCCGTACTCCAAGTGAGGTCTCGCGAGAGAATATAACATCGCTTCTTTAAAGAGAATAAAACTGATTAAAACTTGTCAATGTCCACTGGATTTATTGGTACCTGTACCAATAAATCCATTGCCAAGTTTTAATCAGTTTTATTCTCTTTAACAAAATTTTCTCACAACATCTCGCCGAACTTCATTGAGTTTAATCGTTCCTTTACTTTTTCGAAACATTTTCCTGGTATTTTTGTAATTGACTCCAATTTACGATTTGCCCGTCCGCAAATTTCACGTGTGTGCTTCCCCCAGGACAAGTCCTGACTTAGTGTCACACCTAAGGTCTTAACTGACTACATTTATTTGTTCGGCTTGATTAATGTATACGTCTTGTTGGTAAAGCTGTTCTTTCTTTAAAAAATCATAACATTGCTCTTTTTATAATCAAATTCAAACTGCCAGTATCGCAACATTCGTTAATAGCTTCAAGGTCTCTCTTCAACGCAAGACCGGTGTTCATATACCTGCGCAATACTGCTTCACCCACGAAAAAGCGAATTTTGCTCGCAACGACGGTGGTGATATTAATGATATACAAAAGGAATAATAAGGGATCAATGACACTTGCCTGGGATACACCGGATATGATTTTAACTGTATCTGAACCAATGCCATCTAGAAATACTCTATTGAAGTTCGCAGTAATTTAAGAAATCTTTAATCCAGTATTTTATAACGTAACATATCCCATAGGTTTTAGCTTAACTGATTATTTTGAATGCGGAACTTTAATGAAAGTTTTTGAAGTCTAAAAATATCGTGTCTGCCTGGGTGAGACTTTCTCCTGAGGAAAGAAAACCGTGAAGAAAGAGGGCTAGTTGGGTTCTGCAGGACCTACCTTTTCGAAACCCATGCTGGTTTTTAATTTACAAGTTTTGACTATCAAAATACCTCATAATTGAACTGTCGATTATATGTTCCAAAATTTTGCAAGAGATAGACGTGAGGGAAATATGTTTATAGGTACTTGGATCTACCTTATCTTACAGATAGGTGCAACGTTTGCGATTTTCCAATCCTAAGGAACACGATGTTCTGTTAGAAATTTTATATATATTGTTTTCAAGTATGGTGCTATTTCTGATGCTAATATTTTATAAACTCTGGTGGGACTTTCATCTAGACCAGATAATTTCTCGGAGTTAATTGATTTCAGGTCACTTTTCTATGCCGCGACAAGAAATATTTATGGACTGCATTGGATTTTGGTATTATGTAGGCAATGTAGTGGTGATATAGTGAGGGCATGAATGATAGGCACTTTGAAAAAAGGTGTTACGGATATTCTCTTTTTCTAATCTATCGCTAGATCTCTCTCTTTGACCGTATTTTACTGACATTACTGTAGATTTATTCCCTTGAACCTCCCTTACGTAAGACCAAAATGCCTTGAGGCCTAATATTTTACTCTTGAATTCCATTAATGGTTTTCTTAAGGCCGCTTTTGCTGTTGTTTTAGCTGGCTACCCTTATGTTAGTATTTATGTGAAGTGTAGCACTTACTGCTTTTTGATCTCAAATTTTGTTCGGTATTTCAAAATTAATGACGTTTTCAGGCATGTTTGTCGCCAAAAGGTCTAGAACGTTCTTTTCTGTCGTGGGTGTTGCTACTAATTTCATTTCATTTATTTCTGTCCACAGATCATATACATGATACAAGACACAGTCAAAGTCACAAAACAATTACAACATACACGAACAAATTACAATCCCACAGGGAAAAAACAAAACAAAAAAGAAAAAAAACAACATACAATACAAATAAATAACATATTTCTTAACTCAACTTAACCCCTATTCAAATCTTTCCTCAAAAAACTCATCAACACTATAATAACATTTATTGGACAATACTCTCTTCAATTTTATATGAAATAATAAGGGAGAAGGAATTGATTTGAGTTGAGAGGGGAGTTTGTTATATATTTTGGAGGCTATTTTGTATGGGGCATTAAATTAGAGGAGTAGGAGCAATGGTCAGAATGAATATCCGGTTTATTTCGGGTGTCATGAGTATAAACTGATTACTACTAATTGATGCAAAGAGTTTGATATCAAAGTATAGAGAGGATTGACTTGCAACTTCTTATTTTTGCCGTCATTTTTTAAACTATAATTCTTCCAGTCTATCGAGGGAACGTTGAAATAACCACCGATTAAAATATTACGTTCGTTATTTTGATATATGAAATACTTCTTCTGTCTTTCTAACTACAAAACTATGTTTATACATGAATTAGGTGGCCTGTAATATTCGCATATAAAAATTCATTTTGACGAACAATGGATGGAAAACCACACACTTTCTACTACTTTTGCTGGAAATATTTTGGCTCTACTTACGACCTCGTCTTTTACAGCTATAAACACACCTCCTCCTGCTTTGGCTATTCAGTCTTTTCTATACATTGCATTTGATTTTGGAAAGTTCTCGATTTTCACAACTTCACTCGACAAAAAGGACTGGCCTGACAAAAACAGAGCCAGGCAAATAGTCAACGAGTGAACTATACATTATCACAAAAATTAGTTTCGCAAAGTTTGCTGGAGATTGGAAAGTATTTAATTATTTTATAAAAATTAACATTTCAGCCGTAAAATAAATCGATAAGTTATGAAATAAATACAAGTACTTTTTTCAGATATTATATACAAATTGGCATGCAACTGCAAAAATATGAGTACAACAATTGATTTAATTTTTGTTTTTCTAACATGTTTTATTGCTAATTCGTTGATAATATAATATTCATGAAAATTTTTCATCATTCTGGTTCGATAGATTTATATGGATTATGAGGTAAACACTCCTGTACGAAAGTTGGAATAGTGATTGGAAGTTGGATTGATCTTGAAACCATAAAAATTGAGAATCACGAGACCAGGAGAAATCATCAATTTTTTAATTAAAAATATCTTTATTGTCCTTTTAAAATGGCTCCAGTTCCCATTACTTTCATTTTCGTAGTTTTGGAGATTCTTAGAAGATGGTATCACGTCTCCATTCGATTTTAATGATTCAGCACGTTTAATAATCTTAAACCTGCACCAAATCACTCATTTGTTATGATGGTACAGGTCAGTCCAGTAAAAGTTTTTTCTAACCTACTTATCTATTTAATACTTCTCTAAAAAAATCTACCCATGTCCTCCCCTATGTGTAGGAATGCTATATTTTCCTTTGGGGTTACGCAGAAATGCATGTACTTTGTTTTTGAGTCATTTATATTTAATCCTATTTTTGTTGTTTCTTCCGTAAATATTTTGGTTAGCCTCGCCACTTCTTCTAAACTTTCTGCAAAAATTGCAACGTCATCTGCGAAGGCTAATACGTTTATTTTGGCTCCAATTCTGATACTAAGCTCCATTTCTGCTGCTTTTTCTAGTGCTTCCTCTATCTCAATATTAAATAGGAAAGCCCGTCTCCCTGCATAACCCCCGAATTTATTTCAAACGACTCCGAAGTGCTGCCACTTACCCGCACTGAGCTCTTTGATTCTGTTATGCTCATCTTGGCAAGGTTTATCAAGGTTAAAAAGATGAATAAGTTTACTTCAAACTTTACTTCGAGGATGTTGTACATGCCTATATGTATATTGATAGGTTGAACGTACTTTTAGAGGTATCTAAGGTTGTTCAATCTTTACTTTGTTTTGTAATACATATGCCAATATGCATGCTGATTGATACAACGTACTCTTCCACAGAAATGTTCAAGTTTTTATGGAAACGGATGACGTGCCTTTTGATGAGATGGAAAGAACAAAATCACTTTCTGTACGAGTTCTTTAATTCGTAAGTAAATAAGTTGTCACACCTCTTGGTATAATTTTTCCAGCGTCTTTCAAAGCGTGAAGCTTGAAGTAAACAGTCGCTCCGGGGAGCAATGGCGTCCCGCAGTGTTTGCTTACCCTCATATCGCTTTCTGCAGTGGACGGCGACACGTGGTGCTCCATTTGCGACCCGCACCCGCGCCACTCATTCCCCTTGAACCCCCTCCCCACCCCCGCCTCCGACTCTTCTGTCCCGCCCCCCTCCTCCCTCGTCTAGCCTCCTTCAATAATTCCACAATTATCCCTGACACTCCTCCTATTACCCGTACCCTCTTCCTGCCGCTCAGTTGTTTCCTCCCAGCCATCAATTAAAATCATCGCTGGGGAAGTCGGTTTTTTTACTCGTTCTTCTTTCCCTTACTTTTCACCCCTCCATCCATCACCCCTCACAGCCGCGCTCCAGCCTCTTCCTCCTTTCCCCCACTCACCCCTCACAGCCCCTTACCCCCCCTTGTTAGTTTTATCTCCGACTCCCGACCCCACATTCATTTTCACCCCCGCAACCCCCTCCTGTACGGTCCGCGACTACGGCTCTTGACTCTCAAGTTCCTCCCACGAGTTTCAACCACTCATCTTTTGCCAGAATCGCTTTTGCCCTGAGCTGAGACCCCGACATTGTGACACAACCCGTCTTCTGATTTTAATTCATCATACCGCAGTAGTCTAACCGAAGGTCAGTTGGATTGTCGCCGGTTATGATGAAGCTGGCGATGTAGCCATCAGATTGTGGTCGAAGACAATTATCCTCTTTCCTCAGAGTTATTATTAGCAGCCGGAGTGATTCTGCCATTAGTCACAGCTTCACGTTGAAATATTTGATCTAAGTAACTCCAAATAACTCAAAATAAGTGACTCCAAGCGCTTCTTCTTCGCATTAAATGATTTCTCCTATTAGGTGAGGGATTTATATCCATCCTAGTGCTTATTTCTAGAGGTAGGTCTCATGTTTGACCTGTGGCTCCTTTCCATAGTTCACGATGCCCTTTGCCACTGAGGGGCCTCATTTTCTTATTATCGTTTAAGATCGTTTAGATCCCCAAATTTTTTCCACAAGTGTTATTATAGGGGATTGGGTTGGTGTGGTGGCTCGAGTACTCGCCTACCATAAGGGCGGCCAGGGTTCAAATCCCTGAAGAGGCGGTTGTTTTTCAGAGGGAACCCGATCCCTATGTCTTGTCTATTAAATACCTTGTGGAGGGCACTACAAGTACAGTACTCCATCTGTCGGTTGAGACATTAAACCGTGGTTCCTGTGGCGCCTTTCGTTAAGAGCAGGCTAATGCCGACGCCGGGTTTCTATCCACCCTTCCTCCCTTACCTATCCCCTACGGCGCTATTGACCTTAGCCATCGGTCACCTCCCCAAATATCCAATCCAAGTGTTATTATATCTACTTCACGCTTATTACAACCGCTGAAATAAAAAAATAAAATACAACAATGGTCTCCAGTGGCTGAGAAAAAAATATCGCTAAAACAGCCTCGGGCACTAATCAGAAGAAAGTAAATGCAAGCAATGAGTAACACGTTAACAAAAAAACCGCGAATTTCCGACGGGATGAACCAATTACGTCTCCTATCTTTTTTTCCCAACTCATCCGCGAGCAGTGCCTCGCCTGCAACGGGGAAAATATTCGGGGGGAGTAGGCACGTTAAAAGTCCGGTGACTTATCCATCCGCGCTCCAGCGGAGGAAAGGCATCCAAAAGTATGCTATTTTTGGACTCCGCGGTCACGTCCCCTCACTCCGACCCCCCTCCCTCCCTCACAGTCCCCCTCGTGTCCTTGCACGGCGCATCTCCTCTCCCTCCTCCGCCCCCTCATCCCTTCCTCCTCCTCCTCCTCCCTCCACCGCCGCCGGCCGTGCTGAATTCGCCTCAATTCCCAGTGTCCTCAAAACACGGGCCGCGCCGGGGGCAGAAGTCACCCCCGGAGGGCGTGAGAAAGCCGCGGGCGACAGATTCTCTCGCGCCCGCCCGCAAAAAGGACGAAACGCCCTCTCCACCCACTTACACCCCTCTCCTTGTCCGACCGCCTCCTCCTCCCAATTCCACTCATCCTTCCTAGTCACCCAACCTTACTCGCCATCCACGTGAAAAACCCTTCCCCACCTTGTGCTTCTTTCTGTTAAGGTAGTTTGAGCGAAATATCATTTTACTTAGAAGAAATCAATGATTTTGGTCTCATTTTTAAGAAAAATATCTCACCCAGTGACGCCAAAAATTCAACCCCTTACCGCATTACTTTCAAAAGTATATGCCAAAAAATACCAGCCCTTTTACATGAGAAATGGTACGTGTATGCACTCCAGAGAGACATAATTTACAAAATGAGGTATTTCCAACACTTACACTACAACACTACAATAAAAGCTAACAGCGAGTAGTTTGTATGTTTTCTCAACTATTTTCAAGCATTAATAATATTGTCACCGCAGGAAATTCTTCGGAATATGAAAAAAGCCTTCCGTTTTGATGGAGTTTCAAACTTACCGAGCGGAAAAATGAGTCAAGTTATTTAGATATTTTCATATAATTACTTACTATTTCCGTCATATATAACTATATTATTGCACCATTAATAATGCAATATTTAATCCATGTGTCTTCCAGCTGGTGAAATTAAAACGTATAATTCGAATATGGTCTCTATTGTGACTAGGGAACTATCTCGCTCGGACTACTATAAGGTGCCTCTGGGCAGTGTTAGTCAATTCAAAAACTAAATTGCTCAATTTAAATTTTTTGGCTTAACAAATCCCACCATTGCTGATGAAATTGGCTTCCTATTGAAAATTTAAATTTAGGTATGAAAGAAACTGGTTTCTTCATTCCATTTAATTTCATTTTCACCTCATTTGACTTATTTTTCAACAA
The DNA here is from genome assembly GCA_963169105.1 of Ceriagrion tenellum. Classification (NCBI taxonomy): domain Eukaryota; kingdom Metazoa; phylum Arthropoda; class Insecta; order Odonata; family Coenagrionidae; genus Ceriagrion; species Ceriagrion tenellum. Next base: position 98,769,798 of record OY720644.1, read on the forward strand.
TTGAGCATCAATGTTCCGTGAAGCACATGCTTTTCGACGGGACATATGTAACGTTAAACATAATAATATAATTTTTTTCTTCAGGAAGTGATGGTTTTGGGATAACGCGCATCAAGACTTAAAAAAGCCAACATTTCTTTACCTTTGCCGGAGGCCTCATCAGGGCTGAATGACCTGATTGCCTATATTATGCATCAATTTATAAAGTACCGGTGGTGCAAGAGTGGGAGGGGGTGAGGGTGGGTATTGGCGGAGAGTCTTCTGGACGTCGCTCTTCTTTCTGGAAATTACTGGTAGCCATGATTCATTTATTCTTTGTCCCTTGTCTCTATTGAAATTCTTGCTATGCTTTTTAATTTCCAAGGCCTCCCGGACGATTTCAATAACTTGACGAATTTTTTCTTCTTTTACCAACAAACTATAGCAGCTCAGACTCATATAATTCAACAGAACAACTTCAACAGAAAAACATGTATCGACAGAAATGCACCTTACTAAAAAAATTAACTGCAAAAATAATGGCAAAAAACAACAACAATAGAAATGCACCTTGATAAAAAATTGTCTTTTACAATTCCATTAACATTTGTCTCCGTAGAACCCTTTTTACAATTTTTTAAAACTAATTACATTTTCTTCCTTTTCTTTCTCCGACTCTCCTAAATATTTATTTAATAATTTTGTGGGGGACTATACTGCCTATCATGTTCACCATACATATTTATTATTTATTCTAGGCACAACAAAAAAGTTCCTCTAGTATTTACATTATTCAAGGTAATTAAGTAGTCTTCCTTGACAAAGTAAGATAAAGTAAAGTAAATATTTAGGTAACACGAATATATTTTGTAAAGACAGCATTTTTCCGGTCATTTTTGCCATTCGTGTGGGACTACTACATTTTGACTTAAAATACGGCATTGATTCACGGATAATAAAAAAACTGGTAAGATTACTGCGTTTTATTTTTATAAAACCCACCAGAACTTTTTTATTTTTGCGAACAATTAGAATGAAAGTCTAATATGTAATCTTAAACTGTAATTTGAACGGTCTCCATTAGAACCATGTTGAATTTTCCACTTATATCGCGGAATGATAGCAAAACTATCCTGGAAGCCTTATTGTTTATCCCAGTTTATAACACGCATTTAAAATACGCAATATTTAAGTTTTCAGAATTTCTGTAATTAGTGGCATCGAAGTCAGAGTCACTTTAATGTCAACTGGTGACAATACTTTGTTTATAGAAGTGATTTTTGGCAAAAAACCGTGTTTAACATACTTACAAACCCTAAATCATTCTCTTGCGGAGTTGGAAAAGGCAAAACAATTAGATTATTCATTAGCCCAAAAAAACTGGCTCCCATTTTACTATTGTAACTCCTTACCAACCTCTTCTCATACTCTCTGCAATCTTTCATATACTCTCTCTTATTCTTAAGACTCTTGACATGACTTTTCCGATTAACCAATTCCTCCCACACCATCCCCTCCACTAGCATACATCTGTCTCGTAATTCGACCCGCAACTTTAGGTCGGCATGTAGAAGTTTTCCTAATAATATTTCGAGATCGATCTTCGGTTCGTCTATATGGCCAAACGAACGAAGCATACTCTTTACAGGGGGATCGGGTTGGTGTGGTGGCTAGAGTAATGGCTAACCACACGGGCGGCCATGGTTGAGATCCCTGCAGAGGAAGATGTTTTTCAGAGGAAACCCGATCCATACTTGAGTGTTTTGTGGAGGACACTTGAAGTACAGTACTTCGTCTGTCGGATGAGACGTTAAGACTTGGTCCCCTTGACTTCTTTTGTTAAGAGCAGGCTAATGTCGACGCCGGGTTTCTATCCACATTTCCTCCCTTACCTATCCCCTATGGCTCGTATAGTATGTAGTGTATAGTGTGTACGTTGTTAATTTTCAATCGTTAGGCCTCATCTGGAATATGGTGTTAGTGTATGGGATCCATACGAAACGGGGTTGATATCAGAGTTAGATCGCGTACAGCGAAGAGGAGCTAAGTTTGTGAAACGATGCTACGATAAGTTGGCTAGTGTGTCTGGACTGTTAGAAGAATTAGGATGGGAATCGCTATCACAGCGTAGATTAAATTATAGGCTTAACCTCCTAAATAAATTTTAGGAAAATCATTTTACTGACGACGTAAAAAACATACTATTAACCCCTTCGTACTACAGCAGATTAGATCGCGCCAATAAAATTAGAGAGCTAGATTGTAGAGCGGATAGGTATAAAATGTCATTTTTTCCGCGTACCATTCGGGACCATAACAGTTGTGATCGTCGTCATGAATAGTTCGAGTATTGACAATAGGCAGGAAGTAAACCTTTCTCATTATATTCTCTACTCTCTTATTTATGCATGATGTAAATATTGATGTTCTTATTTATGCATGATATTTTGAATCTGCAGTAGTAGTCTTTGTATCCCTTGCATGTTGGAACGATTAAAGATAGAATGTTTCTTGGGTATTAGATTTTAAATTGGCGCTTTGCATGTGTGGTACGCGGGTTTTAATGTAATGTCGGTGTTCTACCATATCATTCATGCATGCCTGGTGTGGAAGCACCCCCTGCCACACACCCTTTGGGTGGCTTGCAGGGTATGACGTAGATGTAGATGCATGGCGCAAATGACCTTAGCCGTCGGTCGCCTCCCCAAATATCCAATCCAATCCATCACACTCTTTTCATATAGGTCCATTACTGGGCTATCTTGTAAAACCTATAAGCCGTATAATGATAATATCTAATATTCAGAAATGAGATCCGTCATGCTATGGAATGCATTGGTGAATTCGGGTTTAGAAATATATCACTTTCATTATTTGTATTTAAATCGGGTATGCCTGCGATTAATACGTTTTTTGCAACTGCTTGGTATGGAAAGCCATCACGAAGATGGGGTGAGCTTCTTACGGCTAGACAATGAAATAAAAGAGAGAAAATCTCCAAAAGCCGTAAACAATTGGCACCCTTCGTCAACAAACACCAAAATTTGCTGTCTTGGTATGCTGGGAAAACCACAGCAGAGACCAACCACAGCCTCTCAACCAAGAATACCCCCCTGTGTTGGTTTACGGGAATGTTACTTCCTCGCCAGGGACCAAACACAGACGCGCACACACACAACCAAAAAGTATCCTTTGCAAGGGCTAATAGGACCCCGCTAAAGATGTTTGGGTAGAGGGAAGAAACAGGAAGAAGCTACAGACTGTGCGAAATATTCGACAGATAGAAGAACAGAAAGAAAGAGGGAAGAAACAGGAAGAAGCTACATACTGTGTGAAATTTTCGATAGGTAGAAGAACAGATAGAAAGAAGGAAGAAACATAAAGAAGCTGCATACTGTGCGAAATATTTGGCAGGTAGAAGAACAGGAAGAAAGAAGGAAGAAACAGGAAGAAACTGCATACCGTGCGAAATATTCGACAGGTAGAAGAACAGGAAGAAACAGGAAGAAGCTACATACTGTGCGAAATATTTGCATGGGTCAGCTAGTTAGAAATATTTGGATGAAGTCGGTGCGAGAAGATATTTGGATGACCTAATCTGTTCTACCTCTCTTGCTTCCAAAACATATTTTTTCTGAAGTGGACTTCAAGTGCCAATGCTATTGAATTAACGGACACGTCCCAAACAGCATGCCTCTCGGGGTCCATCCTCTTCCGCTCCCCGGCACGATACGCCCCCTGTCATCCCATAAACCCTCAGAAACTACGCTGTTTTTATTTTTTTCGTAAAAGAAGCACTCGTCTTCAATTACGTCAAAACCCGTCGTAAAAAACTTCCTCGTGGCCCAATTCGAAAGCACCTTTTCGTTAGTCAGCTTGCCGGAGACGCTACAATGGCGTCACCAAAACATGAAGAGCGCTTCTCATCGTGATGAGTCACTTGTTTCCATTTTCTCCACCGGCGATTGCACCCTTCTTCTGCTTTGATAAAAAAAGCGCCCTTCAATGTAACGGTATTGTTGACGGCTTCTTTCATGTTTCAAGAAGCTGCCATCTTTCCGTGGCAAAGACTCGCTCCACTTCTAAAGGCGGCAAGCTGGGTAAAAAACTCTTGCTCTAATTTTTGGAAATGAAATGTCATCAGTTCTGGAGTTACGATTTACTAAGTGCATAAATCTTAGAAGTTAGCAACATGGAAAGTGCTGAAAGTCAAGAAGACCCCGAGACCACTCTAAATAAAATGGAGGCTGTCATGATAGAAAAATACAACATGAAAATAAATAAATCAAAAAGGGAAATAATGGTGTGTGATAAAGAAGAAGTAATTAAAATGCAAGTAAATATTGGAAGAGAAAACTTGAACAAGTGAACAACTTCGCCTATCTAGGGAGTAAGATTACTCGAGATAGAAGAAATAAGGTAGACGTACGAAGCAGGATCGCGCAGGCAAAAGTGACTTTCCATAAAAAGAGTAACATTTTTACATACAAAAGTAACAGCCCTGAAATTAGAAAAATGTTTCTCAAAGCTTACATATGGAGTGTGGCATCATATGGCTGTGAAACGTGGACGCTGGGGCAGGAGGACAAGAAGAGACTAAGCTCATTCGAACTATGGTGTTCTAGATGTTTGCTTAAAATTAAGTGGACAGATAGAATATCAAACGAAGAAATACTGAATGAAATGAAGGAGAACAGAAGCTTATGTATCATGAAGGCTTTCGGATTCGCTTTCGCGTTGTGCCATTTTTATTGACTACAGTTTTGCGAGCGTTCCAGCTCGCTTCTTCAGGTCGAAGTGACTTCAACCTGAAGGAGCGAGCTGGAACACTCCGTGGAAGCTTTCATAACAAAAGAAGCTTATTGCAATCGATCATTGACAGATGAGTGCAACTTATCGGGCATATAATGAGACATAGAGGGATCCTATTGACGATCCTAGAGGGACATGTCAACGGAAAAAGGGCCAGAGGAAGACCACGGCTCCAGTTTATAGACCAGATAATGAAGGATGTCGGATGTAAGAGCTACGAGAAAATGAGAAGGAAGGCGGAGAGAAGTGACGAATGGGGAGTGCCAACCAGTGAAGCTGCTGCGAACCAATCTTCGGATTGACTACCAGAGGAGGAGGAGGAAGTGAATGAAATTTTAAGCTATATAATTTTTCTACCCTTGTAAATTGTATTTTTTCTGAGTCATTGAAACCCTTCGTGGTAGTATGCACGTCTAGATTAATTAAATAAATCACGACATTGGTTGCATGTATTCGTCCTACCTGCATTTTTTGCTAGTAAATATTTTTACGCCATTGGAACCTCTCCTACATGAACCCATTGATTGATACTTCGAGGTAAAAGAAGACTTGATTGAGTTCAGGGGCAACTTCGTTAAATTTTCCGACCCAAGTTTCGACTTGCACGTTCATTGAAATGCCAAGCCGGTGAAATCCTTTCGTGCCTTGATAATGACTGTGCTAGTTGAAACCTTGATTGACAAATTTAATTTGTTTCCCCTGGTCAAAACAAAGTTTTTTTTAACTAATTATATAGTACTTCAAAGTAAAAGTTGAATACTTTTAGCCTACTTTTATTCTGTTATCTCAGATTACATCGTTTTCAGTACATTTAGTGATTATCTCTATGATATTTTCCAGGTTTTTTGTTCACGTCAAATAATAGCATTTTAAGTCATTAGGTAATTTGAATCTAATCTCATCATTTGTAGACGAGTGAATGTGCACATAATTGATGCGAAGAGTTCATGTATTACAATGATGTACTCATTCCTGTCCCCATACCTCCCCTCGAGGAACAGAAGATTGTCATGAATTCAGCCAAACAATAAGAATCCCTTTTGAACTTAGGGGTGTCTTCAATCCTGGTCTATAACTTTTATCCATCTTATGTTAATAAAGGGAGTCATATTTTAAGAACTATCACTTTTCCCAATAGATATTATTACAGCTACATTCTTTTTCAATTCCTTTCCGTTTCTGTGGAATCAAATCTTTCAAAAATCTTTTTCACTACTCTTCTCAGACCGTTTGCTTTATAAAACCTCTGCGGGTCGCCATTTTAATTACACTAGTATTATGTTTACATATCATATTTGGCTAGCCAGTTGGGATACGCATTGGCTTCCTCTCTAGGGGAAATTCAGAGTAAATTCGTTCCAGTTTTTAGGCTTTTCCTGTGAACTTTTTCGGCGTTTCGACTGGCAATTGTTTCCAGAGAAACATCTCAGAGGGTTAATTGATATATAGAATCCGTTCTTCCCCCGCTTTTTCTCTCGGGTGCACCAAATCCTCGTTCCTTTAACGAAGAATCATCCGCCGCCATCATAGTGACACAGCTCTCTCGCAATATATTTTTTCCGCCCGCTAATTAAAGGAATTAACGTCTCCAACGTGACTCAGATGACAAAAAAATGGAGCAGATTGTTGTTCCCCTTCTCTTCCTCCCCCAGTTCACAAAGTTCTCGTCCGGGGTCAACATTTGTGTCGAGTGACTCCAAAGAGGCGTGAGAAAAAGGAAGCGGCCGTTTAAAACGCTTTTACTGCTTTGGCAGTGCTCATATTGTATTACCAAAACAATCGTTTTACGTGTTAGTACACTCGTTGCGGCAATGACCCTGCATGCTCAGCAGTGTTGTCTTTCACATGAAGTCAAGCGCGCTGTTGAGAGACCAGAGTGATATTTATGGCAGTTAAGCATACAGCAGCGATCCAAATTTTTTATAGGTACTATCAATTTTCACACTCGAGCCCAGTTTACTTGTAACGCTTTTTTCAGAGACATATTTTTGTGTTAGATAATGGTACCCAATATATGATAAAAGAAACGAATTAGAAAGGTTGACTTCTCCTTCCTAACTTAAGGAAACTGCTGTACGCCGCCGAATTAATGGCTAATTTGAATTTTCCGAACGCTTTTACTTACTCGATGGTTTCAACCTTCATTGTTATTTTCAAGTCAGAAGAAATGGTCATCTACTGATTTTATTACCTGGGAGAGAGATGCCTATGACTAAAGCCTTGGAAACTGTGACTTAGAATGGTGAAATCACTTTTAAAAATGGAATGTGTGAAAAATTAAAAGGAACCATTTATCCAGCGGAACATTTGATTAGGATATTTAAATAGAAGCAACAATTGCACTATTCTACAAGGACTTTTAATGCGTACGACGCGTTTTAATTCACTGAGTTATCATCAGGTAAAAGGTCTTCTACCTATCTTGTACCTGATTATGGCTCTGTGAGTTAACACGCGTCGTACGTATTAAAATACCTTGTCGAAATAGTGCAATTGCTGTTTCTGTTTTAACATGACGAACTTCCACGATATCTCATCTGAATCCGTTGAAATTACTTGGTTAGGGTACCTACTTATGTGACATTACAACTTCAGCAATTGTCGATGTTATCTTCTTGCGTCTACAGGGATTTTTTCGTTTTGCTGTTGCCGCATGTGTTCATTTTCTCCATGTGTATATTTTCATTGTTAGATTGGTTGGCTCTGTCAGGAAACCGCTATTGGAATGATTTAAAATGGCTGGGAATACAAACACGTGAGTTTTCACCTCAATCGCATGAGGCAGTCGTGTTTTAGGACAAGTGTTACTTTCTAGAAATATAATAAAATTTAACATAAAGTAATCGAGTGTTTTCTTTGGAGTCTCGAGCCGTGTAAGTGGAATCAACGAAATCAGTTATTGGACTTGGATGTTTTGAGTTCATTTGTGTCTGCTTTAAGAACATCTTCAAAGCTTTTAATGTACACTCATATGAAAGAACTGCACGTTTTATTTCCCTAATTTTCTTATTTATTATGCTGTAATGAGGTTTACCTCCATAGAATCTTGTATTTATTTTTAAAATAGTAATATTTAATTTCTGTTTTCAGTTCCTTTTCCTCTCACACTATTACTGTGCTACATGGTCAGGATTCTTTTACGGTGCGGTAAAAGTATTCTGTCTATTTTATATTTTGGTTCCTTTTTCCGTAAAGATACTGCTATTGTAATTTCCATTCAAACAAATAGATCACAAATAGTAAGTCTGGCGATGTTCTTATGTTTGTCAAGTGTAAGCATCAAGAGGGGGTATAAAAAGTAAATGAAGAGATTTCTCCACTGTTAATCCTTTAATGGTGAACCATATACTTTGCCAGTGACTCTTTTAGTAACTGAAAGATCTGAAAGTGGTGAACCAATATGTTGCCATTGGCTCTGTTAGTAGCTGAAAGTGCTCAACGATTTTATGCTGAAATTATACTATTTCATTCGGTAAAATAATATTTCCCGGGCTCCAACTAATGTGGTTCATCTCTTATTATATTCAAATGACGAGAAATGAAAAGGAACCTAAGCTCCCTACTTCCCCTGTACAATATATCCAAGAGGCTTATCCATTCAATGCATTTACAAATGATATGGTACTAAGTAACTCTCAAGGTGCACAACACCAAGGGTTGAAATTCAGAGGAAAGGGGAGAAAACTAAGGCGATGAGCAAGGAAAGAATTGTTTAAAATACCAACTGAACTACTAAATACTACTAAATATCAACTGAAGAAGTCCTACAGTGAATATTTAGGTAATTAGTCATTTTTATCCGTTGATGTACCAATGCCAACCTTATAAGAGGGTTTTTCTACCAGTTACTATCTAATCACCATCCAATATGTTGACATTGGATTTTGGCCGACTTGACCGTCTCTACCCAACACATACCGGTGCTCTCAAACCAGGAGTCCATCGTACTGCAAACTGAAAACCATTTTTAGAACGGCATAAGAGCTCGTGAAACCTACTAACCGACATTAGTGATATCCCAGCAAAAGAAAATATTTTATAAATATGCTAAAAAATTTTGCCTTACATTTTATGTGGTGCCTTTAGAAATTGATTCTGAGGAAGTGTTACACGGTTATACTCAAATCTATCTTGTTGGAACTTCCTCATAGAAGCAAATGTCATTTTAATTCATCCTTCTAACGATATATGGCCTGATTGGTGCATGTTTCTCTGTTGAAAATATAGAATGTATTTAATTCAGCCCGAAACACAAAAATAATTTTTCCTATTTCTCGAAATACTTACACAACTTGAAAACCATTAGAGCTGCCCATACCGGAAAAAATCGAATCCAAAATTTAAAAAAACTGTTCAATACACATCATATTCCTAAGGTAATTTGGTGATTCTAATTCCATGGCTTATAGCGCGCGCTGCTTACGTTTTTCCGCCATTGCCACACGCCGTCGTGTCGAAGCATTGAATGAGTACTTTTAAATCAGATTTACTCGAACTCGATTAGTTTGGAATTTGGGGAGGCGACCGACAGCTAAGGTCATTTGCGCCATAGGGTATAGGTAAGAGAGGAAGGGTGGATTGAAACCCGGTGTCGGCATTAGCCTGCTCTTAACTTAAGGCGCCAAAGAGACCACGGTTTAACGTCTCATCCGACAGACTGAGAACTGTACTTGAAGTGTCATCCCCAAGACACTCAAGTAGGGATCGGGTTTCTCTGAAAAACGCCCTCTTCTGCAGGGATTTGTACCCTGGCCGCCCGTAGGATTAGCCAGTACTCTTGTCACTGCACCAACCCGATCCCCCTCGAACTCAAACTCCCTATCGTGTACCCCAGTAGAAGTAGCATTTGATCATTACAGATTTATATGCAGGCATTCATATTTAGTGCAATGTGAAAGACCCTTAGGAGATGAAACTATGCTATTTCCCAGTTTGGTATCGTGTTCGGGATTGTTTAAAACTACAATTTAGTGTAAAAAGAAATCTTTTCCCGGCTTTTTATTTTTGCAGAGAAAATTTTTGGTACTATAAGAAAACAAAAAAACCTGCCAAATGAGATGTCACAAGTAGGATTTTTTGAACCGGTTGCTCCGAAAAATGTAAAATCCTTTGAATAAAGCGCTGTATTAGAATAAAAAAATCCCTTTTAAAATCCGGAACCCATGTGTTTGAAACTACGTGCTATAAAAAGGCCTCAATATTTCAAGCAAAATGCCACCTCGCTGGGGTCTGTAGGTGCGATATATTCTGGAAACATGTTATTTATTAAGAAAGTGGTCGTTGAGAAATTTTTAAGAAAGAGAAAAGTTTAAGACCAGTATTGGAAACTAGGAGATTTGAGCTTAATTTATCATATTCTAAAACTTTAGGAGCCAGACGTAAACACAGTTGAAAATGAGGTTAATAATAGGGTTGTCTGTGGTACAAACAAATAGCCGAAAAGGGGTGATTCTCCACATGATGCCTAATTGTAGGACATTCTCATCTCAATGAACCTTTTAATTTGGAAGTATAAATGGTTACCTGTATACAAGTTTGTCAAAGTCGAACGCTCTCTTTGATATAAAACACTTGAAAATGAGATTAATAATGAAATTGTATGGATTATAAACAAATATCCGAGAAGGGGTAATTCTCCACATGACGCCTAACAGTAGGACATTCTCATCTCAATGAACCTTTTAGTTTTTAAGTATAAATGGTTACCTGTATACAAGTTCTTCAAAGTCGATGCACTCTCTTTGCTATAAAACAGTTGAAAATGAGATTAATAATGGAATTGTATGTGTTATAAACAAATATCCGAGAAAGGGTTATTCTCCACATGACGCCTAACAGTAGGACATTCTCATCTCAGTGAACCTTTTAATTTGTGAGTATAAATGGTTACCTGTATACAAATGCGTCAAAGTCGATGCCTTCTCCTTGCTATAATGACTGGCCTTTGTAGGTTTGTTCTTTCAGGACTAGAGACCGCAATGGGCGATGAACGAGCTGGTATCCGTCAAATGTTTCGACCATCGTTGTGGCGCGGTAATGGTTTTTGTGCCGTCGGCCAAGTGGGATTGTGTGTAGCGGCTTAATAATCTCCACTTCCTTAAGGGATGACGTAACTTCGGAGCTCTGAAGTCGAGGGCCGTGGGAAGGGAGCTATGACCAGGAGCCGGAGGTCGAATGGGAAGAAGAGTGAGTGGTGGCAGCTATGTCCAAGTGGAAAGATGTGCGCTTCGGAAGGTGGAACACAAATGCGTCGATGGATACGACCGCAGAGAGGTTTAAAGCTATTTAGGTGCGTTAGTGCCATCCGAATGGATTTTGAGTACTTTTATTTGATTGCACTAGGCTGTGTGAGTGGGAGAGTGGTTTCCAGTACTCGAAATAAGATCGAAGACCCTTTATTCGACTAAATGGATGTAAGGAGATAGATGACATAGTTGATTAAAAATGCTGATGATCAGAGATTTGTTAGCCGGTCAGTCAAGCGATTGCTGATAGTTATACTCTGTGGTTTCAGGCTTGATGGATTGGAATCGGAACATAACAAAGTATGAAAAAATAGGCAACTTCCACAATGAAAACATTTTTTCCGACCGGTTTCGTTTTTTACAGCATCTTCAGGTCCTGTTTTTGCCTATTTTGCCAGCCTATTTTTTCATACTGTGTTGCTTATAGTTGTTTTATTGAACAGTCAGCGCTATGCATTTGAAAAGCAAATAGACTTGTGAGAGCGAAAGCTAGTCTACTGGCATTAGTAGGAGGTCATTAGATGAGACCAAAGGAAATCTTTGTGTATCATAAGGATGAGTCGAATCCAAATGTCGATTCTCGATTCCAACGATTCTGAGGATTAGAATCGGTATCGAGAATCTATCGCCTAAAGTCGATTCCGATTCCATCGATTACAGATAGATAAATATTCAAATCAAATTTCATATATCACATCATATTTTATCTCACTAAGTTTTTGGTGTAAGCTATCAATTTGTACTTTTTATATACAACCTCAATAAGCCGAGGATATATTTGCTATTTGTTAATAATTATACTTTTTGAGCGACTTAATTGTATTTGTTATTTTATTTTAGCCAATACATGAATTAAAGTAATAGTCGTACGCTACTGGGATATCAATATCCCACCTATTATTAGGAACAAGAATCGATGGAATCGGAAGCGAGAATCGGGAAACGATTTGAAAGAATCGGAATCAGAATTGAATAAAAGTGGAATTGACTCATTCCTAATGAGAATGCACAGAATAGGGTTCCCATATGCGCTGCGGAATCCTTGAAATAACAGAGGTAAACTTGATGGTCAGGTGTGGAGGAGGTGTGATGGACATCTTACTAATATATAAAAATCTAGTGGTGTCTGTCTGTCTGTCCGTCTGTCTGTTACTCTATCACTCATAAACCACTCAATTGATTGAAATAAAATTTGGCAAGCAGATACTTGATACATCTGGTTCACGCATAGGCTATAGAACTAGGACCTTGGAGCCTTAGAAGGCCCTCAAGTGGGCCCTTTTATAGCCAAAAATTGTCCCTGGAATATAATTCTTACCTGTATTAGATACACGTAAATTATATCTATATTGAATGTACAACAATCATGGGGTCTTAAGTCACGCTGGGGCCCCAGGGTGCCCAAGGTTCCAAAATAATGCTTTCTTAAAAGAATAATAATACTTAATAAGTATTGAACGAGTGAACCGATTTTAGTCAAATTTTCATACATGGTTACTTTAATGATCCAGTAAAGCTTTTTTAGGGAAAGTGGGACTATAAGGAAGGCCTCTGGGCCCCAAGGGCTGCGTATTGGGCCGTCTGGTGTCTTATGTGTTTGAAAAAATCAAGTCTAAACATTTTGGTTCAAGTGCAGAGGTTTATCTTTTAGCAAATTTTAATTAGTTTTACTAAAGATAGAAGGCTATAGTTTTCGCCATTAGATGGAAAATAGATTGTATTTTCTTATTCTTTCAATCAATGTTCTTATACGAATAAAATTTACCTAGAAAATGTGTTTTTAATGTCAATACCATGAATTTTTCTTCTGTCAACAATAGGATATTTCCTTGGTAATCGTGGGATTAGCATTAGCTTTAGAAGGGAAATGGGACCTTTACAATGGCGGCTGGCTTTTAAATCTAGAGATAGGTATTACAGTGGACACCTAGGCCGTATACTGAAATGTTGCTGATTACGATATTTTCAGGGATATTTTTGCCTAAAATTGGCACAATTCATTTCAAGTGGACTAATTTAAGCTGGAGCCATGTAAAACAGGAGAATGCCGCGATGTTCATCTACATCTACATCTACGTAATACCCTGCGAGCCACCACGAGGGTGTGTGGCAGGGGGTGAAGATCACCAAACATGCACTATTGACATGCAACTAGGATATTTAATGAAGGCATGCTAGATAATAGGGTCACATGGTTAGTTTCTACGTAATAATAAAGGGATTAATGGTTGTTATTACATGCATCATGCACTACAGACTACTCTAACTATAACTCTCGGCCGAAAATCGAGGGATCCGGGTTCGAATACCGGTCAAGGCGGATGATTTTTTCTCTGTGGAAATTCGTACTCTAACTATATTTCACCTATCTATCCCTTTGCTGCACTGCCTATTGTTCTCTCTTATAGTACGCGGGAAAAATGACATTTTAAATCTATCGGTTCGACAATCTATCTCTCTAATCTTGTTCATATGATCAAATCTAGCATAATACGCAGGGGTTCTCAATATATATCTAACGACACCTGTGAACAAATCGGTTTCGAATTTACTTAAAAGGTTTAACCTAAATTTTAACCTAAAGTTTTTGTACCTATCTGTTCGGCACAGTATCTCTCTTATTTTATCGCATCTGTCAGACCTAGAGATGTAGTGAGGGTTCATGATAATATTCTCTATGTCGCTCTGAAAAACATCAGTTCTGAATTTATCAAGCAACCTAAGCCTTGTGTGTAGCCTCCGAGTCTCTAGGGGCTCCCATCTTAATCCCTCTAAAAGTTGAGAGACACTATATGTACACTCGTAGAAGTTTCTAACGAAGCGCGCTGCTTTCATTTGTATTATATTATTTTTTTGAATAAATCTATTTGACCTGGGTCCAAAATTCTCGCGGCGTATTCGAGGTGTGGCCTAACCAGAGAGAAGTGGTATCTCTATTTTACTTTTTCATGCTTTTATGAATGTATTACTTGGATAGCGGTTCGCTAGAGAATTTGATGAGAAGTGAATATCGAGTCTTAATCTCCGAATGCTAGACAACATTCAATGTAGAACATTGCTCTGTCGATGAATTCTACGCACTACGCGTCTTTTGGTGCAGTCGGTCGTGCTCTGTATCCACTGGATATATGTCTGTCAGCTGGATGTATATATATGTGCGAGGGTACAGACCTTAGTCATTAGCGCGCAACCATTTTTCATCATCAGCCTAATTTCGAGGTCTGCGCCTAATCTGGCATTCAGCGGGCGCCAGTAACCAAATGAAAGAACAGTAAAAAAAAACAACGGGGCGACGCACTCACTCGTGAACCATTGTCTCACTCTGTCACTTCTTTTTCTCTCCTCCAACCCCATGTCGTTTGGCGGGAATCGGTGGTCATATGTCGGGCGAGGGAGAAGTGGCCTCCCGCTGGGTATATATCTACGTGCAGTGGGAGCGGAAGGGGAGAGCCCATTGGAGGAATTGTGGGGGTGTTGGAAGGGGGTGAGGAAAGACAGGGTTTGGCAGGAAGAACATAAGGGCTGGTCGAGAGGGAGAAAAATGGGCTTAATTAATTGATATTGCCTTTTTTTCCTGAGGGAGGTTAAGGCGGGCGTCGAAATGAGCAGAGGATGAAGGCTGCCGATAAGAGACGGCGATGAGCGGCGGGCTTGACCGGGTTGCATGACTCGCAGTGGTTGGAAGCGCCCAAAGAGCTAGGTTGGGTGCATGGTATAAATTAAGGATGAGTCAAATCCAAATGTCGATTCTCGATTCCACCGATTTTCAGGATTAAAATTGGTACCGTAAAGTGGGGTTACTTTAGTACGTAGGGGTAAAATTGTTACAACCTCATTTTCATACATTTAGCATTTGATAATTTGTGGTAGTTCAAAAATTTGACAGGAGATGTCAGTTTCATTGTGTAGGTGAAGTTTCTTAGGGTTGGTTACACTGGTGAACAATCGTTTCTTTCGATTTTGAATTCTCACAAAAGGAGGTTATATACAAGTCTGTTTTAGGAATGAGTTGTTCAGCTCTACAAATCTATCGATGTCGACACGATTGCGATTGTTCTCGAATCAAAGGTAAGTGTGAATTTTGGTATCAATATATCCCTGTTTAATTTGCGATAACATCTGTTTTTCTATCTGCATTCGTTATTGTACATTATTATTATTATGTAAATTATGTAAGATGTAAATTAATCGTATTTAAGGAAAGGTGAAGAGACAGGGTTAAATTTATTCCCACTTAAAAGCTTTTTTCAGCATTTTTGTTCTTACTCTATGATAAAAGTTGCTATCTATTTTGGTGTTGCTTCTATTATTTTTAGGTGACCTAACACAGAGACGATCGCGAAGTTGGAAATTGACGAAATATTCTTACAAATCTTAAAACATGTTGAAAATATATTTTTAAATCAGAAATTGGCCTTGCTACTGCTTGAGAATCTGAGGAAATGTTTGTGATGGGGGTGAGAATAGTACACAAGTCTCTGCTATGCTATTTCAATAAGATGCACGCTCATACTAAATTGACCCCAATAATGGGGTAACATTAGAACATTTAAAAAATGTTTTATGACCATTTTAATGCACATAGAACCTTAAGCAATACCTGATTTTGGTCATGAGGATTGAAGCTTCCACAAGAAAAATTCATTTGGACTGTGAAAAAAATATAGCTTGCTGCAGGTTCAAAAATATGTCAAAAATGTACTAAAGTAATCCCACTGTGCGGTATCGAGAATCGATCGCTTAAAGTCGATTCCGATTCCATCTATTCCATATAGATGAATATTCAAATCAAATTTCATTTATAACATCATATTTGTCTCGGTAATTTTGGGTGTAGGCTATCAATTTGTACTTTTTATCTACCCCAATAAGCTGAGGATATATTTGCTATTTGTTAATAAACATACTTTTTGAGCGACTTAATTGTCTATGTTATTTTATTTCAGCCAATACTTGAATTTAAATTATTGTCGTACGCTACTGGTATATCAATATCCCACCTGTTACTAGGAATAAGAATCGATGGAATCGGAATCGGGAATCGATTTGGAAGAATTGGAATCGAAATAGGAATCGAAAAAATGTGGAATCGACTCATCCCTAGTAAAAATATATTGATTTTATTTGTCCGATCGCTAAAACTTACGTCGATGTACAGCCTTAAAACTCTACCGTACGTATTTTAACACACCGATTAAGATAAGAAAATTACTATGGTACAGCTTCTTTCTACTTCTCCGTTATTAATATCCAGTTTGAATGGCTCTACAGCTTAAGGGGCACTTTGTTTAATAAAATAATGGTCGACGGGCTCATTTGGTGGAAATTTTCCACGATAAGGAAAGAAAGAAAACTTTTTTTCCAAACGGTTTATTCGTCCTCGACCGGTTTCAGCGACTCATCGCCATCATCAAGAAGTTATACAAACCTCTTGATTTTCACCTGTTGTTTGTTTGTTTAACCTCTTGATAATGGCAATGATTCGCTGAAATCGGTCGAGGACAAATAAACCGCGTGGAAAACTACTAAGTTTTATTTCTTTCCTTATCAGTTTGTTTAATATTTTCAATATCCCTTAAAGTGAAAGAAGAAGCAAATTTTCCGCAATCTTTTCACTTCTTCCGGTACAGAAATATTTTCAGCTTCTCAGTGTCTGCGATTTACAGGTGGAATTTTTTAATTTAAAAAAAATGTATTTTGGCAGGTATAAATTACGTTCTCTGGGATGTGGCTCATTCACTGACCTCCAACAACGCATACTAACTGCAAAAGGAAACTGCATCTTAGATGAATGAGCAATCATGGGCAAAATGAGGCATGTCAAGAAGGTATTGATAACAACCTTGCGGTACCCTATGGCTTGACGAGGGAGTTGTGCCAACAAGTGAGTAGCCAATTACACAGAAATCGGAGGAGAGAATCTTTGGGTGCAGAGGTCGTCGGAGGGAATAAGGGTAGAATCGGCCACATCTTTCTTTCTCGCACAAACATTTTGTGGCGCAAACCCCGAGTGTCGAACCATTTGGAAACATTTCTCTCAGGATGGAATGAATACTGTCACCGCAGCATGAGGCAACTAACTTTAAGTACAATATGAGTAACTATTGAAGAACAAGCTTAGGTGAGTTTGGGGAGTAAATTGGGACCAAGTTTTTAGAGAGAAATATCCATTTCAATAATATACTTTGTACTTATTTACTTTTTATTTATAACTGTGACTGGCTTCACCTCTATATAGCATCTTCTGGCACATTTGCAAGTTTCAATGATTCATGTATTCAAAGAGAGTTTTGTTTAAAATAACGAGAATGGTGGTTTTAAATTAGAGTGGGAGTAGGGTACTAGGAACATCGCAGGATGAGAAAAAATAAGGGGAAAGGCGCTTTTTAAAACGCACACAGCGGTATTGTGGCCAAGAACCATTTGGAGACTAAGAAAAAATTCGAGGCAGTACTCCAACGAAACTTTATGTACTTGTGTATAATGCTTCAGTCGATGTAACTCTTGTGATTTGATGACGGGAAAGAAAATAATGAGGCAAAGGAATGGAGGAAGGACAGAGAAAGGAGTAGAGGGGTCACAAAGAAACAATCCTTTCTATTTTTTAACGGAAGGAAAGAGTGGTAAACAACCGCCGCTCGAACATCTGCCACTCAAGAGCAAGTAAAGCAGGCTACAATCTGCCGTAACTAAGGCTCAAAAAATTTCTCGAAATAAGGAGTTGAAAAAAGAGTTCCAGTGGAAACCTTGGGTATATGGATGAAAAAGAAACATAGGGTTTTTAAAATTAATATCTTTTAATTCTACGAATTCAAGCCAGAAACTATCAAATTTATTTTAGGGAGAGGTTTACCCTTTAGGATACACACATACATTATGAGAATATAATGGGGGGAAAAGAGAAAGAAGGGGATAAAATTGGACCCTTATGGGAGGAAATGTGCTCTGCGGAGGTGGAGTGGCTTCGCCGAAGCGACCAGCAAATGTCCTCTTCTTTCCGTTGAGTCTCCCGCATCACTTTTTTCTCGCTCTTCGCTTTGGCGTCTTTGTGGTTCTCCGACTCACTCTCCTGACTCTCCCAGAACTTCAGAGCATAGCTAGTCTTTCCTTTCATCTCGCCGTCTCCGCCGCAAATCTCGATGTAATTGTCGGATCCCGCCCATCTGTGCGTGGGCGTATTGCGGAAGATAGTTTCTATAGACCTATGTTTTTTTTTCGTGGTAAGGTATACACACTCTTTGAGCTCATTGAGGACTAGCATCTCTTATGAGGCTTAAAATATATTTGGAAGGTACTCTTGAGACATCATTGACATTGTTTCCGGTCCTCGTTCGTATATAATATTGGTATCGTAAACCGGGGTGCAGCCGGCACAGTTTTAGAGGTTTGTAAAGGTCTCTTTTACTCATATTCCCTATTTTATTACCGAACAATCTTAATCCATTATCTAATAGTTTCACGATTGAACTTTAGGAATCCAACTTATACAAGCTCTGAAAAAATAGTTAAATTTGTATAAGATTCTCTTCGCGAAGTGGGGTGAAGACGATACCCCAAAGTTTTAGGCGGAAGAATCGTTGAAATTGGCTTTTATTTTGACTTTACCCCATCAGTTTAACTATCACTAGATCTAAGCACTTAGGAATCGCACGATTAACTATTTGTACTTACCAGATTTTTATCAGGAAATTACCATTTTCATATCTTCTCAGAACCATTGAACTCTTTATTAAACCTTTTGAGGCGATCGCCTTCTCGCTATTTTCTGTTTTCAAATTTTTTTCATTGATAACATTATCAAAAAATGGAAGTTACTTTGTTAAAATTTCCTCATAGTTTTTTACACCAACTTAAGTTGCAAAAACCTCCTACCATTAAGAAAATATACAGGTTCACTTGCAAGAATTTGCATGCATCTCAGCGACGTAAATAATAATAAAAAACCAACAAATGCAATAAATAAATCATTCATTAAAAAACGAAAATCTCTTTCTTAATACGATTTCTACCTTGGAATCTTCTGTCTGGAAACTTATCTTCTTGTACTAGCAACGTTAAAAACTAAAATCTACAACGTATCAATGCGTGAAGACGAAAAGATTGTTGGGAACTTGTCATATTTGATATATCGTGGCGAACACTCATATAAAACATATGCGGCACAGCATTAAAGAAACTAGGTTTTGTTAAGCGTATAAAAGGAAGGTCCTCGGATGAAAAAGTAAAAGACTACTTTGCTCTGGTTAGGCCACACCTCGAATACGCCGCGAGCATTTGGGACCCTGGTCATAAAGATTTAACCAATAAAATATAAAAATACAAGGAAAAGCTGCACGCTTCGTTCAAAACTGCTACGAA
Source organism: Ceriagrion tenellum (assembly GCA_963169105.1). Classification (NCBI taxonomy): domain Eukaryota; kingdom Metazoa; phylum Arthropoda; class Insecta; order Odonata; family Coenagrionidae; genus Ceriagrion; species Ceriagrion tenellum. Next base: position 98,789,192 of record OY720644.1, read on the forward strand.
CAAACCTATAGTGTTGCACAACTGTTAAGATGGGAGCCCCTAGAGAGTCGGAGGCTGCACGCTAGGCTTAGGTTGCTTTAGATATTCAGAACTGGTTTATTTCAGAGCGACACATAGGATATTATCATTACGCCTCACTACATTTGTAGGTCTGACAGATGCGATAAAATAAGAGAGATACACTGCCGAACAGATAGGTACAAAATCTCGTTCTTTCCGCGCACAATAAGCGACCACAATAAAAACTGAGCTCCTCAAAATGCACTCCCATAGTACATGTCACCATTTCACCTCCAAAAATTATGCATTTTTACACGGCTGGTGACCTGCCACTCCCTGCCACACGTCCATGTGGCGGATCGCGGGGTATGATGTAGCTGTAGATATTTAGGGTCCGTCAGAGACGCACTCGTCCCGAAGCGCTCGATCAAATCACGCTCACTGGGCAGAGAGATGGAGAGAGAGGCGGAGTTATTGTCATTTAAAGGGAGGTTGTCACCAAAGTTCATTTTCCCCTATATCTGTGCCCAGCGCGCCGTGGACGCTAAAGCGAGGGCGTGATGTCATGTGGAGTGGAATCCCGGGGCTCCATCCAGCTCTAGTGAGGTCACTCATTCGCCAGGGAGCAAGGAGCAGCAGGAGAGAGGGCTTCTTCACCCCTCTCACGCTCCGTTCGCGCTCAAAGATACAAGAACACGAGCGAATGCGAGATTCCCGTCTCCTCCTCGTCCTCTCTGGAGGAGCTATCGAGTCGACCTTAATCATTCCCTCTCTCGGCGTGAGTCATTAAAAAAAAAAACTTTTTTCCTCCACACTCCTGATCTTCCATTTTAGAAATGTTACCATTTGTCTGGGAGAGATGAAATAAGATCTGACAAAAGAGCTAAAGTCCATTAGAAAAACTAGCATGAAACTCATGTTCAACTTATTATAGAAAAAATTAATATGATGGTGTGTGGGATGGATAGAAATAGAATAGAAATAGCATTTATTCCTCCTTAACTAATTACATAAGTACAATTTGTCATCACGATATTCAATTTTGGTTAAGGGGAATATAAATACCCCAGAGGAAAACCTGTTTTGGGGCTACCGTCATCTTATAACAAAGAAGCAGCGGTTGGTGCAAATACATGACAAATTTTTCCTAGTTGCAAAAAAAACAAATACCATTCACAATTTACAGTGTGTTTATAACATAACAACCTACACAAAATGACAAAAATGAAGAGTACAAATGCATTCTAAGCGTTTAGTGGCAGTAACATGGACGGGTTGAAGTTTTAGCAATCTGGGGTGCAGAACAACCAGATGTGGTAGAGTCAAGAAAGATGAAGAGAAGGAAAATGCCTCAGCTAAGTCACTATTTCACTAAAAGTGTTTATTATCAGTTAGCAATACAAGCTCGTAAGTTCGTAAGAAGGCACCTCGGGAAAGCATATATGCAGTGAATGCACATTTATGGAATAGAATTGTAGACAATGACTAAAGCTGAACATTAAAGATTGGGATGATAGAAAATATGACGATATAACTAATGATAATGACGATAAAATACATGGTGGGGATCACAAATCAAATCCCAAAAAGAAATGTGGGGAAAAGATTCAAATAAAAACTCAGGCAAGTGAAAGAGACAAAATGATTCAGTGCTCAATGAAGCATTGATGAAATTCAACAGACACCAAGAAAAAATGATTAAAGAGAAGTGAGGACTCATTTTAAGGAGACATTTAATATTCTTATTGAATATACAGGTTGGCAAAAGAAAACTCATATTTGTTTGTTAGTTTGAGAACTCATATTTGAGCTATTGGGGATAGGTGTGGAGGCAATAGGTAGACTTGTTGTTCTTAAAGTACTTCCAATCATTGTCTAATGCTTATTAGTAGTAGGCTACGGTTCACAATGGATATGGAGCGGGCCATGTAAAACCGTAACAAAAATCGACGAGGAAAGACTGGGACTTTGGAAATGAAATTTGAATATGTATTTGAAATTTGAATGTATACTTAAGGCTAGACCTAAGTTATCTGAGGATAGTTTTCGGCAAAAGTAGGATGGATAGGGTCAGGAATGAGTGGGTAATAAATGAATGTGGGCTAGATGCTCCTGTAATGGACATATATGATAGGAGTGTGCTTCGTTGGTTTGGCCATGTTGAGAGAATGGATGAGAGCCGAATAACGAAAAAGATATGTACGAGTGAAATGAATGGTGCGAGAGGTAGAGGTAGGCCGAGAAAGTTGTGGTTGACGGTGGTTGAGTAAATTCTTAGGAGAAGGAATATTAGGAGTCTTAAAAACAGAAGGGCATGTATGAAGCAGTGTATGGGGGTAAATGAGGCAAAAGAGGTTTGCAAGGATAGGTCAGTATGGAGGAAATTATTGAGGCAGAGTTGGGTAACAAATATGTATTTATGAGTGAAACTTTGTGACTGTGCCTACCCCGGAATGGAGCGGCGTAATTGGTATGTATGTAAAGTTTGACCAAGAAAAAAATGAGGCAAAAAATATGAAAATAGACCAGATATTAAGGACTATATGGAGAAATAATTGCAAACAATTGATTCATTAGACTGATTCAGGGGCATTTTCTGAAGCTTAGGACACTGTCATGAGGTTCTCGCCTGAAATTTCAGTGTGATAGAAAAAGACTTGGGTGATAAAACGAATGATAACAAAGTGTAAGCAGTATGTGTGTCATTTACAACGGGATTGCTGACTAATATCCTTCCCAAATAAAATTCGGTTTGGTGTGGGGGCGATAGGTAGACTTGTTTCTATAAATGTACTTCCAATCGATTTTGAATGCTTATTAGCAGTAGTAGTGGTTTTTTGTAGGGGTGCTTCGATAGCAGGTGGCCAGTTCACACTACTTACTCTACTATGATAAGAACTATTACATCAAAATGCAGCATGTTGTGTTGCTTAATTTTTGTGCAGATTTATATTTCGGAGATATATCATTATTTTATTGATGTTTTCCTGGTTGTTACGCAAAACTTTATCGATATCATCTTGAATAAGCAGTTTTTCTCTAATTGACTGGTACCTGTTGCACTCCATCAGGAGATGTTTAACACTAAAGGTTGAGTCGTATTCTTCACATTTGGGTGGTCCTTTCTCCTCTGGAAACAGGTACGAGTGTGTCAGCGCACTATGTCCGATCCTGAACCTAGTGATGGCAACTTCTTCACCGCGGTTTCTCCTGACCTAGACGAACCATGCCAATGTATCAGGTTTGATTGTACGTAATTTGTTATTTATTTTGCTGGTCAATAGATCCTTCCACTTTTTCAGGGCTTCATTCCGTAATGTAGACATTATATCATACGGAGGTACACGGGCAGATGCTAAATCAGTTTCATTCAGAGATTCTTTGGCTGCTGAGTCTGCTTTCTCATTCCACTTATACCTACTTGGCCGGGGGTCCATAAGAATATAGTTTTTACTCCCTTTGAGTTAAGGGACGAGATTGCTGCATGTATTTATCGTAAAATGTGGTTTTTGGTCGAAAAAGTAAAAATAGCGTGTAGAGAGCTAGCTAAATCTATACAATTGAGGAATGATGCGCCATTGCAATCAATACTGCGCATAGCTAGGCCTATGGCATACAGCTCTGCGGTGTTAACTGAACACAATTGGTTCAGCCCTGAGGACTGCATGGTAGGTAGATACGACAGCGCAACCGCAGGACGAATCCGGCTTTGACCCATATGTTTACACGGGGGTGAAGTTTGAGTATTTTTGGGAGATTTCCCTGAATAATCGTCTTTAGGGTGGGTCCAAGGGTGTAGTCGAGGACTTAGGGCCGCTAAGCAGTTCAAAATTACATTCTGGTTGGGGTAACAACCATGAAGGGAGGTCAATGTACCTGGACGGGTACACATCGGGTAAAGTAAAACCTCTTTCTTCAATAAAGTTAATGAAACGTACTCCGATAGGTTTCGTTGATCTAGTTTTTCGATAAAAAACCAGTAAAAATCCAGATTTGAAAATAGGACTAAAACATGGATGGGACTTCATTGATAAAATTTTAGTGACGTAGTTGCTCGTCAAGAACTCCTTGTGAGTGGCTCTCCTTCATCATTTAATATTTTATTAATCAATATGTTTATATAATTTTCACTTGTGTTTCTGGTAACCGGTTAGTTTCAGCATAGATAATAATTTTGATGGCGAGGAAATGACTAGAGTCGGAGGTATACGAGACGGGCAGTGGCGCCAGCGATATGATGGCCAATCTGGCACTCCCCGGTTTACTGAGAAATTTCGGAGGGATTCTCAAGCTAATTGAAGCTTTCGCCCGGCAAGTGAGCGATGAATTTTCATTGGCGGCGGGAATAGAAGCATTAAATTGGCGGAATTGGTGAAGTGATGAGTGCAAAGGAACCGCGGAAAGAGGGAAGGACGTATTTTAGCTGTCAAGGGGTGAGAGTTCCGAGGAAGAGAAACCACGAGGTGCACAAATATGGAATGAACCTCTAGCAATAGTAAGGCCGGGGAAGGGGAGAGGATTTGGATTTAGCTGAGGGAAGGAACACGCCAATCTACACCACTTCGCGGCTGTTAACGGGTCAAGACAAATAGCAATATCATCAATAATACTACTGGCGATTGAGTGTCAAACTGTTCTTTGAAAGTATGGTGTGTGTCTGTATTGCTTCAATAGTTCTTCTCGTAAGCAGACTGTTATCAAGGAATATTGCCCTCTTTCTTCGATTACTCTGCTCTTAGAATTTCTCCTTGGATAATCTGTGTTCTCTAAAGTAAAATTACTCTCGTGTTCTCGCATCTGCTTCCATTTTCTTGATTTTCATTTCATATGAGCCACCTTCAACAATTTATTTTTATTGAAAACCAAGTAAATATAAATACAGTGAAAAATATCTCCGCGGCTGCTTCCCTTAAGCTTCACCTCTCTAAGTGTCCGATATTTTAGGGAACAGAATTTATTTTCCACACACATGACCGTAAATTTTCTCTCCGTTTTGCGATTACCTTATGAAGCGGGCATTGTCTAATGGCTCCAACGGTGGTTGCTTTACACTCTGCCTTCATCAATGTCCGAATTCTTTATTAATGTGGCGATCAGATCTTAACGCATCCCTCGCTGTTATGGCAAAATAATAATTAACAACTTGATCGATGAATACTCCTCTGTCAACATTTGTCTTAATTTTTTTCATTATTGAAATCATCGTTTTTTTCATTGGACAAATATCCGAAACACATCCGTCTCTCGTTGCCTTTACATGGATTTCATCCATTCAATAAGAGTTCAGGAGATTTATTTCAGCCAAGTCCGTGAGTAATGAATAACAACACGCCTAGGTAACTTGATTGGATATTTGAACCCAGGAATATTGATGACACTCTTATAAGTTGGAAACTCAGTTTTCCCCAATATCAGGCCAAATGGTACTGTGACGACACTATGGCTTTGAAACCTGGAACCCATGGGTCAATCAATATCACACCATGAGACATTTATGGCCACTGGAATTATGTAGAATAAACGCTGGTAGAAATAGTGAGAATACTTGCTGCGTGTGTTGCGCTCGTGGAAAAAAAATTTTTGGTACTCGGGCATATTTTCTCCAAAGAAACTCAAACGGAATACTTCCTCTTGGTCTACATTTTACCAAAAATGCAACAACATTACATTGGTCTCATTACTGTGAATAAAGGGCTGGTGGGTATTCCTCCAGGCTAGGAGCTCCATGTTTCCCGACGTTTCGAAGAACTACTTGTACATCATTTTCAGTGGTTAAGAACCCCTGAAGATGAAGGACAAGACGTCCTTTGAAACTTCAGGACACATAGAGTAGCTTACCCAGGGTAATTCCTGAGAGACCTATATTTATCAAATACGCTGGGAAAACCTGCGATCATTGGTCTTACATATTGTATTGACATAATCGGACAATAAGTCCTTAGAAGAATGTTCTAATCTTCAGTCAGCGATTGAAGTTTTCTGAAATGTTCATCGTCGGTTGGATGGATTAAACTTTTTTGTTAGTTCTATGGATTATACTTCAGTTCCTAAGTCTATACACACGTTGTAAGATTCTCAAAAGATGCAGACATTTTTAGGAATAAGTGTTGCATCATTTTACATGCAGCATTGTAAGACGCTCAAAAGTTGCAGGAAGTTTTAGGAATAATGTTGCATCAGCCACAAATGAATTGAATTATATTTATAACAAGACCTCTGCTGCGTATAAACAAATTTTAGTGTTCACTGGGAAAAGAAATCGGCCCCAGATCATCAGAAAACGAATGATAAGAATGATAACTGAAGATGACAATGACTCGCACATGTCTGTCTATATGTGTATGTCACTAAATTACGATGCCACCTGCGGCGACGGGACAAGCAAGCTTTTTCGAGAGATGGGAGGCATATAGTTTGTCTTGGGCCTTTATGAGGATCAATCTAACCCGGGGAGAGGGTAATAGGTTGTTTTGCTTTCGCATGTGGCGTGAGAAGGGCGATGGAGGGCGAGAGGCTGTCTGTTGCGTTACGGTGGAGCGCACGTCTTTGGGCGCGCCTGGCATTCGTCTCGCATATTGGCCCCGGCGTCGATGGATCGCGTGTGCCGTTCCTTCCCTTTAGGGGGGGGCTGAAGGAGGGGAAGGGACTTCTCCCTCTCAAAGGAGTTCATGTGTGCGTGCCAGAGTGAGAGAAGACTGACTGCAAGCGGACGGAGAGTTCGTGGACTGCGAAAAATGCCAGCCCGCGTAATGCCCCGTTCTTACCACCAACATACGTACCGACATGGATACCCGCTACTTTGGCATTGCTGTACCCATGAATGTACACTATGGATTCTCGACTCGTCGCCAAAAACTGTTGCCTAGAATTCCGTAAAAAAACAACTTTTTCGATTGAGTCGCCGTCTAGTAATGAAAGGCGGCAGTTCAAATTTAAATACAGTCTACAGATTGAAAATAATCACGTCTTACCGGTTTTACTTGCCAGTAATGATAACCCATTGGAAAAAAATGTAATACTACACGCGGGACATAATTGCACTCTTTTTTAATATTGTCCGGTCTACAGATATATTTAATTCCTCTCCAAATTTAATTACACAAATGCAAAATTAACTTCTTAGCACTTCGTCATTACCGTTCAACGGAAATTTAATAATAATGCGAAGTGAAAAAAGTGGAATGAATTAAAAGACGGATACAAGTACTATAAGGATTTCAAAACCAAGATCCGACAATATCATCTATGGTTTAGATATTGCGCCAATAACTATCATTTTAATAAAAAATAAAGAAAGATTGTTGAACCCACTCCAAGGCCACGCATGAATAGTAGGTTACACATTAACATCAACACCAATCTATCTAGATGATACCTCCTGATTCTTAAGTCTCTCAAAAGGTAATAAGCCAAAAGTATGTAGCTGTAAATTAACAGTAAAAGACCCACACAGCAGAGAAAAGACTCACGATGGAAGTTTCATATGTCTCTTATACACTTCCTGTAGTAGATATTTCCTCTCTAGCATTTACAAAGTAACTGTTAGGTGTCAAAAATAGTCAGCTGTTATTGACAGCATTGAGTAGTTGATATTTCTTCAATCGTTATTAAATATTCACCACAGTCTCACGTTAACAATAATTAACAACGGCTTTTTACGATTCGACTGAGAAGACTTTTTTCTAAGAGGCGCCAAGGACTAAGTGAACTAAATGTGGAAATTGAGGCAACACATTACCTAGGCAACGATTCCAAACATTAAAATCCATAATATATATTCATGGCTGTACCTAAGGTGGTTGGAGCGTATTTGGCCTAAGCGATATATGTGTGAATCTTTGCTTGCGTGCTCTCATTGGTGACACCTGATAGCTGGTGAGATAACTGAAAAAAATTGCATCTTACCGATATAGTTCATTGGCATTTCAGTTCTATTTTAACAAATAAATAGCACATGACATATATTACGTTATCCTTTACTTACACAAGTATATATTTTCTCAAAATCCTAAATAATGCTTATCTTCATATTATTATCTTTCGTAACAAGTTTCGAGGTGTGTCGCTAAGTAGTCCACTACTTGAGTAAAATGTTTCCATATGATTTCATGTAACTTTTGAACATGGCACCGAGAAATTCAGTCATAATATTCTTTAATTAAGGCAGAAATGTAAAAGTTAGTACTTGTATTATTTCCATCAGTGCCATTAAAGTAATTTGCATCGCATAATCAGATGATCTTCAATGAAATTTGGTGCTAAAATATTCTTTCGACATACATAAAAAATTATTAAAATGTTCATTCAATGACCCACGATTGCCACTCCAGCCACCTTGACTCTGTGCTGCCCTCTTCAGGAATTTCAACGAACAAGTGGAGTGCAAGGAGTATGTTTCAAACGACATAAGAATTCTTGCACCCATGAGATCTTCGGAATGCCTTAACAGTGTAAATGACACTCCTCTCGGTTTATCCTGGAATGCCTATTGGTTCCTAATTATATCTGAGTATACTTATGCACCGCTCTGATTGTGATGTGTACTATTTTTTCATGAAACCGATAGGTAGTGCGAGCGAGATAGTTTCCTGATCATAATAAAGACCATATTCGAATTTTACTTTTTAAGTTCACCAGCTGTGAGACACACGAATTAAATATTGCATTATTAATGGTGCAATAATACAGTTTTACATGACAGAAGTTGTCAGTAATTAAACAAAAATATCTATATAAGTCTTTAACTCGACTCATTTTCTTCACGCGGTACGTTTGAAACTCCATAAAAACGGAAGGTTTATTGTGTTTCTGATGAATTTACTGCGGTGACAATATGATTAATTTTCAAAAATAGTTGATAAAACATACAAACTTCATGCTGTTAGTTTTTTACGACTTTTAAGTGTTAAAAATACCTCATTTTGTGAATAATGTTTTTCTAGGGTGCATACACGTACCATTTTCCACGTAAAAGGGCTGGTGTATTTTGGCAAATATCTCGGAAAGTAATGTGGTAAGGGGTTGAATTTTTGGTGTCAATGAAAGGGTGATATATTTTTCTTTGAAATGCGACCAAATTCATTGATTTCAAGGTAAAATGACATTTCGCTCAAACTACCTTAACAACGACAATTCCCCGTACTTTATACGCATGCAGAAAATAGAACGCCCCTCGGTGCTGCTCAATCCAGCTTACCACCATTATGCAAGGCAACTTAATAAACAGCAAAATTATTCCCAAATCACGTGAATGAAAACAGCAGCCTTATTCTCTTTCCAATTTTGATTCCCTCATTCGATTATCATGTTCTTTCTATTCACGCAATGCGAGTGCCATCCTCTGTATCTCGACAACTTTAGGAGCTACGTATGAAGGCTATTCTGGCGTGCAAACCCTTGGTAATTTCGTTCCATTGGCTTTGATCCACTGAAATGTTTACGCAGCATAAGCAAGCAAAGAATTTGACCCGCATTCAATGGAAATCTTTAATCTTTGGCAATTTTACCTCCATGAAAATCATAAAAATGGCTAAATAGGAAAATACTTAAAGTGAGTTGTAAGATGACACCGTAGGTCGTATTATAACAAAGTTAATCAACATGCTGGCTCTAATTATAACCGAATGCTACCACTGATTGTAAATAACTAAGAGTCAAAATTGACTCCAAAATCGCTGTAACTGATTTTTAATTATTCAGTCCGAAAAAAACTCAATTTTTTTGTTGATCATATTTGTGTGTCATATTCAACCATACAACGTATAGTCAATTCACTGTTCAAAAGTTTGGATAAAATTGTATGATAAACACAACTTCCAAAGGGTCGTCCTGTCAGCACTTTTTCATTCTCAAATCTCCCATTTTCCTTTTCTACAACCCACTTGCAACCAATAAACAAAACTAAATAATTTTATAAAAGAAAATTAAAAATAATTCCGAATTAAGTCAGCATGTAAAGAAGAAATCATAGTCATTTTGAAAAGCATTAGTAGGAAGTTTATACGGTAACCATGCATTTAAGGAAATGCATTCAAAACTGTCTTTTGAAACATTTAGTTTATTACAGCGTTTTGAATCAGAGATGTGAATTCATACACGATTGCTTATCACTCAAAAAACTCATTATATAAACACAGTTTTTTTATTTAATGTGCTTGTTTAAATTAAATAGCGAGAAACAGCCTGAAAATAGGTGTCAAATAACTACGAAATTAAAGGAAAGAAAGGTAACTAATTGAATTCAGATTTTTTAAATAATTTCTATTGGTTTTCCTTTGGATAAATTAATTTACAATGAGATATCACATTGTGGAAAAAAAATTTGACGATTAACGAAGTCTTAAATGTATTTGTAGTAACATAAATTATATTTAATACCGTTTGATTTACTTTGGATCGTTTTTTGGATTCACGATCGTTTGATTTACTTTGGAAATTGAGTAAGAATGACACAGCGTTGCCTCGTAACCAATGTGAGCTTATTTTTGTATCCCAGAGTGTGCGAGGCAATAGTTGGATAGCCTTGCAGGATGATGAATCAAAGGTGGAGTGGGTAGGAGAGTGCCAGGTGGCGCGGAGAGTGAGAGGGCATGTACGGGGAGAAGAAGAAGTCACTTCCGCGATACGTCCTGCGTGACAGATCGACGATCAAGGCGCCTCGAGCCTACCATTCTTCTCCCTCCTCCGCTTCTGCAACGCAAACTTCCTCTGCTTTCGCCCTCGCCCATCCGTTTCTACCTAGACGTCCCATCAGCCCCATATTCAATTCATCCACTACCCACTCCATCGGGATTAGGTGAAGTGGTTGCTTATTTCGTCGGCGAGTCGATGGGAGACACTTACCGTGACTCGAGGAACTGTTTACAGGCGCCATCACGCGCCAAACGGCCGGGGAAAATTAAAAACCCTATATTTTTAGATAAATTCTAAGTTTAAAGATATAAGTGTCTTTTGGATATTCTGTGTTATAATTATTATTTCAGCAACAGTTTCGCCTGGCTATTCTGCCGGCTTCGTCAGGCTTTCTGATATTATCTTAAACCTTATGTTTTTGCTCTAATTTCTTTGTATCTTTTGACTGAAGAATAACAGCAGAAATCTTTTAATCAGGAGGTCATGTAGTGATAATTAAAACTGGAAGAAAGAAATTGCATGCTTGAAAATATCATTTTACTGAAATAATTATCTTAAGACTTCCTCATACATCTACTGAGAAATATCCTGTTAGTTTTTCTCATCTACAGAGATATCGATATATATTCCTCTCTTCTGAAATAAAAAAAAAATATTTCAAATAATTTTCAAATTAATGTCATATTTAATGCCTTTCCAGAGGTACACATAATTTCAGGTAATAATTTTTTTCCTGAATAAACGGCTCCACCTCTGAGTTCTAATTATGACCACAGATGATTGTAGGGTAGAACCTATTCGAGTTATCAAGAAATACGAAAGTGTGTCTCATTTGCCCATGAATTTCATAGCATTCTTGTGTAGCATCAAAACTCAGCCTGCTTTAATCCATTTAATTCAAAATCATTTTATAGTAATTAATTGAGCGTACCAAGAGTAGTAAACTAAAACTTAGGAACAGTGTCAGTGATATCAAATATAATAAACGGTTATGCATCATAGCATTCGGAGACATTTATCATCTGCAGCTTCTGTACGAATTATGGTTCATAGATATGAGTGGCACTCTTAAATCTATTACTTCAGATTTTTTTCTCTAATTTCTGCCATACATTGGCACCGTATCCGTTCCTTTCTCAGATCTTTGGATATTAATGCTTGATGTATGAATATTTTCAGCTTACCATCCCTATTTGCCCCAAAGTACAATGAAATTTGTTCAGTTTTCAATTTTATTTCATTACAATCATGGTTTCTCTCTAAATACCCTTCAAATAATTCGAAAATACGGTTAATAATATTTCAACTGACACCAGATTTGTGCATTTTTCATTATCCCCAAATCAAATTAGTCTACTCTGTAACCTTCGAAGATATTATGACACTGCACGCAATAAATTTAAGTCTTGACATAGTTATTGTGGTTTCTCATAGAAAGTAGAAGGAAGTAATAACTTAATTGCCGACTTAACTACTTCATTTGTTAAAGGAAGTTGTTAAGTGAGTGAGGAAATCCATGAATAAGCCACTTAAAAAAAAATATTTTGCCGCACTCAAAATTTTATTCTGCTCTTTGACCTGTCTCATAAATGCTGTGCATCATCGAAAGGCAATCTCCTTTCTTGATGTTGAATAAACTAAACATAATAAAATTTACGTTGAATTTAATTGGCTCTTCATTTTCGGTTTAAGGAATGATATTTAACGTACGTGGATAGGCGAGAAATTTCCGCATCTAGGAGGAAAAATGCTATTCCCGATGATGTGATGATAAGGTGTTAAATCGCCCACTTCGTAGCAGGCTCATGCAATTCGCCTGTGCTCTCCCTGCTACATTTCTTCAGAGGGAGTAAGAGATTATCATTGCCTTCCTGCTTGGCACTACTTCCTATTCTCATTTTTCTCCCAGCATCCTTCTTGGCAGAGCACTCATCTTGCTCAGCGCCGATTCCTCAGTGAGCCAATCTCTTAATTTTTTTCTCCGCATTCTGTTCAGCGTCTCCCATGAAACAGACAGGGTTCTGCTTCCAGTGAGCTTGACTGTGATGCACGAGGTAGTTAAACGCTTTAGTTATCATTTTTCGACAAGAGGAAAACTTCATTTCCACTAAGGAAACTTGAATAGAAACTGACCAACTTAAAGACTTGCGTCATTCCTCTTTATCTATGTTTTCATTGAATAAGCTGCTGCTTAGTAATGTAGTGAGCAGAGTTCAGGCAGCAATCATTATTTTACGTATTTTTCAATGCACGTTTGTCATTACTGAATGAGAAGTAAACATGAAAAAGTTTACTGCTATGGAGATATGTCATTTCATCGCATATTGTCAACTGTTATTTGTCCAAAGATGGTTTATGCTAAATTAAAACCATATTTGAATAATGACTAATACGTTAGTAAAGAAGTTGAAGAACCATAGGAGATACTACAAAGCGTAGTGTGAAATAGAATGATTGCACTAACAAAGGTGAGGAATACAATTGTAAAATTAATGAAAAAATTATACCCACCTAAATAACATAATTGGTCAGAATGTGAAACGGCAGAAATTTGAGTAAAGAAATTTTAGACATCTCAAAAATAGCTTCAAACTTTACATTCCAAGCTTACAATGAGTTACCGAATTCATTAAAAATAGAAAGGAGTAATTTTGTCCATAATATAATAAATTTAAGTTAAAGATACACTATTTATTGCCAACCATTGGACATATATTGGTGACGCTGAATTTTACTATCAGGGAGCTAATGATAAGGGTCGCTGACAAATCAGCAATGTTCGCATCAGACGTGAGATGACTTTTGGCAGCACAATCGGTACTCAATCTAGTTGCGCTGCTCTCTTAAGGCCACCTAGATCTCCGTCCTTTTCTCCTTTCTAATCTAGGGAAAGGTATTGGGAAAATAAATCCATACATCGTACTCGAGACGATTCTCAGAGGTAAAGGTTGCCACTGCAAGGCGAATAATCTTCTCTATGAAGTAGCAGTGGATTAGAAAAAGGAATATAGGTATGAATCACAGTAATCGAGAGAAACAGCATGCAACAGACGAACGGGGAAAAGGAAAACACGTATGTAGTAGACAGCCCTAGGGAATAGCATTATAGTTATAGCCAGAGACCTAGTGAAAAAATTAATTTTCAAGAGGAATTTAGCCAAATAATATTGCAATTTTAGTTCAAGCGGCCAGGAATCCCTCTCAACTAAGGAATGCAGACCCTCCTGAATATCTGGCCGGACCTCCTGAATGTCTGACAGCCCGATTCAGAGGACACATCTCCGTCCGTGAACACGGTATTGCTTACTGTTGATCGCATTCCATAGTAACTTTATCACATAGTCATCTGTTGTGGTATAATTTTGGATCCACCACCATGGAATCCGGTGAAATAAAATATGTAATGATTAACATCGCATACTCTTGAATTAGGGAAAGTTTTGTCTATATTGAGCGACTCAAAAATGAGGTTAAGTAGTAATTAAGAACAAACAAATGTTTAAAATTGTATAGATTTTAGAGGGTTCTCCTGACTTTAGTTTTTCATCATGGGTTAAAAGGATCATGTTCGTGAGATAGACATGAATGCGAAAAACACCCTGCCCTGTGGGAAAAGTTTTACATAAAAATATTCTAAATAGCAGTAATTTTCTGTCCACAAAACTCCTAATAACGAAAATATTTCTTGTCCGTTCTGATTATCGAGGATGTCATACAACGACATACAATGACACTCCGCGATTTTTAGGCAGATAGCTTCATTCTTGGGCCAAAGCTTCCAGGTGGAGCCCACATAGTGTGCGTGTCGTATGAATGCGTCGCTCCTTGGAGATTTAAATCAACGTCAGTCTGCTTACCCGTGCACAGCTCGAGCAATCTCCACCCTTTTTTCGTAACATCTATTTTCCCGGCTTCTCCCTTTATTACTTTTCCCCCGGAATTTCCATGCCGTCAATGCACGCTAAGGGCTAGGGAGATTTTTATCGCACTGTGACCCCTGCATGCGATTACCTTCACAGGAAAATGCTAAAGCTGCAATGAGGATTTCCCATGAATTTTTTATCTCTCTGCTCTGTCACCGGTCACTGCCGAGGCAAAAAATGGTGTACTGACTAGTCCTTCACGCACTGCAGTGGCTTGGAGCATGAAGTCATAACGTTGTGATTCGCGGGGTTTTTGTGATTAAAATCCGTATAAGTACTCCAGCATTTTTGAAAGCCTCTTTATAGTGATTTCTGTCCCTCAGTTTTTCATTAGCAAATTACCAATTTGTTGTTTGTCTTTTTCTGTTGCTCATTACATTTTTCGTGCTGATCACATGATCACTAAAACAAGTAGGCGCGATATTCATTGACTTCGAGAATTAATTAGACATTAATGCAAGATAACTAATACTACCCTACACCCCACTTGCGAGCATTACCATTGTGTTCCCCAAATATTATCGGAGAGAGTTGATTTGAATTTACCAGTAATTTTAATTATGAAAAAACAAATGACTGCCACATCTGCTTCATTACCAAGACTAGTAAGTAATTGTTAACATGACTAGGTTTTACAAACATGCGTTATAAGGAATTGCGACTACATGAAATGCTGATGATACCCTTTTTATCATGAATAAATTAGTTGATTACTCTTTTTCAAGCACTTTTAAAAAGCAAATTTAGTACTTCAATAAAAATTCTAATTCAGGGTTTGTATTAAACCAAAATTTGTGTCCTCCACGGATTTATTACTATGAGTGCAATCGGTTTCGGCTGTTATGCCATCATCAGTTACACTAAAACCTTCAACATTTGAAACTATTTCAGAGTTTGGTGAAACCAGGTGGTATTATTCCTGTAGTAAGTTAGGATATAATGACTAAAAACCCCTTATTCTTATACACAGTTCGACCCAAAGTTTAATAATAGAAATAAACCAGAGAAACGGCATAAAATATTCTACTAATGCTACATAGAGCAAAACTCATGTTTTCTTATCAAGTGGACATACTGGTAAGCACCTCTCATATTGCTGTTTGAATAGCATTTTTGGCCGGGAGAAATATTCATATGAGGTATAACTATGTCCTTTTGAGCCCAGCTGTCCGTAAGAATATCCTGAAATCCTCTGGAATTTGGCTCTTGCGCTCTAGCGGTTGGGAGCACAGAGAGAGAAAAACTTACCAGATCAATGTACAAATCTGACTCTAGCTTCCGGAATATTTTCAATATAATATAAATGAAGGATGGACATCACCACAGTGAGATGTATGCTATCATTCGTATGATACATGGTGTGTGGTGAATAAAATTCTTTTACTTTCTGCGCTGAAATCGTCCAGTAAAAATTAAAATTAACCTATGTGCAAAAATTTCCAGTAAAATAGGCGATGATAGAGCGAATAATTTTTGTCATAAATCAGTTCAAAATTTGAAAAAAATAAATGATTGATTTACAATTTCTCTTTGATTTTCTACAAATACCTCAAATAAATTTTGAATACACTAAAAGATACCTCAGGCGTAGGTGATAGCCTACGTTTGAGGGATCGCAGAAGTGATGCCCAGAAGAACCCCAAATTTTCCAAATTATTTTAAAATCAAACATATATATAAATATTCATCACGTTCGAGCGAAAACTGCATTTCATTATGACACGGTACAAACAGAATCATTAGGTACATGGTTTCAATAATAAACAAACATTAATATTTATGATTTATCAGACCCGGTGCATTTACATAATGAGCGATTGCCGTGTTCACTAAGTAATGAAGCTAAGGATTGCGATGAAGTTTTGTTTATCTTTCTCTTGCATTTCCCGGAGAGGATTTGATTCTAATTATGAAAGTAGAAAACTTAAATATTGACGAAAGAAAAGAATCCAAAGTTTTGTAAGAAAATGGTGCTAATGAAATTAAAGATTTGATCTTGCTCCAAGGCCACCAGCTTTCTTTATTTGCTGATATTTATAGTAAATACGGTTTTTTTCTTCTGCTGCGCTGATACTAAATCGATTTCAGTTTCATTATTTGATCAATTACTTCTTTTATTACTGCTAAAATTCCTCTTCTTTCAGTCTCTTCTGCAAGGATTCATTCGCTTACGATCTTCTCAGCCAATTACTGAGCCCAGGTACTAAATTAATCATCTTTAGCTCTCAAACGTTACCCTCAAGCAGAGAGAATGATTGCTACCAACATGAACGTCAGTGTTGTAGGCTACGAGAAGGGGAGCGCTCATATTCCTCTGAAAATCATATCTGACGGGGAATCAGATTAGGGATCTTTACGTTCTCTTTTTACTCGTCAGCATGATCCGAAGCGTCACCGACGGCAACTCTTCTAACCAGAGCAGCGTATTCAAATGCGACTTTTGAGAACTCTGTCGGGTAAACCGATGTGACTCCAAAACCTGCCTGCATCACCGTTCGATGAACCAGGACACGCACTCTGATCTGGTTCAATGCGACAGTCTGATAATTGGATGATCACGAAGTTCTATCTGCATACGACCAACAACTTCCCGGCAAAAGTGAAATGGGCTCGTCAAACTAACAAAGACTAATCATATTCCTCGTCAAGTCACGTCCACTTATAGTCGCTACATGGAAAGCCTCGCGGGAAACTGATTAGGCGTCTTCGAATCGTAAAAACTCCTTGCGATCTGCAGGTGATGATTTCTCTATTGATGACAGATTTTTGTGTACCTTTCGGACGATTGATGATTTTATTTTTCTTGTTCATAATTTCCAATTTTCCAGCAATTTTCTTCCTTGGGAAAATATAACCTGTTGGCCTCATAATGGAGTGCTTGTTTATTGTATGAAATCTACATTAGGTGGGGCATATAAGAAATACGATCAGCAGAAATATGTTTTGGTATGCTTGATTAGACTGACAGCTTGATAAAAACTTTTTATCCTAATATTTAACTGAGAAATGTTAAACTTATTTATTTATCGAGTCATAATGGAAGAGGCCTTTTTACTAAATTACATTGAACCCTGTATATACGAAAGTTTTTCATTGAATAAATTTAATAACTTGTTTGTGACAGGAGGTAAAATGGACCCTAAATTTTAAGATTTATTTCATTAAGATTGTTTCAAACTTATTTGTGAGGCATTTATCTATTCTCCGGCATTTGTCATTACTGTTAAACCGTGATACGTTTGAGTCCCATACACACAAAATGTGATGGAGCTGGTCACGTGCTGATGCAATAATTCGAAAACAATAAACCCACACACTATAAAGAAGGAATATTAAGACTACGAACAGTGTAAGGAATGGAAGTTCTTTGCTAGGGGGCCATTAAAGTATTACGTAAAGCGTTTTTGGCAGTAGGGGGTCATTTTACTTTGTCTTATGAAGAGGGTGGGCAGGGGGTTTGGAACCAATCTGCGTAAGATTTTTGTACGTTTTGAAACATCGTATCGTTTCCAAATATCCTGTGATTGTTCACAACTTCATCAGCTGTTGTAATGTTTCGCTCTTTATGTTAATGGGTGTACTACTCCAACACTGCATAATTATACGATATACAGTGCTCAATGCTGTGCGATGGCTTCCATGGAAAGATAAAACAGCAGAAAGCGAGCATTTGACGAAGAGAAAATACAAATATCTAACGTCTTACGAAAGAATGAGAGGAAGTGGGGGTTTGGGAAAATCTTAAAATGTCTTAGTATGAGGGACGTGGGGAGGTAAAAGATAGCATAAATTGTCTTACGTAATACTTAAACGGCCCCTAGTCATTATGTAACCTGTTGAATATGTGAATATGCCATAGGGATTAACATTTCATCACATCGAAGGTAGCTTGTCTGAATTTTTTTTATCCAAAGCCAGAGTTGCATTACTTAGCTAAGAATCAAATCGAGAACTGGGCTATGGGCGCACGATCATAAAATGAATTGGAATACTAATGGAATATTTTCAAATGCAAGATCTATTTAAAAAAGTGTTTTGTTATCGTATCACCCCGGGAAATAGTACGAGGGCTGTAACTTACACCCCAAAGCTCTTCTCAGATAAAATGTTCATTAATCATTGTTTTGACAATGTTGCACGTTTTATACCTCCGAATCACTGACATTCTCACAAATATAAGCCAATACTCCATCAGAATTAAATTTAACCTCAAGATTGGAGCAACTGTTCTTGGGTGTTGGTGTCACCCTATGCGCCTTTCCGCGTTCATCATAGGAATCTGTTGTCTGCCTCTGCGTTGTTTTCTGCTTTTACTTTGTAGACGCGTAAGGTTCAATTTAAACTCTTCCTAAAATGTTAAAAACTATTTTTTGTAGAATATCTTTTGATCAAAATATGATGCATTTGTTAGGATAAAATATTTGTATTTTCATTTCAACCTTCAATCGGGAAATTTTGCCATGAATCGGAAAACAGAACTTATAAGTACGTAATGTATTATATCTTTTTTAAAATGCAGCTGGTTATCTCTTAATACTGAATTAAAGAAAATGTCATGTTATCATCAGCAATTGTGGGGTCCAAGTGAGCGGCTGCGCCGGAGGCGCGACGGCTGGACCGTTCCGGTGAGCGGTGCTCACCACAACCGGTTTTTTGGCAAAATGGAGCATAGCGGGTGCTTTTAGTTGGAGTGTGATGTGTTGTTTGCGTGAAATTTGAAATAGACACCTATTAGCATAAAAATAAACTAAATTAAAAGGGGGGATATACAAAATGGGGTAATGGTAATAACAATACATTGTATATGCATAATATTATTTAATATAAATACATTATTTGTTTGTAATAATGATAATTTTTATCTCTTTTTATATGTATTTCTTCTTTTATTTTTTTTATTTGTTTTTTTTTCTTTTTTATATTAAGTTTTATTTTTTAACTGTAATAATTTATTTAGACGTAGAAAGACTCGTAGAAGAGGACAGTGAATATGTAGTGGGGTTAATGGATCGTCGGAAATGCTTATCTTAATATTTTTTTAGTGCCAAATATGCCGAAAAAAAACTTTTGTTGTTCAATTATCTCGATATCATTATATTTGTTACAATATAATAATTAAATCTCAATATGGCATTCAACATAATGATATAATTTTATGCAAAGAAATAAAGTAAAAATATCCTTGGGAGGAAATATTTAGAATATTTTTTTTTCGGGTGTCGCTGGTATCCCGCGCGCCCTCTCCCGAGTTAATATTATATATTACTAAGTTAGAAAAACTTATCCGCACTCGCCCATAAAACGTTTATCGCCAATTATACGATAGTGAAGAAGATTTTCGTGAAAATACCTGAAGAACGTGTCCCTCTTCTAGTCTCCGCCTTAGACCTTGATGTCCTCTGCTGATTTAACACTTCTCCGCTCAATGATTCTCTCCAAACATAACTTTTCTTACTGTGTTCTACAAAATGGTTTTTGCCGCATAACGCATGCAAGCAGTGATAAATATTGGCATAACTTGTTTATCGTTAAATATAATGATTCAACACGAGAAGGAACGAACCCGTCAATCCGACGGGTAAGCCCCACTCACATGACCAGTGTTCCTATATTTCTCATCCTATCGCCTCAATTTGTCTCGTCAGTTTGGAATATAAAATCTGATTCGATTGAACTCTGATTAGACTGAAATCGTCAGTTAGGAATAATAAATCTGTTAAAAGTTTAGGAGTTAATATTAATGTACTAACCTGGGATGAACAAGTGGCACATATTTCAAATAGGTGTCACCAAACTTTGGCGCAACTTATGTTCACTCGTAATGTCTGATTTAACTTAGGAATTGTACAATAAAATGCAAATATTGTTAAATGCTGGTGTATGATTTATATTTGATGTGGCATTACACGAGCACATTACGCCTTATTACTTAAAGATTGAGTGGTTAAAACTCGAAGACCGGAAAAAATTACAATTCTCCATTGTTATGTTCAATCTATTGTCAAGCAAGGCTCCTGAGTATTTATATGAAAGAATAATTGTCAACTTAAGTAATTCTGACAGGGTTGTTAGGGCACAAAGACGGTTCAAAATACGTAAATGTAGAACAAACTCATTCCAGCCATCAACTTTAAATAATTCAATGAGAATTTGGAATGATATCCCTGATCAAATTGTTAATGCAAAAAATACATATCAGTTTTAAAGACTCATTTCAGCTCACTTGTAAGAAAAATCTTGGAAAAAAAATTTCTTGTGCAAACCCTAATGGGAAATGATCTGTCTCATTAATTTTCCGATGCGTAATTATGTGAATATTTATATTTTTTGTACAAGTGTATATATGCATTTTTGTACCAGTGTATACTTGTATATTTTATTAGAGCTTATATGTATACCTTTGTATGAGGACACATCTATCCCAATTTATGTAAATTAGTAGTGTAAGTCAACATTTCAATATTTTATATGTTTCATAGTTTCTCATGTATAGTCTGATCTCGCTTTAATTATTTATTTGTAAGAGTACCAAAATATTAATTGACATATTGCATACTGTTCCATAGGACACCAGTCCTAGGACAATAAAGCTCTATTCTATTCTATATGGTTTAATATATATTGTGAAAAATACATAACTTTTTTAAATAGAATATTGCTACAATAGTTTTTACCATAAGAACTACAGCCGTTCGAAATGGCGGGTAGAGCATTTTGCATTGTTCTTGGGCAGTCTTCGTGATTTTTTGTAGTATCGGTAGACCACAGATCATATACCCTTCCTACCTTTTCGATCATTCTGTTTATTGTTGCGTAACGTTTTGCAGAAAATATATTCTAAATGGGTTCCAAAACTTGAGTGTCTGCCATACCGACCATATTGATATTCCACTATCTTCAGGCTCAGAATTTTTTGCACTATAGTACATTGTTGCGCTGAAGGAATTAAGCTGTTTTGCTTTCCAGTCCACAGCATCAATTAATCAGAGTTGCTGTCTTGTAATGATAAGTTATTCAATACATACCAAGTACGTTTGGCATTAAGTTTTAGCTAGTAGAAGAATCAAAACTGAAGTACTCTCTGAACGAATATCCATATTTAGGACAAGATGCGTTGCAGCCTATGGACAAAACTTGGATTACGTCTAATGCAGCCCTTTGCTAGTAAAGGAGAGTCTGTGGTCTGCAATAATTTCTTTACGTCTAAGGACCTACAGGTTCATTGAAACGGAAAGAAGCCCCCAGAAAGCGTAGCTTTCTTCAATGTCTCCAAGTGTGGAGTCGACATGCAAGCCCTAATGATAAAAATGTATATTAGTTATTAATATGTATGCCTCTGACGGCCACTGCATGTTTCGCGGAATGTACTGAATTTTTCTGCAATCTACGCTTTGATCCTCTGCCAAGAGGTCGCTTGGGGAAAAATGTTTCCCCAGAATTTTGTTTTGAAATTAGCAGAGCTGTTAGCACCTCCATTCAAAGACTCAGAGAGTCCAGTGCTGATTCCACCTGAAAAGACTCACGAGTGCGCCAGACCGGTCAGATAGGAGGATAAAATGGAATGATAAACTAAGCAATTTATAATTCCAGTTCAACAAGTATGTGTGAGGACCCGATACAGGCTATGCTCTTTCAGTATATCCCTGTCATAGGTAGCGACGATGAGCGTAACTATCAGTTATATCTCAATAATTGTGAAAAATATATTTGTGATTATTTTATTTTAGTTTAAAATGTAAATGTTGTTATGACTGTTATATTTTGGATAAATATATTGAATATATGGTAATATTAACCTTATAATAATGCAGTGAATAAATAATTATAAACAGGAGTTAAATATCAAGAGTAAAATCTATTACTGCCCTTTCAAAAATTGTCCAAATAGATATTTTATAATTTAATAATTTAACCATGGTAAAACTACTCTAAAACATTTTAAAGTAACGCACATCATATGTTTAAATATCTTTCTCGAGCTTCGCACCGGGTTACGAGTGTTATAGCGGACACGACGGAAATAACACACGCCTTGAAAATATAAGATAAGCCGTTTTCCAAAACGTCGGCGAAATTTGAAAATATTACCCGGTGCGAAGCCCGAGAAAGATATTTAAATATATCTCTACGGAAAAATCTTCAACGCATATAATATGTTTTACGAGTTTAATGAAAGCTCTGTGTCAAAAAGAGCAACAATTGAAAAAATGAATAGCAGCCGTCAAAATTTCCAGTGATGGTTCTTCTAAGTAGATGCCTATCCCCGCTTCTGCTGACAATGTTAAAATATAGTATTTCTACAGGTTATATGGATACAGCCG
This sequence comes from Ceriagrion tenellum, assembly GCA_963169105.1. Lineage (NCBI taxonomy): Eukaryota > Metazoa > Arthropoda > Insecta > Odonata > Coenagrionidae > Ceriagrion > Ceriagrion tenellum. Next base: position 98,812,068 of record OY720644.1, read on the forward strand.
GTAATTCGCGAGACGTTACACTTCGAGGAGGTTGGAAAATATCGAAAACATGAGCATGTGCGAGCATGATTTTACCCAAAACCACTGCATGCGTGCCTAAAAACGCATGTCTGTAATCACGTTTCATACCACCGGATAAGTTAATATTTTTCCTTCAAGTTTTAGAAGTATGTAGCACTTCATACAGTTGATCCTTTAGGACAAGAGCTTCAAGAAATAAGGTGGTCAATCTCAACAATGATAGACGTTATAATATCAATTTCTGTGCTCCTCGCCTACTTATGATTTAACTTGTGAGGTCAGCTCATAGTTCTTCTATTTTGCAGTCATATTCCGGTGCTCCACCGAATAGAACTCTGGCGGGAAAATCTTCGAGAATTTTAATCACCGTAAGACATGGCTAACCCTGAATTAAAACGGATTTTTTTCAGACGTCCTAGGGAGACAGAGAGAGGGAATGGGAAATGCTCGGGAAAAGAGAAAGAACGAACGGATACCCCCTCCCTTTTCCACCCCAAGGCTCAAGCAATGGCTTGTGTTTACTGTCGGGAAGAGGGGTGGGGAATTAATTTCGTGGATATTTTTCCAGTTTCTCGTTCATTAAAGTTAATCTCCGTATCTGCCCTTTCTCCCCTCTCGTTCTCCTCCAACCTCCGGCACCGCATCTCTGACCTCCTCTTTCCACTTTAACCTCCTCCTCCTCCTCCACCCTTTCCTTCCCGTCATGCCCCCCCCCCCTCACGACCCCGTTTAATCTCCCGCTTATCCCTGAACGTATCCCTCCCTCACACTTCTCTTTCCCCCTATTCTATCTCTCTACGTTCCTCCACCCGCAAGGCAATCCAATTACAATGTCAGCTCTCCTCTCCGTGGCCAATGAAAGACCGTATACCCCGGAGGAAGTAAGCAAGGAGGGGGTTCGGTGTACTGAAAGGTTGGTGACGTGGGGGCGGGCGAGGGGGATGCAAGATGAGAGGGGGGTTAACGGAGGTAGAAAGACGGGGGTGGGAGGGGCGCCCTGAAAAAACAAGTGAAGGTGAGGAGGCGTCGTGTGCGGTGCGACGCGACGTAGGGGGTGCGGCACGTACGTAATAGCCTGCCCGGTCAAGGGGAAAGGGTATTCGTTGTGAGGGACTCCCGGCCTGTGTGGTGCGGGCATGGTGTGGGACGAGAGCGGGGGGTTGGTAGGGAGTCAGAGGCACCCGGGGAGATTTTTTTGCGGGCAAATGAAAGGAGTGATACCACCGTTTTTTTCCTTACCCTTTTGACCCAACCACGATGCCCTCTGGGGTTTCACGAGTCTTTCATTTTGTTCTCTTCTCTTTATTCTCTCTTCTGCTCCCTCCCCATCACCTAACTCCCATTTTCTCCATTTATCCTTCCCTCTCCCTCTCTTCTCTCTCACTGAGCCCTTTTAAGAATAATCGTCCGACGATCGGCGTTTTCTGATCTTTCCCCGAAAGATAAGCACACAGACGGTCAACCATGCATAATCAATCCACGGTGTCCGACGCTTTCTCGTCCTACGTTGCACGCCTCTGCTCGACCCCTCTTCCCTTCGGAGATCCTCCTGCTGTTCCACACACTCCATTCCCTCAATGGCGCCAGATAGGATAGCTACCCTCTGCTTATTATATATTGCTCCTCCAAAAACCTGAAAAAGATTTATACGTGAATCTTTTGAGAACTAGCTAATTCTTAAAAGGTGTTCGAGCGAAAAATAATTTTACCTAGAAATGAGTGAATTTGGTCTCATTTTAAAGAAAAATATCTCATACTTCTAATGAGACTAAAAATTTAATCCCTCACCAATTACTTTTGGAGATATTTTTCAAGAAAAAACACCTTTTACATGAGAAATGGTATGTGTATGCACTCCAGAGAGGAATTATTTAAAAAATGAGGAATTTCTAACACTTAGGTGTAGTAAAAAAATCTAAAAGCGTGTAGTTAGTATGTTTTCTCAACTATTTTTGAAAATTAATCATATTGTTACGATAATAGGTTCTTGGGTATCACAAAAACCTTCCGTTTTGATGGAGTTTCAAACGTACCGCGTGAAAAAAATGAGTCAAAGACTTAGTTACATATTTTTATTTAATTACTTACCATTTTTGTCATATAAAACTTCATTATTGCACCAATTATAATACAATGTTTAATTCATGTGTCTTATAGTTGGTGAAATTAAAACGTATAGTTCGAATATGGTCTCTATTATGCCTGGGGAACTATCTCGCTCGGACTACCTTAAGCTTTCTTGTCTCATCACCTACTTTGTTACCTCCTTATTTTCGTTTTTCCCCGTGATTCATATGGCCACCCCAGCGCGGCTTTCTCTTCATTCAATAATTTATTCTTATAAAAAAAACAAGTCTGTAGGGAACATTGAAGATCCGTCATCACATTTTCCACTCTATCGCTCGATTGTAGAGTCACTTATAAAATATTTTTTCGAAATGAAAGCGAAATTAATGCGTTCTCCAATTTATAATGGTCTTGTTCACTGATTGCTAGTTTGTGTAATAAACGGCATGCACGCAACGTTACTTTACCTTGTGGTTCACGTTTGCTCGATATCGTAAAACCTAGTGCAGTCTCTTCATAAATAATCTTCATTTAAATTAAACCATTGCAGCATATGGCTCCCTAATAATCGTGAACATCAACATCATAAATTTTGATAAACAGTCGATTATTTCTAGTATAATATCGCGAGGTGCAATTAAAAATTAAAGTATAGAGGCAAAGGAAAAACAAATCCAACGAAACACAATATACTCCCTGGCCCCTGCCTGGGTCAATTGATATTTCACGCCTGTGCGTTTCAAAGATGTTATTCTCAAAACTGCGTCTTAGAAAACGAAGCTTTCATGGAGGAAAACATGAAAATTTTCTTCAAACTATATAAACGTGTCTGTCTTCACCGTGTTATGCAAGAGGTTACAAGAATGCATGCCTCCATTAACAGGCAAAGGTAAAGTTTGATATTTCTGACCTTTCTAACTTTCTGTTTCTGAAACATGTTTAAAGGCTTTCATTTTATCCTCTATTTAAGGTCGATAGTACTTAACATTATTTCTTTGTTATTATTTCCTTTTTGGTGGAGCTAAAATGTTCATATATATCTATTAACTTCCTTAAGAGCTGCCGGAGGTATGTGAAAGGGGTGTTCCCACCAACCAAGGAATGGTGAGAAGTGGAATGGCCAAGGATTAGATTAGATTAGACTGTTGGTGGAGTTCCTCCGAGGAGGACCTGGGGCACCTAGACCTATTGGTCCTTTGTGCTAACCACCATGTCTTGGTTACCCGTGGAGTCCAATGGCCTTACTGAAGGCCAGCATATCCTCTATGGGAGTAACCCTGATTTCAGCCGGATCTGGAAACGGGGATCCTAGATGTCTTATTCTAGTCCTCATCAAGGCCGGACAGTTACAGAGAACGTGTGATGTTGTTTCGTCCTCTTCTTCGCACCATCTACATCTGGCAGAGTCTGCTAACTTCAAAAGATGAAGGTGCCTCATGACCTGATAGTGTCCAGTTAGGAGACCCACTATCGTACGTAGTTGACCTCTGTTCAGAAATAGAAGTCTTCTTGCTAGTCCCGGTTTGGGTCCTTCAATAAAAAGCTTGGCTTGTCTGAGCCCTTGTATGTTTTGCCAGATCTCAGAGTGGCGGGCAAGGCCCCACTTCTTGATCTCCATGATTCCTGCTGAAGGTGCGATTGGAATATGAGGCTCTGGTCCCATGGGTGTGTGGTTTGAGCCTTCTTTTGCGAGTTGATCCGCAATTTCATTTCCAGTGATGCCCTCATGTCCGGGGACCCAGAAGAGTTCGACTTTGCGAAGAATGTTAGCGAGTTGAGCACTTCACGGCATTCATGAAGGAGTTTAGAGTTGCACATTTGTGATGCTAGGGCCTTTAAAGCCGCTTGGCTATCGGTGCATAATGGCCAAGGAAAGAGAGATAGAACTAAAAGCCAAATCCGTGCTAAGTCCAAGGAGGATTACATTTTTATACATATAAAGCTACAAAACTGACTGACTGACTGACTCATCAAAACTCCTGGGCATTTCAAAACAAGCTAGGTGGGTGAAATTTTCAGGTTAAGTTGGAATCGTGTCGAGTTGGGAAAAAATCGAAAAAGTTAAAAAGTCGATTATGCTTCGATTTATTGCAATCGATAGCTATACATGGGTTTATATGGGAAAAATGAAAAATATTAGTGCGGACCTTTTTTCTTTCGTTAATTAAAATATGAAATAATTGAGCTACAAGACTGATTCTTTCAAAAATATGAGGCTGAATGTTTGAAGAATCTTATTCTTGCAATCGATTCTTTCCTTCCTACAGTAAAACTGATATTTTAAAACATTTTTTGGGATTGTAGAAATTTTTTCACTTTCATTGCTATGGATATATTTCTCCAATGTCGCCGGGCCGAGTGTCGATTCGAGGTTTGGAACTCAGCGAGGCGGGCTAGTTTCAGGGGAGGGTTAGATTTATGTGTCGATATTGTGTAAAAGTTAGAAAAATCGATTAGGCTTCGAGTTATTGCAATCATTAGCTTTACATATATGAGTTAGGTACATTAAATGCATGTTATTTAGTCTTCTTTATACAATTTTTTGCGCTGCTAACTACTGCGTATAATATCTTCAACTTTTTCCTAACCTCTACCGTAGCTTTGATGGCCAATTTCAACCAACCAAACTTCATGATATTGTAGTTTTCCTTTAAAAAACATGCTGTCCATGTAGAAGATTGGAAAATAAAAATTGAAAATGAAACTTAGAATATTAAAATTCTCGATTCCGAACGAATTTATATGGTACAATTCTTCATGTGAGCTCTTATTAAGTATGCTGTACTGAAATGAAATATCTAACGTAGAAGAGCGTCTTATATGCCGTCAAATGAGGTTATGATGATCTTTCAGTGGTTCCACGTTCGTTTCCGTATGCTGATTATAGTATTTTGAAAAGTCTTTAATAACTGGATGCAATACAATATAAGTTTGTACTATAACTGTCTGGTATCCATACCTCATGGGGCGCGTATGTCCTTGTCGAGAATTATACCTTTCTTTGCTTACATGTAGCATGCAGATTAAGAACTTTCATTGTTTTTTTCCTTATTTAAAGAGTATCATCTAATAACACTTCCCCCCTGCTTGAAAATTGCAAGCACCTATTTACTCGTTAACCTATAATGCTACCGAAAAATAAAATACAGGGACACTCTAAATTCTCCTATCTTTAGCAGTAGGTAAGTAGGATTGAGTACGCGAGTATCTAAATGTTGTTTTAGTCAATTGTGGTCCATGAGAAGGGAGATGCTTTGTATCCGGTCAGTTTGGTAGTCTCTTCATTATCCCACATTCAGTTCCATTTCTGTTGAAAATATATCCTCCGTATCTGCCTGAAACTCTCATAATCTTGAGTTTCTCAGGGATTCTTGGCTAGCGGCTCACCACCCAGTCGTGAATGAGCCATGATGTGAACAGTAATGCTGTTTTCCAAATTAGATCGGCTCATTTAACTAGCAAAAAGGTCCGTGATATGTGCCGTACTTTCCATTCTAATACATCAATCATGATATCCTCCATTTTTGTAAATATACTTGAGCTCAACGATTCGGTACTTTGAACTTTTCACGCACTCTGTAACGCTTTCCTTTTATTTCTCCTTAATATATTGTTTTCTATAGTATGTTATGTAGAGCTTGGTGTTTGTCTCTTCTGCTTCTTGGAGTTTTCTCTACGTGCAGTTCTTTTCTCTCAAATTCCATTTAGACCTTGCGTGTAGGGAGTTATTTGCGCCTATTTGATATGCATCATTGTACGTTAACACATAGTGATAAAAATATATTCCATGACTATATTTAAAACATTGTTCACACTCCTATATCAAGGAGATAACTGTAGGAGCTGGCGACCGGAGCATTTGGTACATTCCAGTGAATCACTTAGCGAGTTATATTTCATAAGTTGATTGACGTTTAGTTGAAGACTTTTTAAAACATGATCAAAAATTTGGCACGTGCCACCAATACTAGATAAGGTCTTGGAGCGGTTTTTCTTTGATCAAATATACTTCAAGTCCATAGAAACGATCAAATGCCGGCATACCTTCTATAAGGTGATGTTAATAATATTGAAGTATCTGCATCTACATAATATTCTGCGAGCCGCCACATGGGCTTGTGGCAGGGGGTGTTAGGTCACTAGCCGTGTAAAGGTGTATGTTTTTTGGAGATGAAATGGTGGCATAAATTATAGGAGTGTATTTTGTGGAGCTTAATTTTTATTGTGGTCGCTTATTGTTCACGAAAAGAACGAGTTTTTGTACCTAACTGTTCGTCAGTGTATCTCTCTTATTTTATCGCATCTGTCAGACCTAGAGATGTGGTGAGGAGTCATAATAATATTCTCTATGTCGCTCGGAAAAATATCAGTTCTGATATGCAGCATGTATCACAGCAACCGTTTTATACTTGAATTGTGTATACTAGCGACAGCGAATTGAGATTTTCTGGGGTGGACAATAATATGCTACTTCACTATCATCTTCATTATCACTTGTTCATATTTTTACAGCATGCTACCTCCATATATGGGGAACGGGATATTCTCTAAAGCAAAACGAGTGGTGCTCGGGTTTCTTGAGAATTTGAATGTGCTAATGGACTGGGCAAATACAGTCTAAATATTCAGCTTTGCATTACTTTTCTCTAAATTAAAATCTTTGATTATTTTTCAAAACCTTAGAAAGAGCAACTGTTTCATTCACTCCTTCCTTACGGTGCAGTATTTACAAAACCTTTCCATCCTTGCTGCATCCATTTATCGCCTCATCCCGTACCTTTAATAAGCTAGACTAATATTGGAATGTTAAATAAGCCGATGTATTTAGTCTTCATATAAGTATACACAAAATCATATTTTTTGAAAAACTGGAACCTATGCAACTACATAACTGAAATATGACTTATTTATTCCTGTCTATTTTTTCATGAAATAACGTGGTTAAAACAGCTTCGATTATCTTCCAGCGACACAGATGCGCTGCAAAAACTAAAGGACAATTATAGCAAAAGTTTCAAAAAAAGTTGCGACTCATAGAAATTGAGAAGTTAGTTGTTTTGAATAAAAAATCTGCGTCTATCGATTAAACTTAAATAAGTTAAATAAAATTTTACTGAATACGCTAAAATTATGGTACTGACTTACAATCTCAGTGTAACAAATTATGCGGGAAAAAGCCTACCATGGTAATCATAAATGAACGTAATTTATAAGAAATAAGTTTAAATGTGACAATGAATAAAAATTTTAACTCTTCTTCCCGATGTTTTCACCTATTTTTTCATACCTTATCAGTCCTTAGGATACTCACGAGGTAGACTTTAATATAAAATCATCAATAATACGACAAGGAAGTGAAAATGTGAAAAATGCTTTTAAGATAAATTTACCGTCTAAACAAGTCTGATACACTGGCTATGATTATTAGCACTATTAGATCATTTATCATAGCTAAGTTAAATCAATGTTTATTTCGAGATGTCGTCAACGTCAGCGTGTTGAAAATCTCTGCATGCTCCTCTCAATTAGTTCATATAAATAAAGTTTACGAAGTTTGACTGCAAAGTAAGCAATTTTCAGTATTTCTCGGGGGTTAAAATCTGTGATGGCTGATTTTAAGACTTAACGGAACGGTTCCTCGACAGATTTTCATTTGCATTGCAAACGAAGTGCTTTAGTCAAACATTACTTTATAGCACACCTCATTATATTCCACAATTTATTTCATTCAAAACCGACCATATTTTTTGACACCACTTACCACATAAAGATGTATTACTGAGACTTTTCTAAAATTATCTACCCTCGCTAAACAAAACTATTTTCCAACAAACCGAAGAGACATAAGAAGTAGGCTAATCATTTAGGAAGAAATATTGCGCCTTTTTTGAACGTTGTGAAAGGGCAAACCGTGAGAAATTTTCCTTAAATACAACGTTAACTACGGTTTGGATTTCTTATGAATTTGATGTATTTCCATCAAAAACTAGGACGTGAATATAGTTATAACAATTTGCCCTCACTTCCGTTGTACCTGCCGCCATCAAGGTGCAAAACCCACGCCTTTATTATGGTCATTGCGAGCTTTTCAGCTTTTTTCTATTGGAATAAAGTTTTCATGCACGCTAGTCAAATAATTCCATATCAATTCTTTGTTAACTAAATTTTGCCAAATTAATTGGCAACATCAGGATTATGAATTTAGCTAAATTTGGACATTCTTTAATGGACTGTTAACTAGTTGCTCTATGAGCAGTGAAATTTCATGTCTCTATACTCACGTACATATGCTTAAGAAATACCCTCATTTATTTAATTGTCAACTGATTTTGAATCACTCAGGACTAGCTACGGATTAAACTTTACGGAGTCACATACAAAGAACAATTTTGTGGAATTTTAAAAATCATTCGCCTTGACCGGGATGCGAACCCGGGTCCCTCGATTTTCGTACGAGTGCTTTAGCCATCTAAGCTACCGAGGCGTCCTGTTTCCCTCCTGGTCAAGGCAAATGATTTTTCCTCGGTGGAATTTTCCCTCAGGAATTTTGCACTATTTTACTGTCAGTACATTTTATGTGCCGTATCCATAATTCCCGAATTTTTTTACGGAATCACTGGGCATGTTTGTTGAGAATTCAATTGCTGTAACTAACCACTTAGTTAACTTATAGAAAGATGTTATTATTCAACAAATTATTGTAAAAGGCTATTTTTATCACCATATCTTAATTAAGAATTTTTTTAAAATGAGGTAGTTAAAATTTAAGATGATAAACATTGATACTTACGACAACAAAACTCAACAAAACTCCTCCATACAATTCCTTAGAGCCAGAGAAGGTTAGGATAGTGACAGCTGTTAATTGTACCATGGAAATGGAAGTGATTGTTTAACTATCTCACTGGGAGAGAAATAGGATGCTAATGTTTATTACCGTTTTGGAAGTAGTCAGATCCTTCAAGTCAATTTTGGTGATCTCCTTGGATTGGATTGGGTATTAGGGTAGGCGACCGATAGCCAAGGTCATTGGCGCCATAGGGGACAGTTAATGGGAGGAAGAGTGGACGGAAACCCGGCGTCGGCATAAGCTTGCTCTTAACGAAAGACACCAAGGGGACCACGGCTTAACGTCCCATCCACGACAGACTGTACTTAAGCACCCTCCACAAGATGCTCAAGTAAGGATCGGGCTTCCTCTGAAAAATATCCTACCCTCCAGGGATTTGATCCCTGGCCATCCGTGTGGTGAGCCACCCTGCTAAAACATTCTGTACAGTTTCCTAAAAATACTTCTACAGAATTTCTTAAAAAGTTTTGTAGATATTCCTTAAAGTATTGAAACGCCATTTTACGGAATTCCCTACGACGTTCTGCAGAATACCTTAGGACGTTCTGCAGAATTCCTTAGGACTTTCTGTGGTGTTCCCTACGACTCTCCATATAGGTCCTTAGAAAATGAACTGGGTCAACGGAAACCTCACATTTTTTCCGTAGATTTGCTGAAGCTCTACAGAACAGCTTGTAAGGAGTTAGTTTGCTCTGCAGACAATTATTCTACAGAATATATGTTCTGTAGAATCTGGCTCTCATGTCCCGTAAGGATCCTTATAAAAGGAATTAGTTGTGAAGAAAAGAGTCAATTTCTGTAGAATTCCTTACGCTCTACAGAACAGCTTGTAAGGAATGTTTTAGCAGGGCAGTACTCTAGCCACCAAACCAACCCGATCTCCTCTATACTGAGTAAGATAATCTCAGATTTAGTAGCAGCAATTTCGTACCAGTTCTCGAAATGAGGCCAGCCTCTTTGCAATGAAGTCGGAAAAACATGGGCTTTATACATGCCCTCCCGTTTAATTGTCAAATATGGCAGTTAAGTAATCCTGACTCGTTTCACATCGTTTTCAAATGCCTTCGCCGGCATCATCCAACGCTCGCGCGTCAGCCTTCTCTCTGCCCAACATCTTGCATCATCCGTAAAGAAACGACCATCCCTCCTCCACTCTTTTCCCTTCTTTCACTACGTCCTTTTCCATTCTGTACCATCTCTTCCACCCCCGACTCGCTGAGCACAGTTCGCGAACTGCCTCTCCCACGTCCGGACACCCCATCCCGGAGACCCTGCTCCTTATTTTTAATCTTCCTGGAACTAATGAAACCCCTTTTTTTGCCTTCTCTTTCCCTCTCCCCCACGCCTTCGTATCCTTACAACCCCTCCTTTACCTCTTCAGCCCCCTCCCAAACGCCCACCTCCGACAGCGTTTCCCCCTTCCACCTCTTGTTCGGCTGCCCCACCTCTCGACTCTTAATTACGTCGCACGAATATCCTGGTCTTCTTTTGTTTTTATCCCATTACGTCTTTTGCCCTCCATCCATTTCACTTTGCTCTCTCGTCCCCCTTCTCTCCCTCCCGTCTATACCCCTGTTTCTTCATCTTCGTTTCACCCCCTCGCCAAACTTCCCTTCCTTTTGCGAAGCTAAACGCTTGTTCTCTTTCCTCCTCAAACGATGTCCATTTCAATCGTCCCCAAAACGAGTCCCATTAATATTTTTCCTTCCCTTCCAACCAACCCTTTCCTCTGTTATGCGATCCCTCTCCAATCCATTGCCTTTTATTTTTTTCGCCAAGTTAGCATTTTCTCCCTTCAACCAGCTCCTCCCCCATTTCAATTTGGATTTTTTTCCACCCTCCCTCGCCTCCAAGGATGAACGTGCGCCACGTTTTCAAACGGACGGACGCCGGCTTGATCTTCTCTTTTTCCTCCCATCAATCCATCTCCCAGCTCTTTCTTCTTTTTTTAATCTCATTTCCCTCTCCCCCGGTATCGTTAACCGTTCTCCCATTAGCACAAAGGGACGGATGATGGGACCATTTTACGAGCCGTACGATATCCTTCTTAAAAAGAGTTTGTCTCGGGCGATCCGACCAAGATCGCTTCGACTCGCCCGTCCATTTCCGCCGTCATTTCGATCAATTAATCGCGTTGTGGGTCCCCCCCATACCGACCCCGCCTCTTGTCTTGCAGTCCATCCAGCGCCGCTAACTCTATATCATCCACCGTCAACGATTCAGCGACGTCCGCTCCCTCATCTCTCCTCCCGAACCTCCCCCCCATCCCCTATGCCACATCCTCCTCCTTCAGCAGTCCCGTCGATCACAATCCCATAAAAGCTTCCCGCAGCGCAACCTCTTCATGATCACCCTCGACTCGTCTCCGTGCTTCCTGCCGATTACTTTCCTACGGACGTGTATTTCTACGGCGCCACCGTCACCCCATCTCTGCGCTCACCCCGACTGATTGTGTGCCCTTCTTCGTGCGTGGTATCAATTAAATTAAGGTAGTTTGAGCAACGTGTTTTTCTCTTAGATTTCAATGAATTTTTCTCAAAATAGAACTAATAAATTCAAGCTTCACTTTGTGGAGCCTATTCATATCGGAAATCAAAATTTTCAAGTATTGGTCCTCTAATAAATTTATTCTTTACGACCCGGGTTCGTCACATAATGACATATTCACGTTCACCTGTGGACCAATACATGAATATTTTTATTTCCGAATTTATCTCATTTCTAATAATAACCTATGTGTCCATTATGAATGCCAAAATATCAGCTGCATACCGCAATACTTTCCGAGATATTGAGCATAAAATACCATAATTGAGCATAATAAAGGCAAGGTGCCCATAAACTGGAAAATAGCCAACGTCATTCCGATATTCAAAAAAGGAAATAAAAGTGACCCAGGAAATTACCGGCCTATATCGCTAACATCACTTTTATGCATTATCCTCGAACACATTTTCGTTTGTAATATTATGACATTCCTGGATAATCGTAATTTCTTACATAGCAGCAGCCACGGCTTCCGCAAGGGCAGGTCCTGCGAAACAGAGCATGCGCTCTTCCTTCATGATATCCTAAAATCAGGTGAATCGATTAAGCAAGTCGACGCGATATTCCTTGATTTCAAGAAGTCATTTGACAAGGTTCCTCCCAAAAACCTAACATATAAATTGCAATCATGCGGAGTTATTAGAAAAATAGTGAATTGGATAAGTGACTTTCTCAGTGATCGAAAACAAAAAGTATTTATTGATGGTTTTAGCTCTGATATGGTCGAAGTCACATCAGGTGTTCCTCAAGGAAGTGTGATCAGCCCTCTTTTATTCATAATTTATATTAATGACCTAAGTTAAAGAGTTCGCAGTAAATTAAGATTATTTGCAGACGATACTGTAATCTACCGTGAAATAAGCGAAGGCGCACACTTTGAAGTTCTGTCATCTGATCTTAACAACGTTCAGTCGTGGTGCCGGGAGTGGGATTGAGAACTAAATATTAGTAAATGCACAACAGTTCATTTCCTGCGAAAGTCATCACACAAATATCATACCTACACCGTGGCTGGAATAAACATAAAATCTTCAAATACAGTAAAATATCTTGGAATAACCTTAACTTCAGATATATCGTGGGGAACACGCATACAAAACATATGTGGCACAGCATTAAAGAAATTTAGTTTTGTTAAACATATATTAAGAAGGTTCTCAGATGAAAAATTCAAAGAGAGAGGCTACTTCGCTCTTGTTAGGCCACACCTCCAATACACCGCAAGACTTTGGGACCCTGGTCAAATAGATTTAACCAAAAAATTAATAAAATTCAAAGAAAAGCAACGTGGTTCGTTAATTACAGCTACGAGCGTGCATATAGTGTCTCTCAACTTTTAGAGGGATTAACATGGGAGCCCCTAGAGACTCGGATGCTAGGTACACGCTAGGCTTAGGCTGCTTGATAAATTCAGAACTGATATTTTTCAGAGCGATACAGAGAATATTATCATGAACCCTCACTGCATCTCTAGGTCTGACTGATGCGATAAAATAAGAGAGATACACTGCCGAACAGATTGGTACAAAAACTCGTTATTTCCGCGCACAATAAGTGACCACAATCAAAATTGAGCTCCACTAAATACATTCCTATAAACCATGTCATCATTCATCTCCCAAAAACTTACACCTTTACGCGGCTGGTGACCTTACACCCGCTGCCACACGCCCATGCGGTGGCTCGCAGGGTATTATGTGAATTTTCCTCATTTAAATAAAAAACCTTTGCCAAATGTGCCCAATGTGTCCAATATCAATGCCAAAATATCAGCTGCTTACCGTACTACTTTTCGAGATGTTGAGCATATTATACCACCCGTTTTCCAAGGGAAATTGTATGCACTCCAGAGAACCTATACATAAGAATGATTAATTTGAAACGTTTAAATCTCGTCAGATATTTAACAGTGCGTGTTGTACATGTTTTCCCAACACATTCATTGGTTGTTAAATCCTAAGATTGGTTGACTGCAGCCCTCCACCCTTCCCTATCTAATGCATGTTACCTTACCTCCTTGTATCTCTTATTTGGTCCATAAACTTACTCTTGGGTCTTCCTCTGGGGTCTTATCCTTACACTTTACCTTCAATTATATTCTTCACAAACCCATTGTGTTTCAGGGTGAGTCCAATCTATCTTCTTCTTCTTTTTCTATGTGGTGCTCCATATGGTCCTTTCCTGATTTACTCTTCTGCACACTTCTCAACTTATGTAAAAATTGAATCAATCAATCACCGCAGTCATTTTTATAGAATCGAAAAAAAAACCTCGTGTGAAGGCTTTTTAACCGTACGGTATGGAAACCGAATCAATGTAGCGTCTTTTAGAGTCATTTTAATGACTAAGAATTCCAATAATAATATTGCGTAATTATTATTGATGTATAGGTATACTTTATGCGTCTCGTACCTGCTGAAATAAAAAAAAATTCCATTGTGGTCACCATAATGACTGGAGAAAAGTTTCGCTCAAACGACCTTAAGGAAGCAATTCTTCTTCTTGCCAATAAAGATAAGGTTATCTATGAAATGAAGTGAACATTTACCTGTTCAAAACTTTCTCAGCTGTTCATATTCTCTTCACTCTGTGCAGTCCTTAGAGGGGCTGCACAGGAACCAATGGGTATATTCAAAAACGAAAGGTAAAGCTACCTATTGGCACATTTGACCTTCGCTACTTGAAAATATTTCATCAGGTAGATCATATTTTCTACAAATCCTGCAGAGAACTCAGCGGATGATTGTAAAGCCGTTTTTAATTGGATATAGGAAAAGAATATCAAATACACTACAAAATTGAAACGTCTCCGAATACCTCTCCTAATTTTGTAACTTAGTATCGTTTTTTTCTGTTAACTTTGCTGATTAAGGTAGATGTTGGTTAAAACCTCGGTTAAAAAAATAATATTTCGACGTTTGTACTAAATATGCATTTTTCATCCCGTGATTCAATAATACACACTGGAACTCTACTTGTTTTAATCAACTGTGTTCTTATCTTATCCTAAAAGCCTTTTATTCAGTAGATCATGACATACTACTGGAACGTATGAGTGGACTCAATTTCTCTTACTCTGCCCTTAGCTGGTATCGTTCCTACCTGTCAAATCGTCAGCAAGCTGTTAAAGACGAAGACGGCAATGTATCAATTTTCAAACCCGTCTCATGTGGAGTTCCACAGGGTTCAATACTTGGGCCCCTTCTGTTTAGTATTTTCATCAAGGAACTCGCTAGTGAAATATCCCATTGCAAATATCATTTTTACTCTGATGATCTGCAAATATATATAGAGTCCCACCCTTCTGAAATTAACCACGCCATCGCGTTGGTTAACGAGGATATTAAATTTATTTGCGATTGGCGGTTCAAAAGTCGATTAAAACTAAACCCCAACAAGACAAAATCAATAATATTTGGAAGTGCTCCTAATGTACGCATGCTTCTTTTAAAAGACCTACCCAAAGTTAGTGTTCTAAATATTCAAATTGACTACTCGAACTCAGTCAAAAGCCTTGGAGTTTGCCTGAGCAGTACCTTAGCCTGGCGCGATCAAGTTACTGCCATCTCAAATAAAGTTCACAAAATTCTCCACAGAATGAAGTATTTCAGGCACTTAATCCCAACAACACTGCGCCAGAGGTTGGTTGAGAGTTTAATATTTCCTAATTTTGATTATTGTTCAATTATATACTCCGATATGACTAATGAATTAAGCGTTAAATTACAAAGACCAAAATTCATGTATGCGATTCATTTTTAATATTCGTTTCAACGAGCATGTATCTCCCTATTACAAAAAGCTGGGTTGAGAACAACAATTCAAAAGGCCTTAGTGTTATTCAAAGTACTGAACTCGAAAACCCCTTCTTATTTATATGAAAACTGGATTTTTAATGTCCTAACTAACAAGAGATCGACCCGTATAACAAAAACATTTTACATCCCCAAATACCGCACAACAAAATATGAAAATACTTTCCACATCTCATCCTGTAAATTATGGAACTCGTTGCCTGATATTATTAAATTTTCTAGAAATGTCTCACAATTTAAAAGGAGTATGGCTGACTTATTGTCTCCCAAATGTTCTCTCGCCTCTATATGAGAAGACAAAATGATATGAGATGATATTGTTACATGTTACTTGTTCACTATAACCATTTGCTGTTTTTTGTCATATAAAATAGTCGTTTTTTTGCTTTTCATTTTTTCTTATTAATAGGTATTACAGATTGTACATTTTTGTTTTAACATACTATTTTGATTATTGATATTGAGACTGTTTTTTTCATTTTCATTTACCTCGCTCATTTTATATCTCTCTGCTGACTTGAAAGTTGTTTGTTTGTTTTCCTTTTTTGTCAGGCTTTGTATTTTGTCTTTGTATTCCACTCCTTATGAAGGCATGTAAACTAATTCAATGTCCTAAGGGACTTTGTCCCAGGTCAATTTTTTTTCTTTTCTATTTATAATTATTATCTGTATATAAATTGTATTCTATTCTATCTTTTGAGAAACGATTTGCTTTCTTTTCTCTAAGTGTCAGAGTGCTTCCTTCCATTCATGGTGTCTTTGACCCCATCAACTTTTTCAGTAGCTTCATGGAAAACGTATTGGTGCACCGTGGAAGGACTTGCCGTTTTCATGTATCGACTTCTCGTATTCCTCGTCATAGGTGAAACGACCGCGTTTGTCTTCCCTTAATCACGCTGTACGTCTCATCATCCTAGCTCGCTCATTTGCCCGCCCCCCGCAGTTACATGTCACTCCTTCTCCCTCTACCCTCTCGGGTGCCTCTTTGACCTCCTTGGGGATTTTCCGTCGTAAATACTGTCAATTTGAAGAAAGGAAAACAAATTCCCTCTCTGCCACTTTCGTCCTCCGTTCTCCCATCAAAGACACGTCACCTTTGGCAGCAATTAGTTGTCTCGTGGGCGTTGATGAGTAAAACCGATTAAGGATTCTCGAAACAAGTCCTCTTCGTGGTTCTTTTATTGATTGGATGTTTGCATTTTCCGCACAGTGACAAGGAAATTAGTTTTTGGAAACACCCTCTAGAAAGATAAATAAAATTCATTTAAAAAAGCTCCTCTCTGCTGACGGAGCTTCTCTCGGAAACTAATTCATCCAACCCCTTTCGGTGAGCTTGAGGAGTTGATAGTCAGTCCTCAATAATATATTTTAGTTGATGAATGAAAGTTGATGTTAGAAAATTAAAATCTAAACAGTACATATTGATCTTAAAAATGTTATAAACCATATAACCATTTTGGTAAAAACATATATTACAGGTTTTATTAGTTATGTAAATTTCATATGCAGTCATAACATAGTTAAGTACTGCATTTTGTTACTTTAAGTTCTCTCAGCCGTCATTATGAATGCATTTATAACTACTTTAAGTCTAAGTCGTTGCGATTCAAAGGTAATGTAGCATATTTTTCAATTAAAATGTAACGTGTTCAAACGATACGTATTTTTAAATAGCTAAAGAAATAAAATATTTAATTGCAAATCATATTTCATTTAAATAATGGACGAGATTCAGTTGTATTGCCTGTTGAGACCCATATATTATTATCATCATCATTCAATTTGACAATTGGTTTGCTGGGGCCTTCCACGTTATCCTCTTACCGGCTTGCTGATTCATTTACACGCAACCATGCATTTCAGTATTACAAATAATATCCTTTATTTACTTATGTTCCTTCGTACGATATCGCTTCTCCACTGCTGTTGTTTCAAGGAGACGAATCTACCTAAGACCATTTTCAAGTGATTTCTTCAACTACGCAAGATAGTTTTTACTATCTTCATTTCTTTCCAAATTCGTTGGATTAATATTACTTGTTGTTTTTACGCATCTATTTAATCTTATCGCTATTTAATATAATCGTATTCCTTCAACCAAAAATACTATTTATTTAGTTACCAGAACGCATAGCTTTTGCATCTTAGAATCGTATTCACTTTAGCCGCTGTATTAAGTTTGAAAATTTATGAAGCACCGAGAAAAAAGTTGTATACTTTACAGAATTATTATTTTATTTGAAATTTTTGCCGAAGTTACATTAACGGAAAATGCAAATTATCTGATAGAAAAACGAAAAGAAATAACAAAAAGACGTTATGTGGAATGAGTACTTTTTCTTCGTACGTAAACTATATGAAACGTTACCTATAGGTTACCCAAAAATGAAAGGAATGACAATTTTTCATTCTCCTCCAGGAACTTCTTAATTTTACTTCTTGTTTTCTCATCCTCTCCACTTCGTCCTGTCTCCGCTCAAGTTCAGCAATTTCCAAGGTCTGGGCGTTAGGATACATATAGTCTACGCAAAAAAAAGTTCTAATAAGCTCATTCTCTATTCGGATGTCAACCTCAGTGGGTATAAAAATATTTTAGCGCTAATGAATAAAGACTTGTAATACTATATTTTGCACGCTATAACTGTCTGACAAATAATTCTCTCTTTATAATTTCTTTGGAATTTGAATATGTTGCCTTTCTGACTAGACATTCAGAGAAAAGGTGAATGAATAATGGTTTAAGTTGATTATGGGCATTTATCTTCACAAATGAGTCATCCTTGGGAGCAACATATTAGATATATAAAAATAATGCCAAAATAAATAACTCAGAGTCGACAACTTTTGTAATAGAATGAAGTATGTCCCTCCGCATACTTCATCTCGGAAAATCTCTATGAACTGCAGAAAGGAAACCCTTAATATTGCAGGCAAAATTGAAAAACAATACTTTGATGTATAACGCTTGATTCTACAATGAGGTGTTTTCTTACAAATTTTGCTTCAGAAAAACCTTACGGTCATTATGAAAATTGAATGAGGACTATGAAAAATATGTTTATGTAAAATTGCATTGTAATGTTGTCGCAATAAAAAATCGCCTAAATACCGTAGTTACCCATATGAAACAAGAAGATGTAATTCATCCGTTTCTAGGTGATAGGCCCCGCAGATATGTAACATCGTAACACACGACAGTTTAGCTGTAGCGTTGAGGAAATATCCGGGGAGTGAATGACATCTTAAACCATTTGAGGGTGGCTATAATGAAAGCTATCTTCAAGATATCTTAAATACCAATTATTCTAACTGATTTTTTCATGATCAGAAGATCATGTAATTTCTGAAGATTATCACCGGAACAATTGAACAATCCCCAATTGGTGATAATAGAGTGGTATTTTATTTACACTCTGGAAAGGACTGTATGTACTTGCTCACGAATCTTTACAGTTTGCTTCACCAATAGTCTGTACTCTATTAAAGCTGTATTCGATGCTAAAATTGAGTAGCTGCTGGATTTTCCAGCGAGTCAGTTACTTGTCATAATTTCCGATTGGAGTTCGTTTTTTAGATAAAGTGTCCTTAAAACTTCCAAATAATTAATTCCGAATAATTGACGTTATAAAAATCAAGGTTGTATTGTTCTGTTTTTGGCCGCACCAGCCAGCTGTTTCTTTTTTTTCCTTCTCGTCAAGATAACTTTATATGAAGGCAACTCCAACACTGGTTGTTTACCACAGGGGTGCCTATATTCCACCATATGTTAATCTATTGTCAAAGTTACTCATAGTAAAATTTAGTGGAATAAATATCATCTATCTATTATATATCTATAAAGGGGTCAGAAAAATGGAATTCGTTTACAATATTTCGATATCTGAGGAGTTCGGATATCGTCAAGGAGGCTCTGGTGCTAGCTCTAAGAGTGTAAGAGAGACGGACGGCCTGTGGTGTGCCGAGTGCCATAAAATGGGCGAAGGGCGGGGCGATGAATGGTGAACTGGTGGATTACCTCGAGACTTACGTCTGTGTTTGGCGATTGTGTTGCCATGGGCGGATTCAATTGTCCACGTGGGAGGGGAGTGGGAGGTGGGATGAGGGCTGGGTGGGTAGAGAAGGGGGGTAGTTTGAAGAGAGCCCATACGGAAGCTCTTCGCTCCGTCCTCCACTCCCCGACGCCGCTCAACGGTTAACCCGGTGGTGAGTCTGCGGCGTAAGAGGCAATTACTGGACTCTTCCGTCGGGGCCTCGTGATATCCATTTGCTTACCAGTTGCGCGCGCCCATATCTTCCCCTCTTTTGCTGCGTGCAGTGTGGATCCCGACCCTTCCGCCTTCTCAATCTTTCTCTTTTCCTCGCCGGATATTTAACTTCGAGATTAAAGGTCGCTGACTCGTCATAAAGTGAGTGCGGTGGGTGGAGGAAGGGAGAATTCGCAGACCGTGACGCGGCTTCCGAGCGAATACTGGATTCTACAGCGCAGCGCTTGAGTTTTATTTCTCGCTGTGTATAATGCCGGGATCAGCCGCAGAAGAAAAGTCCGTGAACTCATTGGTCTTGATGGCAATCAATGTTCAAGGCTTAAAAAATTGGTGGCAGTATTCTTTGCCTAACAAATTATTTCGTTTCTTGTGAATATTGTCGATCAGATACAAAATAGTTTAATTAAGACTGTAGCTTAGCAACATACATACATACCAATCACGCCGTTCACTCCCGGGGTATGCAGAGTCACTAAGTTTCACTCATAAATACATATTTGTACACCTAACTCTGCTTCAATAATTTCCTCCATACTGACCTATCCTTGCGAACCTCTTGTGCTTCATTTGCCCCCATACACTGCTTCATACACGCCCTTCTGTTTTTAACACTCCTAATATTCTTCCTCCTAAGAATTTCCTCATCCACATTCAACCACGACTTTCTCGGCCTACTTCTACCTCTCGTACTATTCAACTCACTCTCATATATCTGTTTCGTTATTCGACTCTCATCCATTATTTCAACATGGCCAAACCAACGAAGCACACTCCTTTCATATAGGTCCATTACTGTAGCATCTAACCCGCATTCATTTATCACCCACTCAATCCTCACCCTATCCATCCTACTTTTGCCGTAACCACTCTTATGTCCATCCTGACTTACCCATGTTTCACTACCATACAACAAATTGGGGAGAAGTACACTTATGTGCACGGCAATTTTTCCTTCCTTAACTTAGTTTAACAAAATTTATCTATTTTTAGAGTTTATGAAACAATAAACTCGCCATCCTTCTCTTATATTGTTTATCCTTCATTGAGTTATGATCTTTCGAATAATTAAGGAAATGTTAATCCTATCTTACAGCTACTTGAAGAGAATGAACTCTAGTTCATTCTCCAATACTATCCAATACTGAGGCAGCTAAGGACTACTATTGCACTCTGATACTTTGAAAAGTAAGATCTAGAGTTGCATTCATTTTGCTACATCATTATAAAGCCAATAGGAAATGTCGTCCTCGTTGCTTGCGCCTTCCACCTCCACCGATAATCAGCCGCAAACTCCCTTTTATTATGCATTTATGTATGCAACTTTCAAAAAAACTAACAATTACTAGTTAAATTTTCTCTATAATTTTGCATTATTCAGTGCTAAACGCCTCTATTCTGATGATTTTTGCGGGTAACAAACAAATTACAGTTAAGTAAAAATGACTACGTTCCTATTAATGGCTTGTTGAGCTCTATATTGTAAAACTGAAAATCATTACGTAATAATTTTGATGAGAGCCAAATGTTCTTTGTTCCATAAGACTCAACTTTATGTACCTGACTACTATAACGAAACATTTTTCTCTCGATATTTGGAGAATAATTACTTTTCTCCAAGGTCTAACATGAAAATTCTTGAAAGTAAATTACTAATCTTAATGAAAAGGGACGCTTTTGACTATTCCACGGTAGTTTTCCTTCATCCGGACCGTTTTCGAATGTCTTATCGTTAATTTGACTTTAATGCTTTTCAGGATGTTTAAGGTTGGGAAGTTAAACAGAGTACTGCCTATCTCCTCAAGTTAGGCATAAATAGAAAACGAATGTGAATTTTAATTTTTCAAATAAAGTTATTAATTTTTTTTCCACTGCATTCGACTTTTCACTGCAGATTGACGAGCATGGCGGGCGAGTAGCCCTTTTGCACCCGTGATCTCAGTCCATGGAGGACGATTTTTGAGGGAAATCCAATTCCTTACGCTTGATAGGGAAAAGTTATCGACGGCTCTCGTCTACACGTACTCACGAACGCAATCTTCCGTCCTGCTTATTCTCCATTCCCGCCTGTCCCATTCCTCTTCTTTCCCCAACCCTCCCTGCCGCACCACCCCTTGGCCTCATTCCGCCCCCGACCCATTTCCAACCCCCCTCTACATCCCAGTCCACCCCATCTCTGCTCGCAACCATCCCTCCACAACCAACTCCCATCTCGCTCGAACAACTCTCCTATTTTTTATTGGCTCGGTGGCCGTTACCCGTCTTCCACCTCCTCATCTTCCTGTTATTGTCCCAACCCGATGACCTCCTCCCCTTCCCCTCCCCTGCTTTCGAACGGCTCAGTATGTGTGTGGAGGAGGAGAGTCTCCTACTCACTCCCCGAGCCAGTATTCGGTACTCGGGGCTCGCCCACCCACTCAGAGCCCTCGGAGAACCACGCCTCGCCCGGACACATTGGAGACGGGGACAAATGAGCTGAGCTGCTAATTGCCCTCCCGCTGACTGCCAGCCTGCTGACTCTTCTCTTCCCTTGACTGCCCCTTGCGCTATTCGACCGCCACCCCTCATGTCCCCGAGACGGATCCCCCACCGTTCTGTAACCTACCCCTTCATCCATGCATTGCATTTCGATCGTCGGATCCACTCTTGTTCCCTCAGCGCCGGACTTCCCTCGTCCTCGACGCCATTCTGACCCTAACTTGCATCCCGGGCAGTACTATTGTAGAACAGCACAAAATTCGCCATTGAGTCATTCACCATTATTTATTGGTAATCAGACGATACAGAAAGAAAGAAAGAAAAACATTTATTTTTCAGGAAAAAAATCCGTAAGAACAAAATATTATAGTGAATACAGCTTACAAGTGAAATAATTATTACAAAAAAATTGATGATATCTATCACAGCACAAAAACTTATGTGTTCCATACTTTACAAATAACAAAATTATAAAATAATAAGGAAACCATAATAACATGAAAACAAATTTCACAAAGAAATAAAGTAAATTATGTTATTCCCGGGAAAGTAAGTAATCATGCTATTTTAAATTTTTAACATATGTACAGTTTTTAATTTGAGTAGGCATGTTGTTTCATACGTGGCAAGCTGTTACAAGAAATGGCTTACTATAAACACTAATGCGATGACCTGGGAAATACAATAGATTAGGATCAGACCTAGTGGACATTGTTGAGACTCAGGGACAACAGAGGAACAAAATACAGGTACTTGGGTGATCTATTTTTAAACAGAGCAAACAAAAAATATCCCAGAAAATAATCTCCCGAGTTTTCCTCTCCTGAGTATAAATTTAACATTGAGCCACCTCAGTGGTTTATAATACGGCGTCATGTGGACGTCTCTGCGAAGGTCAAAAATAAACCTAAGGCGGGAGTAAAATGCTCGGTGGAGTTTGAGATTAGCTTCTTCGTTTAGGTCATTGTAAACAAGTCAACAGTAATCTATCACAGAGAGAAAAGGCATTGAAAAGAGTGTTTCTCTTGTATTGAAAGGAAGTAAGTTTCTGTGTATTTTTAACTGATAAAGTATGGAATGAATCTTGTTCGAAATATTATTTACATGATAAGCCCACGATACAGTAATCTACCGTTACATCTGACCGTAACAACGTTTATTCGTGGTGCCAGGAGTGGGGTTTAGAACTAAATATTAGCACATGCACCACAGTCCACTTCCTGCGAAAGTCATCATACAAATGTCATACCTACACCGTGGGTGGAGTAAACATAAAACCTTTAAAGACAGTTAAATATCTTAGAATTACCTTAACTTCAGATATATCGAGGGGAACACACATACAAAAACATGAGGAACAGCAATAAATAAACTAGTTTTTGTTAAGCGTATAATTGATAGGTCCTCGGATGAAAAAGTAAAAGAGAGGAAGAGGGATGCTATTTCGCTCTGGCTAGGCAACATCTCAAATACGCCGCGAGTATTTGGGACCCTGGTCATAAAGATTTAACCAAAACAATTATCAAAATCCAAAGAAAAGCAGCACGCTTCCTTAAAAACTGCTACGAACGAACAGATAGTGTTACACAACTGTTAGAGGGATTAATGTGGGAGCTCCTAGGTACTCGGAGGCTGCACTCTAGGCTTAGGCTTCTTGAGATATTCAGAACTGGTGTATTTCAGAGCGACACAGAGAATATTATCATGACGCCTCACTACATTTATAGGTCTGACAGATGCGATGAAATAAGAGAGATACTTTTCCGAACAGATAGATACAAAAACTCGTTCTTTCCGCGCACAGTAAGCGACCACAATAAAAACTGATCTCCTCCAAATACACTCCGATAGTACACGTCACCATTTCACCTCCAAAAATTTTACATCTTTACACGGCTGGTGACCTACCACCCACTGCCACACGCCCATGCGGCGGCTCACGGGATAGTATGTAGATGTAGATTAGGATTTTACTTAGAAATACATCCTAGATAGCGGACACAATTGGATTTTTTTACAGGCTATTGCGATAATGCCATTCCGCCCGCTCTTTACTGAAACTGAATTTGAATTATCAGCCAGGCACAAGAACATAAATTACGTCCTAGATAATTGCGCCTTTGGGAGAAATGCTGGCAGTCTGTTGCCGTTTGGGGATTTGAGTCATGTGACCAAAGAATCCTAGATGGAGGCTTTTATTTCTATCATACCATGTGTAAAGATAAAAAATATTTACTCTTCACTTCATTCGAAGCCAAATCAGTTAATTTCAAATACCTTATAATCTTGGACGGAATCCCGAATGGGTTAAAATATTTACCTAGTTCGAAGCAGAGTATATAACTGAAGCAGATTGCAATATTTTGCCAACACTAATATACTGAGGTTGAAACGCTGACATGTGCAAGATAAATTAAATGTTTATTTGGCCCAGAGATTTTAAAAATGCTACTTTTTCGCCCAAATACGCTCTGTAATACTTTGTACGTGCATGCTTAAAAATCATTGCTCTCACTTGGTAGACAAGATTTGGCACTTATGGATTGTGGTTTATCATTAGTACTTACGCCTTAATCTGCATGCATTAGTGTTGCATATGATTTGGCCTCCTACTCTAATTATAACCATTTTTTAATCCATTATCGTTTAACGAGTTTCTGCGCTAATCTTCTGTCATCTCAAATGTAGCTCACTTCCGTTAGAATATAGCTCATTTCGGCCAAAGATTTCTATTAGGCCTGTTTTAGACCCTAGGAGACTAATATAACAATCAATATGCATCCTATAAGTCAAAATCGACCAAGGTAGGACTTAAGCATACTGCTTCTATGCTGATCATGTGTTGATTTGATAGGCGTTGATCCGAATCATATTGATATCTCTAAATTTCTTTCGTGTTATTAAAATTCTCAAGCAAATGTACAAAACACTTCCTTCCACACTTCATTCTGGTAATTGGCATGATAATTGTTTTCTTAACTGTGAATACAAAACTGTGAGCACCTAATTCCACTAATGGTGCATTAGATGGCACTGTATGGCACCGGTTACCAAAGAATCTTGCTCCGCTAACAAACACTGCCAGGGTCAAGCGCTGTCAATAAGTGGAAACCGTTTAATGTTACGTTGTGTAAGGATTGAGGACTAGTATAATTCCAGTGAATTTAGTTTGTCCCATGAAAACTGCCACATTTATCACTGTCATTTTAAGATTAAAGATTGAGACAATATAAATCTTGTCCACATATCGTCGATAGATTGCTGATGAAGATATACACAGTTCATTCGTGACCGTGATCAGTTATCAGCCCGATGTCTAGATGACTGCAGTTCATCACTTCTATCCTTCATCAGCTAACCATCTCAGTCTTCCAAAATTATACATTTAAACGCGTCTCATCACATGTTTTATCTATTTCATTATATCCTCTTCCTTGATAGTTTGTTCTCCTTTCTTTACTCATTTCAAAAGGTTGCTGGGTCATAGAAGATATTCAAAAGCTTCACCTTATCTACTTTCTGTTTTCATTCATGACTAATGTATTGCTCTCATGAACTTCTATCGTCTTTAAGTAGGAACTTGCAAATGATAGTTTTTTTAAGCATAATTACGACAATCAACGGTTGATCTTTAATAAAGAAAAAAAAATGTTCCCACAAATTTGTCGCTTGTTTTTGTAGATTTGGATGATCAGTGATAAAGTCATTGTTACTTTGGATGGTCTTAAGTAAAATACTTAAGGTATTTTACGGATATAAATATTAAGATTAGCACTAACCTCACTTCCTTCCCGTTCTGGGTAGGCACATAGAGCGAGTAAGTTATGGCAATTAGAGTTACGACATCGGACCTCTTATTATACTATCCTTCCTTATGCCCAATCTTTGTAATCGCCGTATGCCTGTGTAACAATCATACATTGACTCACATTAACAACTAGTCAAAGTCTCCTCATATTACTTCTCCTTGGAGTCATTTCCAAGACATTAACATCTCCAAACCGTTGATGTTTCAACAATACCAAAACTTTGGAAATAACAAAGGTTTAGAATTTCCCTTTTTCCCATTCCTAAATTGAATCCGCAACTTGATTTGATTGAAATAGGTGGAGATATCGCTCAATCCTCACCAAAGAATTCACTGCAATCCGCAATGCCGTTGACGGAGAACAATTTGTGATGCCGCGCATAAAAAAATATATAAAACAAGGGTACGCATCAACTCCGCTACGACTTCCCGTAATGAAAACAGTCCCAGAAGTGGATGACCACGGAATGAGGGTAGGGAACACGAGAATTGTATGCGAGGATCCTCTGGGAGAAAAGAACTGCGAGGGATAAGAGCGGAGAAGGGAGGGAGGAGGTTGGAGACAATCTAAGAAAAACAAAACAATCGTGTTGGAGATACCCCCGGCTTCCTGCTCGGTGACCACGGTCTGGACCCATTCTCGTCCCCTGTGGCACGCTTGGACTTCTCCTTCCTCTGAGGACGGAGGAAACGCACCCAGGCAACTCTCCATGCGGCCCTCCTCCTCCGCCGGAAAGGACAAATGGAATGGGGGGACCAGTAGGAAGGAATAGTAGGGAATTAGGTTGTGGGAAGAAAAAAAGTGACCGCCCGAAGGGACGGCTCCATTTCACTCAGTGTTCCTCAACCTCCTCCGAGGCAACCTCTGGCCTCTCTCCTCCCGCTTTGCCCGGGATGTTATCCGTCCCCATCCCTCTTAACCCAAACTCTATCCTTGCCCCGAAAATAAAGGACGCTTTGCCTCCTGAGTGAGTCGAGTTTTGTTCCGTCGGTACTTACTCTCTTCCCCGTCCTCTCCCCTGTGCCCTTCCCGGAAAGCTTCACCCACTCGCCTCCCCTCTCCGCAGCGTTGGTCATCCCGCTAATCTCTTACAATTGAAGATTCATTCGCTCCATCCACGGTTTTACTAACTTATCTCTTCCCCCTCACACTCAATCTACCCTCTCTGCGTTTCAGAGTATATCCACTCACACAAAATTGGGAAACGCCCACTCATTGGCAGACAAAATTATTGCGGCAGTCGTAACTCCGTGCAAATATGCTTGGCAATTTCTTTTAGTTTTTTAGAACTATGACAGGCCTAAGCTGTTGCTTGGATAAGAGGTGGACAATTTCTGTGGTTGAATGTGATTCATTGAATGAAATGTCAGATTTCATTTTTCATAGATCTGTAAGTCTATTCAGAGACCAAAAATACCACTTTGGAAGGATGAAATGAGCGAGAATAACACACGTCATCCTTTTTCTATCTGTGCAATGCTGGTATCTTGCAAAAGTGTGCTAATTTTTTCATGCGTATAGAGGAGATATCAAACTAATGAAGTTGATTAGAAATTTCTAATTGTCCTTGCAAATTTAGGTTCGGCGACTTGGTTCAATTTCGTAGATGTCAGCGATTAAACGATTGAGGTTGTGAGATCAAAGTCGGATAATTACCAAAAAAAGACTTGACGAGAAAAACAAACACCCGTAATTTGATAGAAGATGGCAGGTCCATATGAGGCAATGTACTAAAACATGACGAAGGTATTCATGGAAAGATACTTAGAGATGCAATGATTGAATGTAAAAGTAGGTGTACGAGATAAAGAGGAATATGAGCGAAAGGCTATACCTAATGAATCCCTGACACAAAAACAGTTATAATAGCATCTGAAGATGATGATTGTAGTATTGAATACCCATCCGCTAAGATAACATATCTCTGGTGTTTTATACGGCATGTAGTACTTTTTAAAAATTAAGTTGGACTATTTTTTGTAAAATCTAAAAGAACTGGCTGTGAAGACTCATATTTTTAAAATAGTTACGCCAATAAAATTTTTCCGGGTAAATATTCAACTATATATTAATAAAATATTCATAATTTTTTAACAAACATGGTTAAATTCTTAATAACTGTATGTATTTCAGAAGCTCACTATAGATTTTTAGTAAAGGCGAATGATGAAAAGCTTTTGTAGAACACACAAGGTGCGCAATTGGCTGTATAT
Organism: Ceriagrion tenellum; assembly: GCA_963169105.1. Lineage (NCBI taxonomy): Eukaryota > Metazoa > Arthropoda > Insecta > Odonata > Coenagrionidae > Ceriagrion > Ceriagrion tenellum. The sequence goes on from OY720644.1 coordinate 98,840,130, forward strand.
TCTACTACGCTAAGAAAACATATGCATGCTGTGGTGCAATTTAATCAACTGGAGAGGACTGCAGTTTCAGTGTCCCGAGAATTTTACTCATGACCGCATCCTATAAACCCGAGCCCTAAAGGATTTAGGAATAGTAGTTCACCACTGCTTTGCTCCTTCCGATCATACAATTTTCATAAACCGGAGGGTAAAGAACCTTCATTTATCTTTCGCAGTCTTTGTAAGGGAATTGCTTCACGATGCTCGTGGGCACGGAATGCAATGGCCTCAAATCCCTTGTTTGCAGGATGGCTTCCGTTCCTAATTCCATTACCCGCCCCGTTTCTTCCTCTTACGGAATGGGCCGGGAGAAAGGACATGGAAGAAAGTAAAGAAAGCAAGCTTTTGTCTTTCTCTCCGCGATGACATGGGTTCGAAAGGGGTGGAAAGGTTGTGTGTGGGGGAGGGGGCAGCGGCGGAGTGGATTTCCTCCGACCTTCGTGCCAAAATGCCATCTTGTCGGCACTCGGAATGGGCTTTGAGCTGCATTCAATATTTAAGCCGAGCACACAGCGGAACGATGAATAAATTATTTCCTCCACTTGTCTTTCCTCCTCTTCTCTGTTTTCCTCCCTACTCCCTGCACATCTCTTCCTCGTTTGATACTTGCGTACACTCATCTACTTTCCGCTCTCTTGTGTTTTTTTTCCTTCTCCCGTCCGCACAAAACCCTTGCCGAACGCTTTGCACTCGCCCAACAGGACCGGACCCCGAGACAATTTCCCATCGTCACGCACTTAGGCCGTTCCAGCTCCCGGTAAACAATTACTTGATTACATTCCGCGCCACAAAGTTGCGCGTCCAATGGCTCTATCCTTGCCCCAACCAATGACAACCAGTGGCTTTCTTTTTGGTTGCGTTACGGACGATAAGCTTCCAGAAGGAACTCGCCCTATTGACTGTGTCTATGAATGCCACGTCTACACTGCTCTTCCATGCTTTACCTGCGACGAATGAATGTGTAGGTACTCATAATAATCCTTAACGGAAAGTAGTCATGAATTTTTTATGTAATTTCTGTCTCTTTTCAATTGAAAATAAATATACTGCTGGTTTTTATCACGTTAAAATTTTATTTCACCGTCAATATTCGGCAAAAATTGGGGTAAAATTTTATTTAATAACCACTCAATCCGAATGGGATCGAATTGTGTATGCAATTAGATAAAGATAAAGAAGAGACATTTATTTCACCGCAAATAATATTACACAAAATACATAATTAATCAGTGAAATTAGGCACCCCTAAAGATTAACTCTTATATAGGGGTTGCCATTAAATAAAAATAAGGCAGTGCTTGGCAGTGCATATCAAAATAATATTAAAGCAAAAATGGCTCTTATATGAGACCTCATAAGAACATATGCCCATGTACATTTGATAAAATAAAATAACCTTTTGAAACACAAAATATAATAAAATAGAAACACAAAACAAAACAACAAGAACACAGTAATAAGGAAACAACAATCTCCTATATTATTTCTACTGTATGGATACCTTTTTCTCAACTTATATGCAACCAAACTCTACAAATGAGGTACCAAAATGCACAGAATTTATCAGAGAACATGCGACGGCATATCTTACTACCTAAATATTGCTATTGTTTCCTAAAATTGGTTTTAAAAAATGGCCCTTGATATTTCTCTTAGGGGATGAGGCGATCCGCCATCTTGACGTCACGCACTTGCTCCATGGTGCAGAGCAAACCTTTATTTCAGGATATTTAATTGATACCAATTTAGTTTCAGATACATATTATTATATTGTTTGCAATATAACGCGCTTTCAACATTATAACGTATCAATTGAAATAGAAGAATCCATATAAGCAATAAAAAATACATTGTGCGCGATATATATCGATATATTTCGATTGTTATCGATAGTATAAAATAAGTTCAATGTGTTTTGCACCCGTTGAATTTCAACGGGTACGTTCCACTAGTCAAACATATAATCAACACACCAGCGGAAACAAAGCGGAACAAAAGCACCAGAAAATCAATCACACAACGGTTACAAACAAAAACTCAATCTTCCTATGATTAAACGACCATCCTCTAAGTTTATTGGTAAATTCATGTTCACATTTACAATTTTATGCATTAATCTGCTAATAGATCATTCTTCTTCAAGTCAACGAATTTTTGGACAATATTGGCCTACACATTCAAAATTTCATATCGGTAGAAGTCAGAATGCCAATTTGTATTTCTCCTTTATCTGTGCTAATCGTGCGTTAATCGTTAATGAAAGAGTAATGGCTTGTATAAAATGGTAGTGTCTGTAAAGACGTCAAAAAATGCATCCTATATGTTTATACACTTTGAGGTTTAGATATGAAAAATTACTGCATGAACGTTTTCATTCACTTGCTAAAGAGTTCTAGGATATATGATTCTGTGCCTATGTCATCTAAATTATCCATGTCATTACGTACATTTGCAATTGGGAAAATATATGAAATTTTCTTTTTCCCCTCTGTTGGCGTGGCTGGGACATTTAGGATTTATTTCATGGAAATAATAGTCCTATAAGAATTATGAATGGGAAAAAAAGTGGTAACACCGAGACGTGTTTATGAATAACCGATGTCTTGGTTCGCTATTGTTGAACTGAATGGTTTGGCGAGAGAAAGAAATTTCCGACTAATCTGTTTGATGTTTCCTGCCACGCCACCGTATTTAATTTTAGACACAGTGGGGGACATATTGACCGGTAGGGGTGAGCATCGCACTCACTTGCACAGTTATATTTCTCCGCGCCTTTGCCGTGACCATTACTGCGAATTCCTGCAGAATATCCTTCTGGCTGTCTTTAAAACACAAAATACAAGAATTTTGGTGTTGATTATCCCTTCGGCTACCAAGGGGGGTAACTCAGTTACCCCAACGCCACATTTTTACTGTTTTTATTTACAATTATTTTCTGATATTTTTATGCTTCCATGAGTTTGTTTTTAAAAATCTTACAATACGATTCCATGTGAAACCTTCATTCATTGATTGTTTTTTTAATTCTAATTTCTGAAAGGCTCTTTGGGGTTACTGTGTTACCCCTTTTAGGATAGTTCAGATTCACCAGCCCTCTTTCTGAGAATCTGTGCACCGTTCACAGCACAGCACCGAGATTTAAAATAACAATGGGATTCTGTGTGTGCCTTCAGATGTATCAAACCGCGCCGTGGACAGCAATCGTGGTCATCACGGCGCCTTCAATCCGACGGGGCGCGGCGCTGCGCCGTCTGCGCCGTGAAATGTACATGACACCTGATTTACTTGTTCGAGTTCCTTGACTTCTGTGCATGCATGGAAAGAGCAGCAAATGAAAAGCCAAATGTTGTGAAATATCAGGACATCCGATTAGATAATTTTATGCTCCAATCGGAGTCTACAATTATATTTATGTGTTATTTGGTTAAATATAAATCATATTTATTATAATTTTGTATAGTTGTTTTTATTTAAGATTTATGTCACACAGAATCCATTTTTGGTATAAATTAAGCGAATAAACAAAAAAATACTGTGGGGTTACCGAGTTACCCCCCTTGGGAGAGGTAAGGTGAAAAAATACCTTGGTAGCCGAAGGGTTTTAGCCCATTGGGTAACCTGGTATTCTATCTATATCACTTCTCAAACCTTATCCCTCCAATTGCTTTCTTTTCTCCTCGGCCCAGGCAGTCTTTTTATTAAACGTTCACCTTTCCGAAGTATATAATCGAGATTGAGAATCTCCATTTCTAAGATCCAAAACATTCGAGACACCTTCAAGATATTTCCATGTGAGAGCGAGGTAATTTGTTTATTTTACTGCGTAGTCCTAGGCTCTTCTTCAAAAATCAAAATTATTCTCCTTCAGTACTTATTAATTACTGCTGAAAGATACAAATCTGGTGCAGATTCCATCATTCCGGAAACATTGACTAAATATTAGCAAAACTAATTAGGATATCTGTTGGTGTATCGGAATGCCTCTATATTCCTCACCTGATGATGTTTTTCCATTGATAAAGTAACAAGGAGTCATGTCCGCATATTATGAATGGTTTTTCTCGTGTAAGCAGTGTTATAAGAAAAATAGTCCAACGCAGCTTTCACTATTGTGCTCTGGGTGATAGACTAATTCATCCAATGACGCACCTCTTTTATTCTTCTATAAGGTGTACTTTGCAATTAAACTATCTTCAAGCCATAAAAATGAATAAGAGGAAATTTTGGAGACAAAAATTGTGACATTGTTCAATCCTGTTGTGCAGAACATGCCTGGCAATTAAAGTTTTCCCATTCCACCATTTTATGAAGAAATTAGACGGCTAGTCAAGGATAGCCTTTTTTATATTTAAAAACGCCTTCATTGCATATATATAACCTTGGTCCTTCAAAGCCACATGGCTTTTCCGAAGGTCTCAAATCATTCCTGAAAGTGGCATGTTACAAATTAATAAAATTTAAAAATCAAATAGTACAAAGAAATCTTTGAGCTATTTAGGTAGAATAAATAAATGTTCGCCATAAGTATAGTAGATTAATATAGGAGAATACAGATTCTTAATTTTGCTAATCAACCTTTCTTTTACCTTTTTCTTAATTAATTCCAAGTGTTTTAGATTATGTAGTTGTTCTGGCATACTGTTAAAGGTATTTATTTGATCTAGTAAGTCATTTTTTTGTACCTTCTCATTTGATCTGGTAAATTTGAACCTGCCCGGAATTGGTTTTCCGTGGTAAGTATATTTCAGTCATCCTCTAACATACTGCTACATAGTCCTCTCCATTCCTACCAGATGGAGAAGAGAGGCTAATATGAAGAAGCTATCTCCCTGATTGGATTCCGCACTTCTGAATAACGCATGGGTGAAACATGATGAGAAATTGAGACTACAAAGAAAATACATTTTAGCATAGAAGAAGTGTTGTTAGACGACTTATCAATTAGAAACCACCCAGAAAAATTCATTGTGATTACTTTTATTTGCCCGGCTAAAAAAAATTGTGAACGGCATAATTTGCATGGCAATTTTTTGACCTTTTTTAGGGCAGAAGTTTTCTGATCCTGAGTATTTTGTGCCACACGTATAATTTCCCAATATACTGTGGCCAACACAGTGAGTTTGGTGTTTGTTGACGAAGGGTATCAATTGTTTACGGCTTTTGGAGACTTTCTCTGTTTTATTTCAATTGTCTAGCCGTAAGAAGCTCACCCCATCTTTGTGATGGCTTTCCATGTGCCCCCCTTGTTAGACGGAACAACGGTACTCTGAACACATTGGACCAGTTAGTAGTGCTCAACGATGCTTGCTTTTTGTGATCTCTGCACATTTACGTGGCTGTAAACAAACATTAACACAAATAGACCTATATTGGTAAGCATGCCCGTAGAGTAGCGCAATTTTGCGAAATTTCGTCTCCAGATAAGTTTTGGCAGGATTTTTTAAATGAATTAGTGGTAACCGATGCATTTATTTATCACTCAAGTATCTTCATTACTGTAAAATGTAATGCACGTTGGTGATAACTCACCCCCTGTTGCGTGCACTTCTATATATACATCTATCTACTACCCAGCGAGCCGTCGCATGGACGTATGGCAGGGGATGTCAGGACACAAGCCGTTTAAAAATGTAAGGTTTTGGGATGTGAGATGGTGGCATGTGTGATGGGAATGTATTTTTTTGGAGCTCAGTTATTATTGTGGCCGCTTATTGTGCGCGGAAAGAACGAATTTTTGAACCTGTATGTTTGAAAGTAAATCTCTCATATTATATCGATTCTGTCAGAAGTCAAGAGTCATGATAATATTCTCTGTTTTGCTCTGGAACACACCAGTTTTAAATGTCTCAAACACGCTAAGCCTAGCGTGAAGCCTTTTAGTCTCTAGGGGCTCCCAACTCAATCCCTCTAAGAGTTATGAAGCACTAAAGGTATGTTCATTCGTAGCAGTTTTTACCAAAGCTTGCTGCTTTCCTTTGTTAATTATTAATTTCTGCAATTCACTTGAGTTTGCTCGAAGGGTAAAATGTGGATGTAGGCCATCGAGTGGCATTCAGTGTTTTCATATTGGCCCCACCAGTCTCCCGTCAATAGCGACGATTGTCCAGGTCACCGTACACTTTTGATTACGCCACCTCGGTTTTCTCTTGGGTTACTCACCCTCCGCCACTTCCTCCGGAATATTTTCACCACCCTGTCCGCACAAACTCTCGTCGGGTAGAGTCAGAAAATTGGGGGTGAGGGGGAGTGGTTGGAACGAAGTAGATAACGGGTGTAGTGGGCAGAGACAGAGGAGAAGATGGGGGGGGGGGGTACAGGGAAGCGCCCTTAGACGAGCGTGTGGTCCACCGAATCCTTATGAATTTTTAATCGAGCGACCTCCCGCCGACATTGGGAGGTTCTCCTCCTTCGGTAGGCAGCACGCGATAGGCCACCGAGAGTACAGTGGAGGGGAGGGGGAAGTGGGGGTTTGGAAGGAGGGGGATCAGGAGGAGGGATTGGGGGAGGGGGTGGACGGCGAGGATTGGGGGAGGCAAGGAATGGGCTCCCGTGTCGTCACCGTCCGGTAGTCGTGGTCCCTAAAAGTAGGGGCGGCATTCCCCTGGCGGGGTCCTAGATGGGTGAGGGATAGATTCCTGTATCGCACAGCTGTACTCTGTACAGCTCTGTACATACAGGAATTTGTATATCATATCTGTGCCAGGAGAATTTATCACAGGACAAACCGTTTAGTGAGTTACTGTACCCAGTCATATCTTTAATCCATACTTAAGGTAAATGATTTTGTACTTTCCCGGCGAATATTGTGTGTAAAATTCTCTCGGGATTCCCTCCGGGTTTAATTTTTGGCTGCTGCCAACGTTTTGTTAGATAACACTTTCATCGTCATCGGGGTAATGATAAATATTATGTGGCAACCATAGCAACCACATTACCCTGATGACGATGGAAGTGTTATCCATCGAAACGTTGGCAGCAGCCAAAAATTTAACCCGGAGGGAATCCCGAGAGAATCTCACACATACTAAAGGTAGTTGGAGCGAAATATCATTTTACCTAGAAATCAATGAATTTGGTCTCATTTTAAATAAAAACATCTCACCCTTTCATTGACATAAAAAATTCAACCCCTTATCACATTACTTTCCGAGATATTTGCCAAAAAATACTAGCCCTTTTATATGGGAAATGGTACCTACATGTTTGAACTCCAGGAGACCTTATATTAAAAATGAGGCATTTCCTACACTTAGATCTCGTAAAAAATCATCAGCATGTAGCCTGTGTATTTTCTCAACTGATTTTTAAAATTTATCATATTGTCACCACAGTAAATTTTTCGGGATCACAACATACCTTTCGTTTTAATGGAGTTTCAAACGTACCGCGTGAAAAAATGAGTAAAGTTAAAGACTTATTTAGATATATTCATTTGATTACTTCCAATTTCTGTCATGTAAAACTATCTTATTGCACCATTAATTATGCAATATTTTGTTCATATGTCCTACAGCTGGAGAAATTAAAACGTATATATCGAATATGGTCTCTATTATGATTAAGGAACAATCTCGCTCGCTCTGCCTTAAGTGAGTCACTGTTCCAAATCACATTTTTAATCCATACTTAAAGAATATAAATTTTGTACTTTTCCATTTAATATTATATTGGACCATCTTTATTTATGTTTTATTTTACTTTGGACCACATATTTCTTACCATCCAAAACAAAATTCTGTGGAAAAGTACAAAATTGTATTCTTTAAGTATGGATACTACTATCTCCCGTGACGTGAAGCCTGAATCGATTGAGTGCACACATGTTTAATGCCTAAAACTCCGTATTGTAGCTCTTAGTTATCCTATCACGTAATGAAAGCTTGGCATTCAAGATATTTTGAGTAAGCGCAGATCGAAGCACGTCAGTTTGCATTAGTGCACTCATAAAACGTTGAATTTAAGCACTAGCGTGGGCAAAACCTGCGATATCTTGCCGGATGGCAGCTTTCCGTAGCTTGACCCAAATCACCGCTGAATATTTTGTTCAGTTATTGAATGCATTCTCAATAAATTTTTCAAAAATAAATATTTTACCACAGAGAATTTGAAAACTTTTTGAAAAATTTGAAAATGAGTTTATTGAAAATCAACAAAAAAACAGCCGTGATGGCGATTATCGAAGTTCATATTTTACCAAACACAAGTCAGCTCAACAACTGATCTGTTTTTGAGTGCGCTGATGAGCACTCAGGGTCTGAAATGAATGGAATGCATTTGCTCATTTTTGTTTTAAAGAGAGAAGCGCAATTAAGCAATCGTAAATCTTCCAATGTTTTGCCATTAATTATAATAACAAATACTTATCGAGGCTCTAACATTCCTTTCTCTGGTTCAATTCTATTCCCGGTATCTTCTTTTATTATGGCTAGTGCTCTGACAATACCGACTTCATGACTCTGCAATGGCTTGTATAGTCATGTGCAGATGAAGTTACCAAAGTATTCCTTGGCCAGAAGATTATTTTAATTGAGCAGAGTAGAGTCAACACTCTTTGGATTTTCAGAAATTTATACGCCCATAAAAACGTGAATTAGTATCAAATGAACACGACATAAGGGTCCACCTGTATCTGAACCGTGCACAAGATTCTTTTCAGCCAAAGTTATTGACACAGGAACAAAGCACCATCTATAATGTATTGTATAAAATGAAATCACCTATCACATTAAGTCATAGCGATGTAATGTTACATATCTTACAGCATAGCATTTTATGCTACTCTAACTGCATTGCGCATATCTTCAAATACTTCACGATATCAAACATTATAATGATGGTCTAAATTAATGAGTCGCATGAATTTGAAAATTTATTTTGCCCGTCTCTCAAATTGCCCATGCTGAACTTTGCCTAAAAGCGCATAGTACCGCAAAAACATTTTATTTTTTATGTAAAAATTTGTATGCAGTAAATTTCCAGGAATCCGAAAACTATCCGCTGTAATGTTTTTATGACGCCACCCACCAGTGCGATGACTCGATGAAGCAAAAACCATCGTAATGGACTATTATCGTCGTCAAAAAAGTGTATACGAGGACTTTGACATGTTTCACATGAACAATAAGGTTGATTGATAGCACATATTATTGAAAAGAACATTTATTTACCTTTAAAATAAAATATATTTTAGAGCGATCTCGTTCGCCTACTCGATGTTAGTGTGAAGAAAACGAATGAGAACACGCTAAAATCGCCAACTTTACGACTTGGATATGTTAAAAACATTTTGGGACAACAATGGCTAATTAAAGATAAATGAAACTTTTATCACCAGTAGATTACATAATCATGAAGCCTTTAACATCTATTTAACATCCATCCATCATTGCTGAACTGTTTATTGCGTTTAACTGAAAAATCGATTTAAGTCAACAATTTTTGTGCGAGAGAGTTGTAATTAAACACAACCTATTTAATAACATTTAGAAAAAATAAGTGAGAGAGATTTTTTTCTGAAAGCAACGGAACGGGAGATATAAAGGTACTATTTTGACGGTGACAATAGGACTCGACGCCTGATCCCTCGATACTGCGCCGAGTGTCTTAACAAAATAAACTACCAAAGCGCTATCAAGATTTCAGATATGTTCAAAACTGTGTTTTAAAAGAATGATTAGAATGATCAATTTGAAACAGTCTCAAAGTTTTCTCAAGAGTTCTCCTTATCTGAATTTATTTCCATTATCTCCAGAAGACAAGATTCGCATCATTGAGAAAATGCCACGTCTCAGAGTAGCTTGCTGAAAGACAGCATACTGACACAGCGAAATCACTCGGCGTGAAATAAAAGGATTTGGAATCAAGTCCCGGACTAGTTGGATTATTTGACTGTTTGCAATGATTGCAATTAATTTTTAAGCCAATTTTTGCATATCAAAAAGTAGTCTTCGCTGTATCTCAGAGACTTTTTACAGGGGAGATATGTTATATGGTAATTACAGAGGTAACGCATGACAGCATTAAGCGTGCGAAAGGATCAGCAGCTTTAAATGTTGCTTGAATACACGGAGGAAGACGGCAGCTCTCGTGAATCTCATAGAGGAGAGCGAGAGAAGAGAAATGTTTTTCATATCCATGCCTCTCCGTGAAGTCGTGGCGAGCTCAGGTTTTCCAGCATTTGGGATTCAAAGTCTCAGCCGTAGTCCCGCTGTGAGTTAAAATTTTTCTTCTCTCGTGCCCTCTATTTCTCGCTTTTCGGTCCAGGCATGTTTTTCCTTGCGCATATCGTATGCACTTTGCTCACTTTCACTCTTTCTTCATTCATGTAGTTGCTCAGATAGTTACTCTTCTAGTGCCAATTCCTTTATTATTTATAACCCAAAATATTATGTAATGCCCATGGAAATTGTAACAGTCTTGGTTCACTCTAAAGTATAAATTAAACTTAGCATGCATTGGGACGGAAGCTTCCGCGGTGATTTGATGGGTTCAGTATATTCGGGTTTTTCCCACTTTTTCATATTTATGGACAACAGTTTCACTTTTGTTGCAGCTAGCGTCATCAGGTCCTGAATGCAGCTAGTTAGCTGTAACGAAAGCGAAACCGTTGTTCATAAATGTGAATCAACGCGGGGGGAAAACTGATCTTAGGATGCATTGCTAGGTAAACTTTGTTTTAAAAATACATTTTTACGATATTTCAAGTAATAGATAAAAATAGAAGGAAGTAATTAATTTTAAAGCTTCTAGTTTGTGGGGTACAAGCAAATTAAGTGCAACCATAGTCAATAATATGTCAGAGAATTGATTGAATAAGAAAAGTTTATTACACTAGGTCATCCTTCCGTAGTTACGAGAGTAATTAGGTATATTCGACAGAAAATGAATCAGAGGTGGACACTGTTTACCCCAAACATCCAGATCAACGTTTGCTAATCGTTTGGCTCATTACCCTTTCCGCTATACCTCAGAAAATCGTTCTCACTACTCAAGATGTACAAAATAGGGTTTTTATGATTATGTCCGAGAGGAGTTTGGAATTTTATAATTACGGTCTCTACTGATGAAACTTGAATTGTAATTCATGCTAATATATTGATGGCAATGAATCAAAATTTATGACATACACGGCTTTTGCGCGTTACGTATTTGCATTGTAATTTTATCTCTTTTTACGGTTTATATTTCTAATCGATTAGTTAAAAATTGTCTTTTTTTGGGAGGCTGCAACCGTGGTAAACATAGTTTTCTGAAATATTTATTAAACTTTAATGAGAGAATTTGTAGTACTATCATTGTGCAAGAAATATGATTTATTAACTCAAGGATAAGAGTACTACATGCAATTTTCATGCAACATATTGCCGTAAATTTCACCTAAAGTTTACCATCATTTTTTAAAAAGTCGACCCACGAGATATTGCCTTTAAAATTCCTAAGGAGATAAGGGTACACATTTGCGTCATTCAATTAATCTTTCTCGTACGTATGAATATACTGGAGTATGCTCCACGTCACGCAAAGCCATGTTAAACGAAGCTTTTCACACTCTTAATTTAGGGCCCGCCCAGGCGACGCCCACGTTGTCACGATTACTTTAAAACGATTACGAGTTTTAAGGTAATTCCTCTTCCTCCTCGTGTTAAAATTTGCATATATTTCGTGTATTCATTAACCAAACGGTGGAAAGCAAGTTTTTTGCATGGCCTTCAAGTTTTTGATTTAATTCCTCGAGTTTAATCCATTCAACACCATCCAGATCGTGAAAAGCATGAATGCTTACATTTTAACCTACCTACCTCTTCGAATTACATCTTGACGTGCAGGAAGTAAGTGTAGGTAAAGCTGCCCGTGAGGGCAGGTCCTGCGAAACACAGCTTGCGCTCTTCCTTCATGATATCCTAAAATCACGTATATCAATTAAGCAAGTCGACGCGATATTCCTTGATTTCAAGAAGTCATTTGACAAGGTTCCTCCCAAAAAACTCATATATAAATTGCAATCATGCGGAGTTATTAGATAAATAGTGAATTGGATAAGTGACTTCCTCAGTGATCGAAAACAAAAAGTAGTTATTGATGGTTTTAGCTCTGATATAGTCGAAGTCACATCCGGTGTTCCTCAGGGAAGTGTGATCGGCCCTCTTTTATTCATAATTTATATTAATGATCGAAGTTCTCGATTGAGCAGTAAATTAAGATTATTCGCAGATGATACAGTTATATTCCGTGAAATGAGCGAAGGCGCGGACTTTGAAGCTCTGTCATCGGACCTTAACAACGTTCATTCGTGGTGTCAGGAGTGGGGGTTAGAATTAAATATCAACAAATGCACCACAGTTCACTTCCTGCAAAAGTCATCACAAAAATGCCATACCTATAGGTACTGTGGGTGGAGTAAACAGAAAATCTTCAGATAGGGTAAAATATCTTGGAATTACCTTTACTTCTGATATATCGTGGGGATAACACATACAGAACATATGTGGCGCAGCATTAAAGAAACTAGGTTTTGTTAAAGGTATAATAGGAAGGTCCTCGGATGAAAAGAGAAATACACAGCCGAACAGATAGGTACAAAAGCTCGTTCTTTCCACGGACAGTAACAGTGACCAATGCTAATGAACGAGTGGGGAAATGGTGATGGCTACTTGAAGTGAGGAAACTTGTGTTATATTCCGTTCATATTATTTCCGTACTTACTATGGTCCACACGACGGTAACCTGAATTGGTAATGTGGAAGCGTTTGGCGTTCGTACTATAGTAATCCATAGTTCCTAACGCAGCCACATTATCGTGGTAGCGCAGTTATCGTGCGCAGAACCGGAGATGATGAATAACAGTAATGAAAAAAGACAATCTTTAAACTGAAAAAGAAGAAGCATCTAATTAATTCCTGGTAAAATCTTAGGATGAAGAGTTCTCTGGTCTCCAGCCGGTTTATGGTGTTGATCTGCACCGACATTTTGATGACGTAGTCTGCCATCGTCTTCTGGGATTCACCCTGAAAAAGATGAAGATATTTTAATGAATATGCATAGAAATGTGTCATTTGCTTGAAAAGACATTTCAAAAGCCTCAAAACACAGCAGGAATATGGTATTTCTTATTCCGTTTGCTTGCTCTTTTCTCGTTCGTTCGTCACGATATCCAGGTGAGGATGGTGAGGGTAAAAATGAGTGTTACATCTGTTATCATCGATGTAGTGTGAATGCATGCAGAGTTTCTATAATGGTTCATACGATAGTAGTCCGAATAAGACACTTGATATATTGTTGCACTAATACCAAGTTTAGGTATGTTATATCCAGGAAAGGACACTTTGGAATAGTTGTCCACATATTAGAGGGTACGAGGTCTCAAAGCATCGCGTTTAATGAAGATGAATTTCAGCCATTTCTTGAAAAACTTGTATATGTAGTAGAAAATAGTAAAATTGAGAAAAACCTCGTGGTATATTCACGTGGGACGGTGGATGCACAACGATATCAAGGGAAGAATAACCCAAGTTATTCATGCAAGAAAGCGCTCATGGTAAAAAGACAAAGGTTTATTTGTCAGTAGCCCCAACACAGGTTATTCCTTAGGGGCTATCTATTGTACTACCACTCTGTAATTCCTGAAAAGGAATTAAGTTATTATTATATTATAATATAAAAAAATAATCTTTGTTTGAAGGTAAATATACATGTTCATTTGTGATTATTATATTTATGAATTGATTTATGACCAAAAATAAGTACAAATGTTCCTTGTTGTTGTAAATTCATTGTGACCCATCCAAAGGGAAATTACAGCGTGTAAACTATTTGTAAATAAAATTATTATTATCATTTTAAAAAATTGCTGTCTTCAAAGAAGATAAGATTACAACCTAGGGCACCATGCGCGCAAACATTCATGTGGAGCATGGTACTCTATGAATTCAAGGCATAGGCCATTGGAAAAGCAGACCAAAATAGACTGGTTGTCTTCAAACCAAGTTGTATAAGGACGCTGCTGATGATCAAAGAAACGGATGGAATAAACCCCAGCGCATACTTATCCTCCCACCTCCGTCCGCTTCCTCCCACCAAAATATATGGCTAATTGAAATACGGGTTACTCCGCGAGTTGCTGCATTCTATTCCTCCCAGCTTCCGTCCGCCTCCGTCCGCTCCGCCCGGAATTCTCGGTCGAGAATATTTGGCGGATGCGGATGGGCGGTAGGAGGCGGACAGAAGCCGGGTGGAATAGTATGCGCAGGCTTCAGTCCGTCTCCTCCCGGAGACTGTGGACCCAAGTCCATTGTCGTTCGGTTTTGGCGGACGGAGGCGGACGGCGTAGTATGCGCACCCCTCGGAAAAAAACGGCAGGAAGCAGACGGAAGCCACACGGAAGCGGGATGATAGGTGTGTGCTGGCCTTCAGAAATGAAAACGTATCAGGAGACTAGAAGCGGAAAGGGCCATATGGAAAATTATGCAAAAAAGGAGAACCAGGTTGATTGGACACACGCTGAGACGGATCAAATTTCTGAATAACATGAGTGAAGGTAGAAAAGAGGGGAAAATGCCAAAATCCCTGGAATGAATTCATGGATCAAATAATTAGGAAAGTACGTTGGAAGAGCAACCAGGAAATAATGGAACTGGCATTAGATATGAGAGGGTAGTGGACTGCAGTCAGCCAATCTTAGGATTGATCGGATCATGATGGTGTGCGAAATTACCCGGTCACTCGTTAACCATGCCAGGGCGAGACGTCTGCTATAGCGATATACAAAATGGTGGCATGAACATGCCCTGGGGTTAAGTATTACTTCAAAATTAGGTTACAAATTGGTGAACGAACACAACGGTTGACGATCGGGCAGGTATCCCTCCATTAGACGTTAACATGGGAGTCCATTAAACCACGAGATCCATGTAATATGCGCAGTGCGTGAAGCACAAAAATATTAGTATTAAGGTATAATATCCTCTTGGGGCGATTGTGTTTTTATTGTGAAAAAGTTTGAGAAAAGTGATGGAAAACGACTTTGATTGATAAGTCACAAGAAACAATGAGCAAGATGAGTTAGTGAATATCGACTCCTTTGTGACTCGACCAGCTATGGCTAGGTTTAAGCTGAAGTATGTAGGGTACCATCAGATTAAGGATTCGGTATTCTATGAAATATTTTCCTTATGCATGGCTGAACACAACAAAATAAAAATCGGATTCGGCAAATGTGGACCGATTGGCGATACTAAAAACTTCAAAGCAATTTTAAAATTGATGGAGATTTAATTGAGTGTCGACAATTCACTCTTGCCATCACGTTTATATCGAATTTCTCGTTAGTTAACTCCCCCGGGAAAGAAGACACAGAAATACGTTGTCAGGATTCCAAAAGGATTTGCGAACAACATTCCTTAGCATCAGATATCGATTCTGCGGAATCTGGAAAAGTACCAAATGTTAATCGGAAACGTGAGGAGGCGAGTTAGTGAATTGCACACCAGAACGTCGACGATTATCGGTTGGGTACGAGTGGGAAGGGTCGCCTTGGGGAGGTGGGAGAGAGACGGGAGGTGAAATGGAGATGGGAGTAACATGGACCCGGGGAGGATGGGGCTGATCCACAGAGGATCAGGGCGAAGGGGAGGATGGGGGCGGATTGGTTAAATGCGAGAGGGAGGGAGGGGAGGGTTGAAATGGAGGAGTGAGGGGGTGCAGTGAAGTTCACAGTCCCATTTGTTTGGGAATGGAGATTCGAGTTGGGAATACACGCGATGAGGGAATAAGGGACGGGGAGGCGAGGAGGTTGGTGGGAGGATTTGGGAGTTACCGAGGGGGGGCGGGCGGTGGGCGGCAGAGGGAATTGTGGGAAGGGGCGCGCTAGTGGATGGGGCAGGGTGGAGGAGACGATGGGAGCATTAGACTCTGAAAGTGAGACGGGACCATTCGACTCTGAGGTATGGGGAAAGGGTGGTGGAGGTGGGGGGGGGAGGGGTGAATTGGCGCGCAGAAACTGTTGGTTGGGGGAGAAGTTGAAATTGAAGGAGGAAGGTGGGGGTCCGGAAGGGGAACCAAATTGAATTGAATTGCGGGAGATATTTTTCCTGAGAGTAGATGACGCGGGAGAAAGAATCAAATGGCGGAATGCTTGATTACAACTATTGCAATAGATGGTGACTTGAGATTTTTGCAAAGGGCAATGTAACGGAGATAGTTTTAGTCGAATTGAACGGACAACAGAAAGTGTCCCGTCCTAAGATGATACATACGCTTGTTACATCCTTAGTGGGGAAAGTTTGCAACGCAAGTTACTAAAACTTGACGTCGCGAGTGAATTGACTGCGAATTGGAGGGCGTTGACGAAATAAAATAACAACAACCTTAGCCAGTTTTATTTTATTTATATATTATTTAACTTCAAGCAAGAACATTTATATAACAAACAAGTATTACAATTGAAAACAAGCCCGTAGGCTAAATACCGTTAACTTGGTCTTGGTCTATAGAAGACGATCACAAGTCACCACTGCAGCAGCTTTCTCGTCCGCGGTCAGTTTCAACAGAGGCCGAACCCAGCGTTGAGACGATATGGCTGGCGATCGAGGGGGTGTCAGCTGACCAACGCAGGAGTTTGGGATATAGGGAAAATCCTTGTCGGGTCGTTGATTGGCGGATGAAATGGCGCTAGCTTTGATTCGATCAGATAAGAGTGCAGCCTGGCAAAGTGTTTTTTTGCAGAGTGGGAGGGCGGAAATTTTGGCACAAGTTGTATCCGCCGCTACACCAGTGTGCGTGACGTCAGGTGCCAAAATATTGATCAGAAGTCGATTTCCATCGATAGGGTCATTTTAAAGCGTGATAGTATTGCTTAAAATAGTTTGTACCCTTGAGTTTTTATGCCGCTGGACACTTACGTCCGAAAAAAGAAAATAAAGAATTATCTTTGTGAGAGCACTCCATTAATTATTGGTGGTGAATCAACAAACCGGCTTTCTTCCCTTTTGGTTAGACATTGAATTCTATCCAGTCAAACACCACTTTATAATTGACTCACCTCCATGATTCTCATTTCCTCGAGAGTTATTTTTTCAAGATTTTTTTATACAACCGATTGCCGGAGTCTACAGTTCTAAAAACCACGAATCTCACCATATCTGACTCAGCTTGCTCTGGCCCATCTTTTGCGAACCTGGTTCGAAGGTTCTGTTGCTCCCAATACCTGGCAATCAATTGCACCACCGGCAATTGCAATTCCTCTCTAGCAACACTGTTTTATGTCCAAACAAAGTTTGATTTTGTTGATAGCTTCATTTTACGTCAATTTATTTATGCTGGTATTGCGATGTTGTTACTAAACTGAGTTCATCCAGATAAAGGTTTCCTGAGGTCATTGTGCAGCTAAACAGACTCAGCTAAATGAATACTTCATTGGCAGAATCAATTTCGTCATGTTTTGAAAACCAACGTTTTTCACCTTGTACTGTTGATAAAATAGCCTTATTTTCATCGTTCTCAGTCTTTTTAAGTCTATGATTCTGTGTGAAGCAGCAGTATCTACTTTAAAATAATATATAATGCCATTTTTCATTCGTTTTTTCATTCATTAAGGAGTTGGTCACTTCTATTAAGCACCCAAAATACTTCTACTTCCTTGAATCAGCGTTAGTTTAATCTTACAGGAAATATGTTTTAAAGTAAACTTATAACCTGCGCATAACCAGGTAACGGCTATGTCATATGTCTGATTTAGTAAAGAAGTCAAATACATAATCAGTAATCTTTATGTAGTTGGAAAGTTTTTTTACAACACTTGGCACTTCATACTTGTACAGGCCGATGGAGGAGTTTCGCGTTTTTATCGAGTTCTAGGTATATTGTCTATTCTCTTCTTCTAAACTAATTATTTCGTCGACTTATATTTAATTAATGTTTATTCATGACAAATACAGCTTTTACTCCCTCAATTTAATTGCTATTTTTACACAACTTACAGCCTTTAAAATATATATGTTTCTTATGCGAAACGGTGAAAAACGTTAAATTGTATTCGGATGTTACCCTATGGCTTACTTTCTTAACCACCTTATTTTAAATATTGGATATTTTATATCTATATCTCTTTAATATTGTTAATAACAGTACAATGCAATCTACATTTAAAGGTATGGCTTGAGTGCAAACCTACTGATGAAGTTCTTACAGATAATTTCCATGTTTATACAATTTAGGTAAACAATAATTACTACCACTTACATTTTTACTGTAATTAGTTTATTGAATGGAAATAAACCAATGGCCTTTAACGTTTCGAACTTGCGAGCGAAATTTATTATCTCCGCTTAAATCCTACTTTTACCGGAAAACGGGCAATTTTTCACCGGAACCACCATCGCGAACGTTGCTCG
Source organism: Ceriagrion tenellum (assembly GCA_963169105.1). NCBI lineage: Eukaryota > Metazoa > Arthropoda > Insecta > Odonata > Coenagrionidae > Ceriagrion > Ceriagrion tenellum. The sequence goes on from OY720644.1 coordinate 98,858,555, forward strand.
CGATAAATCATAAAAACTCTGATTACATCCGAAACTGCGTTTTCTCCCTCCAGAAGGAAAACAATCGCTCTCGAAAAGAGAATGCTTGTGTGTGAGAGATGGAGAATGAAATGAGGAAGACGGAAGAAGGGGCGTAAAAATGAAATGGAAGGCTTTCTCAAGTAATATTTCGAATGGAAAGGCATAAGGGAGGAGGAGTGGGGAGGAGAAAGGAGTTTATATCTCACGTGCTTGTGCTCGGCCGGCTATTTCATATAAATATGTGGCGTATACATATCTATCTATATATTTACATTTGTATAAATATATATATCTTTGCTCGGAGGGGTAGGAATTGGAGAGGAAAGGATATTGAGAGCAAGGCGTAAGAGGAAAAAGCAATTCCCCGCGAAGACAGAGGAAGAACGTTTTTTGAAGGATTTACGGTTATAAAAAAATTGAAGGTTTCGGATGAGGTTTTGGTGGGAGAGTGAGGGAACACTTTGTGTGGAGGGAATTGGCAATGGAGATAAAAATGGAGGGAGGTTTTGAGTGCGAGGGGGGAGGGGCGAGAGATGAGGGGTGGTGTGGTATGGTTGGAAACTGAGGAAGGGAGTCTGGATGGATTGAGAAGGGGGTTGGTCGGAAGTGGCCGTAGGAGGGGAAGAAATAGCAGTAGGGCGTTTACGCAGTAGATAGGGTGTACTATTGTCTCCTTGAATGGTGATATGCTTCGTTGAATGGCGTTGGCTGTCGGTTTCCCTACGACTAGGCATTATCTAAAAAGTTATACCTTCATGGAACTTCAACTTTGGTTTTCTATCTCTATCGTCTTCGTTTCCATCGGAAAGTCTTTTTTCAAAACATAGCAACAAGCAATATTTGACTTTGTGCGATCTCTTTCTTGTGGTTTCGCAAAGAGCTTACGTTGTCTTTTTAGGAGTTATATAATTTAGATTCACTTTATATTATTTTCCTGCAAAAGGTTCTTGTTACATTATTTATGTATAATAATCCTAAAAAAACCATAACTCTCTCTGCAAATTGCAGTGATCCTAATCAGCTTCTGTTGTATGTTCCGGCATTATCAATGTTCTCTTTCCATTCTCATTTTTTATTGTTTATATTCTTTATCGACTAACAATTTTCGTTAAGTTATTTGTAATTTGCGGCGAATTTGTGGCATTTTGCTGTCTTCTATACTGATGTGATTTTGTTTGGCAAAGAAGAGTCGGTTAACCACAAGCAGGATATTATCCTAAAGGGAACTTATGTCCTTCGTTTTGAAATTTTGTAATACTTACCTTTATGTGTATGTGCTTATCGAGGAACAAATAAAAAATAAATAAGCGATGGAAATGCACACCATAATCTGGACGACAGATCAAGAATATTTCACTTCAATTATTTGGAGGAAATCCCACGTCATCTACGAAGACATAAAATGCGTAGCGAAGTAAAACACTGAACTACAGTGTTGTAACATTCAATATGTAGTAATTGTCTCAATTCAAAACCCCAAATTACCTGGTTGTCGACGTGTGGTCTTAACCTATGCATTTCTAATTGGTACTGAGTCTTCTCGATAACTTCTTCAATTCTTCAATCGCTTGCTCATGTCGATTCTATCTGTTGAAAGATTTATTCTTTCTTTCTTGATGATTTTGTTGGTATTTATTTTTAATTTAAAAACTTAGGATTGCATGTGAACTTTAATCACAGCAAAGGTGTGAGGGGTATAAGAGACACGATCGAAAAAAAGGAAGAAGAGGGAGTAAGATATTAACAGCAGGATGAGATATGAGTGTGTTGTCGAAAAACCTCGGCAATTGTTGCATGAATCACTTCAAGTGTCCTGGACGATAGGCATTCGTAGAGAGAAGGTTCTCTGTTGCTTCCGATTATTTTAGAGATTATCCGTTCCAATTCTTAAATTTTCTGATTATTGGTGTATCAGCATACTCTTTGATAAAATTTATCATTCGGTGAAACTGAAATACTACAGCTGTATAAATTCTTAACATTGCATGATGGGGGCATTCCTCAACTTATTCCGTTATCATTTAACAAAAAATAATTCCGTGATAAAATAAAAGTTCGTTTGCAATTCAAAAGACGATATCTCAGAACTCACTCCGGACAATTGATGAAATTCATTCAACGTCTAGACAAGTGTGACAGTTACACCCATTTTCCCTGACATGATACCAAATCTCACCCTAAAACTTTGAGCAAATCGATCATTCTCTGCTCTAAACTGTATTGATCTTACTACTTATAAAAATGCTGATAAATTGCGGACGAGAGGGAAAAAATATATTAGTGATATTAGCACAATTGATTCGATTATGATCATTCAAGCATCCATGACTTTTTTTGCCGCAATTTTCCTTAATATCTCTTTCTCAAGGTAAGAGGACAATAAATATTGCGACAGCAAGCTTCTCATGAGCATCGAATGTGTAAGGTGGAGTGATTCGACAATAATACAAGGATGAAGAGCGGGATTGGATAGTCCATCGAAAGGTATATGCAACCCAGACAGTGCACAGGTCGTGATGGTTGCCTATTTATGGAACGAGATAATTTACCGACGGCCACCGAGAGTTGGTATTCAAACAGTGAAGGATATTAACCGTTAGAGTGCCGGGGAGCGCTATCGCGCCCCTCCTGTCTCTCGCGAAAAGTGCAATGTCACTCTTAGATGTTGGTATTTCACTTATTGTTCACAGATGGCACCTAAATGCTGATTACAGATGCAGGTGCAGATTTTGTAAAAAAATCGTCAAATAATATATTAAAAAGGTGAAACCACATATAATAAAGTTTTCCTTGAGTTTTTTTAATATTTACCTTTACTTGTATTTGAGACATAATATTATTCCTTAACTACTGCAAAATCAGCAAAAATACCTCGGCAACTTTAGCATAGTGCCTAGAAAATCGGTTGGCACTCAAAGGGTTAAAGCTCCAGATTGTTGGAAACTATTTAACACTTTCAAGGAATGAATTTCTAATTTAAAGAGGAATATTTAATGCAATAGAATTTCATTAGAAAATTATTACAGTCATATTTTTATTTTGATTTCTTTCCATTAAAATTTCATAAATCTTGTACGCAAAACTAAAATTAAGAATGCCTAGTTTTTTTATGAGTTTTTGTTGCGAATTTTCCAGTTATCTTGGATAAGTGCCTTATTATCAAGCCTGTATGAAAACAGCTTTTAAATAGATAATGCCTTACGTCTTCTCTTCCCATCGTGCTTTTTAAAATACTGTTTTTAGGAATCTTGTTTTTCAGGCAGATAATGATATATCAAATTAAATTGGAGGAAGAAAACTTAATAATGTTCTTTTCTCTGACTCAAGTCCATTAAATTGCCATAAAAACTATGTAGTTGCAATTGAAAATGCCTGTTCTTTTCCACTCTTTACCTAAAATAGGAAGAGCATATCCAAAATACCGGCCAAATAGCAATTAGCTGGATTATTTTTGTTTCTCCTCAGAATGATTCTAGGAGAAAAATGTGAAACTTATTCTCAGAAGAGCCTCTATTTTAGCTATTGAGCACCCATTAAGTATGCAAAATGTAAGATTGAAGGTAGAAAAAGGAAAGCCCAGCATTTCAATAAAAATGATTGCGTCGGGCATCACTTAGAAGTATTTTAACATTTGCATTTGCAATGAACAGGAATATATTAAGCAATTTGTGCGTGAAGTTGCAGTAAAACGGAGAAATGCGTCGTACCAATCAAAATTCATTAAAAATATACTAAGTGCTTGCCTTCATTATGGATACAGACTCTTATCTTTGTTTTCAAAGATGATTATCGAATTATAATAACATTCAAATGGCTCCTTTTGGTACTCGAGGCGAACTCGTTGAGATTTATTTTAATTCCACCTAGAATTAATGAAAAAGAGCGCTCTGAGGAGTTACTTTGATCGATAAAACATTGTGAGAGCCAATATCAAAAATTTATTTCCAGCAGCGTCAATAAATTCACTTATACCTGCACTTGTAATCATTTTTTACTTTCCGCTCGTGCAAATATTCACTGCTTTTTTATTTCGCTCATGATGTTGGTGGTTTTGAAGAAGTAATGCATAGTAATGCGTAAAAGATTAGTTGATGTTCTGAATCTTCTTTCCATACAATGAATAGGATTTCTTCTGGTTCGTTTTATAAACCGTAGATAAGATAGGCATTCCAAATGCATTGCCTTCAATGGAGAGTACATGTTAAAATCCATTGCCAGTGCTGCCAATGGGTTTTTTTGGTAAACTGGCATTTAATGCTTGGTAGAGAATCTCAGTACCTAATAATCTTTTTCTGAATAGAATGGAATAGGATGTTTATTGTTCAGGGAAAATAATTCTCATGGAACATGATAATAAAAAATCAATCATTACAGTAGTCACAATCGAGCCATAACAAGCTTTCCAATATTACCAGAATTATTTTTTTTACACAAGATTACAATTACAATTTCATATGACTTGATTATTGGAAGAATACATTGCACACACACAACATTAAAAAAAGATAAATACATACCGAAAATGTATACAGAATACAATGTTAGAAAAAGGAAAACAGAACATTAGCAGAATATTAAATTTATAATTTAAGTTTTTATTCATCGAACAGGGAATGTATCCACATAGTTACCCTATATTTGAACTGTGCAAAGTTCTTAATGGATTTCACTTGCTCAGGGAGTGTTTTCCAAATTTTGCATGAAGTTAAAGAGAAGAATCTGTCATATTCTACTACAAATTTAAAAAAATTGTAAGCTACAGGTAGCAACAATGAATGCAAAATAAACATGTATACATATTGTAATTATTTGGAAGTTTTAATGCGTTAATATCTGCACTTTTATTTGAACAAATTTTCAATGATAAAATCGGGAGAGGGCTCTTAATTTTGGGTGATAAGAGCGGTGATTATGCTCACTAAATTTTATAATTATGAAAATTTTATATTCTTAACCTCTCATCTGACACTGACGGGCGTTTTAGCTGACGGTACTAATAGTCTCAATATGTTCTCATGAAATGATTAATGATCTCTTGAAAGAGAAAGAAAATAAACGGAGCGACTCAATTTATCTACAATTATTACATCATTTTTGTCATAAAATTTTGTTTCTGCTTAGAAAACTCATTGGAACAATATATTGGCTCTTGAAAGTTAAATAAAGTAAAAATAACTAATTCTTTTTTATAAAGTTGTAAATAATAATAATATTATCTGTTCCATGCCAATAAAACACTTATCACCACTATGAAAATATTTGCCATTACTAGCGTTTCAACCATTAAATTATTACATAATATAGGTATGAAACCATTAAATTTTTATTTATATATTTATATAGCGCTGTAAAATTTTGGAAATAGTAGTAGTGTTAGTAGTTTTAGTAGCGTTTTCTTAGTAAAATAGATGTCATATAATTACGTGCTCAGCGTTCTAAGTGTTGAATTGACGGCTTTGGGTGTGCCTAGAATCGGTCACTGACGCCATGTGTCATAGTAGAATGACTCAAGACCTGTAGCGGTAATGTCTGCTGGTTTGCATGATGCAGTAAGGTATTTCTGGTGGTTCAGACAGTGGATGGTTATCGAATTCAGACAGGTGAAGAATGAATGGCCAAATGTATAACCTTGGGGCAATGCGATGGTATAATGGGAGGAGAGGCAGGTAGGTGTCGTGAGATGGCTGGGTGGGAAAAAGAAATACTCCCGAAATGGAAGATCGCTTTAGAGGGTGGGCAAAATTGGTGGTAGTGATAGGGAAAATTCCATCTCTCGAATCGCTGGACCCCTCACTCTCAGGGACCCAAGAGATTGATGCCGAGGATGGGATAAAGGAAGGGAGCCAGGAGATTGGATCACATGAAGCAGTAGTAGTGGGGGGAGATGTGACGCCACCCCTCACCGTCCTTTTGCGGGGGAAGGATAGGGGGAATAGAGTAATTTCTATTCCAATCGACCGTGAAAACTGGAACTGCAAAAAATGGACAGCTATTACGTCGCATAACAAACGAGGCGTTGCAAAATAGTCCCTTCTGATTCCTTATTTTTTTCCTTGGGGATTTAGGTTTTCTCAAACTTTGCTCGGGCTGGTTTTTTCGAATAATATGGTTGGTCGGGAGCCGGCTGATGGCAGATCTGATGTGCGATTGGCTGTAAAGAATAAAAATTCCGGGTGGAAGATGTGACGATGTGTTTCAGCGATAGATGGCGACCATAGTTAGGCCGGTGAAAGCCACTGTAAGGCGTAGCGGAGGCATCTTAGTTTTATGTTTGCAATTCCTTCTCAATAAATGCTGAACTCCCATAACTAATACGTTCTGCGAAATGGTAATCTAGGTTGGTAAACTGTATTTGATTACTTTCCTAGATATAGATATATGTAATTTATTGTTCCTCAGATATTACATGCAATTCGAACAATAATAAACAACACTAATACAAAAACGTACAAAAATGGTAAAAAACAATATTGACAAATATAAAATAATAATACAAAACATTTTGAATGTATTCAGCAATAATACAGCTCATCCCTTGTTATATATCATTGGAAAATGTAAGGAGAGCTTATTGGGGGCACGTTAGATATAAATATAGTTTATTTTTTAATATGAGCAGCGATGAGGAGTCTTTGATTGTATTAGGAAAGTTGTTCCAAGTTAGAGAGGCGGCAACGGTAAATGATTTTTTAAATGTGGAAGAGGTAATAGTGGAAGAAGTAATTGAAGTTTCCAGAGGTAAAAGTATTAGACTATAAAAGACAGGAAAACGTTTTTGGAAAAGGAGTTGTTTGTATCGCAAATGATTATAATATATTCCGTAGCCATAGTTAAGTTGTAGTTTACATGCAGTTTTGCTCAATCTATTATATCAGTCTATTTCCAATTTGACGAAAGAAAAAAGTTAAAGTTTAGGGAGCGGGGTGGATAGTCTATGTAGCTCGAGGGGAGGCGCGCTCCCCGAGGATGTGTTTACAAATAGCATGCAAAATGTTCTGGGAAATGAAGACGCATATTAAAAAAGATGACATGTATTGTATTATATAAATAATTACGCTGAGGTGGACGGCGACAGTGAGCAATTGAATAATCAAGCTAAGAATTATGAAAAGGAGGTGTAAGAAAATATTCAAACTACAAGTGACAAAATCGTTATTCTATTCCTTAGATACATTGAACTCCTAAGCATATTTAGATAAGTGATCGTAAATAGTAAGAGGATTAAAAATTAATCAATACGCCATGAAACGGAGAGTGGTTAATTTATGTTAATTGGCTGTAAAAAAGATGATAAAAAGGGAGGAATGCAACAATAAATCAATACCATACTTTTTTTGATGATTTAAGTACAGCGTATCATGCGATATTTTGTGGAAATGGGGTACAGATGCCGTGATCTCACAATAGATGTCTTTTGTTCACTTTCCACAGAATTTTGTTTAACCGACCAAGGTTTCGACATGAACTACGTAATTTCCAAGGTACAATATACACGTAATGTAAGCTCATATACTGTACTATATACCTATCCTGTGATACGCCTAACTGTTGTGCCTTGTACATGGAGCAAAGTGGGCGGGCTATCATTACCCGGATAAATGAACATTTAAAGTACTGACGCAAAGGGAACTCCAAGTAAAATTTTGCTAAACACATCAAAGATAACAACCATTAGAGTAGATTTAAAGCTACCGTTCTACATAACCAATGTAAAGGGAAAAAACTGGATTTTATGGAGCAGTACGAAATTACGTCAGCATGCAAAACCAAAAATATACCCATTGTTAATGATTACTTGTATCTTGAACATTCATCGCAGTTGTTATCTTTGCTACTTGAATCATTCATTGTAGGGAAGCCTGTTTCAAACAAACCTTCACCCCTCTTCCCCTCTAATTACGTCACTTTTCTATACCTCTACGTCATTCCATCCTCACCCTCCACCGTTTTCTTCCCCCCCCCCTTCCCTCGACCCTTCACAAAAGCATAAATATAAGCTTGCAATACGTGTATAATGTGCCTTAAAAATGATATAGTTCATGTAGAAACCTTGGTCGGTTAAATAAAATTCTGTGGAAAGTGAACAAAAGACTTTTATTGTGAGATCATGGCATCAATTTGATGATCATTGATATCAATGATGCGCTGGAGGTGTAGAGTGATAAAAGGGGAAAGTTAGCGTCCATATCAGATTGATATTCTTCGAATGACTTCAATATAAATATATTTGGTGATTAATTCACAGTATGTTATGCTTATTAATTCAACGAATGGTCACCACTATGAACAATAGCAACAACCTTTTCAAGAATTTGAAAAATGTTTAATTTGGTTCATTAACGTTCAAAACAACAAACTGTCTCGTCATCAGCATATTTACTCACTGGCATGCATAGCCTTTTCATCACAATCTATTTACTCCGATCAATGCAATTCGAAAATTAACAGCTAAGTCCATGAAAGTAAATAATCAAAATATTTTGCCATAAACAGCCATATTTAAAACAATTATAGTATTGAGTTTGCACATGTTTATCATCAAAGAAAATTCTTGGAATTTTGCATGGAAAGCATTTTAGATGTAAGCGACAATCAAAAACAACATTTAAACTCAGAATACCACTTTTCAAAAACAATTTTTTGCCAAAGATCATTTTGATTATGACGGAATAAAAGCCGGAAGCTTTATTTTTTCGTTGGGGTTAGTGACAACCACTCTGGTTGTACGTGATGGAGGGAACGGTATCTGGCGCCGACAGAGGACGGCTGATAAAAGTAATTGGATGAGAAAATAAAAAGGTAATTCGAACTAAAGAAGACTTTGAATAGGTTTAGAGGGTACACCACAAAAACTACTTAGCAAACTACCTATAAATTACTCAGTTGAAAACGTCATGAGTAACGTATTACCTTGGTCCACGACAACTAGATGCATAAGTAAAGAAAATATTATGAGAAATAAACTCTAGAATAGTTTCTCGATAGGGTAATGCCCCAGCAGGTTAAAGGACAAAAATATTTCTAGCTAGGAATGAAGAGAATTAATGATCGCAGGAAAATTGTTTTTAATCCAAAATTAACAAAAAAAGAAAGTGTCGGAATACTGAAATCAATGTTACAGGAATTAATCATTGAAATTTAATTAGTTTAAAGGAAAAAAATCGTAATGTGCAGTATCATTTTGATAATAAAAACTCAGTTTCAATGGAATGTAAAGCGTAGCTAGTTCCTACTTTTTAATACCAGAGATGGTGCGTCAAATAATCCATCATTGACAAGAACACTGACATGGAGAACCAAGTTAAATTAATCGCTCCAAGTGAGCGGAATCTAGAGTATGGATTGGAAGAAATTCACGCAAAGAATCGGGAAAAGGCGATGAAGAGCGTAAGACATGTTCCTCGAATATGAAATAAGAGACAAACGTGTGAGTGAGGACTTTTAAATGGTTATTTGAGCCATGAACATTCTTAAAACATACGATTCTCATAGAAAATAATTTAATTCCGGAGATATGTGTAACATACCCGGTTGCGGCGAACTTGTTTCCCAGAACGGACCCATATTATATATAAGAGAACTATATGTTGAGGATGTCTCCTCTGCTTCGTAAATCATATAATGAAAAGTCACGCAAACTATTTCGGTATAATGAATGGCTCAATGAAGGAGAAATACTTCAAAACTCGGCTGTCGGAAGGGTCTGATAAATTCCTTGACTGACATATGGATAAACAACTTGACCTATGGCTCTAAATGGCTATTAAGGAATACAATATTTCTCGAGTTTCCTCAATATCTTGGGTGAGTATATGTGAATTAATTCAAATTGTACATACCTTTCGATGATAAATCGATGTCTATCACTAAAAACCTTATTCTTCAGGAAAATCCTCTTGGACCTTAAGGAATACATTGAATTTCTGATGAAATACAGAATGCCAAATACTGTCTCTACGTAGAAGTTATTCCAGGTCGGTTTCGTTTTAATTTATATAAGAGTGATCAATAACAATATCAGGCTACCATTAAACATGATCCTCCCCCCAAATTCTCATATATTGCTCCATCCTCTTCTTCTTCTTCGCCTTCTTGAATAAAATAGTTCCATTTGTCGCCGGGAGCTTGCGGAAGGCGCAGAGCAAGAACCGAGCGTGATTACGTATTCAATACCAAATCAAAGTAATGAATGCTATCCGTTCGTGTGTCGATTCAAATGTATGCGGAGGTGAGGATTGCCAGCTGGGACGAAAAGGGCTGAGGAAGGGAAGCGGCGGGAAAGGAATTGATGTACATGGGCAAGGTACATATATCTATCTTGGCGATGCTACATAGATACATGAAAGGCGAGCACACTCCCGGCACTCCCGGGTGAAAAGGGATATGCGAGGTGTGCTGCTAGTGGCAGTGGATAGGAGCGAAGGAAGGAAAGGGAGGAGATCAGGAGTGGGCGGGGAGGAAAGGCCATAGAGGGCGGGCTGAGAGGGGAAGTGGGGGCGGGGGGCTCCGTGAGAGTGTATCTCCGCTAAGATTTGCCTCTGAAACTCCAGGACGAGAGAGGAAGAGGAGAAGCCCTGCTTCCATGCATTTGCAAAGAGGTACCCTTCACAGTGAGTGTAGTGGGAGGGCTGGGGATGGGGGAGAATGTGGGGGAATGGGGGCGAGTTTTTTCGAGGGTGTGTTGGTGGCGCGGATGAGGGAAGCTTGGATGGGGGCAATGGAGTGGGGGAATATCGGGGAGGAGTGGTTCGTGGGTGGGGCGATGAGGAATGGGGAGCGGTGAGGCTGTGGGAGGCTGCGGGAGGTCGCGCAGGGGCAGATGAGGAAAGCAAAGATGGCGAGAGCGGGGTGGAAGGCGGCGGGAAACCGGGAGGCGGTTTTTCCCTGGGAAAAGGCTCCCATTTCACAGTCAAATGAGGTTCGCCCTCGCCCCATTCGACCCTCCTCCCCAGCGAACACTCACACACTCGGTCCAATTCGACCCTCCTCCCCTTCCAGACCCTCAGCACACAGCCTCAGACTCCATCATACTACTACCCCCCTCCTTCCTTCGCTTTTTTATCTTTTCCAAAACCCCACTATCGCTCCGCTCCCCCCTCTTTGTGCCTGAGAAGGATAAGAGAGAGGGAGAGAGAGGGAACATGAGAGAGAGAGATAGCCTTTTATCGTTGCCCAGAAATAAACGACTCCGGCGATAACGGCTCACGGTCCTGCAATCTCCAAGGAAATTCCAGCAGTCTACCTCTTCCCGACTGTTTTGAATCAAAATCATCGTTTTCAGCTCGAAATACAAACTGCATATTATTTTTTTTAGGTCACCGGTCTCCGCATTCGTTACTGTCAGCCGGAATATTCATCTATCACTACTCCTAACGTGCGCGCGAGGAATCCGAATTTGAAGCCGTACCTGGGAATACTTCATGCATAGTAGAGGTAAGTTGGACGTCCATTCTTCATCCTATGCGTAATAACAATTTGGAAGATTATTTATTGGCAATGCATGCTATGTGAAATCTATTGCTATAGAATCTTTGTAATACTGACAGTCAAATTTCTCTACTTGAAGAGAATGTTACTCATTCAATGAGAATGTTACTGATTACATTCAGAGCAACGTCTTTGAATACTGTATGACTACAGTGTCCGGACTGGTGAGGAAAGTTGAGGAAAATTCACCAGTGAATGCGACATGATCACTAGTAATTCCTACGCGAGGTACACCTTTGTTTATGCTTGCATTCTTCGTTTGACTTCATCGCAAGTTTATGTTTTTCACTTCTAAAGATTTCTGCATTATTCGGTGTGAAAACTTCAATGCTGGAGGCATTTTTTAACATTAATTCAGTATTTTCATGATTGGTGTAACAATGAGGGAAAAAATAAATTATTTTATCTGATCCAATCTAATTTCTTTTCATGGTTTTATTCTTTGACTCGAACTCAACTGTATGAAATCATGGACTGTCTTTTATTAGGATTCACGCTTCTTCAGGACCAGCAATATTGCAATTCTAACTCACTCAAAAGAAACTCATTTTTTTGCATCAGTTTATTGAATTAGCAAATTTCATTTTTCAACGCAATATTTCAAATGACTGCCGTTATCTTTCTCCGCTAGCAGACGAATTGATTTGTTAATAACCGCTATAAACCAAATTTGCTAGTTAGTCCAAAGCAATTAAGGTGGCAAAGGGTATTCTTGTCTCTTGGTTTATATGCTTGAGGAAACAAACTGGGTTCGAACAATACACTTTTGTGAACCGGCATTTTTTCTTGAACCTCTTGGAAGAGACAGCTTATCATATCATGTTCTCGCGCTGTTGAGTCCCTTTTTTGGGGTAATACCCTTGAGCTCAAAGTGGTGAAGTCCGAAAATATTTAATTCAAATTAGTATGCGACCTCAAAAATTCACGAAGGTTCGGTATCGCTCCCCCGCTTTCGCCCTCGAGGGACAAGTCGGCTCCGCCCACGGAAGTTTAACTTACCCGCAACATCCCTCCCATGCGCTGTGTCCTCTTTCACCACCCCATTCCCTATTCCCAGACTCCACGCCGCAAACCTTCCGAATCTATCCCGTGTCTCTCTGTTCCGTGTTCTGTACCTCGATTCAGTTGCTCTTCCCTCTCAACACTATCAAGGTTCTTTCGTCAAACTATGGCGGTCCTTTGTTTGACGGAAGCATATAAATAAAGCACCTGGGTAAAGGGTATGAAATACCTTATTTATGTAACATATATTAGCATACTCATAGAAAGTCCTCAATAATCTGAGAAATTTGCCATTTTTACCGTTATTTCTGCACTGAGTGTTGTTCTCGTAAAATTTTGTCTTTGTTGAAAATATGTTTTCTTATATTTTTTAAACCCTAAGTTGTGGTCGGCATGATTAATGTTAGTTGACTGTTTATATGCAAATTAAGCGTTTCAAGCGTCTTAAAAGAAATAAAATAGAGCAAAATTACAAAGAATTCTTATTCCAATGCAAAATTGTTACTACAATGGAGTTTGCTACTATTCTTATATTTACGATTTTGAAGGGGTCAATTCATTTTTTTATGCTTTAGTATGTTGAATGACTTTTTAAAATCTCATTTTAAAATGTTTTAATAAGTCCTATATGTTTAGCGGAGAACTGTAGTAATTTTCCCCGTCGTTGATAAAGCAAAAGAATTAATTTAATCCCTTTCCAGAAAAATACATACTTTTGACCCAATAATTAGGACCCGAGAGTCTAGCATGCTTTCTTAAATATGAAATCCCGAATTCGTTTTAATTCAATCCTGTGGCATAATATGTTCGGATTGAAATGTGTTATGAAATGCAGTATAAATTAATAGACACAGTACACATATAAATTGAATGTACTTTTACCATCCAAATGTTAGTCCATCACAATGTTATATAAATTTTTCCATTGTATTCGGTTCCAGTTATTAGATAGCAGGTATTACAAAAACAGCAGAAGAATAGATAGCTCACAAGCTAGACAAGACTATTGAAATATGATAACAATTTCCAATTAAGCTGAAATAAATTTGTCATGGACATCTAAGTAATATTCTCCTTGGTGCCCCAGAAAAAAAATGCAATGAAATCATATTAAAATCTGATTCTGATTATAAACTTAAAAACTATTCATTTAAAGGTACTTAATCAGTGCCTTGATTTTCTGCAACCGAAAGACATTATTGTTAAAAAAAAAGCTTATATGTTATGATTACAATTATTTCAGCGATTGAATTATCGATTCTTTTTTCGTTCGGTCGATTGCATAATTAAATATGACCGACGAAAATATGGTGCTTATTTAGACCGTCTTTGCAAGCTTTTGACAATAAAATAATTATATTTCCGGGTTCTAAAGAAAGCCACGTGATACACTGCAATTTATAGTATTGCACCTGGAATACTTTACAAGGTGTTGCCAACATGGTTACAGAAGTAAATACTCTGCTCTGTCAAATTACGTGAAATCAGAGTTGGGGTACAGGTCTGCTTTACTTTATGCCATGGAATTATGCAGGATAGCGCAGACATAATAAATTTAATTCGAGGAGAAGATGAGGATAATATTAGGCACGATAACTTTTAGACGATTTTTATAGAAAATATAAGATTCGTACTGAAGAATAAAATTTCGGAGGAAATGTATGTATGAAATTATAATACAATTTGGAAAAACACTTATCTAGTGTTTTCTAATTCCAATCCAATGTTATCTTTACGGATGAGTATTCTTGGTGACGAATTTAGAGTTAAAAGATTACTCAGTAAAAATGTCTGCGTAGAAGGCGTAGTTTCTACCCCAAATCTTACTCTTTAGCTATTTTTCTTACGTTGGGAGAGCGCCTCTCTGCTTTCGGAGACTAGGAAATCACGAAAGTGCCAGAGACCGTCCTTTTCCTCACCCGCAATACTCAGAAATGTTTCCGTATTTTTTCCGTCTCACATTCTCCTTCCCTCACCATACATTTCCTCGCACACTTTCTTATTCCATTTCCTTCCTTCCTTTTCGTATTTCTCTCCTTACCGTCTTTCCCTTCTTTGGTTTGTCCGGCATGCATGACTTTTCCATTTTCATTTCAACTCGACGGATCCAATCTCTAATGCATGACCAGAGTAAAAGGTTACTCATGGAGCGAGCTACGGAATATGATTCACTGAGAATTTATAATTTCCATTTTAGAATTTTAAGGAGTTAACTTCTAAAAATGCTGGATAAACGCTGTGTCTTAAGTGGATTGCTTAAACTTCAAGTATTAGTATAGCGCTATATTGGATCCTTATAATTTATTTCTCAAAGATTTGACTAATCCTTCTCACAAGTACTTCTTATACTCTATTTTGTTTCTTACTTCCCTTTATACTTTACATTGTACTATATTGTCTGTTTGCTCCGGTGTGAAAAAATGTATATATTGGCAAGGAGAAAGGGGAAAATGCGTTTGAAACTGATAAGATCGGTGACTTCGAAACACTAATGTATTGCCAACCATAAAATATATATCTAGCATAATCTTGGAAAGCAAAAATTCTCATTTCCTTCTCACTTCTAATACTCTATTTTGTTTCTTACTTCCCTTTATTCTATACGAGGTACTGCATTGTCTGTTTTCTCTAGTGTGATCAAAGTTTATCTATTGGCAAGGAAAAAGGTGAATATGAATTTGAAACTGATAAGATCAGCGCCTTCTAAACGCTAATTTATTGCCAATCGTAAAATATATATATAACATAATCTAAGAAAGCGGCAATTCTTATTACCTTGAAAATTAATGTAACATTTTCATTACATGGGGACTCATAATTAAAATTTATAGACGAAATTCTTATACAGTACCAATCTTTTACCATTAAAGAAGCTATGCCTTAGGTTCTCTCCCACTTAAGGTTGTCCGAGCGAAATATCATTTTACTGAGAAATCATTGAATTTATTCTAATTTAAAAGAAAAATATCCTACCCTTCTAAAGACACCGGAAATGTAACCACTCACTACATAACTTTCGGAGATATTTGCCTAAAAATACCAGCCCTTTTACATGGGAAATGGTACGTGTATGCACTCCAGAGAGATATTATTTACAAAATGAGGTATTTCTAACACTTAGATGTCCTAAAAAAACTAACAGCGTGTAGTTTGTATATTTTCTCAACTATATTTGAAAAATAATCATATTGTCACCGCAGTAGGTTCTTGGGTATCACAAAAAACCTACCGATTTGAAGGAGTTTCAAACGCACCGCGCGAATATTTTGGTATTTTCATTTAATTACATACAATTCCTGTCACAGATAACTATATAATTGTACCATTAATAATGCAATATTTTATTGATGTGTCCTACAGCTGGTGTAATTAAAACGTATAATTGGAATATCGTATCTATTATGACTAAGGAACTATCTTGCTTGGACTACCTTAATAGCATTGTGTGACGCAAATATCGCAGCCGGTACATAGCGATGCCGCTCTGAACTTTGGGAAAGCGTTGAGGGAGACCGAGGGTTAGCGTGTGAGAGGTACGATGGGAGAACTAGAGGGAGGATATGAGAATGGAGCGAGAGGTAGATGCGGGAAAAAATAAGGGAATTGATAAGGAAAGATGAAATTTAAATGAGGACCTTCTCTGGGAGGGAAGAGGTTGAATGGGGAGAGTGCTGGCAGAAGGGAAGGAGGTCGAATGGGGCCGCATAACGGTAAGGGGGATGGGGCAGAAGAGAAGGGAGGTTGAGGCGGTAGGAGAGCATTCGCAAACGGAAGGAAGAAGGAGGGGCGGTTGGGGGCGGATTTCTGAGTCTGGGGGCAGTGATGCTCTCATTCCAGCTTCTCTGCATCCTCCGCCCCCGCTCAAACTCCTACGGCCGGGAGGAGGCGAGATCCTTGTAGCACGGCCCCATTCGACCCTTCCCTGGGAGGAATTCCATCTCAGCGTCCTCTTTCCCCCACGAACCCACCCCCACGCCTAAATCCACGCCATTTTCCTCCCCACACCCTCCCTCCCCTTTATTTCAACCCCCTGTTCCTCTCCCGCCACCCCCTCACCGGCTCCTCCTCCTTCCTCCCAACCCCATTCCATCTCCAGCTCGGGATGCGCACATTGGAATTCAGAAATCCTTTTCGAATTACTCCGAGAGACGCAGAATCCCAATCTCCTCCGCAGCCTCTCTCTCCACCACCTCCCCCCCCCCTTTCCCGGGTTCGAGATTGGCCGCGGCCGCCATTTTGAAGGCGGCAGTGTGAGGGAACCGTACCGACACACACACACACAAGAAGAGAGATCTCCTCCGTATACGAGATGAGGGAGCCCCAGGGCAATCACTCTCCGAAACGGAACGAATCGAGGCATGGAGAATTCGCCCTGACTTTTCCTGTCTCTTCCCTCCTTCAATCTCCCTTTCCTCACTCGCCTCCCTATCTCCACTCCTGCATTGCCCTGTATTGTCACAATCTCAGATGGTTGGAATTAAACTAAATGGAGCAAAACCCACGCCATCGTTTCAATCAATGAGATAGTACTAAAATTTGATTTTTGACGGAACAGGACTGAATAAAATTTAGAATTCAAGGAATCAAAATATTCTAGTAATGGTCCACTAAATATTTTGTGGCCATTAGCAGTTATTACTCTATATTTAGTGGATCATTGCTAGTTATTAGTAAGTAGTTAGTGGATCATTGCTAGTTATTACTAACTATTTAGTGG
The DNA here is from genome assembly GCA_963169105.1 of Ceriagrion tenellum. Classification (NCBI taxonomy): domain Eukaryota; kingdom Metazoa; phylum Arthropoda; class Insecta; order Odonata; family Coenagrionidae; genus Ceriagrion; species Ceriagrion tenellum. The sequence continues at coordinate 98,875,782 of OY720644.1, forward strand.
GTCATTACTACAATATTTTGATATCCGATATGGAGAATTTCCACAAAGTCAAGCCTGAATTTATTCGTTATATTTTAGAATTTTAGTTGGTAAGCCACACTAATTGCACCTCTTTTACTAATGCTACTGTACACACATTATCAACGATATGTGTCTGTCCCACATATACAATGACTCATCACTAACCTGTGAACCCATGCTTGGTAGAAGTTTTGATTTGGCGTCTCCCAGGTTTGAGATTTTCTCTCAGAATATTGTTTTATTAATATTTTCTTATGTATAAAACAAACGAGCATAGACTCTAAATCAAAACAAAAATCAATACACTAATAAATTATAATTGAAAGAATTATGCTTTCCACAAGTAATATAGCACTATAGTGCATCTATTCCTTTTGTAGGTTATCACATACCTACAAACTGTTGTCTTTAAAAGCAACAACGCGGTGAAAAAACCCAGAAAAATGCTGCCCTTATCATCACAGCACCGCGGAAGCCTTCGCACCAACTATTACATACCTCTCTGTTGTCAGGTTTAATTTTTAAGTAAATTCCAGCATTATATTCTACTTAATCATTTGTACTTCTTCGAGGATAAATCAATATGTATGTTCTAAACATATTTTATTTCTTCTTTTCCAATTTCTTTCGTAAATGTAATATATTATTCAAAGAGTAAAATTTTTAAAATTTAAATTATTTTATTTATTTATTTCCATTTCTCTCTCCTCCTGCCGACGACCGGAGAGATTTTCAGTCCTATCCTTCTCTATAATTCAATCGTCTTCACTATATCCGTCCTCGTCCGAGACCGAATGCCGAGAGTACTTTTTTTCTGCATTGCAATTGATTAATTCACTCTCGGTTCACCCAGCCGAGTTTCAGATATTCTACACCGCAAGGAAATCGTACCCCTTCGCCTTTTCTGCCGTCATCTTCAACTCGACTGAAACTCTTGTCTTGTACGCTGTAGTCGTAACTCACAGGATTTTCAAGTGTTGTCGTAGGAGAAGACTGTAAACTATGTCTAGAGCAAGCTGGTATCGATCGTAAAATCCAAACGCAGTACTTCCTCAACCGATTATTTTTCTTACGTTTTTCCTCAAATTCCATGAGTGAATCGAATTTTTATGAATGCATGCATCCATTGAGATGAAATGGTGCTGTGGAGGCACGCATTCATAGTCTCTGCAATGATACTTTCCCTGAAACATGCATCCTTCAACATTTGAGGTATGCCGGAGGGAAGCTGTCCCATAGATTATAAGGTGGAGATGTGTTTCAAAGTCGAGGTAAGAGAAAATCTTCATGTGAGTAGTAGGTACAGATGACACAATAATCCAGAGAAAAAATTCAACGCAAATGGCGTAATTATGTCACCAATATTATACAATAAAAGCATACAAAGCCTATGTTCTATTTCAAAGATTTCGGTGGTACTTCAACTAATCGACGGGAAATCATTGAAACGGACATTGTAAATGCAATTTAATTCCCCTAAGTTTTCTTTCTTAACCCTTTCCAGTCAACGTACATATTTGATACCTAATGCTTGTGGCCTGTTGCCATCTAGTTCTCTTTTATGAGATGTCTACGTTTTTTAAGATAGGTCAAAAGATACAGTGAAAAAAAATTGCCGAATTTAGTTCATTATACTTTTATTTACTTGCATTAAAATAGCATACATTACACGGTATTTAACCGAATAAAATGACAAAAAAGTAATAATTCAAACCAAACATGTCGCGTGAGTGCTCGAGTCCGGCGTTCGATAGAAGAGATAAAAGGTTACTTCCTTTTTTCTATCTCTGTAGTATATGTTATGAATTGCTTACATTAAACGTTATCTTATTTTAAAAAAATATTGATAACAAAATTTTAATCACACGATTTACGTAAGCATATTTTACTGGAAAATTAAATGATTTTCATTTTGTTGTATCCTAAGCTACTCAAGATTCTAATAGAATCTGTATGGCTATAATAAACTTAGAGAATATCTATTCAGTAATTTAGTGCTCATTTTGGGCATTAGAATCGGAGAACAAGTACCTCTCTCATGATGCTGAACAGAAAATTTGCACACAAATGGGTATTTTTCATTGTCAAACTATCTCTCTATTATTAATTATCCGGAGTTAAAATAATCAGATGCACCTATAAACCCCCGATACCCTCAGTTTTGCTTTGGTTCAACTCAACAAACCTTTCTTGAAAAATAAAAGTTCTTTGGTATGCAACCCCTGTCGCTTGAAAGGAACTCTTTGTATTCCACCATTTAGAAACACATTTTCCAAATAAAAATTATTTTCCTCTCTCTTTAAAAACTCTTTTAATGTTCCCAGTCCTCGAAAAAAAGACCGGGTCTTCCTACCGCAGTTGTTTTCATTTACCGCTCGTAATTCCTAACGTCTCGTGAGCTCACTTGATAGCCAGGTCTTTTCAAGGGGAACAAAATGTATTTATAAAGGAGAGAAAGCCCGCCTCTCCCCTTGCATATCCCTTTTATCATTCTCCCGAAAACAGCCGGGCACTAAACCTCCCCGTACTTATTTCGCAATCCTCCTGGAACGAAGACCGCCCCCTAAAAAATACACCCAGAATATATTACGTATTAAAAAGCATAATCACTGATACTTTACATTCCTCTCTCAGTCCTCACGAAGACTCTCTCCTCGAAGTTTATCCTTCTCTCTCTCTCTCTCTCTTCGTATATGCATGTATGTATATTTATCTCAAAAGGTCGTATAAAAGGACTGGATTGGAAACTTCGTAGCCTCCCCTTTTGCTTTCCGTCCTTATACGACCTCGCGAATTTTAATAATTAAGCGATTCGCCCTCTCATCTCCCACCATTCTTCTCAAAATTACCTCTTCCACCCTCCCCACCCCCGTCCAGACACCTTATTTCATGACACCTCACTCCACTTGTGCGTTCCTGAATCCTCCCACCGCCCACCTAATCTTGCAAACAAAGTGGACGTAAAACCCTGACTGCCGAGCAAGGTAAAAGGGAAAATGATTATATCCGTATCATGCGAGCGCATGCAGAGCGTCTGACGCTAAATTGGAAGGGTTCGATTCAGGGTCCGGTCGAAACTTGCTTTCTTTCGAAATCGGCCACCTATCCCATTTATCACTGCCACTGCGCTTGTTGATCTTGTGTTTTATTTCTCCCACTTTTCGTCAATTTGAAGAATGAAACGGGAGGGATGTAAATATTAGTAATCAAGTGTAACTTTCTCGGCCATTTGTTATATAAAAACAACACTATTATTCAATTTTGGTCAAGATTTGAGTTGACCACAATTCAAGAATAGTGTTGTTTTTTAGGATGCGGCAGCATAATTTGCTGATTTGAATTTTTATTGCTGTACTATATGCTGTATGTACTGTATGTATTGTATGTACCGTATGTACCGTTTGTACCGTTTGTACCGTATGTACTGTATGTACTGTATGTACTGTATGTATTGTATGTACCGTATGTACCGTTTGTACCGTATGTACTGTATGTACTGTATGTACCGTATGTACCGTTTGTACCGTATGTACTGTATGTACTGTATGTACCGTATGTACCGTATGTACTGTATGTACTGTATGTACTGTATGTACCGTATGTACTGTATTTACTGTATGTACCGTATTTACTGTATGTACCGTATGTACCGTATGTACCGTATGTACCGTATGTACCGTATGTACCGTATGTACCGTATGTACCGTATGTACCGTATGTACCGTATGTACCGTATGTACCGTATGTACCGTATGTACCGTATGTACCGTATGTACTGTATGTATTGTGTGTACTGTCTGTACTGTATGCACTTTATGTCCTGTATGTATGTAATGCTGAACTAATGTCATAGAATGTGGAGGATATATATATAACAATACCTGTAACATATTTTGTTTTATTGACCGTTCAAACTGGCAAGTTACGTTGCCTCATCCTGTATGTAAGTTTTATCTTCTTCTTTCCCCCTCCTGTTAATTTTTGGCTTAATTTGTGTCCAGTTGGTTCATATTTCCTTAAGATGATGTGTGAGCTTGAATATGTATATGTAGCATATTTGAATCGCGTCGTTTCTTAAAAAAAAAGAAGCTTCGCTCTTTCTCTCTCCACTACTATTCCACCTTGCTTTACTCTTTGAGTTCCGTCTCACTTTTGCCAATCCCATCCCATGCACATCCTTTTCCGTTTCTCCTTCTTCCTACCTTTCGGTGCGTTCACCCGTCCCCTTTTCAAACCCTCCCCCCCTACTCATAACCCCCCTCCCATCTTCCCCATCCAAATACCCTCTCCATTTCCATCTCTTTCATCTCAAACCACCACCTCCCTATTACCCTCCTCCCCCCACTTTTCGACCCCCTCCCACTCCAACCCCTGAAACATTCTAACCCTCCTACATTTTCCTTACTTCCCTCCTGTCTCCCCCCCTTCCCCGACCTTTTTCACTGCTTGCGCAGATCCCCCGGACGTTCCGCGCTCTGTGCTCGTCGCCCGAGCAATCCTATGCAAATGCGCGGGCGGGCGTTTGAAGATTTCCCTGGGCCCCGTATCTTTTTCCATTTCCAGGTTTGTGTACCCAATCGAGCTGAACTGCCTCCTCTTTCGTCTTGCCTCCCGCACCCCCCTCCAAACTCCGGAGTCTCCACCCTCCTCCCCCCGCCTATACACCCTTGCTTATCCTTGCCCATCCCTTCCCTTAAAACCCTCCTAAACTCTTATTTCTTTCATCTCCTCCCTCCTTCCAGAAAACTCCATACTCTTTCCACACTCTTACTCCTATCTTTGACTGTCTCTCTCTCTGAGAATTTTTCCTCCAAAACATTTTCCCTTTTCCCATTCCGGCACAGTCTCTCTTCTCTTCGCCTTTCTTCTCCACTTCCATAAAAAATAAGAAGACTCTCAGAATCCCTCTCTTTTTCAGTCCCTCTTTTTCCTTTCCTTTCTCCTTCCACGCCCACGATGCCTTTGATTGGTTATTTGAATCGGCAACTGAGGAGCTATGGATATCAATGGTGGGAAGTTATGTCGCAAATTTTGAAGAGAAACTTGCCTTTGTTATGTGCCTGCTATTAACGAAATTCACCAAAGGTGTCCATAGCCTAACGTTAATCCTCCTTACAATGCTTCTGATATGATACCTAAGCACAGATTAGGATTCATTGGAACAATAATTCCTCGATGAGGGCAACATTTTTCCGAGTTGCTTCCGCGTACGTTGTTGAGTATTATAACAGTTTTACCAGCTATCCTGCTGGCGTCCTCAGGTGAAGGATAGCGAAATCAAAAACCTTCTTGTTATCCTTCGCCTGAGGGCGCCAGCAGGATAGCAGGCGAAACTGTTGTGATACTCAACAACATACGTGAACGCAACCCGGGAAAATGTTGACATCATCTGATCAACGCCGCGGAAACCTGCGAACAGACAATAAGTCCTCGATTTACGTCGAATCGATTTGCGTATGATTCGATGTTAAGACCATACTTGCAAGGGTCATCGGAAAATTTTTCCCAGTTTTATGTTTATAAATTAGGACAAACATACAGATGTTTGCATTTTTCGATAATGTATACATATTCAATCATAAATTGCTGCTCATATTGATTTTTTTAATGAGGACAAAATATTTTAGCTTAGAAATTAACTGTTAACAAAATAAAGGGAGTCTCCAATAGCCGCAAACAATTGGCACCGCTCGTCAAAAATTACCTACCTTGCTGCGTTGGTTTGTCGGGATGGGACTTCGACAGCAGAGACCAACCTCAGCCTCTCCACCAGAATACCTTCCTGTGGTGGTTTATGGAAAGGTTACTTCCTCGCCAGTGACCAGAACAGACGCACACCCACAACCCGGATAGAATCCTTCGTAAGGGCTAATGGGACCCCGCTAAAGATGCATTGAGTTATAACCTGGGATCCTTCGCAGGGCTAATGGAACCCTACTAAGGATGCATTGAGTTATAACCTGGGATCCTTCGCAGGACTAATGGGACCCTACTAAGGATGCCTGGTTATTAACACATGCACACTCACGAGCACTAAAAATCACTCACTCACATGCACAAATGGCCCAACTTTTGGGAGAAACTGCTCCAAAGGAGCGTGGTCAAAATCTACACACAAGAACGGGTGAGGGTCGAATACGCGTCTTTCGGCTACCAAGTAGCCCTCTTCACCGATCCTAAGGAATAGCATCTTGTCAACGCAAGGTTGAAGTGAGACCCGTAAACCACCACAGGAGGGTATTCTGGTGGAGAGGCTGAGGTTGGTCTCTGCTGTGGAATTCCCCTCCCGGCAAACCAACGCAGCAAGGTCGGAGCTTTTGGTGGAGTGGTGCCAATTGTTTACGATTATTGGAGACTCCCTTTATTTTGTTATTTGTCCAGCCGTAAGAGTTCACCTCATCATTATAATTAGAAATTAACATCTCTATAAATAAAGGAAATTAAGATGTCGCAAATATCTGGTTCCGATTAACGTCATTTTTATTTACGTCGCAATTCTTCAGCACGAATCTCTGACGTAATCCGAGGATTTACTGTTGTTCCTCTTTCCCAGCTGGTAAATGAAATTGAACCATCTGGACGGGATGACTGCACTTTAGACACCACACCAACACCGCTCCTCATTGTTTTTCCCGAATATATCGTCATATCGCTTTGCTGGGATCTACCACACGTAACGCTGACGGAAGAAATATGGATGAATATACTTCCAAACAGAATCTATCCCAGGGCATAACGTGTTTGTTTCATATGAAGTGTGAGTGGAGTATCATGATTTTAATGGCTTGGTACACTAGGCCTATTACTACGAATTACAATCAACCTGAGCACGGGATAGTATCTCAGCTTTATCTGTAAGCTGCATGCTTTTTCTAATTAACAATCTACGGTTACATTTATTTCGCAGTACAGCAGGGTTTTGTATGGATATGTATCTATTCTCTAGGAACAAATCAGTGTCATCTCACAAATTTCATATTCTCGAGGAATTGATAGATACAGGAAAAAAAACGTTTTAATTGCGTAGAGATTTCTCGGGTTCATACCGGGTAACGTGGAAAACGATCAATGATTCGAAGACAGAAACTTGAATCTTCCGTAAAGTGTTTTATCAATGAAAAGGCTGTTAACATGAATAATTTATTGCATTTGATGCATATTATTTGCATTGGCTTACTTTTTTCGTGTATCATTGCTTCATGGAGGTTAAATATACGGTGGGTCAGATACAAAGAAGTGATAGAGTTTAAAGATTACAAATCAAAGAACGTTAGTGATGTGTGAGAATAGTAAGTGATATTCTAGATCCCAAGTGTATTTTAGTTGAAATTGGATTTAATTTCAGCAAAAGTAATGTTAAAGGGAGCTGAAATAATTATCGTAGAAAAATCCTTAGTCCGGATTTTTGTCAATTTCGACCCAACATACGACGTTGAAGGGTGAAACATACCATTCACGAATCAAGCTCCAGCAGCACATCCTTCTCCATCAAATAACCCAAGTATCGGCGGTCTCAGTGGCGGCGGGTTGAAGTTTTCGTATGCAAAGTCGTAGGTCCCGGGTTCAAGTCCCGCCGAGATGGATTCTCCTTATTTAGGGAATTTATGTTCGGTAAATTTATCAAAGTTAATTGGGAAAAAATACTCTGCAGTCCAAATATGGCTGATCGCTGGAGATGATACAATATCTCTCTAAAGTGCAAAATTCCGCAGAGAAAAAATCATCCACCTTGACCGGAATTGCGCACCATTGTGCATTGCGGGTGACTCCGTAAAAGTGGAACTCCGTGGCTAGTCCCGGATAGCTTAAAATCTGTCTCTATATAGTACTGGAATTCTTAAGATAACTGATGATGTATTTCAACAGTTTCAACGAATCTCAATCGCTTTTTCTAATGGTTATTTCATCAAAACCTCAATCGCTTGTTTACTTTACCCAGAATGTTCAGAATGCCCTGAATAAAAATTATCTTTCTATTTCAAGCAGTCAATGAATTTCTCACTCCCTCGAAGGCTGCTTAATATTCTAAGCATTGTTTTTCTAAAAAGCCGTTTAGACACTCCTTTCGTTGTAATGTTGTGCGAATTTGAAGCCTCAGGAGATTGGAGGATAAAATAAAGCCAAGCCCTGAACATAGTTTACTCTCTTCTCAAACCTTTCTACGATAAACGGGCTTTTCGTCCGAAATTGCTGATGATATTTCTGCTGTAGGTTTCGTTTTTAAATTTTACGATTAATTTGAATAGTGATCTTATTACACTCGGACTGCTACTCAAAATTTTATTGACATTTATAACAATTTTCAAGGTTTTATGATGAACTACATTCAGTGGTTCCTCCGAATAAAATGTTAGAAACTTTGTGCTTTAGGCAATGTTGGTATTCAATTAAAATTCAATTTTCCTCAATTTTGGAATGTATCAATTACAATTTTTGTACAACGTATTTTCACTAAATGTAAATTTGGCTGATGAAATTTATAATGAATAATTTATGACCGTTTTGCGGTTCAGAAGCAAGCAGGGGAATCTGGGCAATTTTCAAGGTGATAACTTAAAGATAATTTTTTTGTTGTTCATCCGTGCAGGCAATATTTTATATTTTTATTGAGATGAATATACTTGTATGATAATGAAATGGTGTAAACCCTTGAGTAGTAACGTGGAAGACAATCGCCTTCCACGGTTTTGCCAAAATATTTGACAATCGTGGTGGCACTTAGGCCTTTAGTACTTTACCATAATGATTGTCATTCCCTCTTTGAAGCGTTTAGTCTATAACATTGAACGCAATTTGTTCTGAGGTACATTAAAAGTAGGCTTTGAATGATGCTATTAACGTGATCAACTACTTGAAAATATAAAAGTTCACTTCTGTCTTAATCTATTATTGCCATGAGGATTGAATGAAGTTAAATGCATTGTACACTTAAACAGTGGCTTGCCCAAGTGATTCTAGAGATTCCAAGAAAAAGTTTTGGTATAATATGACCGATAAACTGAAATAATCTAACGACTCGGATGGCAACCTTGCATAATAAATGATATTGTATCCAAAGAACACAGCATTGTTGGAAAATCAGATTTCAAGGAAAATAATTAAGAAAACATCAATTTAATCTGAGCAAAATGGAGGTGAGAACACGAAGGGCAATTTCTTCGCAAATGGTGAGATGACAAAATGAGTGGAAAAACCACGTGTGCGTGACAAAATATGAGCAGGTGATAATTAGTCACACATATCCGGGCTAAAATATTTCATTAGAATTGCAAAAAGTCATACTGGTTCTTTTTAGTGTATTGTTGGATGAGGTGGTAAAAAAAATTGCGCTCTGACCCAATAGATGTGGGCATCTCAAAAACAAACAGTAAATTCCTCGTAAAATAGTGGATCAGAAATAAACGCAATTAAATTCGAGATGTTATAAGTTAGCTTCCCATCATTGGGACTCATCATGGTAGCAGGATAAATATAGCTACAAGGTGGAGCATGACGAAGGGGTATAGCGAATACTCTTCCTAATCTAGCAGTGGAAAAGAATACTACCCGGCAATCAGGGAAATATATATTTTAATTTTTTTGCACTACTTTCGTTTCGGCCCGGTATGCATCAGAAAAGTACGTACGATGCTCAAACTGGCAACCAACAGGGAATTAGTGAACCTAAGCGCTGAAAGCGTTAAAAAAACTGCTATGGACGTACAGATAGTCTCACAACGTTTAGAGGGATTAAGTTGGGAGCCCCTAGAGCGGGGTTGGCGAACCTAAGGACACGCGGAGCTGGGAGGCGCTATCTCACTCGATTGGTTGGCACGTGAGTCGAGTGATATACTCTTATTTCATAAACTTTGGCACTCAATCGCCAAAAGGTTCGCCATCCTTGCCCTAGAGACTCGGAGGCTACACGCTAGGCTTAGGTTGCTTGAGAAATTCAGAACTGATATTTTTCAGATCGACACACAGAGTATTATCATGACTCCTCACTACATATCTAGGCCTGACAGATGCGACAAAATAAGAGAGATACAGTGCCGAACAGATAGGTACAAAAACTCGTTCTTTCCGCGCACAATAAGCGACCACAATTAAAATTATGCTCCACTAAATACACTCCTATAGTACATGTCACCATTTCATCTCCCAAAAACTTATATCTTTACACGGCTGGTAATCTAGCACCCCCTGCCACATGTCCATGTGGCAGCTCGCAGGGTATTATGTAGATGTAGGTGTAGAAATGTTCCATTAAATCTATTTTATAAGTGAAAATCTTATTGTTGATGAGCAGGTTTTTAATCACTCAGTGGGAAATTTTGGATGAGTTAATATTTACGAAGTAACCAGGCCAGGTAAAGAGACAACGTTTTTGGCGTTTAGGATTCTAAAACTGCTTATTTTGCACTGCCTGTGAATTCAGAAACTTAATTTTGAAAGTTGCGAAAAGGGCCATTTTTCTAAAAAGTTATTCCGACCAAGATATTGTTTTGAGACGCAATGAGCCCATTCATTGACGTGACTGCGTGACTATTTACCGCACGAAAGAGAGAGAGAGATCTTTTAGACATATTTATGTGAGAATTTTACCCTTACAGGCCTGCTAGGTACCACTTCCCTATATTTTGACATTTCACTTCAATCTCTTAGTGATAGTAAGTTTTCATTGTATATTCTGCAGCAAATGCAGATATAAGGGTTCTCATTTGTTGAATTCCAGTCTGTAGAGCAGAAAAAATAGTTCCTATCATTTTTTTAGAGTTGGTCCTTATGCATCGATGTCAACTTCAGATCAAATTTTAGTACCAATGTGACCTATTCCATCTGTCACGTGATGCTGATGCGTCATTCTTCATTCTGACTCCCATCATGTGCGATTTTGTAGTGTAGTGTCACTTTCGCTGAAGTGGAGTCGTTTATTTGGCTGCCATTCACCCCTAAGGCACTTCCCTTACCGACCCCCATTTAGAATGCATCACCCAACTCCCTCGGGGAGTATTTTCATTTCTTTTTCTCTACGGAACTATCCTATCCCTACACTGTGACTACTGCCGTATCCCCTCTTTCAGTTTGGGGACATAGCCTGTGGTGAACTGGAGCGTACTTCATTCCACAGTGAGTAACTTCACATTCAGAAGCTTACTTAATTAATAATAATAATAATAGTTTTTATTTGCCCAAAGATCAAGGTACATCTGTCTAATTATATAAGGCACGTCAATCATAAACATAAGTTACTTTAACAATACATGTTAAATCAGTCAAAACAAATGTCACAAATAATTAACATCCAATACACAAAAATAAATTCATTGTAAACATTTCATCAAGTCCTTCCTTACTCACATAATTATTCCTCCAAAGAATAATAGGACCCTTGTAGCAGTAACCTTTTTAATTGTATTTTAAAGGTATTATAATTTTAAATATTTTTTATTCCAGCAGGAAGTTTGTTGTACAATCGTATCCCCATTTCTCTGGGGCCAGATTTGTTGATGTTTGTTCTTATATTTGTGTAGTGTATATCATGTTTACACCTCGTGTGATGGGAATGATGGTCAACGATTTCAATATAGTATAATTCACCCAAGTTTGAGTAAAAACCTCCTTATGTAACGTAATACGGAAGGTGACGTAGCCTTATAGTTATCTTGTTGATAATGGAGAGCTTGTGGTGATGGATGTTACGTCAGATACGCGGTTAATTTACACGAGCGTTATCAGTGGTAAAACATATCTACATCTACATCTACATACTACCCCGCAAGCCACCTCAAAAGGCGTGTGGCGGGGGGTGTTAGGACACCAGCCATAAAAAAATAAATAAATAAATAAATAAAAATAAATAAAATAAAATAAATAAATAAACAAAAATTAAAATTAAAATAGAAAAATAATAATAGTAATAAAAATTTCCGCCTAGAATTTATTAAAGTCCTTAATTGTTCGGGGGAAAAACGAATTCCCATACCTATCCCTTTGGCAAAATATCTCTCTTAATTTATCGATTCTGTCTGACCTGGAAATATAATGTGGTTCTAATATGATGTTCTCCGTGTCGCTCTGAAAGATATCCATTCTCAATTGCTCAAGCAATCTTAGCCTAGCACGTAGCCTCCGAGTCTCTAGCGGCTCCCACCCTAAATCGTTCAAAATCCGTGTAACGCTTTCTGTTCGGCCGTAGCAGTTTTTGACGAACCCATATGAACATGGGTATTGTGTCATATAAATTATGTAACCGGAGGTTAATGCGCCTTACCTCTGTAATAAACAAAAATGCTCGTTGGTACAAACTTCCACAAAGGGGACATAATTCGGCTTGACGAAGACTCGAATCCGGATCTCACGATTTCCGGCCGACAGCATTAGTCAGTTTAGCTATCGGTGTCTTATTCCTCTGTGAATTATTATGTGTGGATTTCGCATTTACGAGCACTTGCAGGTGACTACGCACAAGTAATAGCTTGGCCAGTTCCGATATTCTCTAAATTTGTCAATAAAGATGCTTCCAGGATGACTTTGGATTTGCTCTGTAGTGCCAACGTGTGTTCACCGTACATTCGTGATGAAACAAATGAGTTCACCTTATTCTATACGCAGTAGGGAAATCAATTATTTAAATTGTGACAATGCAATGTTGTAACTCTATTTTATACCGTTTGTATCGTTAACCCTGCCTAAGTTTGGGTCTCCACAGTCCATTATGATATTCTTGAGCTGGAAGCTTAAAATTATAATCTGATTCGGAAATCAAAACATTCAAGTAATGGTCCACTAATATTTTTATTATTTACGACCCGGGTTTCATCACGTAATGACATCTTCAGGTACAAATATTATTTCACAAGGGTATATATACAAAATCAGGTGCAGAGGAAGGAGGGGAAGGGAAGGGGGTGGAGAAGGAAAAACTGTTGGAGTATGGTGTACTGGATAAGGGGCAGGTAGGAAGGGGCCGGGGAGGAGGGGGGAAGCGTTGGGCTGATTGGAGAAAATACCGGGCAGCGGGAAGGGGGGGAGAAGTGGGAGGGGAAAAATAGGAAGAACAAACATATATTTTTCTAAGAAATTTAAAAAATATTAAAATTTCTCCAAGCAGCCCAACGCTTCCCTCCCCCCCTCCTCGACTCCTTCCTACCTACCCCTTATCCATTACACCATACTATAACGGTTTTTTCTTCTCCCCCCCCTTCTCTTCCCCTCCTTCCTCTGCACCTGATTTTGTATAAATACCCATATGGAATAATATTTGTACCTGAAGATGTCATTACGAGACGAAACCCGGGTCGTAAATAACAAAAATATTAGTGGACCATTACTTGAATGTTTTGATTTCCGATATGGAGAGGTTCCACAAAGTGAAGCCTGTATTTATTAATTATATAATCTGATTCATAAAAACTGTGAGGGTACTGATGGAATCGCCGTTGCGTCCAAATCTGGGATGAGTTCGTTAAGTCGCAACAACTTTGAACTTAGAACTCTGATATTAGTCATGATAATATACTTACGTTACTTAGGATATAATCCCGATGTCAAAATTCAAAGTTACACGGTAAAATATCGAAAAAATATAATAAAATCTCACTATGACGTTTATCATTCGCTTTTTTCCTCATATTTCACTGTAAAGTGTAAATTTAAAATATGTAAGGACTTGAATTACATCTTTCTTTTCGCTCCATGTCCTTTCCATCCGATCCTTATCCTATCAAATCCTTATAACTATTGTCTTCTTCGTTCATGGCCAGTGACCTAGCACTCCCTGTCTCAATCTCCTATTGGAACGGGCATGGCAACTAGTATATGTAAGTTTATACAATTAATGTCTTGATTTAATGGAAAAGCTCTTGACTAATATTTTTATTTCGTTAAGAAGCAAAATTCCTCGAGGAAAATTTGGAACAAACTATATTTATAGCAAAATGGGACGTTAAGCTTCAATATCTCGACAATTGTGGTGCCGGGGATGAATTTGAAGCAACTTAGTTATTAGTGCTTTGATGTTGATGAATAAAAGCACTTATTTCAGACATGTGGAAAAAGAAAAATCTCTTAGTGAATTCCGCACATAAAACTTTGATTACCGACCTACGTTTCGATTGCTTGCAATCAGTTTCAAAGGTTTAGATTGCCTTGCAATCGAAACTTAGGTCGGAAATAAAAGTTTTAAGTGCGGAATTCACTAAGAGATTTAAGAGATTTTTCATTTTCGTCATGTCTGCGGTAACATTCCACAAAGTTACGCCTTCAACCATTAAGTTTACTAGCACTTATCTTCCCATATTTCTCTGGTGTTTTTTCCCAGGTGATATGATGGTCAAAATTTTACCTCTGCCCTGAAGACAATGCTCGAGTCGAGTATCAAAATGTCGTCCATCGTGGACCCTCTCACCTGGATGGATGCCTGAGAGAATTTTAATACGCCGCAGCTGAATTCAATACGCCGGGAAAGAATCAGATCCCGATAGCCATTATATTTTCCTTGTAAAATATGTTCTACGCTCTAAAGATATTAACCTCACTTAACTAGCTATTAGCTTTGGTCTTTGCTGATTTGTCGTTAAAATATTGCTAATTTAATTTAAAACTAAAATATTTCCTACTGAAATTTTTACACTTAGCATTTCAGTGTTATCGAATGTGCCTTTGCATATTTCTAATCTTGACCGTGAATCACCTTTCCTTTAACGTTAATAAAGGAAGCTACTCTTACAAAGAAATTGTAAAGGTAGCGGGGTTCTTCCTCAATTCCAAAATTATCAAACTCATTTATAACTTATCAATTTTATTAATTTATAAAATATCCTTGGTGTATATTTTTCATAATGATACAGCCAAGGATAAACATTTAGAAATGATTTTTATGTTTTTATTTAAAAACACCCTCTTTTCATTAACTTTCCTAGATCAAGATGCACAGAATTTGTAGAATATGTGTATATCCTAATGCAGTTCGTGTTTTTAACAAAACTCATCCGTACATGGATGTGCGGATGTGAATTGTGAACAAGAACAGGAAATGGTAGCTCAGAAATTCTGCATCTTTAAGCTACCTTTTATTTTACTTCTCTTAATCAACATCTCGGTCCAACTTCCTTCCCTCCTCCCATTCCGCCCTCCTCTCATTCCTCCCATGCTACATCCCTCACCCTCTCTCCCCTACCTTTCATGTAATCTCCTCGGCTGCTTGTCCAATCGCTTCCCCCCCCCCTGATCGCCGTGCAATGGCATTTGAAAATACTCATTTTCAGTCCATACAAGAGAGGGGGTGGGAGGCACTCAGCAAATGGTTTCCGGGGCCACAGATCTTTAATTGTCTCCCTGCCCTCTCTGGGGCTCACTCCCCCACCATCTTCACCCTTCCATCTCCCGAACTTATCACCCTCTTGGAGAAAAGTCACCCCTCTTGGTTTCCGCAATGGTTCACTTATGGTAGTCCGAGCGAGATAGTTACCTAGTCATAATAGAGACCATATTCGAATTATGGGTATTAATTTCACCAGCTGTAGGACATGAATTAAATATTTTATTATTTGTGGTGCAGTAATATAGTTTTATATGACAGAAAAGGTAACTAATAAATGAAAATATCAAAATAAGTATTTAACTTGACTCATTTTTTCCGCGCGGAGCGTTTGAAACTCCTCCAAAACGGAAGGTTTTTTGTGATACCCAAGAACCTATTGCGGTGACTATATATATAATTTTCAAAAATATTTAAGAAAACATACAAACTACACGCTATTAGTTTTTCTACGACATCTAAGTGTAGGAAATGGCTCATTTTGTAAATAATGTCTCTCTGGAGTGCATACACGTACCATTTCCCATGTGAAAGGGCTGGTATATTTTGGAAAATAACTCCAAAAGTAATGTGGTAAGGGGTTAAATTTTTGAAGTCATTTGAAAGGTGAGATATTTTTCTTTAAAATGAGACCAAATTCATTGATTTCTTGTTAAAGTGATATTTCGCAAAATCTACTTTTTCAGTCACATCACTTTATTCCCGATAACCCTTTCCTTGAGGGATCTTTTCCATATTCGACGGTTTTTTTTTGGTAACGTGGAGAAATCTCACTTAGTATTAAATCTACTCTTCACAAATATGCTAAAGTTGTTCATTAAAACTCATTTTGTTACGCCTTGTCTTCTTCTTCAGTCATCGGGTTGTTACTAATCAGTTGTCCTTGGGTTCTTTCCTTCACACTGAGTTACCAGACTATGAAATGATGTGGAAAGATGCTCCCATTTAACATTTTATGGTGCATCACAACACAAAGTATGTCAGAGGTAAGAAAAATTTTCCGCTGGTGAGATCAATGAATCATAACATAGCAGTAACAAATGTTCCTATCATAGGTATGAACTAAACGGAAAACGATAAGGGGTATTCTATACGCCTATAATAGTAATAATAATAATAATTTATTTAACACATACAGGTAACCCCAATTACATGTGTTATAATAAAAATAGAATAAAATAAATAAATACTTACATGAACCAATCAGTAAAAAAAACAACTGTTTAGGTTCTATTAAAAATACGGACATTTTATTTTTTAGGGACACTAAAGGGTCAGAAATAAAATCAGCATCTTTATAATTATTCAAATATTCATTACCCGTCGCATCATTCTAGTCAGCGGTTCATATTTACAGACATCCACTCAATTAAAGTGGCATCTGAAGAGTGGGGTGTGCTTAGTCCTCCTTGGAGGCGCATTCAGGTTGATTAAGCCAAGTAGATGGCTTGAATCCACATCACCCATATAGGGTCATCATCACCAGCAGGTATCAATCCGCACGCATAGATTTGCTGCAACTCTCCACTTTATTTGCTTTTCAGTTTTCCTTCATTTATTCTTTAATCCCATATTTCTTCTTCATCTTGATATGCTTCTTAATTTGCTTACTGTATTCATGTTCCTGCAGGGTGGATTTTTGTCCCACCTAGGGCATGACCGTGCGCGTCCAACATTCATTACATATTCATGCCATCAAATGTAAATGGCCTTGCCTGTTTTGGTGATCAATGGTATAAAACCAATATTCTTTCCTTAGTCTTTCTCATTTACTCTCCCAATAAAGTTTTACTTCCATCGTAGATTTTATATGGTATTCATGGCTCCGATTGGCTCCAATTGTTTTTTTTATTTTTCCTTCACAGTGTTTCAACAGGTAAATTCTCTCCCAAACGTTCCCTGATCCGGGTTGCCATATATATATATAAAGTACTGTGAGTCTTTTTTATTGGCTCTTTTTTTATATTTTTTTGTATTAACATTTTTTCATTTGCCCACATTTATATCAAAAACATTTTTCAGAGCTAATTTAGCATCCTGATGTCGAATATATCATTATATTTTTAAAATCTATTTTTGACCATAATATTTTCTCAATTTGATGTCAATTTATCATTATTACTCCTTAAAAAGCTGAAATCCAAAGTCATTTTTATAAATAATTAAATTATATGCAGTACTTTGATAATGTTCAAATTTTGAAACAATATTGAGGGATAACGAGACCTTTGCATGCGATTTTTTTCCACTCAGTCTCCAAAACCGTCGAACTGTCACTGAGTGTAGGAATACAATGGAATCCGAAGATTCTCGCGAAATGGAATGGAAACTTTTCGTAATGCAGAAAATAGACTAGAAAATGCAAATTTCAATGTTTATACAACACCATTAGGGTGATGATACATCTGATGATGATGTATAAACATTGAAACCCGGGTCGAAGTAAATTTTATCTTTGTGGAAAAGTGCTCATTTTACTTTTGCAGAATACAGTGGCCTTCGCGATAGATTACCGGGGTTCACAAGATTAAAAGCCTTTAGAGTAAATTTGAAAATGATTCAACTTTTATTTAGATCAACTTGAACTTGTTGTTGGTCAAAATGGTCCTAAATTTAATATTTTCTCAACAATTGTTTTGTAAAACCCTGCCACATCCCGTCGAGTCCCGATTTACCAAAGTTCCGTACTATCCCAGTAAACACAAAATGCTGCAGATACGCATCTGATGCGCTGCGCGGCAGCGCTGCACCTGTCGCGAAGGCGCTGCTGCAGCGCGTCTAGCACTCCTAAACTTTCCTTTTTTGATTGTCAGATGCGCTGCAAGCGGGTGTCAGCAGCGTTGCACAAGCGCGTCAGGGGCGCTGCACAAACGTGTCACGATCGCTTCGAATGCATGTCAGAATCGCTGCAAATGCATGTCTGATTCGCTACTAGTGAATGTCAAAAGCGCTACAAAAGTATGTCAGAGGCATTCACAATGAATTGAGAACACAGGGTTGCAATAAATCACTTTATTGATCAGTAATAACAAACAAATTTTCATTAATGAGTATTAAAATATACATATGATATCTGGAATTGCCTTTTAGTCAAATAACAAGCATATAGCTACAAAAACGTAAACATAGACGTAATTTGATTACATTATTTGTTAGCTGCTTACGTTTCTCCTTAATTTTTTCTAATGTATACAGTTGTGGCAATAGCAGAGGACTGAGGCATCAGTACAAAACGTTAACGATCGCAGAAAGGTGCATGTTGTGAAAAACTTTCACGCCGTCGCATCGTGGAAATGTTTGTCTGAAACATACTGCGTTGGATCTCCGTGAAAACTGCCAAAAATCACAATTACCCTCTAAAATTAATTGGAAACTCACGGAGGGAAAAATCTTGTAAATAGTCATATTGTACTTCATCACTGAAATAAAATACCATTATGGAATCATAGTCACCTACCTTTCAGTTCTCTTCCTTTTCCTAAACTACGTTTTCCACTTCTTGCCTTACTCGCAGGCTTCAGGTTAGCCAGGAATTCACCACGCTGCCTTCACTTTTTGAACTTCGCCAAACGATCTACTCAGCCACGCTCACGTGTACAAAACTAACAAGCAATAGTGGCCGATTCATGGATTCGTCAACCCCTAACGATTTTTTTGTCACCATGTAACGCCACTAGCATGACGCGTTACCTGCAGCGCTGTGGCAGCGCGTCCGCTACTTGCGGCTACTGCGCTACAACACGTGCTGCGAATGCGCATTAAATACGTTTATCGACAATTCGCTCTATGAGAGCGCTGCTGAGCCGCTGCTGACGCGCTTCAGTTGACATGTGCTGCACTTGCAGCGCTGACATCCTTGTGAAGCGCTGCTGCAGCTATGTGTGTTTACTGGGATCCTAGGATCAAATCCATATGTTGTGGCTGTGGTAAGCCAATTCAGAATACGGAAACAAACAGTAGGCAAATAATAAGAACGATCGATTTATATGCAAATGGTGATCAATGCAAATGCTTTACCTGACTACCTTAAATAATAAGAGGTACAGTAGGAAAGCACGGAAATGTCAAGTTATCGTCGCAATGAATTCCTACATACATGCCTTTCCTATAATGCGAGGTGACATTACACCACATTTTTCAAATAATCAAGGCTTCACTATATTTTGAATGTAAAAGGATGATTACAACGGTGCATATACCTTTTTGAAAGTTCTTGGGGCTTGTACACGTAAAATAGAATGAGATAATTCACGGTGTGTTTGGCAGTAAACCCAAATGGTCTATAAGTATAATCCTTGTTCACCCCTTCAACTTCCAGCTACCATTTATTATTATAGTTTCCATTAGACCAAAAAGGGCATCAGCACCAGTAACAGCAACTTGCAACCAAACTGTAACCCATACTAAATAATGGCGCAATAAAACATTCAAACTTGCGACCAGTAGGGTACTAACTTGCGGAGGCCTTTTGGTGTGGCTGATATGAAGTTGTCGCGACGCCATCATGCATAGGTAACAGCCGACGTGATTTATCATGAATGTTTTACGGTGTCATGTTTTTCTGTGGCATTCGATGATAAGATTCAATTTTATTATAGTTAAACATTTATAAACTATCCACGCCAGCTTATGAAAACCTAGATGGAAATTTGTCAGCACGCTTTTTTTATTAATCGGGTAAATTTTGTTTTTCCACAATGAATTTAATGTCTTACGACCATGGTTTAGACGATTAACGTCATCATCAGGTGAAGATACATTTGGTGCAACAACTTATATACTAGAGAGAGTGGGGAGGGGACTGTAGAAATGTGGGAGAGGAAGGTGGAGGTTGAACGGGAGGGAGGAGTGGGTGAGTCGGGTTGGGTGGGGGCTTCCCAAGGCGGTGAGCCGAAGCTGAACAAAGTTTACCTTATTCTTTTAAAATGTTTAGCAAATCCCACAAAGTATCGCTGGAAACCACCAACTTTGTCAAGACGCGTTTAAACCCCATTTCTATCTATGTACTGCACATCAAAAGATCAAACAGTGTCATCACGGCGGTAAATATACGCCTGATTACTTCCAAAAGCACTAAATTATACAGGATGCAGCAGCATAATTTGCTGATTTGATTATGGCGCCAGGAAGCGAGATTCAAATACGACTCAATGACGAAACAAGTTTGTCCAACATATTTACCTTAACACGCACACACTTAAATGCTTGAGATGCATGTGGTAGAATATGGAGGAAACATAATTACAACGGTACTTATAACATGATTGGAATTCACTCCCTGTTCAAATAAGACACGCCAAAACTCTTAATCAATTTAAAAACAATGTATATAAGCAACTGCAAAAGGGTGATCTTACGCGTAATATCTATTGAGAGAAACTTACTTCTCAATATTTTACTTTCCTTAAATATTTATGTATCATTGAACCTCCTATTCTTTGTAATGAGTAATATTCTGTATATATTTTTCTTGTGTACTAATGAACTGTAACGATTTCATGTGTGAAATTCAGTGCTTAAGCTTATTTAGTTACATCTGTCAACCGTCCGCACACAATGTTCTTGATTATAAATGCTTTTTTTCTTTCTTTTAAAATGTAATTGTTTTGTCATTATTTTTCTCAACTATTGTGTTAATGTATAAGCGTAATTTGTAATTGCCTCATGGGCAGTGGCTCACGAAAATATAAGAAATAATAATATTAATTTGTTTTATTGACACTTCAAATCAGCAAATGTAGCTGCCGCATCCTGTATTTAAAATGACAAAATTTTATAAAATATACTGATTTGGCTAAGAAAAGAGTGAGAAATAAGCAATCTATTCGCGATCATATGATGTAAACACAGGCCACCATCTTAAACTACCGTCACGGATTCGCATTTCCAGTCATTATAGAACGTGTTTAATTACTGGCTGTATGTCAACTGCACCATTATCTTATCTATCGTAAAAAGAGCGATGTTGCAGTCTTTAAAGCTCTGTCATCGGACCTTAACAACGTTCATTTGTGGTATCAGGAGTGGGGATAAGAATTAAATATCAATAAATGCACCACAGTTCACTTCATAAAATCTTCAAATAGAGTAAAGTATCTTGGTATTACCCTAACTTCTTATATATCGTGGTGATTACACACACAGAACATATGTGGCGCAGCATTTAAAAAAATAGGTTTTGTTAGGCGTAAAATAGGAAGGTCCTCGGATGAAAAAGTAAAAGAGAGATGCTACTTTGCTCTGGTTAGGCCACATCTTGAATACGCCGCGAGCATTTGGAAACCTGGTCAAATAGATTTTATCAAAAATATTTATTAAGTATAAAGGAAAGGACCGCGCTTCGTTAAAAACTGCTACGAGCGTACATATAGTGTCTCACAACTTTTAGAGGGAACGCTAGACTAAGGTTGCTTAATAAATTCAGAACTAATATTTTTCAGAGCGACATAGAAAATTTTATCGTGACTCCTCACTACATTTCTAGACCTGACAGATGCGATTAAATAAGAATGATATACACCGCCGAGCAGATAGGTACAAAAACTCGTTCTTTCCGCGAACAATAAGCGGCCACAATAAAAATTGAGCTCCACTAAATACACTCCTGTAATACATGTCACCATTTCATCTCCAAAAACTTAAATCTTTTGTATATGCATCCGTGCAAGTGACTTCGTACCACATCATTTGCTTATGCAATGATAAGAAATTTGTCTATTTCGTCGTTTTAATAACGACAATGTTGGGTTTATCCACCGTGACAGTGGCTTTGTAAGCATGACTTCGTCTCATGTGCTACAATGTAGACTTGAGGATTGAAAATCTAGTTCGCATAAACCCCCCTCGAAATTCGCTTTGAAGGGTGATGGCTTGGTGGTGTAACTGGCTAACACACCTGACCGACAATTGGGAGATCCGGGTTCGAATCCCGTTCAAGTCAAATGATTTTTACATGGCGAATTTCAACCCTGGTGTATATGCACCCGTGCGAGTGACTTCTTACCACATCATTTGCTTATGCAGTGATTGGAAATTACCTTTGTTGACCTAACACCCCCTGCCAAACGTCCATGCAGCGGTTCGCAGGGTATTATGTAGATGTGAATTTAGATCAACTATAAAGTGCGGTACTGTGAATGAGGCATGACGAAAGTCCAGCCTTCTTGTGCTTAGATAATAGCGCTTGCGCAGTCGATCGCCTTTTACAACCCATCCCTTCTCCTCTTCATTTGTCGTTGATCTTTTCTCCTCACCCCTTCCCCAGTCTCATTGCGTTATCATACTCCTTCCTCTACTTCCCCCTCCCTACCATCTCTCCCCTCATCTTTACCCTCCCCTCTCAACCCCATGCTTCCCACAGGAACCACGTCACTGCCTCCCCCTCCCCAGTCCCGCCATCTGCGGAAGAAACCGCGAAGCGCTTTACGTCTCCCTACCCTCCGCAGGCCTTAAGAGACACCTTTCGGGGTTCCCACACTTTTTCCTCCCCCCCTCCTATTTCCAGACTCCGCCCTTCTTTTGCCCTCAAAAACACACCATCCCTTACCCTCCTTGCCCCGAGATACCCTTCTCGCTCTAAGCTGGACCGCCCGCGAACACCAACCTCAGCCTCCTCCAAAGATTTCTCTCCTCGTCCAAGGGTGAGATTTTCCCGCCTCTTATCTTCACAGCTTTCCTCCGTTCTAACCCCCACCTCCCAATCCCCTGCACCCGCGCCTCGCTTTCTCACCCGCTCCCACCCACCCTCGCCACCTTCACCCGAGAAACTCCCGCTTCCTTCTTCATCTCAGCTGAGCGGAGTAACTACTTTATCTTCTCTTCAGCAAAGACTCACGACGAACCCTTTCTTTTTTTGCCGCTCCCCAGCGTAGGTATTCCTTCTCCACTCCTCGCGCCTCCTCCTCGTGTTCTCTCGAGCCGAAATCTTTCGCAGGCTTTCTTTCCTTTTAAATTCTTTTCCGCCGATGGTGTCTTCCCCCTGAGTGAACCCTCTTTTCCGACCTTGCAGTTGCACTCGTTGACAGGGGGATGGATAACGCGGTATTTAACACACTTTGCTGGTTTCCGTTATTATAAATCCTTCCCTCTGCTAGTTTATGTTTTCGAAGCCTAGCGATTTTACTTCTCTCGCTAAGTGCTATGTATTATTTCTTGAACGCTATGCATTTTTTGTTGTATTCATCGGAATATGCAATACTTCTCTCATTAAGATAGTCCGAGCGAGATAGTTCCCTAGGCATAATGGGGACCATATTCGAATTTTACGTTTTTATTTCACCAGCTGTGAGACACATGAAGCAAATATTGCATTATTTATGGTGCGATAATATAGTTTTATATGACAGAAATGGTAAGTAATGAAATGAAAATATCTAAATAAGTGTTTAACTTGACTCAATTTTTTCTCACGGTGTGTTTGAAAATCCTTCAAAACGGGAGGCTTTTTTTGTGATACCCAAGAACCTACTGCGGAGACAGTATGATTAATTTTCAAACATAGTTGAGAAAACATATAAATTACGCGCTGTTAGTTTTTTTACGATAACTAGGTGTTAGAAATCCCTCATTTTGTGAATAATGTCTCTGTGGAGTGCATACACGTAGCATTTCCCATGTAAAAGGGCTGATATTTTGTGGCAAATATCTTCGAAAGTAATGTGGTTCAGGGTTGAATGTTTAGTGTCATTAGAAGAGTGAGATATTTTTATTGGAAATTAAACCAAATCTTTTCTAGGTAAAATGATTTTTCGCTCAAACTACCTTAAACTCTCGTAAATTTCCATGTTTTTTGTATTGTTGATAATGAAGCATCTTTCCAATATATATTGTGGACTAAAAACAATTCCTTCACGTAATTATGTTATCATCCTTGGCAATGAATTTTATCACACATTTAACAATCAGTTGCTTGTCTTTGGCTGTCCCAAAATTCTGCTGGGACTAATTTTTAGAAGTAATAAACACCTGTTTTATAATGCCTGTTAACCCTTACTCAGTTTAATATTGGATTAAAATAGGTTCTCTTATCAGAAATGCTCAGGTAAGCAGGCGCTCGGTGTACTGATCGTCACAAAAACCATATCTACTTCCAGTTAATTTCTCATATGTGAGTTAGTAAACTCATCGGTTATCAGAAATCAAAACATTAGCGTATAGCGGCACACATTTCGTTAAACTCTCTGTCTGGTAATCTGGAGTATCTTGATCATTTATTGGTAAAAAAACTAAACGAAGGAGCAGACGCTTCGGTAGAGTACGTTTAAGATAATTTTACAGTAGAATAAAACTGATTTTACTTGGAAATAAGTGATGTGAAAATTATTTTTTCACAACCGTGTGATAGAAACAAAGGCCACCATCATGGATATTTTTATCCCGTGAATCTTTTCCAAAAACAATATTTGATTTGTTTGCTGATCTGCTGCACTTCTATCACTGAGCTATTACCTTGGGCAAACTAGAGCTTACTTCCTATTTCCTTGACTTTTCACGGCATCCTGAATATTTTCCAGTCTGACCGATGTTACACTGTCTTGCATATCAATATTTTACGTTTAACGTGTTAATGTTACCATTCGGGTTGAAAAATGTTTTGCTCAACTTTAAGGAGAGGAATAGTTGGCTATATGAAGATGAGAGAGAGTAACATGGTGGCTTTTTGTAGTGCCATATATACACTTCATGAAAGGAAAAAATTTTGCCCATTTTAAATTTTGTGAAGGAAGGGATATTTTTTCCGAGTGTTTTTTCTTTTCTCTCCCTTTGAAGTACGTTTTCTGATTGTTTTTTCCTATCGCCTTTATAATGGCTTTACTCGTATTTTTTCATTCATTGTCGTAATTCTTCTCGCTTTGGGCTGGACTAATTAGTGAGAAGATTACTGGGTATCGTATAGCTTGCTAATGAGAGCAGTAGCTCACGTATTAAGATGGAATAGTTTGATGATTTGATGGAATGATTTGATGGATTTAATGGAATAGTTTGATGATGTGTAATGATTTACATATACGGTTAATTCATTTTCGACTCTTTTAAGTAGCTAAAATTTGCGGGACAATTATTTCTCTTTAGCTCAATTATATATTTGTAAAACTTATTTTTTCACGTCTTATAAAGTGCTTTTTAGCACCAAATTTATCTGTATACATAGAATTTTACTAATACGCCTAAGGAAATACATTTCTGTATACAAGAATGGGTTCCATTTTAATCGGTACATTAAATTTTATTATGCCTCTTCCACACATGTCTTCAAGTACTGTTCACTTGAAATGTGAGTGATAACTCTGGGGTGTAAAAAAATCAAGTGATGCTCGAATGTACAGTGAGCTTTTTTTTTAGAATTGGGTTGTGAGCGTTCCATGTCTGTGCGATTGAATGGGAACATTCCCTTTGCTCCAAAATCGGGGCACATATTTGGTGAAGCATTGCATGTGTAATATAGTAGCTGCGATCGTGCTTCAATGCCTATGGAAATTCAGCTGCGTCTATCAGCTATGATGTCTCTCAGCAAGTGAGAATGCATCGCACCCTTGGGGGCTTTTTGGAAACTTGAGGGTCCTTGCCGTATTGTCACTATTGGAAGGGGATGAATTCCTGTTATCTATTGGACAGAGGGGAGGAGGCAGTTAGATTGGACCAAGGCCCAATTGCCTACTACGTTGCGTGTACACCATCCAATTTCCGTTCCCCTGGTGGAATGGGAGTAGTCATTGCATCATTCTTCTTTGAAAAGAGGCTTTTCTTTAATTTATTTTGAGGAAAATATTGTTCGAAAATTATAATATATTATATATCTACTAGAGATCTACGGTTTGGTTCAATGGATATAAGTTGAAGGAAGTTAGGACATGGCGTTATGAATTTTTTCAATATATTTTATGGATCCAAATATTATTAGTTAAAAAGCCAAAAACTAGAAAAATATTTCCTATATTTAAAAAAAGAGAGCGTGCTATGCAAAAGCCATGAATAGCTTTTCTAGTAAGACCTATCACGACGTAAGCTGTCTGCAGTTACAGTTGCTCCGTGATTCTCTGCTTTAATAACTAAATAAGCCAATTCATTTAGAGAGTGGCTAACTTTTAAGAGATGCTCCAGAAGATTACGCGATGAGTGAGATAAGAGATCACATTTGAACAATGCCTTAAGGTGTGCATAAAATCCGTTCAATCAAGATGTGGGAGCCAGTTTATTTTCCTGGGAAAGCTGTGGTGCTCTGCGAGGTTCTGTCCGGTATAAAAGCTCTTTAAATTAGTCAGGTATCAAAACGTTTCGATAAGCTTGTACCCGCTAACTCCATTTAATGATGATGATGTGGATTAGAGGTGGGAACTTCGGTTCATTTTGTGGATTCGGTTCATGGGATTTGATTCGTGGCAATGATTCGGTTCTTTAAATAGTTCATAATGAACCGAATGAACCAAATCCACGAGTGAATCTCGAATCCATGTGAATCTCGAATCCATGTGAATCTTGAATCCATGTGAATCTTGAATCCATGTGAATCTTGAATCCATGTGAATCTAGAATCCATGTGAATCTGGAATCCATGTGAATCTTGAATCCATGTGAATCTCGAATCCATGTGAATCTCGAATCCGTGTGAATCTCGAATCCGTGTGAATCTCGAATCCATGTGAATCTCGAATCCATGTGAATCTAGAATCCATGTGAATCTTGAATCCGTGTGAATCTTTAATCCATGTGAATCTGTCGACTTACTGCATTTTAAATATTAGTGTGCGAAATAACAAAAAAAAGTGAAGTGTGATGCTCCAATTCGGAAACACAAGACCTTTGACAAGGTGTTACAAGGGTATTTACAGGGTTCTTATTGAACGATTTGGATTTGGCGGATTCGGAGAATTGCTAACAGAATCTTCTACCCAAATTGTTCATATTGAACGATTTGTGTGGAAATCGAAAATGTGGATTCGCTGGATTTGAATCTTCCACACAAATCATTCATATTGAACGATTTGGATTCGGTGGATTTAAATCTTCCATCAAATCGTTCATTTTGAACGATTCGAGTGGAAAACGTAGATTCAATTCATTCGGTTCATGCCACTGAATCGTTCATTCTGAACGATTCATTCATGAACGACACAGCTCTAATGTGGATCATCGGAGTTGTGGAGTTGAGTAGGGAAAAACAGATATTTTAAAGGAATGAGAAAACATGTAAAGATTTGATGGTCGAGGAAGTTAACCCGCCTCGTCAAAGCTCAGCCGCGCAAAGTATAAACATTGTCATTTGACAAGGTCACCTCATTTCTGAATGGAATCGTCTCTGAAAAGATCAGTCATTTTAAAAATTATTGTGTCAAAATAGGAGTAGCATTTAATGGCAGTAAATTTGAGCCTCACTCACAGGATTTCACATTGCTAAGCACTTGACTCATCCATGCTTAAATATTCCTTAGCAGCTGTTCTGTAGAACGTGAGGAATTCTACAGAAATTGACTCTTTTTCTTCATAACTAGTTACTTTTCTAAGGATCTGTACGGAACATGAGAGCCTGACTCTAGAGAACATATGTTCTGTAGAGTTATTTTCTGCAGCGCAAAATAACTTCTTACAAGCTGTTCTGTAGAACTTGAGCAACTCTACGGAAATATGTGAAGTTTCCTTGAGCTTGTAAGGAGTTCTACAGAGCGTCAAAGGGCTTCTGTAGAACGTCATAGGGAATTCTACAGAATGTCCAAAGGAATTCTGCAGAACATCCTAAAGTAATCAGCAGAACATCCTAAGGTATTCTGCAGAACGTCGTAGGGAATTCCGTAAAATGACGTTTCAATACTTTAAGGAATACCTACAGAACTTTTTAAGAAATTCTGTTAAAGTATTTATAAGGTAACTATACAGAAGTTTTTAGCAGGGATTCCAGCTTCATTTTTCTCTTTAGCTTGGATGAACTTGTACCATGCTTTTTTATTTTAATGACTGCAAAATCATAAGAAAACTAATTTTGTTATTACTAATATTTTCAGTTGAAATTATATCACCATCAGCTAAGCATTAGACCTTAATGGTGAAAGTTCTAAAACCATGTTTACTTCGCTTTTTGCTACGAAATGCAATCACTTAAGGTTGGTAGAGTGGATGTGTCTATTGAATTCCCTGAACCATGGCTAGTAACAGAGGATTTATTTGTTAAAACTTTTGTTTTTTTTATTTCCATTAAGGTAGTCCGAGCGAGATAGTTCCCTAGTATAATTGAGACCATAATCGAATTACACCTTTTAATTTCACCAGCTGTTGGACACATGAATTAAATATTGCATTATTAATGGTGCAATAATATAGTTTAATATAACAGAAAAAGTAAGTAATTAAACAGATTATCAGCATAAGTATTCAATTTGATTCACTTTTTCGCGCGGTGCGTTTGAAACTCCTTCCCAACGGAAGGTTTTTTGTGAACCCAAGAACCTACTGCGATAACAATATGGTTTATTTTCAAATATATTAAGAAAACATACAAACTACACGCTGTTAGTTGTTTTACGACATTTAAGTGTTAGAAATTCCTCATTTTGTAAATTATGTCTCTCTGAAGTGCATACACGTACCATTTCCCATGTAAAAGGACTGGTATTTTTTGGCAAATAACTCCGAAAGTAATGTGGTCAGGGGTTGAATTTTTGGTGTCAATGGAAGGGTGAGATATTTTTCTTTAAATGAGACCAAATTCATTGGTTTTTAGGTAAAATGATATTTCCCTTAAAATACCTTGACGAGAAGCGAAGAAAACGAGCGACGGATGGCGAAGTCATAGTGAAAATCCACCGAAAAAAAAATCTTTTCTTGGACCCATGAAGCGAATTCTTGAATTGAAATGGGATTTTGCTTCGTTGGAAGAGTCCCCATTTTTCTATGGCTATACCCTTTACATTTCGCCTCTCCTTCTTGGAGAGGCGAAACCCAAACCCCAACCTTTGCCATTCTTTTCCCTCCAATCCCGTCGAATCCCTCCTTCTCCTCCTCCTCCTAACATTTACGACCTCGCCCGGACGGCTCTGGTTCCACTTCGCCCCACCAGGTGGATTTTCTACTCGAGCCTCCCGCGGTGATCTCTCTTCCCCGACACCGAGAGAGCGGAGGGATCTGGCTTAATCTCTGTCAGGAACTGGATTCCCTAACTTCCATATCTATCTATGTCTTTCCCGGCGAACACCGTCCTTATTTTCTGCGTTCTCACGGTCTAATTAATGACTGAGGAGGCACATTATCCTTACATGGGAATGGATTAAAAGGAGAAAGGGATTTGTTATGGTGCTCTTCTTGCATGAAAGTATGATTAATTATTGCATGTCTACACTTTCCTTTAGATTTTTAGACAAACAATGGAAATCGAGGTACTGTCTATCCATGCTACTTAAAACTAAAATACGAGGTATTACTTCGTGGAATGTATTTGGATTGAAACATGACTAGCGTCTAAATTCATTGCGTCTTTAATTATTATTATCATCGTGATCAACATTTCAGGTGCACAAAAGCTATGCGTATCAAGTAACACTTGCGTTCTATTTTGCTACAACTCCGTGAACTCTTAGTCTTTTGATTAACGGTCCTCTGCCAATCTCTGTATGTGAGTGCCATTGATGCTTGTAGTTGTTCAAGACTTCGACCTAAATGCGTATTAATTTCTGGTGTAAGTTTACTGCGTGTGTTTGGTTCAGCTTATTTATTCTATTTGCATATAGTTACGCTAGAACGTCATTCTGTTTTATCTGATTTTATAAACATCAAGTCGTTTACTTGAGTCTTAATGAGCCACCCTAGGATTTTGTTTGTCCCAGTCTTAGTCATTCTCTGCTTGCATTATTACATATTTCAATTTCTCCTGACCTACATGTTACTTCATTTTGTAATAAAAGGAAATGTTTTTATTGATGGAATTTTACATGGATTAATCACTACAAATTATGATTTAAAAGATTGGAAAAAAAATTTTAGGATCCTGTAAATATGAGTTAAACACTCTTCGATGTTCTTTCACCTCCTCCATGTGTATTCTTTCATTTGTACTAGGCGTCACTTTTTAAGGGAACTACCGCTTATTTTGAAATCAGATAGACCACGTATCCGTATGATACCTCTTCTATGGGTGCTATATAGAAGCTGCAAGACATACCGATGGGCTAATTCTCAGTGATTTATGATTTAAGAGAGTGGACACGTTGAGTCTATTCATAAAGCCACGGAGCGCACTAATTTACAAAAGCCTTCTGGCATTTTTCTTCATCATTATTACTCTGATTAGTCCTCTCAGGAAATTTTATTGAACAACTGATGAGAAATTCTCCAAATGATTTTGTGGAATTTAGTAAGCATTTTGTAAAGTAATATTCTTTTGTTCCACGTAGTAATTTTATAATTATGATCGTAGTTAGGCGAAGAATTTACCAACTGATGGTAAGATGAAGTCTTGTTGCACCTAGGCTGTAAATTCTATAAACTCACGTGGAAGATAAACACTTTGTTTTCAATGTGAAAAGACTGTTTAACTTCTCTTTAGGTTTAATATGTTTCACATTTCTCAAGAGCTTTTTTAGACAAATACAGCTTTTAATGACATATAGCCTAGTAAGATGTTACATTTTAAGTTTTTCCCTTTCAATCATCATTCATCCTTTATTCATGACCATACTTCGATCATAATGAGCGATGCATGAAAGGCGGCGCCCGCTGCTGGTGCACTACTTGGGAGGGCGAAATAAAGTATAGCTGTTACCTTGGACACAGTGATATAAGGACGGTAGCGTTCGCGAAATTTTCCTGATGGAATCCGATAATTCCTAAATATCCATTACATGCTGTCAAGGCCCAATCTTCTGATTTAAAAGTGTTATTGTTTCAGAAGCATGTATGCACTAAACAGTGTATTAAAATCAAAAATCTTATCTCATCATACTTAGCTGAAGAGCTACAAAACTATAATTAGACCCGTACTTCTTTATGGAGCTGAAACCTGAATTTTAGGCAAAAACACAGAGAAAGAATTAATTACCTTTGAGAACAAAATTCTACGTAAAATTTTTGAACCGACTAAGGAAGGTGACACAAGGAAGATAGAACACAATCAGGAAATCAGAAGTCTTTTCAAGGAGCCAGATATCGTGGCGTAAGCTAAAAGCAGAAGTCTAAGATGGACCGGCCACATCATCAGAAGGGAAGAATCCAGCACCCTATACCAGATATGGGAAGAAAACCCGACTATGGAAGACGACCACGAGGCAGGCCTAAACTGCGGTGGAAAGACCAGGTGAAGAAAGACATGGCTAAGATAAGAACAACAGAAGAGCATGCGTAAAACAGGAGGCAATGGAGGCACTGCGTTGGTGAGGCAAAGATCCACCTTGGGTGCACATGGCCATGGGAGTAAGAGTTAGTATTGTTTCAGGTATCAAAAATACAGTTAAGAGCTGTTAGTTTTGATTAGCAATTAAAGAAAGGTTTTATTTCTCGGCAACGAATTGATGCAATGTTCATTCAATGTTGGATTATTTTTGATTTTGGTATATTCTCTCTATTTCATTGCAGAAATTTTCGGAGAAGCACGTCATTTTAAGCCGGAAGAGCCAGAAATATAACAAATGGATCGGACGTAATGCTCCTTGGAGTTGCCATAGAACTGTTATCTCCGCTTGAGATGTATCTAGCCTTATATGACCTAATGTCTGGTTCGGGCAAATATGTATTGTTCCAAACAACTTTCCCTATCTTAACTCATTCCCACTAAACCAAAGTAACTCTGTGCTGCCCTATCCAGAAATCGCAACGAACAAAGGAAGAGCAAGCCAGCGAAATACGATTGCCACACCTCTGTAGCGCTTTGAGGGGTTCAAAATGTTTTGAATGCCAATGATACCAATCCACATTGCCGATTGACAGAAATTAGAGTATTATATACTATCGTCTTTGCAATTTTATTGCCTAGTCATATTATCGTCTTCCATCATTTCCTTTTCCCACTTCTCTAGCCTTTTGGAGATTTATACAGGATCTAAATTTCCATAAGAGCTATTACAATCAAACAAATATGAGACCCAGAGTTGCAGTTACCATTTCCAGAATGCAGCATTGCATGGTACTGTGGTGCCAAGGTCATTCGATATGGGCTGTATTCATCCTTCTATACATATTTTCGCAACGTAAAAAACTCCGCCGTTTATATTATTATTTTGGTGTATTTTCTATAAGCATAGCATAAGATTTTTCGACGTTATTTTTATTTATTACTTCATTTGTATTCAAAATTACGACTTCCGCCGCGTATTCGCAGATTTCCATGGTTGTGCTATGAGAGTAACTGCTTGGTAAGCACAAAATCGGCGCATAGTCTGAGAACCTGCTTTGATCAGAAATCGAATATTCAAAAAGTTTAATTTATGTCGTATATGTTCTTAGAATAATAACAAATGATCAATTAATTATAAACCAAATGAAATTTTGTCCTTTGATGGACCAGGTCTGACTAGTACTGACGGATATCTGGGGATCAGTGGCACTGCTTAAAAATCGTTTTCTCACGCTCAAAAGGGATGCCAAATATAACACGACGTAGGTATTTTCCGCTATAAAATTACATGGTTCACTCATTTTAAATCCTATACTATATTTCTACTCAACCAGTCGTTTATTTCTGTCCTTTTTAATTCACAACGGCTAGATGTTCTTAAATGTTGCTACAACACGAATTTCACTAGCATCATTAGGCGTTTCAAAAAAGTCTTGCTTTATCTTGCAATGAGACAATAATTTTGTGCTTTTAGTGCCATTTTTGAAGATATTGGCACTTATATCCCGAGGCGCGGGTAGCGATGCTGCCGCTAGTTTCTCCTTCTCGTGCTCCATCTTAGAAGGCCATGCTGAGAAATAGCGGTGTGTTTACATTTTTTAAGAGGTTAAGTAAGTGGCTTAGAATGAAGAAGTAAATTCGTAACAAAATACCCTACATGAAATATTATTTGTCAGTCGGCATTATAAATTGCATAAATATTTGTGTTAAAGACTTGGTGTACTTGAAAATCGACACGCTCCTATTTGCGATTTTTGACCGCTGAAGTGTGTTCTCAGACCAGTGTGCAGCGGCCGTGCGGTGGAAATGTTTGTGAAAACTCTTATCTATGTCATTACAAATACGTCGAATCGAATGCCCCAGCTGAGGCACTCTGTACTTTTGCTTTATTTTATCTGGGGCAAATAAAGCATCGTGGCCTCCTCTGCCCAAGAGTGATTGAATTGATATTTTACATTTATAATTTACAATTATTTTTAAAGGGTAAAATTTAAGGAAAAATACAAAGGTTATATGCTCAGGCCAAGACCATCTCATGAGGTTGTTCTGTGGTGTGCGCGCCATGGCCGGTGAAACATTCAGTGGAAACCAGGAATGATGTGGATGGCACAGGGGTTGGAGGAGGAGGAAAGCGAGGCGGTACGCGGGAGATTGGGGAGAGAGGGTGTTGATGGCTCAGGGTTTGGATTGGCTGCCCTGGAAGGTCATCCATCCTGCCGGCCCTGACAGAGGGATTACCCGGCATCCCTCTTCACACCCTCGGCGTTCCTCCATGCAGGAATTTCTTCCCGTTCGTGCCCCTCCATTGTTCCCTGCTCTCCCGCAGCAGTTGAGACTCGGAATCACCTCACTCTGCCTACGCACACATCTTGGATGCATCCCCTCGAAGACATCCCGGGGTTTAGGCACAAAATTTCGCTCCCTTTCCAACTCTCACGCTCGTTTTTTTTTCTTGGCTCTGGGCTTCGATTTTGCGTCGGATTCTCTGCTCTTTCGTGTCGACTCATCCCTCCAATTCAATACTGAGATTAAAAGAAGCTAAGACGTTCAATATTGTCAAGATTGTCACAATCTAAGTGTCAGTTAGGATTTTAATTATTAATAGCGGACCCGACAGACGTTGTCCTGCCCAAATGTTGGCTTGTCTGCTATTAGCAGGTTCAGCAAACGTTTTTTGGACATTAGAATTTTTAATGAACTATATACTAAGTGACATTTAACATTGAGTTTGAAATTTCAATCTTTTCGTTTCGTCAAAACAACGCCAACAATGCAATTCTGTTAAACGGCATAAGATGACGCATTCTATTTGCTCGACCGGTCATTTTTGTCATGTTTTCCAGTCCCATCTAATGATAAAATTTCAGTATATAAATAATAGAACTTAACCAAAAGACACCCGTATCTCAAGTATTACAAATATATCTTGGTGCATAAACAAACCATCCGGTAATCAGCAACATGTCTGATGTAAGAAAAAAATAAATTCATTACCACAGTCTAACATAGATAGAGATGTAGCAATCCATCTTCTATGAACAGAATGCAAAGCCACCTTTGTCGTGGTCATTATGGTGATTGATTGGTCCGTTTTAAGTAGTCACCGGAGTGATTTTTGGCGATGATACGCTTGGAAGGTGACGCTCAGCCTTTCTTCGAAGACCTCCAAACAGTGTTACCTGTACCCGAGCGGGGACAATTGGCAAAAATTTGCAGGTGACTGTTGCTCTGAGCGTGAGATATCCTGGAGTGAGAGACTCCTGACGTCAAAACGCCACGATTGAGTGCTAGTTTCACCATCTGAAGGATTTTCTACGGAACTGTATCTTAATGAAGGGTAAGATGTATCCTCTAAACGAAAGGCAATCCTTTTATTTCCGGCAGCAAAATTTCGGTCCTTACTGACGGAGCCATGGATTCCACAGTTTACATGGTCCTTGGACGGAGCATATCTTTTTTACCAGCTTGCATGGAGGTGACAATTTTTTTCAGATCAGATGTAGGTAAAACCTAGTAATTCTGAGTCCTCTGGATTTTCATTATATAACTTCTAGGTGAAGGAGAGGGGTTAATAATACCACACCGAGTTTCTGTATGCAATAAGTCTACTACGACCTTAATTGAAAAAAAATTAGAACGGAATGGATAATAATAATTGTTTACTTGCCAATTTTGCGGAAGTGAAGCTGAATGCAGAAGCCACACAGAGAGAAGAGAAATTAGGACAAGTGCACTACTTCAGCTATCTCAGAAGTACCATCATGTGGGACAGATGAAGTGCAACGGACATCATGCGAAGAATAGTCCAAGTGAAGAAAGTGTCCTTGGTTAAAAGACACCTGCTATACTAAAAAAAGATAGAATTACAAACTAGGAAACAGTACGAGAAAACATTGGTGTGGAGCGTAACTTTCTATGGATTGGAAGCCAGGACCATTGGAAAAGCAGACCAGAAAATATTAGAAGCTTTCTACACTTGGTTCTAGAGAAGGATTATGAGGATAAAATGGATGTAAAAAAATAAGAGACGATTTAGTTTTCAGAAGAAAAGAAGAGAAAAGGAACCTATGGAACACGATACAGAAAATAAGAACCAGATGGATTGGACACACTCTGAGAGACATTGGGTTGATGAAGAACATTGAATTGAAGGTGAAATACACGGAAAACTCCCCAGAGGAAGACCAAAGAATAAGTTAATGGATCATATTAAGAGAAAAGTAAACAGGAAGGCTACCAGTAGGTATGGGAACTAGAATCTGATAGGAAAGGCTGGAGGGCTGCAGTCAACCAATCTTAGGGTTGAACGACCAATGATGAGCCATTAGTGTGAGTCCTCATAATTTCCCTCGCATAATTTTGAAAGAATTTCTAAATACCAATAAGTTCTGACATATTCAGTAATTTTTGCTCTTATTTTATTGAAAATGCATCTCTTTTTTAATTAAAATATAAAGATACCTATTGTAATTAATAGCCTACAAATACAGTCGCGTATTTTACATTCTTTTTGGATAAATATTTACTCTGATAGGATACACCAGAACTGTTCCTTACATTCTGCTCTGTCTTGTGCTATCTCCCTCAACTCTTCATAACTCCCATTTTTCTCATCTGCTTGAAAATGCTATACGTTCAATTTATACAAAACTAATTGCCTACAGACCGAGTACGACTTAAATTCCCAGCATTTCCTCGAGCTTGGGCTTGTTCTTGAGTGCAAAGTGGCCTACACTACATACCAATAGGGTTTTTAAGTTTCTGTCTGTATAGATGTCTGTTTTTGAGCATTTAGTAAATTGATATGTTTGCAGGTTTATAAATACATTTACAATAATTACATTTGCATGCAAAGGTTAACAATAAAAAATAGAATTCCAAAATAATGTCGGAAATTCCAGTTAGTGCAAACCTTGTAAAACTTTCCTGTTTCAGGCGCTTGTCCATGTTCATTGGTTATTACCTGACCTCTTCCCAAAATATATCGTAAGAAATAATATAATACAAAATAACGTTTGGAGCCATCTAGCTGTTTTTAATTAAATAATTTGTATTCATATTTACTTTTAATTCTGATCGGTCCGAATTTTCAAAGCTAGCGTTTAGCTTTCATTGCATATTCTGACGTTTGACAGCCTCACTGTCCCGGAGGATGTCATAGAATAGGTACAGAGATATGTGTATAACGTACATAATTAGATAACTATCACGCCATATCTTCCCTGAGTGAGCAAAGTGAAAGATTTTAGTTAATGCCTGCAGCCTTAGAGAATTGGCTCAGTTTAATCATACGCAATAGAAAAAATGATAAATTTTATTAATTACAAGGTGTTACAAAAACGGGACATATTTTTACAATGAATCATTTAGATAGCCCTCAAGATGTAACCTGTTGTGTGGCTGGAATCTGTTTTGCCATGCAGTATTTATATACTATCAAAGAGAATATTCACAGTGAAACATTTCAAATGTAATAATAATAATAATAATAATAAATTTATTGTATTATTCTAGGAGTGAACTCCTTTAGAACAAGGTGGTGTAACAGAAACGTTATGATTAAAAAGCAAGTTTAATTACTTCCTCATTAATTTCCTATACTTAAAAACCTCTTTCACCTCTCATACTTTCATGCACTGATTCATACACCCTTTTCATAATATTTCCTAATTTAGGTAAAAAATATGTTATTTATTTATTTCCGTTGTGTAATTTTTACAATCGATGGTTCTCGCCGAAGTAGAATTGTATTTAACCCTCGCGCTGCGAAATACACTAAGAATCGGGCCGATGGTCCTTTTCTCTCCTCCGTCCGCCCCTTCCTTAATGTCCCCTCCCGCACCCCCATTCTTGACGTTCCGCTGCGCTTCCCACTCCCCCCGCCCCTCCACGCCCACATCATCATCACCACCCTCCCCACTTCCACTCTCTCCCTCTCACTGCCGACCACCTGGACCCAGCATCGATTCTTCTCATGGGTCGGAATCTCCCCGACTCACATCTCACAACGACCCTTCAACGCGCGAACCCTCCGCCGAACTTAACAGAATCTCCACTATCCTTATCTCCCTTCTCTCTTTCCCCATACCGCTCACACATTCACTTCAAGTCTCTCTTGCTGTTCGTCAATAGTTCGGACGAGGAAAAGGGTAGACGGGGAGTATTGAGATGACAGACGCACCCACGCTTTGACCACAATTGGTCCGAATTGACCATCCATTGGTCCG
Source organism: Ceriagrion tenellum (assembly GCA_963169105.1). NCBI lineage: Eukaryota > Metazoa > Arthropoda > Insecta > Odonata > Coenagrionidae > Ceriagrion > Ceriagrion tenellum. The sequence continues at coordinate 98,913,643 of OY720644.1, forward strand.
GAGGTCCCTGATTCGATGACGTACTCCGGCAGACCTCACGACGTCTACCTGTAAAGGGAGTCGGGGGAGACCCAATACCAATTTTTTGGGCAACTTCTCAAAAGATGTGCGGTAAGTCTTCGCAAAAGCGAGACTGACGGGGACCTGTCTGACGTTGTAGGGGAACCCAACAGGTACGAGTACTGCGGGGAGTCGGAGACCCATTGTCGTACTTTTGACGTCAATCCGCCTCATGGTGTCGGCCTCGCAGGGGTTGTGGTTCGCTAACCTTCCCTTCCCATTATCCTTTTTCCCACTACTTCCCACTAGGGCATATGCGAAGGCTTGCAGACCAAGTGGGGGGTTTTTAGACCCTTCGGGGAGACCCGAATCACCTGTTCGTCAATATTATAGCGCTGGCTGGGGATTGGGTTGGTGTGGTGGCTAGAGTACTCGCCTACCACACGGGCTGCCAGGGTTCAAATCCCTGCAGATGCGGATGTTTTTCAGAGGGAACCCGATCCCTACTTGAGTGTCTTGTGGAGGGCACTATAAGTGCAGTAATCCGTCTGTCAGATGAGACGTAAAACCGTGGTCCCCATGGCGCCTTTCGTTAAGAGCAGGCTAATGCCGACGCCGGGTTTCTATCCACCCTTCCTCCCTTACATATTTCCAATGGCGACCCCGGTGGCGGCGGGGTAAAGTCCTCGCCTGCTAACCAGAGGGTCGCGGGTTCGAATCCCGTCTGGTTAGTATATATACTTCCAAGGATATGGATATTTTTGTTAGTCAAATTGAGTTAATTGTAAGAGAGGACTATCAAGTCCTAAATTCGCTCAAAAATAAAGACAAATTATTATTATTGTTCTTATTATTATTATGGCTCAAATTACCTTAGCCGTTGGTCGTCTCCCCAAATATCCATCAAACCATCTAGCGCTTGCATCCGTCTACGTCGTACTCTTTTGATGCAAATGCAATCCTTACGATTGCAGCACTCCAATTGGACGAGGAGTAGAATTGGAGAGAATGATCAAGTTGAGAACTGTCTGGTTTACGCTAAGCGGCTAAGAAAGTTTTTCATGCACGCTCAGTCCTTGAATTAGGATTGACTGTTCCAAATAGATTAAGGTGGTTAGAGCGAAATATCATTTTACCTAGAAATCATTGAATTTGGTCTCATTTTAAAGAAAAATATCTCACCCTTCTAATAACACCGAAAATTCAACCTCTAACCACATTACTTTCGGAGATATTTGCCAAAAAATACCAGCCATTTTACATGGAAAATGGTACGTGTGTGCACTCCAGAGAGATATTTACAAAATGAGGTATTTCCCACACTTAGATGTCGTAATAAAACTAAAAGCGTGTAGTTTGTCTGTTTTCTCAACTATTTTTAAAAATTAATCATACTGTCACCGCAATTGGTTTTTGGTTATCACAAAAAAGCCTTCCGTTTTGAAGGAGTTTAAAACGTACCGCGTGAAAAAAATGAGTCAAGTTAAAGACTTACTTAGATATGTTCATTTAAGTACTTACAATATCTGTCATATAAAACTAAATTATTGCACCATTAATAATGCAATATTTAACTGATGTGTCCTACATCGGGTGAATTTAATTGGAATGCCTTACATCGGGAAATTAAATCGTATAGTTCGAATATGGTCTCTGTTATGACTAGGGAACTTTCTCGCTCGGACTACCTTAACTTCGGATAGCCATTTTTGGCTGTGATGTGCATTTTATTCGCAGAATTTCACACACCAACATACCTTTGGTGATAACTCATTCCCTACCACTCACACTAGGTGGCTTTTAGGGTATTTTACAGATAAAAATCACTTAAAATCGACCCTTAACGTCTGTAATTCTAATACGAAAGAAGTTATATTTGCGGAGTTTATTGAGTGCCTGGAATTATGAGAATTGATATTCGATCCTCGGATGAAGCTTGAAGGACAGTTTAAGGGTAAACTGAAGTATCGTCATCAAAGGAACGATTGGGATAGCTAATGGTGGGTTGCCCTGTTCTTGCTAATTGTGACCATTTGTCCGTGGTCCTGAACGAATGACCTCACTGCATACATTTTCGGCCACATTACAGAGTCAATGAGGGTTCTGGGATGGAGAAGGGTTTCAACGGCTAATTACACTGGAGACGATGAACTGCAATTGTCTTAAAGATTAAAGTTGACAGAAGGTTGACGTGACGGGTCGGCTTGAAGTTATTATAATAATATAATGGCGAATTAAGATTATTGTGCAAAAAATAAAAACATAAACAAACTCTTGTGCAAATGCAGTAGTATAGAACAAGTGTCACAATATAGATATCTGGGTATCATAGTTGATCAAACATTCAAATTTAGGGAACACTGTGATAAGATATGTAGTAAATTACGAAAGGTTAGTTATCAAATGTATCACGTTAGAGATTTATTACCTGTCAAAGTTAAAAAGATGATGTACTTTGCTATAGCTGAATCCATTCTGAGATATGGCATTACTTTATGGGGTAAAACTAGTAAAACACACAAAATGTAACTATGTAGCATACAAAACCGGATTGTCAAAATGATTACATGCAACAAAAAAAGTTATAATAACGTGTCATCGAAACCAGATTCTTATGATACAAACAATGCATACAAAATACTGAAAATACTACCGCTTGAAAAGCTTTTGACATACATTTTAGTTTTAGATAATTATTTCTCTAGTAAATATAAGAAATTGAAACAAAATGAACATAAAATGGGGAAACGGAATGTGGCCCACTATGTAGTCCCCAAGTATTTTAATCAATGTGGTGCAAACAGAATGGTGGTAAGTGTACCTAGATTGTTTAACCAATTACCAAGGGACATGCATGGATTAAATACGTATACAGAGGTTAAACGGAAACTTTGGGAGTATTTGTTGGAGGACTGATATCTAGGGAGGTTGAGAGACTGATTGTGTGGCCACATATTTATACCGCTCGGTGCGAATATGGCAATGTGAGCGTTTTATTGTTTTATTTTAATTTTTTACATTGACATTAGAGAGTACCTTCTGATGAGCCTGTTGTGGCTCAGAGGGTCTCCTAAGGTTTAAAAATATTCATGAAACTATCTACTTTGCCTGAGGTTTTCTTCTTTTTTTCATGTGTTTTAATGCAAAGGTGTATATGTCATATAGAGTGAAGTGTATTACATCTTTTTTACAATGAGTGAAGTGTATTACATCTTTTGTCCGTATGTCTTTACTGTCTTTTTATTTCTTTTATTTTTTGACCAATGTACTTAAATATGAGATTAATAAAGAATTATTATTATTAAAAAAAAGTTAAATGCTCTCTTATAGCATACTGGGCGTAAATCCGGGAAAATATCAAGCAAACTATTCACCTTGGATTTAATTCATGAAATTTTGGGAATATTTAATGAAAAAGAATAGAGAAGTTAACTGTGAAGCCGAACATAAATGCATCATTTCAGAAACAAAGTTGAATAACAAACAGAAATAATACTGTCTTGTTATAGCCTGTATAGCCACAGCATTTTAAAATATTCTTTCCTACTAATTTCTAATGAGAAAAGGCGCAACGAGCAATTTATCGTCGGAGCACCTTGTTGAGACAATTTCCTCAGCAGTGGTATTCTAGAGTAGATGAGGTAATTTGACAAAATTTTTGTCCTCGATAATGTTTCTTATTTGAAATGTACGGATATGAGAAACTCAAATTCCGAGGCGCTTATAAAATATATTCAGAATCCAACGCCTAGGTTTTTGAGCAGGATGGGTGTTCAAGTTTTTAATTCTCTTAAAAATAGAAGATCCTTAACAATCGTTATTTTTGTAAATGGATCAGTTACTACTCCTGAATAACATGATTATGGGAAACACTTTTTAAAACTTTATCTTTCAATTACCTTACATCGTATATGGATCTATCTTGTACTGGAGTTTTACTTACGTACATTAAAAATTGATGATGTCTCATGTGTTTCCCTAGCACTGTCTCTCTCTCATTCGTTTCCGTCCAGGGATGCTTTTCTACCTTTAGGCGCAGAAGGGTTTTTCCCCTCTAACTCCAGAAACCGTCCCGGCCTCTCCTTTCCTCATCCCCTCGGTCTTTGGGGCGCAGTTACCGCTGGCATTCCTCCAGTCCATCAGTCTAACAAACCCGTGCAGGCGCTGATAACCGCAGCATTCCTGCGAAAGCAATTCCAGTGAAAGGAGAGATTCGGTCAGTGGTGGCGTCAGAGCACACACATCACGCGAGGGGAAATGTGCGAGGGCAGCCAAAGACCTCAGCGCCTAAAGCCATAGTGATTTGGGTTTTCTCTCGAATGGGGTTAAGGAGGTTTCGCCGCGACTGTTTGAGTCAAAAGAAACACTTAATTCCGACGTTTATTCAAATGGTTTTAAAAATGCTGCTACCGCTGATGGATTGCGTTACCTATTGAAAACCGAAACAAAAAGGCATGACCATGCCAATTACTCAACTATTTATTTTGATGTACACTTTCATATTGCCATAGAAGCAGACTGAAGTACAATTTCCAGGAAATTATGTACCACATTTTGGCTTCAATTTTTGCAGTTATTAGCTAATGGTTCAAAAAATAAGGTGATAATATGCATATTATTTATTGAAACCAATGTGCAGAGAGTTTTTCCTTCTTGAAAACAGTTTTCTGGGAAAAATTGAATTCATTACAGATAGAAGAAATCCTATTTTTCCATGTTTTTCTCTCATTCTCCCAAAGAACACCATGACAAAATTTTGGAACTTGTGTAGTATTTAATAAAAAGGTTCTATTTCCATGTCTCGGCATGGCATAGCTGATCTTCCTTATGTAGGCTGATAGTTAAACCTCTTTTTCGGACAGTATCTTATAGCTGCCTATCAATGGATGCTCACTGTATACTTCTCATTTATTCTTGCTGCTGAATATTTGATATTATGATTCATCGTTTATTTTTTTATGGTTTTTCTATTCTGGTTTTATTAGACATATCTAACATTTCTTCTCTGTTGGGATTGTTATCTCCCATGACCGCAAATTTTTGCTGAGTCTGCTCTTCAACAGATGAGCCATAATATCACATGCTCAACAGCAAGTATTAATGAGTGGTCTTCAGTGATCACTCATTGATAGATAGTTATAGGATACTGTGCGAAATAGAAGTTTAACTAAGTCACAGACTACATAATGAAGATTAGCTACACCATGCCGAGACATTGTATTAAAACCTTTTTATTCAAAACTAAATTAGTTCCGCATTCGGATTCAATAAATTAAAAATAGCATGAGCAACTTCAATTTACTTCAAAATAAACTTATAAAACGAGTAAAACCCTCTACTAATTGTGTCCAGGACGGTTTGAATACTATGCCGAATAGATTTCTGCAAGGGTGGTTGTCCACTGGGATACGCAGGCTGACTAAATGAATTCATCAATGAGAAAATCGGAGTTGGTTTGAAGTTTTTTATCTATCGATGCCATTTTTTGTTCTCTCCCATAACTTTCTAGAGCCAACACTATCCCCTCCCCATCATAATTTCGTTTCCGGCCCATTATGAGTATTGGTACAAAGGAAAGTTTTCGCAGAACCTCGCCAGCCCGTCACAAAAGATAAAACGTACCAACGAGTGAACTGAGTACCTTTCAACTCCGTGTGGCGCTGCCCGTGGAGTTGAACTGCGCGACATCTACCGAGGACGGCTGAAACTTGTAACAGAGGGTAGGCGGCGTTCAAAAGAAACGGAGGCCGAGCGCTAGAAGACATATGTTGAATTGTTCGTTGCCGCCGATGTACTGTTGGCTCAGTTTTTCGTCAACCCTACGTGAAACAACCGTAGGCCCTTTACTTACCTTAACCTCACGAAAACTTCAATAACCTTCAACTTCAAGAAATTTAGCGTGTTCTCATCTACCATCAACGAAATCCTATATCAGTGATCAGCTATTATCAACTCTCACAAACAAACGATGGATTTTGATTTTATTTTCATATAAGTAGCATAAATTTAATTTTTACAGAAGTTTTCGGAGAATTGTTATTGAATTGAAACTATGCTTTTGAAAAATTGGCATCACAACAGCGCGAAGAGCTCATATTAACTTCTTCCCGATAGACTCATAACCATGTTTAATTTCTCTTCCCTGGGAAATTAAACATGGCTATGGTAAATTACGTCACGATATTAATGCAGAGTAATAAGTTTATGAGCGAAAAATTTAGAGAATTAACCTTTCTAAAGCATAATTTACTAAGTTGCCCTTTAACATCCCATCATAATAAATATTTCATCGTGTCACCGCCGCGATTTAATGTATTTTCACACTGATTTCCTTCGTTGTCATATCTATAATTGTATATTTTCAATGACATGTCTTTTTATCAAAGCAATATTTCACATTTCCCTCCTCAAAAAATTACTTTTTTGACAATTCCTCTTGTTTTCAGCAAGTTTTTCCTGGCCGCTTAGCATTTCAAAAAACTGGCATATCTTCCAATGTCTTGCCGCTAACAATGTGGGTAGCGCCTTTCTGTATTCATCTATTTTCATAGCCTTCTGCTCATATATCTCCTTTGCAGTGCACTCATTTCTAAATAAAATGAGATCAACCTAGAATGTTTCGAATAAAACTTTTCTCAAAATCTGAATAATATTTCGTGGACTGTATCAAGATTCCCACTGCGGAGGCTCGGATTCGAATCCCATCAATAAATTTCGGTCTCTTCTATAGTTTTCTTCTTTTTGAAGAGGTTTTTGATTGAAATAAGAACTCCTTTCGTCAGTTGAAACGTTTAGCTGCGATCCTGATGGTGCTTGTAGTTCGCAAGAACAGTATAATGATGACACAGGGGCTCTCTCCATCCTTTATCCACCAACTTTCATGCCATTACTCTCCGACCCACAAATGCTAGTAATGTCAATAGTTATAGCAGTCGATCTTCTCTCCAAATGACCAACCATTTATACCAGGTTAACCTCGTTATAGAAAATGGAGTGCTTAAATGTGATTCTAGAAAAGTTAAGGATATTTATTTCAAAACATAATTTTCTGACTAGTTGTAGTGGAGGATAAACAAGTGGAAAGCATAGAGTCCTTTCATGCAGAGACAAGAGGCAGGCTGAGATTTCAGAAAGTGGGAAAGAAACCCATGGTTCTGTTTAGTCAGTTACAGAAATATTTATTCGAAATTTGTTCGATAAGTGCGATAAATCTTACTTTGCTTGTACTCTTAGGTCACTTGGTAAGCCAAATGGAAAGATTTTATCTTAGACATCATTACATTGTCGCACTAAATGCGGATTTCTCAAGATGGCATTTTGTTTCTGTGAGAATTGGAAGAAAAGTTGAGAAATACATGGCATTGGTATTGGCCTACTCTTTTAAAAGAAGTCACTAGGGCCATAGTTTTATATTACATTTGAGAGGCAGAGTGCTACATATATTATGTCTTTAGTGATGCGATCAATTCGAGGTTTGAATTTCTCTGAAAAAAATCTTTGATTCAGGGCAAATTCAAAGCTGAGACCCCCGGGATGGTCGAATAAAACTCTAGCAATACTATGGGCCCTATCCGAAATACTTGCCAGGATAGTAGATACAACTGCGTTCATTAAATTGCTTAGCCTCACCATAATTGCAGGGAAAAAATAGATTCTATGATACCATAAAGTCAAGATTTTTTGCCTTTATCGTGAATTAGTCAGAGAAAATGCAATGTGCTACATTCTTTATTGATAACAGGTAACGTGGTTGATCACGGACTGCTCTTGGTTATTATTAATCTCATGTGAAACAAATAATCATTCTGTCTAATAAATTATCTGTTAGTAACTCGATGTCATTGCCAATACGCATTAATTTTTTGCAACACGTCTTTTAAACACTTAATTTAAAAGATTTTTTAAAGTTGGTAGTATTGGATTGCCGTTTTTTTTATATCTCAGACGTGAAAACAACCTGAGGGTACTTTTTAATCCTGAAAAAATTTCTGCTCACTTAACTCCACACTAGGACTTTAGGATTGGTATCAGGCAGGAGTTTCAGGCAGATTTCTTATCGGAGAAAACAAAAAAATCATGCTTAGCCGCAAAAGATATGCCCAATGACCTTTACCAGCTCCATCCCATCACAATAGTAATGTTACGCAACTCTCGGGTCATTTGAGAACACTGAGGAGCCAAAACCTTCTCCCTTCCGAGCCAAGTGTGCGCCAATAAATCCAAGGTAGTCCCTAATCCTGAAGTTTCCGTTCCACAGCCCTGTTAATGCCACCGGGGCACGCAATGTATGTACGTACGTGTGGGGGTGTCGAATCCTTTGAGAAACTCCCCTTCCCTTGCCAAGGCAGCGTATTCAGGAGGGTCTGGCTCAAGCTGGCAAAAGGGAGCAATTAGCAAACTCACCCCCGCAAGCGTGGGGTAGTGTGTCCGGCGTAAAACTGGAGTCGTCCTCTCAATTCTTTTAGCTGGCTTCCTCCCTCCACATCCCTACACTTTCATCGCTCTCTCCCTCAAACTCCCTTCAGGGTTTGTGTGATCTCTCCATTCCCCAGTTCTCTTTTTTCCAGGGGTAGAGTAGATAATGTTTCCCGTCCCGTTATGACACTCCGGAACAAGCCATCGATGCAGTTCCCGGGGTGCGAGGCGACGCGAGGTCACGCTACCCATTAGAATGGCCCAGCGTTTTGCTGCCTCGGTGTTTTCATTCTTTATGTTTTAATGTCTACTTTACCCGCCCGCAACATTCATTGTGGTGGTAATACTTGATTTTTAGGTAATCTATTTGTTAGATAATTTCAAATAGAAAAACTTGACTAGGACAAAGAAAGCGAGGCTGGTCATTTGACCCTCTAAGTGCTGACTTCTGCCAGCGGTACTAGCGAGAAATACGGAGGGTAACTAAATGAAATGCACCATTTTAGGGAAATGAATATTATTAATAACAATAATAATGACTTTATTGTGAGCGACTTTAGGACTGTACAGTCCTCTCTTACAATTAACTCATTTAACACACTTATACAAACATTTAACATCCATGTCCTGGGCGGTGGATAATCTACCCAGATGGGATTCGAACCCGAAACCCTCGGTTATGAGGTTATTGTTAGTAAAATTCATGTACATTTTTTTGTTTTTGTGTATAAAATGAATTAGGTATTGATCATAAAAGGCTTTTTAATTATCTAAAAATAATTGTTATTTTATAGTGTACTGAAATTAAACAATTTTGGCGTATGAGCCGATATACCGACCCACCGCACTAAGAGGGTTAAGTTGGGGGACTTTTTAACTCGAGAACTTTTTAAGTAGAGAATTATTATTACTTAGGTAGTAGACTAGAAGAAAACGAATATCGTAACAAAGACATACAAAAGAGAATAGCGCTAGCTAAGGAGGCATTAAGTAATAGGAGGGAGCTGATGACGGGGACTTAGGGTAAGGATGTGAAGAGGCTGGTGAAGAGCTTAGTATTGTATGGGGCAGAAACGTGGACCCTCAGAAAGTAGGATGAGAATAGACTTTAGGTATTTGAGATGTGGGTGTGGAGAAGGATGGAGAAGGTGAGGTGGACGTAGGGGAAGACTAACGAAGAATGCTTGAGATGATGGGCGAGGAAAGGAAACTTTTGAATGAAATTCGAGATCGGCAGAGTAGGTGGATGTGATAAGGGACGATGGGTTGCACAAGAACATGATAGAGGGAAGGATGTTGGGCAAGCGGGGAAGAGGAAAAAGGAGAATAGGTTTCATGGCCAGGATGAAGAAGGGTAGATCGTATACAGAGGCGAAAAAGGATATCCTGGAGGAAGATAGGCCCCTGTAAGTGTATAATACTGGAAGGAGATTCTCTGACATTAACTGGTAAAATACTTAAATAAATGGTAAATAAATAACCTCAGATACTGAGGAGGTAAGCTTCTGATTTCATGAGTGGAATGAATCCTGGCTTTTTGCTCTAGTCATTTTAAGTCATATATTGTTCAATTGACTCGCTTTAGCTTGATTTCGAACTGTAAAGAACTTATAATACGGCTTACTTTTTCAAAATTTATGTCACGCTTACCTGGGGATAGCGTATATTGCCGACGCACGGGTCGTGTAAAAAACTTAATATGGAGCGGAAAAATCAATTGTGCTTTCTTATTCTTACGAGTGTACATGTTCAAATCTCATTTCATTAAATTTGATGATTAAAATCTTTCATATTAAACTTTTTCCAGTCAAGTAAATTATTGTGTGTGTTGAGTGCTGAACATTTTTAACATGTCTTATTCTATTAAAAAAAGTTATTTAAGCTTATATTCGGTGGCTTTGAGACTTTCATTTTCTCTTTCAGAAATTTTTTATTAACTCATAAATACCAATCAAGTACGCATGCACTAATAGAGCTTCAAACAAATGCCTATGAGGTTGATTTAGCTTACACTATGAATCAATAAATCAATTTCAAATAGGTTCGTAATACTGTACACCGTTGATAACGGCTCGAATTCTGAGGAACATCAATCTCCTATTAGTCGGAGCGCTCCCGCGTGGTATGAAATTACTGACAGGTAGTGAGAGATATCTTTAACCGTTAATGAACGTGAAATAACATTGTAATATCATAAATATGTCTTTCATTTTTTTATCTGCTGGTGAATGTATTTTACCTGGTTTTCCGTATGTTATCGTTCAATGTATAAAAATTATGTGCGGATTTACTATAACGTGGAAAGAAATCATCCATGAAAGTAGGTTGCTGTAATTGATTTTCGAGATATTATGTCTTGAAATCAGGTATTAATATTCCTTTATGAATTTTTTACTATTCTATTAAACTGCGAATGTTTCATCAGACGTCCTGGTGGCTGCACTTATAATTATTAATGACCATTCAGACCTATCGTCCATTATGGTCCAAATAAAATGACTTTGTGAACTCTAAGTGAGGTTTATTAGCACGACCCAGGTTTCGACAATTCATGTCATATTTAGGTGCGAATAAAAAAATCAGTAACGTTATATGTACAAAATCATTGTAGGGGACGGAAAGAGGGTGATTTGGGAGTAGGGTAAGGGAGGCATGCGTCGGGAGGGAAAGGTCTGGAAGGTGGAAAAGGGTTAGGAGTGGAGAGGCGGGGGGAGGGAGTCATCGTGTAACAATATGCTAATATCGTCATTTCGGAAGGTATCAAAGAGTTAACAAAGTCATTTTATTTGATCCTTTATTGAAAGCTTTCACAAAGTAAAGCTTTCTACCATTTCCCTTATTTGTCCATCATGATGGTTTAACGAAGGCGTTCACGTCTTGCCTTAAGTAGAGGAGAGGAGGGTATTATGGAATACCATTTACATTTCTAAAAATAACTTTGCAGGTTTTTTAATAAAAATTCCCAAATCGTCATGAGTACATACTATAACTAGTTGTAATGAACTGTCACTTGTAAAAATAAATACTTTTTATTTGGTTGTTATAAAAAATTTATTTTAAAAAAAGTTACAAATGGAGGTTAATATGAAATAGTCGGGTAATATGGAATAGGTGGTTCAAACCATTGAAACACTAATTTAACTTAACAAAACATAGTTATTTTTAGCTATAAAGACCATATTTTTAAGACAATGTCCTAGGCATTTCTGCTTCGAGTCTATTTACAAAAGTTACAAATATAATCTTCTGTCTCTGCTCCTGTACAGTCAATGTGAGCCCACAGAGAACAGCTCAAGCATTGAATCCAAACTTCCTTTCGTTGATCTTCGGAGAATTTTCCATTGCAGAAGATACATTCAGCGTCTTTGTATTATACTCAAAACCCATTTTATAACTTCGGTATATTTTTGCCAAGTTATATAGAATACTGTACTTTTACGTCTGGTATTATAGAATACCAAGTATTCCATAATACCCGACACGCCATCATGAAAAATGAACATTTAAACTGATGGACAAAACATCGTCAGCAAAAAAACGACCACAGTATTAAAATCTAAAATTCTTTTAGTGTACATTATGTAAACATCAATGTTCAAGTCACATGTGTACTAGTGGCTAAAAATGTTTGAAAACTTACCTGCAAAAACTCTTGAAAATCACAAAACACACTTCGTTCTGAAGCAAGTGATACGAATACAACAAGCCATCAACTCTCACTGAACTGCAACATAGTAGTCTTGCCTTAGTAGATCATGGTATCTCCACGTGAAAGCAGCACCAAACAGAGCCGAAACCTCGGTATTCCATATTTCCCGACTATTCCATAATACCCTCCTCTCCTCTAATCTTAAGTAAACTTCTTATACGGATATCAATACCTTTTCATCGGTCAGAGCCGACCGTAAGGGATGCAGAGTTAAGGTAGTGCGAGCGAGATAGTTCCCTAATCATAAAAGAGACCATATTCGATAAATACATATTAATTTCACCAACTGTAAGACACACGAATTTAATATTGCATTGATAATGGTGCAATAGTATAGTTTTACATGACTGAAATTGTAAGTAATCAAATTAAAATATCTAAATAAGCCTTTAACTTGTCTCATATTTTTCACGCGATACGTCTGAAACACCATCAAAACGGAAGGTTTATTGTGATAACGAAGAATTTACTGCGGTTACAATATGAGAAATTTCCAGAAATGTTTGAGAAAACACACAAACTACAAGCTGTAGATTTTTGACAAGATCTAAGTGTAGGCAATGCCTCATTTTTAATATTAGGTTTCTCTAGAGTTCATACACGTACCATTTTCCATATAAAAGGGCTGGTATTTTTTGGCAAACATCTCGGAAAGCAATATGGTAAGGGGTTGAATTTTCTATGTAAATGAAAGGGTGATATATTTTTCTTTAAGGGAGTCCGAGCGATATTTCATTATCCTTTGAAATCAATGAATTTTGTCTCATTTAAAAAAAAATATCTCACCTATCCAATGACACCAAAAACTCAATCCCTTACCTCATTAACTTTGGAGTTGTTTTCCAAAAAATACCAGCCCTTTTACTTGGGAAATAGTACGTCTATGCACTCCAGAGAGACATTATTTTAAATTAGGAATTTATAACACTTAGATGTCTTAAAAAAACTTATAGCGTGTAGTTTGTATGTTTTCTCAACTTTTTTGAAAATAAATCATATTGTCACCGTAGTAGGTTCCTGAGTATCACAAAAAACCTTCCGTTTTGGAGGAGCTTCAAACATACCGCGCGGCTAAAATGAGTCGAGTTAAAGACTTATTTAGATATTTTAATTTAATTATTTACAATTTCTGTCATATACAGCTATATTATTGCACCATTAATAATGCAATATTTAAATGATATATCCTACAGCTGACGTAATTAAAACGTATAATTCGAATATGGTCTCTGTTATGACTAGGGAACTATCTCGCCCGGACTACCTTACAATGAGACCGAATTAATTGATTTCTAGGTAAAATGATATTTCGCTCAAACTACCTTAAGCTGCCTCTTCTGTCTTCCGGTCAGTGTCTCCGCCATTACTCCTTTCTCTCTAACATTCCACCCTCTCTCCCTCTTGGGGGTAAGACCTACCCCTCTACCGCACGAGTGAAGTTGAGCCCAGCTGGAAACCCTTTCCAACCTTCGTGCCCACCTTAGAACGACCGGTGATCCCGCCAAACCTTGCCGTATACCCTATCGGACAGCCCCGCTCACATTCCGCCTCCCCCGCACCAAAGCGAGGAGGTTCCGCCCCGGAACACGCCCCGGCTCGAGTGGACGGGCTCCCACTTTCGTCACGCGCGCCACACGCGTGTCTTAAAGGATTACGCCCCCTTTTCCGCCACCTTTCTCCTCCGCACCCCCACTCCGTAGAGTGAGCCTTTCCAGAAATGTTCGTCAGAAAGGATGGTTCTTGAGTGAAAGTAGTTTGAGCAAATTATCATTTTACCTAGAAATCAATTAATTTTGTCTCAATTCAAAGGAAAATATCTCACCCATCTAAAGACGCAAAAATTCAACCCCTTACCACATTACATTCGGCCCTTTTACATGGGAAATGGTACGTGTATGCACTCCAGAGAGACATTATTTACAAAATGAGGCATTTCCTACACCTATATGTCGTCCAAAAACTAACAGCATGTAGTTTGTATGCTTTATCAACTATTTTTGAAAATTAATCATATTGTCACTACAGTAGGTTCTTGGATATCACAAAAAACCTTCGTTTTGAAGGAGTTTCAAATGCACCGCGCGAAAAAAATGTGTTTAGTCAAAGACTTATTTAAATATTTTAATTTAATTACCTACAATTTCTGTCATATAAAACTATATTTTTGCACCACTGTTAATGCAATATTTAATTGATGTGTCTTACATTTGGTGAAATTAAAGCGTATAGTTCGAATATGGTCTCTACTTTGACTAGGGAACTATCTCGCTATGACTACCTTAAGGATTTTTTTACCTTTTTGTATCGGCTGCGGTCGCTGTATGTCCGTTTTCTTATCACAGTCGTGGGCGTATTATAGAAAGAGAGAGATGAGCGATTTTTGTTTTCGCCTTAATGTGGAAGGATTAGGGCGTCATTGAGTGTATTACCCGCAAGATAATTGAGGAGCTGAGAAATGGAGAATCGAGGAGATATCATACACAGGTTATCAAGGTTAATAATTGAAAGACAGAGTACGTGTACAATGATGGAAGAGAGAAAGACCTCATGTTTGAAACTGGACAGCTTTTCCAACATTGTCAAGAATACAAGTTCATACTTGGGGTTTAAAATATCACCAGAGGAAATACAAGACAAAAAAAATCAAGATCGCTGCACACTGGGTGTTTCGCCAAATCATCACTAAACTGTACATTTTGATACAAATTTGAGCTGTGCAAATGATTCGAAATCGAATCGAATCGACTTGAATCAGGCTTAATTCGATTCGATTCGCCTACGAATCGGGATGCTTCGAAACCGAATGATTCGAAATATGCGAATCTGATAGATTCGTCTTCGAATTGTTGCATGCATTCAAACATGGCGCTCATTCAAAAAATCCGTCCGTTTAGTCGATTTTTTCCTCACGCGAAACGAAAATTTTAACGACCACATGTTATTCTGTGCAATTCTTTGAGCCACTATAGATATATAAGATAATGTAAGGCCCTAAAAGACTGTGAAAATCTTTATTACTTTAACTGCATAAGCTTTTGCATTTTACTTATTATCGAATTCGATTCTCAAGCAAGTTAATTTGGGTGATTCGATTTGCCACCAAAATTTAAAAAAAAGTTCGTTTCGATTCGATATATCTTTTGGGAGATTCTATTCGAAATAAAAATCCCTGATTTGCACAGCACTAATGCAAATATTTTTCAAAAAACATACATATGTCCGACAAATCGATAGTCCAGCCCAAAACATAGCGGTGAAATCTGACCACTGGAATAAAAACCTGAGATTACTCTAAGAGCGGTAAAGATGGATTTTTGGAAAATAGTCGCTGGGATATCTCGACGGGATAAAGTCGTGAACAATAGAATTTGAAAATTTATGAATGTCTTATGTGATATTAACGAGGAAATAAGAGGAAAGCGGCTGACATTCTACGGACACATCTAACAAATGAAAATTGAGAGGTCACCAAATCAAGTCCAGCTGTGGGGAACACACTTGGAAATAGGGAAAAAAACTAAGAAGATCTGGATGGAAGGAATTAAAAAAAGACAACAAAGATTCATTAAAGATGAGCAATAAAATAACGGTGAAAACTGAAGATCGGAAGAATCGGAAAGCGCTGTAGAGCATGATAAACCGATACACGCGTAAATTAATAAGGGAAAGAGCTGAACATAAACAAGTCTCTTCTGAATTTTCGTTAAACATTGTTGGAACCTCGACAATGCTTACAATAAAACAAATACGCTAATATTTCCAATAAATCGTTACTTAACATTTCAGGCTGCATTTTATCGAAGAACTATGTCAGAAGTTCCCGCTGAGTGTCCATCAATGTATGCAATGCGCATTGATGCTAAGTAACAGCCTCGTAAGGATCATGTTTTGAGTTTAAAACGATATATCCTTAAAAATTAATCTCAACAAGGTGAGAAAATTGACGACAATCTATTTTGTCCTCGCTGGGATACAAACTCGCATATCCCTTTGGTCAATGAGACGTTTAGGCCAGATGAAGCAACAAATCTTTTCAGGCATTTTTAAGAAGTCAATGTGAAGAAGATACTCTTTTAAAGAGATCTCTTCCTTCAGATTAACTTGATATGAGCTTATATTTTATAATATACATTTAAACTAACTGTTTCCAAACATATCGGCGTTTTTCAATGCAAAATATTGAAATTATGACTCATCCCAAATTTCAGATAAAAACTGATATCTATATTAAAATTTTCATTAAAAATAGATTTTATTTTATACCAACAAATTTGTAGTGATCATTTAATTAGTATGATTAGTGTGCATCTCTCTGACGAGTGTTTGTGGCAGCTCTTCACTCCACAGTACTAATGGCCAACTTCTTGTTTCCTTCAATATGGTTTAGTCTGAAGTTCTTCATCATTTGTCTTAATTATATAGACATATTGATGTATTTCATTCATGGTATTTCTCAGATTTCTTCGATTCATTCTCCATCTAATACTGTTTTTTAATATGCTATAAAATCGTAAAATATGCTATCATATCGACTTATCTCCGTTTTATCTGAATAACAAATATTTTATTGAAGTATGATTTAGTTTTTTCCCGGCGAATAATATTGAGGAATCTCTCAGGATAAGCTTTCACTGCCGACATTCATTCGCCTTGAGAATGGAGTACGAGTTTTACTCCCAAATGTCGGCATTGGAATGCTTATCCCGGTGGAAGACCCAAGGAGACTTCCTCAAATATTTTATTGAATTAATTATGCCATTTTTTAAACTTCTGTATGCAAGCTGAAATAAACCCCTTTACCTACTCTCTTGAGATAGCTTGCAGGGTATTTTTTGAGGTCGATTAGCTTCCACGAACATTTGCATGAAATGATAAAGGTTTGGTGTCTTAATTACCTTATGATCAGCTAAAGAAGATAAAATATCCAATCTTGATCATTGAAAATTCTCACCATAGATAATTTATACAATTTTTCAGGAGAAATTTAGAACTTAAAACAGTAGATGCTTTCTCATGGAGACAAAAAGAGTCTGTCAGAAGCCGTCAACTTGATTAAGACTGAATTTTGGAGCATTTGGAAATGTGTACATGGAAAGGATCAACACCAAATTCAATTATGTGATTTCTCATGGATATTATTTGTATATTCTAAAGGAATCCGTAGGAAATCTTCTATTACTATTAACTTCTTAAAAGCCTAGAGCACCACAAATAGTTTTAATTATTCTGCTTTTCTCTTGTTCCCATAAAAGAAAGTGTTTAAAAGACTAGGAGCCAGAATAAAGCCTTTATAATTTAACGTGCGAAGTCTAAAACTTATTTTTATCCATGGTTTTGAAATACGTGAAACTTGTATAACTCTACTGATACCGTTGAATCACAACCTTTTAATAAAATTAGGCCGCGAGATGAATGAATTTATAAAGCGTAAATTTCGAGAAAGAATTAAATGCACGCATTTATTGAAAGAGTTTCTACGGTAAGAATTTTCTTCCAAGTCTAATCGTTTTGTTAAGGGCGACTTGAAGGAAAGAGACGAGGGTTGAAAGGGAGGTGCTACCGAACAGTACATTCTCAGCCCTTTCAGGTTTTTCATGCCGCCGACATAACAGTCATTGATGAGATGAATTATGAACGGATGGATTTTAAAATTGGAGATGATGAACCCCAAACTCCCGCAGGTTAATGTTCTTGCGCCCTTCCCATTTCGAATCCTCTCATGAAGATTAACGATGGAAATCATTTTGGTAAGTCGCCGAGTTGTGGAACCAAGTTTTGGATTCGTTTGACGCACCGAAATCTCACCAACCCCTTGTGACCGGTCCCATTCAGCACGGGGCCTTTCGAAAATGCAAAATAAAAAAATAAACTGTACTCTGCCTCTAAATAGACAGCAGCCCTCTCACGTACGGATCGGCGAATTGCTGCATCACCGTCTGTGCAATCCGTCAATTCCTTGGGCGGTTTGGACTTTATGAGGGGAAACCGACCAACGGTTGGGGAATAAAGAATGAATTGGTGGTTTGATTAATGATCTTAAGCAGCGTGCATTGGGTCAGGGGGGAAATGGAGGAGGCGTGGGGAATGGGCTGAAGGATTCTTTCTGTTTGACGGTGATGAAACAGGATCTGGAATTCTTCTCTCCACCGACCTCTACTTCACTACCCCACGAAGGGACCTCAGGGGTGGAAGCCAACCTGAGGAAGCAGTCTTTTGTTCTCCTGTCTCTTAAATCATCGATTGGACACCGCCACTGCCACCCCTGCCACACAGCTCCCTCCACGCGCCCCTACCCCCGCAATTTCCCACCCTCCCCACCCGTCCATGCCTCATCATACGTCTCCCCTTTCATCAATTCTCACACCCTTAACTTCCACGCAGCCCTAGTTAGGGAACAATCTCTATGCCCCTCCCCCCATCCACTCCCCCCATGTCCCGCCATCCTATTTAATCCGGGGCATTAATGCTCGGCCATATGACATGATATTGGGTGCCGGTAGGTTCTCGCCATGATGCGAGCAGTTTGGTGCTGTTCACACCCCTATGAAAACCGCCACAGCTGTTAGCCCCGCTGCGAGGTCAATAATCTTTATGCGAAAATGAACTTCTTCTCGAAGCCTCATTTCCTGTAAATTACTGTTAGGGTGTTGTATTGGGTGATCTGTAACGAATTCCGGTGAGCGGTGGAATATCACAGAGGGTTGATGTTTTCGGCTACCATCTCAGATTCTCAGTATCTCAGATTGGCATGCATGAGGAGACTCGTTGCACACTCCCACCTAAAAATTTCCTTGCCATTAGATTTTTTGCCCCGCAAGCAATTAGAGGAAAATTTAGTTTCTACCCTTATCAGGATATTTAAAGTCACGGCTCATGGATCAAATCAGCTACTTATCCCTTCTCAGACACCACTTAGAATTCGCTTTCAGTGCTTGGGATCCTCATGAGGTAGTCTGAAAAACAGAGTTAGAACGCACACAGAGAAGATCAGCAAGATACGCGAAAGGCCGTAACTGACTTCTTGAAAAAGCTAGGATATTAATTTCTCTTAGACTACCGATTGAAAGTTAGACTAAAAATTTGATGTATATTCAAAACCGACTTATTTTCAGACGAAGTTATCGATATCTTACGAACCCCAACATACTACGGTAGATCACATCATGAGAACAATATAAGGGAAATAGATTTTAGTAGAGAAAGGTTCAAAATTCCGTATTTCCTGCGATATATAAGAGACCATAATGGCTGCGTTAAGATTTTGAAGTAGTTAAGTATACAGGTAGCGAAGGTGATTAATTCATATGCCCCCTAAAGTATGTTCCTAGATCTGCCGAGTAGTGCTGACACAATGTTTTGCATGGCCCCTGCATGACTTTTGTGTCTCGTTTTCTTTGTTACATAATGGTTTATTTTAGTAGTTTCTGTATCAATTGTAGTATACCAATAGTTTGGTGCTTGCGGGTGAAAAATGTATTCACTGTAATTCATGTTGGTGATACAAAGAAAATTTCTTCACTGTAGTTCATGTTGGTGATACGTCATTCCCTGCCAAACACCCTTGTGATGGCTTGCAGGGTAATAAGTAGATGTAGTGTAGATAGGAATTACCTTGATATTATTTTCACTTTATCAAGTAGAAACAATCTCCCAAACGATCACTGAAGTTCGTATTCTGAAGGAAGAAGGTATTTACAACAGCACCGAAAATCGTACAGAGTACATGAAAGTGGATACGATTCATAAATAAATTAGCATTTTATTCAATATTTCCCAGTTATGACTTTATATTGGTTCGCCCTCTGCAAGAATATTCTTTGTTTGCGTACTTCGTGCATATTTCACACAAAAATATCCAAAAATGTTGCGTTTACGCTACATTTTTCAATGATTATTTAGCGTTGAATACCCTGGCCAGCAGCCTATTTCCGAAGAACCCAAAACACCCGAGCAAAGTATAAGTCTATGCCATCGGTTTTTTCCATATGTTTGAATAACGTGTAAAAAGGACGCTTTACCCGGTACATTTTATTGTACAAAGGAATGTATCATAGAATGTACAAGAAACTGAGTGGAGTTAGAGCAGGTTCTATTTCCGGTAAAGTCATTCAGACAATCATACCTACAATTTGCCGCCAAACACGGTACAATTTTCCGCATGATAGAGTCCATACATTCGTTTGTACAATAAAATGTACCGTGTAAAGCGGTGTTAATAGAAGTGAAACATGGCGGTAGGTGCGCTCAATTACCTTTACACGGTGGGAATCCATTGCGTTCGTGCTGACTCCGCATTGGGAGTAAGGTTATCTCAGTATTTCACCAACCATATTATGTAGGGTCGCAATACTTGATTGGCTCCTCCAAAATGCTCTATCCGCGCCAACCTACGACATCTCTACTTTTTCAAAATAGTTTTTAGAAGAATTTCTCCGCTTTATTTTGACCCAGCTTTATTTGCCACTCATAATAAAGCCGGAAGCTATGTCTTATAGCTTTGTTTGTAACGTACCGGATTTGAAGCCAAAAACTATGTCTGATAGCTTTACTGTTACTGTAAATACAGCGTTAATGTCTTGCAAATATTTTTCCACATCATAAGTCAACTGCATTTATGCTGACAGCGTATCCTATCGTGCTGTCCAGTCTACTCCTCTCCATAGCCTTGTCTTCTTAACTTTACGATTCCCTGAGGCGACAGAATAATACCACGTCTTCCACCCATTATGATCGATAGATGGAGCCGAAATATGAACACTGTTTTGATGAATTGTCCACTTTTACGTTTTCATTGCCTACTATCGTATTCTAAGTATTCATTTAACACTGGTACACTTTTATATGATGCATACGACTTTTGGAGAGAACATATGATTCCTTACGCGGTACTCTAGTAATGGGGAATGAATGGCCAGGTAATAGACTCTAGCCTAGAAATTGCCTCTGCTCTAGTTCTATGGCAGTGTTCTTAAATGAATTTTATATATTAGTTCGTGCATCTTACTCAGAGTGCAACCTTATCTTAGGAATATGTACTCACCTGGTAACCCTTGTTTTCTAGGCGCTATCCTAACATTATTAATTTCTTTTGAGAATCATCTCCGAAGTCATTTTAGGGTTATGTAACATTATAAAATTTCTTGAAAGCTTTAAGGATACCTTTTTTAGTATTTCGTATTCAGCTTTTCATAACAAGTGTGAGGCGATCTCTTGGGCCATGCTGAAGCATAACTAGGTGAAAAAAGTGAGTCTGGTAATCCATTGAATAACCAAAGAGTCCTTACAAGCTTTTACAAGGATGCAGGTTGTAATTTCACCTACGTATGTTTAGCAATTTCCTTGTAATAAATTATAAAACAATAAAACCATATAATAAAACAATCCGAAAGCAATAATTGAATCAAGTGAGGAGACTGCGGAGGACAACAAAAATATGTAACTGAGAGATGGAAGAATAGTGACATTAATTGTAAGCTTGTGAGAGGAATAGCTTTCTATTACAAAGTTTTAGGAATTTTTGTTGAACGACCAAAATCCTTAGTGATAGAAGAGGTCTAAGAAACGACAAAGCAAAGAGCGCTCCATGAATTCATCCGCGGAAGCGGAGAGGGTGTATGAAGATTGGGCAGTGAGGACGAAATACAAACAGTTTTTTTGGTACAAAATAGGGAACCCAGGGGAGAATTTAAAACACTTAGTAATATTCCACAAAGATTTATTTTCCCAACCGGTTTCAACGCTAACGCGTCATTTTCAAGGGTACAATTCTCAATGTTCTTAAGAGGTGCGCCACATATATATCCAATTCTCAAAGGGGGGGAGTGGAGGTTAAGTAAAAGGGAGGGTGAGGGTATTGCGAGGAAGCAACCGTCAAGGTGAGGGAAGGGGCTGTGGGTGAAGCACAGAGGTGAACGGAGAATATTTAAAAATAGAACAGTCATTTAAAAGCACAACATCAGGGACACCTTGTCTCATACTAATTTCAAAATTACTAAGTGTTTTAAATTCTTCCACGATATGTTATTCCACCAAGTAGAGCCGTCAACAGTTGAAATATTAGGGAACCCAGATTATTTCCCTGTGCCTAACCCAGATGAAGCTGGCATAGTAGCTTGTGCATATTGAGCTACTCCTATTTCCAGAACCAATTAATCTCAATTGACAGCGAAAACATAAATACATTGTCTTATCCATAATACGACATTAACTAAACTTTCTCAATCCTTCACAACTGTTTACCCTGGTAGACATTTCGATATTCCGTAAATTTCTCATGATTTCCACAGTTTCAAAATAACCGTTCAAAAGCTATTATTAAAATTATTCTATTTTTTATTAATAACTAGCTGTACCCGGCATGCGTTGCAATGCCTTTTTCTGGGTTCAAAATCGGAGCCCTAAAAGAATTTGAGACCTAGTCCAATGAATTCCTCGTACCTACACAGGAATTCGTAGCATACAAATGATGGCATGAGTTTCCATTCCATGCCTACGTTGCGGTTTCCAAGTAAATAAAATATTCTATTGTTGAAGTGCGTAGTGCAAAGGTTCAAGATTTAAAAGCTTAAAAATCCAATTATAAACGGGTTTGAGCAATGCGTACTCTATCGGCTCCCAATCTCGATTCTCTTTGCTCTTCTGTTTCGTTCGAGTGGACTTAAGCAGTGCGTAAATGATTGGCTCCCAATCTTAATTCTCCTTGCTCTTCTGTTTCATTTGAGCGGGCTTGAGCAGTGCGTAATCGATCGGTTTCCAATCTTGATTCTCGTTGCTCGTCTGTTTCTGCAACTCGTAATGTCTTTTTCTTTCGTGCTTCAGTTGTAGATTGACCAATCGCTTTCCGTTTGGGGGGTCTAACTCTCACATGTGACAACTGTCTTATATATTTATTTTTAACCTGTAAATAATAATAAAATAATATAGTAATAAAAAATATCCAAACAGGGCCGGCCCAAGAAAAAGCGGGTCCTTGTGCAGAAGGGAGGTGAGCAGGGGAAAAATTAGGTTAGGATTATTAGCTCACCCGTCGGGCGTTGCTGCGCGAAAAGTATTCGAAAGATTAAGAGGGCCTTGGGGGGGGGGGAGGGGGATTTAAAACATTTTTATACCTAAACCTTTGCAAGAGTGTACTGAACAACTTCTTAAAGTTTCTTGGCGATCGGATGTAATGCATACAGGACACACAGACATACATTCGTTTTTATATATATAGAAGATATAGATAGATTGAATGGCTCTCAGAAACTTTGAAAGAATAGCGTGACTGATAAGTCTTCACTTCGGACTCAAGTTTATGCACAGGTGGAACTATTTGATGGATTAAATGCTGTAATGGGAATGGAGTCCTCTTCTTCCAAAATTACTATTATCTTATAACTAATAGTCATTTATTACTATAAACTCGATTAATTCTGGCTTAACTTTGCGAAAATCCATTCTAAAGAATTCAAATGCGATATGGTACTATGCGTATGCGTATGGTAATATGCGGTATGGTGGATAACCTGATGATGTCGCCTATGTGACGAAACCGGTCGACCTGAAATAAAAACTGTGAAAAAAGTACCATATCGCATTTGAATTCTTTATTTATAACTATGTCGCATACCATCTTTGCTTTAACACGCCACGCATGCCATTGCTTTAGTGCTATAAATTAATTGATCGCCCAAAATCATGCGTGCGATTTTTGTCTGTAAGGATGATTTCCCCCTTATGTTTCCGCTTGAACGCTATGTTTGCAGCTTTTGGCAATACTAATTCACCACCCATTGGTAAAAGATAATTTTACAATGTTTTGCATTGAGACCACATTTTTCCCTATGCTATTCCTAAACCACCACCCAACAATAAAAGTTTGCTTTCAAGGCCAAAGTTTTTCTCCTGACACTTTTAGAATATTCTTGAGAAAATGGTTCTCCTCAGCTCAACGTATTTCTGACCACATGGATGAAAAAGCTGGTAACAGAAATTTATAGCTTGTTATTTGAGTAATTTACATTATTATCTTCAATTTAGTTATTATCGGTGGATGGAATATGATCGAGGGAAAGTTTGATACGTCGACAAACCGGAACGTCCCAATCTTAACCGTTAACCCAATTCCTACTTCCTTTCAAGGTGCTTCCCGTTTTTCTAGTATTCGGAAGATCTAGAAACTTCCTAGACTAATTTTCCAATTTTCCGACCGTATACTTATGCGCGAAATTGGGAGTCTATTCATTTCCAGCGCGCACCTTGTGGGTAATCGGTCCATCAACGACGGCGCATGGCATCGTCAAAGCGGCCATATGCCACACAACTACTCAAGTTGAGCGTGGCCTTATGCTCTCAATCACTTAAGGAAGTTGCCTCTCGACCACGTGAGGCAAAGAAAATTTGGAAGTCAACCTCATAATTTTTGGCGCGCGTGGCTCCAATTCGTCTTTCACTGGTGTCAAACCTACTGAAATATGGAGTTCTGATATGTTCATGAATGTTCGGTTGCATGCTTTTTTTATAAAGTGCCTTTAAAGTTCACAGATCGGACTGAAGCGCCATTTCTGAGGAAATTACATATTTTTTTCGAGTATTGCTGTCACTGTTGAATTAATAGAATTAATTTTGATAAATCTAATTTTTATTCATTTTGTTACCGATTAATTTCCGGAAAAATTACGGTTTTAATATGAGCATTTTGCAAAGATGAGTTTATTAAGACAAAGTGTTACGAGCGCTCCCAAATTTTTCATTTTTTTTATTTTCAACATTTACAGTTTTCGCTGAATTTGGATAATATTAGTGTATATGCCTCGAAATTCAATGATATAGCCGCGTAGAAAATAATTTTCTTATAAATATTCTCGTCAAGATGATACCATAAGTCAAATGTTCATGACCAGGTCAAATGTAATTTACGTTGGATTCTTCCAATGTGTGGCGTAATATCAGACAAAGGCATTCGAGCTATGCCTTAATAGGAAAGAGAAGGGCTAAATTAGAGTTAGTTTCCATATTAGTTTGCGCAATATACTAAGGGTCTTCTCATATTCCTGAGCTCCTACATGCCTGATAGAGATAGAGATAATTCCCTGAAAATTGCCATGAATAATATCAACAGATATCTTTTTCACTCATGGATATACATGTTAGCATAAATACCCCAATGTAGTTAGTAGGTTGATTATATTTATACATGAGGCTGCATGAAGTGCTGTTTTGCTGTTATTTGGGTGTTTTAGTGTTATACAAAGATAATATATATCCTCTCAGTCAATATATATGTTTCACAAGCGTGAGTAATAGGCTATGCTCATCACTATAAGTCTGTATGAGAACCGTTCATTGTTCCACACCCTAGAATTAGTTCTGAAATGCAGAATATATATGGTTACAACGAATGGTGATACATTTGTTCGGTTATTCAAGTATAGTAATTTTGTTGGGATTTGGTTGGCAAAATTCGTTATTATTATTTCAATAATATCATATTCTATACTTGAAGTGGGAGCATAGTTATGCTGTGATACGTTTTGTATATATCGCTTACCTTTGTTCATAGTTTACAGTGAATTTCATGGAGAATAGTGAGCAAGCATTGAACAGTGTCATTTTTTTCTGTCAGGTAAATTATTCTATTAACTCAGTAGCCAAACTTTTTTCTCCCTGTGTCAATATACCACCGTTCTCTGCATTTCATCACGCTAAGCATTAATCATGTTTCAAAGAAGTACAAGTTTCCCGCCGAGGTTCGAAAGATAATGAAAGAAATCGAAAGTTCGAAAGATGCGAAATTTTAATAGGAAGGCTAGTGTAACGGAGATGATGAGGGTATTGGGCTGGACATCACTAGAATCGAGGAGGAGGAAAGCACGTCTCAAGTGCATGCATAAGGCATACATTGGCGATCCTGCGTGGAGGGACATATGCGAAAGATTAAAAACACCTAGTTATCTGGCGAGAAGAGATCACAAATATAAGATAGAGCCTCCAAGGCAGCTCTCAAACACATTGAAATATTCCTTCCTGCACCGGGGGATAAGGGATTGGAATGAGTTACCCAAAGAAGTATTAGAGCCCTTCCCAAATAAGACACTGACGTTCATGACGAGATTGAGGGGAGTTGTACTATGAGGGTTTTCCCCCATATTTTTCTAAGGTAATAACTTTGCTTTTTTTGTATTTATGGTAATGTCATTGTTTAAATCTTTACATGTATGTATACCTAATGGTACTTTCTCAGTATCTGTGTTACCACCGGACCATATGGTCAACTTGTAGCAAATTCTTAATAATAATAATAATAAGACGAGTGTCAGACAATGCAAGCGAATGGCGTCTCCATCTTAATTTTCCGGCGCGAGCACACAGATTCGGTAGGAAAAAAACTGGCAAGACTTCGGCACTCACCACGCGTCACCCAAGCTGTCAATTACGTGTTTATTTCCCCATTTATTTCTCATTTTGAAGGAGGATCTTAAATAAAACCTTCTCGCGCCTGCCTTCTGGTGCCCACTTAAGGTACGAGTAACTTTCTGACCCAAACCGTACGGTATAGCCTCGTCCGCGTGTCTCGTCACTCCCCTAACCTCAATACCCCTTGGCGCTGCTACCCATACCCTCTCGTCCTACCCTTCCCTAACAGCAGCCTGCTAACCCTTGGCACCCTTATCTCTTCCCACCTCCCGGCGATGACTTCACCTCATCCTGAACTCCAACATCCATTATGTTCGTCCTCCCAGGCAAAAGACCACTACCGCCGAGCCATTCTGACCACTCCTGCTCCATTATTGAACCCTGGTTTCCTCTCGACCTCATATAAACTACCCCAGATACACGCTCCCTGGGCCACAGACCAATGCATGCGGTGATTATTGGTGAAAGGAGGAGACTAGAAAGCTTGGATTTGGGTTTTTAGAATAGTGATGATTGTTATCGGCAGTATGAAGAATACTTGCTTGTGCAAATAAAACCCAGGCTTTGGACAGTACCGAATATAGTATATACACTCGGGTACCAAGTCACTTCAATAGTATCAGTTGATGACACATATGGTTTCGAAACACTGACGTTTTTGAACAGACACACTTCGTTATCAACCGCATTGCACTTAAGTTAGTGCGAGCGTGATAGTTCCCTAATCATAATAGAGATCACATTCGATATATACGTTTTAATTTCACCAACTGTGAGACACACGAATTACATATTGCATTATTAATGGTGAAATAATATAGTTTCATATGACAGAAATTGTAAGTAATCAAATTAAAATATCTAAATAAGTCTTTAACTTGACTCATTTTTTTCACGTGGTACGTTTGAAACTCTATCAAAACGGAAAGTTTATGATGATTTAGAAGTATTTACTGAGATGGCAAAATGATTAATTTTAAAAAATATTTAAGAAAACATACAAACCTCACGCTGTTGATTTTTTTACGAGATCTAAGTGTAGGAAATGCTTAATTTTTAATATAAGGTCCCTCTGGAGTGTATACACGTACCATTTCCCTTATAAAAGGGCTGGTATTTTCTGGCAAATATCTCAGAAAGTGGTAAGGGGTTCAATTTTAGGTGTCACTGGAAGGGTGATATATTTTTCTTTAAAATAAGACCAAATTCGTTGATTTCTCGGTAAAACAATTTTTCGCTTGAACTCCCTTCAATGATTTTGTAACCTATAGCAGTGTCAGTAATGTTTTGTTGATGTCAGCAAAGGTTTCTTTTTTACTGTAGAAGGCGAAGTATGCTGACTGAAGATAATACTTCCCTGATGGTGATTAAATGGACGGCGAGATTCGTCAAATTTCATCCTATGAATAGCTGGTGAGAAAAGCAAACTGTGTGGAGAGGAGGAGACAGTAAATTGACACATTTTGAAACACAGTAGCCTTATGAAATAAGGCTACTGTGTTTCAAGTTGTACTGTAAGGATAATTGTTAAGGCTACTGTTTCTTTCTTCCTTAGAATAGTCCTTATCGATTTCCATATTAAATAAAAATCTAAAATTGAAAGTATACATTATTTAAAAGCTATACGTATAAAATAAGCAGTATATCTCAATTAACCTGACTATGTACAATTAAAGATATTAAAAACAATTTTTCTGCGCGTATAATTTGAAAATTTCACTTTATTTTATAAAATTATAATAAAATCATTTTTGAATTTACCGCGTAAATTTAAAAAAATTAACAAATGTATTTTTTGAATATTTCAAATTTACCGCATAATACAAATTTTTCTATATATCGTAATACAAAATTAATTTTAAAAAATTCCTATAAAAACATACATTTTGAATTTACCGCGCATAATTTGTTCTGTGTTTCTGGATTTGAAAGCACAGAAGGCGCGCATGCGCTACATAACAGTTCACGAGACAGCTGTCTATATGTATATGTATACACTAGCGATAAAAAAATTTTCTCCACGTGTTTCCTTTTTTATATATCTACAATATATAATTGTAAACACTTCACATTTATAAATTAATTTTATGGCACAACATTCGAATAAGCTACTCAAATTGAACGTATTAAAAGAAATTGAGTTATATTGTACTAACCTTCACTATTCTTGTATCGAGTACACTCTCCTGCACGAGTATGGACTATTATATTATCCGGCACAATATTTGTAGCAACCCAAATTGAATGAACTAAACCGTATATTAGATATATATAATGTAATATGAATAAAATTATAATATAGTTTATTTGACGGTGACGGTGACGCGAGTCCAATGGTTTTTACCCATCCACAAGTACTGTGTATTTTGCGAGTATACTGTGTATATACAGAATATACAATTATACATATATTTAGCAGCAGTGATGGTGACGGTGACGCGAGTCCAATGGCTTTTACCCATCCACAAAAGTGTATATACAGAATATACAATTACACATATATTTAGTAGCGGTGATGGTGACGGTGATGCGAGTCCAATGGTTTGTACCCATCCACAAGTACTGTGTATATAGCGAGTATACTGTGTATATACAGAATATACATAATTATACATATATGTAGTAGCGGTGACGGTGACGGTGACGCGAGTCCAATGTCTTTTACCCATCTACAAAAGTGCTCAACGCGACATAAGAAGTTTTCACTTCAATAATTCTAGGTGATAGAATAATCATCCAATTAATTAAATTAGGATCAAAAAGAATGAGTAAAGAGTCATGCTAGAAGAGGAAAAGATCTCCTCACATAGATTGACAGTATCCCGGAAAAAAATCATGCAGTTGCTGAACTAAAATGCTTGAGTTATTAATTCAGTTAAAAATTTTCGATATTTTTTATCATAACTATTTTAATGATGACTTGCATCTCCGGATATTTTATCCCCCTTTCAAAGATAATCAGCATCAACATTTATAGCCACTGAGATTAAATGAAATGAAATCCGCGGGAAAATTGTGACATTTATGAATGCGTTATGTGAAGCCTATGTGCTGCCAATGCGTCAGTCAGCCTGTTAATTTTAAGTCTCTGGGATGAGTCACACCTTTGGTATCGACGTGATGATTATTTTAGGATTTGATTTTGCAAATGATCTGCCATAGTAGGAGCACATAAAAAACCCAGGCCTCAAACCAAGACCGGAAAAATACTTCAATTTTTATCTTCATGATGCAGGTGTTCAATTTAGCATATCCTGATTCCTCTGTGAATGTCGATTCCCCGAAGATGGTGATATATGTTGTTTACTTAGGACTCCGCAAGGAATTAATGGTTATCGAAAACTAAGCCATGCCACTATTTTAGGCCCAAGTTTCCAGTTTCCAGAAGATTTAATGTTTTATTTCCCAAATGCCCGCCCCGAAGCCCTCTATGGGATCACTGAATTGGGAGTCCTCATGTTTGAACAGGCGGCTGAATGGAAAACGCCCTCTCCTCAGCCACCGGGCCGGTTGCCGGAGGATGGTTCGTGCAAAAGAAGACATTTACGCCTCATCCTTCGCTCTGTGCTTCCTCGTCAGCACCGTCTCAATGGCAGTGTAGGCTTTGATTCGTCCTCACCAGCCTTTGGTAACACAGCACCGCCGTAATCACTGTCTCCCTCCCGCGTCTATCGATCAATCAATCATTTCGACCCGTTCAATCGACTCCTCTCCCCGTCCGCGGGCGGGATTCTCGACCGAAGTTTTCAAGCAGGCAGCTCGATCGTGAATCATCCTCGCCTCATAAAATGCCGCCCATCGCCCATTCACCCGTCTGTATTGTGGTTGTTGAGGCCCACTCTTTCTACCCCTCCCCTGCACTTTCCCTTGTGAACGCCTCCCATTCCACAAGTCATTTCACGCCACCACATCCCTCCCTCCTCGTACCAGCCTCTTTTAACCCTGTGCAGGCAGACGCTCCGCCACGCGTGGCCCATTAGGCCGGCAGAAAGATTCTCGCCAAGTCATAATGTTCGCCTTCCACATCCTACGCTACCATCCGGACGTTCTTCAGATGATTCTCTTCCCGCCATCAGATTCCTGGCGGTATAAAAGTGTTTCCTTGGGCGGGAATCAAAATACGGAACTTTGACTCGCTTATTAATACGATAACTCCAATTCTAATTCAGGATTTTTTGGAGTTAAGATTGGGATTGTCATTGGTCATTCAATCTTAAAATTGGTTGACTGCAGCCCTCTACCCCTTCTCTATCTAGATCTACATACTACCCCGCGAGCCGCCGCATGGGCGAGTGGCAGCGGGTGGTAGGTCACCAGCCGTGTAAAGATGTGAAATTTTTGGAGGTGAAATGGTGATATGCTCTATGGGTTTTATACTATATTTTGAAGAGCTCAGTTTTTATTGTGGTCGCTTATTGCGCGCGGAAATAACGAGATTTTGTGCCATTCTGTTCGACAGAGTGTCTCTCTTTAATTTTATCGCATCTTTCAGACCTAGAAATGTAGTGAGGCGTAATAATAATATTCACTGTGTCGCTCTGAAGCACACCAGTTCTGAATATCTCAAGCAGCCTAAGCCTAGCGTGCAGCCTCTGAGTCTCTAGGGGCTCCCACCTCAATCCCTCTAACAGTTGTGTAACAGTATAAGTTCGTTCGTAGCAGTTTTTAACGAAGCTACGTCTGTTGCTTCCTGGTAGCTCTTACTATGTACTTTCACTTTTATTTGGTCCATGGACTTATTCCTCGGCCTTCCTCTGGGAAGAAGACCCAGGAATGAGTTCCCCTATACTTTATATTCAATTATGTTTTTCACCAACTCATTGTGTCTCAGAGCGTGTCCAATCCATCTGCTTCTTCTGTACACTTCATTACTTCTTATTTTGTCCATCCATTTTATCTTCAGCATCCTCCTCCAGCTCTAAATTTTGAAGGCTTCTAGTATGTTCTGGTCAGCTTTTCCAATGGTCTATGCTTCCGATCCATAGAGTACCACGCTCCACACGAATTTTTTCAGAGTGCTTTCTGGTTTGTAGTCCTAAGACTGGGTCAAGCTGATGAAAATGGTTTTATTCATACGATTTGGCATTTTTGAAGCAAATTCGCGTTTGAATTATATCACGTAAAAAGTCTAGCAGTGAAATTTTTTTCTAAACAGCCACATTGAGCTTGTATAATTTAGTTCAAATTGGAAAAGAGATAATTCCTTAAGCCTCGGACTTAAAGCTTGGAGAGTTCGATTAACAGACTTTAGAACCTTTCCGTTTCTGATAATTTCCAGCGTACTCTTATCCGTTAACCACGATGACTGAGATCCATTAGAGAACTATTACAATCTTCAATCCCTTGGCGATGTCCTCCTGCAGTTCCCGGTGAGAAAGAGCGTGACTATTTCCATTGCGCTCGCGTAAAATGATCCCCTGCAGTAAGTCTGTCCTTCCGATTGTTATTTTCCCTTCGCAATATAACAAACTGTGATGAATCGCAATTTCATTGGAATATCTGTGATGAATCATTGTAAGGGCAGATGTTAATTTTTTTCATTTACTCTGTTTGGCTCCAATTATTTATTGACAGATTTTTTTCAGTGATTTTGAAGTAGTTTATTCATCTTACTTTCAGAAAACATTCTCTCAATTTGTGTATAATTCTCTCAATTTAATGTAATCTGACTCATAATTGGTATCAATTTCGAGGGTTACACTTTAAAATGTTAAAAATGAGAAGTTGTATGTATAAAAATTAGTTTCTCATTGAGGTGATGCTAAAGAGTTGATTTTTTAATTTAGTTATTCAGTGAGGAAATCATTTTCCATCATTGGTAGTTTTTGTCTCTTTGGTCATAACGACCATGAATCTGACAAAATATTTGAAGTAGAGACAATAATTCCGAGTCCATGGATGCGTAATCGTGATTAAGATCTTTGTCGTAAGAGCCATCGCTTGTCTCCGTCCAGCACTCTTGCTGTGAGACATCAATTCGAACTTGCAATGCAAATGGTCTCTGCATATTTTTATTATCATAAAGCCAGTGCATAGGTATGGAGATACAATAATATTATTTGCAGATTATGGCTACATGGCTGGAAATACAATTTGCAGATTATGGCTAAACTCGTGATCGTGATTAGGTAAGTGCTCTTAAATCTCAATAAAGTAGAGATCATAAAACATCAGTTCAAAATATTTCAATGACATTCTGCGGGGAAAATACTTAGGTGGAAAGTTGAATTAAAAATTTTGGTCAAATGTATCCTCCCTTCCTTCTAATTTTAATCACATGGGTGAATAGAGCGTATCGATCACATAAATATTAGATGAGACTGTTCACTTCACTTTCACCCATTCTTCCTTAATGTTAGACGACTCGTGGCTCTACTTCTCAACGTGGACTTTAGGCAAGGGAATTCTGTAACCACGGGCAAATTTATAACTCAGGTGGTTTAATATGAAAAGAGTCTAGCAGCTGCTAGCTCATCATTTCTCCGAAACCCTAAACGCAATGCCCACGGGGAAATTTATCCAGCTGCGGTTTCGTATAAGCCTTTCTTCAGCGCTCAGGCATCTTTATGGGAATTTGGAATATCCCGAGGCCTCTTTGGACCTCAGGCTACTCTCAATAAAGGCATTCATTTTGTATCATTCAAATGAGCTTAAAAGTGCGGTCGAATTCTAATGAAATAGTACCTAATTCAAAGCGTACATCGTGCCAGTCCTAGGATCAAACAAATTTGTAGAAGCCATGTGTAATCTAGGATAGCATTTACTGATTCTTATGTCTGAATATATTGTTTGCGGTGTGCGTCAGTGTATTAAGTTTGTCCTTATCCCAAGGCTGGTGAGAAATTAGATTACTAAGTATGAAGCCCATTGTATGGTGAAATTCATGAATCAGAAGTGTGCATCCAGTTACTTTCGTTACCTTGTGCGAGGGAGTTTTTCGCTTGTAGGATTTGATCATAAAAATGGCCTAATGAGTGTAGAGGTTAAATTAATTTAAAAGCGAAATTAATTTAACCTCTTTATAAATACATGCTGATGTGTATAAAGTCGCCCTTCCCAAAAATGGCCAGGTAGTCGATAAAGCATTGCAGTTTGCCTCCTTACAATAATATCCTAAACCTTTGGTAATACAAACGCTTGAAATTTTCAGAACATGGGAGCTGGGCTTGTGTGAAAAGCTATTAGAAATAACATACTCCTTCTTGATAATATAATTAAAAAAATAACTGAATAACTTAAATGTTATTTGATTAATTTAAATTACTGTCCATTTATTTAATTTATTGAATGGATTTATCGTCTCTTTTCAATACAACAACCAACAACCATTGTAACCATTTTTTGACCAACTTGTTATTAGAAATGTTTTCCTAACAACCATGTAACTACAACCAAAATCAATACAAATTTACTGTATTTACTTCACAATTACAAATGCTTATTCCTTCCAATTACTTGAAACTGCCATGACGTAAAATATCAGAGTACAACTTAATGAGTAAAGTAAAAAGTATAGGCAATATACTTTCAATAACTTGTAGGAGTAATGCCATCAAAATAATCTATGATAATACAATAAAACTATTACGAGGAGTAATAATTTATACTTTTTCATCATCATAATTATTATTCCTTGAATATATGTGCATGGGAGCTTGTGCTGGCTTTTCTGCTTCACGTAAATCAGTTCTTGTTTCGGTAAACCAATAGGTTTGCTTTATAGGATACAATAATATAAAATATTTATTCACGCCGATTGATAGCACCCACATGCGTCTTAAAAGTGCAATCCGTTGACAATGATCCGTTCATTGACCATCCGTTTGACCGTCAATCCTCTCTGGTTCGATTGAATTTGCCAGTCTGAAATATCTTCGGCGAGAAGACGGAGGAGGTAAGTTTCTTCAACCTCGAGGCTCATCCCTCCGTTCTGTTGCTTGACCGTTCGGAACGCCTATTGTCGACGCCTGCGACATCACTTGGTATTAATCTTCTTCCCCCTCTCCCGAGGGAACCATTGCCCAAAATACTGAGCCGTCTACGCCTTGTGACATCTCCTTCCCCTAATAGGGTAGAGACATTTCCGAACGGTCCAGTTGTTGGATGGGGTATTAGATTATTCACGATATAGTCATTGGAGTGCTCTCTAATCAAACCCTGGCTTTAATTAAATGTCACAGTGAGCGTAGAACCATTACGCAATCTCCCATGAGATTTATGTATTGTCCACCCGTATGTCTCCAGCTTCATTATTTGGATAGTTTGCTCTCATGAAGCATAAATATCTCGAGATATCGTAGTAGTTATAAAGTGATCTATAAGGTGTGTATTACTTGAAATATATAAGGGGAGAGTGCATGCATGCACTTTTTGCACGCATGTTTTCGCATACTTTGCTTTCTTCTCGCCATAGCTGCGCTAAAATAACTTTTGAGGAATCATTTTATTACCTGATAATTACAAATCGGACAAAATTTAGATGATCTGCCATCTTATCTGTGGGATATCATTCGCGCAAACGTGGATGCGTCGAACAGTTTCTCATGTTAGTGGCGATAATGATCACGTTCGTGAATAATCCGTTTGAAGACATGGCCAGATGAAGTAAAGAGCATCTGTTTGGTCAAAACACCAAGCCAATGAACCATGGGCACCAATTTTTCATTGTGTTATTACAAAAACGATGGGAATCAACTTTTCAAAATGACCTTGAAGATCGGCCTGATGGCCAGCCTTACCCACAGCCTGGGGAACTCACCACTGCTCATGGATCTTTGTTAGTGAAATTTTATGCTACGGAATTATTTTCCTTGAGTTATAAATAGAAATACTTCGGTTTTGAACCCAATCAAAGGACGGTTTACGACTGACGTCATAATGGAATTTGACTTCAACCGCGAGCTCAGTTTGTAGTTTACGGAGGATTTTATAATTCGAAGAAAGCGTCAACCGTTGACTTCAAAGCTAAACAAAACTCGACTTTCACGGTTATAGCTGAAGTCAGCTCCGGTTCAGTGCGCGCTCAAATTAAGATACTCCTTTGTCAGCTGTAATTGTGAAAGCGATCCGAAAATCCGCGAATCACTATTCGAAAATGTCACATCTTCACAAGTAGTGCGCAGATAATAGGTGACTGTACTTATTAGAATATTATTCAAAGCGGAATAACTATTTTTTTTCATTAAACTGTGTTCATGTAGGTTAATTAAATTCCACAAAAATGAATGTTTCGTGTTTCCTATGCTCTCATTCAAAGCCTTGGATTACTCAAAGCAGAGCAGCCAAGTAGTAGCGAAGATAGGTGAAGATTGGTGATATTCACGTTGTTAGCCAATAATTAACCGAAACCGTGCACGAGAGACTAATTCACGCATGACGTTTCAGGCTGATGTAACTTTTAAACTAGCTTTAACTGGTGCATAATAGGTTCTCTCAAGCTTGCTCAATACTCAATCGTGGGCGCTTCCCGTACTTTTGCCATGCATTTTTACTCCTCCAAATTGTGTGAAAAGGCCCATCAATTTTGATAAAGCTGAATAGAAATTTAAAAGCATTTATCGTGTTTTGCTTTGTCGGCATGAATGAGGGGAAAATAGCTGGTGGCTATATGTGGCATGTAGGAAGAAGAGAAATTTTTGGGCAACAGTTTTTCATATATGTTCATGATTCCTATCATTTTCCCTATAGACTAATTAAAGTAAGAAAATTATAATAAAATATGCAAAGAAAAAAGGAAGAAATGAAGTTATAATTACAAAAAAATGGTATACATTTCAATTCCATTAACTGTTAATTCGCCGGTTTTCAGTTTCACAATGTATATACATTTCAGGAATGTTGAAAACACCCTTTTTCGGTACATGTTATTTCATTCATAACCATAATAGAGATCACAGTTCGAAAATGCAGCAAAGAACTAAATTAAATATATGCATTCTTTCCCACTTCATGTAAGTTAATAGAGCAGCGTTATCAGTTATGCAGGGATCTGACATGCGTCATTTAGAAGTAACTTGTAACGTATTGATTGTGCTTGTTATTTCTAATGGTTATGAGTTCCTTATTTTAGCAGCTGTCAAAATCCGGTCAATTGTTTTATCTCTTATGCAGTAGCTTTTTTCTTTTAGCATCTTTTCTCATTACTAATTGAGACAAAAATTTATTATAATAGCCAGTTAGCAATCCCCACAGCAAACTCCGTCAAAAGGAAAATGACTAGTGATCCTTGAGAGCAAGTTCTAGTCGTAAGAAGTAACAGTTAAGCCACAAAAAGTAAGTTTTTATGGAAATCAGTACACTTAATTGATCATTTAAGTCGGCCTAAGAATAAAGTTCGAGCCGGATGTATCGCCAGTTCAAATTAAACATACTAAACCAAATAGTTCTTCACTTTTGAGGAAAGCGAAAACTGGACATGGACTTCGTAATGCTTTTGAATGAGTCTGGCGATAAAAGTATTGAAATCCCTTCATTAAGGTTTGACTATGTAGAAAAAGATACCTTTTACCTAGTTTCTTCTACAGAACGCCAATTTTTCATATGACTAACAAAAAATTTACAGGAGGAAATGATAAAATATTCACAGCAATGCGCCTCATTTGTTTTGCGATTTAGAAACAGCTGCTATGATTGTTGACAAGCTGTTTAAATGAAATAATATTGCAACTACCTGTGGGTTTTTTAGTAGAGAATAATAAACTGCAAAGAAAATATTTTGGATAAAAGTGTCTTTTGGATTTACTGCGTTATAATTACTATTTTAGCAGCAGTTTCGCCTAGCTATGAGACATTCTGTTGCATATTAACCGCCGAAGTTTGTTTATTTATTTATTAATGATTGTTCTTAGAAAGCCTGACGAAGCCAGCAAAATAGCCAGGCGAAACTGTTGCTGAAATCGTAATTATAACGCTGTAAATCCAAAAGACACTTATCCAAATTAAAATGAACTGCGAGAATCTACGAAAGAAGTGCAAAGAAAATATTTATCCGGTAATCTATGAGCTCCATAACTATCAATTATATTTTTACTATCTATGCTGTTGGTGAAAACAGCCATTTGATGTGAATTGTGTAATTAGATCTCATGTTTTGACTCATTTTACCTTAGTATAACTTCTTAAATTCAACTGGAAAAATTGTTCGCTTCTTCTTGAGTGCGTCTCAGGGTGCGAGTCATTAAGCTGCAGTGAGTTTGCGTGTCCTTCCTCTCAGCCATGCAATACACGTGTGTCGTGCACGCTCAGGTGTCTTATTGTGTGCGGGAGGCGGTCCTAACCCAAGAAAGTTTCCCTTGAACGCTTGTAAGCCGTACGTATACAACGCCCCCGCTCCTCCCCCATCCCCTGATCTTCCTCATTTCCTCCCTCGACGCTACTCCACAGAACCATTTGACCCTAAATACTGAACCATAACCAAACCGAGGTCGCTCGGAATTACCCTCTATACTCCCAAATACGCACGTATCGAGTCCCTTCCCACGTCACCAAAATGACTTCAAGGAGACCTTGTTCCTAGACTTGAAGCCGCGGTGGTGTCTAAATTGTTACCCAACAGAACCACGTAAAAATTATTTCTGGCCCATGTTCTCCATCAGTCAGTCTTCCACGCCATGAACCTTGATATAATGATTATTCGATTGAGTGAAATTCGCCTGGACTGGGAATTTATTCTCCAGTCCAGGCGAATGATTTTACCACTGTGAATTTCACACAATTTTGTGATCACTAGCGGGTGACTCCGTTGAAGAAACTGCGCGGCTAGTTCCGTGGTTCTTCGAAAATGATTATTCGACTTGATTTTTCTCCCTAACTGTTAGTTATACATCAATATTCTGCATTTTTTAACATAAGGCATATCATTCTCTTCGACACAACTCAGCATAAAAGGCACAGGAGTTCTGCCAATTATTTTAAGGCGGTAAAGAGGCTTACGGTCCCAAATTTTTATCGTTTCCTGACCAAAGTCAGATATTTCAAACTCATGCGTTTTCTTATAAATTGAAATTAACATTTTATTAATAAAATAGGTTTTTTATACTTTAAAGTTTATGAATTTTTCAGCACAGAGATAAATAATGATAAGTCAGAACAATTTACCAAAAATTAACTAAATGTGATGTAACTAATTTACGGGCGAAGCCCAGAAGCAAAAAGTGGTTTTCGCTATAGTTCGTACAAGATAATTGAGCAGTTGACTGATTGAAATGAAGTTCATAAGTACCCTCTTAAAAATTCTGCATCGTTTCCTTATAAATACTTCTACAGAATTTCTTAAAAAGTTCTTTAGATATTTCTTAAAGTATATAAACGCCTACCTACTAAATTACCTACGACGTTCTGCAAAATACCTTAGGATGTTCTGCAGAATACCTTAGGACGTTCTGCAGAATTCTTAGGACGTTCTGTGGAATTTCCTATGACATGTGAAATTCCCTACGGAAACCTCGCATATTTCCGTAGAGTTGCTGAAGTTCTACAGAACAGCCCGTAAAGAATAACTCCACAGAACAAATGTTCTGTAGAGTCAGACTCTTATGTTCCGTACAAATTCTTAGAAAAGGAACTAGTTGCGAAGAAAAATAGCCAATTTCTGTAGAATTCGTTACGTTCTACGGAACAGCTTCTAAGGAATTTTTTAGCAGAGTAGTCACGTCCAATGCCGTTTGAAGAAGGAAATCACGCGATCGAGGGTCCATAATAGTGGCCTTTGTTTTAACTATCCGATCGTGAACCAATGGTAACAAATTATTCCTAAGCCAAAGCAGTACCCTGCAGAAACATTTCTTAGAAGCTGTTCTGTAGAACGTGAGGAATTCTACAGAAATAGACTCCTTTTCTTCAGAACTCTTTTCTAAGTATCTGTACGGAACATGAGAGCCTGAATCTGCAAAACACATGTCCTGTATAGTTATTATCTGCAGAGAAAAATAACTCCTTACAAGCTGTTCTGTAGAAATTCAACAACTCTACGGAAATATATGAGGTTTCCGTTGCCCAGTTCCTTCTCTAAAGACCTATATAGAGTGTCGTAGGGAATTCCACAGAACGTCCTAAGGAATTCTGCAGAACGTCCTAAGGTATTCTACAGAACATCCTAAGGTATTCTGCAGAATGTCATACGGAATTCCGTAAAATTGCGTTTCAATCCTTTGAGGAATATCCACAGAATTTTTTAAGAAATTCTGTAGAAATATTTATAGAACTTTTTAAGAAATTCGGTAGAAATATTTTTAAGAAAACTATACAGAATTTTTTAGCAGGGTGTATATTTAAGCTGCGCTTTTGTCTTGGACGGGCTCTAGTGCTCACTTTCGTCTGCGGCAGGAGGCCTTCAAACTCGACCCTTCGCCCGAAAACCATCTTCTTCTGGCTCGTCGATGGACGAGCGCATAAAACAGTCGTCCTCACACGCGGACAGTGTCGGTGGGTTGGAGCGGGCATCGCATTCGAGTGCATTCCGAATGGCTTCCTCGGGGGAAATCTCTCACTCGATGTTCGACGCCTCGGGGCTTTAAAGTTTCGCCGCATATGCACGCGGAGGGGCGGTTCGGGAAATGGGGAGGGTGGTGCATGGCTAGGTTGAGTGTAGGGAGAGGGAAACTGGGGAGGACGCAGAGAGGGGGAAGCGAAATTGTGTGGCGTTGGCTAGTTTCGGCAGGGGTGTCACCGCATAATTCAGACAAGGAGGGGGACATTGATGGGGAACGTTCACAAACTCGGTTATTGATGATTTGCTTGGATTACTTTGAACTCTTTCTTGCGTGGAGCATTTTTTCCATTTACATTTTAGTATTTTGCTGTAACGAAATTAGACATTAATCATCAACAGTCGTCATTCCGAAGGTATGCTTCATGTAGCTACTGTATAGGCTCGGAGGCTACACGGTAGGTTTAGGTTGCTTGATAAATTCAGAACTGATATTTTTCAGAGCGACGTAGAGAATATTCTCATGACTCCTCACCACATCTCTAGGTCTGATAGATGCGATTAAATAAGAGAGATACACTGCCGAACAGATAGGTACAAAAACTCGTTCTTTCCGCAAACAATAAGCGACAGCTATAAAAATTGAGCTCCACTAAATACACTCCAAAAATACATGTCACCATTTCATCCCCAAAAACTAACACCTTTACACGGCTGGTGACCTAACAACCCCTGGCACACGCCTATGCGGCGGCTCGCAGGGTATTATGCTGATGTAAATGGAGATAATTCAGACAAGGAGGGACATCGATAGGGAACGTTCACGAGCTTGGTTATTGATGATTTGTTCTGATTACTTCGAACTATTTCTTGCCTGGAGCATTTTTTTCTCATGTACATTTTAGTATTTTGCTGTAATAAAATTAGGCATTCATCATCAACAGTCGTCATTCCAAAGGTATGCTTCACGTAGCTCTCTACTCCACTCTGCTACCAGCCAACCATATGATTATTATACTCAACGGTATCTGGTGAGATGTTGTGGAACATATTTCTAAATCGTGAAAGAAATTTTGTACTGTCCACTTAGTTTTTCATTAGTACTACGCGTTTCAACGATTACATCGCCATCATCAGGTACAAACAAATTTCGACAGTTGAAAATTTGTCTGTAACTGATGATGACGATGTAATCGTTGTAACGGATTATACTAATAAAAAACTAAGTGAACACCACAAAATTTCTTACATTATTCATATGATTTTATCCTAATGCTTCACTTTGAAGTTCTTCATAGCTTTCCTGATGAATTCAATTCTTCGCATAGACTTTCCTCCTTTCACACCTTCACACATCCCTTATTCGAATCCACATAGAAAACAATCCTTGTGTTTTTCCACAATTATTTAATTTAAGTACAAGGGTTGATTTTTATATGGATTCGAATATATTATAATTCCACGAAGTACCGCCTGAAGGTGTAAAGTTTACACGATCCAATTCTTCGTCTTCCTCTGCATTTCTTCCCGTTCATATCTTTCCCATTAATTTTCTCATTTGGCTAATTGTAACTGACAAAAATGTGCCCTATTAGGTTGTCTCACCTTCTTTGCAGAATTTTCATTATGCTTCAATACTCTCCGACTGTAATTATTTTCAAAGAACCACGGAACTAGCCGCGCAGTTACTTCAACGGAGTCGCCCACTAGTTATCACATAATTGTGTGAAATTCACGGTGGAGAAATCATTCGCCTGGACTGGGAATCGAACCTAGATCCCTCGATTTGGCGCCGAGTGCTCTAACCAGTTAAGCTACCCAGGTGTCCTTTTCACACAGGAGATTCATAGTGGATGAGGATGCCTGGGTAGTTTACTTGGTTAGAACACTCGGCGCGAAATCGAGGGATCATGGTTCGGTTCCCAGTCCAAGCGAATTATTTCTCCACGGGGAATTTCACACAATTGACTGTAATTAGAAGTTCTTTGGTAGTAATTCTACGAGTACATTTGATGCTCATTATTTATCGGTGTCTCCAAACTCCACTGTTTTTCATATATTTTTCTCCGACATTGTTTGGTAAAAAACTATAGCTTCATGAAGAGCCTTTTCTAACGGAGTTTTTGAAGTGGGTCAACTAAGAAACAATTAATTGAAACGAGAAAAAGACCAATTTTATGAATATCCATGTAAACCCAGGATAATTTCAACTTATCCATAAATGGAAAACATCATTCTATTGATTTATGTAGCATCTCATTTTTTCGTGATTTTTCACTCATCAGGTATGGGGAAAATAAAAATTACCACAATTTTTTCGGAATACCTAAGGTAAACAGCATTACAGCAAAAGCTAAACGAACATAAAATTTCCGTGTTAATAATAAACGGTCAATTATTTTTTTTTATGTTGAACAAATTTCTCTCATAGATAACGTTTGCATCAGCTGGTCGTTAGTCTGATTTAATACACAAATATTGGACTCTTAGTTCCTAATGTTAAAAAATAAGTTACATCATCTTGCGGTTAGCGTTAACCATTTTTATTGGGGATATAGACAACACATTGTCTATTACTGAGCACCCGGTTCTTATGATACTTCCCATATTTCATATCCTCTCTCTCATTGAGTCCTATTTCCAATTCGTCTTACATTACTGGCATCCCGTGCCATCTTTTCTAGTGGCAACAACTAATTTGGTATATCTGAGTTAGTTTTGAAATATAGGTACCTTCAAACATTCTCGCCTAAGTCGTAGTGCCAGTAATCTAGCTAGGATTTCATTCTATACCCGCTGATTTAAAGGGGTCAGGAGTTAACAATTTTCAATATCATGAGTGAAATTGTGTGATTTTACAAGTTAGAACGAAATTGCAACTACAGTTTCCGATTTTGTGAATAAACTCTGCTGAGCAATTTTCTGACATAACACAATCCTTTATGTTTTTGTTTGAAAATTATGGACAACCTAGTGCAAAACTTGTTGAAAATGAAGAAGAAATAAAATTAAAAGTTCCAGTTAATAAAACTGTGTCCTAAACTGCCATTTTAAATAGTAAATTTAAAATTCGTGGAGGGCTCTATACTCCATACATCCCTTCCCCGGGTGTGATACTGCCCAGAATCAATCCCTGAATATAAGGCACCATAAATGTCCTGCACGCTTGCGATTTGAAATAGATTTACATGGAAAAAGGCTCAATCGATCGAAATGCGTGAAGGCATAAAAAGATATTATCACTGTTGGTACACGAACTCAGACGCTTTTGGGTTTTATTCTCTTCAAAATACTCCTTCCCTCGTAAAATTTTATTTTTGTTTGTCGTTTTGCTTCGGGTGCTTAAAATGTGCGTTGATTTCCCTTCCCTGTCGCTTCTTTTGTTTTAATGTCTCCTCTACATTGAACTTGACAGTTAAATGCTTCGTCCCGGGCGAGGTTTAATGGGGGGGCCGGTACATGTTTTTACTCTTGAGATGACGACAATCGCGACCAAGCATCTTTCGGGCGATAATACAAAATGCATCGGGCCAAAGACCAGCGACTCCCAAGGGGAAGGACCGGTCATGCTGTAAACAACTCGTTGATCTCTTCATGCTGTTGCCCCGCAGTCGATATAGGGACATAAAAGACCCCGACCGGACGACTGGAGTTCGGAGGCGTGATTGGAAGTTTGGCGAGGAAAGTTACGAGTGTAGTGGGATGCACGTGCATACATACCTACCAGTTCTTATCCTTCGAAATGTCCCCAAGTTACAGCAAAGGTACAAGTTAGTTAAGACATTATTATAATATTGAGCAGCTGAACGCAGACTGTTAAGGTTTTTATCCTTAAAGTAGTATGTCTCAGTTTATTGCACCTCGATGATGGCTTCCACGTGGCGGCTCATGTATTCCAGCGTCAGGAAAAGTTGTAATAGGGAGGAGAATGAATGTTGTAGGGTGGTTATCTTTTTGTTCTCTTTTTCAGGTTTGGCAAATAAATCAGGTGTCCTGTGAACATGGTTACAAATGCCGTGATTGATCCTTTTCTTACCGACAAATATCATGATGAATGCCAGTATTATGCCTGCAGGTTACCGATCCACTCGATCAGAAAGTTATCTGTTTAATAGGAATTAAAGGACTGGAAATACAGCCTATGAATTGAGGAGTTAAAAAATGAATCACGTACCTATATGATAAACATTTTTCTAGATACCAATTAAGGGGGCTCAAACAATCGTGGTGGCTACAGCAATGGCTAACCATACGGGCGGCCAGAGTGCAAATACCTGCAGAGGAAGATGTTTTTCAAAGAAAACGCGATCCCTACTTAAGTGTCTTACGGGGGGAACTTCAAGTGCAGTACTCCGTCTTCCAGACGAGACGTTAAACCGTGGTCCCCTTGGTGCTTTTCGTTAAGAGCAGGCTAATGTCGACGCCGGGTTTCTATCCACCTTTCCTCCCTTACCTATCCCCTATGGCGCAAATGACCTTAGCTGTTGGTCGCCTCCCCAAATATCAAATCCAAC
This sequence comes from Ceriagrion tenellum, assembly GCA_963169105.1. Lineage (NCBI taxonomy): Eukaryota > Metazoa > Arthropoda > Insecta > Odonata > Coenagrionidae > Ceriagrion > Ceriagrion tenellum. Next base: position 98,958,101 of record OY720644.1, read on the forward strand.
ATATTAAGGGAGTAAAGTTTAAGGCCAAGGTTAATAAGACCAATAACTCCGCATTGCTGGGAGCACATCTTCGAGGGAGAAGGATTTCGGTTAAGTTTAAAATCAGAAGCAGTTCTATCTGGCTATTTGAAAATAACTCTCCTCTAATTCCTTAAAACTCTTGATAATTTGGAACCATCTGCACTGTCTTCTTTTGTTTAGTGCTATGTAATCCATCTCGGTGATTCTCGGAAAATAACGTCGGACCACTCATTAATTTCCTCTACTTCTACAGGCACTAGACCAGTATGGTTTTACTTTGCCAAAGTAAGTACTTAGTGTTCGGTCATAATTTTTTACTTACTCCAGTTGATTATTCTTATTGATACTAATATGTTTACGCTTGTATTATTACAGTTTTGGACGACTAATTATCGGGTATTCCATGATGCGATATTGATGGTGCCCACCAAGTCAATAACAACTTCTGTCGCCGTTCTCGGGTCTATAGTGAAAGAGCTCACGTTATAATTCTCATCTATAACGACGTCACCACATTCAATCATCTTCAGAGGTTTTTTGTCAGACATCAGTTCAGATTTTCCATCAATTCTCTCCCAATTCGAGATTCATTAACCCTCTTGACTGTTCTAATGCTAGCATTATACTGACGAGTATTTTAATTGCTTCCTCTTAAGGGTGTATTAAAATAGGATGACTCTCAATTATAAATTCAATTATTTCTTCCCTTGCATTAAAAAAATCAATAGAAAATATTTACTCATTCCGTAAATTCTACATCTGTATGTTATTACACCACCATTTCCTTTCTTTGAACTCTTAAAAACATTATGTTTATTTTATGTAGTAACTTACATGTATACTGTGGGTGGAGTAAATATAAAATCTTCAGATGCAGTATATATCTTGGAATTACCTTAACGTCTGATACAACGTGGGGGAATACATATAAAACATACGCGGCACAGCATTAAAGAAACCAGGTTTTGTTAAGCGTAAAATAATATGGTCCTCGGATGAAAAAGTAAAAGAGAGATGCTATTTTGCTCCAGTTCGGCCACACCTCGAATACACCGCGAGCATTTGGGACTCTGGACTGAAATGTTTCACCAAAAATTTAATAAAATACAAAGAAAAGTAGCACGTTTCGTTAAAAACTGCTACGAGCGTACATATAGTGTCCTAAAAATTTTAGAGGAATTAATGTGGGAGCCCCTAGAGACTCGGAGGCTACACGCTAGACTAAGGTTGCTTGAGAAACTCAGAACTGGTGTGTTTCAGAGCGACACAGAGAATATAATCATGACGCCTCACTACATCTGATAGAAGCGATAAAATTAGAGAGATTCACTGCCAAACAGATAGGTACAAAAAATCGTTTTTTTCCGCGCATAATAAGCGACCACAGTAAAAAAATGAGCTCCACTAAATACACTCCTATAATACATGTCACCATTTCACCTCCCAAAACGCTATCCCTTAGATCCTTACTAGGCTGCCGTCCTAACATCCCCTGCCACATGCACATACGATGGATCGCAGGGTTGTATGTAGATGTAGATGTGAATGAAGCCAGTTAGTGTAATACATAAATATTTTGTTTTGATTTTAGGTTTTTGATTATATTTGTCACAAAGGCATATTTTACTCATATACTAGTTGGGTCATTAGTTTCTCGAATATCCATTTTGTTTTAATTATTTCGAATTTTACATATTTCTATATAAGTACGAATTATGTTTCTCTTCCTTATGAGGGTCGTGTAGTTCCTTATTCGTTTGACAAAACTTTGCTGTGCACACGTCACCATTTTAATTGTTTCTTCAATCTTGAATACATTTTTGATACATTTACCTGTATCCGATTTCTTTATTTGCTCACACGATGCATTTTCTGCTTGACTGGTGCAAGAAAATTTGCATCTAAGGGCTATAAATATCCCTTATCTACACTCACTATCACCCATCTTCTCCAACGCGGTCGGAATAGTCGACAACGAGTCGTAAATCTTACGGGGAAAATTGGCGTCCAGCAGGCCGTACAAAGGAGGACCGGATTTTTTCAAATGTGGCCCTTACTACACCACCTCCCGAAAATAAAATAAAGGGACTCGCCGAAACGATGCCATCAAACCCCTTCGGATTGCACGCGCCACTTGCAGTGTGCGGTTCTTCCCCATCTCCCGTTCCGGACGAGGACGCCGCCACTGCCGGGATAATGACACGACTGCGCACGGCAATTGCAGTTGTGGCATTTGAAAATAAAGTAAAAAATGTTGACGAGACTATTCGACGGTCTGACCAATTGGTCGGTTTGGAGAGGGTGTTGACTGTTCGGTTTCCCTTTTAGCGATTCCGACCCGTTCACCTTTGGCGGTCGGACACAGATGCCCACGGGAGGCAGAGAAAGGGAACAAGTGGGAAGAGGCTGCAGCCGCCGGTCCATAATCCCAGAGATGTGCAGGTGGACCTCGTGGAGGCACGAGGCACACCCTCCTCCCTACCCTCTCGCCTCATTAAACCTCTCCCTTTATCGTCTCCGTGGCAGAGTTCTGCATCGTTCGCACTCGGCTGGAACCTCTATTGCACTCACAGTCCGGGGTCCAGAACCGCAGGTATAGAAATCGTAGACATGTAACCGGATCATAGATTTTAGATATGACTAGAAACCACACGCAGCGACGGCCTGGTGAATTGAAGCGATTGGAATGTGCATTAGACGTTCATTATGAATCAATGAATTGCACCGTTAATGCACCAAAAATATGGGTAATAGTTGCAAAATTGTTGAATTAACTTTCGAATTAAAACTAAATTTGGATGTGATTACCAATCAACCCATTTATTATTACCAAAACGAATGAACGGATGTTACCTTAACCATGTTAGGTTGATAGTTTTTTTGCTAAAATAAAAGGTTCTCTTTAATGTAAACCAATTACTAACTCTGTTATTATCTAGTTAAAATTTATGTATTAAATGCTGTTAAAAGGGATATCAAATGGTTATTTATAGATTTATTGGCCGTTGTTGCAATCCGTTATTGCAATATTTTAAACTGCTAAACTAAACTTACTCTTTACGTCAGTGAAATTAGTTGGGAAATTTGCAAAGCTTTTATGTTAGAAGACCATATGAGACTATGCCCGTTTATTGGTGATGGTGATGCAAGCACAGACGTGTATTAGAGAGTTTTCGAAATAAGTCGAGTTTCTAGGCACAAACATAATTCACGACTATGGATATTTGACGAAATCCAAACGTTAACATAGGTAAAAACAAGCCAGGCAAATCCTCAGATCGTGACGACAATATATTTGCTGATATTTGCTGGAATAATCATAATCATTGGTAGACTGGTGTTTAGAAGGTCCTTATTAGCCTCTCCTCCAGATAACTCTGTCTAGTGCCTTCCTCTTCATCCCCGCGTAGCCTGTCTCCTCTCCTAAATCATCCGTCATTTTCTTCCTTCCTCTTCCGCGTTTACCCTTTCCTTCCACCATCCCTTCTAACACCTCCTTCATCAAACAATCTCTTCTTTATATATGTCCCAGCCAGTTTTGCTTCCTTGTTTTAATTGTCTTTATCAGTCCTCTATCTTCCCCCCCTCTGGTCAATGCCTCTTCATTTCTCACTCTGTCTGCCCAACTAATATTCAACATCCTTCTCCATATCCACATCTCCAATGCCTCAGTCCGTTTTATATCCTTTTTCAAAGCCGTCCATGTCTCACAACCATACAGTAAGATGCTCCAAACATAACACTTTGCCAACCTTTTCCTAAGCCCAATATCCATTTTGCTACACAACAATTTTTTCTTTTTTATAAAAGCGTCTCTGGCCATTGCAATTCTACCTTTAATCTCCTTGTCACGTTTCCAGTCCTGTGTAATTTCCGTCCCGAGATACTTATATCTTGTCACTTGTCTCAGTTTTTCCCCTCCTATGGTAACTCTTATCTCTTCTTCTGTACCTATTTTCATCACTTTAGTCTTGTTTTTATTTTGCGTTATTTGTTTATTTGCTGCAATAGTCAAGATAAATATTACCTCAATTTTTTAGGACTTCCTTTGTATGGGATAGAGTTCACGTAAAGCCGTCATATTATTTACCTTTTTAGAAAGCGGTAGTCGGACATCTGGCTAGCTAAGATTCCAGCTTCAAATCATCGCCAACATCCATTCCATCGCCAAGCAATGCCGTTGCGGTGTGATCTCGCCACCAGAGAGCTAGTGCAGCTTGTGCAGTAACCTGCAGCCCTCTCAATTACCGCCCCAAAATCCTTTTCGGCAATGCCTTCCCTCATTCGAGTCACAATTCCTTCTCCGCAGGATACCTCCCTCTGCTTTAATGGGACGAGAAGAATGCCTCTCTCTCTCCACCTGACTTGCACTTTTCGTCTTTTGTCCACCTCTTGCCGCACTACCGCACTACCGCACTGCGGCTCCGATTCCACGGCCGCCGTAGCCGGAGGGAGAATTGTCTGTAGATTACTTAAAAGGCCGTCTATTATAGCCTGAAATGCAGTGGTACCGAAACTTGGTTGCAATTTTGCAGAAAGCCCATTGCAGAGATAAAATCTATTCCATACAAACTGGCTCCGCCCGTGGGAGTCCACGCATTTGAGTGCCCATAATCACCAAGATTGGAAAACCTACATTTCCAACTTTAATATGCTCAATAATGTATTCAATTCAACCTTAACTTTAAACTTTACATCTTTAGCCATCACTTTGTGGAAGTATTTTATAATCGAATCCATATTGCAAATAAGTTTAATACTCTTATTTATTGAAATGTATAGTATATATTATAGTCCCTCTTCTTGGCGATAAAATATTCCATTTAATAAAAAATTATTTTGCTTTGTATATATCTCTAAAATGCTCGCTAGTTCAATGATTACCGGGTGAGTGGATGAATTCTATAAAATGTCCTTGGCAATTTCACAGTATCTCTTACGGGAACTGACGTGAACAGATTAGTTATGTCAAATGATAGAAGTTTCGAGTTTGATGGGATATTTACTTTACTCAGATGTTTAGTTAAATTTTCAGAGTTCATTATACCGTATTTGGGCACAAATTTGGAGAATTGGTGGAAGACGGTGTTCACTTGGAAGGCTAGTTAGTGCGTCGTTGATCCTACCCCAGATATGACTGGACGAATGGGATAGTTGTCCTTGTGAATTTTGAGTAGGTCATTGAGTTTGGAAGGAGAGGGATTCATTTGGCTTAGGTAAAATTTTTCTCTCTTGCTGAATATTGCTGAACAAGATTTAATGCAATTTTTCCCTTCTTTGGCGTATTTCAGAGTAGGATCGAGTGTCAACCTTGCAAACAAGTCGTCTTTGATGAACTTTAAGCACTTGTCCACGTAATCACGTTTATTTAGGATGACAGCAGTGTTTCCTTTGTCTGATTATATTTGCCTGATAGTATTATATTGCCTGATAAATTATTGTTAACGATGATTGTATTTCCAAGCGATTTAAGTGTTGGAACTAAATGTTTTTCTGAGTGCTTATTCAACTTTGAAAAACCCCTGAGAATGCTTCTCAATGACTTAATGCACAATTGTTTAACACCTGCTTGCTCTCCTTGTGGAGCCACTTCACAGTCAATCACTAGCTGGCCCTGAGATGACGGTCGGGGTTTGGCGGCAAATTTTAACCCTTTCTCAATATCTCCTCTTCCACAGGTGAGAATATGTGTGACAAGAGGTTAACCACCCGTTGGTAAAATCTGTGGTCACTATTCATCATGGGAGTTGAATCAGGGATGGATGCGGCAAATTGCGGAAAATAATGGATATGATACCTACTTAGATGACAATATCTTAAATAAGAAACGTAAAAAGATGGCCTTACAACGCATTACCAAAATCCAAGGGCAAAATGGAAGAAAGCAGAAATGGGCGACGCTCGCTTTCTTAGGAAAAGGATCCTACCGTGAGGCGAATATTTTTCCCCCAAAACAAATATAGAGTTAGCTTTTAAACGCCGTTGACCCTTGACCGTTGACCCCCATATATAACAACGCCAAAGACTCACTGGACCCCATGGTCAAGTCTGGAGTTTATGAAATAAAGTGTGACTCATGTGAGGCAGTGTACTTTGGTCAAACAGGAAGAAATTTTAAAACTCGTGTGAGTGAACAGATAAAGGGCTTGGCCAAAGGAGACACTAGATCCCATTTGGCAAAACATCTGATGGAAGAATCTCACCTCACGGACTTCCGAGTAAACTTTTTATGGTTTCAAAACAAAAGACGTTGCTTGGATGCCTTATAACAACGGGAAATTATAAAGAGGAAAGAAAAGAAGGTCAAATTATTAAAATATATTGATTTTCAATACGACTCCCCATCCTTAACCCTTCATACCTTTTTGACCAGAACCAAAACCGTGAAACTCCTACTCTCCCTCCTGACCATCCCTCACCCAACTCACCCCCGCTACTGAACATTCCTTCCCCCAACCACTTGACGAGCGGCGTTGGGCTGACATAACCAACCTACTGCTATCCACCCATTTCCTCCTCTTTCTCTCCCCCCCTCATTCCGCCTCAATACCGCTAATCCCAACCTCCTCTTTCCTCTTCCTTCCCTCCCACGCCTACTTACCACTAAGGCCGTTTTTGAACTTGGCAAATCAAGCAATCTTGCCTTGAAACCTAGTACGCATCGAAAGCTATGACGTCATGGACGCGTCATCACCATGCACTTGTTCACTAGCTATCGAGAAAAGATACCAAGTCAACGAAAAAGGAGACTTGTTATGCTTCCTAGGTTTTAAGTTGGAACTCGGTGTGTGATAATATGGGCTTGTATGGAAAATAGAAGTGAAGAAACTTTCAAATGGATACTATTTTATCATTACTACGTATATTTGTCCGATATTTATACTTTTTTTTGCGGAAAAATTGATGAATTAGCTATATTTAAAGGCTTTTCAAATGTAAATATACTGATAAAAGATTAGGTATCTAATACTTGTGTGAATAATTCCATACATTGTAGATGTTCCGTCCTTGTTTACTTCATCGAACCTACAAATTCTGTTTTCCTTGCTCCGGAAGGAAAAAAATTATCCCGTTGAAAAAATTATGGTCCGAAGGAAAGTACTCTCAGGTAGCCATAATTTCATGGGCAGAATTAGTTTTAGCTAACGAACATCATAATTGTTAATAAAGTTGAGTATTGGAGAGATTTTCACTGCATTCATCAAAGAAGGGGGACAATAAACCATTAGGGTAAATGTAATTTGTTTTCACCTTAATTACCTATGTTAGTCACAACGCGCGTATTTATCAGTTATCAGTCGAAGATCATAGGTAGTTAGTTCGGAGTGTAATGCATTAATATATTGTTACGTGTTTTCTCATACAGACAAAAAATATTATAATGCCTTTTTTTGCATAAAGACGTTGATTGTGGTGAAATACAGTGAGCGATATTTCGTCCACTTTAGCAGCCCCAAGAAATCGAAGCATAATAGTTAATCACCAACTATGGTATATGGGAATTATTTCATTCATAAGCAATAAGATTTAAAAAATAATATTCTCTTTTAATTTGTCGTGTAAGGTTGGATGTTGAATGTTGGATGTTGAAGCATTTTAAAGAAGTAATCCACTTCAATCACTCACAATAATTATGGACACGGATGGCGCTTTTCGTATGTTTTACGAGATGAAGGCCGCATGGTGTCTCTTCCATCGTAAAAGGACGAAAAGGGCTTACGAGAGTGTCAAGTACGGATTTCACTTTGCTTGCCTAGGTATCAAGATATCTTGAGATCAAGTTAACTAGGCATTTGCCAAGTTCGAAAACGGCCTAAGAATCATGTGTATTTACCCATGTTACGATATATCTGGAATTTTCACACTGTACCTGATGATGGCCAATAAAGTGCCGAAACAGGTGTTGTTAAGTTTTATGTATTACAATTGTGGACGGTACAATATCTAGTGTTTTTCGTTTTGATATGCAGTTCCACAATATCTCGCCAGAAACTGTTAACTTCAGTCATCAGTTTTGAACTTACCCGCGTTTCTCTTTTATATAGCCGTACATACTTATTTACAATTTTCTTTGGGTTCAACGGTGACCTTTCAAGCTCCATTGACACCGCGGAGTGATCGCTCAGCCCAGATGTAATCTTAGTGGTGACGACTCCTTTATAAGAACATCTAAGGAAGACGTCGAGTGCATATCTTCCTCTAGTGGGCTCATTTAATAGCAGCGTAAATCCCTCTTCCCAGGTTAGCATATTAACTGCTGACCCTCCCTCACACTCACCATCTCGTCCCCCCAGGACTCACCCGGAAGGTTATGTTCCTGCGGTATTAGGGTCCATTTATCTGGCTTTGCTGAGCATACGTCCACCCGCACATCAAGGGTGCCGATGTCTTCATTTGGCTTCTTATTCACTCCAATTGTTAATTATATTGAGTCCTTTATTATATTCTGTATTAAATATGTTTGTGCCTAGCATATCTTAGTATTCCCTCGCCTATGTTAAGGAACTCAAAAGCTCAGTCTTGACGCAGAAAGTACACCTCTTTCTCTTTTATTCTTATCCCTTCAATATACCAAAAAACCCCACTGGAAAACTTTAAGTAATTCAAATACATGTCATTATTTAGCCAAGAGTGTGTAAGTGAAGATATGCTAGCCATGATAAAATATAACAACAATAGTAATATCCACACTTTAATGTACTACTTCAACACCGACCATGGTTTCGACATACTATGCCATTATCAAGGTGATGGGACAGACACTCACACATGTATTTATACCAGAGCCAAGGTAGGAGGAGGGGGTATATGGAAGAGGCGAGGGGGGGAGGGGGAAGGAAGGGGAAGGCGGGAGAAGTGGGTGGGGGAAGAACAATTTGGGTGAACATATGGGGCCGATGACGTAAAACGGAGACAAAGTGGGTTGTGGGTGAAGGTCAGGGTTTAATTATAGGGACGCTTAGCTTTAACAAAGGTGAGTCAAAACAAAATAAAACATCGTTGCAAATTTCATCCGGGCTATTGACAATTTCTATTACTATTGTTGTTATATTTTATCATGGATATATCGCATTTCCACCATGTTAAGCCTGAAACGATTTCATATGCTAGCCTCTGTAGCGTATCTATCTTATCACATCTTCGATATTATAATCTAGGACTTAGAAACACTATTTTTCACAGCTACTACTCCAATGATTAAAAACGGCTGGATACAAATTTTTGAAATATCGATTACTGTTTTTCGAGAAAACATTGTTGAAAGACGTGGTAAGTAATGAAATACCAAAGAAAATAAGAATGGCTTCGACAGTTCCTCAGAATCAGTTCACAATTTAGTTAAGAAACAATGTAAAATCCGTTTTCTGTTACGAAAACAATGGGTTTATCAGCATAGAAATTGTGAAATACCACATTTTATACGCAGAAAGCGTGACGACGTAAAATATGTTCAGTCTGCAAGCGGCCAGAAATTATGCGCAATGATCGAGAGCTTTTGCAAGAAATTTTTAATGAAGTGACAGCTGATCAACGAAATCGCAAAAAGTGATTTTTTTCCTCGGACGGATTAGCATAACGCCGCGCTCCGTGATTTTATTGTTGTTCGTAATTTTTATTTGTTATTAATGCTTGGTTTTTTGATGTGACTCAGATACTGATTGTTTTAAGAGCTTGAACGAGACAAGTCGCGTGGGCAGGTGGAAGTGGTATGTGTTATAAATTCCCCCTCAACCATCCTGGAGATAATAAAGCAAACTTATACGAAGGTTATTTACTAATACCATTTTGCGCAATCAATCACCAAGGCGCGGCATATATACACACAAACACACAGTTGGTGGAAGAAAATTGGTGACAGCGGTAGAATAGAATTGCTTGTGCTTCGGCAAAGAATATTAATGTCAGGACTCACTGTTTATATTCGGAATTTGACGGTTTTATACGATATCAGGATTAGAATATTGGGCATTTTGCAAGGACAAAGACTGAGCTCAGGTTAGCCAACTCGGTGGCTTCGCCTTTGCTGGTGATTGGCAGTTGAACTCATCGGATGTAAGCGAGGAGAGGAGGCAGTACAAGTGGAAGAGACCAGGAACTCATAATGTGGTGAAATGAGGACTGCCAAGGAAATATCAGGACGTCCAAAGAGGGATTCTCCCGGATAGCGGGTTTAAGAAGCAGTTAAACAGAGACTGTACCAGCCCGGTGCTTTTATCTGATAGCACAAGGTAACTCAGAGGTTGGTACTTTGGTTTGAAGCATACGTGGTATTTAGAGAACTCGAAGGCTTCTGCTGAGTCATTTAGATGACTTTGAATACTTTTCGGGCTCTCTTCCGCGTATTTCCACTGTCGCAGATGATAGTTACGACAACAATGCAGCTGTCTTCTTCAGGTCAGAAGTGAAGATGCATGTGATTGTGCCCGTCTTATGTAGGGTCCGTGTTCCCCGCCAATTCAATCAGGTGCGCTATTACTGGTGATTCTTTTCTTCTTTATGGAAACTCTCCTCCAGGCATTGGAAATGATGTAACCATCTTTTCTGCTAATGTTTTTGGTGTTTTTTTACGATTTCAATGGCCTCTCTGATGAGACGGGACGTAGCGGTTTTCTTTCGCAATTAATTTTGCCTCTTCAAAATTCACATTTCTACATCTACATCTACATAAAACCCCGCAAACCGCCGCTTGTGCTTGTGGCAGGGGGTGTTAGGTCACCAGCTATGTAAAGGTGTAAGTTTTTTGGAAATTAAATGGTGACATGAATTATAGGAGTGTATTTAGTGGAGCTTAAATTTTACTGTGGTCGCTTATTGTTCATAGAAAGAACGAGTTTTTGTACCTATCTGTTCGGCAGTGCATCTCTCTTATTTTATCGCATCTTTCAGACCTAAAGATGCAGTGAGGAGTCATGATATTATTCTCTGTGTCACTCTGGAAAATATCAGTTATACATTTCTCAAGCAACCTAAGCCTAGCTCTTAGCCTCCGAGTCTCTAGGGGCTCCCTTATTAATCCCTCTAAAAGTTGTGAGACTCTATAGGTACGTTTGTAGCAGTTTTTAACGAAGCTGCTTTCCTTTGTATTTTATTAATTTTTTTGGTAAAATCTATTTGACCAGGGTCCCAAATGCTCGCGGCGTATTCGAGGTGTGGCCTAACCAGAGCGAAGTAGCATCTCTCTTTGACTTTTTCATCCGAGGACCTTCCTTTTATACGTTTAGCAAAACCTAGTTTCTTTAATGCTACTCACCATATGTTTTGTATGTGTAATCCCCACGATATATCAGAAGGTAAGATAATTCCAAGATATTTGACTGTATGTTTTCTCCACCCACAATATAGGTACAGTATATTTGTGATGACTTTCGCAGGAAGTGAACTGTGGTGCATTTTCTGATATTTAATTCTAACCCCCACTCCTGACACGACGAATGAACGTCGTTAAGGTCCAATGACAGAGCTTCAAATATGTCGCATAGATATTATGTCGCACCAGACTGAATTGGCGGGTAAAACTATATGACTGACACAGTCCAATGACCACGGACTTAGATCGCACAGATATTATGTCGCACCAGACTGAATTGGCGGGAAAACTATATGACTGTCACAATGACACGTATCTTCACTTGTGACCTGAAGAAGATGGCTGTAATTCTGTCTAAACTGCCGTCTACGACAATGGAAATACGCGGAAGAGAGCCCGAAAACCTTCACTTTGTAGAATCTTAGTGCATATCCGAGTCTTAATTAATCATTAATCTACTTATTAACTAAAGCTTGACTAAAAGCAGTGCACTCCACATAATCCTATTTAAGCAACAACTAGTGTAATGACAAAAAACTTAAAGCTTTTCATGAACATTCTTTAAAGTAGGTACATTATCACTTCTTGCTCCAAATATTAACACCAACTGTCTCTGAAACGGCATGACTCCGTTGATTTCGATGAAATTTGAAGGTGAGCGATTCATCAAAAGAAAATTATCACCTCTGAGCCCTGGTGTAGTAACTTTTTTAAAGTATAGAGAGGTGCTATTTCAACTTCCGATCATTAAATAATATTTTGAAATTTGGCCTGCTTTTTTCAATGTGAGCCCATTGCGCGCTCACCGTATCAGGGCTACAGCGGAAGAGCAATATCTCGTTCAGGTTTAAAAGGTTTTCAATTGTGAGAACTGACTGACTGCAAAGTCAATCAGTTCTCACAATATGCTTTTGTAGGCTCATTCTACAGTACATAAATTTGCACTTCATTTCATTGTTAAAATGCGGATTAAGTTTTAAATCCCCAGATAATTTTTTATGATATTGCTTTTATGCTAATCAGTAACCTTTTTTCCACGGCATAAGGATAGTTTTGGAAGTTTAAAATACTGGCAAGGTATTTGCAAGGAGGACGGCAGCCAACTGGAACGGTTTGAGGATGATGTGATAAAGGAATGGATTACCGTATTAAGATAGTTTGAGCGAATTATCATTTTACCTAGAAATCAATGAATTTGGTCTCATTTTAAAGAAAAATATCTCACCCTTCTAGTGATACCAATAGTTTAACCCCTTACTACATTACTTTCGGAGTTATTTGCCAAAAATACCAGCCCTTTTACATGGGAAATGGTACGTATATGTACTCCAGAGAGGAATTATTTACAAAATGAGGTATTACTAAAACTTAGATGTCATAAAAAAAATAAAAGCGTGAAGTTTGTATGTTTTCTCAACTAGTTTTGAAAATAAATCATATTATCATCGCAATAGGTTCTTGTGTATCACAAAAAACCTTCCGTTTTGAAGGAGTTTTAAATGTTCCGCGCGAAAAAATCAGCAAAGTCAAAGACTTATTTAGATATTTTCATTTAATCACTTACCATTTCTGTCCTATAAAACTATATTATTGCACCCTTAATAATGCAATATTTAATTGATGCATCATACAGCTGGTGAAATTAAAACTTATAATTCGAATATGGTCTCTATTACGACTAGGGAACTATCTTGCTCGGACTACCTTAAAAGGATGAGATAGGCTACACGTGGCGGACTTTAAATTTATTGCGTATTGCATTCGATGAATCGCACTTCTTTGGGGGTGGATATTTAGGGAAGGAAGTGATTGGGTTGCAATAAAGGGAGAGTAGAAAGGTCTGGTTCTCTAATTTCAGCTTTTATGCGATTTTATACAATTTCCCTCGACTTCCTCAAGTGCTTATTACTGCTAGTAAAACATATACAATGTAAATATATTTGTCAACCTTTAATAAGTTCTATGATAACTCCTTTTATTAATTTTTATGTCAATAATAGCAACAAACCTTTATCAACAGTGCATGAAAAAAGCTAAACATCTCTATAAAAAGTTTACTTCAATGTTACAAGTATTCCTCGGATAGTTATTGATAGCTCCCGAACGTGATAATGGTGGGCAATTCATAAAAGTTTTAAATGGACTGTAAATTTCAGTAGCACACAAAAAGGTTGACGCACGATTTACCACACAATATTTGGGCGCATGCCACTCACCTTTCTCACGCCTTCCCATGCGGTGCAGCCCTATGACTAGGGTCGTGTCCGAGGTGGATCCTCTCTGCGCCGCGTTCAAAGGTACACTCATTCATTCTCAAACACACTCTCACTCAAACACGAAAACACATGACAAAAGAATAAGATTAAGTGGCACCACCAGTCGCGGTGCGGCTCAACCTCCAATTCAAACCCGAAAATACAGCTAAAAAGTTATAACATTGATTAGATTTTCGATTCCCGTTGGAAATCATGTGATAAGCTTTTTGCCGGATGTCATCAATCGCATAATTGAAATGATACTTGCGGGCGAAGTAGAACCCAGTTTATATTTCGTAGAAGTTGAAACTGTGGTCAGTTGTCACCTATTTCAATGACTCTTTTGACTGTCAGTGCCGTAGCAGTTAGTGCTTATACATTGAAGATCTACTTACAATCGCCTAGTAAGGTAAATGATATAGATTTAAACTTCAGTGTACAAAGCTTCCATTTAGTGCATATGGAATTATTTGTATCCCAATCTTTATATCGTGATAACGAGATGGTTTTGAGGGAAGGGGTCGGGGGTGGAGATGGTTGCAATTGGATTATAATGAGAGGAGGGAGTGGTGGATTAGCCTTCATACATGACGCCCGCCGTCGGCAGGACGTCCCATGGCGACGCTCTGGTCCTCGGAGATACTTATCGTGCCCTCTCCATTTTTGCGGCCCCATCGTTCATGCATTATTGAAGCGGACGCGACTGCAGGTGGTGATCCGTTTCAATTACCTTACGCGCCGTTGATGAGAGGAGGGCGCGCCCAATTTACCCGAATCGAAATTGCAGAACAAACGACCGGTTTTGAGTTACGTAGTCGATTCAATGTGAGTCTATCCCAACAGTTTGGCAAACTAACAGAATGACCTCCCACAGTGAAAGCTTTCTCAAGTTTTCGGTCTCGCGAGTGAAGGAAATGTTTGTTTTCAAGCATTTTAAATTTCAATGCGCGAGTTTCGTTTTCCTAAAATTTCTGCGTCATTTCTTCATCGGCCAAAGAGTATCAAAGAATGAAATCTCTCATCTTTGATGTGAAAAAAATTTATTTTATTCCTCGATTTTATTCTTAATTTAAGTGCAACTATCATGGGCTTTTTTTAAACGATCTATAATGTTGTTTTTAATGATCCAAAACTATTCTTTGTAATATTTTAACCCAAATTTAAGAAAATTAGCATTTTTCCTCTTCAATAGCAATTTATGTGTCGTATATCTCCGATTTTTACATGCAGTGGGTTGTGCCTGGTAATGGTCTCGTTGAAACATTTTCATTATGATAGCCATGCCACTATTTTCACAGGACATTGTGTCTGCGAAATCAATATGAAGAGCTTAGTGAGCCCTTTGTGTCTGGGAATGCCTTTCACGTTAATTTTTTAAATTTGGAGTAGAAATAAATGATTTCGAGCTCCCTCTATCGTAATTGCCAGAATCGATAGATTGATTGAACAGTTTATGCACTGAAAATTGTGCAATTCAGCTTCAGCACCCCGTTGCTAAGGTTAAGCGCGTGAGTGAAATGTTAGGTCAGGTTTCCCCATTATTTCTGGAAGTACGATGGGTGCATAGGATAGTGACTGATTATCGATACTAGTTGTATTTGCTATATTCACAGAATGGGAGGTCCGATGTTATCAAATTTGATTCAATCCACGTCACCCTGGGTATGCAAATATACTAATAGGTGCCATTTAATAAATATTTCTGTAATAGTTTGAAGAAACAGTTACTAATGGAAAATTAACTGACGTAACATCTCCTTAAAAGTCTGTTCTTTGTCAAATAAATTATCTCAATTGGTCACTTCCCCAAAGACTTCCTACAACTCCTTTTGCTTCTGCAATTACCCTCTACAATTCTTGGGCCTGCAGTTTCGTCACCGACACTTCATTATCTGTTGTATAAACTTGCATCCCGCTTACTTCTCCTAGATTGCGCTGAAATGAGAAATAACTGGTTAGGCGGTAGATTTTTCAATGCGTAGTGGTAATTAAAAATAGAAAATCAAATAATTCTGTCGCTACATCCTACTTGACCCAAGGAATTTGCCGTCTCTTGGAATAAAAAATGATATTCAACCGGTTACTACTTACCTAAATACATTGTCAGAGCCACGGAAATCTTTCTATGACAGAGTAAATGAGGAAGAAGATATATTTTTGCGTTAGTTTTTTTTGGAAGGTATGTTGCGAGGTTATCCTTTCGTGAGGAGTTGTACATTCAAGGAGAGTCTGCTAAACATTGAGGAATAAAAACTTTATCTTTGGAGATATAACTGATATCATACTCGTAAGTTAAGCAGAGAAGCAGTGAAAAGCAGTGAAAATGAACCAGGCTCTTTCATATTGCTTCTTTCCACTCGGAAAGTAACGAATTATCAAGAGCTTGATTCCATTAGAGCTGGATGAGAATGTAGGAAGTTAAAAGTGCTGTGAAAAGAGAACTCACTTTGTAAATTTCACATTATTTTATTTTCTCTGACCACGATTTTGACAATATCTGTCATTATCAAGGTACAATCCCAATTTTTAGGTGCTCATATATACCAAACTAACGGTTATCACTCACTTTCGTCAGTCTCACTTGGTGGTATTCCATCATTAAAAAATTTAAGATGTCAACTTTTACAAAAACCACTCGATTTATTAAAACAACGACCCAGGTTTCAATGTGCATTCGCATCATCTTCAGATTATGTGAATGCACATTGAAACCTGGGTCGTTGTTTTAATAAATCGAGTGGTTTTTGTAAAAGTTGACATTTTAAATTTTTCAAACTAACGGTGGTTGGTGGAAACAAGGGGGAGAGGGTGGGCAAAATATGGGGGAGGGGAAGACAAGGTTGGTTTCTTCCATGTTTGCAAAGCATTTGTTAGAGTGTAATCATTTAAGTGAATTTACAACTGTCATTATACGTATACAGGATAAGGGCAAAAAATGAGATTTTATTTAGCAATATGAAATTGTAAATACTGTTAAAAATAATTAAAATCTGGTGATTGAACTCACTTTTGACGTGCATTCACCACTTAGGTCAATACACTTTTGATGTTCATTTTAGTTTACGCCCGAAACTCAACCTGGCCATTGCGAACTTATCCCCTACCCCTACCCATTGACGTCATTTTACCTTGAAACATCAACATTCTTCTTTCAACAAACCTTTTCTTCCCCTTCCCAAATTTTCCCCACCCTCTCTCCCTCATATCCCCCACCCACCCTCAGCTAGGTATATATGGACAGCTAAAAATTGAGATTGTACCTTGATAATGACAGACATTGTCGAAGCCATGGTCGGTGAAAACAAAATAGAGTGGAATGTACGGGTGAGATCTCTTTTCATGTGTCGCTTTTCCACAAAGTAAATCCTGAAACTTAAACTTGTATCAAAAGTGCTGTACTCAACAAAAATTGAAGTATCATCTTTTATCATCTAGGGTATTAAGTTTTCCTGACTTAATTTTGGCGAAAAAGATCCTCACGAGAAACGATGATACATAAATGTTTGCCCACACCTCATGATCATGATTTGGCAGAAAAAACCCATTTGTTGACCACGGCAAGGTTTTAGTGCACGCAAATAGCGCAAGTACTTTCGATTATGGTGTCGTGATACGATGCCAATAATTCTTGTTATTACTAAAATCAACAATAAGTTTTAAGTTATACGATGAAAAGCTTACACTTTTCCTTTACCTATATGACGTGGAATGACGGTACAAGAATAGGTATGTGGAATCTGGTGTCATGGTGACAAATCTCGCACATATTCGGTCAACTCCGTTTTTTTCTAGCCCATATTTTCCTAACACGGTAAATTTACCTATCATTATTGTGCTAAATGCTTCTTTATTGATTCTATTTAATACTGTGCTCCTCCTTTTGTTTTCTAATCTTTCCATTCATTTCGATGTTTCATGATGTATTTATGAAACCTCTAAAATCACATTTCGGTTGTCTCCAATTACTTCATTCATTTCATAAGGCCCCTACCTCATATCTCTATGCCTACTAAAGCACTCCTAAATTTCTCAAGAAATACTTTTGTTTTTATAAACTTTCTTGCCACAATTTTCAGACTCAAGAACAGCAATTAATGGGGATATTTTTCTAAACCTGAAAATCATGTTTAATTAAATGAAAAGTAAGACCATAGTTGGTGTTCAGGGCATAATTAATTCACAGTATTTTACTATTAGCTTTAACCAATAAAATGGTTTTTGATTAGATAGTATAAATGAAAGAGGTCTAGCAAAAACCCTCTCCGTGAGTTCCAAGGATTTTTCCTGCGGCACATGCCCCACTTTTCTACTGAAGATGAAGAAAAAAAACCGCCATAATCCGTTCGTCGAAATCCCGTTTGGCAGAGGCAGGTGACCTCAGGCGAACGCCCTACCGCTCCTCGCATTAATCCCTTACAAATTAGGGACTCACTACGCCCCGAAATTATTTTTTATATCGCCCTCGAAGTTGTCCGCATTCTGCCTTCGCTTAAACGGGCATTTACTTTGATAGTTCCCCATTCCTGGATTCTCCCGGTCCTTTTTATATTTCCCTGATTCTTCGTACACATTTCATTCCATTTCTGATGGAAATGGGAAGAACGCCGGAACTGCTAATGCTTCTTCCCTCTTCGAAGTCTCCTTCCGTTTATTTGAGACAGGTGTTCAGATTTTTCGACCTCATGGTACTCGGAATGTGGATCAATGATCTTTATAGTCAAACATTCAATGCCATTGGCCTCTTGGACTTTTTGAAGAGTGCTATAGTTTAGTTGCCTATACGAGGACGGATAGTATGTTGGTGGAGACAGTGTTGAATACAAATTAGCCGACAAAGAGGACATAGAAAGCCATATGAAGGTGAGGAATAGTTGCTTGCGTAAATTAAAGACCTGACCCACTATCCAAACTCTAAAATGAGGATGATGAAAATATTGCTCTAGTAGTGTTCCTGCATTGACAAATTTCAAATGTTAAAATAAAAAGTGGAAGAATTTTCTGTGATTTTATGGCTAATACTCTCAGAAAAACAATGTTTTTTGTGGTAGGTTTGTTAAAAATAACGTAAAGGTAGCTTTTACGCCAATCTGAATTTTACATTCTTTTTAATAACCTGTATTCACGATTTCATCTCCCGGATATCTTTTCGGGAAAATTTGGTCTTATACATGAGGCCAAATTGATATCGATGCTGCAAAAGTGACTGTTGCTAAATGGCATTAAAGTTATCAGATTACATTATGAACGCTGACTCGCAAAAATGGAGGATTTAAACTACAAAAGCCCTAAATTGGCTCTTATTTTTTAATTGAAACCTATTTTTCGATTATTTAATTCCTATTCGATTATTTCAGGTAGAGATAAAAATATACATACCACCCACAATTAATGATTGGCTGAAGGCAGGTTATATCACCGTTCAATTTGTAGGTATATAATTTTACAATAAACTTCAAACCAGCAGAAAAATAGGAGTAAGATTACCGTTTTGATAAGCTAAAGATGTCTTTGCCTTGATGAATTTTATGGCTATTTTGGCTCATAAATACCTAATAAATAAGTTAATAGGTCAGATAAAGAGGAAAATATAAGCTACCAGGAATTAGGGGAACTATGATTAGAGAGGGAAGATTGAAGAGCTGGAGAACCAATCTTAAGAATTAACGACCAATGATAGTGATGATGATGAAATACCTTCAACAGTAATCGTGAGCTCTAACAAAGCTCCTGTTAAGAATAATACTTTATAATAAGTATTTCGTTCTCCCAAAATGGGTGCAGTTAACATGTTGATATATTGATAAAGCCCGAGTTTTACAGATATTAGCCATTGAGAAGAGAATTAAAAGACATATGTTAGTAACAAAGAGACGCTTACTATTTAGAGGGATCCGGATCAGTAAGCCAACTTTAAGTAGCGGAGTGCAGAATAAATTGCTACTGTAGCGTCCGTGCATCGTTAAATTCTAATTTCATGATGATACAATAATGACTCACGTAGAAATAAACACAGATCACCCTCAAAACTCAATGATTAATGCACATCTAATTAATGCATTGAACTTTCCTTACTTCCATAAAAGTTATGGTCCAGTTAATTATAGATTGTTTGCAGATATCTATGTTGAATTTTTTGCACCCATAACTAAATATAAATGTTGGTGCTAACGCAAAGACTATTAAATTTAATTTGGTAAATATTCTGGGTGTTATGATAACTCGTAACTTTGCGATTCAACATATCTTTATTTGGATCGACCGGGATTCGACGCTCAATGTAATTTTCAGGTGATAATGACGTTGAACGTCTTCATTCATAATTATAGCGTACATTGTCTTGCATGTGATCATCATTAATTAGCTGAGGCTTATCATCAAAGTTAGCAGTATTTGTGAAATAAATTCAACTGAAAATGTGGAATCCAACATTATTACAATTAAGCAGCCCCCACGGTTCATCAACATCTACATAATACCCCGTGAGCCGTCGCATGGGCGTGTGGCAGGGGGTGGTAGGTTACCAGCCGTGTAAATTTTTGGAGGTGAAATGGTGAAATGTACTATGGGAGTGTATTTAGAGGAGCACATTTTTTATCGTGGTCGCATATTGTGTGAGGAAATAACGAGATTTTGTACCTATCTGTTCGGCAGAGTATCTCTCTTATTTTATCGAATCTGTCAGACCTATAAATGTAGTGAGGCGTCATGACAATATTCTCTGTGTCGCTCTGAAACACACCAGTTCTGAATATCTCAAGCAGCCTAAGCCTAACGTGCAGCCTCCGAGTCCCTAGGGGCCTTCTCAACATCTATAGCTTATTATATTATACCTAAATTTGGTTGTTTCAAAATAGAAAGGGATTTCTTTTACGCGTACCATTTTATTACCGCGGGTCATCTTTCGGTCATTTACTTCAGTATTGCAAAAACAGGAGCGCACTTGTTTAAAAGATCTTCTTCGAGTGGATGGCAAAGCCTCCCCCGAGTCTCACCCTGACCCGAGGACGGTCCAAGGCAGGTGATTCTTTCTTCTCCGCCTTCATTCCGTTCCGTGAGCATGGGAGATGGTGTAGTGACTCCGTTAAATGCACTACAAAACCGCTCCACCTGGTGGGCCCGCAAGGCGCCCACCAACTTACAACCCGCAGAGCGTGTGCATAATGAAGCCCCGCTGATGGTTGGGCGCGGAACCGCCACGGTGCGGCCGTCAGGTGCCGAGCCGAGGGGTGAGCGCAGAAAGGGGCGGCGCCGGCGCCTATTTGAGCAGCGCGCCCATTGTTCGCAGTCTTTAAGCGTCGAGCGTGTCAAGGAGGACCGCGGGGAAAATTATTATTGGCATTTTCGAGAAGTGATGACGCCCTCTGTGGTTCATTTCTATCGCCATTGCGTCGGCCTTTCATGCTGCAGTTACCCGGTCTGAGAACAGCTGGAGCAGAAACCACGAAGACAACGGCTGCGGTGAGATGAGACGTGCGTGGGGCGTGCATGAAATATAGCGGGATGCACCCCGTCTCCAGGTGAATGCAAAAGTGATATCTTAATAGTGTGGCTCATTCACGTTAATGAAGTTTCATCTTTAAGGTATTTTGAGCAAAATATCATTTTACGTATAAATCAATGAACTTGATCTCATTTTAAAGAAAAATATATCACCCTTTCATTGGCTAAAAAATGTAACCCCCTACCACATAACTTTCCGAGATATTTGCCAGAAAATACCAGCCATTTCACACGATAAATGGTAAGTGTATGCACTCCAGAGAGACCTTTTATTAAAAATGAGGTATTTCCTACACTTAGATCTCGTCAAAAATCAACAGTGTGTAGTTTGTGTTTTTTCTACTATTTTTAAAAATTAATCATATTTTTACCGTAGTAAATTCTTCGAAATCACAATAAACTTTCCGTTTTGATGGAGTTTCAAACGTACCGCGTGAAAAAAATGAGTCAAGCTAAAGACTAATTCAGATATTTTCATTTGATTAGTTACAATTTCTGTCATGTAAAACTATATTATTGCTCCATTAATAATGCAATATTTAATTCGTGTGTCTCACAGCTGGTGAAATTAAAACGTATAATGCGAATATGGTCGCTATTATGACTAGGGAACTATCTCGCTCGCACTACCTTGATGATTCTTCAAATTTATTGGTCCTGTATTGTATAATAATTCAATCCTAGAAATTTCCTCTGACGTATTGAGAAAAGTATAAAATTACGTAAGATGCAACAGGAGAAGTTTCTCTCAATAATTTAATCGAGGGATATTTGTTTGATTCTCAGGCTAGACTAATGATTTTTCCAATGTGAATTTAACACAATTGTGTAAACACAAGCGGGTGACTCCGTTAAAGTTACTACGCGGCTAGTTCAGTAGTTCTTTGAAAATGTCCAAATTAAACACTTGTGTGTCTAAAATTAGGCTTAGCCCCAAGGACTGTAGCGCTTTGCGCTCGCATACGGGTACCTCTGTCATAACATGCACGGTACCTGGGAGAACAACTTGCTCCTTAAATCCCCCAAGAGGTTTGCAGTGGAAGTCGCCTTGCAGGCTTCATTGGTTAGAGCACTCGGCGAGAAATCGATGGATCTGGGTTCCATTTCCAGTCCAGGTGAATGATTTTTCCACTGTCAATTTTACTCAATTGTATAAACACTAGCGGGTGACTTCGTTAACACTAGGACGCCCGGACTTTCCAACATCATTCAACGCCCAAGGTGGGTCATTTTGACCCACTGTAATTAATGAAATTAATCCTCACTTTGCGCTATTCAGTTTACATTTTTACAGTTTTTACTACAAACTGTCTCTCTTTCTCTTCACATTAAATGATTATTTCACTTTATAACTTTCATGACTTTGACAATATCGATGATGTATTGATATATAAACTTACGACATTTGTGTCAATTTGTCGTTTTTTCCATTTTATTTCATTTTTCTTGCTTATTGTGTCATAGATCAATATACTACGAAGACTTTTCACATCATTTAATACATATCTATTATTTTTCAAAGTTTGGTTGCAATAACTAAGTTCAAAATATTATTTTTCGGTCGAAGTAGGAATTTTCCCGAAAATCTACCTAGTAACTAACTTTGGGATTCTTATTATTGCAGTGATGCACATGTATAAATCTGATAATCTGATAATAATCCATAAGTCAGTAAGGAGCATTATTGTATTCTCTGCACTCTAACATAGTAATAAGGTTCACTATGCACTGCCAACAAATTAATTACTAAATATGCCATGAACCGACCGGACGAAAAATGAGAAGGATGGAGATACGAAGTGGAAGGAAGGAATATGAGAATATTTTTGAAAGGTGATGCAGGCATGGAAGGTAACCGAATGAGGAAGATAGGACAAAATGGGATGGACAACATATGCAGCAGAATAACTAATAAACACTAATAAAAAAGAAGTTTTGGCGGTGATACAAAATGCAAACATATCTGGGTCAAAATGACCCTTATGGGCGTTCTAGGTAAATTATAAAAAAACTAATGTACGGATTACTTCAGGAAGCTGAAAATTTTTGGACATAAAGCCATGTTAAAATGAATAAAAGTCATGAGAGGAAATCCTGCATTCATTGAAAATGAAATAAAAAAATGAATTTAAAATCACGTTTGGGTCAAAATGACCCGCCTGGGCGTTCTAGTGTTAGTGGATTAATTACTCTAGTGTTAAAGTTACTTCGCGGCTACTTCTGTAATTCTTTGAAAATTCTTACAATTAATCTTGAATTGGAAATTTTATATTATTTACCCAAGTTTCTTTGGCACAAATACGTGAACCGTGAATCTTCGAGTTCGCTCGGGCTCATGATGATTGTGCATGGTTATTTATAAACCCTAGTGTGATCTTGATTTTTCCACTGGTTTCCAGTAGAAATTTGTCACAGCTCAGGTGACGGTATTTTCGAAAACCAAGTATTCGCTATACTAATAAGGCATAGCAGAAAGGAACGCTCTATTTCTGAAAAAGATTATCAGTGGAAGAAATCTAAGTATTTTTTACCTCGGGAGTGAAGGCTACAGGTCTCTTCATTATTGAAATAATTCAACATAAACTTGGCTTTGTAACTGTTGGGATAGCCCAACTAGTACTTGTGTTGTTTGCAGCCTAATAAAATTCCCTCATTCGAGGATGTATGGGAATCTCTTCCTTTTTCCTTAGGTGTCAACAATTATATACGAAAATCTGAAAAAATTGAAAAATTAAAAAATATAGGCGTTAACTTGTAGTGAGAATGACTTTTCTCGCTGTTGAACTTATGACTCTTTGGTCATTAGATATGTGCTTGGGCCCGTAGACGCTATCGCAGCATCGATTGCGTAAATATTTCTGAGAATCTATTACGGCACCTGTGCTTATCACATATATGCAAATATATGCCGAGAATTCCACATGGATTCCGTAGCCTAAAGGCTTAATTTGGCACAGCAAAAAACGCGTTAACAGGAAGCTGGTGGCAAGCTTGAAGTTCTGCTGATAGTGATCAGGTGTTGAGACCATCTGTGTCACGTGTTGAGCTTGGTGGAAAATTCGTTTGAAGTCGGAATTGGGTATTTTATGAGAATGGATCTAAGTACTCCAGCCCATACTTTAAGCTCTATACCAAATCTTATTGCATTAAATAGCTGAACTACTCTATTGGACCTAGATATACAAGTCTTAGTACCTCAGACTTAGACTGTGACTAATCGTGAACAACCATTTCTCCATTGCCTCCTTGAGGTCGAGACGAGAATAACTTGTTCGAATTTTCTCCTTCTAAAGTTGAGACATATTGAGAGAGCTTGGTGGTGTAACTGGCTAACTTACCTGATCGGCAATCGGGAGAATCGTGCTTGAACCTCGGTCAAGCCATGTAAATCATTATGGCTAGTATCACAATGTTTGGTGCATATCATTTTTCCCATTTTCGGCCCGAAATATTTCTTTCATTGCTATCTAGGTCTCTAATTCATGTCTCCTTTTCCTTACTAATCTAAATTTTTCATGGAGAAGAAGCTCGGGCCTTCAGCTCCTTAATTTTAGTTTTCAATTCTATGGTATAATATTTTATCCCCCTATTATTGGTCATGCTTTCGCAGAGATTTCACCTCACTATGAATGCACAAATAATACTCTACATAATAACGCCCACGTGAGCAAAAATATATTTCAAAGTCAAGCTCATGTAGACATGCACAGAAATCCGCCTTCTGAATTAAAATTGCTTGGTGTTGTAACTGACCAGTATATCTGACCGGTGGATGGAAGATCCGGATTCAAATTCCGCTTTAGTTTATATTTTTTCTTACTGGATTTCATCCTCTTTTGTGTTCATCAAAACTGAGATTCGATTTTTACTCACCAATGTGAATAAAATTTATTGGAATTTATTGATTTACGATGTCTGGAGGATTCTCTGGGCGTTCTCGGATGTATTATTCCAACGTACTTACTACACATTTGTAAGACGCCCTGTCGCAGCTGCACCTATTTCCCAGACACCCGCAACTATTAGTCTGTAGGGCAACTCTGACATTGACATCGGTCATATAAGACTGTAGATGACTTTGGGTGAACTTTATCCGCACAAGCAACTCTCATTTCAAAGATTTATTTTGCTCCAGCTCTTCTTTCTACCCTATTCTAGGCTCTTTATTGCTTCTTTGTTCGTTAATTTTCAAGTAAAGATACAAATCGCATTGCGCTTTATAAAGAGTGACTACGAGTAAATAGAGTGTAACACAGATGATAGAGAGAAAGTTTATCCAGAAAGTATTCAGGGAATTCAAGTTTCAAGGTAAAAGGGAGGATATCAATGTACTCCTCACCAGTATTTACGTCTGGGCTAGACGAAGGAAAAAGAGCATAAGAGGTACAATCTGAATCGGCTACGTATGACAAGCCCTAATTCCCGCGCTCCATTTGTGAATACAAATGTTGTTGTTTTTCAAAAAAAGTAGGCCATACTTGTTGTCCAACCCCCCTAACAATCCATCCACACTTTTCAATTTCGACAGCATTGCTTTTCTACGACCTACGTCCTACATGCCTCTCATATACGCCTTTCTACGGCTAGCATGATACTAACGTAGGTTTTGCTCTATGTTATCGGTGATTAATTAAATATTTTCCGCATACATAGGACTTCATGGTGTTAATCTTCTGCTCTTAAACTAGTGATGGTTGTATGTGGGTATCATTATGAGACTACATATCTTTAGGGTTGTTGAAACGGATATTGGATTGGTCTGATCATGATTGAGAAAATTTAAAATGAGACGGTATTGATCCCCAAAAATATTGCTAGGATCGGTAGGCAACCGATAACTTAGTATGTGAACAAAATGGAATCTAAGGTAGAGAATTTTATTTTATCAATTTAAAATTAGCTGATATTCACAAATGATTGCAATACTTTGACTAAGTTGAGGTCCAGATAAATAAGCCATTGGTGGACTCGCGACATTGTGATTGTCAGTGGCACTTCAAAATTTAATGGACTTATAGCATGTGATATTTTCACGGATTTGCATGGAGAAAAATTGCAATCTGATCAACAGAGGTCTCCAAATAATGCATCATTGGAGCTCCAACACATTTTCCTGTGTTCAACCGCACCATTATTATTATAGCCGTCTTCTATGTCGTCTCTAAGCGATCTGTCACTTCTCATCGATACATCTGCATCTAGTCAGTATCCGCTCTAAGACATAGGAGGAAAGGGTAGGGACATAAGAAGGGGGTAGGGAATAGGAACTAGAAACTGAAAGCAGTGAAGAATGAAAAGGGAAATACACCTTGCCCGAGTACCTTTGCATTTTGTTCTTATGCTGTCAAAATTAGTGGTGTGTGGGTCAAAGACATTTGTTACCTACTACTTTTGCTTTGTACTCATGCACTCTACCGCCGAAGAACAGGTCTGCTTAGAGTCTCGTAATTTGTCGCACCTGTCAATTCTAAGTATGTATCACTGCTTGAGACAAATTCACTACTCTGGGGTTGAAATTAGACCCTCTTTTTTAACACTGAAAACGTATGATATGTATTTTTCAATTAGCCTCATCCCGGCATGCGACCTCCCTAGTCTCTAGTGGCTTTTAGCAATGTCTCACCATTTGTACTACACTGACCGATCATACCAGTGCTAAAAAAATGTACAACATACATTTTTTTGGTATTGCTTACCATTTAAATTTTCCTATGAATCGTTCCTAATGTTTGTAGCGCTGTCAAAATACTGGAGCCAAAGGAAGATAATATATTAACGTCACTTCATCATCTAGTGAATTCGTAGCAATTCGCTAGTCTTATTTTTTTTATTTTTTTAGTTTACCGACAAAAATACTCACTTGCTCCTTGAAGTTGGAGCATACTACCAACATTTGCAGCAATGCACTCATTCTCTACCGAAACTAGAGAGAAATACATTCCAGGCAGATCTTGAGACATGATGCTCAGTAAAATGATTAAGGTCTAAATGCCTCTGTGGTCGGCAAACTTAGTTTCTTTTGGGTGGATTGAGCGCAATTATTTTTTAGTCGTAAACGAGTCCAGATTCAAACTTTTATTTTTAAATATTAGAGGTCAAAAGCATGAATTAGTATCTTATTGATGTCAGGTACTTTATTTTGCGACAGAACTTTTCAGCAGAAATCAAATAACTAGAGATATTTGTTACTATTTCGTAAACATTATTGAGGGGAGGAATAATTATTTTTCGAAGTCATTTATAAATCTTAAAAATCATACACCGTTACATTTCGGAAGTTATCTTGGAGTAAAAAATCATAATTTTTTCATATTGGGAATACCCAGAGTATACAACCGCCCCATAGCCCTTCAAACATGGATTCCACCATGGCTATAATTCGAGTATTCATTTTCTAATGGGGCCAAATTTAATGAGTTCCATCAGTTGTCTTAATGCAGGCCAGCGAGATCAATGTGAGCAATCTTCACCTGGACGACAGGCATGAGGATACGAAGATTTTCGCCGTTAAGACACGGGAGTTCGGTCTCGTGGACGTGGATTGGGTTGAGCGATGGGGAGCGGGTCTGGTGAATCCAGCAAGGCGGCGTGCGGCAGGTGATGCCCCCATCCCTATTCAGTAGACGGTGTTCGAGAGTGCCTCAAAGTCTCGGGAACATCTTGGATGAGAGGTTTCTGGATGAAGGTGGCTTGAGAAGGAGCTTCGGATGGGGTTGGAGAGGACTGCAGAGTATCTGGACCTCAAGTGGCGCTCCTTAGCATGGGGAGAGGAAGCAAAGGACAGCCTCCCGTTGCCGGGGAGAAATGAGGGAGCAGAATTTGTCTTCACTCGCACCATCTCTTGTAAGGGAATGAATCAACCCCTCTCACAAACCCCTTATTTTGATCATAAACTCGCTCCATCCCTTGCAAGACCAGAAGAGATGCACTCATATATCCGTTCAATTCAACTTGACTGTAGGCTTCCTCGAGGCGGGCCTGTTTTTAATCTCCCGAAAGAGGTTGAGCTATTCTTCCAGAGTAGTTGTGAAAGAGGCAACTGACCCATCCTCGTCGAGAAAAATTTGTTGATGGTAAGTGATAGACACCGCAGGATAAGCAAGTTAAAAGCTAATTATTCGGGAGGAGGGGAGGAAAATACTGTGGTGACCTTTTTTGAAAAATCTGAGAATGTGCACACCAATGACACCTTTTCTTTTAGGGGTGGGCAGAGTCAACAAAATTAGGTAGTTTGAGCAAGCTATCATTTCGCATAAAATTCTATGAATTTAGAATCATTAGAAACACAAACATCTCACCTTTTCAAAGACTTTTTATTATTTTTTGTCTAAGGTTTTCGCGGCGATTGAGTATTTTATTAGGCAGATTTCCGGGATTCGTCCGCGCTGACATCTTGAAAGATGGCAAAAATTCAAATTTTAAAAAACCGTATAAACAATGAAGAAATTACTCGCTACAGATGACAATAAGTTTGACAAATTTGTGCGCATAGCTCCCGGCCGAGACCAAAAGGCAACGGTGAACCAATAGCTCAAGACAAGACTGAAATCCCTTTATGACTTCCAGTTGGCTTCCAGTTTCCAACAGTGTACCTGCTGAGGCGAATGGATACGACCCAAAAGCCATCATTTAAGAAGTCAACGCGGGTGAATCGCGGAAATCTGCCTAATGAAACAAATTATTTACCTATTACTGTATTTAATCTCGGAATATTTGTCTCAAAGAGCAAGCCATTTTACAGGTACGCATTTGCACTCTCGAGAGAGTTTAATTTTTAAAGTGAAATTTATAATGCCTATATCTCGTTAGAAATAAAATGGTGAGAAGTTTTTATGTGTTAAAAAATTAAAAAATCTATAGAGTTGTTACTGCAGTAATTTTTGCAGGATCGAAAAAAAACTTCCGTTGTGAAGGGTGTTTGTTTAGCTTAGAGTGTAGAAAAATGGGTCAATTTAAGGACTTGTTTTCCTTCAGGAAATTACTGAGATTTCAGTTCTTTTGAAACAACTATTTTGCGCATTTAATATTACAGTTGTGACTTCGTGCTTCTCACAGCAGTTGAAATTAAATAACTTTAAATAGGACTAATTCTTGTATCGTTGCATTCATTGTCGCTGACTTTAAAGGCTTCGTGGTCATGTAAATGAAGAATTATGTTTGTTTGTAGCTGCTAATGTCGAAGATATTATCGCGAATATGTTATTCGAGATCCGGCCATCAAATGTAATGCAATTAAAAGGGAATATAAATAATTCCGAAGCATTCATTTGACTTTGATGGTAAGTCTACCATGTAAAAAATTGTGAACACATAGTTTTGACTTTCGCAGTATTTTATAAGAACTTAAAAGAGGGTAGTATTCGTTTGGTGAGAATTTCTTTCCTCATTTTACTGTTCTCATTGACCGCATTCACTGGTTAATCCTAATTGAGGGCATAATCTACGCCGAATTTTATTACAGTTCAGCGAAAATTTCACTGTCTTGATAACCGAAATATACATAATCATCTACATACTACCCTGCGATCCACCACATGCGCATATGACAGGGGTTGTTACAGCAACAGCCGTGTAAAGATGTATGGCATAAAGTTTTGGGAGGTGAAATGGTGACGTATATTATGGGAGTGTATTTAGTGGAGCTCATTTTTAATTTTGGTCACTTATTGCGCGCGTAAAGAATGGTTTTTTGTACCTTTCTGTTCAGCAATGTATCTCTCTTATTTTATCGCTTCTGTCAGACCGAGAGTTGTAGTGAGGTGCCATGATAATATTCTCTGTGTCGCTCTGAAAAAACAGCTCTAAATCTCTCAAGAAAACTAAGCCTAGCGTGTAGCCTCTGACAATGAGTCACCTTGGGTACCGGAACCTTGGGTACATCTTTATTGTACCCAAGCCGTGTCTTTTCGCTCCATGGGAGCTCTGGTTCAAAAAGCAATATAGTCTGTTTAATGGGAGTTCAGTTATCAGAAGGGAAAATCAAATCCGAATAGGCCGAGGAACCCCTCCATTTAACGAAAGGTTATATACTCAGCACAATGCTTTGCGCAGTAGCCACAAGACTTCGTCCGAGTGCTGTTAGCTTCCCACTTCAGTTGTTGAGAACTGGTTTGGCAAACACTCCTAAACTTAGAGAGTCTACCATTTTTCCTTTTCTCGTATTCGTCAGCGCCGCTGTGCTACAGATGAACTGATCTGGACGTCATGCCTCGTAGACTTCGTTTTTCGGGATTTTATGTAAGATGAGGTGAGTCTTGTTTTCCGTTTGTTCCTTGTGCTGATTACGTGGTTTTTATCATTTATGAGATAATTAGTTTTTTATTAATCGTTGAAGACCACTGGATTTCATATTTGGCTTATTATCTTTCTGTGTCATTTCTGTTTGATGCTATGTTAACCTGGGTCAAAATAGGGTCAAATCTGGTTAATTGTGTTCTTCCTGGAAAGTTTAAAACTCTAAGAAAACCATTATTAACCTGCCTTTGACCGAATAACTTAGGACTGAATGATTATATGACAGAATTCAATGAGAATAGAGAGATCATGACTTCATGAGTATAAGATCTCCTATTAATCCGTCTTACCGGGACATTACCGATCCACTGGGAAAACTTTTTCCAGTCATTTCACCTATCTCTTATAGTTCTTGTTTTCCCAATTTTTAGTGAGTGAGATAATTTGCTACAATTTGTTGATAATAGCAATAGCAGTGAGACATTTTCGGATTAGCCAATAGCCTGATTAAAAAGGCTGCCAGACGGATTTTGATTTATTAAATGCTGTGTATATCGACTCAGACGATGAATGTTTGCCTTCGATACCGTTTACATGTAAGATTTAAGGCTTTCCCGGCGAATGCTTAGAATGTATAGCTCTCGGGTTTCCAACCGGGTGATGGTGGTTTTTGGCACCGTTTACATGTTTAAGAAGCAATCAAAATCCATCGCACCAAATTATATACTGGTAATTACATGATAAATATCCCAGGGGTAAAGAATTTTTCAGCCCAACCTACTTCGTTCGATCATCCTTAACGTACTTTTGACATAAAACTTACTTATTTCTCTAGAATATCATATGGAGTTAATAATCTGGCGTTATTTCTTTGCTAAACTTACTAATGATGAATTGACTTTGCGGATCTGATTCTTCCTGTCGTAATTCCAGACGAAAGGGAAATTCGATTATTTTTAGTTCTCTACGTTGAGTCATCGAGCGTAAACGTAAAGGTGTATTTCACTAGTATTGAAAGCCTTCGCAGCACACAATGTGGCGCGCATTATAAATAAGTTAGAACCAAATTTCCGAATGAAGAAGAGGTTTCAAATCAAACGCGTCCGAGTCATTTTTTTTCCTGCGAACTGAGAAAAAAGTCAGTTCTTCGCTTGCGTGTGACGTGATGAGGAGAGGGGAAGGAAACCGTGGTCGAGTATCGGCAGATTGGCGTTGGAGCGGCGGATATATAATGCCACGCGGAAAGGTGTTCTCCATGAAGCATAAATTAAAAAAACAAAAGTCAAGAAGGGGAATCCATTCCGTCGTGCCTTTGTTGAGATGGCGGTAGGTGGCAGCAGCCAGGTGGAGGTCTAGGAGAAGAAGAGGGGGGGGGAGAAGGAGAAGTGGGCCTATACACTCCCGACATCCTTTGCGTAAAAGCCATGCGGGTTTCCTGACGGCAATGTGTGCTAAGGGCGTAGGAAGCGACGGTTAGAGAGAGAATAGAAAAGGGTATGAGAGCAGGAGAGGGAAGAAATGCGGGATTGAGGGTGGGAGGAAGGATCCATTAGCCAAAAAACTCTAAAAAGTTTGCGAATTATAATCACGTGTTGGGCATATTGAAAATCGGTAAAGATTTTAATATTGAAAGTTGTACATTTTTTTGCATCTTTTTATAATTTTTATGACACACAAAATATATGTAGCGCAGAATTAAAGAAACTAGGTTTTGTTAAATGTGTAATGGGAAGGTCCTCGGATAAAAAAGTCAAAGAGAGATGCTACTTCGCTCTGGTACACACCTCATATAAGCCGCAAGCATTTGGGACCCTGGTCAAATACATTTAATCAAAAAAATTAATAAAATACAAAGGAAAGCAGCGCGCTTCGTTAAAACCTGCGACGAGTGTACATATAGTGTCTCAAAACGTTTAGAGGGATTAAGGTGGGAGCCCCTAGAGACTCGGAGGCTACACGCTAGGCTTAGATTGCTTGATAGATTCAGAACTAATATTTTTCAGAGCGACACAGAGAATATTATCATGACTCCTCACTACATCTCTAGGCCTGATAGATACGATAAAATAAGAGAGATACACTGCCGAACAGATGAAATACACTCCTATAATACATCTCACCATTTCATCTCCGAAAACTTACACCTTACACGGCTGGTGACCTAACACCACCTGCCACAAGCCCATGTGGCGGCTCGCGGGGTATTATGTAGATGTAGATAATTTCTGTGCAAAAATATCTCGTAAGAGATAAAAGCGAACTCGCAAAAGTTAGGCTACCTGTTATTTTGGCATAGATTAGTGTTCCTATCCGAGGATCCGAGTAATTGATTGGAAGGTTTTTGGGTATCTGTCAACTAAGTGTATTTGGATCAAGGGGTCATTCTCTGCGGCTTCATGATTCTCGGCAAAATGTTGACGTCACAACCGCCAAATTTCCATAAGAGTGCCATCCAAAAGTTTTCAAGGGCTTCAACGCCACATCCAGATATCTTCCTAGCTTTGACCATGTCGAGTCATTTCTGAAAGAGGCCTCAGGCCACCCGCCTTCCGATGACCAATGCACCAATGCTATCAAGCTCGAAGGCGTCAAATTGAAACTCAAACTCATTGATTCGTCTGAACAGACCCAGAGGAAATCATTTCCAGGTTTCTTAATGTGCCCCGTTTTTTACTTCAGGAATCCTAGCACTACGACCTATTCACTTTTCCTTTATTTTTTCACCTCAATGGGATTAACTGGAATGCTGACCCATTGACCCCCGAAATGGCAGACACCTTTTTATTCTTGGTTATAGAATCGATAAGAATTTTTTTTTGTTAAACGGGCAGTTGGTGTTCATCCACCATACAGTTATCGCCATGGCTCCTCCACTACTCCCTACAACATATATGTACATAAAAGATTGATTTGTCTTGCTTTACACAGATTTTGAATGTTTTTAAGTAATATAAGTTATACATATTCCCAAAATTTGTGATTTTCATCATGGGTATGATATCTGGTCACTTTTTCTAATGCTATGAATTATAACTTGCTCTAAGAGGACCATGATAAACCCTTTCGATACTTATAAATAATATTATTATTGATTTTAGCATTTTTGATGGTAATCCACCAAACCATATTACTTAAAATAGCCGAGATTTGAGTTAACATCCCACTATGGTGCCAATCATTAAAATTTGTTCATCTGCGCTGAAAGCTGATCTACTCAACCATTTTAAGAGTTTGTAGCGCTCGATTTATTTGTTACGCTTTGTTTTTAGATAATATCATTTGAAAGTTTCGCAGTATTTGTTCGCTCTGTATGAAGGAACTGTACGCTGAGTACTGAAATGTTCTCTTAACTTAATAGTATACGTAATTTTCAAAGGGTCATCGCAACAGAGAGACTATCGGTATAAAGTGTTTGGCAATATATTCATCATTCTAGCTTTTTCTAATGTATCTCAAAGATATATATATAGTTAGAATTCAGGGCTGCATTATCTTAGAAAACTAAGGTGGCGTTTTCCCCGTTGCCTTCCACATCGCAGCCCCCCGTCCGATTCTATGATTCCTACACTCTTGCCAGAAGCTGTGGCTGTTGACAGTGTCGCAAAATCTGGTTGGCCAGTCAGGAAGAAAATTTTCCGACACTTGGTCTCGAACCTGCAACCATCGGGACGGGAGTCAAACACGCTACCACTGGTCTAAATCTGACCAAATCTCAAAGATATGCTCTCAGAAATACCTCATGTTATGCTTATAAAATTTCTATAATTAGAAAGCTAATATTCATGCCTCTTTGAGAGCGAAGATAGTGAAATGTTAGTCATATTGGTTAACCATGGGCTGTGATAAAAATATTTAATAGTCTGTCTAAAGTTATAAATGGCATTGAAAAGGAAAATTGAGTGCATTTTATGCAACTGCCAATTTTCAGCCCGATTGCAATTTTAGGCAAAGAAGGACGTTATGAATATTAGAACAAGGTATTGAAAAGCATGGGAGTTAGTTATATATATTATTAGGCAAGGTAAACTGGTGAAACAATATCAAATATTGTCGCAAATTATCCTGGGGAATAGGATCCTCGCTGAAATAGAATGAAACAATAATCCAAATATTTGGGCTCATTTAATTTGGTTGTTCAATTTTTTCTGGGTGTCTCCTGACAGAAGTTCCAACCTTGATCACTGATCGTCCATTCCTCACGACAGGTTAATGTGCAGACTTGATCGTCTGGACCCTGGAATATCGTTCTTTGCGTCGGCATTGGTACTGGTGATGGACATCCATCGGCATGAGAACCAGGAACATTTGAAGTCGAATGACTGAAAATTGAAAGCACTTGTTAAGGTAAGAGTTTGAATAGCATCAGTCTCTCTATAGATTTATTTGACATATTTGGCCTTGCTTAAAGAATCAGGGTTTCGAATTCATAAATTACGGCGAAGGTATTGCTAATGATGAATGTAAGGAAGAATTTACATTATTTGAAAATTTGACGGATCACAGCAAGAACTTTTACAATATTTCTCAAATATAAGAGATTTGGAAAACCGCTGAGCTAAGAACAGACTCATTTGTGTCCACATATACGTATTCAAGCCGCGATCGAGACGGGTGGTGGGACGTGTTAGGGATCTAGCTATGAATAGGTTGGCAGTGAATTGAAAAAGAATAGAAAACAATTTGATTGTCTTGGGACATAGTTCCTCATAACATTAAATCAATTTACATGCCTTTATGAGGAATAAAATACGAAACAAAAATATTATAATCTGTGGCTATTTGGAAACTAAGAAACTATGATTTCATAATTCGGTCTAAGGTTGCTTAAAAACGTTAAACCAGCTTTCAAATTTGAAATATTGAGAATAAACTTATGTTAGTATTTTTTATCGACTTCATTCTTTACATTAAATTCATCAGTTACTTTCTATTTTTCGGTATAGTCAATGGAATAAAGGAAAACATTTTTGTATATTCTTCCAGCCACTCAACGCGATTGACAAAGACATTCCATTTATTGGAGCATTAAACTGCACCCTCTTGTTTTTTAAACCCATAGTATGCTCTTAAAAATTGCCATAATTACCTATACTGAGAGATTATACCGCCAAATTGTTCTTCAGGCATACTCATGAAGAGTCATATCTTCGCATTTTCATACTAGTCACCAAGTGAAGCCATCAATCTACCATGCATTTAAATGTAATAATTTGCGAAAATTTTACATTCTCTACCACATTCATACAAAATTGCTGTATAAGTCATTGATGCAAGCGTGTCTTTAAGTAGTAGAATGCAAAAACTTAATGGTGATTTGATAAGAGCTGGATACGCATTATTGTGAGCTCTTTTTGTGACTATTCACAGCTCTCCAAACCAAATTACCCCTTCAAATCGATAAATGCGCTCAAATTTGCTTTGGATACGTCATCTACCTTTTTTACGGCACCTCTAATCCCGGTTATATTATTTTTGGTTAACGTTAACCGCAAGATGACATTACCTTTCCCTCGGCTTCACGTTAGCTAAAAATTCGGATTTTGAACATTACCGTTGTAAATATGAATTTCTTTCATCTGGTTGACGCAAAATGTTATGGATGGGAGAGCGCAATACCTTTTTTAGAGACGAAGGAAATGTTAATCCGGAGATTATGAAACTGGCGCTAAGGACACTCTCTCATAAAACGAGACAATTTACTCTTGCGTTTTAAAAAGGGGAGGTCGTCCCAAAGGAATTATTGTCTGGATTCGGAACTGATATCAATTCTTTCTTACGCCTTCACCCCGAACTGCTCGGCCCAACCATGCCCTCTTATCCGGCGGATGATAAAATGCTGGCATCCCTCCCCATTTCGCTTTCCTTCGTCATCGAACAAGCAAAAGGAGGCGAATGGGTGGTGGGAGAGAACCATTTCACGCCGAACTATAACTCAAGCACTCCGCCGTCCACGTAAATTGAACGCATTTTCTCGTCTCTTCTCAAAAAATAAAGGTGGTTCACTTCCTGAACGAAGAGGGTTCGCCCAGAAGTACTTCCCACTGTCCTTCTCTCACAAATTCCCCTCCCCCCCGCTCCCTTGCTATCCACAATCTTTCTCTACGCACCCGAAGGAGACCTGAATCGCTTTCAACTCCACCTCCGAAATCCCACACCCCACCCAACCTTTTAAAGGAAAAAAAAAAAGTATAAATGGATTCCACTACTCTCCCCCACCCCGCGTCCCATTCGACCACGTGCTCCGTGACAAAGACCCCCGCGTAAAATAACGGAAAAAGTGTTCGGGAACACTCACACACACACGCTCGCTCAAGGAGTGCGTTCGTTGGTTCCCTATTTTCATACGTTACCTGACGTGTACGCATCGCAATACGTATTTGTTTAGAGATTGTTCTAGATACTTGGAAAAATAAGAGAAAGGAGGAAATGCCTTTTAACTCTCACGGTGATTTATTGTTTGTTTTTCCATAGTATAAAAGGTTAAAATATGACCCTTTACTAAATATTTTTTAAATTTGTGTTTTTCTCTCTTTGAAACGCTGCACCATTTTAATAGTTCAATCTTTTGAAATGTAGCTCCTTCTGAAGCCGTTTAATGATTTTTTTCAATTAAAATATTCCAAAAGAGATCTTTTATTATTTTTTCCGTCTTTCAGGTAGCATTAGGAGCTCTTTATTTCCCTACACTGAGGGTCTATTTATCGTCTCTGGATGACTCTAAGTATTTCGTGAACTTTCACTGCTATTTGTTGGCAGAAATGATACGCTCATGCTTATGGACAGCTCTCCGTGAGTTAATATTGGTTACCTTTTTCATTTTTCTTCCCGTCCTACTTCTTCATTCTATCTCTTCTTCTTCTTCTTCCTTCTCCCCGACGGCGATTCCAAGACAAATTGCCCGATGGAATTGGGAGAAGTGGTTGTGGTCGGGGGTGGGGGGGGGAGGGTGGGAGGGGGAAGGGACGGCGGGAGAGGAACAGGTGAGACGGAGTGAGGGTCGAAAAGGACGGGGGGTGGGGGATGATCTGTAAGGGGGGAGGGGAGTTCCGCCCTTTCCGCCTCCTCCCTCGGAAGTGGAAGTGATACGCGTTTCGGACAAGGGATGATATGAAGTTGGGAAGCAGGGTACTTACGACTCACATCCACATATCACTCAAAATGCATCAATAGAAGCTATTTTCAAAAAGTCTCCAGGGGTTTGCATCCCACATGCCATAAAAATGTCTGAAAACCTGACTTGCGTGTTCAGAACAACTATCGAATCTTTTCGAGATCGATTCTCTGAATCAAGTATTTATATATGCGTTAGACCTTTGAGGTGTTAGTCACCTTACAGTGATTAAACCCATCGATATCCTCGAAAGCATAAGTGATCATAAAGTGATTTTTACGATTTTGAAAATGACAGTAGATTCCACTGTGAAGCCCAAACGTAGTCTACTTATTTGAAAAATGCGCTTACATAAAATTCGGGGAGACGTTAGAAACTTCATTCATGTAATTCGTAGCCACAATGAAGGACGAGAGCTCCTATATATCATGAAAATATTTTTTGGAAATACTACGTAAAAGAATCGATGAATATATTCCATAAAAATTCAAACGGGAGAGTAAACAACCTCTTTCGTACAACCACGAAATAAGGTGGGAGCTCAGGAGGCAAACTACACAATCTATATAAATATTCTATTGAGTTAAGTAACAAAACAATAAGGCTTGCAGCGAGAGAAATAAACGTTGCTCAACGCTAAAAAATGAAGAAAAGAATACGCGCTACTCTACGAAACTTTAAGAAAAAAATCCTCGATGAATTGCTAGATGAAAACCCCAAGTCATTCTGGTCTTACGCGAGAGAGCTCCAGGGTGAATCTTTGACAGTCTTTACGGGGTACAAACGGCAACGTGGTCACCAACAGTATCGACAAAGCCAATGAATTAAACAACTACTTTGAAAGTGTATTCACTAAGGATGACACAATTCTCAATTTAGACATTCCTGACTTTAACGAGCCGATGGCTGACATAGCAATTCAACGTGATGGAATAATTAAACAACTGCGTTCGATTAAAAGTAACAAGTTCCCAGGTCCAGAAGGAATACTTGCATACGTGCTGAAGGAGTTAGCGCCACAGATTGCAGCATTCTTAGAAATTACATTTAACAAATCATTATATGAAGGCAAGGTGTCCCAAGACTGGAAAATAACCAACGTTACTCCGATATTCAAAAAAGGAAATAAAAGTGACCCAGGAAATTACCGGCCTATATCGCTAACATCACCTTTATGTAAGATCCTCAAACACATTGTCATTAGTAATTTTGTGACATTCCTGGATAATCGTAACTTCTTACATGGCAGTCAGCACGGCTTCCGTAAGGGCAGGTCTTGTGAAACACAGCTTGCGCTCTACCTTCATGATATCCTAAAATCAGGGGAATCGATTAAGAAAGTCGACGCGATATTCCTTGATTTTAAGAAGGCATTCGACAAGACTCCTCACAAAAAACTCATATATAAATTGCAATCATGAGGAGTTAATAGAAAAATAGTGAATTGGATAAGTGACTTTAAGTGATCGAAAACAAAAAGTATTTATTGATGGTTTTGGCTCTGATATAGTCGAAGTCACATCCGGTGTTCCTCAGGGAAGTATGATCGGCCCTCTTTTATTAATTATTTATATTAATCACCTATTTTCTATAGTTAGCAGTAAATTATGATTATTTGCAGACGATACAGTTATCTACCGTGAAATAAGCGAAGACGCAGACTTAGATGTTCTGTCACCGGACCTAAAATATTCAGATAAAGTTAAAAATCTCGAAATTACCCTAACTTCTTAGCTCAATGCATGGGACTAAAACTATGAAGAAGTCGCTAATTTTTTAAGTCTACGAATTATAGTTTCTTCCTCTTCAGTTGAGGGAAACATCTCACGAATAAGATGCATTTTTACGCAGCTTTAAACTTGAACTTTGTGTTGCATTATGCCACAGAAGCGCGCAATCAATGGCCGTAAAATGAACGAAGACGCGAACTTTGAAGCTCTGTCATCGGAACTTAACAACGTTCATTCGTGGTGCCAGGAGTGGGGGTTATAATTAAATATCAGCAAATGCACCACAGTTCACTTTCTGCAAAAGTATCACAAAAATGCCATATCTATACTGTGCGTGGAGTAAACATAAAATCTTCAGAGACAGTAAAATATCTTGGAATTTCCTTAACCTCTGTTGTATCGTGGGGATTATACATACAGAACTTATGTGGGGCAGCATTAAAGAAACTAGGTATTGTTAAACGTATAATAGGAAGGTCCTCAGATGAAAAAGTCAAAGAGAGATGCTACTTCTCTCTGGTTAGGCCACACTTGGAATACGCTGCGAGCATTTGGGACCCTGTTCAAATAGATTTACCCAAAATAATTAATAAAATACAAGGAAAAGCAGCGCGCTTCGTTAAAAACTGCTACGAGCGTACAAATAGTGTCTCACAACTTTTAGAGGGATTAAGGTGGGAGCCCCTAGAGACTCGGAGGCTACACTCTAGGCTTAGTTTGCTTGATAAATTCAGAAATGATATTTTTTAGGGCGACATAGAGAATATTATCATGACTTCTCACTACATCTCTAGGTTTGATAGATGCGACAAAACAAGAGATATACACTGCCGAACACATAAGACCAAAAACTCGTTCTTTCCGCGAACAATAAGCGATCACAATAAAAATTGACCTCCACCAAGTTCACTCCTATAATACATGTCACCATTCCATCTCCAAAAAGCTTACAACTATACACGTCTGGTGACCTAACACCCCCTGCAACACGCTCAAGTGGCAGCTTGTGGGGTATTATGTAGATGTAGATATGTTTTAAGACATGCCAATAGATTTCAAAAATCGCCAACGAATATGTTACGTAGGCTAAAATACCATACATACTTTCAACCGTCCCTAATTTCAAGTTCAAAAGTCATTTTTTGGGTCATCAATGGTGAAAATACATATTATCATAAATTGGTATATAATAGCATATTGGAGTCATAGGAATCATTGGAGTTATGAAAAATCACTGTCTCACCGATGAGTTAACGCAACACATTTATAAGGTATACACACACGTATGTAATGACCTTCAATTCTTTAGATATGTGATTACGTTCTAAATATATGCAAAAGAGGATAATGAAAACCGATGATATTTACTATTGCAGAAATACTCAAGAATAATCATAAATTCTTTTATTGATGCCCATTTAAATGTATTAAAGGCATAATGATTTCTAAAATATTTTGGACACATTGCAGAAATTCGTCTTAAGTGGGTCGGATGAAGAAGAGAACAATTCAAATTAGTTTTTCAAGTTATCGCACTTCTACTCGCATTAAATATAAAAACTGAATGCTCCACTTACTGGTAGAAACGCTTTATGATTCTGACCTTGAGTATATTTATAATGGATTGTTGACTCGTCGCCAAAAACTGCTGCCTTGAATTCTGTAAACAAACAAATTTTTCGATTGAGTCGCCGTCTAGTGATGAAAGACGGCAGTTCAAGTGTAAATAAAGTCTAAGGATCCTAAATAAACACCGGTTTTGCTTACTAGTAATCATAATGAAGTTGATTAAAAATGTAGTACTACATGCGGGATGTAATTACACTCATTTGCAATATTGTCCGGTCTACATATATATATATATATATATATATATATATATATACATATACATATATATATATATATATATATATATATATATATATATCCACTTGGCGAAAAACACTTGTAGTGCACAGATATAAAAAAGGTCACAGGCGTGACTGGCAGTTACATATAGAGCACAAAAAAAGTAAAACTCACAGAAATTTTTATATATTTCGGCGGACACAACCGCCTTCATCAGAATGTTAGAAGGTAGTCACTACCTTCTAACATTCTGATGAAGGCGGTTGTGTCCGCCGAAATATATAAAAATTTCTGTGAGTTTTACTTTTTTGTGCTCTATATGTAACTGCCAGTAACGCCTGTGACCTTATATATATATATATATATATATATATATATATATATAAATACGTTGATGGATTGGAGTCAGCCATGCGGCGATGAACACACGATGTGGATAGGATGGAGGAGATAGACACACAAAAAAAGAGACGATCACACTTACATAGCTAGCTTTCGGAACTAGTCCGTCTTCAAGGCGTATCACGGAACAAATATATATATATATATATATATATATATATATATATATATATATATATATATATATATATATATATATATATATATATATATATATAATTCCTCTCCAAATTCAATTACACAAATGCACAATTAACCTGTTAGCACTTCGTGAATATTGCTCTACTGCAATTTAATAATAATGCGAGGTGAAAAAAGTGGAATGAATTAGAAGACGGATACATGTACTCTAAGGATTAGAAAACCAATATCTGACAATGTCATCTATGGATGAGAAATTGCGCCAATAACTATCATTTTAATAACAAATAAAGGAGAGATTGTTGAACCCACTCCGAGGCCACACATGAATAGTAGGTTAAACATTGACATCCACGCCAATCTATCTAGATCATACCTTCTGATTCCTAAGGCACTTAACAGGTAATAAATCAAAAAAATGTAGCTGTGAATTAACAGTAAAAGATCCACACAGCAGAGAAATGACTCACGATGGAAGTTTCAAATGCCTGTTACACATTTCCTGTAGTATATATTTCCTCTCTAGCATTTACAAATTATCTGTTAGGTCTCAAAAATAGTGAGCTATAATTCACATCAAGTAGTTTATATCTCTTCAATCGTTATTGAATGTTCACTACAGTCTCATGGTAATAACAGTCAACAACGGCTATTTACGAGTCGACTGAAAAGACTTTTTCTAAGTAGCGCCAAGGACTGGGTGAACTAAATGTGGAAATTTAGGCAACTCGTAGCCTAGGTAACGATTCCAAACATTTGAGTCCGTTATGTATATTTATGATTCTGACAGACACAATTCAGGTCAGTTGCATCAGTTGCTTAGTTTAAATCGGTGGACAACAGAGAGAGGAAATGAAGCGATTGTGTTCAACACGTCAGAAGAGAGAGGTATTTACCAAAAAAATAGCTATTCCATTTTAATGATTTTTTAATGATTTATTTTAGCATATCATCAAATGACTACGATTGTAGTCAGCCCTCTTTTATTTTATGGAACAGTCATTGCAAGCCACGTCTCCAATACGCTACCTAATTATGTCATCATTTTCTGAGTGCTTTTATGTTTCTGGCCTGGTTTTACGTGGCTCACGTGTTTATCCCTTGGTCTCCTGGCGTTTCTTTCCTTTCTATTACGTCCCATACCAAACTGACTCTATACAAGTGTAAAGTGAAAATGCTCTTTGAAAAAATCTTTTAATGCTGCGTTACTAGAACAATGTCACGTGATGGCCTTTATAAATTTATAGGTTTTTCTCCTTTTTTCTATGCTGTTCTACACCTACATCTACATAATATCTTGCGAGCCGCCGCATGGGCGTGTGGCAGGGGGTGTTAGGTCATCGGCCGTGTAAAGGTGTAAGTTTTTGGAGATGAGGTGGTGACATGTATTATAGGAGTGTATTTAGTAGAGCTCAACTTTTACTGTGGTTACTTTTTGTTCGCGGATAGAACGAGTTTTTGTACCTATATGATCGGCAGTGTGTCTCTCTTAATTTTATATAAACGCTTATCAGGCTCAACTTTTTGGAAGTAATTGGTATTTCAACATTTTTTTTATTTTAAGGAAACAACATATTGAAGTTTCAACAATCATGGCCGGTAATTATAAAAAATTCTGTGTGGAAAGTTACCATTGTCTTTCATTTCGAAATGGATATCAATCTCTCCTATTTTATCGCATCTGTCAGACCTATATATATAGGACCGCTGTTGATGGTGGTAAGGCCGGAGTAGTGATTTTGAAAAAGTTTGCGGGTTTTTGGAAGAAAGAGACAGCAAGGAGAACTCAAAATTTGAATAAGAGATATAATCAGGGAAGAAAATGACCAAGTTAATGAGGGGATGGGCAACTGGTGAGGGCATCTGATCCATAAACAAGACCGCACCCGTGAATTCATTTCGTTTTTTATACATTTCAGTACAACTTTTATAGGAGGGTGTAACGAGGATAATGGAACGTCCGTTAGCAATGGTGGGCAATGTTATTTTCACGCTCTTGAGCGCTCGTGCCGGGTTTTATTCGGTGATAAAGAGGACAGCGCGCGTAAAAGTGCTTCCGTCTTCAATAGAAAAAAAAGCGTGACGATCAGACGGCCAATTCGGATATGCAGCAATTATCATGTCCTAAGGAAATAATTGTGAGTGTTCGGAAGAAATCTTTCATCGTTTGAATGCTTAATAACTTTCAGGAAAAACTCGGTGCGATTGTGCCTTTCATTTGTCATGGCTATTGATATGCGTTGATGTAAAACCACGATACCTAAAGACGAGAGTTAAACCAGCTGCTTTGAAACGGATCCCGGTTTTAACCCCGGGTGATTCATCTGGCCATCGCTTTTCATCTCATATTATCATGCATATATTCTAAGTTTGGTCAGACATTGGAGCATAATTTCAGAGAGGACTTGAAACAACTCTACTCAATGAAGGACTTCTGGTTTTTCGGGTTTCAAAGCAAAGCAGGTTTTGAAGGAAACCAACTTTTTGGTTAATCAATCTGTCTTAATTTATACCCATTGAGCCGTTCCATTTTGTGGTGGAAACAGTCATGAATGCTTGATTGTCTTGAATATATTTTTCCCTACTGCCCAATCTTTTCGTACTCCTTTTCCTTCTTTGTATGGGTGCATTATTTCATACTCGGCCTGCTATTTTAAGGGCCCATAATATTCCTTTTC
The DNA here is from genome assembly GCA_963169105.1 of Ceriagrion tenellum. Lineage (NCBI taxonomy): Eukaryota > Metazoa > Arthropoda > Insecta > Odonata > Coenagrionidae > Ceriagrion > Ceriagrion tenellum. Next base: position 99,002,332 of record OY720644.1, read on the forward strand.
ATAGGAGTATCCTCCACCACATTCACTCTTGACTTTCACGGCCAACCTTTTCCTAACAAAACAATCAATCCTCAATCAAAAGTCAGCATCTTTATATAATTTTCATTCATTCTCTCGAATTTGCGTAACTAATGAAGCACTATATATATCCATTAACGGAACATCTGTCCCATACTTCTTCGTTTCCCATTAATTCTTACCCTATCCCTCCGACATTTGCCATAAATACTCATGGTAGGATATGTCTTTCTGAAATACATACCATTTTGTAAAGACAATAATATAGTAGCTTTAGAATCGTTGGTATTACACTTAACTTCCTGAATTATGGTTTATTGGATGGTCTTTTGGAAGGGTGACTGATAACTGAGGTTGGCGCCGTTGATTTCCGTGGGTAGGATGGTAGAAGTAGGATTTGTTGCACCTGTGAACTCGAGTATTTGCATCCTGCGCAAGTCACCCAATATTTGGCTCGGTACTCCGCTGAGGAATGTAAATGACAGCTATGATTCAAACTCTGGCCCTTAGCATGGAGGAGAGTTTTATTGCAGTCACACCAACGCAGTTCTAAGATTCGATAGAAGGTAATTAGAACGAAGGAAGGGCGGAAATTTTTTTAAGCTAAAGCGAAGTTTCTGTTCCGTAATTGAGGCCTGGACATAAAATATACTATACGGTGTTTGTGTCTTATTTTAAAGTTGATACTAATCGAATAGCCATAAGGAATAAAAGGTATTCCTGAGGAACGGAAATAAATGCATTGGAAGGAAATAAATGCATATAGGTTTGAACATGATGACAAACTCCCGAGACACAACGAGCTAGTGAAGTACATAATGAAGGCAAAATAGAAGGAAAATTCCTTAGAGGAAGACCCAGAAATAGTCCATGGACTAAATTTGAGAAAAGTACACAGGAAGAGGTATCAGGAGGTGAGGACACTAGCATTAAATAGGGCAGGGTGGAGGGCTGCAGTCAACCAAACTTAGGATTTGAGCTACCAATGAATGTAGGTTTGAATATGAAGCCTGTCGCAAGAAAAGATTTTGTGCCACAAGAGGTGTTTTGGATCTTATTTTCTGACTAAAATTGTGCATGAGAAACAAAAACGTAGCCCGCAGCACATATTGCAGTCCTGAAAAGGAGAATTATTTTCGTCTCAATTAAACACTTCAGCATTTCTTAATCGATGAATGCTCGAGTTGCTCATGTAAATTAGTGTGTTATCAACATTCATGTTCATTGCGTGAGAATATGATAATTGTGATTACATGTAATAATTTGCATATTATGAATGACAGGTGCAAGGAGCCATTCCTCAGAGTGAATTTTAAGAGCTTGTACGACAGCAAATTTGTTTTTTTTTGCGACTTTTCCATTACAGACTCAATCAACTTCAATGTATGCAAAACGTCGGAAAAACTCATTTGAGAGACGCGCCCTTCTGGTATCAAAACAAAATAAATTTTGCGGAAAATACTCCCTAGAGACATTTTGTCGAACCATTTTCGCATTCACGGTCTTAGTCAAATCGTTGGCAATATTCTCCCCTCCATTTCTTCCCGAAAATTTCGCAGGCGGCGTGAAATGAAGGATCACCTTTGCGCGGTAAATGGCTTACCTGGGGAGTTCGGGGAATCGTTTTTATGAAATCCACCCAGGGCACTGCTCGCACACCTTTTCCTTTCCTCTGATTGGTAAACCTTCCCTTCACTCTCTATCATTTTGTTTCTCCCCCGGAACATTGCTGCCCCAAGCGCACCCCAATAGACAAAGGTGACATAAAATGGAATCGCACTGGATAATTGATACTTGATGCCATAAAGAATGTATGAATAAAATTTTTGGTGGGTATAACGTGTAAAATTAATAGTTCTAATTACTAAAAGAAGGAATATCTGAATTACCGGCGACGCACAAGTTATACGTTTACTTGTATGATGATGTATTTTTACCGCGGCAGTTTCCACTAAATATTTTATTTCTCACAGCTTTGGCCTCGTTAATGTGTAGCATCATCTAATCTGCCGGGTTAAAGCTACATCATACGCCTGAGGCTGTTAATCTACTAATAAATTCAGAATGCATAGATTGAGAATCTCCTCGCCAATGGAAGAAGTATTTTCATTTTGAAATCCCATGCATCGCTAAGTATAAATTCCATACGGGGGGCTGTTTTTTCTAGGTATTTACGTGTTACAACCCTTTTTTCTACTAATTATATTAGAATATATAAGCGCCCTACCCCTTTTGATGACATACGACAATTAATAGCATATGATGAGGAGATTGGAATCAAGTAAGATGTGAAATACAGGAAATTTCAATATTTCATATTATTAGCCACTCAAACAATTCTGTGGGAACATTACATAATCATCAGCTTTATTAATCATTCTGAAAATTAGTTTTCTGCAGTCTTTAAATCCGCTAGTAAATATGCTAGCCTTCTTTTTCCTGATTCGTTTTAATGTTTCTCATTATGCATTTGATTTATTCCATTTTTGAGGCTCCCTGGTAATTAACCTATCATTTGTCATCCTATCAAAGTTTCAAGAAGGTCTTTATACATCAGAATTTGACCAATAGGCATGTTTATTCCGCTATCATGTAGCTCTTCCTCACTTCCAACCCAGTGTTGTTAGCTGCAAGTTCCCATCTTCTAACAAAATCAAATTTTTCTAATTCTATTGAGTAGTGCTTTTAAGGCTCCATTTATCACCGATCACATTTCCTCTTCGAAGTTTTCTTGCAAATATGCGCTTTTGTATTTATTGTTTGGAGTGACTTTATTCCTGATCTCCACCACAAACCATACCTTTTTATTTTTAAATAAAATGCAAAGTAGTCATTCTTTATAAAGTTAGTGGTCCATACAGTTAACTATTTCTGTTCAATCATTTTACTTTTCTGCAACAATTACTGTCATCAGCAAAGAGTAGCATGATCTATATTTCTTCGTGCCAGTGAAAAACTGTTTTTTAATTTACCTTTTTTTCACTTTTTACCCTGTATGGGCCATTATAGAAGGTCGATGCGGAAAAAGTGTGCTGTAAACTGGAAAAATAAATTTTACACTCCACTGATCAGTTCACAAATCAGTTCATTGTGCAATTAATTGATCTATGAACTAAACAGTAGTTGCAAAAGTTATTTTTACTAATTGACATGGAACTCCACTAAGTTCAACCGAGTTTCATTCGATTTATTTTGCGTGCTCTACTCTGTTTCTTAAATGTTGGTACACTAGCAGCAGCTCATCCTTAGGAACGAACCCTAAGAAACAATACATCAGTTTACACCCGGCTTTCCTACCGTCTACACCGAAGCATCTGCTGAAGGTGATATTACACGAGGAGAGGTGAAAAGGGGTGGAGAGTGGAAACAATAAAACATCTTGAAGACAGTGCGGCGGCGACTTAGCGCGGGAGAGGAGCGGTTAGGCAGCCAACGAGCGGGACTGGGTCGTTTTCCAAATGACTGTGATCTGCGGCCCCGAGGTGGGCCTCGAATCGCTTATTCTCGGGATGCTAATGAAGCGAATTATTTATCGGTGGACTGCCGGACATTCTGCCTAGCCTCCTGGCTCATCCGAAGATACAATCATCCTTTAAAGACCGCTTTAATATTCTATTATCCGTGAGCACGATAACTTTGGGTCCGGAAAGCAGTACTTACTTTCACGGTCCACACCGTGAAGAACGACCATTAATGGAAAGGTGGACCACCACCCGTTGGTATCTCAATTAAGCATGCCTCTTGGCTTTCAATGGATTTCCCGAGAGCATTTACTGCTTAACATTACGGTTCTAAGGAACTCTGCTACGGTAATCTCTGTCGTAATCGAAGCGCCGAGACAGGGTTCACTATCAATTTTTTCTTAAAAACAGCAATCAAACTTGTATTTACAGATGATTTAATATTGGCCTAATGAGATTCTTAATGCTAGGGTAATGCAATAGAAAAGTTTCCTTAGGATCGACTCTCGAATTTGTAGTGATTAAAACTGACCAACTTCTAATTCAAGGCTAACATCGCTGAAGTACCAAATATGTTACCGTAAAGCCGGATAATTTGATCATGTTTTCATCTTTTTTGATCTGTTTAGACTGTGAATTACTTTTTATAAATTAATCCAAAAATATAAAAAAATTATGATAAAAGTCACCCTCTCCAGTGGGATGTCTTTAAACTCTCGATTGTTTTAATATTAATAACCTTGTGAAAACATTTGTTTGGAGCGTGGCCTTCCATGGACGGGAAGCATGGACCTTTAAACAAGCTGACCAGTCGAGACTTGAAGCCTTTAAAACCTGGTACTGGAGGAGAATGCTGAAGATAAAATAGACGAAAAAAAAGGAAATAATGAAGTGTACAGGAGAGAAGAGGAAAGGACCATATGGAATATTATACAGAGCAGAAGAACCAGGGGGATTGGACACACAATGAGACAAAATGGGTTTGTGAAGAACATAGTTGAAGGGAAATTTCTTCAGAGGAAGACCCAGGAATAAGTTTATGGACCAAACAAAGAGGAAAGTTCATAGGAAGAGATGCCAGGAGGTAGAAGAACTAGCATTAGATAGGGATGGATGGAGGGCTGGAGTCAACCAATTTTAGGAATTGAACAACCAATGAATTAAGATTTGAATATGAAGCCTCCTGCAAGAAAAGTTTTGGTGTCACATGATGTGACATGGGTATTACATTCTGACTAAAATTGTGCATGAGAAACAAGAACTGAGCCAGCGGCACATATTGCAGTCCTGAATATGAGAATTATATTTTTCTCAATTAAAACATGACAGCACGTCTTAATAGTGGAACACTCGAGTTCCTCACTTTCTTCAATATGTTATCAGCATTTGCTGAGAATATGGCAATCGTGATAAATGTATTGCTTGCATATGATGAATGTTAGGTGAAAGCAGCCGTTCTTCATACTGAATTTTCTCTGGCATAATATTGGGAAGGGTGGATGGCTGCAGTCAACCAATCTATGGATTGGACGACCAATGATGTTGAAGAAACTTGGACAAGGTGTTCAGTGATCAATTTCTACTTGTTCAATGTGTTCAAAATGTGCCGATTGTACTGAGTGATAATCTCTTGAAAATCAGTTTAGTGAAACCTCGTAGTAGGTGAAAACAGAACGTACGTGCGGGTGCAAGCATTCATTTAAATTTAATGTTTTCTTGAGATAAAAGCACTGAAAATATTAAAAGAAATAATATGATTGAATAAAAATTGCAAACCTATGATTGAAAGTTGTTAGAAGTTCTGATTTCGATTAGTTTTCGAACCATTTTCTACAGGCTCTACCCAAAAGAACTCGGGAAAATCACCGGCCAAAAGTAAAAGAACATTACGGCTATAGATATACCCTACGTAAGGTACCTTTACCTCATAAGTCGGAACTCAAACGAACGAGAAATTGAGTTATATTACAAACATATACGTCGTGATCAAAATTACTTCCAGTATTAAAGTCACCAAGTTTTTCTTTTAATCAACTTTTACCGTGTTACTTTTTTTAGTTTTATGGGCATCACCTAACTAATTTATGAAGTAAAGTTTGATTAATTAGTGCATTGAATCTAAATATGACAATACGGCTGTTATATTAATTTTAGTGAACTACATTTGAATAAAAAATAGTTACATTTTATTACTTTTATTAAAAAAAGGAGCAAAATACATTGGCTCAAAACACGGGTATCAATATTTCAAAAGATACGCAAGCGACAATGAGTAAATGATGCAGAGTGGATTAGTTCTGAAAATGGGGAAATAGTGTTGAGAATCATACTATCTACGTCATTACTCTATAAGGAAAGACTCCTAACGATCCGCAGCATTGCCCTTCATTCACTTGACGGTGTAATGCATTTGACAATTTCTCTGCCAACATCAGCATCATCAGCAAGTAGCAACTCCAGTTTCCCGAGTGTTGTCCATCAGCCTCTTTCATCTGCTCCTATCTTGGTATGTTTGTTGATGTTGAACTTCCTCCCAAGAGCTCCCTCTCATTTGGATGTCTTGTTTTAGTTTTTCAATCAACTTTCTTCTTGGTCTGCCCACTCTTCTCTTCCCTGGTATTTTCTTTTCCAACCATACCTTAGCTGTTTTGGTCTGTTACATCCTCATCACATGACCATACCATCCCAGTCTGGATCTCCCGACTTTTTCAATTGATGATATTTTGCATCCAACCTGTTTTCTAATGTCTTCATTTTTCTGCCTGTAAAGTCTTTTATTTTGTGCCAACGTCCTTAAGAATTTCATTTCGTTGGCTTGTATTCTGCCGACGTCTCTACTTGATAATGTACAGGTTTCTAAGCTATATGATATGATAGGTACGAAGTAAGACTTATACATGGTTATACTCTACAGTTTCAGGCTTTACTTCGTGGAAGTTAAAAGTATCCATACTTAGAGAATACAATATCGTACTTTTCCACAGAATTTTATATAGTGTGGTACAACGCGTTTCACCGAAAAATTCTGTGGAAAAGTACAATATTGTGTTCTCAAAGTATGGATACTAATACATGGTCATTTTTGCAGCTCTTGGTATTTTTTTGTCCTATAGAAGACTCCTTACATGGTGGTAAAACGTCTCTGCCAATGTCGAGATTCAAATTCTCACCCTCTAGATGGGAAGCCAGTTATCTAGCCGCCCTTCCAACCCGATTCTCATATATATTTATTTTCACTTCCATTGACCAGCAGAGTACGCATAAAAATACAACTGGTTGTTGCTAGCTTATGTGGCGGAGGGGTTGAAGTCTTGCCTGCAATTCATGAGAACACGGCTTCGAGTACCGCCTATGTCGGTTTCTCTCTGAACAGGACACGTGTGTTTTTTCTTTGAAGGCTTCCGCGACTCATATACTTGTTAATATTGCTCTTTTCAGGTATTCTCGTCGCGTGCTTAGTTTTTCTGACAACAGTTTCTCCCCTCTTCCTTGGGGCGTCTTCAGGTCCGTTGGACATTTTGTAATTATTGTTAATATTTATTTCCCGTTGTTATGTATTTCGTTGCTAGTTCATCTAGGACCATAGGGTGTCTCCATTGCCTGCTCCTCGCTGTATCCATCAAATTTCAATCGTGAGGATGGATGATACCCACTTGCCTCAACCTGGGAGAGAGTGGTCAAACCACAGCGAGGAGCGGGCAATGGAGACACCCTATGGTCCTAGATGAACTAGCAACGAAATACATAACAACGGGAAATAAATAATAACAATAATTAAAAAATGTCCAACGGACCTGAAGACGCCCCCAGGAAGAGGGGAGAAACTGTTGTCAGAAAAACTAAGCACGTGACGAGAATACCTGAAAAGAGCAATATTAACAAGGACACGTGTGTTACTGCTAAGTTCTGTTTGCTTAACCCCTGGAGAATATGATATCAAACCAGGGGTGGCTGATCTGGATTTTTAATGTACGTGAAGTACTGAAACTTCCGTGAAAAATGAAGGGTTGAACATTTCTATCTGACCGCTATAAAGGTAGCTACGATTATATCGCCCCTTTAATATTTATCAACTGCTGGATTCAGTATGAAAAATTTAAAGAGGTTCTAAGTTTTAGTAAACGTGTTTTGGACGGTTCTTTATTGTGCTCTTATCCGTATTACTAACGATGGAAAGTGGTCAAACGAGATTCACTCACATTCTATTCATATTCTGCGATCCTTGATTGGTCTCTCTCAAAGTGGGATTAATATCTGCCACACTCAGTAAGAATGACAGGATTTCCTCGTGTCTTACTTGACCTTTAGGCTTCAGCTGTGTCCTTTACTAATAGGTTCCTTAATTACATCCCATACTATAACCAGCGTCGTAATTATTTCCCCAGGGAAAGGCCTTTTGATTATTATTTCTTACGAGGCTTTTCCTGTCACTATCAAGACTTCCTCTCGCTTTATCTCGAGCTTTGCCATTTAAAATATTTCGAGCCGTGGCCTTTGTGTCCATTTGTCCCACACGTGCGACCCATGGTAATCGCCCACGTGTTCAAGATGTCCCCGCCTAGGGAGCAGTCACTTCCCGAGGACGGACATCACATGCGTCGCGGCGTCAAAGTGGGAAACGGGAGGGTGGAAGTTTTGGGAGGTGGGGGAAACGGGGGGGGGGGGGGGTGAGGAGAAGAGGCGGGGCGACGACTGAAGCCGTTGAAGGAAAGTGCGGTGCGCGAAGTAGATACGGGAGCACTCGTGTGGTTTCCGAAATGCGAGAACTAAAAGCAAGTGCTCCCAGGCTCCACGCCAGTGGTTGAACACGTGGTCTGCGGGCGTTAAATTGCATTTGAAAATGAGAACTATCGGCTATCCGCTGTGTGAGGGGGGGGGGGACTTCCTCCTCGGAAGCAGCGTAATAGGTTTCCGTTTTAAGGATACTATTTTACATTCCATTTTCTTTCAAAAAATACTTTATTTCATTTTCTAACGCCGGATGTCCGATCCGGCATAGTAGCAATCTATCCTCATGTCCAAACTGTCTTACATTCTCTCTAATTAGACCGCAAGGGAAGATCACACGAATAAGAAGTTTTGCTAAATATCAGCCCTTCATATTGGCATCTAGAAAGTATTGAGCGCTTTCATCAAACGTTGGTCAGCAGATCACTTAGGTAGTGCGAGCGAGATAGTTCCCTGATCATAATAGATACAATATTCGAATTATACGTTTTAGTTTCACCAGCTGTCAGACACACGAATTAAATATTGCATTATTAATGGTTAAATAATATAGTTTTAAATCACAGAAATTGTAAGTTATCAAATGAAAATATCTAAATAAGTCTTTAACTTGACTATTTTTTTTCCCGCGGTACGTTAGAAACTCCATTAAAAAGGGAGGTTATTTTGTGATTCCGAAGAATTTACTGTGGTGACAATGAATTAATTTTAAAAAATATTTGAGAAAACACACAAACTACAGACTGTTGATTTTTTGACGAGATCTAAGTGTTATAAATACCTCATTTTGTGAGTAATGTCTCTCTGGAGTGCATACACGTACCATTTCCCATATAAAATGGCCGCTATTTTCTGGCTAATATCTCGGAAAGTAATGGATTCTAATTCTAGGTGTCAATGGAAAGGTAACGTATTTTTGTTTAAATCGAGATCAAATTCTTTGACATCTTGGTAAAATGATTTATCGCTCAAATTACCTTAAGGACACTATTTTTCATTCCATTTACTTTCCGAACAATATTTAATTTCATTTTCTCACGGCGGATGTCCAATCGGGCATAGTAGCAATCTATCCTCATGTCCAAACCGTCTTTCATTCTCTCTATTTAGACCGCGTGAAGATCACACAAATAGAGGCTTTGCTAAATACCAGCTATTCACATTGACATCTAAAAATTATTGAGCGCCTTCATCCAAAATGTTTAGCTTTTGTGTCATAAATATGGCGTTGTGGTATCCTAGAATTTTCAGTTAATATTTGCCTTTCATACGTTTTGCTTCTTTGCCCGGAGACTGTCACTGCTTTTTCATCAAGTCGGATATTTCATCATTTCACTGCACGTTATTCTCTTTGACTATTGTGCGTTGGAAATAAGTGAAGATGAGTACTCTTAATGGTGATGTTTCAGATTACTGTTGGTTTTCTGGGTATTTTGCTTCATTTATTCACACAGTTGCTCAATAACCTTACCTATTCATCATAAAAAATAATTTCCAAATCATGGCATGATGAAAAGTTCTCCAAAAATTCTATGTTGAAAAGCCTAACATAAAAATCCTCAAGCATCGTCAATCGGGAATATTTTCGCTTACCTGACGCAGAAGTTTTAGAAGTAATTGTAAGGTTTTAGATTTAAAAACCAAATTACCACCAGCAAAATTGAAAATTTTCAAAGCCATCTGAGTTCTCCACGTAATTTTCACGAATACGAAGACAATTCAGCATTTATTTTATCACTGAGTCTGTGCTTTATTCACCACTTGTTTGTGGATAGCCATATGCCACAGTGCATACTGAACTTCTTTGACAGGGAAAAATGTGGCATACCTATGGAATTCGAGATGAGCCAGTGCCAGTAAACCTCACCTTCTTCATAAGCATAGGAAAATATATCGGAGATGTTAAAATTAGGTCTTTACGAAAAATGGAAATGAAAATTAACGCTGTTATTTGTGTTGATAATAAAGAAAAGGTCGACAATGTACGAATTTTAATGTCATGAAGAATTTCATTGAATCCAAAGGCCTCCAATAGGTATTTTGCTATGGAAAAATATTTACCCCTGGGGGGACTCGAACCCCCAATCCCCGGTTTAGGAGACCGATGCCTTATCCATTAGGCCACAGGGGCTGACGGAAATGAGTGCATTAAGTTCAATATATTACTATACCAACACGATATATTCACGAAAATTAGTTTAATATTCATTGCGTGAATACAATAAAGTTTTCAGCGTTCATGTTCCTTTGGCGCAGTATCCACGGACGCCATAGCTATAATTCATTAGGGCAGTTTCTTGGGTATCGACGCCAGTCCAATAAATTATAGGATGCCTTTCCTATCAATAAGGCTTCATATTCTAGATGAAATATCTAATTATGCATACATTGTTGCCACTGCTATGAATTTTGCCACTTGCTTCCTTATTACTTTCTTCGGTTGGACATGAATGCTTTTACCTTCGAGTGTATTCGCATTTTATGTTCTTACCTAACATGAAGGTCTTGATGTATGCTCATCTCGATATTTGCATAGGCTACTATTGTCATAAGGAATACTTCAATGTAAAACTCTAATACTGAAGTCAAAATAGGAGAATTTTCTTATATAAGCTATTTTATATGGATTTGCGATTAATGTGAAAAATAATCAACTTTTGGCGGATTGCAGTGAGTCATATAAAAAATGAAATAAAATTGCTTCTCAATATTTTGTTTTGCTTCAGAGCTATTAACTTATGATAGCAAATCCGTAAGAAAATTTTATCATAGAAACAACACTTAACATTATATATAACCTTCACGCAATCAAAATGCTATATACATCAGCATGTTATGAAGGGAAATGTAGAGAGTTATATGTAAAGAAGAGAGTTATATGTAAAGGAAAAATGTATCTAGGAAAAAAAAAGATTTCTGCGTCTTGCCGAGTTATATGCAATTCTGATACAGACAATAGCTGTTAATACTAAACTGGATGAAAAATATTTTTGATGAGTAGAACTTAATGATGAATGTTGAGGAAACCTAAATTATGATTTGTGCAAAAAATCATAAATAAGCAAGAAATATATATAGTGAGCAGGATAACCCAAGAAATAAAATGCATTCCATCGGCAGAGTCGTTTCTCAGTTATAAAGACATGCATTGAAGTTCGAAAGAATTTCATTTCACGATAAAAACTCATGAAAAGAGTCAAAATATTGAAGCAAAAATTGGCGAGATTACTTTACTCCCACTTTAAACAATGTTGGAATGAGAAACAAATGGTAGAACTCGGCATAGAACTAAATGATGTCATGCGGAATATAATGGGGGTAAGTACGGCTCGCGGTTAAATTAAATTATCTGCCGGGTAATGGTTAGCTATAAGAAAATGAATGTGGAGATTTTAAGTGAAGCAGTCGTCAGAATGATAAAAGTAGGTGATAAAAGTAATTCACATCCATACCTTTCTTTATATTACTCTCGTACTCAGACAATACCACTTAAAATGTATTACTCCTAATTGTGAGTACACAGAAAAATTACTTTTATTGATTTTCCTTGAATTTGTTTTGCGACGTTATCTGCAAAGTTTGTTGAACATGTTAGCAGTTAACTTCGTCACGTAGGTCCGTTCAGAACTATTCATTTATCCAATCCTAAGATCGGTTGACTGCAGTCCTCCACCTTTCCCTATTTGACGCTAGTTCCCTTGCCTCCTGGTATCTCTCCCTATGTATACTTTCCTCAATATTTGGTCCATGAACTTATATCTGGGTCTTCCTCTGGGGACTTTTCCCTCAATTTTGCCTTCACTTATGCTCTTCACAAACCCATTGAGTCTCCGAGTGTGTCCAATCCATCTTGTTCTTCTTTTTTTCAATGGTGATCTGTATGGTACACTCTTCTTCTACTCTTCTGTAGACTTCATCATTTCTAATTTTTTCTGTCCATTTTATCTCCAGAACCTTCCTCCAGCAACAGGTTTCGAAGGCTTCTAGACTGTTCTGGTCAGCTTTTCCGATTGTCCATGCTTCCTATCCATAGAGTGCCACGCCCCACAAGAATGTTTACACGCATTCTTTCCTGGTTTGTAGCCCTATCTTCTTTGAGTGCAGTAGCTGTCTCTTTCCCATGAACTTCTTATTAGCTTGGGCTATTCTCCGCTTGATGTCCGTTGCACTTCGTCCTACGTGATCGTACATCCGAAATACGCGGAGGAATCCACTTATTCCATGTTCTCTCCTCTCAGTGACTTCTACATTCAGCTTCTCTCTTCCGCATACTAGAATTATAGTCTTCGTCTTATTAATTTTAATGTTGTATTCCTGGAGGACTTGGTCCATTGCGTTTGGTGACCTTTGGATATCATCGCAATTTCCAGCTATAATGCGATATCATCTGTGAAGCGGAGCATGTCTATTTCTTCTTCATTTCTCTTTATTCCGATCAGTCCAGTTTCTTGTGCTTCTCTTACGGCCTCCTCCAAATACATGTTGAACGATGCTGAAGAGAGAGGTTGCATCCTTGTCTAAATCCTTTGTTAATTTCAACTTCTATCTGATTTCCATCTCTAGTTCGCGTTGTGACCACTTGCTTCCTATGTATATTTGGTATATTATTCTTCTCTCATGGTTTTCCATTCCGAGAGTTTCCAGCAGTCTGAATATCTTGTTCTACTTAACATCATTGAAAGCGTTCCCCAGGTCGACGAATGCGACATAAAATGGCTTGTGTTGTTACAACAAACAATGCATGTGTTGTTTTCTCTCCACTTGTGTTGTTTACTCCAGAACATGTGTGTTGTTCTTCTCATATCCATATCGGTGGTATAATTGACGCAAGTAATATACTGAATAACAATTAGCCTCTGTGTTGATAGAGATGTTCAATGGTTGTGGTAAAACACTGTTAGTGCATTTTTGATAAGCAGCCGGTTTATTTTTCATGATTATTTTCGATATATTACATATTTAACAAGTGAAAAACTCAAGTAAGTTGTACATTATGAGTGGTAAAGGAGTAGAGAGAGTAGGAGGACGTCTGAATCTAAAAAATCACACGTCGAAGAGGTGTGAATCATGGAACTATAGCGGAAGACATTTGATGGGGGTTGGGTGGGAGGTGTAAGGACTTGTGCGTAATATACCAAATGTGATGCATCCCTAAAATAATCAATAGAAAGTTTTCGAAATTTGCGGATATAATGTTTCTTTGATAAAAATGAATTAGCAGTGCCCACATTAGAATTATTTCTTATGATTCTTCAACGTTAATGAAGGCGTCAATAGAGAAAAATCAACAAACAGTAATCACGTATTTCGGCAAGTGTTGATGATATAGCGTGTGCTGTTCAACGTCAGAAATTGTCCGACCATCGGTGTAGTCTCCTCTTTTTTCTATCCCCACAAAGAGACACCTATTCGTCACCTGAAAATCGTAAGATACAGACGATGGTGTCAACTATTTGGACGGCCAAATGATTAGTTATACGTTTCACAGTCCTGGACATCGTTGGCTGCAAAACAGAACTATCAATCCCTACATATGTACGTAAAACACCAAAGAAGACGAAGAGTAGCAGTAATTATAACTGATCATTACGTCATGCTGGAGAATAATATTGAAATATTATCTCAGTAATAAATTGAAATATATTACGCTCAAACTACCTAAAATTTGTCTTTAATCTTTTCTCTTGTGTCAATTCGGGTTTGAATAAATGTTTGATGAGTCCTTTCTCTCGAACGACGAGCTAGTTTTCCATCTTTTCCACTTTCAGTCGTGAATAGCAAGGTGTCATTGCTCGCTCGCCAGCTTTGGTAGCGCATATTTTCGGCGTCGTTATCTCGTTGCGACAAAACGCGAGACTTTTTATTTCTTCGCTCCAGCTCCGCATCGCATGCACTCACGCCAGCGTGGACGAGTTTACAACGCTTCATTATTTTTTTTCCCTTTCTGACCCGACACGTGCGCAAAGTGCATCGAAAACCGCGTCGATCCACCTGCCCCCTGAAAGACGCCGACGATACCGAAGGCGTTTTTATTTCCTCAAACAACGAGGCTCACGAAATCCCAAACGGACAGGTTAATTGCTAAAAAAAAGACACTGGAGCGGAATGCACTATTTAAAAAATAAGCAAGCTATTGAGAACTGTATACCAAGCACGTGGTACTGATATTGCAAAAGTACACAAAAATAAGAGCAAAAAGGTGAAATATAATTTCAATACCCTTTGTTAATTTTAGGCAGAACGTACATTCAATCATTCTCAATTATACGTGGTGTGGCAGCTTTAGTTAGTGATTGGAATTTTTACCTTAACTTGTTAGCCCCAAGATAATATTACGAATAACCAATTGAAACCAGTTGTGAGATGCAATTTTTAAAACAGAGTATATGTAAATTTCCAATGTTGTAAAGTATGGATAAAATAATTAAAACGTTACCTATGACATCTTTTGTTTCATTGACCCTTAAAATTAGAAAATTATGCTGCTACACCCTGTTGATATTGCGAGACACATATTTGGAATGAAAAAGATTCGAATTATGAACATATATATGTTTATTGAGTTTGTGTTTACAACGACAGTTCAATTGTCTTTACCGGAAGTTACCTTGTGTATACAAAAAAAAGTTTAGATGGAATTCACCACAATCATCAGCTTCTCTACAGTGTTTAACATTTTCAGAGCGCATATAAATGCAATTTCATTTCATTTTAATGCATTAAAATAATTATCTTTAAATCTGTCGGGGAATTATTGGGAAACTTTTTTTGAATTGAGTTAAAAATATGAACAATTTCAAATCGGATGGATTTAGAAAATGTGGGTGAAATCAAATAAAAGGTTTCGTAAGGGAGTGGTAAACAGTCGACTTGGTAAAAGTAATTCCGTGGTTCGAGCATTTAATCCGATCCAAGAGGTTTGATTTGCATTAATAGTTTTACTTGCATTGCTCCGTCAGCTATTTTCATTTCATTCTTCATGAGGAAATGTCCTACAACCCTTTTTCAGAATTATTCCCCATAGGCAATCCAAGTTAATCATCCAAAATGCGTAACAAATCCTCTCAGTATTTCTGCTTTCTACACTCCCTTCACATGAATAGAAACCTAAAAATCCCTACCACACACAATGCAGTGGCCCATAAGACCGCCTTCACGATACATTTTATTGCACAAACGAATGTATCATAGATTGTACAAGAAAATTAATGGAACTGTAGTAGGTTCTATTTCTCATTTAGTCATTCAGGAAATCAAGCGATTCGCCGCTTTACTCGGTACAATTTTTTTCACGAAAGGGTATATACTTTTATTTGTTAAGCAATTATTTTGCTTTTATCTATACGTTTCACGGAGAAGAACACGTATGCATGGTTTCAGGAAAATCTGTGCATGAATAAATATCGCTACAACCGCCTTGATGCGAGATAGATATTGAGATAGTGCGAGCGAGATAGTTCCCTAGTCTTAATGGAGACCACATTCGATATATACGTCTTAATTTCACCAACTGTGAGACACACGAATTAAATATTGCGTTATTAATGATGCAATAAAATAGTTTTACATGGCAGAAATTATTAGTAATCAAATGAAAATATATAAATTACTCTTTAACTTGGATCACTTTTTTCACGCGGTACATTTGAAACTCCATCAAAACGGAAGTTTTATTGTGATTCCGAAGAATTTACTGCGGTGACAATATGATTAATTTTAGAAAATAGTTGAAAAAATACACGAACTACACACTGTTGATTTTTGACGACATCTAAGTGTTAGAAATGCCTCACTTTGTAAATAATGTCTCTCTGGAGTGCATACACGTACCATTTCCCATGTAAAAGGGCTGGTATTTTTTGGCAAATATCTCCGAAAGTAATGTGGTAATGGGTTAAATTTGTGGTGTCATTAGGAGGATAAATTGTTTTTCTGTAAAATGAGACCAAGTTCATTGATTTCTAGGTGAAATGATATTTCGCTCAAACTTCCTAATCAGACCCGCGACTCTCCTACTTGCCTTCTTGAAAGCACCAGTAAAATTTCCGTAAACAAAATTCCTGTAAACTATCCGTCGGATGAGACGTTAAACTGTTCACTCCTAAACTCTATTCGTCCCGTGTTATCTGATTTACTAGATGTCTAGTCTCTCTTTATCCTTCCTCAATTTCTCTTGCATCCATTACCTAAGAAATATTGGCGCTCTGTTAATTCTTAATGGCAAAAATGACCTCGGTTTTCGGTCGCGCCTCCCGAAGTGGGTACCCACCGGCATACCGGCATAAGACGGTGGTTGTAAGGCAACAGAGGAAGAGTTTTGAATTGGCGCTGTGGGGTGGCGGAGGGGCCGAGCGGGGCGACTGCGTTTCAGCCCGCCCGGGGCGGGGAGTGGGGGGGCCAGGTGCTCCGTCGCGGTGGGTCCCACCCCACCCATTTCACTCCCCCCTCCCCTCTACCACCTGCTGCTATATCCCCTCCTTCCCCGTTTTCCCCCCTTCTTCCCCCCGCCATCAGAAAAAGAACCCTCTCCTCACATATTTCCCTCGGCCATTATACCTCCCCACACTCCCGCTCTGGCTCTTCAGAGATTTAAATCCCCAATGTTTGGGTTCCGCCGTAATTTTTCGACCTCATCCTTCCATTGGGGAAGGTGCTAGGACCTCCTTGGCCGAATGAATCGCCGGCCGGTCGGTCGGTGTCGACTGCTTGCTCTCCGACTGCCTTGACCGCGATTTCGTGAGTATCCCCGCCAGCGACGGTACCAATGTGAATGTGCGGCAGGGCTCAGCAATTCAATGTTCCTTTTGAACACGTAATGACATGGCATGAATAATTAAAATTAAATTAAATTTGGCCTTCAGATATAGCATAACTTTATATATACTTTGAACATAGGCTCTGTAAGAACCTGTACATTTTATAAAATTTATACTGACAGTTCAAACAGTCAACGGTTCAATGGTCCTCTTGAACACGTAATGACAATGTATAAATTATTAATTTAAAATTAAACTTGGCCTTTAGATATTACATAACTTTATATATACTTTCAACATACGCTCTGTAAGAACCCGTACATTTTATAAAATTTATAATTACAGTTCCTAGGAACTTGGAACTCCATGGGTGTAATATAGGTACAAAAATAAATACATAATTAGGTAAATATTAATGGTAAGTGGCACATAATTATTAAATCATGATAGTAAACAATCCCACAAATATTTGTTTCAATTTCTTTAAAAATATTTTAAGAGAATGAACATTTTTCATAATATGAGGTAGTTCATTGTATGTTTTTATTGCTTGATACGAAATTGACCGGGTGCTATCTTACTGAAAGTAACGTATCAGCATGTACATCATTGGCAGTTCTTGTGCAGTGGACATGTATTTGAGAATTTAGAGTTATTTCACTATTTGAACGTATTTGACCATGTTTTAATTTAAAGATAAGGATTACTGAAGAAAGTGTAATAATAGATTGGAATGGTAAAACCTCAGTCTATTGATGGACTTCCATAGTAGGTGTAAGGAGGTCCATCCTAAATAAGATTTTTAGGACTCTTCTTTGTAATACTGCTTAAATATTGAATATCTCCTTTCTGCACTAGCCCCAAATGTTTATCATATAACGTAAATGGCTATCAACCAGTGCAAAATTAATACTTTTGGCTAATTGCCTCGTAGCAATATGTTACAGTAGATATAGTACTGCAAATTCAGGCATAACTATTAATGCGTGCAATTGCAGTAGGTAATTAATTTCGTCGAGTAATTTATGGCAGAACTTTGTTTCCTAAATTCAAAATAACAGCACTACTGGCCTTTTGCATTGGGTGTTTCAACTAGTTATAATGAACGGACTCAAACAACAATGTCACAAGTGCTGAAAAATTACTCGGGCGGTACTCTAACCCTCGGATAAGCAGGCGAAGACTTTACTTTTGTCGGCCCCGGTGTCGGCTGGGTAAAGTCCTCGCCTTCCAACCCGAGGGTCGCAGGTTCGAGTCCCGCCTGGGTAATATTATTCACTGTCCTGGATATGGGTTTTTGTGTTCGTCTCATGATATATTAAGACACTTGTAATTGGGGAAAACCTGTAAGTGTTAAATTAATTATTATTATTGAATTCTTCACTTCTCAGCCTTTTTAAGGGCTGGGAAACATTCACCTATCCTGGGTGCAAGGCACCAAAGGGATTAGGCTCAAGTGCTGATTTAATGTTCATTTAAAAATCTTCGTCCTATGGAGCACGTATTAATTATTGCGATTTTTTTAATTTTCATGTACAAATGATTTTCTATTCCTATTGCTTCCAAGCTTTTGTGCAGGTTTTTTGGTATTACACCAGTCGCGGATATTATTATTGGTACAATTTTAACTGTTTTTTGGTTCCATATTTCTTTTATTTCTTCAGCCGGAGGAATATATTTCTGTATTTTTTCTTTGTATTTAGCCTCTAAATTTTCTGTATTTGGAATGGATACATCTATTAAGTATGTTCTCCGGTCTTGTTTTAATTGAAGAGTTATATCCGGTCTATTGTTTGGGCGAGGACGGTCCGTTATAATACTTCTATTGTAATATATTTTTATAGCTTCATTTTCTATTACAGGCAGTGGTGTCATTAGGTACCATGATTTAGTTTCATGGGAAACATTGTACTTACTAACTAATGCAAGATATATTTGTTTGCATATGTTATCATGTCGTTGTGTGTATTCCGCGCTTGCTAGTACACTGCATCCACTTGTGATGTGTTCTATTGTTTCTGTCTTGCTATTGCATTTTCGGCATTATTATTATTACTCCGTCGCCACCTAAGTAGCTCTCATCTGGAGCTTATGGGTATGAACAGATTGATTGATCTTACTTGATTGATTGATTGATTGATTGATTGACCTTAGTTCCTTTTTTTAGTTTTAGCACCAACTACTACAAACACTAAACCCCAGTGCATTGGAGTTTTGTTAAGTTTTAATATTTTGCTATTGGTTGCTTTTTCCTTTTCGGGGTCGTATTTCATATTCTATATCTGGTAAATCACAAAACTCTCTCTGTAATGAGTGTCCTTAAATTTAAAGCTTCACGCTTTCTCACCTTTCTTTCAACTGTTAAACGTGGCATTGCCTCCAATGCTAGAGGAAAATACTTGACTCAATTACCACTTTTAACATTCGGAAGAGTATTGTACCTATTACGCTCGACTCACATTTACGCGGAAATAGTACTCATTATTCAAGAATGAAATGAATCCCAGTCTATCATTCAGTTGGAATACCGGATAATCACGATAGATTTGCTGGCTCTGTGCATCAAATTCAAGAATATTACTGATTCAGTTATTGTTACGCTTTCTGACCAATGCTTCCAGAATCGAGGGAAGAATTGAAGTCAAGGACTTGGGTGGAAGTCAAGTCCGTAGTGGTTTAAATCTGTTGGTTAATTTCGCGAGATAAGGACATTTTCGTTGCCCTATTTCTCAGGATACCTCATCCGTCTGTAGGATCCTAATGTAATTCAAGCAAAATGTCGTTATTGCAGCTATAGCCTTCAGATTGCATTGTCGGAGAGGGACAAAAAGTTTTTGGATTGCTCATTTATTAGACCAAATTGTTGGAGATAAGTTTGTAACTCCTCACCCTCGGACTTTGTCTAATTGTTAGTCCATAGGCACTCCAAATTTAGAAATTTAATGGAAGTATCATAAATGGCCTATTTAAAATTTGTGAAATGTGGCTCTTTGACAAGGGCGATAAGATATTAAAATCCCTCAACTGGGACTCATGATAAGTCGGTGTGTTCCGCATTTATCATAGACACCAGAAATCAAAGCCTCTTAGCCCAAACAGGAAAAAGCGATAGCATGGCCTTGGTCTTCTTAATGCTGACGTGTGTTCCATCGGCTCATAGATAGCCCAGTTCCTCTCATTTCTCCTGATATGTTTGCTTTTAGTTACGAGATACTGACTAATTAGGTGTGGTATTACTGCGCCTCCATTCGTCCCTTGTTCCAGAGACTTGCGTTAAAAGTTGTTGTGGACGTTTTTACCACAATATGATTCGGCCGTCTAACATAAGAAAGATAGTATTCAACGTTAAGCAGATATTAAATTCCTGGTGATTATGTATGGAATTGAATAAAATATGCTATGTTGCTCTGTTTTAAAGGTGTGTAGACTAAAGGCTGGGACACAATCAACGTGTACGTGTAACGTGAGCCGTTAACGGGAATACGCGAAAAGATGGCTGACGGGAAAGTATAGCGAACGGACACAATCAACGTGTACGGGGAGTACGTGTACTCGAGAGATGGGCAACTTTCATCTCTTCCCGTGTCCAGTACAGGGAAAACCAATCAGAATAGTCCTGAGAATCCGGGAATGGGAGCCATCTGCCGGCAGATACATCCAACTGTTGAAGATTGCACTTGGCGAAGACAACTTATTTACTTCCACACTTGTTTACACCTGATCTCTTAGCTGCGCCTGCGTTAGTCAATTGTTACTCCGGGCCGAGTTAACGTCGATTGTGTCCGCTGACTTGCGTTCCCCGTCTCCCGTTGTTCCGTTAACGACTCGCGTCACACGTACACGTTGATTGTGCCCCTGCCTTAAGACTTAGCACAAACTGGATATAAAAAAATGTATTCTACCAGTTAAGGTAGGTTCTGTTGAATGTCAGCGAATCTCCTCCCGCTTTTCTTCATGTTCAGGGGTCTTTTTCCCTCTATTATATCTTTCTTCACCTCTGCATACGATCTACCCTTCTTCATTTCGTCCATGAAATATATTCTCCTTCTTCCCCTACCCCGCTTGCCCAACATCCTTCCTTCTATCACACTCTTCAGCAACCCATCACCCTTAATTACATCCTTCAGCCATCTACCCAGCCTATCCCGAATTTCATTTAGAAGCTTGCAAACTGGATAATGCAGTGATTTGGCATGCAAGTAGGGGTCTTAGATATAGCGTTGCTTACGACCTTAGATCTCAAGTCATGAACCACGGTAACCGAGAATGTCTCGGTCAAAATATAGAATATATGAAATTCATTTGCAGCGATGATTTTTTTTACGAATCAGGCGAGATCATGTGGAAATTGTTTACAAGTATCATGATCTCAACAAATAAAACTTTGTTATATTTCCACACAATTTTTATCATCATAAACCGACCTAGGTTTCGACGACACGACAATTTTCAAGACACACGGAAACGAGCAGTATTGTCGAAACCTAGGTCGGATTGTGGTAATAAAAGTTGTGTAGAAACACCAAAAATTCTATGCTTTTGAGATCATAATACTTAATTTGTACAGTAATGAATTCGAGGTATTTCCACAAATTGTCATTAAAAGTATTTTTTAAATAAATCAATAAAATTTTTCAGAATAAGTGCCTAAAATTGCAGATTTTTATATCGTTTGCCATCAAAATACTTTGAAATTATAGTAACCTATTTGAGATAGGTTAAACCAAATGTGTGGGACATCGGACGTACAACGACAAATTGATGACGCACGAGATAAGAGCGGTATGGGAATGTTGTGGCTTGTGGAGTACCGATTTCTCATCCAGTGATCCCAGCTTAAAAATGCCACTGCTTCAGAGATAATAGAGCTAAATCTCCTACTTACTTGGATAGTACGTGGAGAGATCTTTAAGAGTACATTCTGTTCCCTATGACACCTCTCATTTGGAATCTTCAGAGTTCTTCTGAACCCTGATCTCGAAGGCTCCAGCGGAGTCGTTGAGATGGCAGTGAAGGTTTTTTGGTCTATCTTCCGCGTACTTCCATTGTTGTTGACGACAGTTTCGATAGCATTGCAGCTACCTTCTTCAGGTAAGAAGTGGAGATTCAGGTGTTTGTGTCCGTCTTAGTATCCGATGTTAGTGATAAATAAAAAAGCAACAAATACGCGGAAAAGAATCCGAAAAGCCTTCACTGCTTGCTCTGAACACTATCTCCTTTTCAAAAACTCGTTACTTAAACAAACCACCCACTTTATACCTATGGTGCAAAAGACCATAGTTGTTGTAACAAATAACCAATAAAAAATCCACAATCATCATGCCCTAACATAGTTGTCTTAACATCGGCGCTGAGGAAATTCTTTGGAGGAGGAATATTAGGAGTCTTAAAAACAGGAGGGCATGTATGAAGCAGTGTACGGGGATAAATTAAGCAAAAGAGGTTTGCATGCCATCGAAGTCTGTAGTGAGTATAAATACTTAGGTGTAACGATTGGAAAAGAAGGAACCAGTAAAAAAGAAATAACAAATAGAATACATCAGTCAAAACTCGCAATAAATAAAATGAATAGCATATTATGGTCAAAAGACATAAGTAGGAAAACAAAATTGCAAATATATAAAACAATTATTCAGAGTATACTCCTTTACGGAGCAGAGACATGGCAAATGACCAAAAGGGATAGGCAGAGACTGGAGGTCGTAGAAATGGTTTTTCTAAGAAGAAGCAGCAGAAACTCTAAACTACAAAGAATAAGAAATGAAAATATAAGAAAAATTATGCAAGTAGAAGAAAACATCACACAAGAAATAGAGAAAAGACGGCTAAAATGGTATGGACACGTAAAAAGAATGGAGGAGAAACGTTGGCCAAAAAAGATATTAAATTGGCAACCACCCGGGAGGAGGAAGAAAGGACGACCACCAGAAGACTGGACAAAGCAAGTCACCCAAGATATGAAAAGGAGACAATTAGAGAATGAAGACTGGAGAGACAAGGAGGCTTGGAGAAGAGGATGCGAGAGACGGCCGACGGCTGTATAGAACTCGCTTACATTTAATAAGGCTTGCATGGATAGGTCAGTATGGAGGAAATTATTGAAGCAGAGTTAGGTTTACAAATATGTATTTATGAGTGAAACTCTTTGACTGACTACCCCGGAAGGGAACGGCGTGATTGGTATTTATGTACCTGTATGTAACATCGTCGCCTGAGTAGAGAGATCATTAAACAACCTCGACTCATCCCTAGCTTTATGCTTGTTATTTAACGTTCGCTAGGCAAATTTGAAGTGGGAACTGACGAGGCAGAACGTAAAAAAAAGGCTGGTGAAGACACTGATATGGAGCGTGGCACATTATGAGGCGATAACCTGGTCATTGCGAAGGGAGAATGCACTTATACGGTGGCATTTGATAAGTGGATTTGGAAGAGTATGGATAAGACAAGCTGGATGATGAGATAGGCGATGGGAGAATCTTGGCTATGGCAGGAGAGAGTAGGAGGTTGAAGAATGCAAAAGTGTGGATGGAGAATGTGCTGAGAAGCCAGAAAATGTTATAAAGAGGATGAGAGGGCATTGAAAGGCATAGAGGAGGACAAGAATTTTGAACAATCTGAAGAGAATCCTGTATGAGAATTTTAAGTTCGTCCAGATTTTTAGCACAGCTAATATTTAGAAGTTCATTCATCTTGTAATTTTGTCCAATTCCGTTTGGGAAACCGGAAATACGAAACCAAAGGCTCCATGCTGGTGGCCTTTGTTTAAATCACATGTTCATGAAAAAGTGATAACCTCTCCGTTTTTCAAAGAAAAATCAGTGTACTTTAATAGCGCTACTACCTTGAACGGAATGCAGATTAGACGGATACCAGGCAGTGAGTCATGAGAGAAAGTGAGTTATCCCCGAAATTTGGCTGCTATGGGTAGGACCTACCAGTCAGATGGGAGAATTTCCAAATGAATAAATGATTCATTTTTCCCCACGGTGTGAACATAATGTTAAAAAGTATTAGGCATTCGAATACGTAATGATGTAAGGAATTTTCATTTTGGTGTTAATTCAAAGTCGCATTGCACTCTCTTGAAATTAAGTGCTGCTCACTTCCTTCATGTTCGTGCGCATATTTTATTGGACGAGAGAAAATTTTCTTCGTCACTTTCCCCGCAGCATCTTTCACTTTCTTCTGCAGACCGTATTCGTCCTTGCCCTTGGGAGCCTACTCGTTTTATTGCACTCAGACGCTTGATTAATTAATGGGTACACATGAGATTTTTCCATGGAAAGAATTCAGGTGCATTGGGTAACAGAATGGACATATCATAGCCTCAGCATCTATCAGCATCATAAAATCAAGGCGCCACAATCGTCCGCACTTCATTACCATTCTTCAAGACGAAATATGATACGTGATCAATCCCTCACGAAGCAATAAGTTCTTATATTTTTGCCGGGTAAGTACTAAAAGAAATATTTACCACATATTTCGGAGACCATGTACCCTTGGTGTTCGTCTCACTTAATATGCTTTTTGATTTCATTTCACCTGAAAAAACTCCTCATCATGTAGAATGCATAATTAGTTTCAAAGTTGAAGTACTCGTGTAGATGAAGCATGTGTTCGATACCGACATGGTTATGCCACTGGAGTTTATATCCCGCCCGTATATACTGAGAAACATTTTTTCTCCGATAAACTCCTTGTATTTGTTTGTTTTCCATACAAATTATCTTGAAATTTTTTACTTTTCATACTAAAAAATTAAATACATGCATACATACACTTACCAATCACGCCGTTTCCTTCCGGGGTATTCAGAGTCAGAAATTTTCACTCATAAATACATATTTGTACACCTCACTCTGCCTTAATAATTTCCTCCATTCAGACCTATCCTTGCAAACCTTCCTTGCCTCATTTACTCTCATACACTGCTTCATCAATGCCCTTCTGTTTTTAAGACTCCTAATATTCCTTCTCCTAAGATTTTCTTCAACCACATTTAACCACAACTTTCTCGGCCTACCTCTACCTCTTGCATCATTTATTTCCCTCTTATATATTTGTTTCGTTATTCGACTCTCATTCATTCTCTCAACATGGCCAAACCAGAGAAGCACACTTCTTTCATATTTGTCCATTACTGGGGCTTCTAACCCACATTCATTCATTACCCACTCATTTCTGACCCTATCCATCCTACTTTTGCCCCAAACACTCTTCAGATAACTGATACCCACGGCGTTTAGTCTACTCTTATGTCTATCCTGACATACCCATGTTTCACTACCATACAACAAGGTGGGATGAAGCACACTTTTGTACACGGCGATTTTTGCTTTCTTAAACGTGCACTCATTCCTTGATATGCTCCACATGCTACCTACAACTTTCCTTCCAGCATTCGCACGAATTTTTATCTCCTAATCTATCCGTCCATCTTTCGCAAACATCTAACCTATGTACACAAAATCATCCACTTGTTTCAATTACTTTACCATTTGCCCTCATCATACAGTTATTTTCCCCATTCTCATAATTATAATTTTTCACATAATTATATTAGTTTTTTACATTTGGTATTTATACTCCATGAAAGTGGATTAACAGAAAACGCAATAACAGCTTTCCAAAATCGCTTTCTTGCTTAGTATCAGGAATACGTTTCAAATTAATTCGGATATTCGGTCCATATAGTCAAATATCTCGGAAATTTACACCATAGCCTAAGGAAGTGTCAACAATCATGGGTGTGGAGTGCAAGCTTGCGGATGCAAAAGAGGCATGTGTACGTCGGAATTACCTGGTGCATTGAGTAAATACAAATGCCTAAATTGAAAGATAAAAAAACCTCAAGTTGATTTCAATCGTTTCATGCGTAACTTTGTGGAAATACATTTTTTATAAATGATAACACCGACTATGAGTCAATCCACAAATTTACTTTTACTGGTACTACTAGTTCCGACGCTTCTGCGTCATCTTCAGGTTCATCTGATCCTGATTATCGTTTAGATAATCTACTACCTGTGTATAAACTACCTTTTCTAGACATTTTGAGGCGGCGCAGAGGATGGATATAGGTCGATAATCTCCTGGAGAAGTAGGAGTTTTAACTTTACTGATCGGTAGAATCAAAGATGATTTCCAAACTGCGGTAAATGTGCTAGATATGAGGGACGAGTTGAAAATATCAAGAAGAGCTGGAATCACAGATGCGGATGAGGCTTTCAGGTATTTCACCGAAATTTCATCAATTCCAATAGAATTTGATTTAGCGTTTCGTAGGACATTCTGCAAGACGTCAGGAGTTATATGGTTAAAGTAAAAATTTGAGTCATTGAACGGAACAAAAGGTTCCATGGATTGGATGTTAGGGGTATGGACATCATTACCATTTGGCAAGGGGGAGCCACTTGATGCAAAGTACTCATTCATGGCATCTAGTGATAGTCCGAGAACTGAACTTTTGTTAGTCTGTCTTACTAGTCCGAGATTTCTTAGCTCACGCCAAAGGTCGTTTGAATTCGTGAGGTTAGAGGGAGTACTTGTATAATACTGTTGTTTTGACTTGATCACTAATCGCTTAATGAGATTGCGTTGCCTTATAAATAGTTGATATATGGCATTATTTTTGGTTCGAATAGAGTTGATTCTCAGTCTATTCCTCACTTTCATTTGTGCTTTTAACTCAGGTGTTATCCACGGAACTATCGGTCTATTAAGCTGGATTTTTCCTTTTTGGAGCGTAACAATCTAGGCTAGTTAAGAATGTTAGGTTAAAACGTTCCACTTTCAAGTCAACATTAGTGGATTCAAGCGCTTTTTTCCAATCTGTTTCAAACAATTTTCTCTGAAAGCTATCGGTATCGAAATTTTTATTTGATCGAAAGACGAGAGTGGATGGAATCATTTTAGGTGCAGTAAATTTGTATGTTAAGGTGATCTTGTCGTGGGCAGAGAGAAAGGGAACAGGGGACTGACGAAAAGAGGAAATCTTTTCTTGCGAATCAACAATACAGAGATCGAGAAGCGTGTGGCTGTTTTCAGTATGAGTGGCGTCCAAGGGAAGCAAATAGAGATCGTTTGAGTATATAAAGTCATGTAGAAATGCGCTATAATAGTTATCAAGGAACATGTCGGCATTAAAGTCTCCGACAATAACTATGTTATTAAAGGTTGGACTAAATTTAATAAATACATTTTCGATATCTGAGATATGACCGAGCTTTGGAGGTCGATATACAACTAACAATAAGAGTTTTGAAAGATAAACCCCTGTTATTTCCATTACAATAAATTCAGGTCTCGACTCATGTGTGGGTCCCGAAGTTGCAAGGACTGTTGAGCTGAGGTGGTTGTGGACGAAGGCTCCAACCTCACCACCGAATTTACCGATTCTATCATGACGATGAAGGTGATGATTGTGAAGTTTGACCATATCGTCGGTAATACTTGGCTTTAGCCAAGTTGCAGTCAAACAGATTACGTCTGTATGATTTGAATCAAAGTGCAGTCTGAATTCATCAATATGGCACATTAGAGATTGGCATTTTACAAGGCAAATATTGATTTCCTTACGAGACCTTTTGACTTTTGGGAGTAACAGGGGGGCCTGATGTTTTTTTTTTTTTTTATATATATTTTTATATATTTCAGTCAAATATAGTTTTTTTTAATCTTCTTCCGTAGCGATGGAAAGCCGCTCGCTACCATCATCGACACGAGCAAACACACGTCCATTTCGTACCCACAGATAACGGATTTTTCCTTCCTTCTTCACGTCGCGAGCAGCTGCATATAGCCGTCTATTTTGTGGGGATAATGACTCATTGACGTAGATGCGGAGGTGACTCGTGCCCAAGCCTGTGTTTTTGTCCCCTAGTTTAAGACTGGGTTTCCTCTTCTTGGCTTGAATGAGCCCTGTGGCAACACGGGAGCTTACGAAATGAGCTACTATCGTCGGTGTTTTCGGGGTCTGGGTCTGGTCTGATTGGGGTTTTGGTCGAATGCGCTAAGAATAATCAATTTGGCTGGTCTCTATCTTAACTCCTAAAGCGGCCCAAACTTTGCAGACAAGTTCCTCGGTGATCTCGCTGTCTGAGACTGGAATTCCACGAATCTCAATTGTATTACGCAATCGTTCCTGTTCCACACGACTGAGGCGAAATTCCACGTCTGCGAGTTTCTTCTTCAGGTATTCAGTGTCACTCGTTAAATGAGATAATGTTTCGGTCTTTTTGAATAAGGAGGAACTTATTGTACCGATGGATTGGGTATAGTTACCAACTGTATCTTCCAGATTAGCTATGGATGCCTTAATCAAGAACTGGTCTTCACGTATCTTTTTCACCATTGCGAGCAACTCCTGCAAGGATCCACTGGAATCTCCTGTGGACACACTGGCTCAGGATTTAATTGGAGTGTCGTCACCGCGTAATGGTCGAGCTGTGGACAAACACTTTTTACAATTCCAAGACTTCTGAAGCTCCGCAAGCACCTTTGCTTCCTCTGCCTAGAGTGACAAACACTGTGAATGTGAAACTCCGTAGCATTTGGCACATGTTAAAGTTGTTTGACCACGCTTAACGACTTGAACACAGATCGCACAAGACGGCATTGTGAGCGAGCGAGAGCAGGGAAACCATCGGTGGGATACCACGAGAGCTGAAGACAGAATTTTTGAGACTTTTTCAAAAATATAGGAGGGTTCTTAGGGGCCTTGTTCGTACAGTTAAGGACTTTTATTCATGCCCTAGTCATAACATATTATACCGCGGGTAGGTTTTTGTAGCAATCATTGTTCTCGTGGCTAACCTCAGGTTGCTCTTTTCAATGACGGGATAGTAAGATCATGAACAGAGAAGAATAATGAAAAAATAAATAAAAAATAATATACAGGAGTAGTCAGACTTCTTTTCTTGAGGCCTTTATAGCAAACGGTGGAGGGTTTTTCAGAAATAGAGTACACAGTTCCACAATTATATTTTATGCGGAAATTTTGAGAGCGGTAGAGATTTGGGAATCATGGAAAGTACTTGATCCTACGTCTTAAATTTAAAATTACTTTAACGTAAGTGACGTGAATCTTTTATGAAACAAATTGAAGTCTTCTACCATGCTTAAGCCTCGAAATTTCCAAATCAAAGACGCTGTATCCCGGTAGTCAAATTACTGATTGCAATAAACTGCAAATTAATAGTGACTCCGAGTGAAAGAGCAGACGATTTTTTTCTACCTAATATAACTTGGGACCACTTCGAACTAGAAAGTAACAAAGAACACTTTAGGCATTAAACTTAGATTGATTACGCATCTATGACAAATATATATATAAAGTAATAGAATCCCATGATGGAATAATTTATTCAAATTCATCAAAAACGGTAAAAATTTACTTTCCAATTCATATTCATGGATCTATGAGAAAATTTAAAATAAACACTGGATGGCCACTGAAATGAGGGAAAGTGGGCCTTCGGAATGATGGTTTTGTGCATAATGAAGCCGCTAAACCTGCCAGATATGCTTATAAATAATTCTCGAGATTCAAGCCGAGTAAGAAATTTGGCTGCTAACGAATCAATGGAACACACTTCCGTCGTCCTCAGAGCAATCTCAAAGCAGACTCCGAGGACGATGGAAGAGTGTTCCATTGAAACGTTATCAGCTAAAAGTCTTACTCGGCTTGAATCCCGAGAATTGTTTATAAATATAATTCTCCGAGAAAGAGCAAAATCTTTTACCACCAGATATACAGTGTACGTTGTTGTTCATCTCAATTGTCGCCTGAGTGTTAGCACATTGAATTATTGAGAGCTAGACGGTGAGGAAGGCTTGGGAGACTGAAGGAAAGGACGCCCGTTAGTCGTTGCTGCAGCACGAGCCACCGGCTCAGATTGGCTAATAGATGACAGCACGAAAATTCGAGCGTGCCGGACGTTCGCGGCCCCCTTCTTCTCTCTCCACTCATCCCCCCACTCCACCTCCTCGTTCCTTTTCTCCGCATCCCCCTCCTCTCGAGATGGACCATGCGCACCTGCTACCCTCCCTCCACTTCCCTCATGGCCCGGCGTCTACGGGAATTGGACGGGAAAGTCATCCAAGGCGGGAGAGAATATAAAAAAAAATCGACCTCACCTTTTCACTCTCCCTGATTTTTCGGGAGCATTGACCAAGGAGGAGAGGGAATGGGAAGAATTCTTCTCAGTGTGTGTGCTTTAAGAGGATGAGAGGCGAGTGCTTCTCTTCCGTTCTCATCAAATAGGATAATAGTCGCCATTCTGCTCGCTTTGTTAGTCACGAGCGCCTTGTTCAAAGAGGTTTAAAATCGTGCGCCAAGATCTTCTACGGCGCCTGCACAGTTAAGGTAGTTTGAGCGAAATATCATTTTTACCTAGAAGTCGATGAGTGTGGTCTCATCTTAAAGAAAAATATATCACCCTTCCATTGACACCAAAAATTCAACCCCTTACCTCATTACTTTCCAAGATATTTTCCAGAAATTGTCAGATCTTTTATATGGGAAATGGTACATGTATGCACTCCAGAGAGACCTTATATTAAAAATCAGCCATCTCCTACACTTAGATCTTATCGAAAAAATCAACAGTTTTCAAACACACCGCGTGAAAAAAATGAGTCAAGTTGAAGACTTATTTAGATATTTTCATCTCACTGCTTACAATTTCTGTCACATTAAACTATATAATTTCACCATTAATAATGCAATATTTAATTCGTGTGTCACACAGCTGGTGAAATTAAAATGTATAATTCGGATATGGTCTCTATTATGATTAGGTAACTATCTCGATCGCACTACCTTAAGCTACGTTTGTATGGCCGACGAGACGCGTCATTTCTTAACGTGAACCGTTCGCATGCAAGCGAACCTACGCGTAGGCGCACCTACGCGTAGGCGGTACCTACGCGCCTTTTACAGCAGAGAACAAATGGTAAAAAAATAAACGTATTAGATATTACGTAAAAGATATTACCACTAATGCATCAAAATATGTTTGAGAAGCATCGAAAATTCTCGAAATCATCGGAAAAAGTTGTTCTCAAACAACATTTTCATGGACGCGTCAGACGCGCACGAGCGCGACGAGGCGCGTCATTTATTCACGTGAAACGTTCGCATGCAAGCGAACCTACGCGTAGGCGAACCTACGCGTAGACGGTACCTACGCGCCATCTACATCAGAGAAGAAATTGTAAAATAACTATTATAAAAAGATACGTGACGACCGTTTGTGCTTATCGCTCTACAGCCTATTGTTGATAATTGTGTGTTGATAGTCATCTAGCTCCATTCAAGTGCAATAGCTATCGTTATTCGATTTCCTCTATAACTTAATGCCTCTCATCCGCACACTAACTTGCCGAGAGCTAATTAACGTGAAGTTTTTAAAGAAAGAAATGGATGCAGTGGCACCATTGAATCCCTTTTCCCTCCTCACCTTCTCCCTTAGGCTTCTATCCCTGTATCGATAGTCCTTATCATTGTTCAGGTACGTGTACTTTTCTCGAATTTCGGAGATGATTATTTCATCCATTCAACCTACACTTCGCCGGTCAGCTATGTTTGTGATTCTACGCGTTCCTCGCGTCGAAATTTGAAAATATTTCAACTCGGGCGTAGTGATTATACGCGAACATTCACGTGTTTCGCGTGACATTCGCGTGAATTCGCGTGAATTCACGCGAAGCAATCCGGACTTCTGATTGGCTGAAGATCTCGCCTTCACGACTCTTCGTTTGACACGCGTTCATGAAAACGTACCATTACCTTCCACTCCAATGGATACTCCTATCTCCCTCCACGTCTTCTCCCTTGGGTATCCCTGTATCGATAGTCCTTATAATTGTGTAGGTAGGTGTAATAGTCTCAAATTTCGGAGATGATTATCTCATCCATAGAACCTAAACTTCGTCGGTCAACCACGTTTGTGATTCTATGCGTTCCAGGCGTCGAAAGTTGAAAATATTTCAACTTGGCCAACACGACTCTATGCGAACATACGGAAACTCACGCGAAGAAATCCAGGCTTATGATTGGCTGAAGATCTCGCTTTCGCGTCTTTTCGTCTGAAACGCGTTCATGAAAACGTACCTTTACAGTTACAGGCTCCGATACAAAGATGAAGGTGGTTAGAGCGATATTTGATTTTGTGCAGATTTTCCCTAAAATTTGCAAACGTGTCGTTACTCGTGATATCTGTAGAAAAACTTAAAAAATTAATACACCGTACCATTTTGGCTGAGTGATAAAAGTATGGCACATTTTCGGATTACTTTTGACCCCGTAATATTATTCGTGGCTAGTCCCAGAGTGCTTTAACAGAGCCTAGTTGGTATATGGCCATAACACATACAGACTTCCTGTGGAGTCAGAGGTTCATCCTCATTTATTAACATTTTTTCGTTGTTGAAATTGTATAAATCTTGCCTTTTTTAATTTTAAAAATTTTCTATTACATCCAGGTGAACTTGCCTAATGGTAGGTACTATATCCATTAGGCTTATTCTTCCCTAAATTATGAATTTCCATTTTAATCTTTTTCGTTTGCTCTAATTTTTACTTTTTATTACTTAGTGTACTCAAAATCCGTAATATTTACGTGGATTTCTACATCTATCTATCTACCTCTGCATCTACATTATACCCTGCGAGCATTTCTTCATCGACCTATCTACATTATACCCTGCGAGCAGCAGTGTGGCAGTGGGTGTTAGGTCACCAGCCGTGTAAGGATGTAAGTTTTTGGGAGATAAAATGGTGACATGTATTATAGGAGTGTATTAAGTGGGGCTCAAATTTTACTGTGGTCGCTTATTGTGCACGGAAAGAACGAGTGGGTGAAGTTGGAATCCGGTGAAGGCATAATCCAAATCCTAACAGTTATGCACCAATTATGGATTATCGTTTAACATCCTTGAGGATGAACGAAGGGCCAGCTGAAAGAACACTTTGGTCATCGTTTGTTAACTAGGCGATTATGCTGCACTGTTTATAGAGAGTGTGAACCTTTAAGCAACTGCTGCCCCCTTTCTCAAGCACATAACGCCACAGTAAGCACTTTAAATTAATTACTGCAATCAAGTGATTAGGAGATGGTGAGTTTGTAAAAACCATATAAAAAAATGCTGTTCATAAAATTCTTTGTCCCGAAATATCTCGCCAACTCGAGAGCATTGTTATCAAGCTTCCTATCAAAAGTAGCATCGGATAACTGAAGCATTTTTTTCCCACCGTTACACAGCCATTACCATATAATACATTTTAATACCTCTTGCACATTAAAATCTGACTACTTTTTCATAACAAATATCGATCTTTGCTTATACCTCTGCTTCTATGTTAAATCACTTCGAGTCAGTTCACAGGCATCCAGATTGCATACGAGCGAAATAATATGGCAGCAACAAATGAACAGAGCAGAAGACTTATATATTCACTTGTCAATAGGTGGATCTCTTTGTTTTTTTCCTCAGAATTTGTATTATGCGTTTTTAACTCATGAGTTTCATGTATGCAAAGCAATTTTTGTTGTATTCGACAGGAATAGAAAACGTATTACTATCAAGCTTCCAATCAAATTAGACTCAGCAAATTGAAGAACTTTTCCCGCTGTTATATTGGAAAAGTCAATGTGAAAGATAGCGCTCGCTAAGCAAAATTTCAATTACATTACATTTCTTTCCCAAAAGAACTGGTGATATGACTGGTGTAATATCCCACAGTGATTTTTATTATTCCAACCTAGGTTTTGACTCAAGTTAAGTCATTATCAAGGTTACAATTTCACACCACGAGCCACTTATATACATTGTCAAGGTGTAGGGAAGTAGGAGAGGGGAAGTAGAGGATGGGAAAGCAGCTATTTGGGCGGAGAGCGGATGAAAGGTCCAAAAAAGGGGGGGGGGAAAGGTTTAAGTATTGTTTGAGGATTTACGTCATGAAAGGAGGGAAGGAATGGTAAGGTCAGGAAAGGAGAGTGGGAAGGGAACATTTCATTTAACGCACACAAATTTTTACTTTTCGAATGTAAAATTATTCCCAGGTTTTCTAGAAAATCCTGTTTGTGCCCCTTACATTGTATATGAAGGACCTCCGGGATGAAGTCACTTCAGTGGTCTTCTTCAATCAGGTGTTTGGCAAGTTGGGAGCAAATATTTCCATTAAGTAAACAATGTCGGTGTTCTTTAACTCTGGTTCGGATAGCGCGTCCACTTTGACCAACGTAAACGGTAGAGCAATTAAGACTATTACACTTAAGAAAATATACACAACATTTATGAAACACAAGTGAATTTACTTAAAAACCATTGCAATTTTGTTCCACCAAGGGAAGCCTGAGAATTTATTATATACTCTGAATCCTCTTTCAATTTGTGATTCTCCGTAGCTTTTTAGGAACTTGATGCTCTCACGCGGCACAGTGCATATAATGTTACAAGTTGTTGTGAATGTGCGCATTTATCTACGGTATCAGAGGCAAAAGTCACTTCCAGGCACAACGAAATAGTCAATTATGTTCGTCGACATTACAAATTTACACTTTTTCGCTATTTTATGGTGGTGGTTTTTGGCAACCTGGGCGATTTTGGGCGCCTCACCCACAGTGTAACTGCCATAAATTTAGGTGGAAGGGATGAAGATAATTGCCAGTCAATTGTGTCCCTGAAGCTGTTCTATAAAATTTGCGTAATTGGGTGTGAAAACCCAAAAAAATACACCATCTCAATAGCGTCGGCTCCTTTGATTTCATGTCAACATGCATGACTGCCCTTAGGTAGTAATTATTCATGATTGCCATTTGGGAATTTTATAATTTGTTATTTGAAACTATTAGCGTAACTAATTGGACTAGTTAAATAAGAGCTACGTTCTCAGATAATACCAATTCGAAGTATCATATTAATTAATGAAAATTTTCATCTAGCATCTTTCACAAAACGAGAAAAAAACGTGCAATGCTAATTTCATCGAAGGAACTTGAAGGAAGGAAAGTTCATGCATCTATCACCTGAAATCTCGCCCATTAAGAGACCATTTTGTGATAAATACTACTTTTATCTTCAACAGTTGGCTATTTCTTTCTCATGGTGACCGACGATTATCACCCAAGGCTGGTGCAGCAGACCAGCAGAATAGGTTTTCACCATCTAAGATATGTGGAGTTTTTGTAGAGGGATATGTTAATATTTTAGGAGAGGATGGATGGTGGAGAGAAACCTGGCGTTGGTATTATCCAACTGTTAATGTATGCCACCAATGTTTCCACACTGATGGAACACTCCACTAAAAGTGCCCTTCTCAAGATACCCAAGTTGATATCAAGATTCCTCTGGAAATATCCACCACTGCTGGGATTTGGAACCGTACTCTTGAGCGTGGAAGCCGGAAATCGACTCCAGCTCACTCTCTTGATCGCTTTCAACTCTGTTTATTGTGTGTTGAGCTAATTTATTTTAGCTGAATAAGCCTTCACAATAAATATGAAGCCATTTCTTTTCATCTTTGACGAGCGATTTTAGTTCTTTTACCAAAAAGAAACATTTTGGAAAGGCCATACTGAAAACCTTCAGTCATCGTACGGCTATGCTGCCTTATCTCAAAATAACAGTATTGTTGCTTATTAATTTTATTTTAAACTTCAATAGCTTGGGTCCTGCATTTATTAATCTGAAATCATCGCTTGCGATCTCCATTAGTAAGTTATCTCATAAGCATTACAGAGGTCACGGTTGTTAAAATCAGTGACCCTTATTAGGAGGGTATGTCAGACTATAGCACGCATCATAGATGAAGACAGAATTTAGTTGAATGTAAGATTACCTAACAAGCAGTTGACCTATGGTATCTCTTGGGTATGAATATCATATTTGTTATAACCGACATTGTAGACAAGGAATTATGAATGTCCATTCGATTAAATCACTGGAATTTTGGGTCAACAGGCCTTCGACTCAGGTAAGTGTCGTAGAAGGTTCGATTTATCGAAATATGCTCCAAAAGGAGATGCCTATGTTGTAATAACGGTTTATACTCTAGAAAATGTCATATTTTCCATATTTAAACATTATTGTCCGACAATTATATATAACTATACAACAATCTCGCGCATCATAAAATACATTATAAGTAAGCAAAAGGTATTTTTTTTACATTATATCATATTTCATCAAGCTTGACGGTGGGGAGTTAACTAATTTAAATATTGGACTTTCTATTTATCCATTGTTGAACTATTGGCATTTAATTTATTTTTATTCAAAGAACCATGGAAATAGCTGCGCAGTTAATTAAACGGAGTCACCCGCAATTGATCAACAAATGTGTGAAGTTCACAGTGGAAAAATCGTTCGCCTGGACTGGGAATCGAACTCAGATCCGTCGATTTAGCGCCGAATGCTCTAACCAATTAAGCTATCCAGGCGGGCTCTTCCATTGTGAATCTCATGGGAGCTTTAAATAGCATGTTGTCCTCACAGGAACCGTGTATATAGTGCCAGAGGTACCCGTATGAGAGCGCTAGCGCCACAGTCCACGGGATAAAGCCCAACATTAAACACAAGGGTGTTTATCTTGGACATTTTCCCAGTCCCGGCGAATGGTTTTTCCACTGTAAAAATCATACAATTTTTGGATTTTAGTTTCAGTTCATAAGTCGCTAACCATTCGTCAGGATTTTTATTAATGTAAATGAAGTATGCAAAGTTCTCGGCATGGTTTTGGAAGGCACCATATTCATTTATTTCTCCATTATTTTAAATCAGCGCTTTGCATGAAGCTCTATGATTTCATTTAACATCAGTCAATACTTATCAAAAATTAAGTCTTGAGCTAGTATTGTGAAGTTTTCATGGATCGTTTTTCCAATTAGTAATAGTAGGTCTAAAAGTCCCCGCGCAATAGCTTTGATTTGCTGATCAAAACGAGATAAAGCCAAACAGTTGGCCAAGACGAACTAAATATGCTTGAGTATGTCAAGGTTAAAATCTTATCTGCCAGATTTATAATAAGTCCAACACAGCTGGAGAAAACATTTTGATTTAAGGTTTAGTATAAATCATGCATACAAACCTATCACACCATTTCCTTACGGGGAAAGCAAATTTGAAGTCGTTTACTGTCGTTAGGCTGAGAAATCTGGCTTCCTTTAGATAATTTCCCCCATTATTTCCTATCCTTACAATCCGCTTTTTCTTCTCTTGCACTAATAAATCGCTTTATGCACACTTTCTTGTACAAAATACTTCTAATATTCCTCCTTTTACGAGTATCTTTTTCCAAATTCCCCCATGGCTTTCGCGGACGCCCTCTTTCTTTCATACCGTTGCTTGTATACACCTGCTCCTTCATTTTTCAACTCTATACCTATAACTTGGTCAAAATACAAAAAATTATCAACTTGCTCTGTTACTTCATGATTAACCCTTATTGTCTTGGAATTACTTTAACTTTGGATACATCTTTGGGCTTACACATACAGAACATATGCGGCGCAGCATTAAAGAAACTAGTAGGATACTATTTCACTCTGGTTAGGCCACATCTCGAATACGCAGCGAGCATTTGGGACCTGATCAAATAGATTTAACCAAAAAAATTAATAAAATAGAAGAAAAGCAGCGCGTTTTGTTGAAAACTGCTACGAGCATACATATAGTGTATCACAACTCCTAGAGGGATGAAGGTGGGAGCCCCTAGAGACTCGGAGGCTGCACGCTAAGCTTGGATTGCTTGATAAATTCAGAACTTTTTTAGAGCAACACAGAGAATATTATCACGACTCCTCACTACGTTTATAGGCCTGACAGATGCGATAAAGTAAGAGAAATATACTGCCGAACAGATAGGAACAAAAACTCATTCTTTCCGATAACAATAAGCGACCACAATAAAAATTGAGCTCCACTAAATACACTCCTATAATACATGTCACCATTTCATCTCCGAAAACGAAGACCTTTACACGGCTGGTGACCCAACTTCCCCTGCCACACGCCCATGCAGCAGCTCCCAGGGTATTATGTAGATGTAGATTATAAATCTTTCTAATTACTTGCCTTATCAGTGAAAACTTAGGTGCTAATACTTATACATTGACGTGCATTCGCCACTTATGCCAATAAACTTTTAATGTTCATTTTAGTGTATATCATAAACTCAACCAGACCATTGTGTGTTTATCCCATACCCCTCCCCATTTTACGTCATTTTAACTTGAAATATCAACATTCCCCTTTCAACAAACCTTTTATTCACCTCCTCCATTTTGTCTCCACCCTCTCTCCCTTGTCTCCCCCACACACCCTCTGTTTCGTATTAATGGACAGCAAACAATTGACATTGTACCTTGAAAATGACAGATATTGTCGAAACCATGGTCGGAGAAAATAAAATGGTGGAATGTACTAAGTGAGTTCTAATTTCATGTGTCGCTTTTCCACAAAGTAAAGCCTGAAACATCAACTTGAATATTTAGCCATTTGATGTATTGATCCTCCAATGTATTCTTCTTATTTCTTCGCAGATGTAACCTATGATATCCTGTTTTCCTGTAATGCTTGATACTTGTAATTTCCGTGAGCTCTCGGGTAAGCCTCAATGCCTCATCTGCGTAATAAAGAACTTAAAACATTATATGTTCAGCCATTACGCCAAAATCACACATTCATCCGCGAAAAAATTGAATAGTCAAGGTGAGTTAATGCATCCCTGCTTTACTCCCTGTTTCATTTCATGCCATTCTCCTAAAGCTTCATATACTCCCGCCTTTCCTTGCAATTATCACATGTAACCGTTGTATAATTCATTAACTATTCATTCACTTTATAATGCTATAAAGTCTTCCATGACTCATTTACATTTCCTCTGTCATATGGCATATCTAAATACATACGATGGCCCATATTAATCACCCATCATCCCCTGAAATTTCATTTGAAGGCTGTGGTATACACACGTTCATTCGAGTATGATAAGAATCATCCAGGATTATTCATCAATGCCAAAATCAAAAATTATACGAGTGTAAAAAAATTGGCCGGTGTTTGAAAAACATGTGCCAGATAGTAATTCAGTAAGTAGTAGATCCAACTTTATAGAAATGAGACAACTGATCCTACTGCTTGGGAATGTGAATTATAAAAGCTAGTACTTTTTCCTACATTTTTATTTAAGACTGAAAGAGTAAAAAAGAACTTAGTTTCACTTTGAATATTTATTGTGGAAATAAAGTTTAAAAACATTTCTTTACAATATTCATTAGTTAAATAATTTTCATATAATGATTTATAGAAAATGCCTATGCTAGAAACTGGGGCATCGCATTTTCAAGCATTGCGTAATAGAAAAGTAGCTTTTTATAGTGACACCAAAATACCGAAACGCTTTGAGAGACACTCAAACATTCGAAATGGGGATCAAGCGGAAACATCTGATTTCTCATTCCATTTCTAAAAGAATATAGGCCAAGGTGATCGCAATGCTGAGACCAGGTGTTTTATTCCTTTGCTAACTACAAGGCAAGATTAACGTATTTTATCCCTTTGCAAAGAAGGCATCATTTTGCTTTCTCCTACCACATTATAATAGTCATGTTACCAAACTCTTAATGTAAATCGAATATAGAAGTGTGGGAATATTTGAATGGCTCTCTCGCTTTTATAGTATCCTATTGAAACTAAATCTGTTACTCATCTTATAAATCATTCGTGCTTCTTTCTCCAGGAGAAGAGTAAGGGAGGCGTAATTCATTAAATTCAACGGGTAGAGGATTACATGTAAGAGATATGAGAAACTGCTCATTGTAACCATAAGCGGTACGTAGTAATTGAATCGGTTAGTATCTTAAAATCATAAATTGCATTCATTTTCTTTTTCATCTTCCTCACTAGTTCATTAGTCCTGATATAGTCGTATTTGCAGCTTCACATTCTAATCTTACTTACACTAACCCCTCCTAACCATGAAAAATCCTCATTTTAATACTTCTCCCAATATTCCCTGTCTCTAAACTTGATTTTACCTGGGTATTTCCACTCGTTTACATGTCCTTCTATAACATCTTTTATGAGTCTATTGTGTCGCAGGCTGTGCCAAATAGGCATACCTCTTCTTCTCAGTGTTCATTTTTACTACTCTCTTCTTCAACTCTCCGTAGGGCATCTTCGTTTGTGATTCATTTCTCACCACTTGGTTTCCATCACGCTTTATTATCATAAAATTTAGACTTGAGTGAAATTCGAACACTTCAGAGGCCAAGTTCCAACCATTGTGGCTGTATAAGTCTCTAAGGATTTGCTAAATATTTTGTATGTAATGTGGTGATATCAAGCAGCGAAACATGGACAGTCAAAAAGTACTTAGAAAGTTTCAAAATGTGGTTGTGGAGAAAAATGCTCAAGGTGAAGTGGACTGATAGAATGAGAATAGAGGAAGTACTAATGATAACAGGAGAAGAAAGAAAACTGCTGAGGGAAATCAAAAAGAGGAAGACAGCTTGGAAGGGACATGTATTGTTCCAAAATTGTCTTTTTACTAGAATTATTGAAGGAAAAATAGAAGGAAAGCGAGGAAGGAGAAGAATGAGAATGCTGAATGACATAAAAAATGGTCGAAGTTACAGACAAATGAAAGAAGATGCTCAAGACCGAATGCAATGGAGGGCATCCAGTTGAAACCTGTCAGAAGTCAGATTCCACTTAGAAGAAAAGAAGAATATTTCCATAACGTTTCGTTAACACCAAATTTAGACTTGAGTGAAATTCGAACTTCAGTGGTCAAGTTTCAATTATTGTGGCTGTGTAAGTCTCTAATGACTCATATCCAAATGGGATATTATCAAGTAATATGCGTGCTATTGCGCTTGAATTTAAAAAGTGTGATAGGAAGGAGCCTCATATTTTCAATAAGTTGACTCGTCTTAGAATATTTTTGTATTCTTTATGATTAATATTTTGGACGATCACCATCAAATTTACTCGATATTTTTG
Organism: Ceriagrion tenellum; assembly: GCA_963169105.1. NCBI lineage: Eukaryota > Metazoa > Arthropoda > Insecta > Odonata > Coenagrionidae > Ceriagrion > Ceriagrion tenellum. Next base: position 99,043,310 of record OY720644.1, read on the forward strand.
GGACGATTGTTATCTTATTATAGTTGAGAAAGGACATATAGTAAATGAGACGGAGACATTGGAAGTAATATTGCATTAATTTTAGGAGGAAGATGATTTTGTATTTAGGGCCAAGGCGTATAGGTAAATGGGATGCATATTAAGCGGCCATTTTATGAAAATTATGAAGAAATGAAAGTAAAGTCTGATTGAAGAATAAGAAAATCGGGTTTATTGAGGATTAAAATTGAGTAATAATTTTAATACTTAAAAGTTCTTATTGATTCTCCACTCTATGAATTACTCTTAAAATATACGAGTTGCTTCAAAGAACCAATTGATAAACTAAACTTATGCATTTATCTAGATAACATTTATAAAAAAATCAGGTGGCAAGGGATTAGGAATGCTCAATCTCCAAAAAATCAATATATAGTTTATATAAGCTACACTTGGTCACCTTTCTCACGATTTATCGCAACGATCTTTGGGCTAATAACTCCTATGAAAATCAAGATAATGACTCTTAGTGCAGAAACTATGCTGACTAGATGTTGAAGTGTTCAATTAAAATACTAAGATAATTGAAAAATTGAAACTATCTCGCAAGTTATTCACCGTTTCAGAAAGCGTTTTATCAGAAGAAGAGATTGCATTTAATAAGTGACAAAATCTCAGAACTAGTGAGATTTTTTTAACGAATGATTACAGCATTTTTCCATATATTGCTGGGAGGCTAAAAACTACCTTCCCGTCTCGAGTCTCGTCTCGCTTTCGTGTAGAGATTCGAGACAATGTTACCAATTGGCAAGACAAGACGAAACAACCACCACAAGACTCTTGAAAGTTTCGTGAGATGGTGGTGAAGAGCTTAGAATATAACAAACTCTGGCAGTGCAAAAACTTCTTCGTCATAGTCAGTATTGGACTTAACTAAGTACTTTAATTAGGATGTTCTGGAATTTATAAAATTGTGATAGATTTTACAACTGCTTTATTCTCCAAACTAACATTATAATTAGCCACTTATGATTCCTTGAATTATTCTTCAAGAGCTGTGTGAGTAGGTGTTTGAGCTTCATGCTCTTTATTTATGTTTTACTGTCAAAAATGTTTTGAATGACGTAGTTACAAAATTAGTTTGTTAGAAGAATGACGTAGCGACAAAATTAGTTTGTTAGAAGATATTACTGCAATACCAAGGGGAATATCTAGAAGGAAATAATTTAAGGAGCTGAAATATACTAGAGTCGGCAATTCGATCCCCAAAATGCCTATCGGGCCAACAACATGTTGTTCACCCAGAAAACTTCTTTTTCAAGAATCATGAGCATACATCTACATCTACATAATACCCCGCGAGCCGCGGCACGGGCATGTGGCAGAGGGTGGTAGGTCACCAGCCGTGTAAACATGTAACATTTTTGGAAGTGAAATGGTAACATGTACTATTTGGAGTGTATTTAGCGGAGCTCAGTTATTATTGTGATCGCTTATTGTGCGCGGAAAGAACGAGTTTTTGTACCTATCTGTTCGGCAGTGTATCTCTCTTATTTTATTGCATCTGTCAGACCTAGAAATGTAGTGAGGCGTCATGTAACTCTTCTCTGTGTCGCTCTGAAACACACCAGTTCTGAATATCCCAAGCAGCCTAAACCTAACGTGCAGCCTCCGAGTCTCAAGGGGCTCCCATCTTAATCTCTCCAACAGTTGTGAGACACTATATGTTCGCTCGTAGCAGTTTTTAACAAAGCGTTCTGCTTTTCTTTGTATTTTGTTATTTTTTTATTAAATATTTATGAATAGGGTCCCAAAAGCTCGTGGCGTATTCGAGGTGTGGCCTAACTAGAGCATAATAGCATCTCTCTTTTACTTTTTCATCCGGGGATCTTCCTACTATATGTTTAATAAAACCTAGTTTTTTCAATGCTATACCGCATATATTTTGTATGTGTGGTGATGCATACTTAGATGTAATAGCGCGATTTATCCTCAACAGTACGTCGCGAGTACAATGTTTGCAAATTTCGCAAAGGCTTCCTTCTGTGTCCCATCCCTTTGACAAACTTATGTCAATTAAACTCCACTTTCTCAGACGTTTCTATTTGACTTAAATATGGTGTTTCACGTATTATATAAGCTCATAACTGTTTATGTTGTATTAGTCTTGCCTGATGATGACTGCTAGTCAGTCAAAACACGTGTAGCAAGAGGTAAAATAAAAATTAGTGGACAGTACGAAATTATTTGAGCTTCATTACTTATGTCAATTAGTTATACATGCTATTTGAGGCGATATGAGTTTTTCGTCAACGCCTTGAGGAACTCGTGAGTTATCAATGCCACACTATTGATCGTGGGGCAAGTATAGGCTGGCATATGTGATGCGGCGACTCGTCGGATGTTGGTATTACTGAAAATCTTACCTTGTCTGAGGTTCTGACCCCACATGACTATGGGTTTCTCTGCAAATTTTTATCTCGCCAAAATCGTCTATATTGTATACATGATCTAAGGTTGACTCATTTATGAACATTAACACTTTAAGGAGGTATTATAGTGACTGAGTGTATCAAAATATTGGATATCGACTCTTTGGTCAATTGATATTTAAAATCCTGCTTTTGTTGCGTGAAAATTATTTCTACAGGAGCTGACATCCGTACTGAAAATTTATCATTCTATTATGGCCAACTTTGAAAACTTGTTCCCACTAATTCTTTAACCCAATAATGTTTTTATCGTTAAAGATCAAATCAGTCGAAGAAACAACGTCACGTTCCCATTTTAGGCTACAAATGTTATATTGTATGTAAGCAGTGACCTTCCCGAGGTTTGAACCATAGTTGAAGTACCTAAACAAATTTAAGGCCACCGGCTTTACTATTGGAGGTTTATACTCAATGAACTCTGTATAAAAATATCCATGACTGTCATTAATATGGCGATAAAATTACTGCGGTAAAAATTTGCCGAGAAATGGAATCGAACCATGAACCGTGGTTCGATAGCCGGTCAAAAACACGTTTCATGTATGAAGTACTCTTACTATTACATGAATAGATGTGTAAAAATCTTCGAATGCTACATTGGCCGTGATCATGGCACTGGTGCGCAAAATTTCTATTATTACTCCAAAATTGTTATCTTTTATCTTAATCATCCTAACTTATGGACTATAATATTTAAAGCGAATCTATTTGGTCAGATTTATTGCGATTAGTTGAGTGTTTTTGGAGATATCTTAATCTGCCCGCCAGTGGGTCATTGGTTCTAATATTCAACATAAATTTCGTAAAAAGTTCAATCATATTTTTTTTTTAATATTTCCTAGTGAGCATGAAAGACAAGTTTTAAATTTGTTGGCAAATTTCCTGGCAATAAGTCTAATGGTTTCAAAGATTTGCTACCCGAAATAAAATAATCTGAAATTTTAACTCGGTTTTACTTCTCAATGTGTAAGTGGAATATTGCTTTTATCGACTTCTTAAAGAAAAGAAGATGAAGCTATTACATTTTTAAAAGATTTGATAGTATGCGTTTATGGCACAAGGCTGATATTTGTATTATCTATATTCATGACACGTTGATTTGCTTCTGAAATGTCTTGAACAGTAGCGAGTCCTTGAATTTATTTTTTATATATTATATATTAATTTTATGTATGTATTTGTTTACAATTAAAGTCCAATGAAAGAAATTATTTTTTAAAAATATTGTTGAGCCACTAAGACCCAATGAGGTGTTGTAATATAAATTTCACTGATATACATCCTGTCCTTTGAGATTCAATGATTAGCCTTTGAGTCAGTGGCATTTCGCTCTAATTTATATTGGCAAATATCTTCATTGCTTTTAGCAGTAAAACTTCAGAATTCTTAGCATTTATACTTTTTTATGCTCTGATAGTATCAAGATTGCAAAAATTGTTTTTTTTTTCCTTTTCCAATCAGTGCATCCAGCGCAATAATTAACCATTATTTTCTCAAAAATAATTCAGTCACTATTCTTTAGACCTTAGCCTCTTACGAGACTCGAGACCGAGATAAGACTGAGATTCACGAGACGAGACTAAAGATGATACGCTAGTTCGGAAAACGAGACACCAAATTTTCGTATCATATCGTCTCGTTGCAGTGCTACTTTCTGCTAGTTAAGCTCAGGTGATAAAAAGAAGCGGAACAAGGCAGAAATGACGTGTTGTCGGACCTGGATCAGGATGATATGGACTGAGTCAATCACCGATAAAAAAGTATTCTGAAGAGTTGGGGGGGACAGATGTTTGATGAAAATTCGGCGACAGGCAAACTTAAAAGATACGATCTGAGGCATCTCAACCTTCTGTAAACTATAATGGGTGTGGCTGCGAATGGAAAGATGTTCTGGAGAGATGTAAGGGTGAAATACATCGGACATATCATGCGGGATAAAGTTGGTACGGAGGCTTTCTTGGTGATTTGTTTAGTTCAGTTTATTCGAGTTTTTCCCGCGTTGATTAATATTAACGGACAACAGTTTCGCTAGCGTTACAGCTTGCGTCGTCAGGTCCTGAATCAGGTTCGCTAACGTTACAGCTAGCGTCTTCTGGTCCTGAATCAGGACCAGGGGCAAAGTCCTCGCCTGCTAAACCGAGGGTCGCGGGTTCGAGTCCCGCCTGGGTGGGTTTTTCACCACCCAGGGCATGGTTGTATGTCAAGTTCTGTTGGTCCGGTCCCTGGAAAACCTGATGACAGGCTCAGCAGCCTATCAGGATTCCGGGGACATACGGGCCAACAGAATCGTCCAGCAGCAAAAAAAAAGCTGTAAAGAGACTGGAGTGTAAAGCTTGAGTTTCCGATCTTCATATTGGTACTTCTGATGTATTGAATGAAAGAAATCCATTACTTTCCATTTTATAAATGAATAGCATCACCTTCTGCCCCATTCTTTTTCTTGAGCATATCTTGCATTTCTCAATTTACATGCAGTTTTTGGGCTCTCACACTTCAGGAAAAAGGCGAAAAATTACTTTTCAGTCTCTTTCAACTTCTTCTCACTTTCTTCCATTTTAGGTATCAAATCAGTCACATTACTAAATTGTATAGGACCATGATTTAGCTAAACCGAGAAGCCATCGAAGCTAAAAGATTAGAAGCTGATGTGCTTGCAATCCTATTTTGAATTAATCGTTTCACTCTTTTTGAGCATATCAAGGAATGAGTACCTGTCTAAGGAAGCGAAAATCACCGTGTACAAAAGTGTACTTCTCCCCACTTTGTTGTATGATAGTGAAACATGGGTATATCAGGATATCATAAGAGCAGACTAAACGCCGTGGGTATGAGTTATCTGAGGAGTGTTTGCGGCAAAAGTAGGATGGATAGACTCGGGAATGAATGGGTAATAAATGAATGTGGGTTAGATGCTCCAGTAATGGACATATATGAAAGGAGTGTGCTTCGTTGGTTTGGTCATGTATGACAATGGATGAGAGCCGAATAACGAAACAGATATATAAGAGTGAAATGAATGGTGCGAGTGGTAGAGGTAGGCCGAGAAAATTGTGGTTGAATGTGGTTGAGGAAATTCTTAGGAGGAGGAATATTAGGAGTCTTAAAAACAGGATGACGTGTATGAAGCAGTGTATGGGGGTAAATGAAGCAAAAGAGGTTTGCAATGATAGGTCAGTATGGAGGAAATTGTTGAAGCACAGTTAGGTGTACAAATATGTATTTGTAAGTGAAGCATAGTGACTCTGCCTATCCCGGAAGAGAACGGCTTGATTGGTATGTATGTATGTATGTTTTGCTCTTTTTTATATGCATGAGTAAATTTATTCAAGGTTATATAATTTCGAGGTTCTACTTCGAGGAATAAAGACCATTCGAGGTTATATAATTTCGCTTCCGAGAATAATTACATCAAGTGACTTCCTTAAGTGAAGGAAACTGCGTACTTACACATGTGAAAGTGTCCATTTGGGTAAACGTGGGCCTCTTTGATACGTATGAAGCATGCAAAGACGAGAAAAGTGCCTTGTTTGGAATGGAATCATTTTTTGCGCGACATTCTTTGTGTTGCTTTACGGCCAGCCCTTCTCTCGTGCCCGTGCTTCACCGGCAGGTGTTCGCCATCGCCAGGAGGTCTCTTGAGGTCGGTCGGGATTCGAGCTTCACCCTCATCGCTTGCCGGCACCGCCCAACTGCTCACGCCCGCCACTTAGTACACTGGGATTACGAGTCATGAGTATATTTGGTATTAGAAATGTCTTGCAAGGGATGGCTACAACTATCAGAATACAAGTTTATTCTGGGTGCTAATGAAATTCCAAGGAAAGTCGCGTGCTTCTTTCAAAACTTCCACGAATAAACTAAGAAAGCAACACAGGTGATGGAATGACTAGGCTGAGACCATTTGAAGACTCGGAGCCTAAGCGCTAGACTTAATTTACTCCAGAAGCTCACATCAGGTGAGTCTTGTTATGATACAGTGAATATCATTTTATTACTTGATCTATATTTATTTTATCACTGTATCTATTTCATAAACCTATAGAGTAGGGTGCGTTTGAAAAATTTCGCCACTTGCCCAATAGGTTTTAGAGAAATAAACTCCTGAATAAAAAAAGAGAGATACACTGCCGAACAGACATGCACAAAAACTCGTTCTTTCCGCGCACAATAAGCAACCATAATAAAAACTAAACTCCTACAAATACACTCCCATAATACTCGTCACCGTTTCTCCTCCCAAAAGACTTTCCCCTACATCTTTACACGGCTGGAGACCTAACACCCCCTGCAACACGCCCATACGGCGGCTCGCAGGGTAGTTTGTAGATGTAGTTGAAGATCAGTCACAGTTACTAAAATTTAAAAGTGTATAGTGTAACTCACGACGATGATAAATTTCTAATTGCTCAACACCCTTAAAGAGGATTGTAAATTATGATACAGATGTAGATATACCTTTGTAAGGGATAGAGCAAGACGGATGCATTGGTTTAATGACTGTAACAAAAGAGAACGTCGTACTAAACTATGCCATAGTTATTAAATCCATTTTTGTCCTCTTCCCCTTTACCTAAATTTTCAAAATTTTTCCTTTCATCTTAGCCAGTGCCTTAACAACCCCAACTACACGCCTGTGTGGTGACTCGAAGAGTAGTAAGTGATTGAATACTCTGGAAACGAACTAGAAATGGGGCTGACGGTTAATTGAGTCACGACTATTTTCATAACCATTTTAAATTATGAAATTGAATCTCCGTACTATAGCAATTTCCGAACTGAAAAAATTGTAAAATTCATTGCGAAAGTATTATTTACAGGAAGAAGGCTCGAATGCTTTGCTTGTTTTAGCGACAAAAGCCTCCTCTTTCGCGGGGAATTTCAGCAAGGATTCAATGGATAATGGATCTTTTTTACAATTACAGAGCACACAACTTAATGTGCTCAAAGTTGTAGCATGGCACCACAGCTCTCGAGGTCCACTCCACCAGTAAAATTCATAAGTTGTTTTCTTGCATGGATTTCAAATCAGTTACATTTAAGCGATGCCGCGCACACATGAAACTACATGAAAGCGCAACGCTCATTGCACTAAAATCATTCTACCAGACAGTAATTGGGAGTTTTGGACGTTAACCCTAGTTCAGGTGAATGATGTTTTCAGTTAATCATACAGATGTGTGAGTCTCGGCAAAGAATGGCGCCCATTCGTTATAAACTGATTTAACTTCGTCCGTGCTGAGAGTCTCGTAATCTATAGAATGATTAAGTAGGGTAAGTAATAAGCTTAAGTAAGGAGCGTAAGGATTGCAATGCCAATGAAGATAAATACTGAGAGATGAAAGGACCACCAAACCTTGAGTCTGGTACAACATTCATCAAAAATACACGAATAGTAAGCCAAGGGAAGGAAAGGAAAATTGAAGATAGCCTCTTGGTAAACCAATGTGGATATGGGAAGAACTGAGGTACTAGGGAGGCCACTTTCAACCTGAGAGTAATGGTGCAAAATACAATTCGTATGAAAAAGCCATTATATATAATATTCGTGGACCTGGAGAAAGCCTTAAACAATTTTGAGTGGAACAAGATGTTCAGGCTACTGGAAAAATTTTAATGGAATAAAAAGACTGGAGAATCATAGACCAACTAAACAAGAAGCACGGTGTCACAATAAATATATGAAACTGAAGACAAATAGCTTCTAAAATTAACAATGAAGTAAGATAAGGATGCAAATTCTCTCCAGCGCTGTTCAAAATGCACTCGGAGGAGGCCATAAGAGAATCATAAGACATGGGACTGGGTGCAATAAAGATTAGCGGAGAATAATTAAACATTCTCCGCTTCACAAATGATATCGCAGTGATTTTCAAAAGTCACTGAACTGAATAGACCAAGTTTTATAAGAATAAAATCAGATAATAAATAGGACAAAGGCTAAAATTATAGTATGCTGTAGAGAAAATCTGAGTGCAGAAGTCACCCAGAGAGGAGAAAAATTAGAGCAAGTGAATTTATTCACCTATCTCGGAAGTACCAACATGTAGGAGTACAACCACATCAAGCGAAGAAGTTCATGGTAAAAAGACTAATGCTGTGTTCAAAGAAGTTAAGACTATAAACCAGGAAACAGTATCTAGCAGTCCATGGATCGGAAGCATGGACCATTGGAAAATCTGACCACAACAGAATAGAAGTCTTTGAAACCTGGTTTTTGAGGAGGGTTCTGAAAACAAAATGGACTGAAAAAATGAAACATGATGAAGTGTACAAAAGAGTAGAAGAGGAAAGGACCTAATGTTACATCATACAGAAAAAATGAACCAGATGGATTGGACACACACTGACCAACCTCACACCAAATAAAGAGGAAAGTACCAAATAAAGAGCGATCAGTAAGGGACCTAGCATGAGATAGGGAACGATATAGGGCTACTGTCAAACACTCTTAGAATTGCACGACCAATGAAGATGATGAATTGAAAATATTTATGTTGAAGGTGTGGAACTAGATTTTGGAGAAAAAATTCCATAAAATCACCTGGCTATCAATGATACCTAAAGCAGATTTTCCATGTGTAGTTTGATGGAATTGGGAATTGTATTTTTATTGATTTAAAATTTTGACTTCCGCATATCCCACACACAGTTTCCCTACCCTTTTCCCCATCCTAAAACTTTTTTTGCATTTTTCGTCCAAATTTTCATTACAATATATTTTAATTACCAATAAAACATGCAATCGGACTCCAAAAATAGACGTCTGCATATGAAATTATCAATCGATGAATCGATGGTCGCATTGATAGGAAAGAGAGTAGCTCACCGAGAACTAAGGCCAAGAAAAAGAGGAATGCATGTTGGTTATAAAATAACTTGCTGCCTGTGCCATTGTAGAATCTAGGAGGAAGATATACCAGAACATCACTCTGATTTTAATTAAGATTATGACTTGAGCCCCGTGGACAGTGCTGAAAGCCGTGCTCTCTTTGGTCCCCAAGGGACACCAGTATGAGGGTCTAAAACATGGAATAGAATGGAGCATGGTTGGCCTAGGAGTTTTAATTAAGTGAAGCCAAAATTTGCTTAAAATGGATTGAAAATTAATGCTGATGGTTGACCAAATATTTTTGAGTATTTTCATTCGGCAATAAGGATAAGAAGCACTTCATGTTATCTTCTATTTTCGATCCCTTTATTCTTTTCCAAATCACATTTTCCCCTTTCCTCTATCCGTCAGTAGTTGCTTCCGTTGATTTGCCACATTACTTGATTCATTAAGCCCTTAGAAGCCAGAATTCCTCGTTTTACCCGAGATTCTCTTTTGCTCTTTCCTTATTTGTTCATTCTCATCTCTAATAATGCTACAGAAATGATTATCTATTTCCGTCCTGCATCTAATCAATTTTCTAATAAACCTACATGATGATGGAGCCAGATTAGACGTCCGTCCATGTTTTTCAGATTTTTTATCCCAAATTTAGCCTCATTTCGTTGAACATTTTAATAATTTCATCTCGTAAAAAATGGTCGATTCACGTGGTGTTAATTATCGCCCATGAAATCGCTATCTAGAATTGATGAACAATTAATTAAATTGGAATGTTGATTCTCCTATTTTTTCTTGAAATATAAATTTTATGGGTAGGGTCTTTGATTTTACTTTTTTTAATCGAAAAAGATGCCTTCATTTGGTCCTCATTAGTTCCCCTTTACAAAAACAACGTTAATATTTGATATAGCAAGTCTTTTTAATAATGAATTCCTTATGTTACTTAAATATGGATATACTTTATTCATCAAAACATTTAATACTTGCCCACCATAACGCTTGCAGTTATTGTTATACAATCCAAATCTGTCGCTTTCCTTTCAAAAGTCTCATACAACGCTTCAATGGGACTAATAGTGTATAAAATGATCACTCCCACGTTTAGAGTTGAAGTGTCGGCAACCCTACACATAACTCTCCATCTGTATGATTGTCACAAACACTGCTTTAGTACAAAGAACGAAATGGAAGAAATTAATCTCAATGAAGTCAGCATGTCACTCACAAATCTGATCGGCGTGTCATTGCAAATGCCTTCATTTCTGATAGGAATGAATTTTACTTGGAGGATATCTTTTTTTAATGTTTTTTTTCTGATTTTACATTCCAATTAAAATATCAAATATCTATAAATATTGTTTTCATGATCAAAATTTTAATTTCTGTCTCAGTGCTTTCTAGTCGATGGCGAATTAAGCAAATTTTAAATCTGCCCGATCTCTTTAACCCTTATTGGAGGAGAATATTTTCAGCTTGACGCTGGTATCTTGCAATAAACATTGACAGTAATCAACTGCCATTGTACTACCAATGCTATCTGCATGCAATATTATATTGTCCTCTTTGTACCAAAATATTGTTCATTGAACATTACTCAAAGTTCAAAATGTGGAGTATGATAAGGCTTAATACAATATTTGGCTCGAAGTATGATGAGTAAATAACAGACTACCACAACGAAGACCTGGAAGTGCTGTATATACTGAGGTTCTTAACAATCTCGAGGAAGTAACTTCTCTGATTGTTAAATTGGATAATTGGGAAGGCAGTAATTTGTGTCACTAAGGATTGACAGGTCGAATGGCATGGACAGAGATATCAATTGATTGAAGTAAGTGTGGAGAGAAACCGGGCTCTGGCTTCGGCCTAATTATGATTAATGATGCGTTCAGTAGTCCACCGCTTAACTTTCCATCTGACGTACACAGTAGCACACTTTACTTTCTCTTAACGCGACACTCATTAGCGATTGGGATTTCTCAGAAATATCTCCCGCAACGCCTGCTATCAAACCCGGACTTTCTCCATGGAAGGCCATCTCTTTGCTAACCACGCCTCCCTGATTTCTGCCCGGCGGATTCCACGATATATGTTTTGGCGTGTTCCTCAGTAGGTCTCGTGTACATACATCGATCCATAGTCTTCCGTATCCTGGTAAATAAAGCGATTCATTTCTTCCAAACCAAAATCGTTTCCCATGTAATCCTTTCCATGTTCCATTCCAGTGGATTAAACTCGAGGTAGACAGCTTGCCGCTCGCAATCACCATCAAAAAGCATAGCCGTTTGTACTTCCGCTCGCCCGCTCCGAAATAGCTTCTACGAACAATTAACCCATCTCCCCCGACCTCTTAACCCCACGAACCCCTATATCCCTTCCCCGCACGTATGTCCACGTGTTATCCTTCATATTCTCCCCCTTATGTGTCCTCAACCCTCACCTTAAGGCCTCACGTCCCGCCAAACGTCTTCACCACCCCGCTTTCTCCTCATTCCACCGCTTTCTTCGCCCGCTCCACAACCTCCTCCGCCCCTCCGTCTCAGGCACCTGGTTCCTCCCTCCTCCCGCCCGTGATGGTCGGCGGCGTCTCCAACGGTAAGTCCCACATGGCGTCTGGGAGTCACCACATCAACCACCTCCAGCCGACAGCCATTTCCCAACCCCTACCTCCTCCGCCACCCTTTTTATGTGTAACTCCTTGTCCCCTTCCTTTTCTCAATCCCCTCTCACTTCATAACTTCCCCCTCCAAGATCGCCGGCTGTGGTCGACGCTTTGTGGCGGATAAGACAACGTAACGTCTTGACTCGATCGCGAAAACTATACGCATATGTTCACACGTGTGTGTCATAATAATAAGAGTTGATCCACCGGTTATCGTACGTTTGGGTGGATGTAAAAAAATCTTCTACATGTTGAATCAATGGTCGTGAACATAGGTAGTTGTCGAGGGGTACGCCACTTTAAATACAAGTGTACACCACATTTCCATTTCTGTCCATTTCTATCCGTTTCTGTCCATTTCTGTCCATTTATACCATTTCTGTCCATTTATGTCAATTTCCGTCCATTTCTATCATTCCTGTCAATTTCTATCCAATTCTGTCCATTTCTATCCATTTCTGTCCATTTCTATTCATTTCTATCCATTTCTGTCCAATTTTCTGTAACTGGCTAACACACCTCACCGGCAATTGGGAGATCCGGCTTCGAATCCCGGTCAAGTCAAATAATTTTTTCATGGCGAATTTCAACCCTGGCATTTCTGTCCAGTTCGCGACCATTTCTCAACAAGCGTAAACCATTTCTCAGAGTTGCATATCTCTCAGAAGTTGTTTATAAATTGCATTACATATTGCCTGTGTTACGGAATAAGGTGTTTTGTTGAAAGGAGAGTGGATTGGAAAGATGTGGCAAATCAATCTTCAACGTGATAACTGTTGAGTGTATCTAATTTCCTATTCTACTACTTAAGAGAGATATCAAAATCTTCATGAAGTAGCCACCTAGTAAGTCGTCAAGTGATGGAATATTAGCTGTTGAGTCACTTACATTTTAGCCTGTAACCACCGAATTCACTTGTACTGTACTCACAATACAGTTTTTTGTCCAATGATATTAGAGGTTATATACCAGTGATGGTAAGTCTTCGTGGAAGTTGGAATACCTATTCTAATCTTTTTCTGAAGAAGGTCCTTATCTCCACACACTTCTCATGCGGTACGTTTGAAACTCCATCAAAACGGAAGGTTATTTTGTGATCCCGAAGAATTTTCTGTGGTGACAGGCCGATTAATTTTCAAAAATATTTGAGAAAACACACAACCTGCTCACTGTTGATTTTTGACGATATCTAAGTATAGGGAATGCCTTATTTTTAATATCAGGTCTCTCTGGAGTGCATATACGTACCACTTTCCATGAAATAGGTCTGGTATTTTCTGGAAAATATGTCAGAATGTAATGTGGTAAGGGGTTGAATTTTTTGTTTTAATGGAAGGGTGATATATTTTAATTTAAAATGAGACCATATTCATTGATTTCCAGGTCAAAAATATTTTCCTCAAACTTCCTTAAATTTCTGCGGCATTTTTACCGAGTTTTTTCACAAAGTACGCGACTCACCATTTAAGAGTTTTTGTTAGTGTTTACTTTACATTGTTACCTAATGTCTCCGCCATCAGTTTTCCGCTATTGATAACCACTACTTTTCATGTCGCGGTTTTTCATCCGTTATCAGGTTTCTCATTTTGAGTACAAACTCTTTTACTATCACGGTTTTGCTTCTGATTTATCCATTGCAAAATCCATATCGCTTCCTCGTAAAAACACCAGTCATTAGTAAATTTTTCTTTGCAGCCGGTGATATTTTGTATGTGTGCCATTAGGGGGTGTCGATTACGAAAGCGGCCAAACCTCTTGAGAACGTCACGTATCTGTCAAGGGAGTGGGAAAAGTGTGGAGAAGAACTTTTATCCTCTTCAAAACCGGCTTCTACTACTCGCACAATTGGGGTTTTCGTTTTAGTTTTGAAGCTGTGGATTTTTCCACCCAAATATTTTCCATTCTGTCGAGATAAGGCTCCCTCGGGCTCGTAAATCGGTTCAGAAATGGTTTTCCTTGAAATAACTTGTTTGGCGCTAAATTATGACAGCTTAGTTCGTTGAATTCTCGAGATATTATCTGCGCGGCAACTTTTTCCAATTTTTTTTCCGTGCTTCAAAAGTTCTGAAAATGGCGTAGATTGTTCTGCAATCACCCATGATTGTTTATTATCTCCTGTAATGCTAAAATGTGATTCTTTTCTCCCATTTCCTTATAGTAAACTTTCCATAGGCCCATGCTTTGGTTGTGATTATGATGGGAAAAGATTTTAACTGATTTTTCGCACTTATGTTTTGTATTCTACTATAGACATGCCGACTACATGGGTCGTGTAAGTTAAAGTTACCACGCATATTTAAAAAAATTGATGAATGAATGTTAATACATTTTAGTTATCTCATGTTGTTCCACGATTAAGAATTCGTTATTGGGGTACTACGTTTCTTCTGCTACAATACACATTATTAGCTATACTTTGCCAGAAATATACAGGCTATAACATACCTGTCTATAATTGACCGAAGGAAATAATTTTATTACATAAATCATTATGTCGGTCCACTTAATTTTCAACGAAATCAAATATGTGTCTTCCCACGCTGGTGAAATATTATCATGCATATTTTAATGAGCTATATAAGATAGCATTTAAAAATACCCGAAGCAACTCGCGTCTGAACCACGGGCAACAAAAAATGTCGGCTGATTTACGAAAATTCCGAAATATCCGGAAAACTCGAAAACTTTCGTTCAGATACTTATGTCGTTAAATGCATGTGTTGTGACGTGACGGTGACAATTAAGGGCTCTTGTCGTTCTGGCAGAGGAAAAAAAAAGATTTTTTTAAATTTTCGGGGGAAGAGGAAGAAATTACTCTAGTGGGAAAATGAGGAGGAAATGAGCCAGGACTTAATAATTTTAGGGATAGTGGATATATATTTAATAATTTTCTCTCATTCACTACTCTGTTATCACATTCACCACTGCGCCCTCCTTTTGGTGTCTGTATGGCATGAGAAGACTCGGTCACTTGCTCTTCCGCTGTCGCCCATGACTGAATCTGAACCTACTTTCATCGTAATACATGCTGATCACTGACTTACACCTGTACATCATTCTTGATCCACGTAACCCTCTACATTATTTCTCTATCGAGTTATGGTAGAAATAGTGCGTTTGTGTTCTTTAGGAGGCGTTTTTTGGAAATACTTCCTCTAATGCAAATTATTTTAAGGAATTAAAGTCACCCATTCTATTTTCAATTTAAAAAATTTTAATTCAATATTATGAAAATGATTATGGAAAAATTATTATCCATTCAGTAATTCAGCAAAGTCATTTTTAAAATAACAGTCGTAAAAATTATACTTGTTATAAAATATGGAAAATAGTATTCTTATTTTTTAAAATCTTAATGAAGAAGAAATTAACACCATATCAATATCCATCCCGTTTTCTGAATTTTATTTACTTCAAAGCATATTTTTAAATATAGAACAAGCCTGCATATCGGAATAAAAATGCTGATGATATTGCACCAGGTATATGTTTTGCCCTTGGCCGATGCTTAAACCTGGAAAAGGGCCAGATGTTGGCAATCTTGGGATTAGTGATTTTCTCCGGAAACGATAAAATAATTATTAATACAAGGATTGGAAAACAAACATAAGGCTGTAACAAAAAAATTCCACCTCTGTGATTATAAGACTTTAAAGATATTAGATTTTAGGACTACTTATCTAAGGTATTGAGACGTAAAAATGAGTGTTTTCTCAAGATTGTTAATGAAAATAACGGTTATAAGAGTAGTATTTCTATAATTGGCTTATCATAAAATCCTCAGATGTACAAATTGTTAAACAAAAACATTTCCGACCACTACAGCAGTTATTCCGTTGCAAAGCCAAATATAAGACGAATATCTTATCATTTCATGGCATGTTATACTCTCTTCTAGACAATATGTGTTCCATGACAGAGCCTCGCAGAATTTTTCTCATTATTATTTTTAAAATAAAAATATCTACAACTTTAAAAATTTAGTCTTTCTACATATCTTTCATTGTATTTTTTGAAGACATAGATTGAGAGATTCATTGGTAGTAGAGACCTTATATTATTATGCTATGAATATGAAATACGACATCAAAATTAATTTCTCCGGATAAAAATTTTAAATATTATATTCCCTTCCATTCGCTAATCAGCTGATTTTGAAGAATTGCAAGTTAAGACATTCTTTTCTGGAGACTCAGAAGAAAATTTTACGATGAAGGACGCGAAGAAGAAATCTCTCAAACCTTCATGAAGTACTGAGTAGCCCCAGAGTGTTTCCTCAGCAATTCTTAAGGTAGTCCGAGCGAGATTGGTCCCAAATCATAATAGAGACCATATTCGAATTATACGTTTTAATTTCACCAGCTGTAGGACACATCAATTAAATATTGCTTTATTGATGGTGCAATAGTATAGTCTTTATGACAGAAATTGTAAGTAATTAAATGAAAATATCAAAAAAGTCTTACACTCATTTTTTTCACGCGGTGCGTTTGAAACTCCTTCAAAACGGAAGGTTTTTTGCGATACCCAAGAACCTATTGCGATGACATTATGATTAATTTTCAAAAAAAGTAGAGGAAACATACTATCTACACGTTGTTAGTTTTTTTACGACATCTAAGTGTTAGAAATGCCTCATTTTGTAATTAATGTCTCTCTGGAGTGCATGCACGTACCATTTTCCATGAAAAAGGGCTGGTATTTTTTGGCAAATATCTCGGAAAGTAACGTAGTAAAGGGTTAAATTTCTGATGTTATTAGAAGGGTGAGATATTTTTCTTTAAAATGAGACCAAGTTCATTGATTTCTTAGAAAAATGATATTTCACTCGGACTACCTTAAACGGAAGTGCTCCTCTTGTATTTCGGAAGTTCAACTCATGAGTGTGGTGGGACATGTGGGCTGCCTTCGAGGTGGGAGCGAAGCGACGTGGAATGAGCAGAGGTGGGAGCAGATAAGCGCGGCCGATAATAATAAAAAAAGGAACAACATTTCCGAAGCGAGAGAGGAAATGGGACCGGATTTTCGAGCGGGTTGAAGAATGGCGCGATCAACAGTCGCGGGGGCTGAAGGAGAGGCGGACTGATGGGGGGGCGAGGGGCGGGCGGACGGGGGGCGGGGCTAATCCCTCCTCGCCCCCACCCCAAAATTACTTCTAACCAAACCGTGGAAATGAACCGTGGAGAGAACACTTGCAAGATGGTGGGACGAGTTGAGGACAGGTTCGGGAAAAGGGGGATGTGGTGTTCTCACCGTGTGACGGGGTGGGTCGCAGCTCGCACGTGAGATGGGATGGGGAATCGTTGGAAGGAAATGTAAAATAATGCGTAATATTCAAAAGCTCCTCTGCAACGGCGAATGGTAGGGGGTGATTTTTGATTGGGCGTGCTCCACACCCGTCCAACCTCTAACAGCTGCATTGATAGATTTGACGTTTATCCCTACCTTAGGGGGTTTTATTCAATCCTACATAAGGGAGAAAGTAAAATATCAGAGTAAATGAAACCATTTATGATGAAAAAACTGCTGTGTTCAAAGAAAATTGGCATGCTAACAAGGAAAAATTAACTAAAACTTTCGTGTGGAGAGTCTCAGTATGTAGAGACCTGTACTAATAGAAAAAGGGAAATAAGGAGACCATATGCTTAGGAAACTCATCGTTGAAGGCAGGTGCTAAAGATTCTTGCAATTGTAAACTAGGACGCGTTCGGAAGAGACAGAGTTCTGCAAGACAGAGTCCTGATGGATAGACCACTAAGGGGCAACACTTTTTTATGGAACGCAATAGAAAAGAAAATGTTGGGGAAAGTACCAGAAGGAAGATCGAGAAGCAAATACATAGATTAACTAAAATGATAACTGAAACTGAGAAGCTACAACTCCATAAAGGAGTTAAAAGGGGCCGGATTAAATGGAGTGCCGCATAAAAACGATCATTGAATAATTTATGATGAGGGTATGAGTAAGAAACTTCACCGGTAAATTATATTTCTTGGTATTTTTAGTGGGTGAACTATAAACAACGTTTCACCAATATGATATCTTTGAACATTACTTAGCCAATGAACTGAGGGATATTTTAGCAGGCACTGGGAGCAAGTCAGTACCCTTTGTCGCCCATTGACAAACGCTTTATTTCCTACGGTTTTTATCGGCTTTGGCCTTCGAAGAAAACTAATCTTTCTCTTGGGTATATGGTTGCGGCATTGTTGAAAATTGCGACATGAAGCGCAATCGGCCAAAGCAACTTGATCGATTGCACTGCGTACAGTCATTGATTAAATGGATTAACTCTGCAATTAGGGAACCGAAAATACGACTATTGCTATTGATAATTTCACGGTACTGGGATGATTTCACTTAGGAAAATGTTATAAATACCAAGAAAAAACTTAAGCATTTTTTGTAAAATTTTTGGTAAAAGCTTTGCACGGAAACGTCGTTTCGTGGATATATTTTCCCAAAGCATTAGGCTTAACATTATGTGCGCTGAGACACATTTTCTACTTTCTGTTAATTCATATTCGGGGCTAATTAAATGGACACCGTGCGTCTGTATTTGTGGCCTTTCTGTGGGAAAACTGTCTTTGAGGTCTCCCTAGAGTGTAAATATTCCTTGCTTTGTCTCTGCCCTTCTAATACCTTGATCGTATCTCAAGACGGAATGGCCATCCCTTCCCCAACAAATGTGGACATGGTTATCATCATGTCCTCCCAGGGATGCGAACCTAAACCCGACCGGGATGAGGGCTGAAATTTGCACATGTTCTCCGTGAGAATTGCCAAATTCGGTGCCCCCCTGGGTGGAGTGGGTCTGCGGCGGAATGCACGTACTCCTTGTCCTCGGGCATGCTTGGCAGGAAACCAAAGGGGTTGTATAATATGGACAGTAGGGGAAGGGGAACAGCAGGAGGGAGAGGTTTATAGGGGTGAAGACAACGTTGGGAGTACAACCGGGCGACTACACGGTGACGGATATGTATTTGAACGGATGAGGGGGGGAATTGGAAGGGCAGGTGAGGTTCATAACATCTCAGGAAGGGGCAGGTTGGAAAATATATCAGGGAAGGTTTTCAGAGGGGAGCGAGGCTCGTGAGAGGAGCTTATAGGAGACTCGGGGGAGAATCAAGGAATAGGGAGACTAGAACTTGAAAGGAATAGTTAAGTTGACCCCGCCCGAGTTCCCAGAACACCAGCTCAAAGCCCAATCCAACGCCTGGAATGAAGGAATGGCGAGTGGAAAAGGACTGTGGTGCCGAAGATAAAAATGGGAGGAATTAAATCGGTTTGAGATTGTAACCGTTTTCGTTCGGCAATTTTTTTTATCCTTTCGGGGAGCGGAACCGCTCGATTCTCGCAAGTGGTGCGGTCCAATTAAGTTGAGGAATGGAAGAGGAGACGGAGGGGTGGGTTAAAAGTGGCGACAAGGATTGGAGTTGAGTGGGGAGACTGTTGGGACGAGACTTAAAGGAAAAAAAAGGAAGCAGAAAGAGGAATTACGATAAGAGTGGAAAAAAAAACTTAATGGAAGTTCCTCTCGTAGCGGAAACACCCGTACCCTATTGAACCCGCGTGGTGCCGGTGGTTAATATTCGGTCATTTTTCACGCGACCTCCCAGCTACCCACGAAGCCAGGAGGCGATTAAGCAAAGTGGGTCGAGCGAGTGGACTAATATTCTTTCCTTTTTCGTGCTCAAGGTGTTTATCTTTTGATTGATGTATAATTTTTCCGTTCCCAGGAGGCACACGTGATCGTAACCGCTGTAGAAAAATTCGCATACATTTGGGCACTATTAACTCATCCGTCCGTCCGTTTCCCTGACATGTGATCTCAGAGAACTTTTCCCCGGCTATTTTGACTTTCACCTACAGATTCAATCCTGATATCTCCCTCAGACCTCCTCAATTCATGATTAAAATTCGGATTAGGCTAACCCGAAAATAGATAATGTGTTTGCTTTCAAAAGTGATTTCTTTCTCGCTGTCGGTGATAGATATTGTGATTAAATCCTATCAGCTATGTGAATTGATTGGTCTTTCTGAAAATTATGAAGTATTTAATCCGTGTATGCCTTCCGAGGGTTAATTGAACCTGCAGGTCAGCAAATGTCATTGCAAGCTAAGCAAATATTTGGAAATCATTGACGTATTACATTTTTTTATGCTTTTTAATGAGGAGTTTTTACAGATTAATTGAAAATCTTCAGGTGCAGTCTAACATATTTTGGTTGATAAGTCCTAAATAGTCATTGAGAGTAAAAATATTAGTTTTTGGCGATATTAGTTTAAATATCCGAAATGACTCCAAAATTGCTAATACGATATTGATTCATTATTCTTCCAGAATTCACAGCTATCTTTCCAACTCAAATATCCAATATTTCCCATAAAAGTTGTTCTTAAGTTACCCTAATCAAACTCCAGTCTAAAACTTATTGTGAAATAATGGCGTTGAGATAATTTTATTTTTTTGCGAACGACGAACTGTAGAGCTTATCGATCCCATGTCTTACGTCCAGCCACAGTCAAAGTTATTGGGTTAGACATCATTAGGGAGTGATATGCCAAACACGCGTAACTTTTAGCATATTCATAACATGCGGGTAGGCTTTTTGCCGGCAGTTCTTGAACTTGGTCACCAGAGAGAAGATAGTGTCGCTAAAAAATTTAAGTTTATGATTTCTCCACTCGTATCTCACATTTAAAAGTGCAGATAATGTCGAAAACAATACAAATTGCCATTTTAGAAAACTTGAACTTACGAGTCCTTTCCTATCTTGTTTTCAACAAAACGTTTGTGGCAAAAATGGCGGCCAATTTTGTGAAGACGTATGAGCATCAAATTTAGTGCCATGAAAGCATATAAGCATTTCGTCAAAAATGCTTATATGCTTTTGGGATACGTGCGAACAGTTTTTGATTAATGAACTCTACCTATTCCAATAGTATATAAGTATAGATAACTTTCGAATACCAAAGCGAATTACCGGACTACATCACCTGTTTCATTCATTGAAAACATTCATTTCCTGGAGTGAGAGTTGGAACATACCTTCTGATGTTGCGTTTTTCAAATTAATGTAAATGCAGAATGTTATAATGTATATTACGAAGCACATGACGAACTCTGTATTCTTAACTTTGTTTTCAGAGTCATAAACCTACGATTTTAAATAGCAACGTAGATGGCCTTCAAGCTTGTCAGTTACGGACTCGATACCGTAACAACAAAAAGAGCTGGCAGCCATTCAGTGTTGGGCGGGTGAAACTAATCCATATTTTGCCCTTGGGGAGTATAATGCACGAATTATAAGAGAGAAACAAGGAAAAATACTAAAATCATTCTTTTCATGTTTCTTTTAAGATATATAACCCTCAACCCGGCACAAAATATAAAAATTGAGAATACAATGGTTTATATCCCAAATACCAGTTCAACTAGTGAGTTTTCAAAATCTGCCTGCATTGTTTCAATTTTGTCAAACATTCTTATAAGATTGATATGCACGCTTTCGGATGTATTAGTTTTTTCACTTATATTCCTCACTTTCACCCACGGCAATTCTATTACATTCACTCCCTGTGGTTAAAGCTCATTGTATCTGCCTGCCCAGGGCTCCTGCTTGAGCTCTATTCGACATCCAGGGTTTTTATATTTCTGCTTGAGGAAAATATACCTAGCTGACGTAAGTAAGTATACCTTATCTGTCTAAAGCTATAGGGGTTGTGACTTGTTAGAATAGTGTAGATATGCTTATGTGTTGCCATTTAGGGGTTGGTAGAGGAGAGTGCTAAATAAGAAAGAATTGTACCCAGATTACCAAAAGTTGAGGAGATAAATATTTTCCAAGTTACAGATTTTTAGGAAAAAAAAACTAAATACACCTTGGTCATTCCACATGAGATCAGCAGTGAGTTGGCCTTTGGTGTCTCCGATTCGAACCAATTTCAAAAAAATTCCAGATATAAAAAAGGCTGTATTTTTTTTGTTAAAATTTTAACATTTAAAATTTACAAAATTTCGTCAAAATTTAGCTGATTTACCAAAATGGTCGCACACTGTTGCTTTACATTCTTTTTCAAACAAAATAACACGTCCATCGTTTCTCTATATATTTTCGTTTAGGAGATATAGCGAAATGAAAAAAGGTTTAAGGGTTAAATGGTCGAAACTTTGATCGTCTCTAGATCTGTTAAAAATTTTTTTCTCCAAAAACGCTTCCATTTTTTTCATATAATGCTAGAAGGAACCAACACACAAGTTTTGGTTTGAATCGGAGTCACCAAGGATCAACTCACTGCTGATCTGATGTGGAATGACCTACCTATATTTTAGGAGATCTACCCCAAGAGTGAACAACAATTGAGGTCGAAGAGGTAATGAAATAGTCTGATGTGTGCGTATGTACACATTGACCGTTAAAATGTTTTCTAACATTGAAGTACAAAAAAGAGGAAGGTTGCCATTCTCAAAAGTGTACTTTTTTTACATCTGGGAAGGCTTTCAGTGATTCCCTG
Organism: Ceriagrion tenellum; assembly: GCA_963169105.1. NCBI lineage: Eukaryota > Metazoa > Arthropoda > Insecta > Odonata > Coenagrionidae > Ceriagrion > Ceriagrion tenellum. Next base: position 99,065,793 of record OY720644.1, read on the forward strand.
CGTTGAATTTCATTAATTGACAAAAGTTTCGTCCTCGTTCTAGGGGATGTCATGAGTAGTAGGGGTCCAGAGGTACCCTTCGACCTGAAGATCATCATCATCTGGAACGAGGACAAAACTTTTGTCATTTAAAGACCTTCAACGCAGTGGTCCACCAAACGCCTTCCCAAATATCATCACCAAACGGCACGGAAGTCTTCCTCAGAGAGTACTCTTTTTGCCCATATTTTTGAAAACCAATATGCAACTATAAATTCCGGATATCATATTCCTTTAAATTGAACATACTGAGTCCGGTGGAATCAAGTAATGAAAGCTGATGGCGAGACGCAGAATGCATGTTTTACTGCATACAACAGAGGAGAGAGGATTCCAGTTGATTGCTTCAGCGGACAGCAACCATTAAAAAATTTGTAGTTTTTGGATGAAAATGACCTTCACAGTTTTCATGCGCACAATAAAATAACAACCTTCCAACGGTTTTCCAATGAAAAACACTGCTACAATGTAGTTAACGCATCGATAAACTTTTTAATATCATGAGGAACATTATACAGGGTGTTTCATAAAGAATGACCTGTTTCTGGACGGTAATAATTGCAAAACATGGGACGTGCCGGCAAGAAAATGTGTGTTGTTTGAATGGGTGTGGCCTAGAATACCATAAAGTTGCCGTTAGATATCAGCCAATGCGTCTTATCAGTTGGTAGTCAGTCAGAAGTAAGATGGCGTCCGCTCAACAGAAGGCGTTTTGTGATCCGCCCAAAAACATTCGCTGTTGGTATTGCTAATTTGAAGAGACAGGATGCTTGTACAAAGGTAGGAGTCCAGGTCCACCTCGCACTTCTGATGAAATGGTGGAAAAAATTCGGCAAACGTTTGAGCAGAGTCCACGAAAGACTACTCGCCGCTCAAGCAGAGAACTGGCAATGCCTCATACGACTGTCTGGCGAGTGTTAAGGCGTCGTTTGGTCTATCTTCAAATGTTGCAGAATTGGCTTTCTCCACAACTTCAGGAGGATTCCGATGACTTCATTTTTAACGGGATGGAGCTCCACCACTCTGGCACAATAACGTATGTCAGTTTCTCAATGACTCTCTGCCTCAACGCTGGATAGGGCGCATGGGACCCCGAACATTGCACTGCAATCTTGACCACCAAGATCGCCAGACATGACTCCATGCGATTTTTTTCTTGTGGAGATATGTGAAGGGAAGTGTGTTCAATTCCCCTTGACCTCGTGAGATAGAAGAAGTTAAGAACAGAATAACAACCGTCATAACTTCTATAAACGCAGATGCATTTTTTGAAGACATTGCCATGAGAAGAATTCGGCCTGGACCGGGAATGGAACCACGGACCTTTGGTTTGCCGGACCCATGCGCAGACCACTACGCTATCCAGGCTTCCTAATCCCCGTGGCAATTTTTGTGGATACAAGGAACTAGATCTAAAATTCACCCGCCATGTTTGAATTTCACCTTGTGTAAAGTTTAAAACGAATTTAGCTATTGTATAGATGTTGTTTGTCCTGCTGCTGGTGGAATCATAGAGCATTTATAATAGCATAGCTAAAACTTTAAAACTTTGTGAGTATTTTGCAATATATCCCAATTTTTGTAGTATGTGTTTATCTATAAATATGGAGTTTTAAAATCAGGTCATTCTTTTTGAAACACCCTGTGCATCTAAGGAAACGCTTGAAGATTTTGCATATTTTTCCAGTGGTCTGACATGTCAGTAGAAACGATGACACGACGAAGTGCAGAGGTACCTAATATGCTACTTCAAAATGTGCGTTCTTAACTGTATGACTGATATCTCACTTCGTTTAAAAGTACGAAATTTACATTATTTCATTGGTGTTTCTCATATTGTGTATGGACGACAATTGAAAAGTTGTTTATGATTATTGCATGTAAACTCTACATGAACAATTGCATGTAGACTCGTATTACTGCCAACTTCTTCCGCAAAGTATACTAATATGCACGGATAATCATGCAGGGAAAACTATCAATAAAGGTAAAATTTAATGCAAAGTTAAGCATAAAAGTCTCCAGATCTACAAATCTCTCTAATCTTCAAAATGGTAACGCATTTTACTCCAAATATTGAGCTACTATTTATTTTGAGTCATCCCTCCGAAATGTTTCACATATACGAAGTTCATTCATTGGTCGTGAAATCCTTAGATTGGTTTTGTGCAGCCCTCCACCCTTCCCTATCCAATGCTAGTTCTCTTAACTCCTGGTATCTCTTCCTATGTACTCTTCCTATGACTCTTTATGTGGTCCATCAACTTATTCCTGGGCATTCCTCTGGGAACAATTCCCTCTATTTTGCCTAAAATTATGTGTACACGAAGAATGATGGATATATTTATCCCAATTGTACGATTACATTCAAATTACGGGAAATTTGTTGTAACTACTGATAATATTTTATCACATCAATTCATTAACATAAATATTGTGAAGAATACAAAACCAACTGTTGTAGCCAACACAAAGCTTCTATTTGTTTTTATGCAAGGAACACATTTGTTTACTGAGTAATTTTTTCACTCACACCCAGCTAAAAATTTCTGTATAGTTTCCTTATGAATACTTCCACAGAATTTCTTAAAATGTTCTGTAGATATTCCTTAAAGTTTTGAAACGCCATTTTACGGAATTCCCTATGACGTTCTGCAGAACACCTTAGAATGTTCTGCAGAATACCTTAGGACGTTCTGCAGAATTCCTCAGGATGTTCTGTGGAATTCCCTACGACTCTCCATATATGTCCTTAAAAAAGGAACTGGATCAACGGAAACCTCACATATTTCCGTAGAGTTGCTGAATTTCTACAGAACAGCTTGTAAGGAGTTATTTGGCTCTGAAGAAAATAACTCCACAAAATTTTTGTTCAGTGGAGTTATTTTCTGCAGAGCCAGGCTCTCATGTTCCGAATAGATCCTTAGAATAGGAGCTAGTCCTGAAGAAGAAGAGTCAATTTCTGTAGAAATACTTACGTTCTACAGAACACCTTCGAAGAAATTTTTAGCAAGGCAGTTGGAGTCTTTAGAATCCACGGTTCAACTTGTTAATTTTTTGTTTGGGACTGGGGATGTATTGGTGATTTTTATCGGTTCTTTCTGTTTACAAAGTGCTACTAATCTGCTAGTCACTAAATTTTGTTGCCATTTGCTTATTAGCTTAAATAATCACTCGAACGTCGTAGCCATTAAAGGTTACCCGTCAGAGATATCACCTTTATTACGCTTAGGACATTTACAGAACCGACCCCCCAGTTACTGTTAGTCATGTAATTATTACCTATTTCGAATAGGATAAGTCATAAGGTTTAACTTATGGCCACTTAAGCTCCCGGAACATACTCAGAAACTAATATCATCTGCCCATACTATGGAAAAATGCATGAAGGAGCAATGAGCCAATGTCTTGACATTTTAGCTAAAAACTAGCCTTGTTAAACATCGTTTATTAGCTGTATTAAAGCTTGCTATATTATATTAAAACTACATCACTTTAGTAAATTTGGGCCGCTTTCATTTAAATATACCTTAAAAATAAATAACAGTGAGTATAATTAATTATTAAAAGTTGGTATCATTTACTCGAAAATATTTTTCATTAATACGGTATACTATATTGAATAGAATTTATACCAGCCTCCGTACATGCAAACCCTGCTTTCCCATTCAGATGCAAGCTTAAAATGTTCTGCTAGCAATGAAAACAGGTGGAACACTTCCAATATCGTAGCTGTGAGGTCACAGCCTCGTGATAATGCACAATATCTCTATCCATATGGCTTACATTTAGTAGTGATTATGACGGCAGAAAAAAAGAATATTTGGTACAAGTATGTTAAAAGTTTCCCATGAAGATATGTGTGTAGTGACGCTTAAGCGACTGGGTGATAAAGAGTAATTACGTAAGTTTTAGCTCCTGCTTATCGCATAATTACCATTCGTACCATTAAAGGAATACTGTAACTTGTTGGCTTAATTTTTGCTCTTAATCAAGCGCATTAGCGCACATGCACTTGAGCTTTGCATTTTTTTTATTTTTGTGAGTGTAAGTTATATTAATGGAGCATTGTTAAGAAAACATCAAACGAATTAATTTATTAAAAGCAGAAAATACATTGATATCAGTGAAGTAATTTACAAGTGTACAGATTTTTACTAAAAGCGCCGAAACATTAATAAAATAAAGAGTGAATGCTGCAATGCAAGAAGGCAGTTATAGTATCATAAGGGCGTATATCTCTACATAGATATTTACTTCAAAATTTGTCTTACGAATATTTGTTGTTAATGGGCCAACCAATCAATTCATTATATTTTTGTACGTTTTATAGAGGTGCCATATTGCTGTTAAAAGTGACTAAGAGGCTAGTATTACGACCCAAATGTTTTGATGGATTTTAAGATTAACATCTTTATAGGTAATAATAATTTGAGACACGATTGGGTTTTGTGGACTATAGTGCGTCTATGATAATAACACAATTGATTATTAGAAATTCAACCAATCAGTTGACGCGTATAACGCCGGTTGGGGGCGTGACTGAGGTATCCATAATAGTGGCCTTAGTTTAACTTGCGCCATTATAAAAAATATGGAATTTTCATTCATTTCTAATCCAAATCATTAGATTCAAATTTTGCAGCTGTCTTGAGTGGGTAAAATGAAAAATATTTTGAGCTCTTCGTGAAGAAATCTAGCCACCATTGAAAATTTATGGCTCTGGAAAAATCAAACTTGGTATTTTGTTGGCATTTGCTCAGCAAAGTCAAACATAAAGCCTACATTTTCTAAAGCTATTTGATGAAATTCCATTGCCAAAGATGATATAACAAGGGCGATGGCTTAAGAAAGAAAAACTCAACGATAGAAAAATAAAATTTTTATCTGGCTGACCTGAGAGTGAGGAAAGAGTTTTCGATGTTTGCACTTGGAGCTCGTTTCCGTGACAACGAAATGTGGACCGTTAGAGCAGCTGAAAGAAATGGAGTCATGGGAGTTAGCTCCTGACGGAGAGTGATTTAAAAAATAAAATTATCTCGCCGTTTGACTAATGAAGTTCTTCCAAGGGAGGGAGATGGAACGCCCATGGACGAATTCGGCAATAAGAGGAGGCACATTTGATGATCTGAACATTTTAGGCAAAATGGTCTGTTGAATACCGTGAGATTAGAAACATTAATGGATGAAGAGGGGTGAAGGGTGAAGGATATATAATTGGGATGAGGTCGTGGTCTGACACAGAGTTAGGGAATAAAACGGATAAAATGATTGAAATAGAATATGAAGGTTTTCGATTCGGGGACTTTGGAGCTCATCATTGAAGCTCTTGGGATCTAGGCAAACTAGAGTATTTTAGTTTTTGGGGTCATTTTTCATTTTTCGATTATTTTTTCTACAATTAGCCATAGTTTCTCAAGTACATGTGACGCTGGAGAAAGGATGAAGGGGGAGTTAATTATAATTTTAAGGAAACTTGTATAGGCAAGCCCACTCATTAGACGGCTGTTAAGGATACGCATTGAACATCTCTATCAACAGAAGGGATATTATCGATGTAAGTGCTCTATTTCGCATTCGTGGAATTAAAAAAACCCTTTGCCAATGTTGAGTGGTACAAAGTGCTTAAGCTGCTGGAGAAACTCGGAATGGATTGCAACGATGGAAGAAAAATCTACCAGTTAAAGAGGAAGCAAGAAGAATGACCGACCAATTATACAAGATGCAAGTCATCACAATGCAAATGAGAGACTGAAGACAAATTGAAGCCAAAATTAACAAAGGAGTAAGACAAAGATGCCACCATTCTCTTCAGTACTGTTTAAAATGCACTTAGAGGAGGTAAAAGGAGAAGTGCAAGAAATTGGACTGAATAGAACGTTGGTAAACGGAGAAGATATTAACATGCTCCGCTTCGCAGATGAAATCACAGTTAGAGCTGAATATCGCAATGATCTTCAAGGGTCACCAAACGCAATAATGTAAGTCCTCCAAGAATACAAAATGAAAATCAATAAGACGAAGACAATAATCCCAGAATGCGGAAGAGAAAAGCTGAATGGAGAAGTCACCTTGAGAGGAGAGTAATTAGAGCAAGTGGATTCCTTCACCTATCTCGGAAGTACCATCACTTGGGACGGAAGGAGTACAACGGACATCAAGTGAAGAAGAGTCCAAGGCGTTGAAAAGGCAACTGCTGTGCTCAAAGAAGTTAGGACTATAAACCAGGAAACAGTATGTGGAAAAATTCGTGTGGAGTGAGGCACAAAATGGTACGGAAGCCAAGTCCATTGAGAAATCTGACCAGGGCAGACTAGAAACTTTCAATAATTGGTACTGGAGGAGAATGCTGAAGAAAAAATGGACGGACAAAATAAGAAATGATTATGCTTAGAGAAAAGTAGGAGATGAAAGAATTGTATGGAACACCTTGTAAAAAAGAAGAACCAGATGGATTGGACACACTCTGAGGCACAATGAGTTTGTGAGGAACTTAATTGAAGGTAATATAGAGGGAAAAGTCCCCAGAGGAAGACCCAGGAATACGCTCATGGACCAAATAAAGAAGAGAGTACATAGGAAGAGTTACCAGAAGGTAATGGATCTAGCATTAGATAGGGAAGGGTGGAGGCTTGCAGCCAACCAATCTAGGATTGCACGACCAATGATGATAGTGATGAAGTTCTCTACTCTTTGCACCAATAAGGAATCGAGACTCCGCTGAGAAATTTCCACCACGGGGACTTGAACCGGGGCTCTCTGTATTAAAGGCCTCCAAAGAGTCATGTATTTGTTATTGAACCGTATTTCATTGTCAACTCACGCCGGATATGGTGGATGTAAGTGTTCCATTTCATGAGGGACTATTTTTGCCTTTAGGCCCCGTATATATGAAGATATTTGTTTACATCTCGTTTTTGGGATTTAATCGAGGAAAATACACGCAATCAATCATAATTATTTAAAAAATTACGGTGATAGTTAACAGTAGATGGATTTTTTATATTTTCATAGCAGTCTATCATAATAGTTTTGGTCACTTTCAAATAATTCCGCATTTTGTTTTTAAGTTTACCTTTCTTCTGATGGCTCATTTACATCGAAAACGGTGTCCAAAATAACATACATGATATGCCTCAAGTACATTCAATTTATTTCTTCATTATCCCTATGAGACGTCCTCATGTCGAGCTAACCATAGAAACTGCTTTTAAGCAAGCAGCTATCTAAGCGACGAGGTGATGGATAGATGATGGACCCATTACCTAGACTTCCGGAGACCTCGCAAATAAATTGTAAAGTACTTTTAACCTCTCATGCTTTGCTGAACTGAGCTTATTAGGAGGAATGGAAAAAATTGAAGGGGTTATAGCTCAACCCTCACCCGCATGAGACTCCAGTTCATGTTCTGATGAAGTAATTTCAAGATAATTTCTAAAAAAAATGAAGACGCATTGAAATACCGCAGGAAATATTCCACATCCCTCCCCAATCTCCCAATTTCATTCACTTCCTCTCGCCCGTTTGCCTCTCTCCTTCATTGCTCTCTCCTTCTTTCCCTCTTCTTCGTCCCTCCCCGTTTTCGTCTTCACTTCAGTCCGTCGGCGGATGGCCAGCCGGCAGCTGCTCTGTCTCCCACCCTCCCGAAGACATAGCGGCGAAGCAGCCCACCGTCTTCCGGGACTGACGTCAGCCGACTTTGCTGTGTCCGGCTGGTCTGCAGACAGATCCTTCCGCTGATTTTATGTGCAGAGAATTTGGGATTTCGAATCATAGAAGCAGAGCACAAACGATAGAGACTGTCCTTAATCAAATCAAGACGATAATCAATTCACTCGCTCCTAATCCTTGGATGCTGGACGAAAATATTCCCTTCAAACTGTTGGGGAAAATTAAGTTAAACAGTTTTCAATGGTTCGCAGAATGGTATTATGTTATGAATATTTTTTCAACACTAACTTCTTCTTAACCAAAAAAGCCTCATTTAAGTCCACACCGGTTGATATAGTATATTTTATCGGAAGCTTGCGCCATGATTATGGATATTTGTAATTCCTGGTTACTGTAATATTACATGTATTATATATACATAGCTTTGACTTTCATTTCAGGATACTAATTCCCTGATTTCTAGAATAAAATGATGCCAAAATATAAGTTACACAGTTAAGGCAAAATTTTTGCTATTCTATTAATAACTTATAGGTTGGAAAGGTTACTCCTTGTGAGGATAATTGCGGTTAGTAACTGTGTATTGTTTTACATTTGCGTATGCATAACTTCTTGATTTTGAAATTTTGTCGAGTAGCATGTAATTCATAGCATCGTTTGTCCTATTGTTTTACATTTGCGCATGCATAACTTCTTGATTTGGAAATTTTTGTCAAGTAGCATGTAGTTCATAGTATCTTTATGAAGATAAATCTTTGGAATTCCTTAGGAAAATAAATCTGAACTTCTAGTTTCATAAGTTTATTTCATTTTCCGCTCTGATGCAGATTGATTCAGAAATATGAACTTCGAAAAAGAGCATTGCTCCACTAATTTTCATAATCCTACCACGTGTTATTCGCCCAGGTTTTCTAGAAATGTGTGAAAGAACTCGAATTATTTGAGTGTTAGTAAAATTTCCGAAGAGTACGTAGGATTTTCAAAAATGACGATCACAACACACTGGTGAATTAGAGAGCTTAATCTACTGCTGTTCCATATATTTTCCCGCTTGAAATCTTTGTTTGCGGTAAAAAGAGATTTTGACGTCGTCCAGTACTATCATTCGAAGTATGTCGAGGACATGATATTCAGGTTTCCCGAAGGATGATCGTAAGAGTATTTATTTTCATTTCCGGCTACCAAGTTCCTGGGTACGACTTCAATTTTATGTCCACCAATGATTTTTTATCACAAATCTTTGTCACAAATCTTTTTTTAGCCTCCTTCAACGCTTGATAAAAAAACGGGTTTTTTTATTATTTGAATATTGAATGATGCATAATCCTTTGTGGTTGTATTTATATCAAAATAACATGTATGTAAGCATGAAGAGCATATTGGAGGTGCAGATACCTTCTCCCCTTTAAAGGCTTACTAACCCCAACCCAGAATTATCCTACGATATCCATCCTCATATATTTCATGGCAAAGGACATTGCACGTGCCACTGTTTGAAAATTGCCATGGGGACACATATTTTAATATTTGAGCGCAACTTGAATTATTTTTCAAAACCGGCTGAATTATTTTTCAAAATGTGCAGATAACGGCACATGGTCCGAATAGACCACGGTCGATTCTATTACAATCCCAGTGGGGAGAGACCATGCAGAATACATTCATGAACTAATTCAAAAGTATTCCATGACTGAATTATCCTGAGCATACAACCAGAGAAAGTTCAATGAATGTTTAAGAGTGAAATAGTCATTTTAGACTGTTCATAGATCGTTCGTTTCCAGTCCACAAACTATTATTTAAAAATGCTCCCGGGTTGAACATTTAAACACGTCTTTTAACCATGTATATTTTAAATGTCCAACCATAATATTCATTCTCTATTCTAGGAATACTCTAACTTATACCATACGAGATTATTCCAAAAATAATAAAAAATAATAAAAATAGGCAAGGCGTGAAGAGAGCGATCTCTGTTACGTTATAAGAATCTAATAGAATAGAAAACAAATCCTCCGGCGATCAGCATCGAACTCCCGCATCCTAGCATCCATATCCGACATGCTACACCCATTACGCCACCCGTCCACATACAGAGAAGTTCGCAGGAGGGAAAATAACCTGTATCCACCGTACTGTATGAGGTTGCGGTGGTGACATATGAGCAGGGTCGATTTCGAGGATAGCGTGGAAGCGGAGGCCACCCTTACGAAATATGGAGGAACCACCACTGGAGCCACACTTCAACGCATGAAAAGCAATGATGATAAGGTTAGTATCTACTATACAGGTCAGTAAGGGTTTGGACTTGCAAGGCATATAAAATTAATTTTTGATTGACACTGGGACTTAGGCTGTTGATATTCCTTATTAATAAACATCGAATAACGCAGATGCTTTTTAGTTTAAACAAAACTCAAATGGTAATGTCTAAATATGTTCATGAATTTTATTTTGACTTGTATTTCCGGTCCTGGACTTCCGGCGTTGTTCTGCATGGTCCTGTAGTGTGAACGGTGAGTACGGCGTGTTGAATTTTGATCTTATTTCCATATTTACTTATTTTTTGGTATCTTGTGGCTTGTTTAATCGTTAAGTACTGTCTTCTACGTAAGTACGTGTGAAAGTAAAGCAATAGACGTATTTATATTTAAAATTTTTGTTTTATGCGGTGAGGATATTGTTCGACCATACCCATGCAAACTGTTTCTTCTAAATCTTTCCAAAGTTCTTTACTAGGCCTGAATACGTTTTCGCCACAAACAAATTCTTTAACTTTTATCGCGAGATTACATATTATTATTTCTTTCAATGAATATCCCTACTTCATTTTCTGTTTCCGAGATAGTTTGCTTGCACAAATTCTTGAAGGAGCTTGGTATGGCTTGGGTTATATTGTAGTAGATTTTTATGTGACGTATGGGAATTGATGCAATATTTAACAATGGGAACAATGCAATAATTAATAAAAATTTGCAGTTGGCACTTGAATCAGAATTTTTGCTTGATAACTGCATTGTTTAAAATTTAAAAAAATTTTAAAAATGAATTTGTCCTGAAATATAGTTTCTTCAGGAACGTGTGCGCGGGGATAAAGCTGTTGACAGGGCCAACAGTATTATGTCAAGCGTCTTCACAAACTATTGTGCAGCTCATTTGGTGTGGGATGGGCTGCACAACAAGAAAAATGGTGGTACTAGTAAACTGTCCTTGACTGCATCATTTCCTCATTTGGCAAAATGCCTCCTGGACAAGAAATATCAAAATATTATGTTTTTTTTTGGAAATGGGGGAGTAAACAAAACATATGGAGCTAAAAAATCATATATGACAGGATGAGATTTTTAAAGGGAGAATACTTTTGGCTCTAAATACAATAGATTTTAATCTGTTCCTTTTCTCTTATATTACAGAAATTGTTAATACTGCAGAGGTGAAAGTAAAGGAGGCTGGTGCATCCAACACCACAGTATTAATATCTGCCAAAGGTATTAAATCCAAGGCAGGCAGATTTCTTATGCTGGCCTCTTCCCGACTGGTGGCAACTGACCCAGCTGTCAAAACTCCATGGGTGTTTGAAGCTTGAATGTATTCTGCAATATGCCTTATGATTTTGTATAAATATGGCATAAATAGCCATAAGGATAATTGTAATGTTTTATTTTTAAATTTTGGAACTACAATTAATTTACATAGAAATTTTTTATTAATTTCTTACTCGTTGTCCTAAGCTTACTTCGAATGTATTAACATAAGGGTTCCACAAAATTGAAATCAAAGCAGCTAATTTAATGGGACTCAAATTTACTGTTACACAATCATTCACATGGTTTCTTTCAGGAATATTGAATAAGCGTCACACCAATATTAAATCTTTGGTTTGATGTGCTATAGATTTTTGAGCCTGGCTGTATATTTACCGCTCCCTTTTTGGACCTAATGAGTGATATATAAAGTAGGTGCTAGAAATATCCTCATTTTACCAAGCATTCTTAGTTATATTGTCACTAGAGGTCTATTAAAAATGTACAGGTGAAGTCTCTAATGCATTATGCATTTAAAGGGATCCCACATCAAAACCATCAACAATTCAGATTTAATGATATTTATTCAAAAGTAGTTCAAATAAAAACCATTAAAAAAAACTATTTTATAACATTCCTTCATGGTTCATATGTTATTCATTCAAAAGCAGTTCATGCACGATTCATCTACATTGAACACTCTATGAACAATCAATGAAGTATTCCAATGAATATTCTTTGCACTATCTGCCATTTGAACGTTTATTTAAAGTCCTTTTGAATGATCTTTGGTCGTTTTAATAGTGCTCACTGAACGTTCTTTGACCATCTTTTGGACAATTAATTCCTCACTGAGATATTAAGTGAACATTGGTATTTTCAATCTTTAAAAATGATAGTAGTTCCAAGAAGTACAGTCAGACACCTTAACTAACTCGATAAAAACTACAAGTTTTAATAACTACTTGTTTTATTATTACAATACTTCCATGGGTAGGCACAAGCTAGAGTTTGATACAGATTAAGAGGTTGTACCTGGAGATGACGTGTAGGCGTTCAAATAATGAAACAAGTGGGTAGTAAAACATGTAGTTTTGGTCAATATAATATTCTGTCTTACCACGTTTCACCTGATACAGATGATCTTAGTTGAAACTTACGTTATCTCCCATAGTAAACAGAATATGGTGGTGATTCAAATAGTAAAACTTTAAATCTGGCTTAAGTTGTACACCAAACGTGAAACGGGTGTTAAATCGAGAAATTTCGCAACCGTGCGTTCATTAGCTTCGTTGGTAGTGGAGACGGAGCATATGGAGGAGGCAAATTGAGGCAGGAAAAGGGGAGAAGTGAGTGGGGTAGAGAGCCGGGGGAGGCGAACGCCTTCTCAATGTTCATACCGCTCGAGGAATAACGAGGATGCGGTGGGGGCGGCGGCTGTCTAGGGTGGGGTTGGCCATTTGGGCTCATCGTCGCGTGCCAGGGATTGTTTTTTTGCTCGCGGGGGGTTGAGGGCGCACCTATTGAGGGTAACTTAGGAGGGGTGGTTGGTGGAAGAGACGGGCGGGAGTTCGGTGAGGTGAAGTTGTAGAGTGGGCGATATCAGACGATGTGCATTCCCAAATTCCCTCGCCGGCAGACAAGGCGGCGGGCATTGGCGGGGGTGGGGAGATATGCACACCGCGGAGTAGGGGAATAGCTCCCATGGCAGATCCGAATTTACATTCTACAACAAAAGCAAAGTTAGTGCTTGTGGCAGAGGTTGTAAGGACACCAGTCATGAAATGAAAGCGGAGCTATAATTCACCATCAAAATAAAATAATTATTCCTTTGATAATATATTAAGCTAACTACGAGGGTAAGTCAATAAATACTTCGCAAAAATGAATAGAGGCGATGATAATCTAAGTACATTCCTGAAATTTAATTCACTTGTCTACATTATCACCTTTACAAGCCCTTGATAGTTGGCAGAAAAGATGTATTTTGCTTGCTGTTGTAGCCAACGAGTAACTTTTTGGACTACAGTATCATTAATTTCAAAATTTTGACCACCCAAATGATTTTTTAGGGGTCCAAACTGATGAAAATCATTGGAGGCTAAGTGGAAACTGTACGGTGGATGTTCTAAGCGTTCCCAATGAAACGTTTACGACTGATACAGATAATGAAATGCTGACGTTTGCGACATATTAATTGACTTACCCTCGTAATACACAAAATTTCTTAGAAATGGGCGAAATAACTGTCAAGTTTACTGCCGTAAGTAAACTATTGTCAATGATTAGCGATATCTGTTATGCCCATTTTCCATGCCTCAAGGTAGACACAAACAATAATGTTTACTTTACCTTGGACGCCACAGAAAACCTGCTATAATTTCAGCGACTATTATTTTTTTTTTGTAAAAAGCGCAAACCTGGAGTAGGACGTTTCTACCAAGCCAAGGAGCGAGCAATGCCCTAAGCTATGATCCTCCTTTGCAGTAAGCTACTTTCCTAACAAAGTTTGCTCTACCTGAAGATGCCAACTGGAATGCTGACGAAACAGTTGTCCATCAAAATGAACAAACGCAAGAAGAAACCGAAAACGATCGAGCCATAACATTTTTTGTTACACGAATTTACGACTTTCATAGATAAGATTTTTGAACCATAATATGGTGGCACAGCCCAAATCACAACTTCTTCAACCTTATCCTTGTGGTGGCAACATCACTGGCTGTACTTTCGGAGGTTATGGGTTTGAATCCTGAAGTAAAGACAGTTAGGATTTTTTGGTAAAATGCATACTACTAAGTGTGTTGGTACAATGATAATGATTTTTTTAAATTCAATGAACCGCCCATCGTAAATAGGATTAAGAAATTGTGGATCAACTTGGCACTTTCAACCTCGTAAAGACTAGTCCAATACCAACGCCTAGTTTCTTTCCACTCTTCCTCCAATCCCCAGATAATCCATATTCTTAACATCCTACTTACGTACTCAAAGGGGCTGCAATTGCTTGCCGGTCACCTTTTCTAATACCAATGTATTCAGCCGTCTCATCGGTACCAGGGTTGAAGTCTATTGGAACCTACCCTCTACCCACAGTCTTATGACCCATTCTCCCTAACCTCGAACATACCTCTCCCTTACTTTTAATTCTCTGAAGTCTTTAATTCTCAACCCAACCCTCCACCCCTCCGCAAGCCTCAGTTATCATTTCGACAGCATTTCGTGATACAACCCATTCCTTCACCCACCCACCGCATTCTTATCCATCCATTCTATTTTTGGCCAAATAAATCCGATATCTTCAGTGATAGCGACGTCTAAGATTTAACCACAGGTGCTTTAGTTTTTTTGTTTTTTTTTCAATTTTTAAACTGATTGAAGTATTCAGATTCAGATTGAAGAATTCAGATTCTTTCGTTTATTTGAATACAGAGGAGTTATTGTGGTTTGATAGATTGCTTTCTATTTAGAAGGCTCGGTTGCGATATATGAAATAATTGTGAAGTATTTTCGGTGCCTGTACCGCTATTTTTTTTGTAGACGATAGTGCTTTATTTTTAATTCCAGCACGGTGATAGGCATTTTTTTATCTATGCTTTTCAAAGCATTTAGTACTTAAGAGTACGCACTTGATCAGCGCCCAAGACAAGTTCAAGTATGTGAGTCTCTCTCAACGGGTGAAAAAAAACAGTAAAGGAAGAGGAAATAGATACTTTGATTACTTTCAATCCTTACTTGGTAAATATAAACGATGCTCGGAGAATAATTCATGTTTCGTCCGCACTCACGCATTATGACACATTTTTAGATTTGATAGTTCCTTTGAAATCAGTCACTTATGAGACGCTTCATATAAGCAAATACTAATGTTTCCGACACCCAGCACAGTAATTACCGAAAGTCAGAGAGTATATAGCATGTGTGTGACCGTGTTAAACATGATTTACGAATCTGTATCTCGTAGCGTGGAAAAACATATCAGTTTACCCTGTTTTGCGTACAGCGCTGCTATTTTTTTCTAAATTGGGCGCAGTTATCAAACTCTCTTTATAACCTAAATGCTTCCTACTACGTTTTTCCTAACTCATGGGGTCGTATTAACTCTTTATCTAGGGAAATGACCGCTGCATTGGGCATTCGTGAATGCATTTTAACCTCACAAAAGAAAGGGTGCGTCTGAGTCTTCATTTCAATTACGGGAACGAAAGATGTCAGTCACTTTGGCAAATCATGAACGCGGGCTTCTTATTAAATCATCATAATCAATCAACATCATTCTATCCTTCGATCTATGAATACCAACGGCGCTCATGGTGCTGGCCAATGATTGAGCAGGATTTTTATCTGCGTTAGAATAACCTCAGGTCAAGTCTAACGTACTTTTCAAGCCGGATGAAAGATTCATGCTGCCAATTAGTTGATGAATGAATCATTTCTATCGCCAAGAGACTTAGATGTTTATCGATAGGAAAGGATTTCTAATAGAGATAGAAAAAAACGGCCTCCCCGCTTATCTTCCCCTAAGACCAAATCAGAAGAGACTTCACTACCCAAGAAAGGGGTGTAGGAAATGGATGGTTGTAAAGAAAAAATCTTCGGCCTCCTCAGTCCCACACTCACTCCGAAGTTTTTTTCATCGGATGTTTTCATCAATCCTTTCGAGCGGTGCGCCCCATTCTGTTTCCAGGTGATCTGTTCTTCTCGCCAAGTTTCTTCCACTTCCTCCCTCATTCTTAAACTCATGGTTACCCGCCTCTTCCCTTCTATTTCTCACCTTCTCCATCACTCTTCTTCTCGAGATGTATTTTGTAATATTTCCTTGTTTTGTTTCTTGTTCTGTTTTTTCACTATTTTCAGAAATAGTCTCCCTTTAAGTATACTCCCTTCTTCCTTTACCTTTACCACTCTTCTCTGTTTTCCCTTATCAATTAACTGCTTTATCAATTGCATCACTATTTTTTTCACTGCTATTTTTTCTTCTTTATGTCTCCTGCCTTTAAATGTGTCTTACGCCATCCCTATTGTAAAAGTTATCCTTGGTCTCCACTTTTGAATTCATTCTTTCATACTTCTTCTTTATGCTCATCTCTAGCATGATTATTTCCCTTTATCTTCCTCTTTTTTATTCTATAACTAATTTCAAATCCTTCTGCTCTTTTTCGTTTCAACTTTGCTCTCTTTCTCTCTCTCTTTGGTCGTTTACTCCTCATTCTTCCTTCCTATTTTTTGGTACGCTCATTTGTCTCTTTTCCTCTCGATCCCTGTCTCATCGTTCTTATATCCATTTTACTATCATCACAACTTCTTCACCTTTTTATTCTCCATCTGCAAATTACCGTGTAAGCCATCATCATGTAAGAAGTCATCTAGATACCTTATTTACCCGCGGAAAAATAATATTTTTGCTTCTTACTATTCAGCTATCATTTGTCAAGATTTAACTGTTCTGCTGTCTTTAAACTTAATATCCTACTTATTATCGTTGATACCATTGTAGAGCGGTGTATCTGATAGATCGCCATCCGAGGAGCACCAAATTTTATCAGCCTTGGCCATAAACTGGAGGAATGCTACGCCACATTTCATGTTTATATATAGAGGCATTGTTTACAGCAATAAATGATATTGTTTTAACATATATCCAGTTGCTGAAAAAATATTAGCCCTATATGCAGAATATGATAGGATAGGTTTGGTCCCATGCTTGCTAGATAATCTTGTACTTGCTGTGTCACATATTTTAAAGATGATTCTTCTTCCAAGCTCTACTATTTCTCCCGATCTCCTCTATGGCATTCTCTGCTTATTCTGTTCTTCTTTCCGCTATCCTCCATTTTTCCACTCACCTCTGTCATTCTTCCCTTTCCTAATTCAATCCCATCTTTTTCTCTCTTTCTCTTTCCTCCCTACCTCCATCATTTCTTCTTCCCTTCCCTATTTTCGTCTCCTACTCTCATCCTCCCCACCCCACCACACCCTCCGCACTCGCCACCCTTCCCCCTCTCCAGCCTCACCAATTCCCACCCCCCCTTTTCCCGCACGGAACGTGGCAGAGAAGACGCCGGCCACCTGTTCGGGGGGAGGGGGGAAGGAGGCGTTTGGGCGGTGGTTTCGGGTGGAGGGGAATGGGATAATGGAAAGGGTGTGGGATGAGAAGGGAAAAGAAAGGAGAGAGGAGGGAGGGTTGGAGGTGGATGATGAGGTTGGAGGCGGGGATCCGTGGGGTTCTTTGGTCGGGAGGTGGAACGGGTGGGGTCGAGGTGTGGGGGGATTATGGTAGGACCATGTGTTTGTGGATTGTGGTGGTTTCAACCTTACTCGCACCCGCCCAGACGTCAGTGAAGGGAGTTGCAATGGTTTGGGGTGCCTTTCTTTGAGAGCTGGTTCCACCCCTCCCATTCCCGAACACCTCCCCACTCTTCCACCTTGCTGGTGCATCCCGAGTGCACCCACGTCTCGCCACAAGCGGGCATCCTTGGGTCGGGTCGGAGAGTTAGGTGGTTCTCATGCCTCCCACGCCGAGTCATGGGTTTGAATCCCGCTTCTCGTTGGCATACTTTAATAGTAAATCCAATGCCTACTTAGAGGCATTCACATCATTAAACGTGTGTACATTCATTATAGAGAAATTGAGGAAGATGGGGGTAATAAGTCAACTACCTCGGAGAGCGCCTCATTTAGCAATTTAAAGGAGAAAATGCATCTTATATTACTCAATTATTACCTGTTATTAGTTTATTTGAGACCAGAGATTTTTAACGTGCTAACCAAAGAAATTTTAATTTTAAATCATTGGGGAAAATTCAACAGTCAGTCAAAACATGGCAACTTGCTTCCTTGGATCCAGCAAATTTAAGAGAATATAAATGCCATTAATGTTTAATACTGTAACGAATCTTTTATGATTTATGTAATGAAACACGTTTTTAGGACGCTATGAGGAACGTGATTTGCAGAAAAAGCAGCAGTTCTGTCATTAATGAACTCAAACTGTATGATAGGTAGTAATATGCACGTTTGTAGCCATCTGGTGATATCATTGTTGCAAATATTCGCATTTATATTTGTAAAATTTCTGTGATTTTTTAGCATGTTGTTGCATTTTCCTCTTCACCGAGGCATCGTAGAGAGTAACGTTAAAATATCTTGTAAGAAACTTCAACGCCTGAATATAATGGATAGCCCTGGGATCTAGGCAACCATCTCGATAAAATCGAGCGTTAAACTCTCTCCAAGCGGTGGGCATAAGAATCTACTTAGAGAGATTTTATAGATACCTTTAGATGCCCCCCAAGACGAACGGAATGGCTGCTTTGAAGTTACATTTCCTTTGCTTTTTTTTGCTGATAATTCGGATTAATCTTCCAATTAAATATAATTCATTGAATAGCTTCAACATCCACAAAATCGTATTACCAACCGTTGATTAATGAAGGAATGCAATGACTTATCCGATTTTGTCCTTTATATTCATTTGTTTATTTTTCAAAACTCCTCGAACCCGATCAGATTGGAGTCAAATTAGTCATGGATACTTTGTTTGAGCCGTGAAATGAGGTGATGTTGAAACGGAATGGGAATGGTTACTTTTGCGTTTGAATTTGACGTGCCCTCGGAATCGGAAGCAACGACTTCAGAGTGCATTCAGAGGGGGGTCGACATTGACAATAACTGAAATGGATTTCAACAAAGTATGCAATGTCCTTAAAAAGTTCTGGATAAAAAATAACTGGCGGCACACTGAGGATAGGGATTTATGAAGAGAAAAGAATACTCAAACGTACCATGACAGTGAGTCTCTTGTTAAATTCAGATTTTGATTAGTCTAATCGAAAAATTAATGAACTCAAACATAGTTGATCGTAGAAAATGTCGGTACGCTAGGTGTATAAGAAAGTACTATTAGCATGAACGATCAAAGTGTTAATAAATTATTTTTAGTGTTCCTATAAATTTTATAAGGTGGTGGATTGAACAATAAAGTAATTCATTGTCATTAAAATTGGGCAAGTTCTGATATTTAATGGCATTTAATTTTAATCGTAACCACATACTTAATTGATAATTGATATGACAGGTCTTAGTTACATCTGAATAAGCATTGCCATACTGTTATGCTTCTAAAAATACATCTAAAAGCTTTACGCCTAAGGAATATGCTAAGAATATGGTGGATAAGCATACCAGTTATTACATATGATATTTAATAGCGCAACCGATTTAGACTCTTTTCACACTCAGACCTCTACATTAAGGTGAGCTGAGTGACAAACGTGGGTCAATGAGCACACATATACTCCACGATTTTTCAAATTAGCTAAAAATAGTCATGGGATTATCTCATTTCGTTTACGTGAATCTGTTTATGCGATGGAAATTACGATTCTGGCAGTATTGTAAATATATTTTTTATCTTAAAATTTTATTTATTTTCAAAGTTTTTTTTTAATTTTCAACCTTATTAGGCATATTTTAACATGTTTTCTTTAACTAAATTATGTTAAATAAGTTTTTGGCGTGGTATTGGAAACGGCACAAAATTGTATGCTTGTTTAGAATACTGGACTCGACGAAACACCTTGATACTCGGTATCAACTGTTATGAAAGGGATTGAATTATTTTGCGTATAGAAGAAAAACATACGATGCTAATCGAGTTGCTATTAAATTAAGCCATGTGTAAACAAGCCAGGCTACACGTTAAAATAGCACTGATTTGCCAAAATTAATCATTATGATAAAGTCTTTCTTACTTCAATCTAAGAGTGTCGCTAATTAAAACACATTTGCCATAATTCGCTTAAATCTGTATATAAACAAAAATATATCCGACCATCTTAACTACAACACCAACCAGATTTCCTTGTAAAAAGGACCATGGGCGAATAGAGCATTGGGATAGGAGGGCGTGACATGGAGTAGCAATTCTCTTTGTGTTCCTCTCTTGCCCAATGGAGATAACGACGGACGAAATGCATCCGCCACACCTTCTCCCGGCACCGAAGAAACTCATGCCGTCCAAAACGCCACCCTCGCCCTTCACTTGCACTCTCCCCCTTACCCCCATCTCAACCCTTCTTTATGCCGCTCTGAAGAAACGCATCGGCCTCAATTTCACGCTCGCCTTAATGAAAGCGTCTCGCTTGCACATGACCCGGCACGCTTTTTCTCTCGGTGAGGAGGTGGAGGCTCGGACGCAAATTGCGTGTCGGGGTTAAATGGGATGTCAAATGTGAATCGAAGAAGGAGGAGGGAGAGAGTATCAAGAGGTTGGAATGAATTGTTGCGAAGAGAGGAGAAAAAAGGGATTGATGAAAAAAATAAGAAAATAAACAAAACACGGTCGATAATAAGGTGCGCTGTCTCGCGGGCACCCGTCCCTCTACCTCCTCCCTTTACCAATCCATGTTTTGTCTTGTTGCCTTTTTTGTCAGTCTTCATTGCATCTTGACTCAGCTCGTACACACACACAAAAACTATTCGGGCACGGCGTGGAGACTTTCCAAAAGAACCGGTCTTGCTTGCGTCTTTCCCTGAAAGACTTACTTTCCTGTACAAGTGTACGGCCCGTCCCCAACGCCCGTCGAACTGAAACATGTTATGTATACTTGACAAATATTTGCTCATGATATTTAAGCAGCCACTGACCAGCCGGCAATCTGTTAATTGGGAAAAAACTAATCTTCTGGAATTTCAGTGAGGTCAGTTGGAAAATTGCCGTAAAATTACCCTATTATGCACCATAGCTTGTTTTAGTTTATTTTATTTTCAACTTTAGTTAAGTATTACTTATTTTTTTAATACTGTTAACTTGTCAATCTATTCGATAAAATCCATTTTAAATCTAATGAAAGTCATATTCCTGTTAATTACTAATTGGCGTCGAAGGAATAACGTGATAAATAGAGTAATATAATTTTCTATATAGATTCTTCTGGAACATTCCTTTCGAAAAGTATTGGCCCAATATTGCATTCCAAAGATCCACGACTAACCAGAGATAATGAATGTTGCTGAGCCAAAACTTTTTCAATGATAGTACATTAAGTTTCCATTATTATTTATATTGTTTTAAGGGTAGTAGACAATTAAAAGTAAGCATGTAATAAAACTTACCTGAACGGTTACATTTCTTTCATCAACAAACAGCCTTCATATTTTTAATAAGAATTAATCGACTATTTCAAACCCTTTACCGAGTTTGTTTATAGTCGGTTACTTGGGAAGGCGACCAGTAGCTGAGGTTAATTACGCAATGGAGGATAGATGCGCAGATTGGCAATTAGAGGATGATTTTGGAAAAGTGGAAATGTTAGAAACTCAGCGTCGACACTTGTCTACTCTTGACGAATGGCTCGAAGGAGTTCAGTTCAGAATATCCACCCGAAGAACGGAGTACCAAACTACATAAACTATAAAATCCACATAGTAACCAAGTGGAGATCGGGACTTCACTAAAATTTTTCTCACACCACTGCAATTCGAAGTCAGTCTTTGGGATGAGAAGTCAGGACTAAATTCACCACTTTCGTTTGATCCCACAATTTATTCCATAAACCAACAAAACTCTTTTCAATTTGAAAAACGCTTAGTTCAAAAGCAAAATTTCTCCTCTCAGTTTCTACTTCTTTCTTATGCTATGAAATTTTTTAATCACATTGGGAGGATTATTGATATATACTCACTACTTAGCGCAAATAAGTACTCTTTAATTCTGAGAAGTGAATAGTATTCATGGTAATTTATGAATAATACCCCATTTTTATCTGTACCTTCTAATCATTCCAGGGTTTAAAATTTCATTATCAATGATTTTTTTTGTGACACCATCCTCCGATCATCCAGAAATTCCATTGTAATTACTCTTTCAGAACTCCCTGAGATCAGATTGCGGGTCTCTCTCTGAAATGTTCCGCCTAGAAGATTGCATTAACGTATTCTATAAGGCAGCATCTTGAAGGAAGATTAATTTTAAGGTACCCGTTGCCTATCAATTTGCTATATGATGGTCAATACTGTTTGCTTTCACTCTTGCTCACACCTGCGGCAGTTGATCTATTAGATCTGTGCCACAATTTCCTCCTAGATAGACTGTTACCACCCACCAGTAGTTTCAAAGGCTATCCAAGGACGTAGAATTCTTGTAAAATATGTAAATTTACTTTTTACTCAAAACTTGAAGCTATTTCCCGCGAACCTACCTGAGTTGAATTACGATCAACAACTCCAAATTACATCAGAACCTCCAATTCAATTGCATTGCTTACAATACTGGAATATCTTTCGATACACTACGACCTTTAGGTGGTAAGAGGACTTGCGTGTTCCAAAAACCACTAGTGTTGAAATTTGTGAAACAAGTCGAATGGTAGAACGCAGATGGGTCGCGAAGGTACAGGTTTTTTACATATGAGCATTAATGGAAATTTCCACGATGTAAAATTGCAAACCCAATTGATCATAGTCAAATCTGTAGCAATTTATACAGACCATGAAGAACTTTAGGTTGTGAAAAGACACTTAATGAACTATTGGGAAGAAAATATTAAGTCCACATCAAGATTTCTAATGAGGGATGAAGGATGTTTTTCTTGATGCCAGATGTAGCATACCAAACTAAGTTTTTTATATTATCCATAAATATCCAAATTCAATATATTTTTAGAGATTAGTGAAAAATGAATCGAAAAACTGATGATTTATGCAAAATAAGCTTTTCTTTGGGAAGGAACGTGTAAGGATGAATAAATGGATATCACGTCTTATAAGAGCTTAATTTGCACGTGACGCAAAAGAGCTCACGGTGATGGAGGTGTGCGCCATATTTCATGGATCCAACATCTGCTCAAAAGATGTGGGGCACGAGATAAAAGAAACAGCTTTAGAACATCTTTATGAGCTCACACTTCTTACATCAACGAGTCAATGCGCTGAGTAGTGGAGAACTTGATGTTCACGTTTGAACCATGGAACACTTCGAATCAGGCCACCTAACTTGGAGATTGAAAATGCAATGTCTCATTATCTATTATCAACGCATAGAGGCGTTATCACGTAATGTAACTCGTGTTTCGTAAAATTGCTTGTATCTGATCTATGCAGCAAGATCTTATATTTAGGGATCCATGCAAAAGAATCAGTTTTGGAACAACAATTATATGCCATTAGAATTTGCAAATTTCCCAAATCATATTAAAAGATCATCAACAATCTTCAGTACGCTGTATACTGCTGATAATTTCTCTCTGTAGCCCCACGTTCTTCTTGGTCAACCGTTAGTTTTTCATAATGTTTTATGAGGTAAGACACACTTTTCTTTATTCATTCCAACCTTGGACTTGCTACGTATTTCCTCTTATATTCTTTCATAAATAATGATTTTAGGAGCACATTGTGACCGATAATGTGGGCTTAATGGCCCGTTGAATCAAGATTACAGCAGTGAAATGGAGGGTTTCGGGTCCAAATACATTCGACGTCTCTTTAAGCATCCCATTTAATGCTATTGGCTGTTTGAGAACCCTATGTTTGCGTCAGGATTACTGCAGATCTTAACTTTCACTTTTCTCTCTGTTTGACCGAAACTCTGACCTCAAGCTTAGACTTGGTGTTAATTATCGTGTTAGTGGACCTGTTCAATGTGTCTAACATACGTTTGAGTTGATTATTTATGGAGTAATAATCATATGAATAACCGAAACCATGAAATAATCAACTTAAAATACTTTTAATCTGCGACTTACAAAATTAACAGCACATCATATTACTAACTTTCATTCTCAAATTCTTTCTTTAGTGTGATTACTTAAAACATTTCATTAATTTGTAGCTCTCTCAGTACAAAAAAACCTATTTCTCAGTTAAGTCTCATACGAAGAAACTGCCAAGAGGAACTTTCAATTTTGAGTACGCTCAGTGCGATGATTACATTTGTTTGTAATGGTCTTTCTGATCATCCATTCCTAATATTTAGATGATTTAGCCTATTGATTTTTAGATATACACTCTATTTAGTGAAGTGTTTCATTCATAATTTGAATGGTATTGCTGCCAAAATGCAATTATTGTACCATCACAATAGGCCACGTATTTACTAAAATATCTTGTAGCCAATATTACTGTATGTAATGAGCTGCATAAGTTTGTGTAAATGCTCTGGATAAACCAATTTATAGTATATTTAATGAAACCTCGAGTGAAGTTAACTATCTTTTCATGCAACTAAAAGTAAAAATTCAAAACAGAAAGTCAAATCCAGCAGTTTAGTGTCAGCTGCACCTCATTCTCAGTTATTTTTTGCATTTTGCGATTAGGAAAACTCGAATAAAAATATTTTCTCTCATCTGATAGAGATGCTTAGTGTGATATAAAGTCTTGTTCCATTCCTGCATTGGCATTGCAAGATTAAATATTTCATCGTCCTTAAGGTGCAATAATATACTTCTGAGGGTTTTGATTTGGGAGCTCTGCTGCTGTTTATAATGCCATGAAATCAGATATTTAAGTTTTGAGCGTTACTCCTGCCGTAGTTTGGCCTTGTTCTCAGTTGACCAACCTTCAAAGGTTGAGTGTAAAAGTTTCACGAAAGTCCGCTCTTAACTCGAAATTTTCGAACACGAGTCTATGAACTCGAGATATTTATCACGTTGGATCTTGTTAATCTGTCTATCTCAGCAAAAATCTTATAATGTGAGCCCAATGAATTTAAGTCATTCGTGGGTATGATGGCTGATGCCCATTGGTTCAATAAAGTGTACATTATTGGGCGTAACTCGGTGGAATTGACTCATGTTGACTGAAAGTAAAAGTTGATTTGTTAAAGTAATCAAAAATATACTTACGTTTTAATTAGGCAGGTTTCTTGGATTCGTCCGCGCTTACATCTTGAAAAATGGCGACGTTTTGCCTACTCTGCTGTAGGCATACTCAGGCCAGGCTGATTTCAGATTTCAGCCTGGACTGAGGACGTCTACGGCAGATCCTGCCTAATGGAATACTTAATTGCCGTGAAAACCTTCAGCATTTGCTTACATTTGCCTGAATTTCCAAGAATTTAACTTGGTATAGGCGCATAAATTCCGGACTTTGAAGTAATTAACCTGATAATAATTCTCAACCAATCCCATCGCTGGAATCTTTCAGTCGACTTGAGGTCCAGTTTGCCATGCAATACGACAACAAAATAGCTTCATAATTTTATCTATGAAAGCAGTCTTCTCTGTCATTCCGCCAGCTGCCTTTTTTTCTTACTAAATATCAGACTCTCCTAGATTATATTTGGATACTTAATGCCTGCTATAGGCATTTATCTGGCATTGTCATGTTAACACAGTAGAGAGTTGCAGGCATCTTAGAGTGTTTATACCTTTTGCACATAGTCATACAGACAATCATACAATTTGCCCCTTTATACGGTAGAATTTCCTTCATGAAGGAATTCGTACATTCGTTTGTACAATAAAATGTACCGTGTAAAGCGGCCTTTAGACAATGATGAGACGAAGCGAAGCGGCCAAGGAGGCGCCAGCCTCACCACCCTCCGGAGCCAGACTTCACGCCACTTCACACAACTCCAGCTCTTTCCTCCATCAACTCAGCCCTCCAAACATCACCCTAAAAAAGGAAATGGTTCCAGGATTGACTTTGTGGAAGTCATTCAGAGTAAATAAAATAAAGTATAGTATACAAAGTATTTTATACTATATACTTTATATACTTTATATATTTTATATACTTTATATAATTTATATACTTTATATACTTTATATACTTTATATACTTTATATACTTTATATACTTTATATACTTTATATACGTTATATACTTTATATACTTTATATACTTTATATACTTTATATAATTTATATATTTTATATACTTTATATATAGTAGAGTATACAAAGTTTTATTTAATTTACTCTCACACTAATGCCTCATCCGCGGCACACCCTCCCATCCCACCGTTCCGCCATCACTTCCTTCCACACTCGCCCAATAGACCTAACCTCCCTCACTGACTATTCCACTCCAAAAGGCACAGCAGCAGCAGCTTTAATCTGGTGCGTCGATCAGCACACGAAACCAATCTCACACACACACAGGCGCGCGCGTGCCACAGACCAAGGGCCACCACCGTGAGGGGCCAGACGCTCTTCCCTCTTAAAGGATCTCTGAACTCCTCCCCTTCACTCCTACCCTCCCCTTTCCCTCCCTCCCCAAGACCCGCTCATTCCTCCTCCATTCTTTTTCTCCCCACTCCTCCTGGAAGTCCCTGCATCTCCGCATCCCGTATCTTTTCCCTCCACTTCCCACTCCGCGCCACCCTCCCGTAACCCCCTCTCCAATCCTCTCCCCAGCCGGTCGGACGTGGGGGGAGGGGGGTATTTTCCTCCCCCACCCTCTTCGTTTCCCAAATCCGACATTAAGTCTAACGGGCAAGTGAATGGGGGTTCTCCCAGCACTTATCCCTCCACTACTCTCACCTGTTAAGGTCGATGGAGTGTTACGCACACACAGAAACTTTTTCTTGAAGAATTAGCATCTTTTAGGTGAGTTTCAGTCATTGCATTTAACAAACGATGTGGTGCTAAGTCACTCGCACGGGTGCATATACACCAGTGTAGAAATTCGCCATGAAAAAATCATTTGACTTGACCGGGATTCGAACCCGGATCTCCCAATTGCCGGTCAGGTGTGTTAGCCAGTTACACCACCAAGCCATCTTCCTTCAAGGCAAACTTCGAGGGGGGTTTATGCGAACTAGATGTTCACACCTCAAGTCTACATCTACTCTAGTTCGCATAAACCCCCCTCGAAATTCGCCTTGAAGGAAGATGGATTGGTGGTTTAACTGGCTAAGACACCTTACCGGCAGTTAAGAGACCCGGGTTCGAATCCCGGTCAAGTCAAATCATTTTTTCATGGCGAATTCCAACCCTGGTGTACAGGTATGAGTTATCTGAGGAGTGTTTGCGGCAAGAGTAGGATGGATTGGGTCAAAACTAAAGATGATGTTTTAGCTACCTCTTTTATTCTCTAAATCCGGTATTAAGTCTTATGGGCAAGTGTTTAGATAAATACCTAATAGCCCATTTGGACCGACCACTTGACGCATAAAAACAAGATGCACTATTTAGTCACTTGTCTGGAAACTTGTTACACGCATTATTATAATACAAGTTTATTGAGACTCTCAGGCACTAAGAGAAACTGATTATTCTCTTTTGAAATCGGTAATTCGGAGTTCTCTCCTTTTAGGATAAATGGCATGATCATAGCACTTTTTCATCCGTGTTGATACATCTTACCTTTATGCATATTGCAGACACCATTAGATTTTACGTTGGGTTACATATTATATGCAATTGATACACATGGGCACGAGTATATGATTAAATATTAGTTATCGTTTTTATAATTCATCATTTTTCTACTTAAAGTTAACGGGCAGTTGCAAGAAGATAAGCTATATTCACTAATTCGCCCTCGTGATGAAGGTCGCTTAGCCGCTTTCTGTTTTGTTTCGCCATAATTTCTCTTCCACACCTAAGTCCATTCCTTACATCCAGCATGTGCCGCCAAATGATGGGAGAAAAAAACATTCTCAAAATGAAACTTCCCATTTGTACACGAATGCTGCAAAAAATTGATGTAAAACTTATTTGTTGAGGGAGACATGGGAGGTTTTTCCAGTTCATTTTGTCCCGCCATCTCTGGCAATGTCATTTCTGCAGCTGCCCGGCATCACTACGCCACTGGCGTCGCACGTGCTCTGTGATGCTGCCCCGAGTCGATTAACTTTTTGGTGCGTGAAGAATTCTCACTTTATACCCTCAAGGAGATTGTCTTGCATGATAGAAAAAAATACCGCTTAAGGCATTCGATTATCCGCACTAATGCAGTCAATTCATTACCAAAGGCTAAGCTCACCCTTTGAATTCAGCATCCTCAGCTTCTTTTTATGCTCAGCAGCGTATAATATTGGTTGTTTAACAAAAATTGATCGAAGATTTTCCAAAAGTGCTGGAAAGTTGCTATTTGTTCTCAGAGGTAAAATTGGAATGAATTTTGTCGCTTTGAAACTAAGACGTAATATCTGTGATACTATTACATAAAATTCCCATCAATGTTATCCTAGAGAGAGATTCTTTAAACAGATATTATTTTCTTTAAACAACTTAATATTTACGAGGATGAAAATTAAGTGATTCTATTTTATGTTGTAACACCTTTTTAAAATACTGATGTGGGAAAACTTTCAATTTCAATTCTCGTGTTACTTGAGTAGAGAGTTTATTAGTATTTCTACAAAGAAACTGAATATTTAAATTCGTCATTGGTATAGTTCCTGAATTCAGGTCTTTCATTTTCTGAAAAATTAACTCAACTTTTAAAAAACATTGGCAATAATTTGGTTTATCATTCGTAAAATTCACATCAATTATCTTTGATCTACTCCTAATTTGAATACTATGTTTTTCCAATCACAAGTTTCAGATCCACACTTAATTATCTATATTCTAAAATTACTTATATTTTCTGTGTTTCAGTAACTTTAGCCACAAAATTATGTTTTATAACTAATGTTACGTTTTGCCCGCCATTTTGAGACGGCAATCAGAGGGTTATTTTAGATAATTCAACATTTTTTTCGATACCCTACAAACCGAAACACACTCAGCATAGGAATACAAGCACATAAGACGTTCGTGAGGGACAGATCCCTTTCGTCTCTGATGGAGTTACTGCTTCTTTGCTGTCTGTTGCACTCATGGACCTAAGCTTCGGCGTAGAATTGCGTGAGTGGCACCGCGCATTTGATTAATGTGAGCCTCAGACCACGGGTAAAATTTTACCAAATATTTTTGGACAAACATTGCTAGTCTTCCCAAGTATATAATATGGTAGTTTACATTTTTTTGATGCATCAATCTATGTCTTTCAAGATAAAAATAATATTTTTTTAGAATCAAGATCTACCTAGGATGGGAATTACTATCAGAACGCAGGTTAAAATTTAGGTTAAACCTTTTAAGTAAATTCGAAACAGAGTTGTTCACAGATGACGTTAGATATATATTGAGAACCCCTGCGTATTATGCTAGGTTTGATCATATTAACAAGATTAGAGAGATAGATTGTCGTACCGATAGGTTTAAAATGTCATTTTTCCCGCGTACTATAAGAGAGAACAATAGGCAGCGTAGCAAAGGGATAGGTAGGTGAAATATAGTTAGAGTAGTCTCTAGTGCATGATGCATGTAATAACAACCAATAATCCCTTCCTTATTATGCAGATACTAACCATCTAGCTCCATGTGACCCTATTATCTAGCATTTCTCCCTTAAATATCCTACTTGCATGTCAATAGTGCATGTTTGGTGATCTTCACCCCCTGTCACACACCCTCGTGGTGGCTCGCAGGGTATCACGTAGATGTAGATGTACCTCGTGGAAATTGGTTACAGTTATCATGATCTCCAAAAAAATCAGAACTTTGTCATATTTCCACTCAATTTTTATCAGCACACAACGATCTAGAGTTATAAAATACTTAATCACTTCCAAGGTTATTGTAGACTTACGCTTACAAGATAATAAGAGATTTATTCTTCTCGTTCAATATGCTCTCTAGCTCAAGAGAGATTCTTGAAATACTCCTTGACGTATTGAGGTCTCTTTTGCTTGTGCCTTACGATCTGGGAGGCGGCTGGCTGAATAATGCGTAGAAATGGGAGAAATGAAGATAAAATATAAATTCAATGGTACCCAGGTGGCCCATTAGAGTAATCAAATTTCACTCGTGTTATTATGAAGTAAGGCTTCATAGAGGCAGATGGAATGATACGGTCCGTCTTAATTCTTCTCAGAAGTGAATTCAGTTTAGAAAACAAATATGAATTAAGGCAGGGAAATGACATGCCAATTAAATACAAAGTTCCAGCCCTTATCGCTCGAATCTCGGAGCTACCTGCTTTGGAAGGTTATAGGTTGTGAACGTAATACCTTTTGTCTACACCCGAATGTATTCTTCTCCTAGCCGACCTATGGCCGAGGAAAAAGATTAATTATATTTGTCTAGCTCAGGCTCATTCTCAGAGCACCACCGCTGTGCACGACCGCAGGAAGTAACGGCCTTCAATAATGATTAAAGCACGGATATTCCGAATGCCGAATTATATGAGCCACTGGTACTCCCTGAGGAGATATGACAGGGGTCGACAATGTTATCAATGAGCGATCATTTTGATAAATTACGCTAGCTTTATGAACACTCCAAAAAATATACGTCATGCCAGTTTATGCGTCCGGGGCATTAATCGGTTCGCTTGAAATACATTGACACTGAATGGATTGGTGCGGGCTCGCACAGGATTATGCTTATTATCTTACTAATATATAAAAATCTAGTGGTGTCTGTCTGTCTGTTACTCAATAGCTCATAAACAACTGAATCGATTGAAACAAAATTTGGCAGGAAGATACTTAATATATCTGGTTCACGCATAGGCTATATAGAAAGGGTCTTGGGGCCCAAGAAGACCCTCAAGTGGGCCCTTTCTTTGCCAAAAATTGTCCCTGGAAGATAATTCTTGCATGTATTAGAAACACGTAAAATATACTTATCCTGAATGTACAACAATCATGGGGTCGTAAGTCACGCTGAGGCCTCAGAGGGCCCAAAGTTCCAAAATAATGCTTTCTTAAAAGCCTCATAAGTATTGAACGAGTGAACCAATTTTAGTAAACTTTTCACACATGGGATCGGCAAAGCTTTTTTTAAAGAAATTGGTACTATAAGGAAAGCCTCTGGGCCCCAAGAGCAACGTTTTGGGCCATTTGGTGTCTTTTTTGTTTGAAAAATTCAAGTTTAAATATTTTGGTTCAAGTGCAGAGGTTTCTCTTTTTGCATATTTAAATTAGTTTTACTAATGATATAAGGCTATAGTTTTCGCCATCATATGGATAAAAGAATGAAGTTTCTTTTTTTTTATTCAATTTTCTTATACGAATAAAATTTACCTATAAATCGCGTTTTTAATGTCAAAATAATGACTTTTACCTTTGTCAACAAAAGGATATTTCCTTGGTAATCGTGGAATTAGCATTACCATTAGAAGAGAAATGGAACCTTTACAATGGTGGCTGGGTTTTATATCTAGATATAGGTATTACAGTGGAAATATAGGCAGCATACTGAAATCTTGCTGATTACGTTATTTTCAGGGATATTTTTGACTAAAATTGGCAAAATTCATTTCAAGTGGACTAATTTAAGTTGGAGCCATGTAAAACAGGAATATGCCACGATGTTATATTAATGCGGAAAGCCTCTAGAATGCAAATGGCCGGTAGTTTAGTTTCCATAGGTTACTGCAAAACAATGTCGAAACTCGGTAAACATAATGTAATGAGGTTTTCATCTGTTGAAAAAATGAGAAACTATATTGGTCACATCCCCGTGGTGCTTTTCGGGTGACGCTAAGAACCGTTAAAATGTCTTGCTAATCCCGATGAAGACGGTTAATCATTTGCAACGTATCTGATTCAAGTATGTCCCTGCCACTTTTTTACTACTTGGAATCGTTCAGGATTGCATTCATGATAAAGTTGACTAACGTTTCCATTACAAAGATAGATATAATAGATATTTGAGTTATGATCTACTAGCTTTCTGCCAGTTTATTTCTTAGCGGCAATGATGAGGTATTATTAAATGTATTTTATTATACCCCGTCGTTCTTTCATCCCCCGTTGAATTTCAATGGGTACCTTTGCTAGTAATATATATAGAACCTCCAGCCATCTCAGGAATAATAGTTTAGAGATATTTCTCTGCCAAGAATTCTCCAACTTTTCACACGCTACCATACTATCAGCTACAAGTAATGAAGTCATATGATGGAACTACATCGAGGGAAAGTATACTCCTGAGTTGAAAATCCGTGTCAACAACATGCACGTATATATTGTAAGCAGGTAAAACATCTCCATAATATATTAACTGCACTTATACATAAATTTCATCTGTACTTAGCAATTTTTATGGAGCTATGAACTTTGTTCTTTTCTCTTTACTGACTTCTTCACTGGCGTCATATACTTAACATATGTATAGAACGGATACCGAGGAATTTTTGGTCAAAAATATACTGTAAGTCTTTAAATGCCAGACATTATACTAGTCTCAAGATCAATTTGAAATATTCGAGGTTTACTTCAATCTGCCAATTTTTTCTACAAACCGTTTCATCGGTACTCCATTCTCTTGCTCGTTTTTGTGATTGCAAGCGTTACGTTGAAGAAGCCAATGGAACTCCATGACATGACAATTTGGTCCTTCCATTCCTTCATTTTTCATAATTCTAAGTCATCTTAATGTATATATATTTTCACGTGTCGATTATACTATGAGTGTTTTCGATTAAACTTTTTTATCATCAAGATTGATGAGTGAAATAAAGGAATTCGGTATCTTTAATTTCATAAAGACACCATTAGTTTTGTTTAATACAACCGTTGAAGACATCTATGACTTATTTAGATAGCTATATGGTTCTGAAAAATAGATGGGCACCTACACAGTTGATCCTTCAGCCTCAGAGGAAAATATATAACTTCCAGTTAAATAGTTGCATGTTATGGTATCACATAGTATGGTCTTCGAATGAACGTTAACAGTTTATGTAGTCACTATACGTACCCTTCCAAATAATGAGCATGAATAATCGAGGCATAAAATTCCTTCAGTATGTGAAAACAACTCTTAATAAAGTTTAGATTAGTCCCTACAGAAATTATTTTGGTCATATTTGAAGGATTTTTGCCACCTTTTATTTCTCTTATTGCAAGAACATTCTGATCACTCAGGGAAAATACCCCTTACATACATATTTACTCCGTATATTTTTTACTATCATGCTGAAGGCTGAGATTCTGTCCCATAAATATAAAAGCTTTTACATGCTAAGGTTAGAACGGTGAAATCGCGACACTGTGCAATAACGACATCTTTGGTTACTCCAATTTCTGAAAAGATAATTATTATCTTTATAGTGTTACTTCCTAGCGAGCATCACCAAAATTACCGCCCAGTGTCTTTGTGTTAAGTAAAATTGGCGGTCTTCTTTTGTCGAGGGAAACCATATTTTTCAATGTAATAAATGCCCTATTTAACATACTTGTATGTTTTAAATTCATTAATGGAGGTATAAAAACACTAAGTCACTAGAAAGTGCACTCTACTGAAATTATTTTGGTATAGTTGAAGTTACAGATCTGTGAGTTGCTTAGTCTCAAACGGCGCCAATCCTCCAAATTGAATTTCCGGGGTAATTCCAACATTCCGCTGTTGGACAACGCCGACAAGTCTGCTTTCCCCGGTACATACTTGGCTTCATATGAAATTGCAGAACGATAATAAATGTCATGAATCCTGAAGCAGTCAAAAATAACCGAATTTCTTTTTTAACAGTACTTTCTCGCTGAGAGCAGAGATTTGATACGTCGGTATTTGGACTATTGAAAAATGTACTATTGTTCAACACTACTAACGTGAAGGGATTTAATTATTTCAAATCTAAAAATAAATTTTGATCATGTGATTAAATCCGTGTCGGCAACAATTCATATTATTTGAAGTTAATGACTTTGTTTTCCTTCATTACGACCTATGCTGGCATTACCCCAGAGTTAAGTCGATATTACCACGGTACGTGGAGCAATTTAGACTGTTGGTAGAGATTAGGAGAGAAATTAATTTACTCAAATTCTGTTGATATTTCTATAAAACAACACATGCAATCAATAGCACATATCATGTACTATTGTCACGTGACACAAAATTAACATTTATTTCTTCATGGAAGCTATAAAAATAAAAGTCTTAAGGTGCCGGCACTTCCCAGGTGTATCATTCACTGGGTAAAAAAAAATAGTGCATTGCAATCCTGTTGATACAGCCCAACGGTTTTACACCTTTAGCTTCTGTCACTTCTATATATCACTTTCCATTGATAACTTCATCCTATGAGTTTTAAGGTCACTTTACACGGTACCTTTTATTGTACAAACGAATGTATCATAGAATGTACAAGAAACTGAATGGAATTAGAGCAGGTTCTATTCCTCGTTAAGTCATTCAGACAATTATACAATTTGCCGCTTTACACGGTAAAATTTCCTTCATGAAGGATATTGTACATTCGTTTGTACAATAAAATGTACCGTATAAAGCTGCCTTTAAAATGGCCTCTTAAGAAGTTTACTCACAATGACGACCAATGATGATGGCTCATGAGTTTAATAAAAATTAAACGCAAGTTTACTTTCGGTGTAATAGATAGTAATAGGAACTTGCACTTGGAATTCTTTCAGAAGGTTATCTAATGGGGCTCCAATCTTTTCATCAGATTACGAAAAACTTCCTTTTCCGCTGAAATTGATTGGATTCCCATGATTTATATTCCGTGCGCCGCTCAATTCGAGAGAATTATCAAAACGTCGCGCCAAAGGATTTTTCGTCGCCCAGCCAGTGTTCGATCTTCATTTGTTCCTCCCCTCTCCCTATCACGTTGCATCACCACGCAATACCTCTGACCTCATTACACTCCGCCCCACCCCTCGCCACATTAACAGACAAGCCCAAATCCCCCCTTCCCTTCTTCCATACCCTCTGCTATCTTTCCCTACCTCCTCCCTCCGAATGTATATCTTTCCCCCTCTCCGCTCACTCATACTCATCCCACTCGTCCTTCCGCCTCACCTGTTGTGCTCGTGCGAGGCCTATCCGCCTCACCCCACCGCCCTCTCCCGCCTCCCCCCACCCCACTCGCCCAACCCCCACCCCCGAAAACCCTTACGATACCCCGGCTCGCCCACACCCTTCCGAAGCCTTCGATTGCTCCCTCAGCAGTCCTCGCCCCATACCACGGCACGGCGGTTCCACGGAATAATGCCGCAGCCGCCCTCCCCTACCACTTCTCTCCGCTCATACCGCCGCAAACGCGATACTCTTTCTTTTTTTTAAAGTAGTATCCCTTCTCTTTTTGCCCCCACCACAACCTCCCGGTCTACCTCCCACCTCCCTCGCCTTCCTCCACCTCTGCACCCCAACCCACCTCTCTCTCGTCTGACTACTCGCCCCGCTATATATCCCTTTGAGGGCGGCAGATGGCACGCGTCGGCCGAATTCTACACCACCAACGCCTTTTTCTCCTCATACCCCTCCCTCCCTCGTGCTTCTTTCCCTTCTTCCTTATCGCGTTCTCCATCTTCGTCCTCCTCCTCCTTCGATTCAACCCTCCCTCCTACTCCGCCATCATCCCTTCAGCGTTCGTCTTGAAGACACTGTCTGGAGTTCGTCCTCCTCCTCCTCCTCCTCTTTGGCTTTGACTTCGAAAGAAACCTCGAGCCCTGCCGAGCACGCGCCCTCTTGTGTTCTCGTCCTTCGTAATCAGAACGCAATCCATCCCTGCGTCCAAGAGTTTCTCTTGGCGGCCACGGGTATTCGTTCAAGGTTTTTTAATCCCCATGGACACTGGAATCCTTGGTAATGGACTCTGGCAAATCGTATTTAGCGGGAATAAGAAATAAGAAAATTATATTTGTTGGTGGATTGGATTGGATATTTGGGGATGCGACCGACGCCTAAGGTTATTTGCGCCATTGGGGACAGGTAAGGGAGGAAGAGTGGATAGAAACCCGGCGTCGGCATTAGCCTACTTTTAACGAAAGGCGCCAAGGGGACCACGGCTTAACGTTTCATCCGACAGATGGAGTACTCCACTTGAAGTGTCCTCCATAAGGCACTCAAGTAGGGATCGGGATCCTCTGAAAAACATCCGCCTCTGCAGGGATTTGAACCCTGGCCGCCTATGTGGTAGGCGAGTACTCTAGCCACCACACCAACCCGATCCCCATACTTGTTGGACCAGGAAAATTAAACTTGTTGGTCACTTAGTAAGACATAACGATTTCATCAGGAACATAATTGAAGGAAAAGTGTTGGGGAAGAAAAGGAGAGGACGACCTAGAATATCCTTACTTCACAGTGTCATGTCAATCATGAACTGCAACTCCTATGGGGAAATGAAAAAAACAACCTTAGAAGGAGACAATTGGCTACAAAGACAGCGGCAAGGCCTGGCCTTTTGAGTAACGACGAAGAAATAAGAATAAGAAATAATATTTATTCCTTCTTAACTAATAAAATAGGTACAATTTTTTATCACAATATTCAATTTTGGTTAAGGGAAATATAGGTACCTCATCGGAAAACCTGTTTTGGGGCTGCCATCATCTTATAACAAAGAAGCAGCGGTTGGTGCAAATACATGACAAATTTTTCTTAGTTGTAAAAAAAACAAATACCATTCATAATTTACAGAGTGTTCATATCATAACAACCTACAAAAAATAGCAAACACAATTTACATAGATAAAAGGAGCTCAAAGTAGAGCCAAAATACTAAGTCAAAATTACAAGAAAAATCACATAAAATCTTTTAATAATTTTTCCACTTCGTCACCTTCTTTGGAAAGTAGCCATTCTTTTAATTTGCGCAGAAAATTAACCTTAAATTTGTGGACATAATTCGACTGGAAGGGAGCAGAACAACTTTGGTGCATGGTGTGCATATGATTGCTTAAAGGCTTCGTTATTGGGCTTAGGTATTACAATGCCTCAGCCCAATTACGAAATGTTTTGACCTTAACTTATTAGAATATTGAATCAGCTTTTTTCTGTTACCTCCACAAGTATAGACCATTTTTAGCACCTTAAAAATAAATTAACACCAAAGGGGCAGTACATCGAGATTTTTCAACAATGGAAACGAATGTGCAGTATTTGGCTGTTTAAATATCACTCTTAATAGCTTTTTTTGGGCAATCTGCAAAGGTTTATCATTGGAAGAGTAGGCTCCTCCCCAACAAGTTATGCCATATTGCAACAAGAATGGAAAATCGGTAAATCTCGGACTCATCATCCTTACTGAGTTTTTATAGATTTTTGATTGCCACGTGACAATCAAAAATTGCCATGTGGCAATCAAAAGGAAAAAAATAGCATTCCGACCACCTTCATTTCACATCTCTCTCTATTAATTTTCCAATCAATTCTCCTCACGACAATTTGGTCATTATATCCATATAATTAATATCACCAATTCTCTTACCTTTACCGGTTAATAAAATAGAGCATTGGCCAATGTGTTATTAAAACTGCTTTCATTAGATTGGATGAAAAATAAATAAATAAATTTGGAATAGTCAAAAAAGAGCAATCAGAATTATTTCAGGTTCGCACTCAATAGACAATTGTAAACCTCTTTTTATAAAACTGGGTATTATGACCCTCTATGGTCATTACATTTATAAAGGTGTCTGTGAAGTGAAAGAAAATCTGAGCTCATTAGAGACAGGAGCCAGCTATCATCACCACTTCACTAGAAAAAGGGACAATTTAGTGGTGCCTCACTTTAGACTATCCAAAAGTGCCAATTGTTTTAATGTACTTAAACTTAGATTTTTTAATATACTGCCCCGAGAGGCTAGGTTTGTCAGCCTGTCTAGGTTCAAATTGACCTTAAAGCATTGGATTTTGTGTAAAGCATTCTATTTATTGCAGGAATTTGAGGAGTGTGATACTTCAGACCTCACATTTTAATTCTTGATTTCCTTTTATATATTTTTTCATTTGTGTTCTTACATTTTATTCCTCTTGACAATGACCATTGCATTGCATTGCTTAATGTCATAC
This sequence comes from Ceriagrion tenellum, assembly GCA_963169105.1. NCBI lineage: Eukaryota > Metazoa > Arthropoda > Insecta > Odonata > Coenagrionidae > Ceriagrion > Ceriagrion tenellum. The sequence continues at coordinate 99,103,789 of OY720644.1, forward strand.
ATACATACATACCCATCACGCCGTTCCCTTCCGGGGTAGGCACAGTCAAAATGTTTCACTCGTTGATAGATAATTGTACACCTAACTCTGCTTCAATAATTTCCTCCATTCTAACCTATCCTTGCAAACCTCTTTTGCCTCATTCACCCCCATACATTGTTTCATACACGCCCTCCTGTTTTTAAGACTCCTAATATTCCTCCTCTTAAGAATTTCCTCAATCACATTCAACCACAACTTTCTCGGCCTACCTCTACCTCTCACACCATTCATTCTACTCTCATATATCTGTTTCGTTATTCTACTCTCATCCATTCTCTCAATATGGCCAAACCAACGAAGCACACTCCTTTCATACACGTCCATTACTGGAGCATTTAACCCACATTCATTCATGACCCACTCATTCCTGACCCTATCCATCCTACTTTTGCCACAAATACTCCTCAGATAACTCATACCCACGGCGTTTAGTCTACTCTTATGTCTATCTTAATGTCAAATAAAAATTATTATTATTATTATTAATAGGTCCCCCGGTCTTGTGAGAAAATTGTGATTTGACCCATTCAGCTTTCCTTCACTTTGCATGCTACTACGCCACAACGTGTGGTTCATTTAAATGACACAAAAATGCTTTAGATATATATTAATCGTCAAGTAGAATGTTTTTCAGCTTAAATTGTGCAATAAATTTGAAAGGCAATACTTGTAGCATACTTGAACGAAATTCCAATCCATGAAATCCGTGAATCTCCCAGTTCAACTTATTTTGTGATTCGGTATGGAATTGGAGACATATTCTTGATAGCAATGAGAAATCATTAAGTACTCAGTGCACTGCGCTTAAATTAGGTATACAATCTTGACAGTCGTTTCATCACTTTGAAGCCTTGCAATGCAAAGCATACCCACACTGAAAGTTAAGACAACTAGGAATAGTGCTACAAAAATTCACATCCCAGGATTAGTGCTTTCTGCCTTCGAGCCTATTCTTCCACCTTTTCATAATGTCAGGCTTAAATCAACTGTGCTTACTCAAACTCTTTCGGACGGCACTAGTCAAGTTCAATAATAGTAAACCTCTGTTTTAATAGTCTTCAGGTGGACGGTCTGTTCTGCACGCGGAGGTTGAAACAGCTATGAGATTTACCGTTTGAAATCATGGCTAATAATTATCGTTGAAGTCACTTAGTTACCCGTTCCAGTGTCAGATCTTCCAGAAGGCTTCCTGTGGAGGCTTTTCTGGTGACCAGAAAACACCTAGTTGGGCTTTTTATGCTAGACCTTTTCAAAAATGCATTGCCTGCAATCAAACTTGAACCATAATTGTGGTTTTGAAAGAAATATTCAATCAATTATGTTCCTCACTGTTTTTTCACTTATATATAAAATGAAATAACGCCATGGTTAATAAAAATACCGGTCTGGCAACCAAAAGGCCCTTAGTTCCTACCCAATCCTGGACATGGTGTCAGTATTTCTTCTAGTATTTAGGTCTCAATTATGGTATTGTTGTACAACATTATTATTCGGACCCAATGGAATCCAATTTTTTCCCCTGCAGAGCTAAAAATTGCGCAGTAATTTGTTTTTTTTATTATAGAAACATAACAATTTGATATAAATAAGGGAGAGACTCAAGTTTAAAGTTAAAAAGCAATGTTAAATGAATTTTTTGCCTACGCCTATAGATAATTTCAAAAATAGACATTTGAGAGGGGCATTTGTATTATAAATAGTTTTCAAATTCACTAACGTCATATTGCCAATTCCATTACGATAAAAACTAGATCAGATGTTGATTTTCGACACCCAATTCGAAATGTTAACACCTCAGGAGCGGTATTTGCCTCCAATGCTTGCACTGGGCGCACTCCATCCTCGGAACAATTCGTCGTATTTGCCTCTTCTTCCCAGAAAACCGGCTTCGTTTGCCAATCAAAATCCTTCTCGTTTCAGTCGAAACGTATCCTTTCTTGAGAAGCTTGCCTTTCCTCAGACTCCTTATTTTTTATCTCGCCATTCTTCCTTTTGACCTATTTTATAAAGTTGCAACTGCAGACCTATTGGAAAAATTACTGAAGTGGTTGAATTAATTCGCCTTGCTTTGCTTGTCTCCTTTTCTTCACCCTTAACTTTGTCCTCCCACTCCATGTGTGTCTGTGTTCTTTTCCGCACCACTCAAACCTTTAGAGAGATCCTTCAGAAGTCTGGAGAAGGATAGGTTTTTATTAATGTAAATATTTGAGTGAAACTTTGCATAAGTTTTCTTGTTAGCGATAGGTGTTAAGAAAAGTGGAAACATAGCACCGTACCGACTATACTTTTGCGCGATCAAAAGCCATTTTAACGCTTAAACTAATGGAGCATGACATACATTTTGCGATCATTCAATAAATATGGGTAGATTACCTTTTAAACGTTAAATAATACATTTAGCATCATTATAACTGTTGCAAATACATGCCAATGTGTCATGCCGATTTCAATATTCGTAAACAATATATTTATTTTTCATTCCATATAAATATTTCAATATCTGCGTCGAAAACACTTGTTATAAAATGATCCAATAGATAAAAATATATTTAGTATAATTTTTGTATCATTTCCATTACTGCCTGTGTGAAGAGTTCCAACGCGTAATCAGAGGCACTAAAGTGATTTTAGTCCGAGATTTATTTTTGAATTATTTTAAATATTATTAAAATGTGCGCCCATTGACCCACGGTTACCGTCCCGACCATCTTGGCCAACTACCCTCTCAAAACTCCCCACCTTGGGCCACCAGGCACCCTCACAATCTCCTCCCTCCTCCTCCAGGACATGTCTCATCCTCGCCTCTTTTTTTCTTTCAGCCCCTGCCACACTTCCCCTACCCCCTTCCCATCCCATTTTCTCCGTCTTTACGACCCAAAAAAACAAGAGAATGGAGGGAAGCAACTTCCGCATCCCTTGTACAGGAACACCTCAAAGCGCCACCTTGATTCCAGAGCCCTCTACCCCCTCCTCCTACCCTCTCCACTCACTCTTCCTATTCCTCACCAGAGTTTGGGGAAAACTCAAAACCCACACCACTCGTTCTCCTCCCGTTCCTCCACTTCTCCACAGATTCACGGATATTCCACCCCATTCTTCTCTGCGGTGAGAGTTAGTTCACTATGGCAAATTAAGATGCAATTCGCCGTGTACAAAAGTGTACTTCTCCCCACTTTGAATTATGGTAGTGAAACATGGGTATGTCAGGATAGACACAAGAGTAGACTAAACGCCGTGGTCATGTGTTATCTGAGGAGTGTTTTCGGCAAAAGTAGGAAGAATAGGGTCAGAAATGAGTGTGGGTTAGATGCTCCAGTAATTAACATATATGAAAGGAGTGTGCTTCGTTGGTTTGGCTATGTTGAAAGAATGGATGAGAGTCTAAAAACAAAATAGTTATATACGAGTGAAATGACTGGTGCCAGAGGTAGAGGTTAATGTATTTATGAATAAATGTGTTGGAGATGCATGTAGTGAAATAGACGGTGTTCTGATTGTAAATGCAAACGTGTGAGTTCTACTATATGCGGATGATGCTGTTTTGATCTCAGAGAGCCAACAGGGTTTACAGATGCTCCTAGGTAAGTTTTGAGAGTCAACAGTGAGAATGGAATTGAGGGTAAATGCGTGCAAGTCTAAAGTAGTAGTTTTTGATAAGGAGAATGGGGAGAATAACTGTATGATGAGGGCGAATGGTGAAGTAATTGAACAAGTGGATGATTTTATGTACTTAGGTAAGATGTTTTCGAAAGATGGACTGATAGATGAGAAGATAAAGAGACGCGCGAATGCTGGAAGGAAAGTGATAGGTAGCATGTGGAGCATATCAAGGAATGAGTAACTGTCTAAGGAAGCGAAAAACGCCGTGTAAAAAATTGTACTTCCCCCAACTTTGTTGGATGGTAGTGAAACGCATGCCCGGATGGATATAAGAGTTGACTAAATGCCGTGAGTATGAGTTATTTGAGGAGTGTTTGCGGCAAAAGTAGGATGGATTGGGTCAGGAATGAGTGGGTAATAAATGAATGTGGGGTAGATGCTCCAGTAATGGACATATATAAAAGGAGTGAGCTTCGTTGGTTTGGCCATGTTGAGAGAATGGATGAGAGTCGAATAACGAAACAGATATATGAGAGTGAAATGAATGGTTCGAGTGGTAGAGGTAGGCCAAAAAAGTTATAGTTGAATGTGATTGAGGAAATTCTTAGGAGGAGGAATATTAAGAGTCTTAAAAACAGGAGGGCGTGTGTGAAGCATTGTATGGGGGTAAATGAAGCAAAAGAGGTTTTGCAGGTTAGGTCAGAATGGAGTAAATTATTGAAGCAGAGTTTGGTGCACAAATATTAATTTATGAGTGAAACTTTGTGACTGTGCCTAACCCGGTAGGAAACGGCGTGATTGGTATGTATGTATATTTTTCCTGGGGAAGTGTAAAGGTGATACAAAGGGCTCTTTCAAATTCTTTTACTCTCAATTCAGATATACTTTAGTGATATTGGTTTACATATTTTGTCTTTCCTAATTCTGATCTAATTCTTGATAATCACTGTCTTTAACTTGGTATCTAGACAGTTTTCTGGTGAACGGCGTTGAAAGTCACTCACGGGTTGCTAAGTCAATAATTGAGACGGCATGCAGCATTTTTCAGGTGTAGAATCGAATTTTGGTATGTCATAAACAAAGAATCAAAAAAGAAACATTTTATCTAATCAACTCCCTCCTGTTAAAATCATGTAATAATAATAATAATAATAATGTTTATTTAACACATTTAATTATACATTATAATCCACTATACAATGTTATTTGTGAAATTAGGCATCCCTGAAGAGACCAGTTATGAAGGTTGCCATCAATTGGTTACGCTGTGTTCGGCAGCAGTTTAATAACAACATATAAATTTATTTATAGGCGTAGTGATTTATACAAAAGTGTTCTCAATATAACATAAATTAGAAAGAATAGACTTGATGAATTTTATGACAACAATTCAAAGCGAGTAACAAATTAGGTAATACATATTGAATAATAATAACATACTTATATCAATGTTTATGTGAATATGGTCCATAGTGATATCCTTAGTGAATGCCTTTGAGTCAGGAAGTTTTAACTTATCTGTGACGATGCATATAGTTTGTGAAATTTCTTTTGCTCTTAGACTGAAAATGATCTTCAATATTGGGGTACAAAGGGACCAATATTTCACCTCGTAAAATTAACGGAGAAACTTCGGAAATCCGTCAATGTACATTTCGCTATCACTATAGGATTTGAAAGTAAGATAGGGAGGCGGTCAGTCATAAATTTTTCCCCTGAGTGAAATCCCTTATTTAGAATGGTTATAGTTGAAGATGCCCCATTCTGCTAGGTCAAATAATAGAATTTTGTTAGTTTTCTTTATTATTTTGTAGGTTATAATGTTAGTATATAAAATTTGCCAATTACTTCGCATTTACCCACAAGTTTACATAAGAGCAGGAAATATTTGGTTGAAAAGGTGATTAAGTTTCATTTTAATTGTTAGTTTCCTCAAATGGTGATTTGATTTTCATTTTCAAATTATTACTTGCAATAAACGTCGAGAAGAATTCATATGATGACCAAAAATACAAGGAATCGACAAAATTGTGGGATGAAGCCTCTTTACTAGTGGTGATAAGATTCTTATACACCCAGATATTCCTGTTTGTCTTCTGATGATCATGTCAATTCATTTTTCTACTTGTGGCGCTTTTCTTGAGGGCTTTGTAGTATAAAATGAAGGAAACAGCAATTTTTCCTTTTGCAAGTTGCCTTCTAAAGGTAAAATTTTGTTTCTACCTGTAAATACCTATCTCTTCCTTTCAAGCTATTTTTCTCGCAAATTAAACTATTTTATGCATATTGTGTATGGAAAAATTGGGTTAAGCATAGGAAAAAGTTGTTATTTTCTCATATATTCTAATGTTATTTGCTTGAAGAACTGATATTAGAAGGGAGAAATTTTTTCAGTAGTATCATATAATAACGGAAGAAAACAACAAAACATGTTAGTATTTGAGTTATTAGCTGATAAAAATGGGTAAAATTACTATTTCAAATTTTGTCATTAAAAAAATTGTTATATTTTACTTTAGTTTTTCGATAGGCCCGGCATGGTTGAAAACAGTATTTTCATGCATGTGTATGTTAATAAATATATGGTAATGACACATACGAGAATATGGAATTTCTCAAGTGTTCCGACTCATGCATTTGTGATGTAACTTGTTCAAAATTCTGATTATCCTTAGCATTTTATTCCAATCAGTTCACAGCAATGCATATCAAAAAGTCTTTATTCTTCAATACCCGTTTGTTTGCCTCTTCACGTCACAGATTCAAGGAAATCCTATCCCATATCACTGCTTACGCTCGTATTCCGCCCAAGTATTCCATTTTTATTTCATTTCTCTCCTTTCTCCTTCGGCAAGAAAAGATTCGGATTCGAAATGATTGACCGGAATGGCAGCGTTCGCTCCCTTCCGAACCCTTCTCTCTCGAAAGCACGCGGTAATAATTCAAGTGGTTCCCATCCTTTTCAAACGACCAAGCCAATTTGTCTTTTTATGTATTTTTCCACCACCTCCTTTCTCGTGGGAGGGAAGTGGTTTGAGATGATGATGATGGACGATGGTCGCTGAAAATTTGATGGGCAGTGTGAGAATCGAGCGGGCAGAACGATTCACGAGCCTTTGGTGACCAACGGCGGATCGTCCTCCGGTGACCAGCTTTGGTGCACGCAGTCGGGGTACTTCATGCATTTTAACTGCGCAACACGGAGTTGACGAAGCGGTGTCGGATGTTCCTAAGGGAATCATGGCTCGCCCAAACCTTCTTCCATCTCCCTCCTCTCGTTAAGATGCGGAGCGAAAGGTTTTATCGATTTTCGCCGTAACTCTTCTCGAGAAGCGAGAGTAGAGGGAGTGATTGGAAATCTATGGCAAATGTGGATACAACGGGGTATTGGTGACTCGAGGAAATAAGCAATATCCATTCAAAGTCCAGTCCGACCTTCTTCCTCGAATGGTCTTGGTCGTCGGGGTCGTTTTATCCCACCCAATAACGCTTTTTTTCTTGAAGTCACGAGTTGGACTCGAAAATTCATTATTTTTCAAAAACTCGTCTATTCACTCAAAATTTCTAAAGTTATTATTAGATTACCGTGTAATTGACAAATTTTTCATCGAGGATAAAGTCTTTAGGAAAACTCAAACAATTCTAACAGCAAAATTTTGTATAAGGAAAGTGAAAAACACACACCATCCCTCTATCGAATCTCTGACTAATATTTTTTGTTTTAAATTGACTACAGTAAAATGGGGTAAATAAAAATACTTTAGTACATTTTTGACATATTTTTTAACCTGCAGCAAGCTATGTTTTTTTCACAGTCCAATTTAATTTTTCTTGTGAAAGCTTCAACCCTCATGACCAAAATCAGCTATTGCTTAAGGTTCTATGTACATTACAATGGTTATAAAAACATTTTTAAAATGTACTAATGTTACCCAATTAATTGGGGTCAATTTAGTACGAGCGTATATCATATTGAAATAACATAGCAGAGACTTGTGTACTATTCTCACCCCATCACAAACGTTTCCTCAGATTCTCAAGAAGTAGCAAGGCCAATTTCTGATTAAAAAATATATTTTCAACATGTTTAAAAATTTTTAAGAATATTTTGTCAATTTCCAACTTCACGATCGTCTCTGTGTTAGGTCACCAAAAAATAATAGAAGCAACACCAAAATAGATATCAACTTTTATCATAGAGTAACAACAAAGTGCTGAAAAAACTTTTAATTGGGAATAAATTTAACCCTGTCTCTTCATCTTTCGTTTAACCTTAACCTCACTGAGTTTTTCCATAGTCATAAGCCTTGCTGGCTGGGGTGTTTAAATGACCAGTGTTTTCTAAATGTCAATCAATGTGCCAAACAAACACACTTGGCTATCTAGGGACACAATTTTTGTGCCGGAGAGACACACTCGGAAGATAAAGGTTAAGAAGGTCAGTCTTTGACCACAGTCTCTGTTGTGTAGTTTCGATAAGGCCTTGATCCCAATTTACGAACATACTGCCGTGGCATTGTTTCTGAAACGAAAACGTTGTATTTTATATTGAAAAAATATGTGTACTAAACTCACCCTCCCAACCTGTAGACTAAACAGGTGTACTAAACTGACCGCACCAAGCTTCATAATTACATTTTAGCAAACTACTACATTAACGAATGCAGATAGAAAAACAGATGTTATCGCAAATAAAACAGGGATATTTTGTTACCAAAGTTCACACTTACTTTTGATTTGGGAACAATCACAATCGTGTTGACATCAATAGATTTGTGGAACTGAACAACTCACTCCTAAAACATACTTGTATATAACCTCCTGTTGTGAGAATTCAAAATCGAAAGAAACAATTGTTGACCGGTGTAGCCAACCCAAAGAAACTTTACCTACACAATAAAATTGACATCTCTTGTCAAATTTTTGAACTACGACAAATTATCAAATGCTAAATGTATGAAAAATGAAAAACGAGGTTGTAACAATTTTACCCCTACGTACTAAAGTAACTCCACTTTACGGTATAGTAAATTCACAGATATGCTTAAAATTTTTCGAAACAAAATAGTCGTATTATGAACCCTGTGAAATGGGTTTATATCCTCCGGGGTCTAGTTCCAACGGCGATCTATTCCCACATGTCCGACAGCAATCTCTCCCCCGCCGTCGCCACGCTTCTTTTGTGTACTAATCCCTTTCCGCATTATCGACTGTCTTTTGAGACATAGTCACGGCACTCATCCTACCCACCCACAGCCGTCAGTCGCCCCGCCCCTCAGACCAAACGCGGAAGACCGCCCCCATAATCCCAGGGCCAGCGCTTCGTGATTCTTCGTGACAAATCGTGTCCAAGGCAGTTGGCCCTTCTCACCCTTACCCGAGAGAATTCCTCCACCATTTGGGATCCGCGGCTTGAATCATTTATGTGCATGGCAAGGAGGGGGAGGGGGGCTGCTCTTCTACCCACCCCCTCCCTCATCCACCCACTCTCTTACACCCCCTCCCCCCTTCCCCTTTTCGTTTCCATGGTTACCCTAGTCCAACTGCCCACCACAAGATGGAGAGCATGAAGTAAGTACATATAGAATAGAATAGAATAATAATTTATTTTACTCTGGGACAGGTCTCTTAGAGTAAGAATACAAAAATAATATAATAATATAGCAGCGAGGTAATAAACAAATTAACATACTATTAACTTCAAATAAAAAAATAAATAGAGGTTAATAACATACCATGTATAAAAAACAAAAACAGCTCCTCTCATTGAAAAACAATAATTTTACATGTTAGATAGCTGAAAATATAGAGTGGCAAAGAGGGAGATACGGATATGAGTTTTAAAATAATACTTTGGCGGATAGATGGAGCAGGTATATCGAAGTTGCACGACAAGCCATAACAAATGACCTTTGGCTCACAGCCACTTCATTTAGTGTCGCATAACTCACATGATGTTCTTATGATGATTTTGGTGCTCGGATGTTTACTAATCGACCCGTAGCAACGGAAATAAATCTTATTGAGTCGTCGAGACCAAATTAAACATGTATTTTAATGTGCCTAAATGAGCATTGTCTATAATGAATCGATATCACGTGAACATGATAAGACGCGCGATTACCAAACACGGAGTAAACTGTTCACCTATGTATCATAGGAACAACAAAACAATTGACTATCGATGAAATGCACACATCAGCCATGGTAAATCCACTTTTCTGTATGTTGATACAAAATCACCGAGTACCTCCAAGTGGCCTTCTACAGAAGCCAAAATTCTTCCTCCCGTAAGGTGGTGGCACCTGAGAAATTCTTCCCAAAGCTCTCAAAAATTTATGTCCAGTTATTAGCATTGCTTTGCCACTCTATATATTCTTACTCTATAATGAAGAGAGAGAGGGCGAAGAAGCTACTGCCCACCTTCTCCCTCCGACACCCCTACGACACATTCTTTATCTAGCTATATTCGGAGCTCAAATCATAGTATGAATTTTGTATCACTGAATCACTGAAGTTACAGCATGTCGGCTATCAGCAGATATTGCATATTGATTTGAGGGCTATTCGGGACGGCGTCCGAAAACAGGTAATTTGAGCTGTTGGAGACAGGCGGGTTAGTTGATTGGGGCAGGATTATCGGGGATTGAAGGAAGTTTGGAAAGAAATCCGACGACGACATCAGTCTGCTCTCGGCGGAAGGCGCCAAGGAGACCATGGCTCAACGTCCCATCCAACGAACAGAGTATTGTGCTTGAAGTGCTATCCACATAGCAGTCAAATAGGGATCGAGTTCTCTCTAAATTATGATAGAGAATTGGATACATAACATCATCATATAATAGTACTGTACGTTATATGATATCAGAAAGGAATAAGTATGTCTTATTTAGTAATGATATGAAGAAAGGAGCCCACTTACATAGGTAATGTCTTTCCTAATTCGATTGGGCATATAAAACCCTATTGAATAATTTATTATTAGGATTCATCTGTCCAATAAGAGGTTCAACAATTTCTTAAACTTGAGAACCCTTATCTTAAGATTTTTTTAAGGAATATTTAATAAATTATATAATTGACCGATACATGAGTTATCGAGAAGAACACACGTACAAAGCATATGCGGCACAGCATTAAAGAAACTACGTTTTTTTAAGCGTATAATAGGAAGGTCCTCGGATGAAAAAGTCAAAGAGAGATGCTACTCCACTCTGGTTAGGCTACACCTCAAATGCGCCGCGAGCTTTTGGGACCCTGGTCATAATGTTTTCACCAAAAAAATTAATAGAATACCAAGAAAAGCAGCACGCTTCGTTAAGAACTGCAACAAACGAACATAGAGTGTTACACAACTGGGGAGCCCCTAGAGACTCGGAGGCTGTACGCTAGGCTTAGGCTGCTTGAGATATTCAGACTTGGTGTGACTCAGAGCGACACAGAGAATATTATCATTACGTCTCACTACATTTATAGGTCTGACAGATGCGATAAAATAAGAGAGATACTCTGCCGAACGTATAGGTACAAAAACTCGTTCTTTCCGCGCAAAATAAGCAACCACGATAAAAGCTGAGCTCCTCAAAATACACCCCCATAGTATACACATGTCACCATTTCACCTCCAAACTTTACATCTTTACACGGCTGGTGATCTACAACCCCCTGCCCCACGCCCATGCGGTGGCTCGGGGTATTATGTAGATGTAAATGTAGATAAGAGTACTAATATCAGCCAATACATATCGGGTCAGATCGACTGGGAGGCTTTGTAACCATTTTTTACCACTTTTTCATCATCACTCATTTCTTTCGATTATGTTGAATGTAGCATTGTTTTCTTATCAGCTCTCATATAATCTCTAATTAATGTGAGTAATGCGAATGTGGCTCTGACTAAGTGTATCCCGCCCTTCAAATTCCTGACCAGCGGGTAACGAGTGGGTTTGCATAATGGCTACTTTGTTTCGTGGACATATTTTTAGAGAGAGAATATTGTTTCGGCTTTGGGTAGGATCTTGCTTTAATAGGTTGGACCCAGAGTTCGTTACTTCATTGATTGGTTGACTTATGTTTACACTCCCGGCAATTGATATCGAACGGCTCGAGAAGGCAGTCAACGACAGCGTGGCTGTGCATTATGAGTTTTTTTCCCCCAGATAAACTTTCCTCTTCGAGTTCACCCGACCCCAGTGTCTCCAATTAGATGCGATATTTGCGTCGTAGGTGCCAGTATTTCAACTTTTCTGATACCGATTATTTACAAACCAGAATTTATTGCCAACGATCAGCATGTTAATTTGCATTTAAACGTTCCTTTAAAAAGTTATTAGATGGTCGAAGATAGTTCCAGACTGTTCAACGAAGCAAGACAATTGTGGCCAAAGTTGCATTAAAAAAGCCATGTACATACCAGTGTTCCCGTCCTGCTTTTCTTTCGTTTAAATATATGTTAGTCGGTGCCGTTTGTTGATACTCCTCTAAGCTTAAAAGTGTCTCATTAATACTTTACCCGAAGGTAATGGAATAAGCCTCAATAAGCCATGGTGTAACAATACCAGGCCCAGATAGCGTTCAAAAAGCAGCACATATGGTTTACGCAATATCCCTTTCTACAAATTTCCAAATTATGGAGATTTTTTTTCAAATGGGCTGGAAATATTTTCATGGAATTTTCACTGACTGAATTCCAAAAATTAAAGTAGCTCATAAATTTAAAACCATGTTATAATATGCGTCAGGAAATAAGATCCTCGTTCAGTTGCGCATTTGTACAAGGTATGGCATCAAGTTTTGAGGTTTTATTTGTGAAACCTAACGCTGAGATAAATATTTCCCTTTAAGACAGTTCTTGCCTAAAGTGGTGTAATGCATTTCTATTATGTTGCTTCCAAGGCCGACACCGAGGCTGAAGATCGAGGACCGTGGATATGTATGGACTCTTGAGATCAATTACATCATCAAACTGTCCGTACATATGGATAAGTAAGTACTGTTCCTCTCTACTTTCAGAGGGATTAGGTTGGGAGCCGCAAGAGGCTGGAAGGCCGCATTCTAGGCTTAGCTTGCTCGAGAAATTCAGAACAGATGTGTTTTGTAGCGACACAGAGAATGTAATTTAGATACCATGCTTCATTTCTAGCTCCGACAGAAGCAACTAAATAAGTTTGATACATTGCCAAACAGATAGAAACAAAATTTTATCTTTTCAACGCACAATTAATTACTGTAAAAAAACTGTCCTCCACTCAAAATACTCCCGCAATACACGTCGTCATTTTACCTCCCGAAATCTTTTCCTTTGCAGCCATACACGACTGGTGTCCTAGCACAGCACGCACCCTTGTAGCGGCTCGCAGAATAGTGGATAGACGAAAATGATCTAAGAAGTGAAATCAAATAAAAATAATGGTCGCATAAAAAATAGCTCAGATAAATGTTTGTTTATTACCTCGATATAGAAGGCGTACAACACATATTTAGTTAAATCAGGGAGTAACTTTAGGTAGCCGTGAAGGTAAACCTGAATTACGGCTACCATCGTTTACAAAATAGGTTATCCGTAAATATATAAACGAATTACATCATTTTTAAAATTATAGTGCATGTATCAGATAATATTGCAACTACCAGAAAACATCCTCTTTCTTTAGTGAATAACCAAGATCGTATGCTCTTCATTGTGGTGCTAACAATATTAGAATTTAAACAAAAAACAGTAAATAAATTACACACTTTAGGCCCTATGTACAGTCGGATTCAAATGTATTGCAAAGAATCGACGTTACTCTTCTCACTTACGCATCTCAAGGAAATCGAGTTTCACTTACGGCGCTGTTATTCTTTGCTATGCAACGCTATCTATTCAGCCATTTATTTGCATGTATTTAAGTTGTAACAGTTGAGGAATTGCTTGTTTTGTGCTACCTTGTTATTACATAATATGACCAGCTCGAATAACAATGACATGCTGCGACGTATTGATTAATTGAAATACCAAACTTTATTATTAAACACAGATCGTTCCTGGCATGCAATATACCTACGGCAATACTACGTAATGTATCATTTAGAGTAACAATTGTGATTAATAAGTAATAATCATCCATGCTCAAATCGTAAATCCAAACCAAAACGAAAGTGTAATTACAAATTAGCACAATATAGGGAATTGGTCAACTATTACCATTTGAATACGTGCAAATAAACAGATGAATAGATAGCGTTGAGTAGCAAAGAATAACATGTAACAGTAAGTGAAACTCAATTTCCTTGAGAAGCGTAAGCGTAACCAGCTCGATTCTTTGCAATACATTTGAATCCGATCGTACATGAAACATCGTTTGAATAACGTCATGTTTGGCATAGGCAAGGAAATACGTGCCCTACGTAGGGTGTAGGGAGAAGGATTGTGCAATAATAAACCAGTATTACCACTTATTTGGTAAAAACGATGTAAAACTTTATAGACAAATAAATATCTTAAGGGCCAAATAAATGTCTTATGTTTTAAATGTCGTAGCATAAATAACTATCATACCTCTGAAAAATGTTCTTTCGGGCGTTGAAGTCTCTCCACGTGTGCGATGTAGTCTGGTATCCGGATTCTGCCCTATGTTTGGGTTACTACAAAAATGATTGTACACTACAACACATTGAAATTCTGCTAGTAGAGGAACTATTATTTGGTACCATTTTTAATTTTCTAAAGGTCTCGCGAGCAACTTCATCCCGAGTGACGTTAATTCTTACTGGAGATCAGTTGATAGCGTGGAAGGGCAAAGAGCTATTGAAAAGTCAATTGGAGGTAAACTAGAGTCAGAATATTTTGAACGATTTCATAGTTTTCAAGAGCTCTGAACAATTAAATACAAGTTTATAATGAAATTTGATAATTTACATATGTTATGCTTATTTTTGGAAAATATAGAGCAATCTCATATCGGATTCAAAAGTAAGAAATTAAAAAGATTAAGAAATTTTAGAGTTGTCCTTATTTAATCAAACATGTGAGTTTTTCTTCGATAAACTTCATTTGTATTTCTGTAAAAAACGTATATATTTACTACCGATGGGAAGTTAATGTCATTTCCCGGAATCAATTCACTTATTCATCTCCTTAGCAGAAGAAATAGCCCTCCCTGTCTTTCTTCCAGCTTTCAAAGCCGTCCAAATATACACTTCATTGAATGATGCTGACTAATATTTAACCATCTCTCATGAACAGGAGTGACAAAGTAACGAGATATTAATTTTAAACAACACCATTTTAATACCAATAAATTCTAACAATCATTTCTTTCATCGCTCATAACTTCGACTGGGGAAACTCAGAGTAACTTATCTGACCATTTATGGAGAAGGACATCGTTCGCTTTCATGCGCAATGAACACGTATTTCAATGTTGTTGCATATACCTCAATAATGTATAGGTAGAATCCAAAGGTCAATTAATGATAAAGATATCTCATTTCATCGCTCCGCGCTCTCATATACGATGGCTCTTTGTCAACTCCAGTATGCAAGATAGAAAATAATTTTTTTGATGGAGATTGATGAGCAGTTTCATGTTATTGGATAAAATGAATTACTCTATCGTATAAATACGAATTCAAGCGCTTCTTCTTACTGCGTTGGTCTCTTGAAATCCCTTTGATTATATCAGACGTTTGCTCTAAGACTATAAAAACTTGGTTAATGTGTTTCATAGTGAATCCGGCATGAGCTCCCACGCGCACCGCCAGCCAAAACGAGGTTATGTACACACGCAGTAATTCTTTCACCCACAGCGTTTGCCTTCTCGGGCATTTCGGTGCGATATGGATTGCATGGTTATAACTTGCGTCCCCGAGAGCATGCGACACTCCCTGTTTGCTAAAAAACTCACTCATCGATTTTCGCTTAAAAAAACCTCCAGTCGACACTGCTGCGGTAATGGCTTTCTTTGCATGCCTTCCCTTCTGCACTCTTCTTTCATGATGAGGTTCATTCTTCTCCGGTTTTTTAGAATAAGTTTGCTTATAATAAGGCGAGTTGACTAAAACTGAGGTCCTTTACAAGTTCAGTTGGGTAAGTAGGTAGATGTAGGGTTACTAAAGGAAGGATGGGTGGAAGAGAGATAAACCCGACAAGGGACTTAACCTAAAGTTAACGAAAGAAGCCATTCACAGTTCACATTTTGACATCCAACCCGACGAACGTAATACCAACCGAAACACATTTTTTCAAATTTAACTCCAAACTTAATCCATAAAAATCAATTTTTAAAAATCAATAGAATCCAATATTTATCAGAGGGTTTGAAATATATCCAACTCGTGCAGTATTGGACTTCTGGCCCTCGGTAACATAATGCAGACCTATCCACATCAACCCTTGCTTCAAATATTTAAATGGAATTCAGTTTCTATACTTATCTAGTAAATTATAATGCTATTAAGGGCTGATATCTAATGGCAGCTTTAGTGCAACATGGAGGATTATTTTCAACCATGATTAAAATATCTGGAGACCGATAGAAGCAGTGAAATTAGCAAGATACACTACATAAATGAGAGGTAAAATGATCTACGGCCAATGCACCATTTATGTTGAAGACAAAAATAGAGGAACTCTTACACTCGGTTATACATTGGACAATCTACTTTAGTCATTCCTCTCTTCCATTTTTATCGTATTTCCACAGTTTTTAATGCTGTCGGCTACCCCTGCCGGTCATCACTGCAGTAAATTTTAGGGTAGAGTTTAGAAATAGAAATACAAACGCCCAATTGGGTGATGAAGTATTGGATGGTGATGGATTTTCATCAAATGAAGCATTTTACATCAGTCGAACTATATAAGTATCTACATATACCCCGTATTATATTGAAAAATTACAAGATAAGAATAATACTAATCTAATTTTAAAATATGTTGCCTGATACCATATAATCACGAAAACTTGTGAAGTATTTCTACAATTAGCCAAGTTTCGGATTTTGGCTGAGGAAGATATTGTTTTATTTTTCTGAAATATTACATACAATTCTTTTCTTAAACTTAGAGCTACTTTAAAAATAAAGTGGCATTTTCATTATTGTTTTATATAATTTATGACTTTTATCATGATTTATCAGATGATAATGTAAATTATATATACCTTAATATGTTATATGTTAGCAATATCTAATGTTTTTTAATAGAGTTGCCTCTGAACAGGTATTCCTTAGAGGCAACCTAGCTTTAACGTGAATGAAATGTGAAGTCAACGTTTCAAAGTCATCGTTGTTGAAATAAATTATAAAAACAAGGTTTATGAATCATAAAACGTATTCCTTAGAGGCAACCTAGCTTTTACGAGGATGAAATGTAAATTCAACGTTTCAAAGTTGTTGTTGTTGAAAGAAATTATAAAAACATGGTTTATGAATCATTAAACCCTTATGGTACTGTACATGAGTGACGCTATAAAAAATCGCCGCATGGACGCTTTAACCCTTTGAATGCGGCATGACGTGATATCACGTCATGGTTTTATTTACGCTGGTGCTGATGACGTGAAATCATGTCATAGGTACCGTGAGTGTTCCAGCTTTAACTAGAGAGCCTAGTTAAAGTTCCCTAGTGAAATCTGGACCACTCACAGTACCTTTGATGTGATATAACGTCATCAGCACCAGTGTAAAGATAACCATGACGTGATATCACGTCATTCCGCATTCAAAGGGTTTATAGAAAAGTACCAAATCTGGAAGAGGAAACTTTTATTTCACATACCACTGTCCATCATACACTGTAGCCTCTTTGGGGAAACCCTCATTCGTTCCTCACCACCTCACAGGCCTTAATTTTTCCCTCTGGCTCCCATCCTGTCTCCGAATTCCACTCGAATCCCCCAGAAACCACCGCGGCAATCCTCCAATCCCCGCTTCCATTCCTGCGGCATCTGTTCCACGGTCACCCCCATCCCCTCACCCTCTCCCTCCCCCACCCTCCTCCAACCCCCTCCCCTCCTTTCTCTTCTTTCCCATATCTACCGAATTTCGTCAGTTCAGAACTCACACTCCAACGACGACTTTATCATCGACCCCGCCAACAATTGGCGGGGAAACCAGTTCTGTGCGCCCTTATCTTTAAGTGAACTAAAATGGACGCTCTGGTTCCAGAAATCTGGGTAAACTAACATTGTTTCGGGTAAATCGATGTCGAATATTATGACGAGCACAGCTGAATGCATACCGCATTCAAGATATTGGGTAAATGTACCGTCTTGCCACGCTAGTGGTCCAGATTCAATCAATTATTTTCTGTGTAGTTTTCCGATCGTCTCTTGTGCCGAGTCCGGAAATCACTAAAATAGAATAGATTCTTCCTCGGAATGAAAAATAGTATTCAATTATTGTGGTTTAGCCCCTTAGCTATATATTCATAGTGAGCTGGCTGCTTTTTTGTAGAAAAAGCACATGTACATATACTGCATATTATTTTGTGATCATTTTAGGGACGTATATTGTCCCCCCTTAAATGGCTACAAATATATGCTGAAAGCTACTTTCTTTATCAGTCGCGATCGATTAAATTTCCGTGTTATTTAAAAATTTCTCAGGTTTCCACTCGAAATGTTAGCAAGGTAAGACGTTATTGGAGAAAACATTAATATGAATTTGGTATGTTATTTTGAAATAAGTCATGTAAATCCACCACCTTGAAAGCTTTGGATTTGGGTGTAATTTCGTAATTTTTAGACGAAGCTGATGAACATTTTTATGATTCTTTCGGTGATCCAGCTATCTTACAAAAATGGAAATTCAAAGAAAAATACTTTAAATACCCACGGTGCGGTATACGGCACACATTTTCTGTAGCAAACGTGAAGTCGAATGGTGTGATTAAGATAGCTAAAACATATTGTGGGGGGATTGTAACTGCTAGATTCTTGGCGTGACCTTATAGGCATTAATGCGACGTCAAGACCTCAATTGGAACAACTTTGTCACGCTAAATTACTTCTATCGGATAAATATATCAAGAAAATGTGTTCAAAGTACTGACATATGTTTTCACTCTACAGTTTCAGGCTTCACTTCGTGGAAGTTTATAGTATCCATACTTAGAGAATACAATTTTGTACTTTTCCACAGAATTTTATTTTATGTGGTACAACGCGTTTCAACGCACCTGATGATGCCGCAATTCGGTGAAACGCATTGTACCACACAAAATAAAGTTCTGTGGAAAAGTACAAAATTGTATTCTCTAAATATGGAAACGTACGTTTTTATATAATTTAATTTAAGTCATTATGCCTAAAAATCAAATTTTAAAGTTGTAATTCGGCTTAAGAGCCAGTCGTGTTAACTCTCTCGCCCCAATACTGGCATTTATGACAATTTTTATTCACTTTCCTCCCGAGGTATCTACTCCTTACCCCGCTTTGCTCTACAGAAACACCCTCTTGCTATACCACTATTGATGCGGTATTAACAGTAAGTATGTTTTATCATGTGTTTCACAGTTGTTATGAGCGATTTCAATGACAGTGTAGCGGAGGGATTTCATTTTTAGTATTTTTATTGGGTGCTCGAGGAATTTTGACAGTCTTGTTAGTAGACTATCTTGCAATACTCACGCTGAGAAAATTCATTCTTGGCTACTAGGATTCGGAATTATATACTGTAAAATTGCTCCAAGTATTGGCGGAAAAGTTAGGGCATAACTTCTTGATTATTTTAACTATGCACTATTTCAGAATTGGATTCAATGGATGATGAGTTGGTGTTCAATTTAATGGTAAAGGCATTTGGAGAAATTTTTGGGTACCAGAGCTTTGAGTCCCAGTCTATTCGAAGTTTTTTTACTGAGTGTTCTACATATTTGGGCTCCTCCTCAGTGAGTCAACCCGATAATTCAACTTGCCTAAACTGTTAACCCCGGAAGTACTGACATCAAGCCTCTTTCATGGGAGACCCCTGGGTAGGTTAATTGATTGAATGTGATTAACGTGAAGTCAGGAGACGAGATATCTGGGTGTGAATCTTATCCTAGATATGCACTTTAACCAGAGTGAATATAAAAAAGCTCGGATGACTTTACTCAAGTAATTCTCGCAAATATACAGTATTTGCTTCGAAAATATTTACTTTGTAACCTAAGAATGAATTTCAGTCTTGTCTTAGCAAAAGAGTTCCAAACTTTGCGCAAGCTTTCTTACGCTCACACCGACATTTCCCCACCTTGTCTCGAGCAAATTTACTGTTTCGTTATCTTTCACTGTTCTGTTCATCCCACTTCTGCAGTATTCCCCTCCTCCAAAAGTTGAGTGCGTATTTATTTGAGTCATCATTATCTCTCCCTCAATTTGTTGCTCACTTTTGCTCTATTCAAGTGAGATTTATCTCGCTCGAAATTGTTTTAAAACAGATTATTGTGACTTTTCAACCAAACCGCTAATGGCTTTAGCTTAAGGTCTTAAAAAACAATATTTTGATCTATTATTTTATTAAATACTCTAAATTTTTTGTCTTGATTGACTTACCAACAGATAAATACAGTCTTTTTGTCCTTTTACATCGGGCATTTCACAACATAAAGTACCAGACATTCTGAATTACTACGTTCAGCATGTTGGAGAATCTGCCACCGTAGGGTTCCACCTCACCGCCATCGAGACCAAGGCCGGGATATTCTGTCTTTTGTCCGTGGATCATGAATTGTTTATGCGGGAGAATACATTTTTATGGCAGAGTACGTAGGCTGAAAGCATTCACTACTTCACCAGCATTTTGATATTTGAGGCGGACTAAACCAAATTTTATTCTAATTTATGGTATATGCTTCATATACTGACTGATATAATTCGTTTCAATCATTGGCCAAACGTCCACTAATCCTAATACTATAAATAATAAAAATTTCATTGTTAGCGGGCCAAATACGGCAAACAATTAAAGCCTGAGGAATAGTTATTGTGATTTCGTTATTTGAGGATCATGTACCCTTTAGAAAAAATAATCCCTATACTATTATATGCTATAAATATGCAGGCTCTGTTTTCAAAAATCTAATTTTTTATATGTCTTCAGTGTTGTAATTTACTTCGTTTTAAATATTCCAATACGAAGATTTTTTCCATGTTTGGAGGAGGTGAGAATATTTATATTTAAGTAATCTATACACCTTTAGGCGTCACTTCTTGGAAGTATTTTATATTCGAATTGATGTCGAAAATAAGTTTCTACTTCTTCACAGTTTTTCATTGTAATTTATTTATTTATCGCACAGGATAAAATCATGTACACACTACGGGCAGTTACCCTTATTACATAAAAAGCAAAATAATAGAAATAAAAAATAGCGTGATTAAGAAAAACAAAAAACAATATTGCAATACATATAAGATTACATACATATATATCAGAATACAAAATCCTTTAAGTAATGCAACAAAATTTCATAAAGTATTTCTTAATAAACTTTAAATTCTATATAAACTCATATTGAAAGATACTGATAATGTAATGGTACAATCTACGAAACGCGTTGTGCTATTACAATAAATGACTGTGGAAAAGTACAAAACTTATCTTAAATATAATTATTCTTATGTGTTATATTTCCGTGAGCCACTGGCTTGTGAGGCAATTATAAAGTACAATTACAAATTAACACAATAGTTGAGAAAAATAATTACATTTTAAACGAAAGAAAAAAAGCACTTATAAGCAAGAACATTGTGTGCGGACGGTTAACAGATGTATCTAAATAAGGTTATGCATTGATTTTCACACAGTAAATCGTTACAGTTCATTAGTCGACCAGAAAAATATATGCAGAGCATTACAATAGGAAGTTCAATGATACATAAATACTTAAGGACATTGTAAAACCTTGAGCAGTGAGCTTTTCTCAATAGTAATTATGTGAAATATCACCCTTGTGCAGTAGCTTATATACATTGTGATATAACGTGGGTTCCCCAAATATGGGTTCATATGTTAAAAGTTTTATTTTTATTCTTTTCCATTCCAAGTTATAATTGTAGCTTTAATTTTAATTATATATATTTGATAAAACAAATATAGCCCGCGGGTTTCCCAGGCCTGTTTAAAAGCTACGAGCACAGACGTATATATATCTCAGAACCCTCATTCCCTTCCCCACCGTCTCATCATCCCCCTCCACCCTTCATAACCCCAGACCTCACCCCCACAACTCAACCGCCCCACCCTATTTCAAATCCACTCCTCCCGTTCGGGTTTTTTCCTTCCGCCCTGCCCCCCCCTACCCCCGCCCCCCCCTCGCCCCTGACCCATTCTCACCTGCCCCGAGTGTTCCTCTCTCGCCCGCCCCACCCCCACCCCCATCGCCCGGGCGGCACACGCTTCAATTCGCCCCATCCACTGCCCCTGCCCCCACTCCCGCCCCCGACTCCTCATCCTTCCCCAAGTCAGGTCTGTCTGGTGCTCTCAGGGCACCAGTCCACAGGTGGCGGCTGCCAAGTCGGGTGTCGTAGAGAGAGCTCTCTTACCTCGGCCGTCCTTCGTGCACTGGAGACCGCCGGAACACGCGGATGTTTCGCCGCAGCAGCAGTTCGGCCCGTCCCTCAAACGAAGTCGTGAAGCGGGCGAGGAGATACATCAGTGTACCCCTCTCAGTGGGAAGATAACCGTGTCCTCCCGCACCTCAACGCTAGTTGTCCGAAGATACTTCTCATCTTGGCTCGTCTCCACAAGGGGACATAGGGCTTCAAAGGGATAAAAACTTTCCTCAGTGCACAATATTTTGGACTTAAAGTTATCGTCGGCACCATTCAACTGATTTCCCATCTGCTGGATCTTGGGAAAACGGTTTCGTTCTTCGGGGACTAGAATTCGAAGACCCGTCCGAACTTCCATACAGGATAGTTCCATCGTTTGTTTTACGCTTAAATTGGACTCCTCCGTTTACATGTCGCGTGTACTATCAAGAGGTCACTAATGCTGCACGGAGTGGGCACTACCGCCATCGAGGGCCGCTTCTGGATCCCTCGCCACGGAGAAGGATCTAATCTGGGTAAGCTGATTTAAAAACGTATCCAAATTAAGATTATTTTATTTGCACTTTAATTTTCTTAGTAAAACTTTTGTGAGGAAGATTGTATTGACAAGGCAAACGATTATTGCACCAAGGAATGTTTCTTCAGGGATCAAAACGTCTTGCTTGCTAGTAGATATTATGTTAGAATGGGAATTGCTCACTCTTTGCTTAGCCGTGGGATTTTTGGATTTCGGCGTTGTCATTTGAATCGAATTATTTTCAGCATTGCTATTCTCGGTTTACTTATTATTGTTTTTCGACTCAAATGTTTTTTGTAACTTTAGTGTAATCGTTTACAGAGAGGATATATTTTTCACGCGTACATAGAGTTGAGGAAAAATAATATATTAGTCAGCCCTCAATTGTATCCGAAAAGTGATAAATTATAGGACAAGGTACCTACTTATTGAATGAATTTAAATATACTTAGTTTGAAAGTTCAGTTTGTTAAGATGACTCAAGAAAATTATGCTTGTCCATATCCAATTTATAGTCTCCCTTAATTTCAAGTTTTGGAATATAGATTCCAATTTTTGCAGCGTGATCTAATTTAAATTACTTTTGTGAAGGTTTTTCTCCTCATTACTTGGGATTTTTAAATTATTTGCAATATGTAATGAATGTTATTCATTTGGGCAATGCGAATGATTTTTCTCTTGGTATTTAATTTTAGCCAGTTGTGTTCATTAATACCTACCGTAAAATGTGATTTTTTTAAATCTTAAAATTTAGCTTACGATGACAAGCTTTAGTGTATGTAAGCGATATAAAACCGATGTAAATAGGTATTCAATGGGGATCTTTTTCATAAATTTATTGCCGTTGATTTATGCGGCTCCCTTTGATATCTGCCGATTTGAACTCTAAATAATTGATCTGTTTTTTTTTCAATTTTTCGCTCTCATGGAATGTCAGCGTTAAGCGCTCGTTCATGTCTCCCGCTCATGGACATAAGTTTCATCCGAAATATTTCGTATTTTTGTTTTATGACCTAATGCTCTATTTAGTCTGCAGCGTATGTAAATTAATATTTATATAGCTGCAGATAACCATTCAATGTTTTAACATGTACGATGATACATGATGTTTTAACATGGTAAAGATGTTATCTAATTATTTTCATATATACTGAGAAGAGAATCAAGGACTCAAACCAATGTAATGCCTCTAAGCACCCTTATCTTGACCAATACAGGTATACATTAGTAAAAAGAGACGTCCCAGGCGTTAGCTGGTGGAATTACACACCTAATTAATTTTAAATTTCGTTCATTCTACATTAGTTTTATGGAAAAATTCTAGTGCTACACTCTGATCTTGCTTTTGTCTAGCCCGTAATTCTCTCCGTATCTTTTCAAGTTCTGTCATATTTTGCAATAGTAAAAAAATGTAGCCAAAGTCTATACATAAATTCGGTCCGCGAAATGGAAAGAAATTTTAAAAGCAGCTTTAACGTAGGTTCCGTATAACGTGGAGTACTTCTTGCTTCAAACCTTTAGGATAAGGAATGAACATAAAATTATATTTTTCCAATGGGTAGTCAATACAGACACATAATTTTCTGCCATTTTCTCTCGCAGAAAATGACTCTCTGCCTCCTTAAATCAAGGAAAATGAGTCAGATTGATGCCCCATTACTCATTCCTGTATCACAAGCACTCTCTTTATTTTTGTGAAAGAGAAATTATGCGGGCTTTATCATGGAAATGCTTTCAACGAATCACTTCCTCAAGGTTTAGGAGCAGGATCCACTCTCAAATTATGTACGGAGTTGGCGTAAACAGATGTAGCAGATAAATATTTATATTTACTTTTGTTCGATAATAGATGAAGATGTATTGTATGTTTCCCTAAATCTGTGTTGGTAGTAGGGAAGTGGTAATGTAGTGAGTTTTTTAAATAGTTTTTTGGGAGAATATACTCTTCAATCCATATTGCCTTTGGTGCTAATTGAAGATTGATTGTGGGCGAGTCGGACATTTATAGACATTTATGAAATAATAAGCTACAACATTTTAAATTAAGACTAAACGTTTATGCTTCCTTTATTTATTGTATTCGTTTTTCGATGAGTATTTCAAACTTTTAAATATCTTATGGTACATTAGAGCTTAGAGTTTTTCCCACTAGCTTATATGTTGTAAATTTATCTCATCGAGCTATAAGAATGTAACATTTGGTTGCCAACTTTCCTGCAATTATATACATATGAATTCTGCAACTGTTTATGGTTTACTTTTTGGTAAGATCTTTTATTTTAATTCCTTTTAATGTTAATAATAAATATAAACTTTGAAAGAACTTTTATAAAATCTTCAGTGACTTATTTTGATGACTGAGACAAACTGTAAAATTTTGGCCTTAATCTAAATATTTGCCTTAACTTAGGCTAGCTTCGTGTTAGCTTTCACTCTGAGCGTAGAATCGTCGAAAATGGCGCTCCGAACTGGCACGTAAAGGTTTCTTTTTCCGATATCTCCTAAGAAGTATTCTTATCTCCCTTGTCCTCGAAAACCAGTTTTTTTCCTAAAAGTGACAGCACATATTTACAAATATCTGATAAAATTTATTCCCAGCTTTACCAAACTTGAGCCAAAACAAAGCACGTATCAGAATCGGCTAACCGAAAATTTTAGGACTCCAAATTATGGGGGAATTAATTTTGAACATCAAGACTCGATATAATACGCTCATAGGTAATTAGAGATATCAATTTAAATATATGACTAATTCAGTTTATTAACCACGTATACTTTTTACCATAAATCTAAACTCCCATTTCAATCTCAGTGAAAGCGGATTGATTTCATAATTTGATTTAAGATAGCAAGAGAACTGCTGTTTGGTTGCTTCCGAATGAAGCATAGCTGCAGATTTGTTAAGTTAATAGATTAGTAATCTATATTTAGCTTTAAAAATCTATATCACTGACTGCTGAGGTGTTTTTTCTGTGTAACGCCACCGGTTAACCAAAAATTTTCATGCAAATTCCAAATATAGCGTTTGTTTTCACTTTTTGGGCAACGGATATAAAATGGTGCAAACCATTTTGACGACTGGAAGCCGAAAAAAAGCGTTCCCATTAAATCAATCCCAATCGCATCCGGGAAAGAACCGATTCTTTTTTCAGATTCGGCACAGCCTGAGCACTTGCTCAAACAATTGCACAGCCTTTCCTTGTACGACTTCCAAATGGACTATTTTTGGAGCGACTGTGTTTCTTTTCTCTGCTTCTTACGCAGAAAAACATGTGACATCAAGCTGTGCAGAGCGATGACCCCGAAAATAAGGTGGTTTTGATACTGAAAGGATAGAAAGAGACTCGATACGGCTTGAGCAAAAAGTAAAAAAAACAGTCAGTCTACCCTACTTTTTTTCACTTTTGTCATCGTGTCAGTATATGTATAGTAGCGTATTCACCCGGTTAACTCCTTCCAAATAGAGAGCCCCGACTCCCATTTCAAGCTCTTCCATTTCCACCTCACCCCCGATCTGATCTCATCCCAACTCTCCTCATGTCAGTTTTCGGCCCACGAATCGCGAACTTCGCGCGCGGGGAGGTAGGCGGGCGGGTTACCTCGATGCGGGCGGTAGGGAGCGCGGCGGTTGGGTTAGAAGCGCCGCGAAAATACATTGGCCCACCTCTTAACGCCAAACCTTTCCTCTTTTCTCTTTTCCCGCACTATCGCTCCATGCCGTCAATCAGGCATTCTTTATTCTCCTCGTCTCCCATCCCACCGCCGTGAATTGTCCCGACGTGTCGCAGTGTGTGAAATTGGACGAGCCCCATCATTAACTAGCCATTTTTTTTGGCTTCTGGCGTTGTTTCTGTCGTTATACAAGCCATGAATAAGAGAGTAACTCGGAGAACAAGAATTGTTCAGCCGGGCCTGTTTTCCAATCTCATCACTTCGTTCGGGGAACTGTAAAAATTTTCTCTGGGTTGCGCAATTTTTTTCGTCAGTGATTCCCAAATGAATGTCTTGGTTCAAACTATGAATCCTTTTTACGCATTTTTATTGCTATTATTTATTACTTAGAAGTACTTTCATGTTCCTATAAAACAAAGTCAATTTTTTTCATATTTTAGATTCATACTGTGAAATATTGCTCTCAAACGAGCTTGCTATAGCTTCATGGTGAGCTAATAAGTAAAGTAACTCATAGAGCACCTAAACGGACTTGAAGAGTCCCGTATTGTATGCTTATGATTTCATCTTCATGGTGATGATAGCATTAATAAATAGATAAATTAGAAGAGAAGACACTCAAAAATATGGAGAGGTTCCTCCTAAACATTCATAGGGATGTTAGTCACGTTGAAACGTAAAATTTCATCTCCATCTGTGGGTTGAAGATTGATTTTTGGCGCTTCTTTTGTCTGTAAAACTGGTTTTAGTTCACTGACGTGGCACTAAATTTATCGGAAAATAAGTTTTTGGACTCTGTTTGCCAATTAAATATCGCAGCATTGACGCCATAACAACTTCAACGGCGTCACCCAATCAGGTGGCCGCTAGGGACAGGAGAGGTTGCGACACAAGATTGCGTATCTTTAGCTGTGGGCTAATTTCCCTCTCGACCGTTCTTTATGGCCCTCACTTGTAACAGCGTGCCAAATGTCGGATTGGAGTGAATCTGGGTTTCGGCTCAAATGTGGTGCCTATCTTTTCGGGAGGAACGGTTCTAGCGCAATCAGTCGCTTCATAAAGCTTTGCCTAACACGAGCCTGTGGTTGAGTGTGGATCATGGCTTATCCATCATGGGCATTTTCCTATAAACTATTTTCACAATTTGCCTGCTCTGGACGCCCTCCTGCTCTGTACCTCTGCTTGAAAGATATTTTTCCCGGACAACTTTATATTTTAGGAAGCCACAATTTATTTTTCTGCCATTTTTATTCATCAATTTTGAGTAAACTTTACTGAATTAGCTCACTACCTCAGGTATATGGATATGAAAGTCCAAGGGAATTATATTATATGTACATCTTTGATAATAAAAAAATTATACAAGACTTCTCCATTGGCACTGACTCATCGAAAGTTTGCCTGTGAAATTTAAATATCATTTATATACATGATGGCTTAGCTAAATGATTTAATAGGTTTTTGCTTTAGCACTACTCAAATTAACAACAAAAATATTTTTCACAAATAAATGATTGATCCTGGGTACCATCAACTTAAAGCTCCGTGAATATGCAAGAAATTCTTATAGTATTACTCAGTTAACAAATTTGTATCAAATGTAGGTCTATACAGAAAAACCTCAGAAAATCAGGAGAATGATACTCAATATGAACTTTCTTCAAGATTCGACGTAACAGCTTCGGTTATAAATAAGATTCATAACTTTCGCTGATTTCCACTTTAAGCCGTTAGCCTTTGGGAGACTTCTACGCCTGACTTAAAAAGTCAGTGAATTCCTTTGACGTGACAGATTAAGGTCTTTGAATCGCCGTGATTAGCATTTTTAACTATGAAAACTAGTAGATTTTAAGCTATACGGGACTAGCCACGGAATTCCACTTTTACGTAGTCACTCGCAATGCGCAATTGAGCGAAATTCCACAGAGAAAAAAATCATCCACCTTGACCAAGATTCGAACCCGGATTTCCGGGACACCTCTGTAGCTTAACTGACTAAAGCTCTTGGCCGAAAATCTAGGGATCCGGGTTCGAATCCCGGTCAAGGCGGATGATTTTTTTCTCTGTGAAATTTCGCGCAATTATGGAAACTATCTACAAAAATTATATGGTAAGGTAAATGAAGACGAAAAAGGGGCAATAAAAAAGTTTTATTTTAACCCGCCGCAACTTTGGAGTTTGATGAAATAGTTATTAAATTGCAGCAATATTTCCGGAAAATTATTTTCTTTAATCTTGAAGAATAATTATTACCTGACTACTTTCAATGAAGTCGGAGAGAAGACTTCCGCTGTAGCTAGCTATAATGTGAAGTATGCTCTTGCCTGTTATTTCTTGGGTTTGCATATATTGGTGATCAATGTTTGAAAAATCATCGAATATTTACAACGGCATGGCATAATCCTTCTGCTAAGTGTTTTCAATCGTCGAAAAAGGACTCCCAAGATGGAAAAATTCAAAAACTTCAAAATAGTTATACCACTCCTCACTACGCTTAATTGTTTGAAAATTGTTTTACTAAAATGCCTTCTGAGACACTAAATATTCATACATCGCCTTTATTTTTGAATTCTCGAATGAAAAATTATAGCATTAATTTAGCACACTAGTAAATAAGTGGGTGGTTTTACTTTCAGAATGGATTTTATAAAATAAATGAGTGCTAAGATAAACTATCAAATTGACGGGTTCAATTAGAGAACAGACCTGGAAGGCTTTTAAATTCGAAAAAATATGGAGCATTCACGGCAATACTCTGACGTAAGACTTTGTTTTTACAAGAATTAGAATGAGAAGGGTTTTTTTTACAATATTCACATATTTCACAGTGGCTTACGGCCTTTATTTATGAGTAGCACAATATTTCCACCAAGCAACATTCTCATTTTTGTAATGAAATATTTCATTGTTTATATAGTAATTCATGCAATGGTATCACTGGGAATGATAAAATGCCATTTTCAGCTAAGATTTAATAGTACACTTCTGGTAAATATTTTATGAAATGCGTATTCTTCCAGTTACTTGTAAAGCGTGTTAATTTTTTAACCCCTTTTCGTTCGCTCAAGCAAATCCACGCCGCCTTTTCATCGTCAAGTCGAGTTTTCATTTCCAGCACACGAATCACCTCCGGAAGACTGCATACGAGGAAGGAAGGGCTTCTTTGCCATCACTCAGGTCAAATTGGAAACTGAAAGATGACGCGTGACAACCGAGGAGAATAATATATTCCAAGGACATAACTACGCAATCAATTCCAACAATACCAGTCTCCATGCCATGTTTATTTTCATTTTGCCCTGAGTGACATAAACCCTCGACAACTTCGCCCACCCTTCCATGCATTGCCCTTGGCTTAGCTTCTCTCACCTCTTTCGCACCATTATTTGAACAGAAAAGATATTATTCCGGACTTGACTCTCGCCATTGTGGTTTAATAATATTGGAGTTCAAATGTCGAATATATTAAAAAACGTTTACTATTCTACGATGTAGATTGAGCTATACCTAATCACTGTTCGATGCATTTTCGGGATTTTTGTCTAAAATTTCTCCTTAACGCTCTAAACATTAGAATCTTGTTGAAAATTCATTGTAATGACGGACAATAAGCATACCTGTAACAATGCCACAACCATACCGTCTACTCTACTTAATAACTGGAGTTGTACGGTAAAGCTATCCAACGAGTACCTAACTCTATCAAGTACGTGATTCACATCGCGCGACTAACTGCAATCAATGCCTTCCGGGCAAATGCTTAGCGTTAATTATTTTTGGAAACTTTGCCAATCTTCAGGGTTTAAGCCGTAGAATTTTAAGTAGGGAATGCCAATAATCTGAAAAATAACAGCCTACTACTAAGCGTCTTCCTTGCCAGAACCACATATGTGGACTACGATAACCAATGCTTCTTCCTTCCATTACCGCATTATTCCAATTTCCTTTACGACCAACCATGAGTCACCTCATTTTTGGACCCAGATTATAAGCCTACCGAACGTCGATTTCAAGGCATCAACCGTGAAGGCAATGGAAAATTCGTCGGATAAAATTTCACTACTATTTTTGCAATCCGACTCTATGCGATTCCGGAAAATATTTTTAATATTCACCGTACCTATGCCATGAAGAGAGCCTTCATTTTCATAAGTGTTTAAAATCTAAACGAAATCTAAATTGCTCATAATTTGATTGTCAAATATCGTAAATGACACACCTTTTGCAAGATTGGACCGCCATCAATGCCGGTCTAAAAACTCCACGTGAAACCCATTAGGCATAATTCCGAAAGCGCGCCCACTCACGCTCTCTTGTCCGGCACGCGCCTACCCCCTTCGAAACGGGCTGCATTAGATATCCCATCATTCCCATTCACCAGCCCATTGTCCGAAGGAGCCAGTGGAGCGTCTGACGGCTCGCGCCAAAGCGACAAAGGGCCCGCGACGTCGGTTTGCGCGCGCTGGGCGGCGAAGCGGAGAGGCAGATGAGCAGCCAAGCATGAGATTCCAAACAAGAGAAGGGAGGCACGCGCGTAATTTCCACTCACGAAGTGCCTCGTGCCTCGTTCCGTCTCGTCGCCCGCCTCTCGACATCCCTGTCCACTCCTCCCGTGTGCCACTAGGTTGCTTGTAGTATTAATCGTCGAAGAGTGTTGGTGGGGAAAATGTAGGGGAAGTCAAGTTCCGCTCCTTCCCTCCTTTTGCTTCACTCTTGCTTCTTTCCATTCTATCGTCGCTCATGGTTTCCACCATGCATAACAAAACTTACGACTTTGTGAGGTATTCAATTCTCTATTCCTATAAAAGAAAAAATAGTATTACTTTATTTGAACAGCGAAAAAAAGTACCACTAATGCTTTATATGGTTGTTCAGCACTTTGTGAAACAGCGTGGCATTTCACGTCTTTATTCTTAATCCCCTCCTGTTCTACTATTAATTAATGAGTAAAATATTGTCTCTTCTCGTACCCACTAACACATATTTTTTTATTTTACAATAACCCTCAATGGATATTAATTTGTGATGAATGGTTTGAGGCTTCCACAGTGGATGCTACGCAGATAAATTTCTCGGGCTTCCTTCCGGGTCAAAGGAGGTATCTCCGATATGTTTCGGCAGCTTACTGCGCTACCGTCTTCAGGGATGAAGTGGCGAAGACAGGGAATCGGCCACTATTTATATCAGTCCGGTGTCCGGTGATATATATAGCGGCCAATTCCCTATCTTTGCCACTTCATCCCTGAAGACGGTAGCGGAGTAAGCTGCCGAAACATGTTGGAGATAACTCCTTTGACCTGGATGGAAACGCGATGTTAATTTGTGTTTGTTATTTAGTATTTTTCCTTATTTCATTTATGAATAAAGCATTAGGGTGAGGAGGGGGATTTGGAGGAAGGGGAGAGGATGGATAGGTATTCAATCTCGTCCCAAAAATCAAGGTATTATGCCATCAGTCTATCTACCCATCCCTTTCCGCGACTCCTTGATTCCCTCTGATTCAATACCTTTACTTTCCCACTTTTCTGGGAGCAATTCTGCTCAAATGGCCTTCTTTGCTTCAAGATAGAAGCGGGTTTAGATATGTATAATTTAGTTATGATAAATTCATCATCATCAGTAATTCACATGACTTATCATTGATTTTTCAATTGATATTCTTTTCCCTCGCTCACATTGGTGAATATTTTTTCAAATTCATATATTATATACATTTCGCGTTATTCTTCTTCACCTTAGTGGAATCTGTCTTCTGACAGGTTTTAACTGGATGCCCTCCGTCGTAGTCGGTCCTGAGCATCTTCATTCATTTGCCTGTTACTTCGGCCATTTTTAATGTCATCGAGCATTCCCGATCTTCTTCTCCCCCTTCCTCGCTTTCCGTCTATTTTTCCTTCAATAATTCTTCTAAAATAACAATTTTGGCGTAATATATATGTCCCATCCAAGCTGTCTTCCTCTTTTTGATTTCCCTCAGCAGTTTTCTTTCTTCTCCTATCGTCATCAGTACTCCCTCATTTTTCATTCTATCAGTCCACTACTCCTTAAGCATTTTATTATCTGCACCATATTCATGACAGCCTACATCTGATTTGTTCCAATTCTTAAAACACAAGAGGGAAACACTGCCAAACTAGCTGATCCCAAAAAAATGTTCTTCTTTCTTCACGCCATCTGTGGTGATAGGAAAAATAGCGTGACACTATCCTAAGACATCGCTAAGACTATGTCCACCTTTCCCTCCTTATCTTTATTTTCCTCTATTTAAAAAAGGCTGAATTCCTAACATCCCCTGCTAAACGCCATTTAGTTGGCTTGTAAGTTACTATATAGGTATCGATTCCTTGTGTTAATTAAACTTGATATTTTAAAACCATTACTAAAAGTTTAAGGCGATGTGATTTCATTTGATCAACTTACACGTAATAACTCTTGTAATGCTATAGATACCTTAGAGACACAATGTCGACACTGTAAAATATGCTTTTCCCGGAGAGTATGATCATTAGTATTTTCTTAATCTCCTTTTTCCATCATTTAAATTTATATTCAATTCCTGAAGAAGAAAATACAACTGTCTGGTTTATAAGTATAAAGCAATTTTTCTTTATTTTGAGCTTTTTGCATACAATTCTGAATTTTGTAGAAGAATTCTCATCATATACATGGAGAAAATGGCTTTCAATTTTGCTATTGGATGATATTTTAAATTATTGCTACTTGGGTAGGGATATGAAAGCTGGGGTAAGCCCTAATGAAAAGCGGAAGTGAAATGAATTTCTTTATATATTTCGCCATATTATACCAAACCTTTCTTTGAGTCATCGTCTTTTGTTTAATCATTTGAATTTAGTTATTTATCTAAGTTTACTTTTTTCGTCGACAGCAAGGAAAGCTCTTACTTTAATACATTCTCAGCTTCGTGGAGGCATAAACGATAAGATATCCCTCAAAGCAAAAAACCCGTAGGCTGAAGGTAAATAATTGATTGAAAAACCTATCAAAACACTTTGACGTGTTACCTGCCCATGAAGGTTGTTTGCGTCATTCATTGTTATCTGGGCCTGGGAAGATGATATTTCTTACGTCAGTCAACGCAGAGAAAACAGGTTGAATTAAACATTCTCTGAGATATGTAAAAGTGACTCCAAGAAAAAGGACCAAAAATTGTTCCAAACCCCAACGAATACTTACAGTACTGAATATTTAATTATAAATAAATTTTTGGTTCAGCGATCACGTATAATTTAAATTCCACACTCTGAGGATTTTCATGGAGATATGATGTGGAATTATTCCGGCCAAGAAGCTTTTTAGAATTTTTCAATTACCGAAACTACCAACTAAAACTTTTTTTAAATAACCTTTGCACTTTGATGAAAAATCACTTAGAACTCACGCTCAAAATATCATAATTCCCTGTTGGTACCTTTGCTGGGGGTGATATAATCACCAATGGTTGAAGAAATGTTGGAACCACTTTTTCTCTTCATTGTCGGTTCATATGGGAAACATACTTGTCCAATTTTGTGGAAAGATAGTGAACATCCACAAGTGTGACTGTACAACATATTTTGCGATAAAAACGCTAAAAATGCACAACATCTAGGCATAAAAAGGCTAAAAATAAAATAAAGTAAAATTTATGAACGAAATACTATCTAATTTACGTCTCGATTTTATTTCATGATGCCATTCACCTTTTCAATTTTTCTATTTCATTTGTATCCCATTCTTTTCCTTCGTTACACGTGTGGCATAGCTATAGAATTCTAATAATACATGCCTTATTCTACTTCACAAAATCTTTTAAGACACGTTTTAATAATCTCTCATCAATTTTATTTCGGCAGGACGATGGAAGTTTATACGGTTTCATTGACTGCGCTCACGACAACTGACAGGAAGTCAGATGTAATGCACACAACTCTAACTCTACTTCTAATTCTCATTGCAAAAATTAAGGAAAATGTTATGTGACTCTGGGAACGACGTACCACGACGACAACGTACCACGAAGTAGACTAAAGACGTACAGACTTGTGCAGAGAAGGTATCAGAACTATGTTAGGGAAAGAGTCAAGAATGTAAGTGGGGGGAAAGAAAAAAGGAAGTCCGAAAATGCCATGGAAGTAGAAAGTGGCAGAAAACGTTAAATGCCGACCACATTGGTATGAAATATGGCAAAGAGAAAGAAGACAAAGTTACATGACCCTACGTAATGTTTACTGGGCATAAAACCCAAGCGTTAATGTAAATAGGACCTTCGGCTAAAAATGCGAGCCACATAAGACCTCTTGACTATTGTTAATAAATAGACAAATATTTCCTCCTGCCGATGAGGCACGAAATTGGTGCTTGAAATTTATCCACGATATTGAAATTTCTCACAAGAAAAATAAGACTATTTTTTGCCAGTTCAGTGTATGAAAAATATATGACAACGCATTACAGCCATCCATCATTTCATGTTCATGTGCATCATGTCACAATTTCCTTGTGTATGCTTCCGTGACTATATTTCATTATTTCATTCAAAATGCACTCCATTGATCTCAAGTGTTCACCCATATGTTCCAGATTTTGAAAGCATTTATTGTTACAAATTCAAAAAGCACGAATGCCTTTCATGTTTGCTTTTCCAACGACGGTTTAAGCCACACCGCAAGTCAATGCTTTCATTCAGTCCATCCTCGTGTGCATCGATTACTTCTTTAAAATTCCTCTTGTCGTTAAAGTTTTACATATATTTGCTCTGTGATGCATGCCAGTGAAACTACTTCCCTCTGATGATAGCATCGAAGATAAGCAGATGTCTTTTTACAGCAAGCACTATTTTCTCTCGAAGTGGAGTTATAATGGGCCTCTTGCTCAGCACTTTGGTTTAGGGGTTAGTTTGTAACGGCTAGAATCGCAGTTTTATGTCCTAAGGTTTTCTATAATGGAAATAAAGTCCTAGTTAACTCGCTTCTAAATCTACATCTACATCTAAATAATACTCTGCGAGCCACCGCATGGGCGTGTGGCAGGGGGTGTTAGGTTACTAGCCGTGCAAAGGTGTAAGTTTTTGGAAAAGAAATGGTGACATGTATTATAGGAGTGTATTTATTGGAGCTCAATTTTTATTGTGGTCGCTTATTATTTGAGGAGAGAACAAGTTTTGTACCTGTATGTTTGGCAGTGTATCTCTCTTATTTTACCACATCTCTCAGAACTAGAGATGTAGTGAGGAGTCACGATAATGTTCTCTGTGTCACTCTGAAAAACGTCAGTTCTGAATTTCTCCAGCATCCTAAGCCTAGCGTGTAGCCTCCGAGCCTCTGGGGGCTCCCACCTTAATCCATCTAAAAGTTGTGAGACACTATATGTACGCTCGTAGCAGTTTTACACGAAGCGCGCTACTTTCCTTTGTATTTTATTAATTTTTTTGGTTAAATCTTATTGACCAGGGTCCCAAATGCTCGCGGCGTAATCAAGGTGTGGCCTAACCAGAGCGAAGTAGCATCTCTCTTTTTCTTTTTCATCAGAGAATCTTCCTATTATACGTTTAACAAAACATGGTTTTCTGAATGCTGCACCACATATGTTCTTAACTTCGTAGCTATACGCCTTTTAACTAGCCCCAAGAGCTATATTACATCTGAACTAAGAGTGCGGGAAGTATAAAGAGGACTGTACGTCATATTTACGGATTCGGAAGTAGGTCATCCGCGTTTCGATACTCTAATACTTTATGAACTTTCTTTTCATCTATGCTCTATGTCTTCTACCATATCTAAGATCGCAAGCTGGCCAGGTAAGTCCATAAAAATGAATATTTGTCGAGCTTTACACTGGGTCAGGCCATTCTACTTTTACGTCCGTTTGATCTTCTCCTGCATCATGTTTTTCATTTTGAAAATAGAATAGGATGAGTACATAAAAACTTCGACACAGGTGGAGGATCTAACTGAAATAAAAATTATACATTCAACTTTTGTGTCTAGTTTTCCCCAGGATAAATCGGCTAACAGCGACGGATTGCCTCTGTAATTTTTTTGCCAACAAGATGAAAATCTTAAAAAAATAAAAGTTTTGAAATAGAGGAAATTTATAATTTTCTCGAGCTGCAACGAGCCCAAAACCTATTTTTCTAATTAGGAATTATTTCTCTATTTTGGAAGTCCAAAATCCAGACTTCCAATTCCGATGTCTAACTCGTTCATCATTCTTATCTCTCACTGTTCTATTTTGCAGGCGGCCGGCCGTCCTTCTACGCCGAGATGCCGCGTTCATTCCTCGTGAGGGGCCGCGAGGAGTCGTCGACGGTGCTCGTGGCGGCCCCGCACCTTCTCCCGCCCCCACCTCCTCCTCCCCCGTCCTCCACCTCCCCGCCACCATCCACCACGCCGCCCCCGGCCGCCGCGTGGGTCGTGCCGAAGCACTCCCTGCCGCCCACCCCGCCCTCCACGTCGCCCGCCACGCCCACCTCGCCACCCCATCATCACCACCGCGCCTCCTCCTCCTCGCCACCTCCGCACCACCACACCCACCACCACGCCTCCCCAACGCTCTTCTCCTTCCTGCCAGCGGACATTGCCTCCAAGAGAGGTAAGCACTAATAATCTATAGCCCGTTCCACACTTAAGGCAGTTCGAGCGAAATATCATTTTACCTAGAAATCAATGAATTTGGTCTCATTTTAAAGAAAAATATCTCAGCCTTCTAATGACACCAAAATTTCAACTCCTTACCAAATTAATTTCTGAGATATTTGCCAAAAAATAGCAGCCCTTTTACCTGGGAAATGGTACGGGTATGCACTCCAGAGAGACCTTATATTAAAACTGAGGCATTTCCTACAGCTAGGTCTTGTCAACAAATCAACAGTATGTAGTTTGTATGTTTTCTCAACTATATTTTAAAAATTAATCATATTGTCACCGCAGTAGGTTCTTGTGTATCACAAAAAACCTTCCGTTTTGAAGGAGTTTCAAACGAACCGCGTGAAAAGAATGAGTCAAGTTAAAGACTTATTTAGGTATGTTCATTTTATTACTTATACTTTCTGTCATATAAAACTATATTATTGCACCATTAATAACACAATATTTAATTCATGTGTTCTACGGTTGGTGAAATTAAAACGCGTAATTCGAATATGGTCTCTATTATGACTAGGGAACTATCTCACTCGGACTACCTTAATTGACAGCATGGTCTCTCATGGAGATTCGTTTCCCGGGTAAATGCCAGTTCAGCAGAGATGTTATGCTGCCTGGAGCGAAAAGTATCAGATGTACCATTAATGCCGCACACTTGTGGCACATCTGGGTGTATTCTAATGTGCGAATATCATTTCTGAAAATAAATTTTTTAGTAAAGTTTAGTGCAGTGCTGGAAATGGTTACCTGCGTGACCAATAGGTCAAAGTAAGGAGTGCTAGTTTGGCAACAACGTTCTTCATTAGTCCCATGCTGTCAACGACATGTTGAAGACGCTATAAAGGGTCTTCGGTTGATGTCAACTGTCTTGGGATCTACCGGCGGTTGACCATCATAAGTGGGGCTCCAGATTCGTGGCCCTCATATATGATACCCTCTGCTCAGACCACACTCGACCGCTAAGGTCACTTGTGCGACTATCTGATTTTTTAGGAGGGTAGGGGCTAGGGGAACCTGGCCACATCCATTTTATTTTAAACGTTGTAAAACACGTAAAAATCTACAATGTATTAGCTAAACAATATGTTGCTATACATGGTATTTTAGGATGTTTAAAATAAAATAGAGGTAGTCAAGTTTCCCTTATCCTTTCCGTACTTAGCGGTTGGTCTCAATAATCATTACAGTCAAACGAGGGCCGAGCAAAGGATAGGAACATGAGGGTTGCTAAAATGGAGCCCGATTAATGACGGTTGGCCTTAATTGGATCCCCAGGAAATT
The DNA here is from genome assembly GCA_963169105.1 of Ceriagrion tenellum. NCBI lineage: Eukaryota > Metazoa > Arthropoda > Insecta > Odonata > Coenagrionidae > Ceriagrion > Ceriagrion tenellum. The sequence continues at coordinate 99,142,062 of OY720644.1, forward strand.
GACATCAACCGCGGTTTATAATCTTATCTACCTAAGCCACTGGAATTTCTAATTCCCGATATTCCAACAAAGTTCTCCGTTATTAAGATGATTTCGTTGCTGATTAAAAAAGTTTCCTTTTCCAATATCTAAACATATTGATGTTTATTTGCGTTTAAAACTCAGAAAGATTGTGCAAAGTTCCACAGAGAAAAAAATCATCCGCCTTGACCGGGATTTGAACCCGGATCCCTCGATTTCCGGCCGAGTGCCTCTCTGTGTTTGAAGTGCGATCTTTCCTAGTGGGCAGTGGTGTTTAGCGCTCTTTAGCGACTGATTGTTACACTGTATATCCTGCAGTCGAGAACATCTGGTCCTGTAAAGGTCTCTATAATCCATAGGGGAAGAGGACGCCTCGGTAGCTTAACTGGCTAGAGAACTCGGCCGGAAATCGAGGGATCCGGGTTCGTATCCCGGTCAAGGCGGATGATTTGTTCTCTGTGGAACTTCGCACAATTGTGCACTGCGGGTGACTCCATTAAAGTGGAACTCCGTGGCTGGTCTCGAATAGCTTAAAATTTGTCAGAAAGGTTTATTTAATTTAAAGACCCGGATTAAAAAATCCAGTGAATCTGGCAATTTGATTTCTTACGCTACCTGTCCAAATCACTCGCGAAAATATTGGAATCTCCTTGTCACGTAAAATTCTCATTGATTTGGTTCGTAAGTTTCTGCTGATATAGCACATCATCGTTGGGCGTTTTTGCGTGATAACTGAATCTTTGAAAACCATTGTATCCTAATGATATACTCCTTAATTAATTTTTTTTCGAACATTCTTCCCGACAGGACTGGAGATAAGGCACCACGGATCATGGCCCGTCTGCAGATCTTCACCCCGGAGCCCACCCGCCTCTCCTCTGCCCCCGCACCAGCAGCCGCCCTTCCTGCACCAGCGCCACGCCCTGCACCCCCACATTTACTGGCCCCCGCACCATCCCCCACCCCCACACCACATGGGAGGGGAGGCTCCCTCGCCCCACGGCCATCACCATCACCACCGCCCACCGTCCACGCCCCCGCCTCCCACCTCCGCCCCCCACCAACACTACCACCTTCTCCAACAGCAGCAGCAGCAACCGCCCCTCTCGCCCCACGGGCAGCACCAGCCCCCGGCCTCGCCCCCCATGACCCCCGCCGTGCACCACGTGGCCACCCAGCAACAGCAGCCCAGGCCGCTGGTTATCGTCGGCCCGTTCCCCAGGAGACCGGCGCCTGTGGGTGAGTATTTAAAGCCACGTCATCACGCACTTTAAGTAGTTCGATTGGATTGGTTATTTGTGGAGACGACCGACGGTTAAGGTCATTTGAGTAATTTGGGATAGGTAAGGGAGGAAAGGTGGGTAGAAACCCATCGTCGGCATAAGCCTACTATTAACGAAAGGCGCCAAGGGGACCACGGATTAACGTCTCACCCCACAGACGGAGTACTCTACTTTAAGTGCCCTCCACAAGACACTCAAGTAGGGATCGGTTTTCCTCTGAAAAACATCCTCCTCTACAGAGATTTGAACCCTGGTCGCCCGTGTGGTAGGCGAGTTCTCTAGCCACCACACCAACCAGATTCCCAGGTAGTTCGAGCGGAATATCATTTTACTTATAAATCAATGAATTTGATCTCATTTTAAAGAAAAATATCTCACCCTTCTAATGACACTAAAAGTTAAACCCCTTACCATATTACTTTCGGAGATATTTGCCCAAATATACCAGCCCTTTTATATGGGAAATGGAACGCGTATGCACTCCAGAGAGACATTATTTACAAAATGAGTTATTCAAAACACTTAGATGTCGTAAAAAAACTAACAGTGTGTAGTTTGTATGTTTTCTCAACTTTTTTGAAAAGTAATCATATTGTCACTGCATTACGCTCTTGGGTATCACAAAAAACCTTCCGATTTGAAGGAGTTTCAAACGGACCGCGCGAAAAAAATGAGTCGAGTTAAAGACTTATTTAGATAGTTTCATTTTAGCACTTACAATATCTGTCATGAAAAACTATATTATTTCACCATTAATAATGCAATATTTAATTGATGAGTCCTACAGCTGGTGAAATTAAAACGTATAATTCGAATATAGTCTCTATTATGACTACGGAACTATCTCGCTCTTACTACCATAATCGAGCCGTTTCAACGCGATGATTTGGTCAGCCCTGAAAATCGAACTCGGTGCACTTAAAATCACACCGTGCAAAGGATGTAATTGCATCTGATTAAGGAATCGTATTCGGTTATCAGTGCTGATAACCTAGAGACTCGGAGGCTACATGCTAAGCTTAGGCTGCTTGATAAATTCAGGACTGATGTTTTTCAGAGCGACACAGAGAATATTATCATAGCGCCTCACTACATCCCTAGGTCTGACAGATGCGATAAATACGAGGGGTACACTGCCGATCAGATATATATAAATGCTTGTTCTTTCCGCGTACAATAAGCGATCACAATTTTTTTAGTAAATACACTCCCATAGTACATATCACCATTTTACCTCCCAAAACTTACATCCTTACACGACTGGTGACCTAACACACCCTGCCACATGCCCATACGGTGGTTTGCAGGGTATCATGTTTGTGTAGATTAGAGGAATAAAAATGATACATATTTTCTTCCAAACGATTTGCTCCAAACAACAATCGTCATAAAATGGCGATTCGAAAATTTTGAGAGAGTTCCGTGATTGAGCTGTAGTCTACCTAAAATATTTTGTATGATGCTGAATGTAGTGTAATTTGATAAATTCGTTTCTGGAGACCTTGATTACTGGTTTTCTGATGATTGTTCACAATGCTTTGCAAAAAACACAGTAACTGTGCCAAAACAATATCATCTGAATTTTTACATGGCGTAGTTCAAGGAATGCCCGAACTGCACCATCATGCACTGAAATCAGCATTGTGTGAACACAGCCTCCGAGATATTGAATTCCATTTTAGTCCTGAATTTTGTTCCGAGATTTTAGCGCTGATTTTGGTGCCAAGTTCAGAGCTAACATAAGTATTATGCAAAATGGCTTATAGGCATGGAGAATTAACTCGTGACCGGTAATCATTTTCGGTGAACTTGAAACCAGGGAGTAATTCTGTTACTTTAGCCAGCCAGTAGAAAAACATAGATGGTTCCTTATGTTGCTCTATGGACATTTTCGAGAGTACAAACTTAATTTTTAGACAATTTGGCAGCCGCCGCTGATTTCTCCTCCCAGTTTTACTTTCTGGTGCTTTGAGTTTTGGGATATTGTATATATTCTCACTGTAGAAATGTACAATCAGTCTATCAATCAATAAACCATCAATTTCTAATCAGTCAATAAACTAAAGCGACATACTACGCTAACAGTTTGTGTGGGTTGGGTGTCGAAGCTCCGAATACGTTGGCTGTCCTCTGCCATCTCTGGTAGCTGTGAGAACTTGCGGATAAACTTTTGAATATCCTTTAGACATTAGGCTGGGTTAAATGGGAATGCATTAAGGGTATGCTCTCGTTCAAAGGTGAGGACAAACTTACACCTGGAAACGGCCTTCATTTCAGAGAAGTACGGTGAATAAGCAATGTTAAATGGAATAAACGAGCGACTGAGTGCACTCAATGACTAATGGAAGAGGAGAATATGAGGCCATTGAGCTGCTGATACCTATACTTCCCGCCGTGAATTCCTTTTAGTGTTATCGTTCTAACGGCAACGAAGTCGAAATCACGGCTGTAATCATATCCCACTTGACTTAGAACATATTGCTTAGTGTATCTGAATATTTTATGTAAATTGCATGTAACATCTCATATTCACTAGACACTGCCCAGGGAAGCCAACGTCCTTCTAGCTTCGACAACCGACCTATACGAACAGCTGCCGTAGCGTGTCCCGATAGTTTATGAAGTGACTGTACCCCTAGATTGAGAGAAAACTAACACCGTTAGAATCCTTTGGCTGATGATATATATGTGCAATTCTACATAAATTTTTATTGACAGTCAAAACTTTTGACGGTGATAACTATTTAGATTATTAAATTGTCCGTTTTGATTGCTAATTTATCGAATATCCACGTACCCCAGTTGCAAAATTGCCAACCTTCGACATAAACCATCGAGTATAAGTGCGTATTATGCACGCAGACTTCTTGCTCTGGTGGCGTTTGATTTCTCTTGAAGTACACGAAATTTTTTATCGTCACTCTCTCATACCGGTGCACATTTCCACGTTTAGAAAATTAAATTTTCCATATTCACAGCGCAAAGAAGTCGTAAAACTGTGCTGTGATACTGTGGTCACCACCGCGTTGTCGAAATATTTAATTTATAGTCGCTAATGTGCATTTAGGCCGCACAAGAGACGATTTGCGATTGGTGGATTTAGGTAAAAGCTGTAGACTTTCTCCTTGGTTCTTGATCTCTTCCGACGCGTTCTCTAGGAACATAAAAGTGACTTACTAGCCCCAAAATCCCCGTTCAAACACCGCACCTCTGGCCGTCTGATCCAGTCATTCATTTCCACATAAAATGGCATTAGTCGACTCTGTCTCACTCGAATAAATTTAAAATGAAAGGGTTCAGGAAAATGAAAATAGATGCCACTGATACAGTCCCATCTCCAATTTAGTCTTTGATTGGATTTATCCATATGCGCCTAGAATAATTAGCTTTCAGGTTTTGCAAGCGTGTTTGGCCTCTGGAATTTGCATTAGAGCGCAAGTAGAAACACTTCAGTATTTTTTCTCTTCCCTTATCCCTCTCTGCTGCTGAATAACTGGGTTGAATTTTGACTAGGAGCCGACCAGTTGGTCTCCCATGGCGAAGTAGTGGCTTTTTTTCTGTCCGATCATTCCTAGATAATGTGCAAAATAGATGCCAATGATTTAAATTATCCATGTGCCGCTCTTTCTGTTTAAACACCTATTAAAGCTTGCGTGGCTAGTTAACAGCCATTAACCTCATGGAGCAAGAAATAATACTCATATTTGGTTCTCATAGAAGAGCATTGTCTGTTTTAAGGAAACTTCAAATATTTGTTCATTCAATAAATATGTTACTGCATTGGGAACAATGCATGCAAATCGCGAAAATAATTATTATGCGGTACGCATACACCTTTCCACTCAAGTTTGACTTGCAAAAATCTTAATCCGAAATACCAACCTTACGTTTCTCAGCTCTACGCAACGGTAACCATTGATATAACTGGATTGAAGCCTATCCTGAATCTTCACGACATTTCCTTAAACCATTGTTTTACGAACACAATGTATCTCTTTGGATCCTATATCTGAAAGAAGTACCATGTTTTCACCTCACATATAATGACATTAATGGTACTGAGAAATAAATTAGTCACGATTATGTTCAGATGATTCTGTATCACCCAAAAAGTCTACCCTTTTATCATCCCTAATTTATTAATTAACTTAATCGGATAATACATTCTTTACGTAGCCAGTCAATAAAAAATCACTTATTGCTGTTGTTCATGCCTTCAATGAGTTTCGGTTTAGCAGCCAAGAATTTGCGAATGTGATCGGTACGCCTGAATATTCGCCCGTAACTTTTATTTCCCTGTTCATCGGCGGTACTGGAATGGAGAGGAAGGGAGTAAGGCGAAAGCCAGGTGGCCCCTCCTTCCCCTCTGACTCTCCTTGAGAGATTGGTGCCAGCTTGCGTGTGTATCATTGTTAAGGGTGTGAGTTGGACCGGTTCCTCTCGTAGCTGCGAGTTACAATCGGCGATCAAAAGCCGCCGGCCTATTATCATCACGGTTCCCCGAGGACTTCTAACCTCTGCTGCGGAAGACTCCCCTGAGTCATTATACGCATGAAGTTATTTACTCTCAGTAGAAGTAAAGTTTTTTTTAATTGACATTTTGGCGCTTATGGAAGCCTAAGCAAATTTTATTTTTAACTTTCAAAGCGGAAAAATACATAATTATTCCTCGTTTTATCCAATAGGGGGCTATCATCTTTTTAAACAGGCTTCCGGCGACGATTCAATGTTGTAATTATTTAATTTAGCCTCAAAACATTAATCGATGGAGCTCAGGCAAAATTAAGTTGGATAATTAAATATTACTCTCAGCGTCTCATCGGAAATGAAAAATAACCATGTCAATTAATGGTGATTAAAGATGATTTATCAGCCAAAATACTTGGCAGTACATTTTTTCCTCGGGAATCCCAGGTGTCTTATTTGGTAGCAGTTTTGATTCCACTTACATCGATGGGTCATAAAATTGCCCTTAAAATTGTTAACGCAAACACAAAAAGCTATTAACAGTGGAGCGGCCGATTGATTAAAAAAAGTAGTAATCATACAATTAATAATAAGATAACACACTCACTTGCACTGTTTAAATCAAGTTGTGTTTTGTGTATCATAATAAATCGTAGGCATTTGATAGCGTTTATAACTCTTGCGTTTAAAACTAGTTACCACTAAAGACAATATTTTGATGTATATTTTAGTGCGTGGAACACCCATTTGATTCATAAGATTTGTACCTCGATCTCTATTCTTACATCTACATCTACATCTACGTCATACCCTGCAAGCCACCCAAAGTGTGTGTGGCAGGGGGTGCTTCCACACCAGGCATGCATGAATGATACGGTAGAACACCGAAATTACATTGAAACCCGCGTACCACACATGCAAAGCGCCAATTAAAAACCTAATACCCGAGAAACATTCTATCTTCAATCGTTCCAACATGCAAGGGATACAAAGACTACTACTACAGATTCAAAATATCATGCAAAAATGAGAACATCAATATTTACATCATGCATAAATAAGAGAGTAGAGAATATAATGAGAAAGATTAAATGTTGCCTATTGTCTCTACTCGAACTATTCATGACGACGTTCACAGCTGTTATGGTCCCGAATGGTACGCGGAAAAAATGACATTTTATATCTTTCGGTTCTACAATCTAGCTCTCTAATTTTATTAGCGCGATCTTTACAATTCAGCATTCATGGCCGAAATCTACAGTTATTTCTTGTCACAGTTCCATTAGGAATAAATAATTGACACTGCTTTAAATAACAGTACAAATCCGAAAGCACCTCTTTTGTATATAATGCTTCGTAACCATTAGATTTCTTTGATAGGTGCTCTTCTTTATATATGACTGTGACAAAGAAAACCCATACAATCAATGGTGACATCATATTCAGTCATAATTACGTAACGGAAGATTTAATTATGATTTTGTGTCTAATCTATGATCAACATAGATTGAACTAAGCAGCAAAACTTTCATAATAAACAAAAAATATACACGTATTTATTTAAGTGCTTTCAATATCTTTAGGCATTTCTGCTTCAAGATGATCTCTGCATTTTTTTCTGGATTGCTTCCGGGTAAGTTGTTTTTGGGACAAAAGTTTCGCTGGCTATCCTGCCAGCGTCTTCAAGTCAAAGTGGTGGAAGAACTAATGCCCCAAAAACAACATATGTGGAAGAAATCCTGAAAAAATGTAGAAATCATCATTCCAGCTCCGCGGAAACCTGAGAAACATTTCTGTTTCAATATTAAGAACTGAAAATTTTGAGCTTCAATTTTTGCACAAACGGCACTATTCGTATTCTTACGGTTTGCAATTGCGTACAAATGACCATTTACTTTATCTTACTAATCGGCATGAGCATAGGAGGTAGTCACTCATACTTTAAAAGCCTACTTACATAGGATATATTCTACTGGAAAAATTCTTCTACCATATATACAATTCTACCATTCATACAATTACATCCGGTACAATTATTGAGAACAAACCTGAGATCGGATAAGCTCGCTCATTACAACTCAACGGTGTTACAAATAGAAGTTTTTTTTCCAAAAATGCAGAAATTATAGGTGGTAAATTAGTAAAACCGTATTCTAATTTAATAGTTCTCGAAAGAATAACTCGTGAATGTAATGTGCGACACATATTTACATTAAAATTCTTGAACCAACCTCTCTTTTTTATTTTTACTATCATTAATAGAAACTACTAGCGGTACATAATTGCTTGTTCAGTTAGTCATATACAGTCGTCAATGATTCAGTACTCCATTTCAGTATTTTCCATTTCACATTTGAAAAGCAAGTGCGCATGAGAATCATGGTTGTATGCTCAGATGGGGCAAATCAACCGTGCTTTTTAATTTCATCAGTTTTAAATATATTTATGGAAATTTCCCGTCCGCAGCTCCAGAGTCGGCCAGAAGAAGTCCCTGGCCAGAGACGGTCGAGTCCGACGACGCCCCGTTGAACCTTTGCACCCGGCCGCGAGGCATCTGGTCCCCTGGGAGCCTCTGCGAGAAGGAGGGCCGCGTGGCCGGTGGAAACGGCGAGGGAGCCTGGGCTCGGCCGCCGCACCCGGCACCCAGCCCGGAGCTTCCGCACCCACCTCCCTCCTTTGCTCCGCCGTCCCTGCCTCACTGTCCCGCGTGCAGGAGGCCCCGACTCAGCTCGGAGCCGTGCTGCCCGGCGGCTGCCAGTCAATGGCCCGCTGGGGGCGGAGTCGTCGCGACCATCCGGGAGGACACCCCGTCCCCCGACTGCGGGCTGGAGCAGCCTAAATTGGCTCAGCTCCCGGCACCACCGCCCCCTCCGCCTCCGGCCATGGCGCAGAATCCGCCTCCACAGCCTTACCCAAGCTCCCAGACTCAACAGAAGACGTCAAACGCGCCATCGAAGCCTCATCAGAACCAGCGGACGTTTCAGGTAAGGATATATTTTGTTTTAATCTTCGTGATTCTTTCGTCAATGCATTTTTTACACTGATATGGGGATAGAGGTCTCCCTAAACTTCTCAGAAACGAAATAAAGGCTTAGCTCCTTACTCCTGAAGACGCGAATGAAAATCTGGGAATTTATTTAACTTTGTAAGCAGTATACATAGGAATTCTCCTGCATGCCATCAAAATTATGCTATATTTTTGTATAGTAAAAGTATTTTGCGCATAAAGTAGAAGAGTAGGATTGAGTGGCTTAAAAAATAATTGTTTTACGCATTTAACCCGATGAGAAACTATCAATGTTAACTTTCGTCATATAATAGTATCAACGCCTAAAATGGGTAGTTTTTTCAATATAATGTACTGTTTCGAGCTTAAGGGTACAAACATTTTTATCATGTCATGACTCGAATACAGGGGAAAAGAACTCAGTTTTTATTCCTACGGAGGATTTGAAACGATTCGTGGAGCGTATTTTCGCATAATGTGTCATAATTTAAATCTATTTTTACCTTGTGGTGATATGGTGAATTGTTCGCATTGCAGATCTTTCAATTAAAGTTGAATGAGTTTGTAATCACCAAAATGCGAGTACCAAAAACAATTTACAAGACTGCTTACTTTCAGTCCACAATCACACTCCCACTCTTTCTCTTCATCTCCGTTTCCCTCCTTTATATGCATTATTTTGCCTTTCTAGGGTAACTGCTTTTACCTGGAATCTCATATTCAACGTGAAAGGAAGCAGCATTTTGGAAATTTAGAATCAGCATGATTTTTGCTTCATCAATTGTCGTGACACTGAACGCAAGTGGGTGGATATTCCTTGTGCCAACCTCAGAAAGGTGCACCGCATTACGTTGGGCATGGCATGCTTCTACGAATATATTCCTTTATCTCCTCTTCACGGGGAAGATGCGCGCTTTTGATTTAACGCAGCGCCCACGCTTGGAATCCGGGTTATAATTTTGTCACCCAGAATGGCCTCGCATTGGAAAAGAGTAAAATATCCGGAATGCGTCAGAGCAGAACTCCACTGCTTTATTTCACGACTGGTCTCGTGTTTTTTTTCAACCGATTGTCGCGAGATGGCACTTTTTTCAAGCTGCGTGTGCTGGCAGGAAGAGAAGGGGGGGGGAAACAGCACATGAAGACTCATAACCGTCGTCCTCGCCGTCCTGTTTGCATTAGATTTGTATTGTTCTTCGGCCCAGATGACGGATGGCGCCGGCTCACGCAAAGCGTTACCCAACTCCGACCGAAATCACTCTTCTCTTGTTTGATTCGCAGTCGTTTCTCATCGACACGGGTTCTCCCCCCACCGCACTTCCCTTCCAACACTACCGCCCCCCTCGTCCCCTTTCATCCAGGTTCCCTTCTGCGCGTGATAGTAGCACATGCGTGTATAACGCCTCATCCCCCAACTAGCTGTTCATCCTCGAAGTTGACACGGAAATGCCATTATGACGAGATAAAGGTGACATTCGCGGCGATGGCCGAGCGAAGATATGAACGCCCGAGATATATCTACTGCATGTACGCGTACTACTCCAATCAGGAGCAAAATCGAGCGAACAGAAGGACACCGCGTTGCATCGATCCGATTCCGCAAAAGTCTGCGTCTGCCATCCCTTTCCTGTCGGCGATTGCTTCAGTTTCTGCGTCAACTTTGACACCGTCGATTGTGATTGGTGCAGGGGCTGCGTTTTCTTGAGTCACAGAAGGGACGTTTTCGCTCCGAGAGTGAGTTTTGTGATTCCTCATTGAAATGTCGGTTCTCAAATTTTCGTAAATTTCTAAAAACTTATTCACGTTGGCAATCAATTTGCTATGCATAGTAGACATGCCAATCTTCAATGTCGTGCGTTAAGGCTGACTTAATAGGCATTATTCTTCCACCAATTCTTGAGTTTTCCAAATTTTTAGTGAGACTCTTCAGTAAACATTTTTCATGAAGCCTTATCTCTGATACTACTATCATCCGATAATTAAGAAAGAAAACACCCTTCGGTGCGCACTGTGAAAAGAATGCTCTCAATTCTTTTCTCTCCTCACTTTTTCACAAATGCTATTTTTTCATGGACGCAGCAGGCTTAGAAAATCTTTCGCAACTCTAAAAATGACGATCGGATACTCACTCAACTAAATTCTGTATTTTTTTATATTTTAAATTGATTTTTTAGACCTTTTCACTTAGACTTTTCCGAGTTTTGAAGCCCCTTGGAACGAATTTCAGTGTTCACTTACGTAAAAAATCCCTTTGCATTCAGAAAAGTCGTTCATTATTCCACTACCAGAGGACATTTTGTACCCATTGTTGCTAATTAGCATTTTTTCCTCGATTAAACTTTACTTCTTACTACAAATAATACAATTCCCAAAATTTTCATATATAAGCTCTCACCCCTAATGAGAATAAAATCATACCATCACAAGCTCTAAACTATTTATTTGAGGATATTTGCTCCCTAAGTGACCTAATGTTTTTAATCTCTAGTTACAGCTGTGTTTGGAACACAGGTTTACTCTCACGTTTTTCTGATTTATCACATATGTAAATGTATATAATGTAAGACAAACAATTGCACTTTTCCACAAATTGGTTTAATGGATACAACGCGTTTCGGCTCACAGAGCCATCATCAGGTACAAGATGATTGCCCTGTGAGCCAAAACGCGTTGTACGCATTAAACCAATTTGTGGAAAAGTGCAATTGTTTCTCTTAGATTATGAAGAACTTCCACGATATCTCGCCTGAATCTGTTGAATTTAAATGTAAATAATTTAAAAGAACTAAGAAAATATTCGATTACAGAGCTTTCGATCTAGGAATCTTTCCGTTCATCATGCTTAAGATGCAATAAACGAAGCTTGAATGACATAATATTCCAATTGAAACTAGCGTCAAAACTTGATTCTCCCCTCTTTTCCCAAATACCTGTTGTAGAGAGGACACGAACGTAGTGCGGTTCTGAAAAAAATCAGACAGTATATAATAAAGCTCTTTTTAATGAGAAGATATAAATTTCCGTTGTTGTTTCCTCTCAAATATAACTTCGTAGGTTGAAGAATAATTGCCCATTGAAATTAGCGCGCTTGATGTTAATGTTGGTAAAAAGGCCGTTTCCTTTTTGCACCCTGGCCGTCTTCATTTCATATTCAGGTTAACGGTCGCCGTTTCACGATCGTGGCTCAGGGGCAATCGCTGCCATCGCCTGCAGGGTCTGCGTCATAAATCCTATCGAGTGTGTGTATTGACTCTCAAAAGCAAGTGCCTGACATGACTGTGTTACTGTGGACACATAAAAAAAGAAGTAACGCGAAGGGACATTGGGCGTTCCTCCCCCCTTTTCCCATCGCGTTTGCACTCCCGAACCAATTTCACTCCCCACTTCCTCTCTCGTTCGTTTGTAAAACGTTCGTGGAGTCTGCTCGTCGACCACATGTTGCCCGCTCCCGATCAACCTGCCGATATGCCATCTCTTCCGGTGACGTTAAATTCATTTCCTACTTCCTTCCCCTCCCCCCCCACTTCACCAATTTCAAACGCTCTGATATCTCTCGGTCGGAGATTACGATTCAATTCATCAGTTTTAAAGGTTCCCCGCGCCTTGTTTTTTTTGTCTCCTTGATTTCCGCGAGTATAATCACCGAGCGGCAGGATTGAGATCTCCTAGGGTTCTCACGGGACTCCACTGCCGTCATGAACGTGACCGAAAAGAGACGAGTTCAGCTCTAAAAAAGGTGACTGGCTTAGGAACTTCAAGAGTTCTATAAGCACCCGTCAGTTTATCCAACGACGCGCTGGTAAAAACAACTGGTAACAATAATGGAGGCATCTATGCGGCACTAAAGTCTAATGTTATCACTCCTGGATATTTCCAATATTTTATATAAGTTTTGGGTGTTATGTCATGAGTTAGGGCGTAATATCTTCAGTTTCTCATTTATTTATCCTTTATTGAGTCAGATGGTTCATGATTGGGAAGGTGTGATTTTATTTTGTTGTATTAAGTGTTTTTCTGTATTTCTTGAAAAAATATTGGAATGAGTAAACCATAAATACAAATTTGTGCCGAGTGTAGATGAATAAAAGCAGTTAGAAACGTCTCCATAGGAACCGTTTCTCAATACAATGCACCTGCCATTGACACTCTCCATGTAATGTGAATATGTTTTCTATTATTGTAGATTTTTACCCGTTTCGTTTAATTACTACCAAACGTGTAACACCCAGGGAAATACAATTAATAAACTTCCAACATTACACGCACCATGTGCATTTATCATCGAGGAAAATAATAAGTAGAGTGATTCTAGCGGTAGAAAATGACATAACGTGGCTTTTATCTATGACTGAATAGGAAAATTATCATTGCAAAGTCGTTATATGATGCTAACATTAAGTCTCTGTAAGCAAGATTTCCGAAAGCTGAAATTTCTTGGAATTAGGGGACGAATAGAGGACTATATTTACGCTTCATACGGGGTTGTGTCGATTTAAACATGTGACAAACATGTTGATACGAGACATTCTAATATCAATCAAGTTTGATGCACTGCCATTCAGTACGGTAAAATCAATATAGGCCACGATTAACGTCACCAATAAAAACCTGCGATAAATATCTGGAAAAGTTTTCATCAGCATTATATTTTCTCCTATCGCGCTTTGTTCTTTCTGACCTCCTTTCTCTCAAACAGTCCTCCACCCACAAATAACCTATAACACGAACACTCACACACTTCCATACATCTGCTCCCGCAAACAGGGATTCTCCCTCCAATGGCGAGTGATCGTCATGAAGATAGGTATAGATTGCGTGAGATTGCCATCCTATTCTGCAGACATGCTCGCACGATATGCTGAGGACAAGGAGGAAAATAGTGGAGAGTTTTCTGCGATGCAGTAAAATATCTGGCGACTGACACTCCAACCGTGCTCATCCGCCCTGCGTCAAATCTTACCTCCCAACTCCTTTTTGACACTATTTGTCCCCCAACCATCATTCACAAAAGACATTTCTTGCTCTGCGAATGGCGCGAAATAAAGTCCTACCCTTTCAACAATTTCGCTGGATTTGTTATTAGAGTAGGTGAGACTAGAGCAATTTTTGCCAACAAGAATTCGTGGGTATTGAACACAGAATCAGGTGTTATATGGTGGAATCATTCCTTAGTGGTAGAAGCCATAAATTTTTCCAAGAGTAGAAAATTCTGCGCCGCCAGCTTCGATGTTATCTAGCAATTTCATTAGTTTCAACGCTTCTAGCTATCAACCCGTACGGTTTCAGGGTGAATTATGTGAAAATTTTCCATGATAGAAAAGAAAAACTATGCAAATTCCACTTAGAGAAAATTTAATGCACGACCCGAGTTTCAACACATTATGTCATCTTCAGGTGCCCTTCAGGTGCTTGGAAGGGTCTGAAGATGACATAATGTGTTGAAACCCGGGTCATGCATTAAATTTTCTCTAAGTGGAATTTTCTTAGTTTTTCTTTTCTATCAGCTTCTAGCTATATCATCATCTGCAAAATGGGCTTAAGATGATGCTATAAGATAGAAAATACTCGGATTAAATCTTATAATACCGGAAAGCAGCAAGTTCTTTTGCTTCTTTCAACATATGGGTGGGTTAAAATTCCAAGAAATTTATGGAAAAGAGAAAAATGCATTGCATCTTCAATTGAACTACTCATTGCGACAGAGGCACATCCAGTGATTGTAATGCACCATTCTACCATATTCCTCTCACCTTCGCGGTGCTTTACAGTGTTCAAATAGACTGCCATGAGAAGTTGTCTTCTTATAGTTCGCGTCATTTGGATTCGTTTCTCAACGTATGACTGAACGGGTTTGTAAAAGCTTGGGAAAAGGACAAGTCTGAAGCTTGAAGGTTGATGCATGACTTGCTCTTTGGAGAAGCTGAATGGTCGTTGCTCAATGGAAAACAGAAGGAAAGGATAAACCAAAAAAACTGAGCCCGGGGCACACAAGAAATCATAAAATCAAAGGGTTATTTCCCGGAAAGGCATCGATCCCCTTCGGAATTGTTTGTTTCTGTTGAGTGAGGCGCTTATGAGGTTTTCTGTGTGAAGAATGTGAATTATTCATTGTTTGACTTACCTGCAGCGGAGAAGACTATGTGGCAAGCCTTCTCAGGTTTTGGTTTATTGAGCCTCCTGAATTCAAATCTCATCGTTTTGCCAATAAAAATGTCTCGCTCAATTTCTACCCAGCCGTTCCCTTTAAACGCTGCGTTTTTTTTTCAAAGTTAACGTGAGCAAAAGTTAAATTTTGTGTAAGTAACTTTTTTTAATGCGAAATCACATATGATCATTCCTTTATTTTTCTTTAAGTAATATTTTTCAATTTGCAATTCCTTCCAATTTATCACGATTATTTTTATCAAAAATTCACTTTTGGAAATCGGGAGACCCTTTTCACGAATAAATCACTTTAAAATGTTTAAATATTTTTTAGAAATTTTAATTCACAATCCAAAAATTGTGCAGTTGCGTATTCAATATATATCTGTGCTAAGTATTTATTATTAATTTTGTATATCAATCAATATGTTTATTTAGATTGTTATGTGTTTAATCTGTGAAAATAGAGTATTTTGGATACGTTTGTAGAGTTAATAAGAATCCTCTCTTTCATTGGCGATCAGATGAAAAAAAAATTGGAATTATGACTGCACCCTAGCGTTAGTAAAAGAAAACTTTTCACTTCCAACTCCATCAAAATCTCGCTAAAGAATAAGCTGATAAAGACCTTTGTGTGAAGTTTTTGCTGTATGGCAGCGAGATATGGACTGTGGGGCAAGAGGAGAGGGAAAGACTAGGTGCTTTTGAGATGTGGTGCTATAGAAGGATGTGTAAAATAAGCTGGAAGGAGCGATTTACAAATGAAGAGGTATTGAGAAAAGTGAAAAAAAGCGGAACCTGTGGAAAACATTAAAACGAAGACGGGACAAATTTATTGGTCATGTACTGCGACATGAGGGTTTGGAAAAGATAATTTCAAAAGGGATGATAGAGGGCAAACGGTACAGAGGAAGACCAAGAATGTAGTATTGGAGACAGATAATGGAGGACCTAGGATGCAGACGATTTTTCGAAATGAAGAGGATAACAGGGGATGGAGAAGTAGAGTGCTGTCGCCAACCAATCCTGATGGATTGACAACTGCAGAAGGAGAAGCGTCACCAACTTTTACGCTCCGCCGATCCCGTGCTGCCGTTCTGCATACAATTTTTGTGAATTATAAGCTTGTAGAAAATAATCATTCGCTTCTTTTTATTGCCAAGAGGGGTATTATCATACAGTTAGTACATATAGAGTGGCAAAGAGATAGGGAGATTCGGATATGAGTTTTTAAATAATACTTTGGCCGATAGATGGAACAGGTGAATCGAAGTTGCACGACAAGCCATAACACATTAGCTTGGGCACACGGCCTCTTCATTTAGTATCGCATAACTCAAATGATGTTCTTATGATTATTTCGGTGTCTCGATGTTTACTAATCAACCCATAGCAACGGAAACAAATCTTATTGAGTCGTCGAGGCCAAATTAAACATGTATTTCAATGTGCCTTCAATAAGCATCGTCTATAATGAATCGAGTTCACGTCAATATGATAAGACACGCGATTGCCAAACACGGAGTCAACTGTTTACCGATGTATCAGAGCAGCGACAAAACAATTTATACTCGATTAAAAGAACACAACAGCCATGGTAAATCCATCTCTGTATGTTGATGCAAAATGACCGAGTACCGCTAGCGCCTCCAAGTGGCCTTCTCCGTAAGCCAACATTTTTTCTTCCTTAGGGTGGTGGCACCTGAGAAATTCTTCCCAAAGCTCTCAAAAATTCATGTCCAGTTTTTAGCATTGCTTTGCCACTCTATATATACTTACTCTATGGCATTATTTTATTTTTTCCATCCCAACATAGCCGTCTGTCTTTGATTACGCTGCTACTTTAATTTAAGGACACCTTCCTCCGAAAGAGAGCATTCGTTGTAATTTTCTCTTTTCTTTTCTTCTCCCCCCAGTGCAAGCAGTGCGGCAAGTCGTTCAAGAGGTCGTCTACGTTGTCCACGCATCTCCTCATTCACTCGGATACGCGGCCTTACCCGTGCCAATACTGCGGCAAGAGGTTTCACCAAAAGTCCGACATGAAGAAGCACACCTATATTCATACCGGTAAGTGCAAGTACCTTCTCTCCTCTGCTCTAGGGATTTAATTGTTTTTCCCCCGAATCATCCTTTCCAATTATCTCCGTTCTCATTTTGCTGTTTTAAAACTCTTATCACTTTTACTTTTGTCTTTCAAGTAACAATACCTCGGTACTGTAAAAAAAACAAGATACCTGAGTTTGAGATGCTCTATCGTCCAAACAAGGAATTCGATTTCAATGCAGTAAAATTCATGAAGGATCTTGTTTGTTTCTACGTTGGATGATATACTTTAAAAAACCCTCTGCTTCTTAGTATTTCCTGTACTTAATTTTTTCTCATAAAAGAATCCGTTTTTTGGGAGTGAAATCCAATTGTCCAACTTTGAGCGCTTGGGATACCCGTAATTTTCGTTCCAATAACTTGCAATTTTGAGATAAGAAAGCCAAATTTATTCCTAACTAGTAGAGTAATGCATTTTGCATCGGGCATAGTTTATTAAATACTGTTATAACCACACCAGGGAAGACATATTGCTTACAGGTTACAAATAATGCTTAAAACTTTAAATTATGTAGCTATCTTTGGATGGCGTCATAGCTTGTAATAAAAAATAAAGTAATAAAGTAGACAGTGAAATAATGCAATATGATAGACTAGCTGGTATTAACTTGAAACTTATATGGTAATTTTTTGCTTTGCAAATCACTGAAACGCTTATGAGAGCCAAAAGATAAACGTTTTTCCCCTCCCAATTACGAGCAAAAGTTTTGATTTCACTTTACCTTACTAAACTTATAAGTTTAAATAATATCCAACAGAAAGACTAAATAGATAACTACTAAATATATTAGGTGTACCAACCGTGGAAGACTCCGTATTATGTTGCAATGATCTTAACTTTTCTCGTCCATATCCCAGAGCTTAGCAATAGAGTAACTCTTTGCCGGAAACTCGAAAATTTGATTAATTTAAAAAAAATTTCCATGCATGACGCAAAAGGCAATGAACGGTTTATTTTAAAATTTGCTTCGGTCGCCGTGAAAATTAGAGCTCTCCTTCACTGACGTAATACGAAATGAACCTTTCCGCCCAACTCTCATTTGGAAGTCCACAAACTGTTCAAACACTCCATTGTCCCTCCCGACTTCCAAGCAGACTTTACGCAAACCTCCTCCGCCCCTCATACCACCGTCCACCCCTCCCCCCTTTCCCAACCACCTCCCCGCCAACGATTTGGCCTCCCAGCGGTCAGCCTTATGTCTACATGCTTCGAGATGTATGGGAACATGTTAAAAGGGGCGCGCCAGGTAAGAGTGCTGTGGGGGACCCATTTTTCGCTTCTTTAATCGATGGAAACATCAATCTCCTTTCCCAGCCTTTTGAACCTCGCCTCGTCATACTTTCCTGCTCCTTAATGTGTGAACTGAGATAGATGAATGCTTCCTGAAGTAAAAGGAGCCCATTATTCCTGTCAGGCTTCAGGGCAATTATTGTCAGCTCTTACTGTAGAGCGGCTAAAAGATTGTTACTGCCAGCAGGATACAGAAAATATGAGCAAGACCCTTTAGAGAATTGAAATAGTTCCGCTCAAAAATTGAATACTTCGTTATCCAGTTTTTTTCCAAATTACGGTTTCGGAATATAACAATTTTCTCCATTGGAGTAACTTTTGTATGTGGTTGATTGAAAATTAATTTTCCGTTATATCCGAAGATTTACTATATAAATATCAATCAACATACAGTAGTAGATCAAAGTGGACTAAATTTTTTAAAAATCTGGTTAATCTTTTGGGCTCATATCTTCTGGGCATCTTCTAAAACTTTATAATTGGTCTCATTGAGATGAAATGTTTGA
The DNA here is from genome assembly GCA_963169105.1 of Ceriagrion tenellum. NCBI lineage: Eukaryota > Metazoa > Arthropoda > Insecta > Odonata > Coenagrionidae > Ceriagrion > Ceriagrion tenellum. The sequence continues at coordinate 99,160,884 of OY720644.1, forward strand.
CCTATCGAACTTCGTATTACGTGTTGGCTGAATGGTATTTTTGCGACACGTGACAATTTTGAAAAACATCTTTACTTTTACAGTCATGAAAATCAAAGAATCCATAGGACGTTTAAGACTTTCATCCATCGTTAAATATCAGTCACACTACAGTGAATACTTTATGAAGGGTGAACATGGAACCAAGTAATAAAATAACAATAAGAATGTGATATAAATTGTAGAGCTTAACTGACCTAGCAGCAGCGATGATTATTAAAAGCCTCAGGAAATTTTTCCGCAGCGTAACAGTGTAATATGTCGATACTGAGAATTTTTAAATTAACTTGCATACTCTAAATTGAGACTCTGGTAAAATTATATTCCAGGGCCGAGTCTTCGGCGTTTGAATATCATCCGGGAACTCTGATTAAAATTGCATTTAATTAGCTAGTTAGATTCCGAAAAGTCGCGCTTCCCGTAATTGACCAACTCAGGAAACCGCAGACCTCAACTGATAGCATATCGACCACATTTTATCGCGTTTTGTCTTAGAAAAAAATTATTCTTTCATGTGAATGAATTGATTGGATTAAATATTTGGGGAGGTGACCGACGGCTGAGGTCATTTGCGCCATAGGGTCATGACTCATCCGACAGACGGAGTACTGTACTTAACGGAGACGGAGTACTCTAGCCACCACACCAACCTGATCACCGTAGATTTTGAAATGACTCGCTTTCCGTAATTGGCTAACTTAGGAAACCACATACCTCAACTGGAAGCATATCGACCACATTTTATCGCGTTTTGTCTCAGGAAAAATGATACTTTCATATGAATAAATTTCATCATGTTATTTAGATTGGCCGTCGCGAGTTACGGTTTCGAGGTTAAATCTCTAAAGAAGGATTTTTTCGTTCTTTTTGACGTGAAGAATGGAAACCAATGCGGTCTCTCTCTCCATGCCTACAAACTTCCGCCTGTTAATTCGTCCATCCTTCCGATTTCCTCCTCCTCCACTCTGCCCCCTTCCCAACCCTCTCATAATTCCCTCTTCTCCGTGCGATACCTGGCTCGCTTGCATTTTTTATGAGGCTGCTCATTATCGATCTCTTCCCCCACCTCCCGCACCCGTAATGGCCCCTCTATTTCCACGTGGACACCCCCCCCCCTCTCCCGCCTTCTTTCCCACTTCCCGCCAACGCATCAATTCGACCACCCATTCCTCGCCTTCCTCTTAAAGAGCCAACTTCGTGTCAAATGCCCCCTACTACATCCAACCCACCCACGCTGCAGTATATATATATACGTAATTGTCCCTCGTCCCACCTCACTCCCGTCTAAAACCGCGATATTATCGCCACTATGCGAAGTCGGCTCAATCCATTAATCTAGACTCTTATCTCTGTCTAGTCACTCTAGTTGCAAAGGTTGAAAACGTCGCAATTTTGTGGATGCCACTTGCAATGGGGCCAGCGAGAAGATAGCCTACATTGCTCGAAAAATATGGTATCTATTAAGTAGGAGTAAAATATCCTTAATCTTTCCTTTAAGGAAATTTTTTTGTGAGAAATATATGCCTTTTTATAAAAACTTTCCCTTCAAATAGCTAAACTATCAATCATTCGCGTAAAGTGTAATTGTAATATCTTTTCAAAAAATTAATTTATGAAAATTTCAAAGGCCTCAGATTATTAACTGAAATTAACAGCGGTGATTTGCATTTGTTCATTTGCATAAAATTATATTAGCATATACATTTATGGCGACTTTATTTTAAAGTTTTTTTCCGTTTTAAGAATAAAAATTGTTATTTAAATCTTGTAATACTAAACTATGTAGTCACTTCTTCGCATCACCCTGTCTTCATCAGTCACAGTAAGGCTCTCTTTTATGTTATTTATTCATGGCAGTGCCTTTTGTCGACTTCTTACTTTCCATAGTCACGCTTTGATAACATTATATCAGTATGCATCGGAAGTAGAAAATCATTTTGGGTCTTCGATTCTCGTGAGTTTGTTTTAGGCTGAACTTAAAGTCCTTCACCACCTATTTAGCGGAATAGACATTTTAGAGGTAATTCCATCGTGGTTAACCGGTCGTAAAGAGAAATGCAGCCAAAAGACCATGAATAAGTCACTTTGCTGGTCCGAAAGTGCTGTCCTTTAATGAGATTCTCTTTGAGGTTAATCCATTGTCACATAAAAGTGAATGATTGGGAAGATTGATATATTTCTTTGAGCAAAATTTCTCACGGAATGCCCCATTACGAGAGTTTATAAATGGCTCTTCTGTGAACCCGCTCAGTGCTACGTTACACGCGACTAGCTTGCAATAATGCCGTCAACATCATTGCGAAAGCGCTGTTATCGGAATGTTACATAAGGTTTTACTTGGAAACAGGCTGCTTTTCAGCTCTGAAAAGGTCGTCAGAAAACCGTATTCGCCCTTAAAATTTACGATGTTTGTATTACTTTTCCGCGTTATGCTCAAAAGCGGAAGCTCCCAAGGAAGAGGTTAAAAAGACAGCTCTTAAAAAGTCGGTCACTTTTCAGAAGTGGACAAGCGGGGCGAATTTCAACACCAATGGAGTACGCTGCTTAGTATGTGACATTTGTATTATCCCTTTGCCATCATGTTGGAGTTTCAGACTCCAAGACGATCCCACATTTCCCGCATCAAAGCGGTTAATGAAGCACTGACACATTGTTGGCAGCTTATTCCTCCATGAATTTCCCGCAAAGCGTCTTCCTCTTGATTTATATTTTCTACATAGACTCGATTCCCTTTATGTCAAAAGCCCTCTCTCCACCACAAGCCCATAATCACCTAATAGCTACCCAAACAAATTTCAAGAAGACTTCGCAAAATAATTTCTCTCAAAATGCTCCGACACCCAAGAATTGATTTGGGCCGCCGAGAGGTTAAGGGACGATTTTTGTATTAGGTATGCATAATTTTTACCTTCGTGTGTCACGCCAGTGATTATTTCGTGGATAGGAATTCAAGTTCCTCTTTTAAAAGAATTTGAGAGAGCAATTCACTCACTCAACTTAGCATCAATCCAAAAATTAATTGCGAATGAATGATTCATTTGTATTGATTTTCGATTAAACACCGAAGGAGAGTATCTAATCTCATTTCCTGATAACTCAGTCACTATTTATTTTGATGAGATTACAGTAACTAATTTGTATGTCCTCAGAGATGGTATGGAAAACGCACAGAAAGATATCTACGACGATTTTGAATCGAAAAAATCTTGTTCTGAACTACGAACGCGTAAAATTTGATAGAACTCATGACAAATAAAATATTTGTATAAAAGGTTTTTAGAGCACCTGAAACTTAAATGTTGTTGGGTGCATGAATATTTTTCATTTTTGTCAAACAATATTGGCATTTTGAATTCTATACCAAAGATTTGCTATCAGAATATTAAGAATTATTTCTAAAATAAAGATTACCGTGCGGCAGAGCGAAATTTTTCCTCATTACTAACTACTGGAGCAATTAAATTTCTCCCAGGAAGAAGTTAACAGTAGAAATTTGGATAAATTATTGCACGTTGAAATCAAGAAATGCTTTTAGGAAGGCATTCTATTATAAGGATACTTGATTTATAGTATACTGAATTCTTCAGAAATGCCAGTAGCAGTTAACTGCGAATATTACTAAGCTTGTATGTTGACTGACACCGCGATAAAACTCATAAATATGGTGGTTGAGTGTCTATTGCGTGAATATATTCTCATGTACATAGTACACAGTTTTTAATGCTACAATTCCTCGATAAAGATTGCAGAGAACATTGAAATCGGATTCCTTAACTTTGGGTTCCATATTGGGACCTCAACGTGTAGAAATTACAGTGGAAAGAGTTTTAAACTTTACCCTGAATCCATTCGCTAATTTCGGATACCGATAACTCGACATTTGAAGTAAATAAACTGCTAATTTTCTTTATGCTAATCATAAGTTGAGATTTTCGTAATTGAATGTGTTTTATACATTTAATATCCAGCGTCTCTTTTCCTTAGTTCACCTTCTAATCCATTTCTTTTCCTCTTTCTCGCGTAATTCCCACGACCCTCAAATCTGAACTGACTTTTTGGTATCAAAAATGCGGATTGAAAAACCGTTAACGCTTATCAATCGATCGATGGGGTAAATTCACTCAATCCTTTCTATCAGTTCCGCTCCCCAACCCTGATCCCCCACTCCAATTTCAATCCTTTTCCTGTTGTCCACACTTACTCTCATCGTTTCATGGTTTCGATTCCGTAAAATTTACTCTTTACTCTTGAGTAATGGTGATGAGAGAATAGCACGGATCATCCAATATGCTTGATGCGTTCATGTTTTCATTGCATGGATGTCCATTGCAAACGTTCAAGTATTCATCAAATTTCACTACGTGAGTTGGAAGTATGAAGTTTCTTATAACGCATTGTGCTTATGCCACTGTCGTTAATACTTTACCATCAAGACAGATCTTGCGAATAAAAATTCTTTCAAATAGTACACATGTTTGCCATGAATGAATTCTGGTAAGACAATATTATTATGGAGTGAAAAGCGCTTAGTTCATGTTTTACCCCGGACATTTTGTCATTAAGTCACTGAACTTGCTTGCCCGGCGAAAACGAGCATTCGTGTAGTGAATGGCAAAGTCCAAAGTCTTAAAGAAATGAGGTCTTAAGCAATTTATAGCACTTATGATTGAAGTACTTAAATTTAAAGAGGAACACATTGGCGATTTTTAATTTCATTCAGAAGTAGAAGTAATATTTACCGTAGAGATAGGAAAATTATCATTTAAAGCTCAAACGTCTCTCTCAGTCCAAAGAAAGTGTTCAGTTTATTTAGTTAAAGCTGCATTTCTATAGCTCACTCCAATGTATCACTTTAAAACGCCTTAAATTATGTAAACGGTAAATGCTGAGAAAAGAGGACACACATTACTGGCAAACAAAGTATATTATCCTTTACAATCAGCTGCAAAAACATTTTCTTTGTTATGTAATTCCAAAATTATTATAAACTGGAAGTAATTGAAGCGTAAAACAATTCTTTTAATGAGAAAAATTTACAACTTATAAATAGTATTTTTAACTGCCAGAGCAATCTGTCGGGTTTCCTATAGAAAAGTTTTCGCTCCGTTCTCCCTCACTTTAGTTATTCTTAGATGATAATTATATTTAGTGGTGCTAACACTATCTTGTATTCTGTTCTTAAACGTAAAAACACCAAAATTATCTGTTGTGATAAACCTAGAGTAGAATCTAAACAGGATTAACGAACCTGGTATGAAGAATCTCTTTCGATTTGACATCGTGTACCTTAAATATTACGTTTATTTGGGCAGTGTTAGCTTCAATGAACATTTTTCCGGGGTAAGAAGGAATTTCTCTACCCAGATATAGGTTTTAAAAATATATGTGGTTTTTATATATCAATTTAGTCCGCCGTTGCCTGTGTACTTTTCTCCAAGTGGCTCAATAACAGCTTCCATTTTGATTTTCCAGGCGAGAAACCTCACAAGTGCGTCGTCTGCGAGAAGGCATTCAGCCAATCGTCGAACCTCATCACTCACATGCGCAAACACACGGGATTCAAGCCGTTTGCGTGCGGGCTCTGCGACCGCGCCTTCCAGAGGAAAGTAGACCTCAGGAGACACAGGGACGCTCAGCACCCGGGGGAGGCGGTCGAATCTCCCGCGCCACCGGTGGCGGCTCCCGACGTCGAGACCGCCGAGACGGAAGCGGCAGTCGTCCCTGCAAAAGTGGAGGCACCCGCCGACTTCCCCCCTGCACCCGTCAAGGAGGAGCAGTGTGTCGTATCAGAGGAGCGGATGGAATCGGCACCCTCGGATGCCGACTGCACTCCCGTCTCACAGCCCTCGGAAACAACACCGGAGGGCAGCCCCATGGATGTAGAGGAGGGGCAGGGTTTACAGATAAAAACAGAGCCCAGCTAAGCGGACTGAGATGGATGGAGAATGGGGAGGAACAGTTATTATGTAAACCTCTGGCTCCAGCCTACCATGAGATCCCTAAAACATCTCCATCCTCGCCCTTGAGAGGGTCCAAAGCCTTGGAGAATTTCCTTCTAATGGATGTTGTACCAAAAAGGGCTCACGCTCCCACGTTTAAAGAGTTCCCCTGAGACATTTATCATCAACCGGTGTTTTGGAAGTTTTTCTGGGAAAAACTACAAGGGGTAGTGAAAATAGATGAGAACTGATGCCCCAATTCAAGTGTGAGGTTTTCCTCAAATAGATTTGCGTGTAACGTTTGACTTGACAGATATATAAATTGAGAGTCGGTCATAAATATATGAATATGCATAGTATTTCCATATACTCATTATTATAAGTTGTTCATAACTTCAAGTACAATATAAGTTATAATGAGAGTTCCCTATTTATTATTGCGATGTTAAAACATCATCTGTTTATCGCAGAGCTAATAACTAGATAGTTTCCTTTTTTGCGGGAACAATTTTGTCGAGTATTCTCAAGTTCCTTTGAAAGGTGTTATCTTCTAACCGCTCACCTCAACAAATGAAAACATGCCCGCCAATTTGCAAAGCTTCGCGTCATTTATAACTATAGTCCACAGTGAACAACAAACACAACACAATTATAAGTCTACAGGAGTGACAACAATAATTCTAGTCTTTCCACACTGATAGTATTCATCCAAACGTAGATACGAACATTTTCATCGTTATCTATTATACAATAACTTATTTATAATTATGTAATATTTTTCCAAGTCGCCGTCAGAACTTTCGGTGACATGTCTTTGTGATAACTCCGGTTTAAAACCCTGTTTATAGACAGGGAATGGATTACTGTATTCCGCATTTCAGTCTTCTTCAGCTCATTTTTAAAAATAGAGTACCCACAATTAACCCATTGAAAATCACCAAAGGTAAATACTTAGGTTAAAACTCTGCCGTAAGATAAAACTGAGCAATTCCGTCCATTTATACATTTATTTTTCCTTGATCGATAATAAAATATTCCGTCCTTTCTGATGCATTTAATGCTTCAATTGTTTATGTTCTATATAAGTGCTTCTCGTTTATCAGTTGAAGTGCTTTCTGGTGGATAATTTTATAGATGGAGTCCGACTTTGTGCAGAAGCTCAAGTGATATAGACAATTACTTATGAGACACCACTATTTCTGATATTTTTTTCTTCGAGCTTATTAATCCGTTGCTTTTATAAAATTGAAAATAGTGAGTGCAGAGGCACTCAACGTAAATTTTTGCCTGCGTAGTGCTCGGGCAATTCTTCAGTTCCCTTGTCTCAGTAAAATGGCATAAATTGCCTAGCCTATTGATCAGATCCACTTTATCTGATGGATTAAATGCTGATGAGAACTTAAATTTCTCATTGATCTTGTAAGCAGAATCTTCGTAGAATATGGATGGTGAACGCTTTATACGAGATAACTGTCCGAATATTCATGATTATTGTACTTTAAGCAAATATGTGTAGTCTAAATATTCAAGTTTGCTTACTTTGTTAATAGATTTTCGTATTTTGTGGTCAAATCTTTCATAAAGTGTTAAAATGTAGTATAGTCGAGATATCTATTGCAAGTTCGTCCAAATTGATAACAATTCTAGCTTGAGTGAGTTTAATAGTGATACCTTTCATATTTCAAGAAACACTACTCTTAGATGACAATTTTTTTATCTTAACATCGTGACAGGGAACTATTGAACATTATACAGTTTTCTCCCGATGGCACTGTAGAATATTTTGCACGTTTTCATCCTCATGTCGTGCTCAGTGGTGTTATGTATTTATTCACACCTGTAAACCATTTAGGCACTTTAATATCGATTCTTTATACAGAGTGCTCGTCCTGGATGTCTTTGATTTTGAATAATGCACCGTGGAAAACCGACAGTATCCTTGCTCTGCCCCATTTATATACCAACGCATAATGGAAGCCGCGTTTTTAAACAAAAACAGGAAAGTAAGGACTTGGGAAAGCTCCAAGTTCCGTAGTGCCCCTCTTTCGGACCCGTTAAAATAAACTTGATGATTATTCCTCCATATTTCTTTTACCGATTAATAGCCTTTCCAGAATCTACTTATTCTCATTCAAATGAAATCAGGAACTTCTACCATGAGCACTCTGTACACGTGTCAATCATACTTTAATTCACTATGATTTTCTTGATATTGTAGGTCGGCCTACGTACGTTAGTGACTTGTTAACTTCTAGAATTTCTCCGATTGGAGTGAAGTGAAACCTCCTATAGAGGTTTTCTTGTTGGTTCATTCTGTGTTTGTGTGTGTGCGTTTTTGCATCCACACATGTAAATATATTTCTTAAAATAGTTTTTATACCAGTCAGTACATATCGAGTCCTTTGACGAGACTTTCATAACAGCTAAACCACCAAAGAGTCTTGTATTTAGCGTTGATTTTTTTTACGTTCATCTTATGTTTTTTGTTCATTGGTTTGTTCTCTTTCAAGTGGGGAAGTCTTGGGAGTCTCTTTACTGCTCCCAGTGTCTCCTCCCTTGATAGACTCTGGTCAGTTTGGTTACTAAAGTGATGTAAATTGTACATGTAAAACTTGAAGTGAGATTTTAAAAATTGGCTCGTCCAAATATTCATGAAATAAACAAATGTTATTATGGCATATTTGTTTCCTCTTTCATTTTATTACATTAGAGCAAAAACCCTCTTTTTGATATACTTCCATGCTCATTTTATGACAATAGTGACTACATATACATCTACAAAATACCGCGCAAGTCACCACTAGGGTGTGTGGCACGGGGTGATTCCACACCAGGCAAGCAGCATTCATCCCCGTTTAAATCAGAACCGCGCACGTTCGCTCGAATGCCAGGCGCAGGCCAAAAGCAGTCAGGACAACGTTATGCAGTCAGACCATAAACCAGGAGAGTGATACGTAGAAGAACAGGCTATCATGCAGCACACTACTCAACATATGACTAATGGTTAGTATTATTAATGAGACAAATAAATAGCACTGCAAGGTAATAAGACATGGAGGAATATATCAAGACGGAAATTGCATGCGAAGTTAGTATCTACAATTCATATTGATACTGAGCACTACTGAAAAAGTCTATTTAACGTAGTCAGTATTCTATAACTGATCCATCACCACTATTAATGTCCCTTAGGGGTATTGTTCTAGGAGTATTATTCATTCCTAAGGATGATACATTTACGTCGTGTGAGAACTCAGTGATTAGATTATATTAGCTACAAATGTGACGACGGAAATATTTTATAATTTAAGTTATTCATCCAAAAGAAGTTAAACGTTTCTGAAAATTTTTCTTGCAAAATTCTCTCTCGCACTCCGCAAAATTTCCATACTATGTAACTGGGATGATTATTCCCGTTTCCCTCGCATTAGTTTCTTGGTATATTTTAATTATTGGAAATTCCTGAATAGTGATTAGTACAGAGGATATATGAACAATGAGAAAAATAATAAAGTAATGATATATTTGCAAGAATGAATATTTACGGGAGCATTAAACTGAGGAGAGTGATTACCGAACTTGGAACAGAGATGGGAAAAAACCTGAAGTCGACAATCTCCCGATTGAAAACTAGACTAGCAATACTATACTATAGAGCTGAAATTTTTGGAATTGCAGAATTCGAATTTTTCACGAATCGTTCCGGGAAATATTGTGCGTGAATCGGCAAAGTAAATGCTACTGACTCCATGATTTGATGAGATAACATTTAGTTACCTTTATGGTCACTAAATATCATGAGTAACCAAGGGACCATAAAGGTAACTAAATATTCTCTCACCTTTTAACCTTTATGGTCAAAAGTTTCAATTGTTGATAAAGGGCGTTCTCTTCCTCATCATTGAACAATGGAGGTTACATGACCAACCCTCACATAGCCTTGACCTCAACCGTCTCGACCAATCAGAATGATTTGCACCACAGAAGTGATGAATTCCATCGATAGAATTCGAAATGCTGATCATTTTAGGCTACGACGTCAATTCTTCTGTGGAAGGCAGAGGGATTCTCATTTATTTCTGGATAAATATTTTCGTATCTTCTCATGTTTGGTCTCAGGTAAGATGGTTTCCATTAATTTCACCTTACTTTTGCAATAAATGAAGTTTTTTCAACACCAAATGTGGCAATGAACGGCGATTAAAAGAATAAAGAAAGCAAAGGTCCGTGTTTCAGCAAAGGTTTCAGTTCCTGGTCCAGACTCAGTTTATTTCTGGTAATATTTACATATTTCGAAATATCTCTTTTGACCAAGTGTTCTTCTCAATTGAAATGTTATTTTTAAATGTTGCTGTGGCCTCCAATTTTTCTTCCTTGGCTACTATACGTGGACGCCAAGTCAGTATCTATTAGTTGCTGAAAATGCCTACAGACGATATTTTTCCAAACATCCACTATAATTTACCGTAAACATCGAAAAACAAAAGCAGTGCACAAAGTTACCTAATGATAACCGGCGATTTATTAGCTAGAATAAATACGTATTTCTCTTCTTTCCAGACACAGCAAGATATTTCATAGCGTCGATAAATGTAAAAGCTGTTGAAAATGTAATAAGCTTGCACTTAACGTAAGACAGTAGAAAAAATTTTAGTTTATGCCCCACCATAGTACAATTTATGACGCCAGCAAGTTATTTATTCACCAATAGATTGGTAAGAAGAACTCGCAGCTTGAACCTCAACTTTTATTCATATATATGGGAATATTCTAACTTGCTATACCCTCACTTATTAACTTCCTCTAACCCTATTCAAATTTCCAACCCAACTTCGACCTCTCCATAAGTGTGATAGAGTGAGTCATAGAGTAAATGCCTTTTTTGTTCCAATAGAAGCAATACTTCTTTGGATCAAATGCGCTGACGTTCATTTGATCCATTGCACTCGAACATCACATTAGTAGCTCGAGCTACTCGCTTTCCGCTATAGTATACGGCGAGCTGCCGTAGTGGATGTGTCGACGCGACAAGCTGAGTGCTTCTGGTATGTTCAGTTCTTGCAGGAGTTTGAGACCCCATTCTGTAACTTAAAGAGGACGCAAGGCCTCTTCAGGAAGGAGGAATTGCTATCAATGTAAGTACCCTAACTAAATTAGCAATTATTGTCATGAAACTTCTGCTTTCTCAGCGGTTGAGGTCGTAATCAATTTGAAAGTACTTGATTTTTGTGCGTAAAACCGCTCCAGTGTTTCGTCCAACAATGGCAGTTTTGTAAGTTCACGAACTCGATGGTGTCTTCCGTGAATTGAATACTTTAAAGGCAGGTGGTGGGAGCTAAGGCCTCGCCTGCTTATCCCCATAATTATCCTTCCCTAGATTATCGAGATTGCAAGTACATATGGGCCATCGGAAACGTTGTTAGATCAGCGAAGACAAATTTGAGTTGCATCCAAACGATTCTATTTGTTAACATCTCCTAAAGACAACATGCTCCAGGCTTATCGCTGCGGATCGCAATTCACTTTCTTTTTCCTCCCGGATGTCGATACGTACACCAGATAGCAGTCACTTGATTCTGCTCTCAGTTAGCATACACGGCGACATATATGTTATCGTTATGCTTCCCGAGTTGAATCACGCCATTTAACCTTAAGGTCTCATTTCGGGACGGACAAAATTTCTATCATCGACAACCATTGAGTCACCAGTCACCACACAAGTTACCGACCTGACTAGGGTAACCGACTTGGACTCACCATGAGAGCAAAACCAAATATGCCGCAGAGAACCTCTTACGTGCTTTAAGTTCTATTTAACTCGAAAACAAGGGACTTGAATTGGATTAGGGGGAGAATAATTTTAGATTGCTGGAGGGACGAGTCCTTTCATCCTGAGCAGATACAAGGTATCGTAATGAATGCATCACTGGAGAAAGATCACAGACTAGAAATTTAAGCCATTACAATACTTATAAAATACTTAGTCTCAAAAACCGACAAAGAAACTAGTTCATTATATAGCAATCGAAAAAAATAATTTCAGAAGGCGTTCTATAAAGAGACATGTAAAGGATAGCCCTAGGGCAGAAATGCAGTACAATAATGGATGAATATCACTATAGTCTATCACCTCCTCTCACTCCTCGAGCGTTATTGATCTCCATTAAGCTTTGGTGCGATGACAACGATGTATTTTCATGTTTTCCATCTGATATGCATGCCATTTTCTCCTCGTCTAGACTGATGAACTTCACGCCAAGCTATGTTTTCTGTAGCTGCTTGGTACGGTAAATATTAAATTAATTTTGCAATATTTTAAAAATAAAATTACTATGTGATAAATTTTGACACTCATCATTGTGTATTCCATCTGGTGATCGGTTAGTTTTTGGACAGTTCTAATTTCCCAATTTCGGGGATTCCATTTCACTTGAACGGATGTATATCACTATCATTAGCTTTCCTATAGGTTTATTCCAGATTTGGATTCTTCTCATATCGTCCAAAATTCCTATCCTCATCCTTTCTCATCCTTCCTCTCCCTCAGCGTTCTCCCCTAAGTCACCGCTTCAGCATACCCACACCTCTCAACGCTTCCTCCATCCGTCTTTTCTGCATTCTTCAAATCTCCTCCTCTAATTTTTTTGCCTCTTACCTAATGGAAATTATGTAATCATTTCTTTAGAAAACTTACATTTATTCTTGTTCTTTAACAATATATCAATAGAGATTGAGGGATCGGGTTGGTGTGGTGGCTAGAGTACTGGCTAACCATACGGACGGCCAGGGTTCAAATCCCTGCAGCGGAGGATATTTTCAGAGGAAACTCGATTGCCTGAGTATCTTGTAGAGGACGCTTAAGTGCAGTACTCCGTCTGTCGGATGAGACGTGAAACCGTGGTCCTCTTGGCGCCTTTCGTTAAGAGCTGGCTAACGCCGACGCCGGGTTTCTATCCACCCTTCCTCCCTTACCCATCCCCTGTGGCGCAAATGACCTTAGCCGTCGGTCGCCTCCCCAAATATCCAATCCAATCTAATAGAGAGTAGTTGACAAATGAATTTCATTCCGATCAAAACGACGAAATCTGGGCATGCTCAATCCCTTGGATTACAGAGAATTTTAATGAATTTTCAACATTGTGTCAACTTGTGTGGCGTAAATAATTTGGAAGCGGAGGGAGGTTGGGGAGAATGGTTAAGTTGGTGAAATGAGGGAAGCAGTTAAAGTGTTGGTGGTGAAGCTTCAGTCACGAACGGGAGGTCACCTAAACCAGCGAAAGAGGAGATTGGTTGACGAGTGGAGTAAAATAGGAGGAGCGGAAAACGTTGGAGGGTCTCCCAGGAAAACCGCTCAGTTCAAATCCCCGACCAATCAGGGTGAGGGAGAAAAATGAGACGACTGGGAGGGGAGGCCACTTTCCCACCCCTTCAACCCTCCAGTCCCAACCCGCCAACCCTAAACCCCCATTCTGAGTGTTAGATACTGCACCACCCCCATATTACCAGTCCTCCCACACCTGACTTCCCCACTGCAACACGCAAGCGAATAGGACAAGGATAGGATTGTATGGAATTGGAAAACTAGCTTGTAGTATATACACAAGCCTGTTTCACTCTACGAGACACAATGAAAGTTACTCGATAATATTATGGCTCAGAATACTTGCAATTATCATAGCTCTCTAGTGCTCCATAGTACCAAATCAGCAATCTGAGAAACTCGAATCATCACTTTCATAATCACTGAACTATTTGATTTCTTAATTGATGTGTTTCTAGCCTATTACTTGTTCCCATTAGGATCTGTTTGTTTCTACATCTACATAATACCCTGTAAGCCGCCGTATGGGCATATGGTAGGGGGTTTTAGGTCACCAGCCGTGTAAAGATGTAAGTTTTTGGAGGTTGAAATGGTGACATGTATTATAAGAGTTTATCTATTTAGTGGAGCTCAATTTTTTGTGGTCACTTATTGTGCGCGGAAAGAACGATTTTTTGTACCTATCTGTTTGGCAGTGTATTTTTATTTTTCTGTAGCATCTGTCAGGCCTAGAGACGTAGTGAGGCGTCATGATAATATTCTCTATGTTGCTCTGAAAAATATCAGTTTTGAATTTCTCAAGGGATATGATAATTTGTACTGAGAAATCCGCTCTTTTATGCACATTTAATTTACCAGTTTTTCTACTCAATAGTTATCATCAGGAGTTGTTTATTTGAAGATAATTCGCCTCAGCTCTCCAAAACTCTCTTCTCAGCTAGCTTGATAATCCAGGCTAATTTCCCCATTTCGGCATCCTGCATAATTTGCATGATGTAATCTTCTTCTACTGTGGTTCTTCCCATTTATATCTCCTCGATAACTTTATTTTTGGCAGGAATTTGAGCCGCAGATAATTCCAATGAGTTCGTCACTCCTTCCCCGGGGAATTTTCATTCGCACTTCTTTTCATTCCAAATCGTTATGGGACTGCTTCGTAGTTGTTTTTCTCCATTCTTTTAATGCTAATTGTTCTTGGATGACGCCGTAATATGCATTAAACACTACCGTCAGGAATAAGACGTATCACTCATTTAATTATTACCAGAAATAACTAATTCTTTAACATTGTTCAGAACAGACCACAGTTATGCGAAGCAAGTCGCCAGCCCCGGTGGCGGCGGGGTAAAGTCCTCGCCTGCTAAACCGATGGTTGCGGGTTCGAGTCCCGCCTGGGTGGGTTTTTCACCACCCAGGGCATGAATGTGTGTCAAGTTCTGTTGGTCCGGTCCCTTAAAAACGTGATGATAGGCTTAGCAGCCTATCGGGTTTCCGGGGACATACGGGCAAACAGAATCGTCCGGCAGCAAAAAAAATGATTAATATATCTGAGACAGTAATTTGCAGTGGGTGTCAATTACCGTATTTCTACACCAGGGTTGAAATTCGCTATGAAAAAATCGTGTGACTTGACCGGGATTTGAACCCGGTTCTCCCAATTGCAGGTCAGGTGTGTTAGCCAGTTACACTGTGTACACTGTGTAACTGGCTAACACACCTGACCTGCAATTGGGAGATCCGGGTGCGAATCCCGGTCAAGTCAAATTATTTTTTCATAGCGAATTTCAACCCTGGTGTATATGCACCCGTGCGAGTGACTTCGTACCACATCATTTGTTACATACAATGTTTGGAAATTGACCGTATTTCTCTTTCAAAGATGGATCTTCACAAAGTATCCTCCGTTTCCAAAATTTATATTGAGTCTACTAATCTAAGTTTTTTTCGTCGCGATCTTGCTAAGGAGGAGGTTGGGCTTTTCCTACAGTTTAAAAATGATTGATAAAATTTGCTGACAATTATGTACTATACACGAAGGGCCATTAAATAATTTTAGTTTCCTTTTTCAACGCAACGGAGAGGTTTTTTTCGGAATACTTTGGGCGAAACGGCTGAATCCTCAGCATTTTGCCTGGCATGATAAATACAAAAAATTACCAATCCGGTAATGTAAACCGTTCGATTCTGACGTCAAGCCCAATGCAGAGAATTAAATAAGACCGGCGCAAGAGCTCCCGGTTATCAAACCACGCCAGATTGCATAGCGAATTGCTCTCGGCGATGGCATCAAGACTTGTAACGAGCATCCAACAGCGGCCACATAATCGCTTCCCGGACTTCCTGTTCCTGCTTCTGTCCCCTCTCCATTATTTCAATTAATGGGAAGCCACGAATTTGTGTGGGGAGGAGGGAGGTGAGTGTGGGATGAGCCGACGCAGAAAGGGAGAGTAGGGGAAGTGTGGAAGCCACTCCAAGTTGTGCTGGGGGGTTGATGGTGGGGGCAATGGGGAGGGTTAGGGGGGAACGTTCCCCCCCGCGAAGCACGGCGCGTGTCGGGCTGCGAGCCGAGTGGTGGGCACTCAACCGAGGGAAGCAGTTGTTGGCTCCGGAGGGAGTCGAGTTGGGGGTGGAGTGGGGGTGATTTGGGAGATGGGGTGGGAGAGAAGGTGGTTGGAAGATGGAGTCGGAGGACGAATGGCGGCAGGAATCTAAAAATGAACGACTATCATACCAAATTGTAGAAATAGAAATAACATTTATTCCTCCGTAACAAATTACATAAGTGCAATTTTTCATCTTAATATTCAATTTTAGTAAAGGTAGTTTGGTTAATGCTTTCCTGCTGCACTTTGAGTGAAAAAATATCATATTATCGGTGCTTTGGATAGGCCTTAAGTTAATATTCCCTTTGTCAGATTTGCGAGTTCTTTCTTAAATATCGTCGAACCCGTCACCAGGCACGTAAGCAGTCATATCATTGCCTCACGGAGGCTCTTGTTTAAGTCTGTACCACATGCAACGTAATTCATTCCAGGATTCAGCCCACTACCTGGCATGTACGTGATAGTGAGCAAGGAATCCTCCATTATTCGAGCCGTCATATAAGATTTCACTCGGTCATTGGAAATACACTGGCGAGGTAGTGGCATTTTCATTCATTACATAGCGCATGCTTACTGTGATTTCCAATTAACCAATTGATGGCAACTGGCGACCAAAACAACCATTGGTACATTTTTATCTATTTTTGAGATTATGTCCGTGAAATTGCTAATGGCCCGGAAAAGGTTTAGTAATCATTGATTTCAGAAAGAGAAAACACACTCCGAATTGCTGATGCGATCGGTCGGAAACAAGTAGATCTCTATGGGAACAAGTAATAGGCTAGAAACACATCGATTAAGGCAGTGCGAGCGAGATAGTTCCCTAATCATAATAGAGACCATATTCGATTTCACCAGCTGCGAGACACACGAAATAAATATTGCATTATTAGTGGTGCAATAATATAGTTTTTTATGACAGAAATTGTAATAAATAAGTAATCAAATGCAAGTGTCTTAATAAACCTCTAACTTGACTCATTTTTCTCAAGCAGTACGTTTGAAACTCCATCAAAACGGAAGGTTTATTGTGATCCCGAAGAATTTACTGCGGTGACGATATGATTAATTTTAAAAAAATAGTTGAGAAAACACACAAACTACACACTGTTAATTTTTTGACGAGGTCTAAGTGTAGGAAATGCCTCATTTTTAATGTTAGATCTCTCTGGAGTGTGTATACGTACCATTTCCCATATCAAAGGGTTGGTTTTTGGCAAATATCTCGGAAAGTAATGTGGTAAGGGGTTGAATTTTTGTCAGTGGAATGATGATATATTTTTCATTAAAATGAGACCATATTTATTGATTTCTAGGAAAAAACTATTTTTCGCTCAAACTACCTTAAGGGGAATATAGGTACCTCATAGGAAACCCTGTTTCGGGGCTACCCTCATCTTATAACAAAGAAAGGTTGATGCAAATACGTTACAAATTTTTCCTAGTTGCAAAATTAACAAATACCATTTACAATTTACAGTACGTTCATAACAAAACAACCTACACAAAATAGCAAACACAATTTACGAAGATATGCACCAATATATTTTGTATCCATTGCCAGCGTCCATTTAGGTCTTAAGGTAGTCCGAGCGAAAAATCATTTTACTTAGAAATCAATGAATTTAGTCTCGTTTTAAAGAAAAATATCTCACCTTTCCAATGACATCAAAAATTCTACCCCGTACCATATTACTTTCGGAGATATTTGCCAAAAAATACCAGCCCTTTTACATGGGAAATAGTAGGTGTATACACTCCAGGGAGACATCATTTACGAAATGAGGAATTTATAACTCTTAGATGTCGTAAAAAAATTAACAGTGTGTATTTTGTATGTTTTCTCAACTATATTTGAGAATTAATCATATTGTCACCACAGGAGGTTCTTGGGTATCACAAAAAAACCTTCCGTTTTGAAAGAGTTTCAAACTCACCGCGCGAAAAAAATGAGTCAAGTTAAAGACCTATTTAGATATTTTCATTTAATTAATTACAATTTTTGTCATATAAAACTATATTACTGCACCATTAATAATTCAATATTTAATTTATGTGTCCTACAGTTGGTGAAATTAAAACGTATAATTCGAATGTGATCTCCATTATGACTAGAGAACTATCTCGCTCGGACTACCTTAACACTATCAAACTTGTGTGGACGATTCCGCTGCGTAAAGAATTTTTTTCGTGGCAAATCAATGTTTCGTTCTTCAAAATGAGAAATTCTATAAAAGCCTGAAGAAATCAGTTACCTTTGTGCTTTGGCAGCGAAGGCTTTTCGGGCTTTTTTGGCGTATTTCCACTGCAGTAGACGACAGTTTCGACAGCATTGTAGCCATCTTCTTCAGATCAGAAGGTAAAAGAGCTGCAGTGCTGTCGAAACTGTCCTCTACGGCAATGGAAATACGCCGAAAAAAGCCCGAAAAGCTTTTTTTCCCATCTCAACGACTCCGCGGAAGGCTTCGAGTTCATACCTTTGTGATATGTTTGCTACGCGACTGGCCATTTTTGATAACATTTTAAAAAAGTAATGAAACAAAAAACGGTTAGTTTAACACATATTTGAGGAATGTTATATTTCAAGACGTTGCTCAGGTGGTGACTGTCCATCACGTAAAAAGTTGAAAGACGCTTGGCGATTTAATTTGTTTCTTGAATCAATCGGGTACAATATGAATGAGTTCTAGTTAGGAGGTGGTTAGAGGTATTATTCTTTTTATAGAGATTTCCGTAAAGCTTCGCGTACGCGATCTTATAAGAGAAATCTGTTCTAAAAAATGAAAGACATTGCGTCATCCCGATTTGACTTTTTGACATTTCAGTGCCATTTTAGCACTAACCCTTACAGTACATGAAATAAATTTCGTAATATTGTAATTATTATTGTAGAAGTTATCTTCTAAAGGTAAAATTATACGATTTTTAATGTTAAAACTCTATACATATAACAAATTTTCAGGTGTCACGCCAAGTCCAGTATTCGAAAACATCATTTTTTTTATGTAATTGTATCAAAATGTTGAATACCGCGAGGAAAACTGGTCATAACGTGATTTAATTTAAAATCAAAATTATTTGTAGAAATTTGCGGTCGGTGGTCCGCGATCATCATTCAAAGCCAGAATCTTAAAGCAGATAATTAATGGGATCATTCGTAGCTAGAGCCTAGGGGCATTGAGGTTGTGGAAATGCGCATGGGCCATGTTGAATAGATCTGTTTATATAGTTTGCACGCCGAAAACAGGAATTAATGTGGGCATCGTCTATATATATAGTGATAGTTCATCTTCACCAAGTTAATGGAAGTTAATTTTTTTAACCCATGATTCCATTGAAAGTCAATGAACTAATTTTGATGGTAGCTCCCCACGCGAAGCACGGCCATTGCCGTGACCTTCTGACCCGAAGAAGACAGCTGCATTGAACCACTTTGTGGAGAATAAGTTATTGTAAAATTGGCTTTAACTTAATGCCCCTGTATTCTGCTTGACTCGCGACTAGGACTAATTTTTCGTCAACACTAATAATCTGGGCGTTAATTTTGCGTCTAGCGTTAGCAGATTAATCTTGCGTGAATATATTTTTTTCTATTGCTTGCCCCTATAAGTATAAAATGGATTGTGGGATAAGGTTATACTACACTGGTAGATTCGCGTACCGATTATTGGCAGCAATTTCTGCATGCCTCCTTTCTCGAGATGGTGACGGATGTTTTCCACATCATTCATATATACATACATACCAATCACGCCGCGCCGTTCCCTTCTGGGATAGGCAGAGTCACAAAGTTTCACCCATAAATACATAATTGTACACCTAATTCTGCTTCAATAATTTCCTCCATACTGACCTATCCTTGCATACCTCTTTTGCTTCATTTACCCCCATACACTGCTTCATACACGCCCTCCTATTTTTCAAACTCCTAATATTCCTCCTCCTATGAATTTCCTCAACCACAACTTTCTCGGCCTACCTCTCCCTCTGACACCATTCATTTCACTCGTACATATCTTTTTCGTTATTCGACTCTCATTCATTCTCTTAAAATGGCCAAACCAACGAAGCGCACTTCTATGAACTGGGAAAAAGTGCAATTTTCGTTTGAAACATCCCCATCTTCAGTAAACAAGCCTCAAAATCTCCCATGTCCTCTCACACTCACATAAAAAATGATTTGCGTTGAAGGTGCATAGCATAGGCGGGACAGGCGTCAAATGCTCCCGAATAAACAGGCTGTTTGAACGAGGGGTGAATGGGTGACGGGGAGCCAAAATGGCGCGCGACACGAGGTGGAGAATCCCGCCCGAGCGTGCATTGTTTTGTGCGGATGTGCACGCGTGCCGTTGAGGGTGGGAAGGGGAGGCGTGGGATACCGGCAAGTTGTAGCGGAAGTGCGATGACTGCGAAGGGCTGACTCTTCTCTCCCACCTGAAACACACAACACAAAGAAGCGGAGGGGGAAGAGGATTGAGTTAAAAAAATATGGAAGGAACGAACACATGACCCCATCCTCCCCATATAATGAGACCCAACTCATGTATATTAAAAAGCTATACTTAAACGTGCGGCATGCGGGCTCAACCCTAGAGGAATTAACGGCCGCGCGGCCATTCTGGTTCAACCTCTGCTGGTTTGATTCCAGACGGCACCGACCATATGTCATCGCTGCCCAAAAAACGTGCGCCGTATTCGGGGATCCGATGAATGCGAGATAACAACCTCTCGACCGAATGCGAAACGGACTAGGTTTGCTGACGTCGGGGAGAGAGTTGTTGATCTGGTAGGAAATCATTTACCAGATTGGTCATATACTCGAGGGACTACGTAACCTTGAATAAGATGAAGTAGTTGCAGGCGTAACAGCCATCAGGAGCGCGCGCTTGCCTGCGACCCCGAAGGGGTTTAACTTAAAGTAGTTCGAGCGTGATAGTTCCCTAATATTTTTTATTCTGAATTTTCAGTCACATGTGCGTAATAATATACGTTGCTTATCAATTCCAAGGCACCAAAAATTTACCATCGTTGCCTGATTTGGATAATGAAGAAAAGGCAGAATCCACGTTAGCTAAAATAATTTGCCCCGATTTAATTTCGAATACGGATATCCAAAGCGTTCGTGCCGAGGGTAGCTAAATTGATTGAAGCTCTCATATTATATTAATTATTATTCCGGGAATTTTTATTCGAATTCTTTTGTCGCCGAATAATATTTTCGCAACAATTTAATATGTTATTTTATTGATTAAGTTTAAAGCAGTAATTTTAATTTTAAACCATAACGGCACACTAAAAATAGCAGTGGCAAGAGAAAAGTACAGCTCTGATGATCTGCAGCAGATTTGTTAGAGAATTTTCGTAGACATTTTCGGGATAAAATCATCTCTGTGTGACGGCAAGAGAAAGATGAAAGAATTAATGGAAATGTAAGTGAAGAGAAAGCAGAGCGGAGGCAGGACTCCAGCGTATTTGAAATTTCTTGAGTTTAGACGTTTAAGGTCTACGCTCACAAAATCTGTATTTCACGGCATATAAAATATTAGATATATTTGATGAACAGCATCTATGTTGAGCTCTATTTGCTATCTGTATCTACAGCATCTCAGGAGCTCTATTTGTTAACTGTTAACCTTTGAGTAAAAGCCATCTGCAATTCTCTAGTTCAAAGTACTGATTCTGTCTCTCCTAATACATAATTTCATTGTTTTGCCTCACTTAAATTTTCGTATTGAAGTCATGTTTTTAGACAATTACGTGGATAAAAATATACAAAAGGTGTAAGACTTATGCTAGAATGTGAGAGACAAACCAAAATTAATTTTTAAAACACTGCTGTGGTTGGATATCGGTTTTCCTTAGAATAAAATGTTCTTCTCACTATCCATAAAATTACCATTGGATTAATAACCAAACATTTTGATGAAATTCTCATGTTCAACAAGGAATCACACGATTTTTTTTACAAAAATAAATGGTAATTTCCACCTTTCCATGAGAAATGTGAAATTATTACAGTTATTACTGTTAATATAGGATTTTAACGTAATATTAGTGTTGGTAATAGTGTTGGTTGGTAAAGTTTGATAATGGCACTAAGTGCTGAAACCATGGTCGGCAATCATTAAAAATTCTGTGTGGAAAGTTACCATTGTCTTTCATTTTTCAATGGATATCAATATCAATTGCTTCCACAAAGTTGAGCCTGATACGCTTTTGTATGTAATATTAGCACTTATAGAACGCCCGGCCTTGTCTACATCATTCAACGCCCAAAGCGGGTCATTTTGACCCACTGTAATTAATGAAATTATTTCTCACTTTGCGCTATAAGTTTACATTTTTATAGTTTTTACTACAAACTGTCACTCTTTCTCTACACATTCATCGATTATTTCACTTTATAACTTTCATAACTTTGACAATATCGATGATTTATTGATGTATAAACTTACGACACTTGTGTAAATTTATCGTTTTTTCCATTTTATTTCATTTTTCTTGCTTATTGTGTCATAGCTCAATATACTACGAAGACTTTCCACATTATTTAATACATATATATTATTTTTCAAAGTTTGGTTGCAATAACTAAGTTCAAAATATTATTTTTCGGTCGAAGTAGGAATTTTCCTGAAAATCTACCCAGTGACTAACTTTGGGATTCTTATTATTACAGTGATGCACATGTATAAATCTGATAATCTGATAATAGTCCATATGTCAGTAAGGAGAAAAATTGTATTCTCTGCTCTCTAAAATAGTAATAAGGTTCACTGTGCACTGCCAACAAATTAATTACTAAATATACCATGAATCGACCGGACGAAAAATTAGAAGGGTGAAGATACGAAGTGGAAGGGAGGAATATGAGAATATTTTTGAAAGGTGATTCAGGCATGGAAGGTAACCGAATGAGGAAGATAGGACAACATATGCAGCAGAATAACTAATAACCACTAATAAAAAAGAAGTTTTGGTGATGACACAAAGTGCAAATACATAATGGGTCAAAATGACCCGCTTGGGCGTTCTAGGTAAATTCTTTAAAAAATAATGTACGGATTACTCCAGGAAGCTGAAAATTTTTGGACATAAAGCTATGTTAAAATAAATAAAAGTCACGAGAGGAAATCCTGCTTTCATTGAAAATGAAATAAAAAAATGAATTTAAAATCACGTTTGGGTCAAAATGACCCGCCTGGGCGTTCTAGTGTTAGTGGATTAATTACCTGGTATAAGATTAAAAGAATGGTTGCTTTCTTCAAAATACTGAGAGTGCAGTAAATTTTGAAGATTTATAATTTTTGAGTATGTAAGGGATAAGGATATTATGTAAGAAAAAGACTCATGAGGTTTCTTATATTGATTATGGTTTTTCATGGATTGGAAACGGGGACAATGAGTATAATGGAGGACGAATGCATAGAACCCTTTGAGATGAGCTGGTGGAAAAAGATGGAGAAGATGTGATGGGTAGATAAGGTTAAAAATAAAGAGATACGGAGAAGAATTTAATTGGAGTTAACTACCTTGAAAAGTGTAATGAAGAGAAAGACAAATTGGATTTGCCACACATTATGAAGAGATTGCTGCCGAAAGTCATAATAGAAGGAAATATAGATGGATAGAGAAGACGAGGAAAGAATGAATTTGGTGTGATGACAGATATGATGAGAGGAGGGACGTACAGGGCAATGAAGAACCTATCCCAAAACAGAAATTCCTGGAGATTACAGGTGACATCTCTCAATCGACAGGTTTACAGAAATAAGGATTTAGATTTTAGTGCATTGAAATACGCGCTGCAAGTGTCACATCAACTGTTAACAGATAAAGTAAATTTTGTTGCTACTTATTCAATGTTATTTTTTTAATTCCTCGTTCCCTCCGTTCTATCTCCATTAAAAATTTTCAAATATGACGGCTTCTCAACCTGGCTTCTTATTAATGAAGGCTATTTTTACTTTTCAAGATTCGCTTGCTTCCCTATCATTTTAGCTTATACAATAAGCCCTTAGTATTTGAATTCTATCCACTACTTCCACAAACTACCTGATAGGCTTTCAACCATTTTCCAGCTATTTTTTCCATCTAGTTCCTAGGCTAGCCCTTAAACCCTTGGTTAGTTTACAGTTTTTCCAATTTTTTTTTTATTATACCAAGATTTTCCGGCTACGATATTCTCTTTCATAAGCTACAGGTGTAGAATCTATGAGTACTCATGGTAGTTATTGAAATGGATAAGAGCATTCGAAAATGTTTCTTTGGATATCATGATCTCAAAACAACAAAACTTTACCGATTGACTTTCACCTCCATCTTTCGCCATAGATACATCTCATAGGTTTCTAGATATTTGCCTTCTCTTTTACTCATTGTCCAAGTTTCTGATCCATGCAAAACCATAATCTGTTTAAATAAACCTCGTGCATATTTTCGTTAAATTCTATCCTTAGTCCTTATATACAGAACTCTGTTAAATTTCGAACGGTTGAATGTGGTTGAGGAAATGCTTAGGAGGAGAAATATTAGGAGTCTTAAAAACAGGAGGGCGTATAAGAAGCAGTGTATGGAAGTAAATGAGATAAAAGAGGTTTGCAAGCATAGGTCAGTATGGAGGAAATTTTTGAAGCAGAGTTAGGTGTATAAATACCAGGGCAAGTCAATAAATAAGTCGCAAATGTCAGCATTTAATCATCAGAATCAGTCGTAAACATTTCATTGGGAACGCTTGGAACATCCACCGTACAGTCCTGACTTAGCCCCCAGTGATTTTTATCTGTTTGGGCCCCTAAAAAATCATTTTGGTGGCCGTCATTTTGATACAGATGATGCTGTAATCTATGAGGTTACACGTTGGCTGCGACAGCAATCAAAGGACTTCTTTGCTGCTGGCTTTCAAGGACTTGTACAGAGATGGGATAAGTGCCTGAATGTACAGGGTGAATATGTTGAAAAGTGAAATAAATGTCAGAAAGTTACTTTAATTATGTTTGCCTCAATTCAGTTTTGCGACTTATTTATTGACTCACCCTCGTATGTATTTATAAGTGAAACTCCGTGACTGTGCCTACCCCGGAAGTGAACGGTGTGATGGGTATGTATGTATGTATGTATTTTTAATTGCCTCTTATTGCCCAAGGTTTCAATAACGCTCGCGTCATTCTAAATGTTTTCCGAGTTATTAAATATTTTTTTTTCTTAATGGTCGTTCTAAATGTATACTGTTTTCTTCTAGATTTATTCCGAATAATATTTACTGAAAGTGTTCAACAGTTGTTTATTTTTACGCATTCCGCCCGTTCGTTGTCCATGAGTGCAGCCGATTTGTCGGAGCGATAAAGACGACACTGCACCATAGCGGCGACCAAGGGAGAATGGAGGAAAAAAAACGCGTTACGAAAATTTATGTTGCGTTCGCTCGCGCGCGCACTTTGCACGAATGCACGTCGGTGCCGTTAAAGAAAGCCATCCATAACTCCTCTCCTTCGCCGTCGGGCCCTCGGGGGTTGCCGACCCCTGCCCTCCTGAATACTTCCCGGGGTCCTTTTTCAGGCAGTGCTGAGGAGAAGTGGAGGAGAAGGGAGCCAGTGCATAAACGCATTCCTCCGAGTGAGGCACGGTCGCTTGCACCGGCCGCTCATCCCACCGCTCCGCAGCAGGGTTGCTGCATCTCTCGGTGTGCGCCTGTTCTCGCGTGTCCCCCGTCCGAAAATCCTCTCCCAAAAGGAGAAG
This sequence comes from Ceriagrion tenellum, assembly GCA_963169105.1. Taxonomy (NCBI): domain Eukaryota; kingdom Metazoa; phylum Arthropoda; class Insecta; order Odonata; family Coenagrionidae; genus Ceriagrion; species Ceriagrion tenellum. The sequence goes on from OY720644.1 coordinate 99,186,524, forward strand.
AGAAAGAGTGGCGATAAAAAGAATACGGACTGGTATGATCGTGGCGTCGAGACAGAGAGGGCGATAAATTTCGGGAGGGCAGGAGAAAAGGGAGAGTGAGGCAGAGCCACGGAATACCTGCCCGTGCGTCCTGAGCAGGTTTTTATTCATCCGTATGAGTAGGTACTTTTTTTCAAATATGAATCTTGAACATGTGTGGTCTCACCACTAGACATATGCCGTGAGAGCGTGTGTATCTCACAAAAGTTCCTGACGCTGCGCAATGGAACGTTTTGGGACATGGGCCACGGAATTTTCAAGGCGAGAGAGGGCAATGAGCCTACATGCTTACCATACCTTACCTCCTGGGCCATTGAAACCTCAGCAGGTTTATGGCCTCACCAAAAATGTCTCTCCAATCTGTTCTATCTTCTGCTCTTTGAAGTGTAGCCCCAAGTCTATCTGTGTCCTTTTCAACTTGTTCCTTCCACCTCGTTCTTGCTCTACCAGATGGTCTTCTGTCTTCAGGGTTTCTAAGGTATAAAGTCTTGATTATTGCAGTCTCCTCTTTCCTCCAGTCTGACTACATGCTAGGAAACACAATGTAAAAACATATGGAGCTATGGATACTCCATGTATCGGGAGCATGGATCATTGGATAAGCTGACCACAACAGACTTGAAGTCTGGTGTTGGAGGAGGATGCCGCAGATGAAATGGACGGGCAAAATAAGAAATGAAGTATACTAAAGAGTAGAAGAGGTGAGGACCGTATGGAACTATATACAGAAAAGGTGAAGTAAATTGATTGGACACACCCATATGGTGGGTTCCTGAATAACATAATTAAAGGTAAAATACAGGAAAAGTTCCTCAAGGAAGACCCAAGAATACGTTCATAGACCCAATAAAGATGAAAGTACGCAGGAAACGTTACCAGGAAGTTAGAGATTTATCTTAAAAGGGTGGAGGGCTACATTCAATCAATCTTAGGAGTGAACGATCAATGATGATGAAATACGATAAATTTTGGTAGAGTTTGAGAAATGGACGAGTAAGGAAGAGTACAAATATACCCATCCGTCCTGAACAGGTTTCTACTTATGCATATGAGGACGTGTATTCTTTACCATATTATTAGTTTAAACCTATTTGGTTTCACAGCTTGGAAGCTCTCAGAGGAGAGTGTAGCTTTCCCAAACGCTGTTGGTGTGGTGTAGTAGACGATTTTGGAAAATGGGCTACGAAACTTTTAAAACCCTAAGAAGCGGAAAAGTAAGTTTGTTCAGGGTGCATGGTCAGTTGTGCGGTCAATTTTGTGTTTCTAGAAGTGGTCTAGGACAATTCGGCGCGATCATTTGGTCTCGGCCGATTGGTCGCGGCCGTTTTGGCGCCAGCCGTTTTGGCGTAAGGACGTTTCGGCGCCAGAACGTTTCGGCGAGGGCAGTTTTGGCACCAGCTGCTGGGACGCGGAAGCATTTTATGCGCAGGAAAATTTCGGCGCGAGAACGGCTGAATATTATCATGACCCGCATCAGCTCATCTTAGAATGTCACATCACGGTCAAGACGATTTTAACTACATAAAGATCAGTCATGCATGTTTATTTTGTGCAAAGTTCTTTGTTTGGTTCCCCAACTTTTCTCTCTCTTTGCCTCCCTCTCTTCCCCTCCATCCGTAAAATTCACCCTCTCCACTTCCATTTCCTCTCATAACCACATAGGCCTTCTCCAACAACATTTGCGTTAGCTCTATCTGCATATTTACCCATATAACCGTTCCGTTTCATAGTTGACACTTTCAATAGAGCTCAATTATTTTTAACGAATAAGCGAATTTTATCTATTACAGTAGTTCCTTCAACTATTCCGGCCAAACATACTTCTTATCTTATGCATTCATGCATCACTTCATACACGATTAGACCATCAAAAAGATAATAGGCAGAATATTATCATATATTTACAGAAAACAGCGAACTCTCATTCATCGAGCTAAATCCGATATGAATTTAGTATTAGTAAATTTCCGTAGAGTAAAGAACAAACGTGCCGAAGTTGAGCATATATTTGAAAACGCAGATAAAGTATTTGGAACAGAGAGCTGGCTTGCAGAGGATAGCGAAGTTTTTTCGACGGGAAATAAAAACTATTGACATGATCGACTATATCGGACTGGCGGCGGAGTATTTATTGCAGTAAAATCGTATTTGAATAGTACCGCAAACACATTAGACAACAATGTAATAGAGAGCGTTTGGTAGCCACAATGAAGGACGAGAGCACCGAGATATTTTTTGGAAATACTGCATGAAGGAATTGATGAATATATTCCATAACAATTCAAACGGGAGAGTAAAGAACCTCGTTGGAATAACTACAAAATAAGGCGATAGCTCAGGAGACAAAGGCAACTACACAATCTATATAAAAGTTCTATTAAGTTAAGTGACAATACAGCGGAGCTTGCGGCGAGAGAAGTATACGTTACTCAACGCTCTAAAACGAAGAAAATAATGCACACTTCTCTACGAAACTTCAAGAAAATAATCCTCGGTGAATTACTAGATTAAAACACTAAGTCAATCTGGTTTTGCACGAAAGAGCTTCGATAGTAGAGTCTTCATTGGACACAAACGGCAAAGTGGTAACCATCAGCATCGACTAAGCCAATTTATCAAATTACTACTTGGAAATTGTATTCACTAAGGATGATACAATACACAATTTAGACATTCCTGACTTAAATGAGTATTTAACGGTACTTTAAAGGCTGACATAACAATTCAACGTGATGGAATAATTAAAGAACTGCGTTCGATAAAAAGTAACAATTCCCCAGGTCCAGAGGAATACCAGCACGCGTGTTCAAGGAGTTCCACCACATCCACAGATTGCACCATTCTTAGAAATAATATTTATCAAATCATTATCCGGAGGCAAGGTACCTCAAGACTGGAAAATAAACAACGTAATTCCGATATTTAAAAAAGAAAATAAAAGTGACCCAGGAAATTACAAGGCCTATATCGTTAACATCACTTTTATACACGATCATCGAACACATTGTCGTTAGCAATATGATGACATTCCTGGATAAGTTACCACACAAAATGCACCATGATATTCGATAAATTTGTTTATTTTGTAAACTACAAAACCTATCAATACGGTATTGTGTCAGACGTACTGGTCCAGACTCACAACTCCCTTCCGTAGTGAAGTTACCATCCTAGTTACTCACGAAAACTCGTTCTTTCCGCGCCCAATAAGCGACCACAATCAAAATTGAGTTCCACTAAATACACTCTATTAATACATGCCACCATTTCACCTCCCAAAACCTTATCCCTTGCATCCTAAAACTTCTGTTTTCCTAACACCCTCTGCCTCACGCTCATACAGCGGTTTGTAGGGTATTGTGTAGATGTAGATTTATTGTTTATGAGACTCATAATATTACTCCTCTTCACGGATTGCAGCCACAATCACTCAGAAGACTCCCTCCGTTTTCGTCATTTTCTCTCACAATTTACACCGCTGTTAATAATCCGTGACTATTCACGACTCCCATAATTTCTCATATATCGGCCAAACGAACGAGACGCGTTACATTCAGGGTAATTTTCCGGAGGGTTGTGATGATGAGGGGGGCATCAGGTTAGCGAGACGCATCTTCAAAGCAACAACCAATCATGGTAAGTCCGAAATGGTCCATACCTTTGTCACTGGAAGGCTAATTAAGAACAAGCTGCTTGTTGCTGTTATTAGTTACGCATATCATGATTTTATTCCAAGTTATGGATATCCTTTTGTAGCCTTTTATAGCGAAGTATTCAATAACAGGCCATTCGCTCCACATATTTTCACAAACCAATCATTTCTTACAACATCCCTCTTCTTTTACTGCAAATGTTTCTCGCATACTCCATACTCATTGCATTTAGTCAACACCTGCGCCTACGCTGGTATACCTCGGTGTCACTACCGTGAACTGAAGTAGGCAGGGGCACACTTATCTTTGGCAATTTTCGCTCTCATGCATTTGTGTGTATACGAGGTCTGTTCAAAAAGTTCCCGATCTTTATTTATTAGAATAAATACGTCACTTGCAAATTATTAGCCCGATTTTCCTTCAAAGTAGTCTCCTCCCCAACGTATACACTTATCCCAACGGTGTTTCATCTTTTTGAGTCCTGGAACGCTTCTTCCGGAATGCTCATAAGCTCCACCGCCGATTTTTTTCTCTATTACTGCAATGGTTGCAAATCTTTACCTTTGAGCGGGGTTTTTAATTAGGAAAACACAAAAAAGTCACATGGGGCCAGGTTTGGTGAGTAGGGTGGGTGGGGAAGCACAGTGGTCTTGTTTTTGGCTAAAAACTCACGAGTTCGGAGAGACGAATGAGCCGACGCGTAGTCGTGGTAAAAAAAACAATCGTCGCTCCTCCAAAGTTCGGACTATATTCGCCTGATTCTCTATCTTAGGCATTTCATAACCCCCAGGTAGTACTGCGTGTTGACTGTCTGGCCTTTAGGTAGGTACTGGTGATGCATCGAATGCATCACGAGTATGCCCCATGCATAGAATAAAACAGCCAACATCACCTTGACATTCGAGGTAACTTGTCGAGCTTTTTTGGGGCGGGGGGATGTTTCACTGATCCATTGCGAAGATTTAACTTTTGTTTCGATGTCATATGCATAAACCCATAACTCATCATCTGTTATGATCCTGGATAAGAAGGTTTCATCCTCTTCAGCTCGATCAAACAGTTCCTGACAGACTTGAACTCGATGTTGTTTCTGGTCTGCTGTCATCAGGCGAGGCACGAATTGGGCGGCGACTCGATGCATCCTCAATTTTTCAATTAGGATTTTATATTACAAACCAATCGAGATGCTACACTCTTCTGCAAGTTCCCTGATAGTCAAATGTTGAAATCCACGGACGAGATCGTTCACTTTCTCGATGTGGGGATCATCAGTCGACGTTGATGGTCTTTCAGAATGCTCTTCTTCCACTGATTACCACCCGTTTTTGAACCGAATATACCACTCATAACACGCGGTACGTTTCATAACATCCTCACTTTAAATCTTGGCAACCAATTCAAAAGTTTCCGTGAAGGATTTGCAGAGTTTCACGCAGAATTTCCCAGTAAAACTCTGCTCCTTCAAAGAGCTCATTTCCGCGGATCCGATTTTTCGCCGCACTCCACAAACACCCCTTATCATAAACGGTCTTAACTAAGTAACAAAACAAGATATCAGCGAAGAGGTTAAAGGTGATTAATTGGGAAGTTTTCGCGGACACAGCGTCTCCATGTGGAAGAAAAAAATAACCACCTGGAGGCGCGCTATTCAAAACGTTTGGGAACTTTTTGAATAGACCTCGTATCGTATCGAATGAATACAAATACCTATAAATACTTGCCTTAAACACTGGACACTTGGTATTTGTATTTAACAAATAAATACGAATACCGAATAAATAGTAATACCTTTAAATTTTTGCACTCTTAAGAAACGTTTTCTATCAACTTTGGGTAGTAACCATCATTACCACCTCAATTTAGTGGTAATGTTTTACTTAGCTACTACAAAACCAATCCCCTCCCACCAGTAGTTTTCGAGGTTTCACAAATTGTACACCACCTAGTAATCTAGTCTTCTTGTAACTTTCCTCCACACTCTATTTCCATCAGCCGCAGTATAAAAGCTTCAACAGTCAGATATCCAAAGGTTCAGTCCCGCTTTCCTATTTAAAAAAAATCAATATTGTGTCGAAATACTGCTCAAGACTTTCAACTCCCTTCCGTGATGAAGGGGCCACCATTTTAGAAACCATACCCTACTTGGCCTTTCTTCTACTGTCTGGTTTTATGAAAAAAAAATATTCCTGGTGCGGTACTCTGCCACCCAACCAAATTGCAAAGCTCCTGGATCACCAGAGAACGGAGATGGTGCACTGCCATTTTCTCTACATCCAGCTGCCCATGTCATGCTTTTTTCCTTCATAATTAGTCACTCCAGTGTTTCTGTTGACCCATTTTATTTAATATAGAGAATTATATTTATATCGAAATTTAAGATGACATGACAGCCGAAACCGGTCATAACTTTTAAATAAATTGTGGAAGCCACAAATTTTATCTTGTTCATGAGAGGCATATTTCTTATACTTAAGCTGCATTCTTCATAAACACGACTGATGGCATGCTTGGGAGAAGTATACATTGTGAAAAAAACCACGAGAATCCATGAAAGGGAAACATTTACACCGGAATGGCTTTTTATTGCGACTTTTTTCTTGTTTTAAATCTTTGGTGATTCGCTTAAATAATTCAATTTCATCGCAAACAAACGACCTCTGTAAGCAATCCGAAGATGAGTCGGAATTACCGAAATTGAGAGGAAGCGGGAAAATGTGGTTGTAAGGATAAAAAAGACTAAAAGGAAGGGAAAATGACAAAAAAGACGACATTGCGCATGTGAAAACGGGCGTTAAATTAGCCCAATGCTCGTCGAGAAAAGGACTGCTTTTAATAGTGCCGTAAAGACGAGGCGCAGCCCTAAGAGGTGTGCTGAGATGTGCGTATGGGAACCCGGTTCGAGCTATAAAAAACAAGACTTGCAGGACAGAGGCGGTCCTGCAGCAGTGGTGAAGGCACAAGGGGTGCCGATGAGGGAAAAACATGGGCGCCATAAAGATTGGCGAACATACAGCTCAAAAGAAAAAGGCCTGCGACTAGCGATGAACGATTTCAGCGTGCGCTCTGAACAGTATGAAAACCTGATTGCTTTCTTTAGCTGTTTCTTTTGATAAATCAAATTTTGGGTACTTTTTCATACTTTTTGGGTCTGTAAAAAAATGTCTGGAGGTATTTTGACAAAAACTGTTGTCTTCGGCTACGACAGACCGTGCATGAAAAACACGAGCTTGATTATTGAGAGTCCCCTTAAAATATAAGAAACTAAGCTGGCAAGATTATAATATTCCATTTCATAACATAGCGTTTGTTTGGTTCAACGTTTAAATAAAATATTCCTTTGAATTCTACTGCTTGAAAGTTACAAAATACTTTTCATATCCGGTACCTCTGGAGAAATGCTCCCTCTGAGGCCGGTTGACATTCTTCCTTCTCTTCGGTTGGGTCTGGCTTTTGCGTCGCACTTGATCTACCATATTTTTCATCTCTATTTTCTCAAAAGAGAGCCTTTTTAATACCAATATTGTTTTAATGTAATTCATCAATTTAATCTAATTAATAAATCAGCAAATAGGTGCTGTTTCTACGCTTCATAAATGATCCTTTTTCGGAATGCTACATGAAAATGTTTGATGATCGTGCCTTATTTTTAATAATTTTAGTAAATGTGGAAAGTAATTTCCGCTTTTGACGATATCACGGTGCTATCTTGCATTATATATTTATCACCAATATTGCACGAAATGGATATTTTCAAGGGTAAAGATGAACTTTCGCAAGTAATAACAAAAGCTGCCTGTCGCAGTGTAATACTGTTGCTAACGACGACTTCAATCGCCAATGTATCGCCATATATGTGTACTTAGGGGTAGGCTTGTGCGATGAACAAATTTTCCCATCGAGGTTCGATGAAAAAAATCATCGAGATGATTGGGTTTCGATAATTGTCATCGACGACGATGAGTCGATGAACTCATCGCCGTCGATGAGTCGATGTAATCAACGACCTTGATAAGTCGATGAACTCACCGACCTCGATAAGTCGATGAATTCATTCATCGCCGACGGTATGGTAGGGATAGGCACGGGCGGGCGACGCAACACAAACAATTATCATCCAATGGGGATGGATTCAGTGACTCATCTACATCGGTGAATTCATCGACTCATTGACGTCAGTTTATTTATCATCTCATCGACGTCAGTAAATTCATCGAATTCGGTGAATTCATCGACGTCGATGATCGATGACATTCATTGTCATCGACGCGGTTCATCGCAACGCGATGACTAAAATTATCGTCGATGAATTCGATGAATCGACTCATCGCACAAACCTACTTAGAGGTCTTCTCATAGAATCTTAACTTGCATTGAGTGGGAGCACGAACCTAACCTTATTAATACTTCAGTTCAGGTCTTATGAAACAAATCGAACAAAGGCTATATTAAGTATGGGGGTAAATAAAAAGTGTGAGATTATGTCAAATACTTGGGAAGGACTGTAACTTGAGGCTTGGCGATGGGGACAAATTAGCGAAAATTTGTGGTGCCACAGTGAAGAAATTATTATTTGATGAAACTATCTCGGGTCTTGTAGACTTCACCAAAACTATGAGCCGGTAAAAAACCAATCCTACACAACTAGGATTTATAAAACCAGACGATGGTAGGTTCCTCAATGAAAAAGTGAGAAATAGATGCTACTTCGCCCTGGCCATATCACATCTCAAATACACCGCGAGTATTTGGGAACCCTGAAGAGAAGAGTTTGGCAAAATAAACTAAATACAACGAAAAGCCGTGCGCTGTGTTGAAAACTGCTCGAACATAAGGATAAGAACAAATGGCTGATGGAGGCACTAGGTCGAAAGCAGAAATAGACCCAAAGGCTGCCGGCTATGTAGGCTTAGATTACTTGAAAATATCAGGTCATGAGAGTTTCTGCACGTCACGGAAGATATTATTGGGTCCCAGTAATATCTTTATAAATGATAGAAGCGGCAGCATAAGGTATTCACTGCCGCAGTGATGGATACCAAAATTTCTGTTACCATTAGTGCTTATAACGCTAAAAAAGCGACGGTAGCATAACTTAAATCGACCTATCCTATTTCCCCTTTTCCTGTTCGCTCCCCTATCTTGCCTAGTGATGTAGTGCCTTGCCACATAACTCTGAGGTGACACGCCAAGTTAAAAATAAAATTAATATGGAAGATGATTTTAATGCATATTTTTCAAGGGTGTAATGTGGTGAAGAAATAGATACACTAATCTGTTCCAGTTTCCTCTGATTTTAAGTGATTTACCAATTGTTGGTTTAATTTTAATTTTATTATAATTATCGATGAGTATAAAATCTTTTACTTTCACTTATAGACTGAGAGAGAATAATTTTAGATATTTAATAAAGAGGATAAAATTTAACATTAAAAAAATATTTGACTTGACTAGGATTTAAACCCGGAACTCCTAATTGTCGGTTAGGTGTTTTACGCTCTTGCATTACAAAGGTCAAGGACCACTTACCAAGTTCGCTATGCCTGTCACATATGTTAGCCAGTTACGTCGCCAAGCTTGGAAGTTTAAGTGGATGACACGCCCGACGGGCGATTTGGAGATGAGCGTTCGTAGCCCGGTCAATTCACGTGGTTTTTTTCATAGCGAATTTTACCCTCTATTGAAAGTAAAATAGCAGCCACACACGTGATTGCGTACCATGTCATTTGTGCATTCCGCAGTGATTGCAAATTTCAGTGGACTTCAATAGTTTAATATATTCTGATTTTACTTGAGATTGCGATTTACCTGAGTGACTCAATTGCAAAATTTGATGTATTTTCGGATGTGCATTAAAATTGCGTCTTGTAATGTTGTGAAATGTAAGAATACATGCGCAACTGCGTGCTCGACAGATGGTAAAATAGCCTCAGCTCTAACTCGGTGCCCCTAATCTTGCAATTTCTACACCTCGACCTGTGCAATTAAGTACCTCTTGTTAATAAGGCCTTAAGTTTTGATGCCAGTAATGTGTAAAAACTTTCAAACGATCACCTGTATTTTTTAAGCTATGCCTGTTCTCTAATTCTCTTAATTAAATTTCTGGATTAAATGGTTTTTTTTTGACAAGAAAACGTCTCGTTTTCGTTTTAGAAGAATATTTCTTAATAAACGTCCAAATTTTCGAGCTTTATCCTTTTAAATCCCCTTTCTTGAATCGAATATTTCTTAGGACGGCTGAAAAACGTGCAAACTTCACAGCGTAAAGATGATTTGCTTAGATTTTAATACAAACCTAGATCCCTAGATTAAGGCTGCCCAAGTTTACTCTTCCATCGTGAATTTCATTAAGGCTTCGAAGAAACTAGTATTTCCATGCATATATATTGTTATGAATTTCCTGCTAACCAGAGGGTCAGGGTTTTCGAGTCCCACCTGGGTAGAATATTATCTGCCCAGAACATGGGTGTTTGTGTTCGTCTGATGTTATAGTTATTCTCCTGATATAAATTGGCCGTAGGTGCTGTACTCGGGGTAGTTAAGATAAAATAGAAACAAAATAAAATTTCGTTCATTCGTCCTCAGATGACAAGAAATTCACGAGATTTTTGAGGATCGGATTTCGAACTCATTCCAGGCGAATAGTTTGTTGATTGTAAATTTCGCACATTAGTGTATCTCCTCGGCGAATTAAGTCTGCTTAAGTTTAACGCGTTTGAAATTTTGAAGTGAGATAGAGACGGAGAAGAGAAATGAAGGGAGAACGAAAGAGATGAAAGTGCATTCAAGGGCTGAGGGCAAGAAATGAGAGGGCGGGGGGGTGGGTGGAGAAGGCTTTTTGAAGGGGTCGAGTGGCTTGACCGCGGTTTTATGGCCTTCTGTTGCAGTCTGTCAGCTTTCTCCCATCATGCACCTGCCCACCCTGCACGTCCTCCTCCTTCTCCTCCTCCCCCTCTTCCCGTCCTCCTCAAAGGGCAGGTATCCATTTCCCTCCCCCACGCACCGCCCCCCCCGGCCATGAGATGCATTTCCGGAGTGCATTGAATCGGATTTTTCGAGCGGGAGGCTGGCCTTTTCTGCCTCCCGGCCGTCGGTCGCGTCCGTGCGAGGCGGAATGAGGCCCAGTAGAGTGGGCAGCGGAAGGGTTCGAGGGGAGATTGGCGAACACGGCTGCCGGGAGATGGGCACGCGATCCCCGCGACCCGTTCCACCCACCCTCCCGTTCCTGCACTTGTGGATTTGTTTCCCGGGCGGGACAAGCGGCATTAATACTCCGTGGTATAGGAGTCCCTCTTGTCTCGGCGCCTGGGCGGGATGCACGGACAGATGTAATCGTCGCTGTTCCCTTATTCTCTTGTCGTGTGGAAGGGGATCCGTAAAGTGGTGTCCGTCTCCTTTCCTTCTCTTCTCCCCCCCATTAACCCTTCTGCAGCAGGGTGGAAATTTTGAGAAGGATGACGGCCATCCGGTTCTTCAAGGGTAGAGTTCATTGATCCTCCCCAAGTTCTGCACCATCAACAGATGCACTTTTACACCCACTCCCGTGGCGTAGGAGGAAATTTTTACGCGAGGGAATTTTCATCAGCTGTCACCAATCCAAAGGACTGTTTGTCGCAGCTCTCTAACAAGCCATCCGCTTTTTCTAGTGTACGAAAGGCTACTCTCATGTGCGAACTATTAAGTTGAAAGACGTGGTGATTTAGATGCACATCAAATTGACGGGTATGCGGATTCCCATTTACATTAAGGTATTTCAATATCGATTGTGCTCTTCCTTCGATTCAGATCTTCGCGATGTAAGCAAATCCGCCATTACTATGCTTTGGACTAGGCTGTGCATTTGGATTTGAAGTAACGACTCAGGTGCATTTTTACAGATTAATATGGTGTGATATGGATGTAAACTGCTATGAGCGTAAATATAGTGTCTCACAACTTTTAGAAGGATTAAGGTGGGAGCCCCTAGAGACTCGAAGGCTACACGCTAGGCTTAGGTTGCTTGAGAAATTGAGAACTGATATTTTTCGGTGCGAAAAAGAGAATATTATCATGACTCCTAACTACATCTCTAGGTCTGACAGATGCGATAAAATAAGAGAGATACACTGCCAAACAGATAGGTACAAAAATTCGTTCTTTCTGCGAACAATAAGCGAACACAATAAAAACTGAGCTCCACTAAATACACTCATATGATACATGTCACCATTCCATCTCCAAAAACTTAGGCCTTTACACGGCTGGTGACCTAACACCCCCTGCCACACTCCCATGCGGCGGCTCTCAGTGTATTATGTAGATGTAGATGTAAAAAAATCCGCCAATATTACGCTTACTTTTGGAGTATTCTCTTGAAAGATGGCACTGATCACACAATGTTTTTGTTGATTCAGCTGTGCATTTGTATTCGAATCAACGACAGGGGTGCTTTTTTACAGATTAATTTGGTGTGATATGAAAGCGAATGCTCAGTAAACACATAAATGGCAGCCGTGTGGCGGAAATGGTTATGGAGACTCATATTGATAGAGCATCGGCTAGCTTGAGCAGAACGAATATATCGAATCGAACAACCCTGCCGCATACGTTCATCACCAGCTGACACAATTTACGGGCGTATGCAGTTTTCAAAACAAACGTACCACAGGGGATACTGCTTAGTAACAGCTGCGCCTGCTTCACCAAAAAATGTTGTATCCAAAGAAATCTTAGCCATTTATGCGCGTGATGTACTGTTTGCCACAGTTCCGTACATTTTTCCATTAAAAATACAATTAACATACGTGGTTGTCATAAAAATTAGAAACCACTTATCAGTTTCTATTTTTATGTACATAATTCAGTAGTTCATGTCAGTTTTGCCAAAATTCTGCCTGTTTCTGCGAGCATCTCAACTAGTTTCTTTGCAATTCTTGGCTCTGAAATCTTTTAATATTTGTCTGATCTATTCATTCTTGATATCCATTCCCATTCCTTTCTCTTTCTATTTTGCCTTGAGAGGATTTTTTGACGAAAATCATATGTTTACACTTCATATTTTTCTATTTTACAGCAGTAAGTAAAAATGATGTAAAAGTTAACCCAAATCTGTGGAAGGATAGAAGTCCTATCTGTTTAGCACGAAAAGTTAAATCACCATGCGCGAGCGATTAGAGCTGGATGGTGTGCAAGAAACTTAGTGGAGTTAGGACAGAAGGGATAAAGAGCACTTGCTAACTACTACCATGGAAGTGTGAGTTTCGATATTAATCGATATTGATGATGTGTTGAGATTTTGTTGTTTGAGATGTTTTTCCTGGCTATGAAATATTGTTAGGAGTTCTACCTATTTTCCTCTTCTGCGTAAACAAAGCCACATTTCCTTGCCGCACGACTTTAGAAAATCTTTTGCTGTCATGGCACTTATTATAAATGGGGATTTCCGAGCTCATACAAAGTGAATAGTGCACTAAAATTTGTGTAGATTAGCTGCTCATTTATGTTAAGGGCAGCATTTTTCTGGGGTTATTCTCCGCGTTGTTTTTTTTTTTAAAGACAGCAGTTTCGCCTGCATTCCAGCAGGCATCTTCAGGTTCAAGTGATGATGCCGGTTAGTTAGTTAAAATGTTTATTTCCCAAAAACATAAAATAATGCATTAATGGAGCCCTGTTTTAGGATTTCTCCTCTTCAGGGTTGATAGGTATTTACAGTTTAGAATATTGTTGAAAGTGCTGTTGCATATTTACATAATAACAAAGCAAACACAAATATATACAAGTATTGATTGATATGTGATTGACATTTGAACCGGAATGGCGTATGGCCTGGCATTCACCCTAAGTCGTGAGGAAAACCGGTAAAACCTCACACAGGCCGCCGTATTATGTTGTGTATTTGAATGATTCTTGTAGGCGTTGATATTCTCGGTGTCTTCTTTGGTCCTTGCGATATAAGCGAGGGTCAGGATGGTGGTCGCGGTGATGGTCGGCGTTTCTGAGGATGACGTGGTACCGGTTTCTGCCGCTGTTTACGGGGTGTTGGATGCTTTCCCTGAGTCGTATACGTTGATGTCCTCTGTTTCTCGTGCTGGAATAAGGAATTCAATGAATTCATATACAGATTGGACGTCTTTATATAGCTATGATGGCCTTTCACTTTTTGGCGCCAATTTTTCCCCTTTGTCCTGATTGGTCCGTTCGTTTGAATAGCCTTTTCCAAGAGTTGTGGAGGTGATATCCGTCCTCCCGGTTGAAATTCAATGGATATTTAGAAATCTCGATAGCCTCCTGAATAATTCTCGGGAAGTATCGAGATTCTCTGGCGTTACGGTGGCCTCATCCAATTTGACGGTGTGTCCCGGTTCGGAGTGGATGTGTTCTGCCACGGCGGAGAGGTGGAATTGCTTGCTCCTCGTTGCTCGTCCGTGTTCTTGTAGTCGGCACTTTATGGCTCTGCCCTTCTGCCCAAAGTAAGCCATGCAATAGCTGCAGTCAGTCTTGTATACTCCCTCGGATGAGTGAGGAGAGATCCGATCTTTGGTCCTCGGAAGTATGTCACCCGTATTTTTTACGCAGTTAAAGCGAGTAACCACATAATACTTTTTCAAAATCGGGCCAATTTTGTCCGTGGTACCAGCCATGTAGGGAATTGTAGCGTAGGCTGCAGGTTTCGGTTTATCTGCCGCGTATGATGGTTTATCCTTGGGTTGTTTCTCCATCTTCGCAGCCCTTTTCAGGGCCATGTCTTTACGATATCCATTCCTTAGAACGGTCATCAGGTACTGCTTCTCAGAAGGTAGTGATTCCGTGTCGGAGATAGAAAATGCCCTGTGAGTCAGAGTGGAGATGAAGGCTGCCTTTTGGCTCGAATGGTGGTGGGAGGATGCGTGTAAGTAGCGATCAGTATGGGTCGCTTTACTGTAGATTCCGTGCCCGATCTTGCCGTCAAATTTTTTGGTAACCATGACATAAAAAAATGGAAGTTGGCCGTCCTTTTCTATTTCCATTGTAAACTGGATAGCATGGTGGAGGTTATTGAGGTACTGGAGGAACAAGGAGAGTTCTTGTTTTCCAAGTGACCAGATGATAAAGGTGTCGTCCACATATCTGAGCCAGGAGCCAGTGAAAAGGATTTTTGAGAAAAACAATTTTAGGTTTGCTTCTACCCCATTATTGCTAACTTTCACTCCCTGTATAAAATGTCTTCATCGAATCGGTGCAAATGTTTCTTACTTTACATTTTTCAATAAGGTGCACTCAAAATATTTGATGGAAGTTCTGATCATAGGATGAATTAGAGAATATAGAGTTTATTCTCTTAGGCTTTTTGTAACAATCGTTTTTGACTCAAAACATAGTTTTCAAGACCCTGAATTTCGGAGAACTTTTAATCTAAAACGTTACTGTCCTGCATAGGTTTCAGGACTTCTGATCTCAAATTATCTGGTAAATATTCAATTCTACATCCAACATTCTTGTTTTCTGGAAAAGAACCATTTGAATCAATAGGAAAATTCTATTTTATAGACTAAAGCACTTGATAATTTATAAATAAGCTTTTTACACTATATAAGACCATTGAAAATTCATTGAGCTATATAACTGTAATACTGTGGGGTCCTCTTCAGGGTCATTGATTACGCGTTTCCGTGGCGTAATGCTACACAACGTGCAAGTTTAAAGCTGCCAAAAAATGTATCTTATTCGTGAGATGTTTCCCTCAACTGAAGAGGAAGAAACTATAATTCGTAGAATAAAAAAATAGTGACTTATTCATAGTTTTAGTCCCATGCATTGAGTTAAGAAGTTGGGGTAATGTCGAGATTTTTAACTGTATCTGAATATTTTAGGTCCGGTGACAGAATATTTAAGCCTGCGTCTTCGCTTATTTCACGGAAGATAACTGTATCGTCTGCTAATTATCTTAATTTACTGCTAACTCGAGAACTTAGGTCATTTATATAAATAATGAATAAAAGAGGGCCAATCACGCTTCCATGAGGAACACCCGATGTGACTCCAACCATATCAAAGCTAAAAACCATCTACTACTACTTTTGGTTCTCGATTACTGAGAAATTCCCTATTCCAGTCCACTCTTGCTTGTTTACTCCGCATGATTGCAATTCAAATATGAGCTTTTGATATATTAGATCAATCGTTGACGGGTTTACTTTGCGGAAGTTCATATTACTTAATCAAATATGACACTATGTTTTTTTCCACTCTTTTTATTGCACCTCGACCGATTTCAACGCTTACACGTCATTTTCAAGATGAGTCTTCTTGAAAGAGACTCCTCCTGAAAATGACGTGTAAGCGTTGAAACCGGTCGAGGTGCATTAAAAAGTGTGGAAAATACAAAGTGTTATATTTGATTAGCTTTTGATATATGTTATATTTGAATTTATATTTGATTCTATGTGCAATGCAGCACGTCTTTCTTTTCCAAATTCAATAATATTTTACATAAATTATTTTCTAAGCCAATTGCACAGATTTGGGGTTATCCCGGAAGAAATTCAGATTTCCGAAAAATGAGGACCACTCCATTGTCGTCCGCTTTGATTTCACACAATTCAAATTGAGACATTGATACTCGTTCCTCACGTCGGGACTAAATTTCTGTGATATTAAGTTCATGTTAGTTTTCCCTGGCTTAAATAAACCCATATTACATAAAAAATTTCCGCACATAAAAATTAAGTAGCGGTTTTTAATCAGGAGAATGATGGTTGGGTGGCATACCATTAGGCTAGGTGCTCCTGTTGAGAGCAAACCAATTTTGAGTAGGTGAATCACTCCACCCTTACCAACGCTACATATAATGCGTCCTTTAACCCTTTAAGTGCGGCATAGCGTGATATCACGTCATGGTTGTCTTTGCGCTGGTGCAAATGACTTGATACCACGTCATTGGTACCGTGAGTGTTCCAGCTTTCACTAGGGGGCCGAGTGAAAGTTACCACGTGAAAGCTGGAACGCTCGCAGTACCCTTGACGTGATATAACGTCATCGGCACCAGCCTATATCTACATCTACATACTACCCCGCGAGCCGCCGCATGGGCGTGTGGCAGGGGGTGGTAGGTCACCAGCCGTGCAAAGATGTAAAAGTTTTGGAGGTGAAATGGTGACATGAACTATGTTATTGTATTTAGAGGAGATCATTTTTTATTATGGTCGCTTATTGTGCGCGGAAAGAACGAGTTTTTGTACCTATCTGTTCAGCAGAGTATCTCTCTTATTTTATCGCATCTGTCAGACCTAGAAATGTAGTGAGGCGTCATGTTCTCTAAGTCGCTCTGAAACACACCAGTTCTGTTTATCTCAAGCAGCCGAAGCCTAGCGTGCTGCCTCCGAGTCTCTAGGGGCTCCCACCTTAATCCCTCTAAAGCGTAAAGACAAAATGACGTGATATCACGTCAAACCGCACTCAAAGGGTTAGCAACCTGCTCTCCCATCCCTAATAGCGGAAAAGGCGTTAATCGTTGGTTACCTCCACTAATAAATAATTGTGTGCCGATCTTGCTCTTTAATTACATCACTCTGATGGGATGGGCCCTTAGCACCTGCGGATACGATAAGTCAAATTGGACGAAATGAGAGATGGATGATTTATTTATAAATGTGATCATATTCACCACCTCTAAAAATGGGACTTGAGGATAGGGTTGCATATGAAACAACGCTAAACCATACACAGAGAGAAGCTAAAGTTAAGATTGTGGTAATTCTTCTTCGCGCAATGCGCCATTGGCTTTGAAACTTCTATCTGGTCTGCCGGGATGAAGAAATGCCTTACGATAAGACAAATTGACCAATATTCGGGGAAAGATAACTATTAACAGTGTTCGTGGTGTCCCTCAAATTTATGTTTACATTTGTTTGAAACTGCGTAGAATGGAATAATATATAGTCCATAAAAATTACCGAGGTGGGAAATTTATCAGGATGTTCGCTATGAATTGGATATACCTATCTCTTTACTGGTAAATCAAGATTCATATCAGCTTAACACAAATTTCAAACATATATTGTTCAGAAAATTTAATGGCAACATTTACAAAACCACCTACTTAAAAACACACGACCCAGGTTTCAACGCTTAAGCGTCATCTTCCGGCTCATGTTTTTTTAAGAATGTGGTATTATAAATGTTACCATTAAGTATGTGGTATTATAAATGTTATCATTAAGTTTTCTGAAATATGGAATACCACAAAGTTACAAAGGAACTTGTATTATTTATATATTGTTCATCACAAATTGCTCACACAAACCTGTGTATAAAAAATATGTGTACGATGCAGCCGGCTCATGGAATGGCCGCACCGCTGGCGCGAATAATTGCCGTGCCAGTGTAAGAGTAACTCACCCCATCACTTGATTGATAGGCAAGGTAATCTGCAAGGACGAATCTAATAGTGTAGTCGTGTTTTCGAGGGGTTCTTCTTAATAAGAGACACCTTTATGCTAGAACTGTAACGATGATGATTCCAAGTGAACTATTGGCTAAGTTTAAATATGGGTGTATTATAAACTAGAGTATTAAATGTTTTTGACCAAAAGTAAACAAATATACCAATTTGGTATCTCTGTATAGACTCTTTCGTCTCGCCAACCCCTTTCTCTTCTTTAGCCACGAAGCCTTCATCATACAAAAACCACATCACACAAAAACGATACCTATACTGTGGGCGGAGTAAACATAAAATGTTCAAATACGGTAAAATATCTTGGAAGAACCTTAACTTCAGATATATCGTGGGGATTACACATACATCACATATGCGACACAGCATTAAAGAAACTAGGTTTTGTTAAGCGTATAATAGGAAGGTCCTCGGATGTAAAAGTCAACGTGAGATGCTACTTCGTATTGCTTAGGCCACACCTCGAATACGCCGCGAGTATTTGGGGCCCTGGTTAAATAGAATTAACCAAAAAAATTAACAAAATACAAAGAAAAGCAGCACGCTTCGTTAAAGAATGCTACGAACAAACATATAGTGTTATACAACTGTTAGAGGGACTAAGGTGGGAGGCCATAGAGACTCGGAGGCTGCACGCTAGGCTTAGGCTGCTTAAGATATTTAGGACTATTGTGTTTCAGAGCGACACAGAGAATATCATCATGACGCCTCACTACATCTCTAGGTCTGACAGATGCGATAAAATAAGAGAGATACACTGCCGAACAAATAGGTACGAAAACTCGTTCTTTCCCCGCACAATAAGCGACCACCATAAAAACTGATCTCCTCTAAATACACTCCCATAGTACATGTTACAATTTCACCTCCAAAACTTTTACATCTTTACACGGCTGGTGACCTACCACCCCCTGCCACACACCCGTGCGGCGGCTCTTGGGTAGTATTCAGATGTAGATTGGCTAAGTTTAAATATGGGTGCATCATAAACTAGAGTAGGTATTAAATTTTTTTGACCAAAAGTAAAAAATTATTCCAAATTGGCCTCTCTGTATGCATTCTTTCAGAGTCATTCCAACCCCTTTCTCTTCTTCAGCCACGAAACTTTCCCCTTTTTCTAGAACTCCTCTCCATCCCCGTCTCAGCCATTTCTCTCACCTCAGCCAGGGATCATCTCTGCTTGTCTTTACGACTGGGGATAGCCTGGCTCGAACACTGCTCGGGGTTCGTCCTACCGGTGTTGGGTGACCGAGGAGGGGAAGGTAGGCTTCTAGGATCGGGGAGGGACAAGCAGGCACGAGGGTCTCGGATCTGGGCTCTTCCGAGGGAGGACGGGCCGGGAAAGACAATACCTCCTCTGTTGGGAGGTGAGTATAAGCTGTGCTGGCCCCTGTGTTCGAGCGGGGATGGGGATTTGAGGGGTGCCTGGAGGTGAGGTGGCGCGGCAAATTAGCGAGGGCCACAGGGGCGGCTTCCCCTTGGGCTCGGGTTCCCCCCCCCCTGCGAGGGTGGAGGAGGATGTTGATTCGGGGTGGGACATGGGGCACGTTTTTTTTTTGGGCACAAGGGATGAGTCGTGCATTCTCTACACGCGTCCAAAACCATGGCTCGCTTGGGATGAGTCTGGTGGAGTTGGAAGCGGTGGGATGTGGGGAAGGGCGGGGGGGGGGGGGAAGAACGGAGCAGGTGAGGGAAGGAGGGAGAGTTTGAATTGGCAGTTCCTCATGACGGTCAGAGCATCACCTTCACAAGAGGAAATCGCACTTCCCCTGTCGATCATTCTCTCCATCCCGTTAAGCGTGAGCACACTGCACTAGTGCGGTTTCAAAACACTCGTGTGGGCTTCGTAAACCCCAAGCGACAGAAAGCGACCCGATTCACCATAAGTGAGCCATCACTAACACTCAAACCTGTCATAAATATTTGCCAATCTGCTATCAGAACATCTTGAGACAAAATGGTGGACTTCTCCTATCAATCCAAGTCAGGGGAGATGAGCATGGTTCGTTGAAGCATCTCAACAAAAATGCATTTTTATAGTAATTATTTTTGCTTTGTTTACAGATTATTTACAGACAGATTGCGAAGATTTTAATAGAATTTACTTTATAACATTCCACAAGGTGTTGATTACTCCAACCTAGGTTTCGACTTAAGTTAAGTCATTATCATGGATAATTAATTAACTTAAGTCGAAACCTAGGTCGGAGTAATAAATACCTTGTGGAATATTACAAAGTGAATTCATTTAAAATCTTCGCAATGTTGTTCCATCAAGTTAAGCCGGAAAATTTATTATATACAGACAGATAAATGGGGATAGAATATTGATGGACGGAACTGCATGACAGTATCGTTGACATTGTTCATCGCCACCAGCAAACTCAAATCAAAATCATAGGTGACTATGAGTGAAGCCCGTGGTTAGTAATGCTAACTATTAGCGTACATAAAAATATAAATCGTTATATTGACAACTTTACCTGAATATGAAAGATATTTAAAGTAAAAAGTTACCAAACATTATCTGAAGCTACTGTCTAAAACTATCTGCACAGCATAAAAAGGTATTCTCTTTGAAATGTGTACTTAATATACGATACTATATTTTTTTTAATTAAATAGGTATTGATTGAGGAAACCATGAGGAAGACATAAATGACTGGTAGTTTCTATGTGCAGGATTTTCTGAACAGCTATGACATCAGGCATGATCAGAATGATTTTTGTCTGTTAGGAGAAATTTCAATGTTTTGACTAAAAGAACACTTCAAATCAGACAAAAATTTTAACTTTTCTCACGAACTGAAGTCTTTCAAGTCAAAAGTACAGAAAACTGACCAGGGGGCAATTATAATATCAAGCAAATGAGATTGGGTGTGGGAACCAAACGCACTTCAGGTGTTGAATTCAGAGAAGATTGAAACTTAATGGAGATAGCGATTTGGAGTCGAGTCGCTCGCCCCGTGATGGGAAATCAATTGTAATATAACCTCACCCTTGATGGTCTCAGCGACGTCACGTGCTCAAAGAAACCATCGAGTCGACACGAGCGTGCTGCACGTGGAGCACGTGACCTGCCGCGTGCAGCGCCCACCAGAGAGGTCTTAATGTCGCCCAAATCACACGTCTCAATCTCCATGTGATCACAGATTTCACTTTTATCCATTCGTTTGCTTCTCTCCGATTCCCTCCCTCGCCCAAATTGACTTGCAACGCAGACCGGTCACATTAATCGCGGTGACCAACACAATGATACTCCTCATCTGGACTGAGCAATCATCTTTCAAATAAGCAGGCCTCTTGGCTTTCCCTCTTCATCATTCTCAAAATATATCAAGGTTTCAAGACACCTCTTGAATGTGGAACATGCAAACACCTATATATATATATATTCTGGGCAGTTTTCCATATCCTGGTTCAGATGAATGAATTTTACACCAAAAGACCTTAGCACACACATGGACAATATTAGAATTTACATCAATGAAACTTGTGAATAGAATCGGCTATTCATGAGCTCATTTTAATGAAAAAATTTTATTTATAATCACGCTACTTTATAACAGTGAATCCGTTAGACAGGGGAATTTTGAGGTCACCAAATGTAATAAACCCAATGGTGATCTAAGTTCATTCATTAGCGTTAGGACTGGACTTGAATGGTTCAGATATGCAGTGAAAGTAGAGGAAAAGCATTTTCATGCCATGGAGGTTCAAATCGGAGTCTCAGCGTTGTGCAGAGGGTCGTATGAAATTTCACTCATCTCAGCTAGAAAATAACAAAGCTATTGGTAAGGCAGTGGTGTTCGAATAACAGCGTTTTCTGAATTCCAAGGTTTCGCTGGAATATACTGAAAAATGGAAAGAGAGATGTTATCTCACACTCGCTAGGCCATCTACGGTAAACCTGAAGTGATTTGAGACAGTAAAGTTTTACCCGGGGAACAAGCAAAATACAATGGAAAGACTTTCCCTTCGCTGACTGACAGGAGCAAAACGAGTGTTACACTGGTGATGAAAGGACTGGAAACCGCTTGGTTCTTACTTGAGCTTCAGATCATGCAAATGTCAGGGTTTCATTTAGAATATAATGATGACCCTGCCCTGCAATTGCAGATCTGACCGAAGCGACATAATAAAAAACATTCCCAAACACATTACAGTGAACATTCCTTCTTTCCACACTCGCCGCAATTACTACTCGCCGCAGAAAAATGTGTACAGTTCAATGAGGCAGTACGAGAACACCATTGTGTTTTTCCTTGCAATTTCTCCTCCAAATGCCTCCCCACATCACGGCTGGTGTCCTCATGTCTCCGGCCACGCAGCTTATATGTTAGTCATCATCATCATTGTGATTCTGTCCTTGGACAGGTTTCAACGGTACAGTCCTCCACAGCATTCTGTCTGTCCTGGGCCTCTCTCTTCATCTCTTCATAGCTCCTTCCTTTTTTGTTGTCTGTCAGCATTCCGTGCCTCCTCCTTCCTCTTCCTCTCTTCCATTCTATTTTCCCTTCTATAATTAATTTCTGAACACTATTCCTCCTTAAAATATGCCCAATCCAATTAGTCTTCCTCTTTTTAATTTCTCTCAATATGATCTATTCTTCTCCAATCCTCCTCAGCACCTCATCATTCCCAACTCTATCTTTCCACCCAATTCTCTCCATTCGTCGCCACAGTCACATCTCAAAGCTCTCCAAGTACTTTCCTTCTCTCTTCTTCAAGGTCCATGTTTCGCATCCGTATAGTACAATACTCCATAAAAAGCATTTAGCAAATCTTTTTCTTATATCTGCCCTGACATTCCTCGATGCCACCAGTTCCTTAATCTTGCTAAATGCTACTATTCCTTGCGCAATTCTACTTTTAATTTCCTCTGTGCAATTGCCGTTCTGAGTAACTATACTTCCCAGGTACTTGAAGAAACTTGTTTTAATTTTACTTTTTCCAGCCATATATTCAGTGGTCCTTCTGTCTTTGCTACCCTCATAACCGTAGTTTTCTTTCTATTTGTCCTCATTCCATGCGTTATATTCCATGTTAGTTCGTAGATATAAATTAAATTATTGTAAACCGTTGTTCTAGTCCTCTCTTGTCCAATCCTTTCCGCACAACCCTCACACCGTGCATATCCCTTCCCCCAGCCCCTGAGCCCCGCATGCTGCATGCACACCTCGCTGAATCCCCCTCCCCACCTCAACAGAATCCTTCCCCGGTCATTTCTCCACGGCCGGTGAGCACAGGCGTGGGAGGGAAGGAAAGTGGAGACTCCAGCGGCCCATAAAAATGGGGTAGGTGGTGAGGTCGGAAGACAGTCGCGTGCCGTACTTCCGGTCGTGCGCGCGCCCTCGCTCCATGCCCATCATTTGTTATTTTTTTACCTCCCCTACCGCCGCCGTTCCCATGATGGCAGCAGCGTCGGCGGGACCTTCCTTCCCCTCTTCTCAGTCAAAGCACTCCGCCTTCTGCCGCATAGGTGGCGATAATCAGTATACGGGTTTTGGGGGGAAGTGTGAGCCAACGAATGATTTTTTTTTCTGCCAGTAATTTTTTCCTAAAATCATTTCCCCCTGCCGATACCCCCCTCCCATCCCTTCCTCGTCTTTTATTCCCCCAACCCCATCTCGACCTCATCCTCGACGCATATGCTGCATCTCCCTCTTTTCACGGGACGTTGGATTCATGGAGGGAACGAGCGACGCACGAATTAACGGTCGTCATAGTCCTCCCCCCTCGAAAAAAAAAAATTACGTCGTTATCTCGATCGTAATTGTGGGAAGTGGAACTTCTTCCTTCCTTACTTCCCGACCCGTGACTTAATTGTTGTTGTACGGCCTTTCTCCGGCCACAATCGGCCATCGTGGAGGGGGACGAAAAATGGCTCCCAAGACGGCTGACACAGGCGGAGGGAGAGCAATCCGAATCGCACGTGTCCCCCGGTCATTATTTTTCACTCAGGATTCCAAATGTCCTGACATCGAAGGTATTCGACCTAAGGGGACGGCTTTGATAACATATCTCAGTCAAGTATTAGATTTGGCTGGCGGAAATGATATAAATCACCTCCTCAGTGTGCTGTGACGTTAAAATTTGAAAGGTGCGCCTTAAAAATCAAAAATCTAAAGTATAATAGACGATATTCAATGCTTTTTGCCCAAACGTACTTATACTATAATATGCTAGGCTAGGGTGCCAAAAGAATGATACTGATGGCCAGTAATGAAATTTGCTTAGAATAGTGCATAATTTTTCTGAGTTTACCATAGAAAATAGTTGACGCTGGCGGGCCGCAAAGAAACTGCCAGACAATATTTCATTATTTTCCATTATTTACAATTTTTTACCAGGTGTACCATTATTAATTCACGCAACGAAATTTATGACAGACGAATATACCCTTAAAAATGAAACATTTATAACCTGGATAAAATTTGATTGGTTTCGGCAGTTTACAGAGCCATTGAATGAGTACGTACGTGTTGAATGCGTGTGAGCCGTGTATTCAATAATTCGATGAGAATTAGCGCAGTCTTACTCTGGAAAATGGTTTGTATAAAATGGAATCTCAATCATACTACATGCATATGAATCCCAAAAGTATTTCATCCCATTATATTTCCTCATCCCCTTTATATATCATCCCCTTCATATTAATTCATCCACAGTTTTCGTTTAACGACAAGTGTCGAAAGGAAATGTAAGAATTCGCTAAATTTCGCTATGCGTTCACTAGGTTTTCATGGATCACAGTCCTTGCCGATTTTTTTCCAGTTTTAACCTCTATAGTTGTAAATTTTAAACGTCAAATTTAAGAAAAATGACTGCTAAACTAGGAATATTTCTTATATAAGGCACTGGTCAAACCCGGCTTGGTGGAAATTGACTCTAAAAAGAATTGCGTACATCTTCATGCCAGTCAAGTATCATAGGTTGAAATCATTCTTGGGTTATTGAGTTCAATGTGACCTATTGATCAAATAAGATGTGACATATCTTGGAGGAAATCACCATCCACTCCATGACTTAAATGGTTTCTATCAGATTTCATTCCCTCCCCTTGATCTTGATTACAATCATGTCAGGAATATTACACCGCTCAGCCGGAATGCTTGTTGAAAGCAATACTACAAGAAGTGGAAGGTGCAAATTCGGAATGGGGCTAAGTATGAATGCATGCCGAAAATTATTTGGGATTTCAAATAATTGAATCAAACAGCAGTAAAGAATATGGCGTTGGGGACTGTAAAACGAAATTGCAACTATATCTCATACATGATATTGTGTAAACCCAATTTATCTTGAAATAAATGAGGGAAGAATGAAAGACCGACGAAGGCTAAGAATGAGTACATGAAGAAAATCATGTGGAATAGTTAAGGATTTTAACAAATTGAAGAGAATGTAGTGGAGGAATTCAGAAAATATAGCTCCGGATTGATGACTGCTGATGATGATGAGAGAAAAGATTTGAGATTCGAACTCGATTCCTATGGTTAGAGGCCGTTGTTTCATTACTCTTTTGGTGATTCATGATCAGTCAATTGGCCCCCCACTTCAATCTCAAGTCTTCAATCTTCAAGAGGACTTCAATCTCTCACGGCTGGAGTCACCTGGATGACGAGGACTCGTCTTAGTAAAGCAATCGGGATAGCCTTGTGTTTCGAGTGCCCTCGATGATTGAATTAAGAGGATTAGGATTGGAGAATCAGTCTCGTTTGTTTGGTTTGGCACTTTTCTGCCGTGAAAGCGGAGGAGATAACGCACGTCTGCTCCACACTCAAATGACCCTTCACTTTTCCCGCCCGAATTCTTTCCAAAAAAAATGAAATACCCTCTGGCTCCTCTAACCCCTACTGCCCTCATCAAACGCCCCCGTCCCCCTATCACGGATTCCCCACATGGCACCCCAGAGTGGAGGGACCCTCCCCCTCTTTCTCTCCACCGGGCGAACGGATGGGGAGGAGGGAAAGCGGAGTGGGGCTGTACGTCAAAGCGGGCAGGAGATGTACAGACGAGAGGCCGGGTAGTATTCGGACGCCACGGGAAGCATTAACGGCTTTCACGACGCTTGGCTGCACGTCTCATGGCTTGGGGTGGCGACATGGTAGTGGGAGCAGCACTTGAAATGGCTCCCTGAGCTGAGATCGGTCGCAACCTCCATTTTCGAACATGGCGCGTGCGCGGGGAAGAAATGGCCGCTCGGTGGGACGATTGACTTGCGTCCATTGCTTAAAAGTTTAGCACATCCCGAATTTTTATTGTACTCTCCGTTTATGGGATTTTTTTAGCCATCTGCTGAAAAAACCTTGAGCGTGGGTAAGTTCTATAATGCTCAGAGCGCAATAAAAATATGGTAACCCAATGACAAAAAGAGATGGAGTTTCACCGGCTTGTCATATCTGCGATACTGGAGACGAAAGGGAAAGTTTGATTGAATCATTCGTTACTCACGGGAAAGTGACCGCTCAAAACATACTGTGATGAATATTTCTAAAATATTTATAGAACTCCAATCACAGTAGATGCTCTGCCATGAAATACCTCCGTTTTTGCATCGTAATTTGGATAAAACACCCTTCTGACTGATTTTATTGTACATGAGACCAAATAATACAAACCAATACGACGGTATGTAGCAATACCACCACGTTCGTTGAATATTAGGACCCGACGTCACCGAAAACCTATTGCAAGTAGGCTTCAGACTAATACTTAAGGTTGCGTTGACCGTATGAGGTTCCTGAAACACAAGTTTGAATTAGGACGAACCACGCAAGAACGTCGAAATAGCGCAAAGCTGCGCTTGTATCATCCTGGATCCTTGCATTCGATGCGGAAAAATTTTTTTCCCATATGTTCCACCTGTTTTTATCGGAAGTTCGCAGCCACTTTATACATAGCTCTAATACCTTAAAAATCATCACTTATTTCCACAAAAGGCTATTGAATATTAAGGTAAGCCTATTCCTCATCATTAAAAATGAATGCACTGCACAAGCAACGACCAAAAAAGCTTATGATTTTAGTAATTGATAGTTTTACTTATCAGTTACATGTTTGGATACCGTTCAGTGGTATATAAATTAACGACATTGTTTCCAGTGAGAGCATAAATGAGTTGGATCTACCGGGATTTTTGTTTTGTGAGCCGTTCATATTTAGATTTTGGGAACATTTTTAAATGTATTTACCAGTAAATAAGTCCAAAGAAAACAAAATTTAACCTGCAAGACAGGATGAGGAAATTTTAATAGCTGAAATTGGCAATATTCCACCAAGTGTGGGAAAATATAATGATAAAGTAGGCCCATGTCAATATTACTGTCAACTATTAGAATGACTACGAAATAGTCCCTATTGCACTGGTTCATGAATCAGTGTGAATCCGCTTTTGGTTTCCTTCAAGCCTTAGCTGTGATGACTCAGGAATTAATATCAGTCCGTCCCATATGCCTCGAGCAGATGAAAATCCCGTGTAGCTGTCATAGCGATGGGCTTCCCTAATCACAAAAGTAACAGAGCTCCTGCAAACAAACCCTTAAGGCCTTTTGAGCTGATCCAACCAATCAGAGAGGGCCCTTCGTCTGTTCCCCCGGCAGGGTGAGGGAGTCAGATGACCCTACCTCGCCCCTAGGGTTCGAAGGTGTGGGAAGCTTCAATTCAGTGGGAAAGTATCAGTAACAGAGTATCATGCGGGACGTTTCGGTAAAATGTCTGCAGACTTTGCATATATAGGTATCGATTCGTAAACATCATGATTGGATGGCGCATACGTTTGCAGCTTTGGCATTTACAATTGCAGGTGTTTTTATAAAGCGATTTTCTTTAATTCTTTCCATGTAATGCCAACCTTCGTTCCAAGAAGAGAGAACGCGTCATATTGCTACCGGAACAAAAATCAGCTCAAACACCATACTTAAACCGAAATATCTAACATAAAGGTATTTCTGACAATTGCCTAATAATTTGATGACCTGCAATTCTATCTCAGTGCCTCTTATTTAGTTCAAGCAGTTCATATTCTTACCTTATCCCTTCCGACTCTTTCGATTATCGACTTGGTAAAGTAGTGTCGAAACATTGAGACATTCGGGATAGTGAAAATAAATAAAAATAAAATCAAATAAAATAGCTGTGCAGAAGGACCTTTTTAGTTTGAAAGATGATTATCCACGAACTGACTACGCACGTGGGGGAGTAAGGTGGTTTCCTCATTTGCCTTCCTTAGGTTCTCGATGTCGCATACATACATTGCCAACTTAAGGATCCTATTTGTGGCTTGCGTCAACCTATTGGCTCTTGGTGGCCATTAATCTAATCATTTATATGGGCCGCTCCAATAAGTGGTGAAATATCAGAATATTTTGACCCAGCTTTGGCGGGATTATTAATATTGTCGTGAAGCACTACCGACTCCTTCCTACACCCTTAAGTGAAATGTATCTATGTTGGCAGTATTGGCTAGCATCTGCTACCCTCACCCCTTAACTGCTTAGCGGGGCTCACGAGCCCTCCCCTCTTTATGATTATGCATCGCGCAGCTGACTGCCACCAAGATTCACTGCCACTGCAGCCAGTCACAAAACCAAGGGTTATTATTTCAGGGAGTATCTCCATGATTTTTTTATCACGCCACGATTGAGGTTTATAAATTATGATAATGCTTTTTGCACGACATTGCATCTACCTACACTCCGCGCCATCACCGAAGATTTGAGTAGAGATTATCATATGTCAATCTTAATCCCAGGAAGAAAGAATAGGTAATAAAATGAAGTAATAAAAAATGTGTTTATTATTGATTTATTAAGAAAAATAAGGGGTGTAAATCTAGCATGTTTTACGTAGCCGAACCCAAACATTGAAAGAAGAGCTCTTGGAATTGGATATTAATCCAGCCCTGCAACAATCCAGTATCCTGCTACCTGCTAAGGAACTAACGTTTCCTACGATTTTTTAAATACTGGAAGCTCATCTAGTTGAATGATATGGGTTGAACATGCATAAATTGTCTCTTGCCCTGTTGAAACCCTTCGTGTTTACCCTGACACAATTCGGAAGGAAAACGTATAGATTTGGACCCAAGGTTCGGTGTGTTTGTGACCCCTGGTGGGTATTCCCAGGCGTACTGCAAACAAAAAAACGGTAAGACCTGTGGAGTCCCCTTATCGTTCTACGCATCTGTTTTGGGATATCGCGATTCTCATCTAGCTCTCTGCACTCTACTTCCAACCTGTTAGGACGAGGGACCCTTCAGCAAGCTTGTGGCACGCCCCCGACACAGCGTGTGCCCACCTAGCCATGAAAGCCACGCGCGTTCAGGGCCCCTGGCGGCAGATGCAATCTTATCGTTAAGGAAGCACGCGGGCGGTTGCTACTGCTACTGACACCGAGGGTGAACTGAGGACCAGGGGTTCGGAATATTTGACTCAAAAGGCCAAACCGCTAGGATCTCTGCGCAGATTACATACCTATGTATGATGTAACCTGTGTATGATGTAACCTATGCTTGTATTGCACACATTTTGTTGATTTGCTTAAATTACCCAGTATAGGAATTGTTTCGGTGTACATACCCTGCTTACCCACTCAAGGGTGTTTTACAGTGGGCAATTCCCTCATACGACATGAACCAACTGTAAATCACAGTAAAAGACTTTAGTCATTAATTAAAATTGAATCCGTCATTGGCAAGCCGGCCCCTGTTGGCGCAGGGGTAAAGTCCTCGACTGCTATTCTTGGGGTCTTGGGTGGGTTTTTCACCACCCAGGGCATGGATGTATGTCAATTTCTGTTGGCCCGGTCCCTAGAAAACCTGATGACAGGCTTAGCCTATTGGCATTCCAGGAATATACAGGCCAACAGAATCGTCCGAAATTCAAAAAAACAATGGTTTTACCGTACCTCATTAAAAGTCAATATTTTTTTCGAATTTCAATCAAAATCTCGACAAAAAGAAAATCCTGCTTTTTATATGCTGCTTACCGCGTACAAGGAATTATAGGAAGTAGGGCAAAATTAGGCAAGGAATTTGGCTGAGGAAATTATAGGAAGATGACGTAAGTGCAGGGCACTTTTTAGAGGAAGGGCATGTTAAAGAGGGAGATCAAAGGTTGGATGATTGATAAGCGCGGGGGCATAAATCTCTTTTTCGTGAATAAGGTGAGGATAAAAGAGAGAAGTTATAATCTCAGGAATATCAAATAAAGCAGCGTTTTCCAAAGTGGGCGCTACCGCCTCCTGGAGGGCAGTGCTTTCATCTAAGAGGGCTGCAAGGGTGAGCTGGAGACTGGGCCCTTACCGAACATGTGTCCGGGGATGAGTAAACTATCTCACAGTTAGATATAAACCGTAGTTTAATCACAGTTATTTTTGCCTTAGTTTTATAAACATCTTGTTTTGTTCATGTACTCTTTACGTTAAAGCTTATGGTTGGCTGGGTAAAAGTTTGTGGGGGTGGTGACTCAAAAAAGTTTGGAAAACACTGAAATCAAGTATCCATGTAGTGGGAGTTTGTAGCGTTGGAGAAGAAAGGCTTATATATCTGCTTCCTAGGTTTATTTCCAGAAATTGCCGTGCTCGATAATGGTAGAACTCAATACGTTGTTTAATTAATGAATTTCGACATTTACATGTATTCATTACGTCATTACTCTAGTTTTTCAATCTTTTCAGCCAAAGGGAAAAATTCAGCCGCTACTTTTAGGAAATTATATTTTCGGGTGAAATATACAAAGTACAGTGGCGGAAAAAATTAACGCAAAATTTTTCGCGCGCCAGAATGCGGCATTTTTGGGAACTTCTAGGAGCAGTACACACTCCAAAGACTGGCAACACTGAGGAAAACATCGTTTACCGCAAATATTTGAAATCCGCAATGGAGGTCACATTTGTCGGAGCTTAGAACTTAGTCATCAATCGCCTTATTTTTGAGCTTTCGTCTCATATTATTCGCACATTCAGTCGCGGTGCATCGCTGTGTTTGCTTCAGCATGGTTATTACGTCGAATGATATCATTTATACAGAAAGACTGATTATAAAAAATATTCACTATCCCACCCAATTCAGTATACAATATGCTAAAATCTTCATCTTCTTCCACCAAGGGATATTTATTGTAGTCGACTTTCCGAGGACCTTTTTGAATGACGCGTCATATGTCTCTTTCACCGAAATGATATAAATCGAGATTTATCCGCACCAAATGTCGATACAAAAAAGATTTAATTGAAAAAAGTATAGTCTACGTGATGTAATTTGTCACGATTTTCCATTTGTAGATTGACGAAGTTCCATTAACGGATATTTATTACATTCAAAACGGATATTTATTAAAGAATCGTTCTTGACCCAATATAAATATCGTCTTTAGTTCGTCAGAATGGGATTAAACTATGAAAACATACGTAAAATATAATTTCACGAAATAAAAATAAATGTGCTCGCATCGATACTGAATAATCTAGGCATATTTTCCCGATATTTCTTTCATCTTATCACAGGAAGCTTGGTGACAGGCTGTCCACTGTTACGCTTTATCTAGTAAATGCAGAATATACGAATAAACATTCAGAAAAGTTTGCCCAAATTAGGTGTAGTGATGAATAACATATGTATGATTGCATAATATCTTATGTGCTTAGCTATAAATTCACCGCGCATATGAAATTAACAGAAAGCCTTTTAAAAGACTTCCGTTTGGAGTAGAATATCATTAATGAAATACATTAACAGGTAACGTTAATGTTTTAGCTGTCAGATGTATTTGGCTAGCTAAAGAGTGGTCCATGTTCGATTTTTAATGAATGCATATGAGCTTTTATATAAATTTCCTCATATTGCTAATATGAATGAATGTAATGCGTAGCAGCAATGACTGGCCGATAATATGTCATTTTTTAAATACAAAAGAGATAAAATTTGCCAAATAAAAATAATTTTCATTGATCAGAAATTGAATGAAAAACTCAAAAATGTCTCGACCAGGGGTGGGATCACGGTATTTTTCTTCTTATGGTCATAATTGTCATCCAAACCGCATGGCAAGGCGCATTGGTAGGGCAATGCACAAGGTCCTGGGAGCGCACTCCACTGCTATATAGTACCCGATCTTTCTTGATGATGATCACGTTTTCGAAATCATGAGCGTACTCGAACAATGTTATTATGAAGAACCATGATTGCGATTCAGGTTTGCAACCCAGTAACAACTACTGAGCTTTCTTATGTCAAGGCGAATTTATGATGACGTTTCGTATCCTTTCGGTGAATTTATTTTCATCCGTATGCGTTACTGTGAACTAAGTTACCTTTTTATAATGAGTGGTGGTATTGTCTACGAACGTTAAAAATAACTTAAGGATAGGAAAAAGCATACTACTCTCCCGGGAATACAAACAGAAAGAAGTAGTTCTCAGATTTCACCTCATCAGCCCAGACCATTCCAATCAAACGCCATTAGTTCCCATTATTCATGGGTTTGGAGGCCAGCCATCTTTAGTCTGAGATAAAGCAACGAGCAATTTTTGAGGACTCTTGAGGATCCCTAGAGGTTTTCCCGTGTCGATACAAAGCTCCACCAATACTAATCCATTCAATACGGAATGTATGAAGGGCGCATTATATTGATTTGGAAAATAGTATGCCTTTAATGAGAGCTTACTTTCCCCTTGTATTGCGGGAAATACCTTATCTGCCATAGATAATGTTTCGGACGCCAGGCGTTTAACTCACGGGAAAGAAGTGGTATTTGACCTCTCTTACGCCATTAAAAGTATTCGACGGGGACTTCCAATTTTTTCGAAGCGCGACGAGCCTTTTCTTTCTGGTGCAGCAAGTATTTGAAACCTGTGCGTTATTCACAACAACAAACCACCCCGACCATCACCACCCGGAACTTGGCCAAGGTTTACTGATGACTACTTCATTGAGACGAGAGTCGATAGACGAACAAGCAGACGACAGCGCAAGCCGAGATATTTTTCAAAGTTTTAGCGGCCTCTCCCAAAATTCTTGGAGGAAAAAAAGATCTTATTAGCCTTTAAGTATGCCTCATTTTTCTCCCAGGTGGAGGAATCGGATGATAGGTTTGTAAAAGGCAAAAACATCTGTCGAAAAATTAGCCGAAGGGGTGTTGCGCCGTCAACTTTAACCCACTGAACTTTTATTTGGTGTTTAAAAGTAAAAAAAACCTATTTCTTACTACTATCAAATAAAATTCATTAAATTCATGTCCGCTATAATAAGAACTATGTTTAATCAAATGTATTTAAATCAATATTCATTTTTCGCCCGCAACTAGGAATACTTACGAGTTCACAAATGTCAAAATTCTAGGAGATGGTTCTAAACAAATCATGTAACATAGATGGAGCGGGCTGCACGGAGCGCAGAGTTCATTATGAGGACAATGCGAGAAATAAACGTTTTTCTACCCCCTCAAACGAAACAACCCCAAATTTAGATGCAATGAGGAAAATCGTGGAGGAAGAATGGAAAATGAACCCAGTAAGATGTTACCAAAATATGGACAACTCCATGTCACAGAGACATGGTTAGGAAATCGAGAATGGAGGGGGATGGATTGATTATAAGGCTAATAAATATCCACATTCTTTATTTAAATACCAGCATATTTCTCAATGATCAATTACTGTGATCATGTGCGCACATTACTGAAATTGAGAGAATTACACATACATTTTACCTTTTTCCACTCGTTCTAAATAAATTATTATAGTGTCCCATTTCAGCATCCGGTAAAATACTTTACCACTAAGAGATGAAATTTATGACCCTGTAAAAAGTCTGTTAATATCTTCATGTGGGGGCACTGACAACTTTAACTTCCATTGAAGCAATAATGTTACGACACATTTGAAGAGGAATAGATTCTTTAGGAACGTAGCAATCGTTTAAGCTTTGATGGTGCACATTCCTAATTTGACTACTCTGGGGATTTATGAGGAGTATACAAATGACCATCGGGAAAATATCTAATCACTGCTTATTTGCTACATGAAAAAGATGATTTTTAGTATTTTATCACTTTCATTGGGGAAGATACTCGATGCATTTTTGTCGTAGTATTACTTACGCATGGGTAAAAAAATGCTCCTCATGAAATTTAACTCCGTAATTTTAGACAAATATTTTTCACTGCGAATATGTCAAAAGGTATTTAAGTGATTCACTAATTTACCTTATCCTTTAAGTATTATTCTCCATCTTTAAGTTGAACTGTTGAAATACACGCTTAATGTATTACTCTTAGCAAACCTAGAAAACAATGCTGGGAAAGCTTCAAATACCGTTTTAAAGATATTTTGAAGAAAATTCCACCTTCTTTTGGTCTCTCACTCAGATAAGTAATCGGTATTTACAAGTTCGGCAGATAGAACCAAACTCTAATTCCTAATAAAAATAATTGCCCTATTTACTAAATAATTCCAAAATAATTTAAAGGTGAATGTAGCACCAGGTAAGTTCACTAAATCGAGTAACTGACACAATCAGAGATCCGGTCTATTCCCTCCTTCATGAATAGCTTTTCATTGAGTGGTGAATTGGCGAATGAGTGGATATGAGCATCATACGACAGACAGGACGCAGAAATCAAGTGGGGCCGAGTACCTGAGAATGGGAAGTAAACATCTCATTCGACGACCAAGGAGACCGCTCTGATTCTTTTACAAAGCCCGAATATGTGTAAAACTCACACACTCATGATTGAGGTCAATGTCCATTCCCTGAGACTTCCGCGGATTCCTGCGAAGTTTTGGTTGCAATAAAGTCACATCGCGTGGATTAATCATAAAGGCACTAAAAGAGGCCACGCCAGGATTTGAACCCCAGGCATTCTTGGCCGCAGACGAACGCTCTCCCTCTAGGCTACTTCATCGATCAAGAGGAATCCGCGTCCAGTGGTTCTTACTACAAAACGAAAAAAGGGAATTCTAATGTTTCCTTTAAAAACTGAACCAAATAAAATGTTCTGGATAGTTGAAAGTAGTTTTCATACATTAAATAATATTACCTTAGGAGAAATTTAGAAATTTAAGTGTTTGAGACGACCTGTATGCACGGGGGCGGAAACTTACGTAGGGTTTTAAGTTATTGGGAATACTTTTAAAGAAAAATTTTCTCCACATGGAAACCATTCTATTCAACCGGATTTCCCATTCTTTAACGTGAAATTCTCAGGATATTACGCCAAAATGTTAATTGTAATGCATCATATTTCTCGGAAGTAGTTTGAGGCCTATTAAAACGATGTTCATTCACAGCTATTCCCTGCACGCGGAAATACGTTTTATTGTAAGTGAATTTGATCTGGAGAATAAAAAATTTTTATGTTCCAACAAATAATGCTTTCATCGTATTGTTTCTTAAGTTTCAATCAAGAAAATCTTTTTAAACGGTCCAAAGCTCTAAAAAAATATGGTAATAATCTCTACATAATCAACTACGAATTTGGAACCTCGACTGAGTGCGGGTCGAAGCAAGCTCATCACATTTATAACTCCTAGACGATCTCGCGAACGTAAACCTTATTAGTATGACTATTTACATGACGCGTAAAATCGATATCTAATCATAGAGAGTTTGAATCTTCCCGGTTTCCATATCCTGTCTCATTGTTGTCAAGTTGTCGAAGGAAAAGCGATTTCAATTAGTTCCCGTGTACTCCGCATTCAGACGCCAATGAGTTTTGCGTTAATTTTTTCCGCCACTGTACATATTTGTGTGATATTTCTCCGATGCTACTTTTGGTTTAAAAAAGATAAATTAGAGGAAAAATGAAGATGTCATTGTTTGTTTTTCATCGTTAAGCATGAATTTTTTCATAGTCATTTGATATGAGAACTGCCTGTGTAATAACTCTCATTTCATCATCCTGCGTCAAATAGCGTTGAAAATCAATTTCAGACAAATTTTACAAAATTTATTTCGGCAAGAGAGGCAATTCTGACAAAAATAAGAAGTTTGGTTACTCGTAAAGAAATTAAAATTATTCAAAAGCAAACTTCCAGAACGCTGAAGTGCAATCAGTAGTCTTCCTTCACTGCTTTCTCAGCTCAGTGGGAACTCCGCAGTTAACAGTTAATTTATGAGCATTCCTTTGAGGCTGTCTGATGTCTCCACTTCTTTGCATCTCTTCATCACAGCAAAATCTCTAATACCTACTGTAAATAAATTGCGCCCCAAGTACATTGACGATTGTTTAAATTCTTTCTGCCTGCGTTCAAAATGTTGAGTATACATGGGTAAAATATGCCTTCTAAGCTGTCGACAATCATTAAAGTTATACAGTATTTATAACATCGTGTTCAGAAAGAAAAATCTTTACATATTTAATCAAGTGTTTGCGAAATAGATCTGTATTATGGGTCATTAGGCTAAGTGTTGATAAAAAATATAATTGAAAATAATCCAAATTGGTGAATTGCAATTTATTTAACTTTTTTTGGAGGTATCATTAATGTGAACACGTATTGACATTTCATGAATACATCTGATAAGTGTCACTCCAGGCACCTTTAATGACTGGGCGACTACCGGTTGAGGGAAGAAGTTGAGAGTGAAGTCATTAGAGGAAATCAACCTGATTCGTTCGGAAGCAGAACGTTGCGAAATGCGTCGTGAAATTGAGATAGTTTGGGCGAGCTTTGTCCCCAGTCTTTATGGAGGCCATATTTCAATATTATTTTTTAAGCTCAGCACTGGAAGACGCATGTTCATCTACTAATTACCTCGCAAACCACCAGTTGAGTGTTGCTTATCACCAACATGAAATAGAGTGAAGAAATAAACTTTCACTAACATGCACCACGTAATGGGTATGCCACAAATGCTACAGAAACTACTAAAATAATTAATATCGTAATTATGTAAACGTGACACAAAGAGTCATGGAGAGAATAAACAAAGCATGGTGTTAGCACTACTCGGCAGATTTAGAAACATGCATTAGGTTGCATATAAATTCATCAGCTACACTACTTGTCAACTAACCTACTTCAAAGTCTAAACGCAGGCATTATGGCCTCTTATCGATCGCAGGAAAAACAATATTTTAAACCTTTATATTCTACCATCTATTTATCTTATTCCATTCTCATGATCTGATCTACCGTAACGTGTTGTATATACTGCTGCATGAAGTATATACTGTAATATCAATGGCGCAGCAGAATGGTTTTATGCGACTGAAATTCTCAGTAATTAAATAAATATCGAGCATCTAATAAAGTTTTTTACCCATTTTGTTACGTCGGACGACAAAAATATCTTCACAATAACTTTTTGTCGTTCTGTAAAAACTACAGCGGTGAATAATTTATATAATTTTAAAATAGTTCAGAAAACATGCAAGTTACGTATTGATAAATTTTTGACGAGAAGGATTATTAGAATTCCTAATTTTTTAACCTAAATCTGTCTTGGAGTTCAAGCGCTTATCATACCGCAACGAAAACGGCTCCCATTTCGTGGAAAATATTTCGGGAAGAGGTTAGGTAAGTGGCTAATATTTTGATATAATTAGATATTTGAAATATTTTTATGATGAAGCTAAACTAGTTGCATTTTTAATGAAGTGATACCTAGCTAAAGGCGGCTTGAGGGGAATATCATTTCTTCCATTAATCAATGAATTTGGCTTCATTTTTAAGAAAAATATCTCACCCTTCCAATGACACAATAAATTCAGCCCCTTACCGCACTACTTTCCGAGATATTTTCCAAATTATACCAGCACTTTTATATGGGAAATGGTACATGTATGCACTCCATTGAGAGGATATTTAAAAAATTAGGAATTTCTAACAACTAGATCTTGTCAAAAATATACAGTATGTAGTTTGTATGTTTTCTCAACTATTTTTGAAAATTAATCATACTGTCACCGTAGTAAATTCCTCAAGACCACAAAAAACCTTCCACTTGCGAAAAATTGAGTCGCGTGAAAGACTCACATATTTTCATTTAATTACTTCCAATTTCTGTCATATAAAACTATACTATCGCACCATTTATAATGCAATATTTAATTAATTTTCCCTACAGTTTGTGACATTAAAACGTATAATTCGAATATGGTTTCTATTATGACTAGGGAACTCTCTCGCTTAATCTACCTCAAGCAGGGCGTGGGAAACGCAGGAGCAGGTTGGAGGGGTGTTGCTAGGAATGAAAGCCACTGCTTGAAGGAAATGGTTGGACGACGGCGGGAGAGATCATCCGAGTGTGAAGAAGTAGGAGGGATCATGAAAGCGGCTTGGATTGGCCGACAAGAGAAGTCGTTGGAAAATGCAACTCAAGAACCGTTGGTGGAACCCACCGCCGCCGCCGATGAGACAAGAGCGCTGCTTGCCAATGAAAAGTTTCCTCGTCGGATCGTGAACAGACCATTATATGATGTTCTAGGACTCCCTGTGCAGCTCCGAAGTAGAATCAGTGAATTTCCAATCCATTTCATCGAGCTGCTACGTGCACTTTCACTAAAATGGGTCAACCTGTCTGTCCAACCTGCGAATATCTCTCTAAGGCTAAGAAATAAATAGAATTAAGGGGGAAAGATACTTAGAAGAGATCGGGAGAACCCTGAGATTAGGATTGAAAGTATGTACACCAGGGAGTTTTCACGCAGAAGCAATTTGAGGATGTGTGTTACAAACTTGCGCAAACCATCTCCACAGAGGACAAACATAATAGCAAGAAAAGAGGTATTTTTCCGGTATCATTCAGGAATTTATTTAAAGTTCGCAACCTGCCATCAGATTTACTTGAATAAGAAGCTTAACCTTTGCCTGAATATGGAATTGGTTGTTCCTGCAGCACAACAATTATCACAAAAACGCGAAACCTACAAGAGCCTACTCACAGACACCGACATGTCGCGAATACTAAGGATTTGCCTGGTAAATAATTGACAAAAAACCTCGAAACTCACTACAATCTGAGGTATTCCCATGGAATGGGTGATTATCCATCATCATGATAGGGCAATCAGTGAGAGAAAATACCTGAAATCCTACGATACTCTGAAATAATAATACTGCGAAAGCCATTACCAAAGTTTGAGATGTGCATTTGACAAAACAACCTGGTAAATCTACATCTACATTATACACCGTGGACCATCGCATGGGCGTGTGTCTGGGGGTGTTAGGTCACCAGCCGTGTAAAAGTGCATGTTTTCTGGAGATGAAATGGTGATATGTATTATAGGAGTTTATTTAGTGGAGCTCAATTTTTATTGTGGTCGCTTATTGTTCGAGGAAAGAACGAGCTTTTGTACCTATCTGTTCGGCAGTGTATTTCTCTCTATTTTATCGCTTCTGCCAGACCTAGTGATGTAGTGAGGAGTCATAATAATATTCTCTATGTCGCTCTGAAAAATATCAGTTCTGAATTTCTTAAGCAACCTAAGCCTAGCGTGTAGCCTCCGAGTTTCTAGGGGCTCCCACCTTAATCCCTCTAAAAGTTGTCAGACATTATCGGCCGCATTCATATATTTCTGCTAAAAGGCGCTGGTAGGCGACTAACTTAGTCAGCAACTAAGAGCACTTAATCGCATACTAATAAATGGTATTCATAGATCCATTCCAGTGAGCTACTCGGAGCTACTAACCTATTATGCTACTATCGCCACTATCGTAGCGGAGTTGTCGGTAGCGACTGCCCTAGAAACAATGAAGCAACGCTTGGCAACACTGCCACTGGCTTCATTGTACGTGAATTCGTATGTCATACTTCAATATGCTACAATGAGGTCATCGTTAAATACTCTAATTTCCCCATATTTTAGCATTACCATCATAATTCCGACAAATATTCCATAAAATTTTATTGTTATTGTATAGAAAAATCGGGAATACATGCTTGTCATAAACTTTATTTTTTGCCACACGCAGTAATACACCACAAACTAGCACAGATCGTTCATAAAATCATTTGGAAACACTAGAGCTTCACCACATCAAAGTTGAACTAACTCCAACCAATCGTACTAAATTACGGTATCAGTTGTATTCAAACAAACACAGGACTTTCTTGAGGTATCCACCGTTCCATCAATATAAAAACACTCAAAATAGAAAATGTTTGCCTTTAGTTCTGACTAGACTAGAAATACACTGATTGTGTCATAGACTTAGAACAGATAATAAAAATGCTCAGTTTGATCCAGCAACAGTACTACACGTCGCATCCGCCAGCCTTGAGAAAAGCAATTCCACCAGTATCTTTGGTATTTTTGCCTAAAATCTCCGTTATGGCTTCAGGTTATCACCCGAGGTGAACCATTTGTGACAGACCGCCATATTTAGTTGCGCCTCTAAACAAGGTGAGAGAGTGTTTCAGAATCAGCTACTTAAATAGTGGCTCACTTGGCGCTGCTGAGCTTAGTAGCAGTCTATGAATACGATTTTGTTAGTTGGCGACTAGTAAGTGCGCTACTAAGCCGATAGGAGCTCACTAAGGAATCTATGAATACGGCCGTATATGTGCGCTCGTAGCAGTTGTTAACGAAGCTTTCATTTGTATTTTTTTATTTTTTTAGTAAACTCTATTTAACCAGGGTCCCAAATGCTCGCGGCATATTGGAGGTGTGGCCTGACCAGAGCGAAGTAGCATTTCTCTTTTAACTTTTTCACCCGAGGACCTTCCTATTATACGTTTAACAAAACCTAGTTTCTTTAATGCTGTGCCACATATGTTTTGAATGTGTAATCCTCACGATATATCAGAAGTTAAGGTATTTCCAAGGTATTTTAATGTGGATGAAGATTTTATGCTTACTTCACCCACAGTATAGGGATGGCATTTTTGTGATGACTTTCGCAGGAAGTGAACTGTGGTGCATTGGCTGATATTTAATAATATAATACAATATTGATCAAATCAAAATGACTAAGAGGCTTTTTCTCACACTTTTATTCTCTGACGACCGGTATCTTTGCCTATGCAATTTGATTACATCGTAATGGGTTTTCACAAATGTTTGCTTGATACCACCAAATTATTGATAGTCGTGTCATTTGGTCAGGCCTTTTAATTTTAATCGATGCAAAGCGCGCGCTAATTACATTGGTACAGCCATTGAAATAAG
This sequence comes from Ceriagrion tenellum, assembly GCA_963169105.1. NCBI lineage: Eukaryota > Metazoa > Arthropoda > Insecta > Odonata > Coenagrionidae > Ceriagrion > Ceriagrion tenellum. The sequence continues at coordinate 99,227,746 of OY720644.1, forward strand.
GATTGCGTGATCGCCACCCCTATCTTAATTCCTTGGGTTCAAATTTCGGCTGCGGCGGAGAAATTAGAGTTATCCTCATACCTGCCTAGGTGCAAAATGAGCATTGCTCTTTAAATGTGCAGTAATGTTCCCATTCTATGGGACATTTAATTATGGAGACAATGGTTCTCTGTTAAACTCACTCGGCCTGGTGGACTGGAGATGCAACCAATAACCGAGATCATTTACACTCTTTAATGCAAGTAAACAGGATGGTAGAGAAATTATTTTTAGGGAATGGATGACAAATACATCTACATCTACCCTGCAAGCTACAGCATGGGTGAGTGACAGGGGATGTTTGGACATCAGACGAGTAAAGATGTAAGCGATGAGGTTTTGGGAGGTGAAATGGTGACATGTATTATGGGAGTGCATTTAGTGGAGCTCAGTTTTTATTATGTGCGCGAAAAGAACGAGTTATTGTACTTATCTATTCGGCAATGTATCTCTCTTATTTTATAACTGCTGTCATACCCATAGATGTAGTGAGGCGTCATGATTATATTCTCTGTGTTCCTCTGACGCACGATTCGATAGATTCGATCACGCCGACATCCTTTGGTCGCTACATCAACCCCATCCTTTTATGTTTAATGTGATAACTTATCAGACGAAGGAGAGAATTAGCTATGAGTGAAAGATAATCTAATTAGTTATTTGTAGAATACATCATGCGGATCGAGGTCAAATGAATGGTGACATTTGAATGCGGAAAGTAGCGATGAGTAGGAAAATAAGAAGGGAAAGAGAGATTGCAGGAAAGGCATTGCGAACATCAAGAAGTCAAATAGAATTTATGGGAACTGAAGAAGGAGAAATTGTCTATGAGAGGAGTCATTTAAGGTTAAAGGAGCCCTAACAGTGCTTGTCTACGTCAAGAAGTGACTCTAAACCCATGTACAGTCATGACGTAAAGTCTTTCTCGAAATGATTACATTCATCATAAGGGGTTATTTTATGTTTGGAGAGCGGTCGGACAATTCCGTTGCGTATTTCAACTATCGAAAGTATTTCAACAGTTGATTTGCCTTATGCAACGGTCGATGGCGGATTCGTCAAATAAATGTTAACTTTGCCACCAATAAATGGATTAAGTGAACAGAAACGCTTTTTTTATATGCTTTTCTTTAGCTCGCATTTCCCTGAATCCATGGGTCCATGGCTATCACTTCTTTTTACGCTACATAGTTACCACTTCATTGAATTGAATCGAGTTGAGCTAGTGGTAAACTGTCCAACTTTCCTCCCGTAGGTCCTTCAGAGGTGTCGCATCGAGTCTTCGTCCAAGCGAATTTTTTTTTCTAATATGCATTCGTAGTTTTTTTAGTCCTAGTTAATAAAATGTTTATAAACATAACTTGTTCTTTTTAAAAAGTTGTTGACTAAGTTTTTAAAAAATGTCTTTATATTTAATTTTTTAAAGAATTAGGGCGCGACATCATTTAAATTTTGCACCTTAACTTAAGTTTATTTTAAGATTTTCTATAAATTGTATATTGAAGTTCTCTATTCTAATGAATACAAAATCTTCATATTTAATGAATTTAAGTTGATATTGAATACGAAAGAGCGTCCCACGCTATTCGTTGTGGTCTAAACATTGCGTGGCTAATTTCCTTGAATCGAATGTAATTATTTCCAGGACTGGGGTAAATTTTCATTCACTCGAGAAAATATTATTTTTTTCTTTTTCAGTACGATGCTAAGATATTTCTATAAGATTTTTTTTAATCTTTTAAGAAAATCATGCATAAAAATTATTTTTTTTTTAATTTTTTTAAGTCTTGTGAAAATCATCGTGGAAGTGAATTATATTGTCTCCAATGGCATTCTTCTTGCTAGTTATTTAGGGCACTGACATTCATGCTTTAATACCATATTCATGGTTACTAATATAAATGATGTTTGACGATATTGTATTCACGAATCAGAATCACCCTAGAAGCTTTTGAGAATATAATACATTTTGTAATGTCATTATTACGGTGATGAAGGAATACCAAGGAGCTAAAATTAGATATTAAATTCCAATTAAAACGCTTTTGGCTTCGGACATTAATGGCGTATCAGAATGTAAATGCTTGATTTTTGACTCTGCTTCGCCAAAAAGGGTTCCGGAATAATATATACCATTCTGTGTCGACATTAATTATGGAACGCATGCACCAAGCGCACCCAGAAAACGCTTTGGTGTACTAATGTATATATGAAGCTTGTACTATTTATGTGGATCATAGTAGCTTTCACCACAGGCTTAATCCCAGCATTTAAAACTTACAACGTCGTCGTCTATTAAATTACCTTATTTCCTACTTAATAAAAAATAACTGACTGTAAACAGTATTCGTCAATTTTGCCATTTTCATGGTTTCTAAGTAGAATATTGTTGTGGTGAGAAACTGATAGTACCCTATGATAGGGTTGAAAAAACGTGAATAATTGTTTTTATGGCAATTCTTACATTAAATTGAGATGTGATATTTATACAGCGTTGTTAGCTTCTCTTAAGGATGAGAAAAACGACCTCTACTGAAAACCTACAATTAAGCTCCAATTCACGGGTAAACTCGGAAGAGAAACTCAAAGCAAACAATTTGATATGATTTATAAATAGCATCAGCAACGAGCTGTCTTGTTCAAGGAAAAGGATTTAACTTAATAAAAGACATTAAGGTAGTCCGAGCGAGATAGTTCCCTAGTCGTAATTAGAGACCATATTCGAGTTATAAGTTTTAATTTCACCAACTGTAGGACACATGAATTAAATACTGCATTGTTAATGGTGAAATAATAAAGTTTTATTTGACAGAAATGGTAATTAATAAAATAAAATACCTGAATAAGTCGTTAACTTGACTCATTTCTTTTCTCGCGGTGCGTTTAAAACTCCTTCAAACAAGGTTTTTAGTGATACCCAAGAACCTACTCCGGTGACAATATGATTAATTTTAAAAAATAGTTGGGAAAACATACAAACTACACGCTGTTAGTTTTTTTACGACACCTAAGTGTTAAAAATTCCTCATTTTGTAAATAATGTCTCTCTAGAATGCATACACATACCATTTCCCATGTAGAATGGATGTATTTTTTGGCAAATATCTCCGAAAATAATATGATAAGGGGTTGAATTTTTTAGTCATTAGAAAGGTGTGATATTTTTCTTAAAAATGAGACCAAATTCATTGATTTCTAGGTAAAATGATATTTTGCTTAAACTACCTAAAAGTCAAAACCTGATGAATAGTATGATGATGAATGAACCTGCAGGTAATTAAGCTGTGAATTGTTAACGTTTATCCTCACCTCCAGGCATCTTAGGTCAGGTTCAGATTTATCAAATTCAGACAATATTAATTATAGTGTTTTTTTACCATGCATTTTCTGCCTAAAAATTAATTATTGGCATACATTATAGAGTTGAATAAAATTCAGCTATCAGGCTGTTGAGTTGGGTCAATTTATTGGCCATTACATTTTAAACGTAGGAAGACATGTGAATGTGTACATTCCAATAGTTCTGGGAAAATTGCGGGAGATTAAATTGCTGTTATCATTACGGATAACTCTCTCCGGTGCGTTTTGGAAATGAACGTGTTAGCCTAACTGTTCCCAAAAAAATGTGAACCCCGCAGAAAGAAATAGTTAACCGGAGGATTATGCTGTGAATTTTAATGACGACCAGCACAACCTCCAAAGCTCTCCTTTGTGACCCTGGGGCCGATCGCGTGTGCTGGTTTTATGAAATCTTAATATTTGCCGATGGCGAGTTAACCGTTGGGGCGAGCCGTGTCATTTAGAAACACCGAAAGAGGCTAATTTTCTCAAATTATGGATGATGAAGTGGAAGACCAACGTTGAATTTGTGACAGAATGACATTGAATTAATTGGCTTTGCCCACACAATGCGTGAAAGCTTGCCCGAAAGTTTTCAACCGTTGATTAATTAGGGTTTTATATAATTAAGGGGAATGGAATTACGTATTCCGGCGTGTGATTAAGCTCATCAAATTAGTCACCCTTTAACGGTGCGAAGTATGCCGTGAGTTGCTCTAAAAAGAGTATTTTGAAAATCTTCTTTATTGTGAAAATATCCATTTTGAAAAATGATGCTTCATTACGGCAACGCTTTTGACGCATGATGATAATTTCAACATTCTTGGGGAAAAATCACTTCTACTGGCTGTAAAAAAGTGACTTTGTGACGCAAATTTATACTCACTGAATGCTCTCCCATTAGGGGAAATAGGATTGAATGAATCCTCGACGAATTGGTCACGTTAAGTGATTCGGGAAACACTCGCAATCAAAACATTATTCAATCCCAATTTATTGTAATAAATACACATTGTAATCATAACTAACGATTTTAATTCATGTGATGATTGAAATATAATTCAATGTTAACTTATAATTATCAGTTTAGTGCGTAATTAAGCTGCAATTTTCGAAAATTTATGATATGTGACCTAAAATGACCAAAGTCATGGAGAGTTGAATCTCCCAAAGGTACTCATCTGATTTTGACACAACTCTTTTCTTGCTGTTATTTTTTTACATATAAATTATAAGTGACTGAGGGGATTCTCCAATACATGAGAAAACATTTCTGTAGAAGTATGAGGAAACACCGCGTATTTGGCCCGTGCTATTCATAAATATGGGTATGACATCAATTTCCCAGCAGTGTTTGACTTACTCCCGTGGGAAACAGAGGCACACAAGGGATACGTGAGCATTTCGAGTCCACTGCATTCGCGCGAAGCAAAAATACCCAAATGCGAAGAGAGAGCTTAACTCGCGATGAAAACAGATCCGAGCCGCTCCGATGACAGCGCTTTCGGTCGGACTCCCGAAAGTAAGAAACCAAAAAAGAAAATGAACGACGCTGAGCGCGCTCTGCGTCCATTCCCCTCATTAAAATTCAGTCCCTCGCGTGGACTGCCGTCAAAGAGGCTTTAACGCGGCGTTTTAATCATCCGGGCGAAATTAATTTCTTACAATTTTCCCCGTTCGGCCGCTTGTCAATTGATCCCCGTGTCCTCACCCTGACTTGATCCCTGTCCCATTTTGCCCCCTCCCCGCCACTGTACGCTTGATTTAGAAACGGACCCCAAAGGATTCTTTGGAATCGAATCGCTGGATTACGATAGTCATTAATTACGCCGATCCGACGAGTGGGAGGGTTTAAATATTTTAAGCCGAGCATTAAAGGGTATCGTTGGCCGGCAGAGACAAATTCGCCAGCCAATGCGTGTCGACAGTCGTATGAAGAATTGAACGCATCTAAGCGAAGTGGATGGGATTTCCTCAGTTTTCTCGACTGCGGTAGAGCTCACTGCGAGCGCTAAATGAGACGGTATTCACTCTATTGCTCTCTAGATCACTAGGAATCGCTGAAATACTTAGGTAATGACATTACCTGGGACCAATGGTCCTGGGACTATGGACCAATGGTCAGTGTTACATATTGCATATGGTATAAACATTACATTGATTACTAACAGTGTCATTATTTCTGACAGAAACAACAACAATTTTACAGCTTACCGTTAAACGTGTTGAAGTAAGAGCAGGCTGGAACTCATAGCAGCGCTTTTTATTTCGCGTGAACGGCGACAAACGGAGCGAATTGCCCAGGCGAAACAGTCGTTAACATCCCGCATAGTAGCAAAATTTAGGTTCACAATATCCTTAGTCCAAGTGTTTAAAATATAGTTTTCAAATTAGTTCAAAATACTAATTACTAATTAAAGACCTAATCCTATATCACACAACATTTAAGATTCATATCATCCTTGTTTGACGCCGATATTTGCAAGCAACAACAATCTAGGATGCATTTATCGTAGTTCTTTTTGATCACAAAAAATTGATCTCTATCTATTTCTAAGCTCGCTTAAAATTGCGCAGGGTCTGTAGCGATGGAAATGTAGTGGACTATTGCCTTTCAAACTAAATAGTGCACTAATATACTTGAAAATATGATTTGGATTCATGGGTGATAAACTCATACTTTTCATAGCTATGTGTTGTATTGATTCATCTTGGGTCAAAGGATTTATTTGCAATGCTAATGTTTGTCCATTATAGCCAATACATACAAGGTAGGTGAGTGATAGAATACCCCTCAGGGCAGCTCTAGACTGCAGCATAAGGGGCAATTATTTTTCTGGTACCTGAAAAAATTAAGCTACATCGTTATTCAACTTTTCTTAGCGATAAAAGAAGGCGTTTTTGTACAAATAATAGTTCCGTTATCCCGTAAAATTTTATTTTAATTATTCCAAGAATGGTATGGGTTTTGAAAAAAAAAACAAAATTACTTTTCAATAACGTAACGGTAAGTCATTCAATTATTCAAAGGTTCTACGGAATATTTTGTGATTTCTTGTTTGCATTCCGGCTGAAGTTTATGCGTAATGATGAAAAAAATTAGTTTCAATCAAGGAATTGTGTATTTGTTACTTCCTCCGTAACAAACACAAAAGTTTTCTGACTGAACTTTGTTTCAGGAATAGGCCTTGTTAAACCTTGAATTGATAATATTATTTACGAGGAAGAAAAGATTTGTCCAAATATAAAATAAGCTTTACGTTGAAGAATGGTGGTAATGAGAGTCCGACTGCTAGAATACTCGGAGTGAGATGTGTAACCATTGGAGAAAAGAATATCATATCCTTACCCTTACCCTCATATCCTCACCCCTCTTAGAGGATTAGATTAGATTAATGCGACGGTCGAGTTACTGCAATGAGTCCCTGAGGCCCTTAGATCAGTTTGGTCCATTGTGCCAACCACCCTATCAGTGGTTACCCTTAGAGTCCAAGTGTTTTGCTGAAGGCTAGCAGGTCCCCTACAGGATTTACCTCTACTCAGTTGGGTTCTAAGAAAGGTGATCCTAGATGTCTATTCCGAGTCCTAAGTAGGGCTGGACATTCTCAGAGTATATGTGGAGTTGTTTCGTCATCTCCTCGCACCACCTGCATGTAGGAGAATCTCTTATCTTCAGGAGATTATAATGTCTCATCCATTGATCCTGTGAGTAGTCTCACTACCGTTCGTATTGGACTCCTATTTGATAGCAGGAGCCTTCTTGCAAAGCTAGGCCTCGGTCCCTATGCATGAAGTTTGGCCTGCCGTAGCTTCGATGTAGTTCGCCAGATCTCAGTGTTAAGCCAGACCCCACACTCTGATCTCAGTCCTACCAACTGATGGCGCAATGGATACGATTGGTTCAGGGCCAATCGGATTGCTGTTGGATCCTGCTTTGACAAGTTCGTCAGCTTTTTCATTTCCGGTTATGCCCGCATGCCCAGGTACCCAGAAAAGTAACACTTTGCCGCGTTTGCCTATCATGTGGAGTGCTTCTCGGCCCTCTTGCAGCAGCTGTGATGTGCACCAAGGTGAGCTAAGGGCTTTTAGAGCCACTTGACTATCGGTGCATATGTGGATTGGTCTGTCATGCAGTCCAGCTTCTTTTACTAATGAAGCTGGTATCCTCTTAGAGGATACCCGTTTAGGTCCCTATTGCCGGCCTGCTTTGTTCCTCTCCTCACATATCCTCTTCTACTCAGCACAATTTCATCTATCGCAGCATCAAGTTCTCCATCACATCATCTACGAATGCTCCATTCAGCCACTCCGTCTTGCCTGTCCTTAAGCGACTTCGTTTCCCTCTCCTACGCTCTAAGCACTTTATTGTTTTCATTTTTTCCATTATATTATCTTCACAGCATCAAGGAAAACGCTTGTAATATCATCTAAAAATTGCACTCGTCTCGTGGTCTGATTAACCTATCCCGCTCTGTTTGAAAGATATTTAATACCCAAGGTTCCTATAATTGAAATCATTCTTATAGAAAATATCATTTGATACTCGCCTATCGGACTATGTAGTATACCCACTTAAGTTTGAAAATATTCTCCTTGCGTCAGCGTTTTCCATTGTAGCTGGCTTAATTCGGCAGTTCCCTCATTTTATTAAAAACCTAGTCCTTACCAGTAGACAACTATATATTTATTGATGTATCTTTATGCTTTCACATTAACACTCGAACCAACGCAAATCTGGCTACTCCTTGACCCGCCATTGGGTCTGGCCAGACCCACCTCCTATTTTCATAATGTTACTAGTGACGACAAGTTGCTGATGACTTCTATGCTTTAGCAGCATCATACTAACACTTGTCAGGTCTAAAAGTAACTAAGATCTCGCCTTAAGATTTGTGCTGCCAAATGTTATTAACAATGCGTAGAAGTACGGATGGTGTCATTTGGCTCATTTTTGGAATTCAAGCGATTTTTAGTAAATATTTTTGATTTGATTTCTTTGAAAGTTTGTATCATGGTTTATTTTACTTATATTTTAATAAGCGACAATTATAAGTAAGTTGTTATAGTTGCAAAATTATTTAAATATATTTCTGCTCAGGAGGCTATGGGTAATTTGAGTCTTTCTTATAGTGGAGATGCTGCGTTTTTTTCACCATTCCCTCTCTTTTAGTAATTATTTTTCTGATACAAATAAGCTTGTACCGATTCTCATTCTATAATGATCCATATTTTTATGTTTATTATTGAATTTTTTAAATTTTTGTGTGCAATTTCATATATGTACGGTCAGTTACGTCATATTCGAGCTTTTGCACATAAACAGAAAAAATAGAAACGAATATTTACATACCGGGTTGTATGCCGTGAATTATTCGTAAATGATTGAAAAAAAAATATATATACGAAGAAAATTTCTTTTCATGTTTCCTAGTTTATGTATTATATGTTACAAACATGTGACGCCACATTTTTCATGCGTAGATACGTAAATCTATGGGTTTCATCCACTAATAGTTGTTTATATAAAATGGAGTCTCCAGGGGCAGTGCTGTGTTACAAATGCAAATAGTGAGCCATTATATCGTGGAACTTCATTGTCTTGCTCAACAAATTAGGATTACATACGCAAACACCAATCATTTCCGTAACCAGTGTGTCCGGCCTTGGCCAGTCATTCTCTGCCGCCAGGATTGCGTACATGATGTTAGCTCTAAATTTCCTTTATCTAAATTTTTTATTCATCATGTGAGGAATTTCACTCTTTTGGAGACCAGGAGAACTACATAACCATTCATCTCTCTTCCACCCCACGTGAATGAGCTCGCGACAGGGGTGGTTGGTTTTGTGCCTTGGTCTATTAGATATGATTCTATCAGGTTTTCTTCACACTTTGAAAATGCCCTTCTCAACACCCTTTATGCAATTAGACTGTAATATGGTTCTAATGTCAACAACGGACAAAACGGCTGAAAGCTCTTGGATAACAGGTGACTATTCACCCATTATTTGGTAAAGGGTTTCATGAATCCCGCGCAATATGGCAAGGCATACTGAAATCAATATGATTATGGTTTGAGAGGAGCTTAAGGATTCTAATTTTACTTGAAAAATAATTTTTAAAATGTCCATTTTTTTCTTTACCAAAAGTCTTCAACACCTCAATGGACTCAAATGGCCGTGCTAAGAGTTTGCTTCATATTTGGTAAAATATGGAAGGTTATTTACCTTTCTATGCGGTGATGTTTTAACACACATTATTCTTCACTCGCTTAGATCATACATAGCAAAGACATCGAACATGAAATGAAATCTCAGACTCAGAACATTTGTCGGTTGCCGGGAAAATTTAATTTCTTGCCTGAGGTAGGCCACAGACGGAAGGTTAACTCAATCCTATGCAGATTTTTTGTGGGATATATCAGTAGAAGCTCATTCACCTCATATAACTTTCACTTTTTTCTTCACTAACGATTAGGGAGTAGAAAGAGTTGAAACGTGATCTCCACTCCAAAAGGAACAGCCTCAATCTTCCTCATTCACTGATTCGTTTCGTGCATTGCGGCCGTGTGAAAACTTGGGAAAACTTTTTTTTACGCCATGACTTCCGGAAGAGGTGTAGCGGCCTCTACGCCGAGGAAAGATAGTGGCGCTCCCTTGCGGTGCGTGAGCTAACCTCTCTAATATTAGGCCAGCAATTCGGGTTGGGGTAGGCACCTGACGCTCCTTGCCCCAACCGAAGAAGTGGCTTTGGTATTTTGGGGCGAGGAACCTCTCCCTCGGCCCATTTGTGAGCCTTTGCATCGCCCCCTCGAGGATTTCCGAGTAAGGCGACGGAATAATGCTTGCGGGCAGGTGGTTGGGCCTTTCCCAGAGTGTGTTTATGCATGCGAGCGGTGGTTGGAAAACGTGTGTCCAAAGGGGTGGAATATACTTCATTCTTGAACACGATGCCCTTTGCATCACTGAATTCGTGGCGTGTGACTAAATTACGTATCTATGGTGGAAATTTAACTGTCAGTTTTCAAATTTGACTCCTGCGGGCTGAGAGGGAGAGTTACGCAGCTAAAAATAAAGATACTTCACCAATTCAAGTCTCATCTCGAGAATGCCGTAAGTATTTCAAGCTTAACACAGATATATTTTCCGTCCAAAATATAAAACCTATTAATAAAAGCAGCGAATATACCTGATGATCGCCGTGAATATACCTAGAGATAACATCATCTTTTCTCTGATTGATCAAAGCTTTCTACAATTGAAAAAATAGTCCGATTATTTTCAAAGTAAAGTCATTTAACTACCAGAGTAAGGCTGGTCGTACTTCTGCTCTAATTATTCTAACAAAAATCTAGCATTTGCTTGAAATTAAAGGCCATTAAATGAATGATTGAATAGTCTAAATTGTGGAATTTTTTCTGAAATCTCAAGGTTATGTTTCTAGGAAGTTTCATTACTTTTCTCAAATACTTCTATAACTATTTCTCTGGTACATAATACGACCAGCAAAAGATTGTAACTGACTGCTAAATAATGCTCTATTCCATAAGTACTGAGACATTTAACACTAGGACGCCCGGACTTTTCAACATCATTCAACGCCCAAAGCGGGTCATTTTGACCCACTGTAATTAATGAAATTAATCCTCACTTTGCGCTATTAAGTTTACATTTTTACAGTTTTTACTACAAACTGTCACTCTTTCTCTTCACATTCATAGATTATTTCACTTTATAACTTTCATAACTTTGACAATATCGATGATTAATTGATATATAAACTTACGACATTTGTGTCAATTTATCGTTTTTTCCTTTTTTTCCTTTTTCTTGCTTATTGTGTCATAGCTCAATATACTACGAAGACTTTCCACATTATTTAATACATATCTATTATTTTTCCAAGTTTGGTTGCAATAACTAAGTTCAAAATATTATTTTTCGGTCGAAGTAGGAATTTTCCCGGAAATCTTACTAGTAACTAACTTTGGGATTCTTATTTTTGCAGTGATGCACATGTATAAATATGATAATCTGATAATAGTCCATATGTCAGTAAGGAGCAATATTGTATTCTCTGCACTCTAAAATAGTAATAAGGTTCACTGTGCACTGCCAACAAATTAATTACTAAATATGCTATGAATCGACCGGACGAAAAGTGAGAAGGGTGGAGATACGAAGTGGAAGGAAGGAATACGAGAATATTTTTGAAAGGTGATCCAGGCATGGAAGGAAACCGAATGAGGAAGATAGAACAAAGTAGGATGGACAATATATGCAGCAGAATAACTTATAAACACTAATAAAAAAGAAGTTTTGGTGGTGATACAAAGTGCAAATACATAACTGGGTCAAAATGACCCGTATGGGCGTTCTAGTTAAATTCTAAAAAAACTAATGTACAGATTACTCCAGGAAGCTGAAAATTTTTGGACATAAAGCCATGTTAAAATGAATAAAAGTCACGAGAGGAAATCCTGCTTTCATTGAAAATGAAATAAAAAAATGAATTTAAAATCACGTTTGGGTCAAAATGACCCGCCTGGGCGTTCTAGTGTTAAGAGCTACCTATACCTAAGTCAATTAAATTATTTCTCGTATTCTTTTTGCTACAAAATAAGAATGAATGTAATTATCTTGAGAGAGGCATTTGGCATATTTAACACTGGCATTTTAATGGATGCTTAGGGAGAAAAATTTGAAAATTCACGAAAACTATCACGAAAAAGAAATTCACTAGGATCGGAGATCACAAAGGCGTCCGTTAAACACTCCATGATTATTATAAGGATTGAAATGCTTGCGTAGCATGGTGATCTGTGCGTAGGCCTGGTAAGCCACATCGTCCGTGGTTTGATTCTCGGTAAAGGTGGACTTGTTTTACATGGTTATTTAAGAGTATCATAGATTATGCAGGGGGCAAGATGTATGTCCCCAGGAGAGAGAGACGTCTCCACATCAAATAAAATGAATGTGAGGTCAGTCAGGGTATCCATATGATGTTTCCCGGTAAAGCTAGTGTTTAAAGGTATTTTTTTTGTTGAAATAATCTTCGTGTGCGATTTTTTAAATACAACTGGTTACGCGTGTCCAAGAAGACAGTTAACTCGCATCGTCTCGTTTTGTCATCATTTTCATACACTTGCTTTGATTTTGGAGTGGAAATAAAACGACAACTCTACTTTTTTACACCATTTATTATTTTATGCTTAATATTTATTGCCATAGTTCCGGAACCCTGAAACTTATCTAATTGGAATAGTCCGTAACAAAAAGGGAATACACTATGAAAAAGCCACGCATCTTACTAGCCAAAGGTGTTAACCATCGGCTGGCTTGAACTGCACAAGCACCACATCGCATGATTAGTGGGAGTGCTTTTCATTTAATGCCTAGGCGCATAATGGCTGAGAATCCGCTAATGATATGAATACAAGAAGACGATATGTATCAAAATAAGATACCTCAATATTTGAATCATGTGGAAAGAAGACTAGAAAGACAAATGGAAATGTTTCCATAAACTCATTTAAATTAAGATGCAGTGCAGTCTAAAATACAAAAATTAATATTATTTAACAACTAGTAACTTGTTGTACATGATGAAAAGACAACTACTATGTCTTAGAAGTTTGGACTTCGGACACGGAAACTGTGTGAAAAAATTTGTGTGGAGCGTAACGTTCAATGGATAGGAAGCATGGACCAATCCAAAAGTAAATCAGAAAAGATAAGCAGCATTCGTAGCACAGTGTTCCAGGAGGATGCTGGAAATAAAATGGATGGATCAAATAAGAAATTGAGCAAAGAAAGAGGAAATTGCTGAAGAAGAGCTAACAGGGAGCAAGGGAAGCAACATTAGATAGGAAAGGAAGCCTTCAGTGAATCAAAATTAGGATTAAACGACCAATGATGATGACCTGTGGTGCAAAACCTTAACATTTACATCGGCAAAAATGTTGTCGCATCGTCAAATTCTCCCTTTGTCGAGCTATTTAAGGTAGTTTGAGCGAAATATCATTTTACTTAGAAATCAATTAATTTGGTCTCATTTTATAGAAAAATATCTCACCCTTCTAATGACACCAAAATTTCAACCTCTTAACACGTTACTTTTGGAGATATTTGACAAAAAATACCAGCCCTTAAACATGGGAAATGGTACGTGTATGCACTCCAGAGAGACATTATTTACAAAATGAGTTATTTATAACACTGATGTCGTAAAAAAAACTAACAGCATGTAGTTTGTATGTTTTCCCAACAATATTTGAAAATTAATCATATTGTCACCGCAGTAGGTTCTTAGGTAACACAAAAAACCTTCCGTTTTGAAGGAGTTACAAACGCACCGTGCGAAAAAATTAGTAAAGTTAAAGACTTATTTCGATATTTTCATTTAATTACTTACAATTTCTGTCATATACAACAATATTATTGCACATGTGTCCTACAGCTGGTGAAATTAAAACGTAGAATTCGAATGTAGTCTCTATTGTGACTAGGGAACTATCCCGCTCGGACTACCTCAATTGCGGGGAGACTATGCAGTGGAATACCTTCGCAGGCCGAGGATGCGCTGCCGTGTTGTCGGTCCGACATCGGAGACCGGGTAGACGGCCCAAAACAAAAGGACACGGTCGAGGAAAGTAGAGGAAGACTGGAGAGGGAGGGGTAGGGCGCCACCAACTGCTACTCTCGTAACTTCCCCGGACCTTCCCCCCCTTCTCCTTCATACTCCCTCACACCCCATTCAACCAAACCAGCGGCCGTTGAAGTCTCCCCCCTCTCCGGGAAACACCCCACCCCCCAACCACCAAGACACCCGTGCAGACCCTACAACCACCGCACTCCATCCTCAAACCACCATTCCCTTCCTCCGAAACAGCACGCCCCTGCACTGAAATCCATTCCTCTCTCCTCCCACAGGCTCCCAACACTGTATAAACTACCCCTCTCCTCATCAAGCTTTCCCGTCCATCGGAGCCCTCCCCCTCTGCACGAAGGAGGTGGGGAGGGAGGGGAATGAGTAGGGGAAGGGGTCCAGGAGGATGAGGGATTGGAAATGGGGGTGGGAGAGCAGGTGAGACCAGGTGTGTCGCGTGGCGAGCATACTCTTGGCGGGAGGGAAGGGGGGGAAGAGATGGGAGAACTCTCGAGGAAAGGGGAGTGGTTGGGAGGGGGGGGAAAATAAAACAACTGCCTGACGGCACGCGTCTCTCCCGGCGGCTGGAGCTCCCCACATGTCGCCGCCGCCACTGATGCCAGAGAGCGGGGGCTGCCGGGAAGAGAGGGGCGGGGGGAGTGAAGCCCCGAGGGATCCCGAGGAGGGGAAGAGGATGGGGGCGCTAGGTGGGAAATTAAAGACTGGGGGAGGTTTTTTTTAACCGCTTAAGTGCGGACTTGTTTGGATAGAAAGAGAAATATACATAATGCTACATACCACCCTGCGTGCCGCCACAAGAGAGTGTGGCAGGGGGTGAAAGACATGAAGAAAGCAGAGCGTGCAAAAGAGGTATTGACGGATTAAGGGAATGCGAGATGTTTTGATTGATTACCTGCTGTCTCGCTCGCTACTGAAGTCCTTGATGGTGTGTCGGAAGAAGGAAATCGTGTACCTCTTCCTTTGTTTCACTTATTAATCTTCATCTTCATATACTTCCGCAAACTACTAATGCAAGTTGAGTTTGCACACTATTTATGAAGAATGGGAGGAATAATGAAAAGGCATTGGAGGAGGGAAGGGATGAAATGTTTTAAGTGTTTTGATGGATTAAAACTTATCCCTATTTCTGGGTCGTGAATGGTACTTTAAATGACGGTATCTTTGCACCAGTCTTCTCAGATTTTGTCGCATCAATTTGTTCCTCATCACTTACGCTAAGCAGGATACAATGCAAATCCCCGTAAGAGCTGATGGTGAGCCAAAATTTCCCCCCTCCCACTTTGCAATAACCACTCTGCCAGAAAAACCACTCATCGCCAAAAAATTCGCGAACTCCATAAACTCGCAAACGCCGTTCGCGACTATCCCTCGCGCATTATGGCCTCGCGATTCGCTGTCTCGCGTTCGCTGTCCGCGATGGAACATTCAGCTCACTTTGATACTAAGAGTGATAGTGGCGCACTCTATTCTGACCGACTCAACGCTAGCGCCATTTCCTCCTCCAATCAACGACCCGACAAGGATTCCCCTACTCCCCCAACTCCTGCGTTGGTCAGCTGACTCCCCCTAAATCGCCAGTCTCTACGCTGTGCCCGGCCTCCTTTGAAACTGACCGCGGACGAGAAGGGATCTGCTGGAGTGGTGACTTGTGATCATCTTCTATATAGTCCAAGTTAACGATATGTAGCCTACGGGCTTATTTTCAATTGTAATACTTGTTTGTTATATAAATGTTCTTCCTTGAAGTTAATCAAACTGGATAAGGTTGTTATTTTCTCTCGTCCCCGCCGACCATTCCCAGTCAATTTACTCGCGACGTCAAGTTTCAGTAATTTGCGATGCTATGGAGGTGATTTGAGCTCACTTTTGATGAAGTGACAGAAAAGTATACACGCAGGAATGGGCCAGTGAATGAAACATGTTTCGATGAATGAGTATCTTGCGCGGTATTCGTTGCGATTGTTTCTGGTTTATAGCGAGAGAGCCTATGAATTACCTCTCTCCTCTTATTTTGTTGAAACATATTTTTTAACCAAACAATTTAGATGAAAAAATTGGGCTCTCTCCTCCTGGTATCTAAAAATATAAAGCAATAAGAAACGAAAATGCAGGTTCACTCTTTATTTCTGGGTTTCAAGGAAGCATTTGATAAAGTTTATTCCAAAAATCTTATACATATTCAAACTTTGGTAATTTTGATGACACCGCAACTACAAGTTTAGATACGAGAACGACTCATAAATCGCAAACTGTTGTAGAGATCCATGGAGTTAGTTCCCATATTCTCTCGGTGGCAGCTCCCCACGAATAAGTTTAGTCAGCTTCCCAGCATTCTTCAACATTTACATACTACCCTGCGACCCGCCGCATTGGCGTGTGGCAGGGGGTGTTAGGACACCAGCCGTGTAAATTTGTAAGGGGTAAGGTTTTGGAAAGAGAAATGGTGACGTGTATTTAGTGGAGCTCAGTTTTCATTGTGATCGCTTATTGCGCACGGAAAGAACGAGTTTTTGTACTTAACCTGTCCGGCAATCTTATTTTATAGCTGCTGTCAGACCTAGAGATATGGTGAGGCGTCATGATAATATTCTCTGTGTCACTCTGAAACATACTAGTTATGAGATTCTCAAGCAAGCTAAGCTTAGCTTACAGCCTCCGAGTCTCTAGGGGCTCCCACCTTATTCCCTCTAAAATTTGTGAAACACTATATGTTCGCTTGTAGCAGTTTTTAGCAAATCATGCAGATTTCTTCAAATTTTATTGATTTTTTTTGGTTTAATCTTTATGACCAGGCTCCCGGCATATTCGAGGTGTGGACTATCCAAAGCAAAGTGGCATCCCTCTTTGACTTTTTTTATCCGAGGATCTTTCTATTATACGCTTAGCAAAACCTAATTTCTTGAAATCTGTGCCAATATGGTTATGGTGACAGCCCCTTCCCACAATTAGTTTAGTCAGTTTCCTGGCGTTCTTATGTACATTAATGGCGCGTCAACTAGAATTTAAAAGAATATATATGACGTCACAAAAAAAGTTGGCTGTTTCCGGCGATACTTCATGGAATTTACTAAACATTTTGAAATAATAGAGTAAACTTTGTTTTTCCACAACGAAGTTAATAACTTGCGACCATGGTTTCGACGATTAACGTCATCATCAGGTCAGCGATCATCAGGTCGGTGATCATTTGATGATGACGATAATCGTCGAAACCATGGTCGCAAGTTATTAAATTCATTGTGGAAAAACAAAGTTTACTCACTTCTTTCAATATGACTTCATTTAAATGACGAATTGAAGAAGCGGGGATAAAAATATAAACGAAGTATATTATATCAAATGCTTAGGCATTATTGTACCTATTGTGGAGAAAACTCATGGTGGTTCTTCACATAAAAAGATGGTATGTATCGCGGTCGAAATAAGAGGGAGCCTCAATTCAAATACGTCAGAGTCATTGCTTCCCAATTGTTAGGCCTCTTATTTAGTTCATCATTTTCATAGGATAGGATGGGATTATTAATCCAGGGTGCGTCGACTACAGCGGTCATTTTACACCAAATCATATTCATATGGGTCCGTAGGCATTGAGGTTTAATGCCTCAAATACGCCAAATTTAAACGAGAGAGGAAATTTTCGTTGAAAAATGCTTCTGACGAGCGAAGAGTAAAACACAGCTTAGTGAGGGACAAGGTTTTGATACTCGAAGGCTATTCGACCGCCACATGCCAGGCTTATAACTTGTATCACGCGAGTTTCAGAATGACGCGGAGGATATCACTTTAATCGTGCTCTGCATCTCTAGACTTGACAGGAGCCACAGCAAAATTGAGATATACTCTTGGAGAGATTAGTACGAGAGTGCTTACCTCTCACGCATACATGCATAATTCACAACTTAAATAAATGAAAGCTTAGCCCAGGTTATATCATAACACGCGTTTCAACTTCTAAGCGCCATCCTCTGGGTGATCACCTGAAGATGAAGTATAGATGTCAAAACACGAAGAATACATACATATTCAGAGAATTGAGCCAATTTTTCATTTACTGGAGTTATTTTTGTTTCTACATCAACGTATTACCCTGCAAGCCACCTGAAGGGTGTTTGGCAGGGGGTGAGTTATCACCAACATGCATTTTATTGTACAATTATCTTTCACGAACATGTACTACGTTCATGGTATGCTGTTAATGCTACATAAACTATTGCTTTAATACATAATGTAACAACGTAAACGAGATACAATAATCTTGCAGGGATCATGCGAAAAATAATGTTAGTACTACGTGACGGATTAAGAAACAAGCATTGGAGTGCACATCAACTAATCAGATACACAACCTGTCGAAAAACTTCAAAGTCTCATTTGCAGCCATCATGGGCTCTTACAGATCGCGGGAAAAACGACATTACGACAAATTAAATCTTTTTTCTGCAGTCTATACCCCTAATTTAATCCTCATGATCTCTTCTACGGTAATATGCTGGAGTTCATAAGATATGAACAACTTTTTCAGATAATAAATTTGTTTAGAATTTAAATTACATTTGTGGCACAGCATTAAAGAAACTAGGTTTTGTAAAACGTATAATAAGAAGGTCCTTGAATGAAAAAGTCAAAGAGAGATAGTACTTTGCTCTGGTTAGGCTACACCTTGAATACGCTGTGAGCATTTGGGAACTTAGTCATAAAGATTGAACCAAAAAAATCAACAAAATGTAGAGGAAAGCAGCGCGCTTCGTTAAACACTGCTACGAGCGTGCATATAGTGTCCCACAACTTTTAGGGGGATTAAGGTGGGAGCCCCTAGAGACTCGGAGGCTACTAGCTGGGCTTAGGTTGCTTGATGAATTCAGAACTGATATTTTTCAGAGCAACACAGAGAATATTTTAATGACTCCTCATTACATCTCTAGGTCTGACATATGCGATATTATAAGAAAAATACACTGCCAAACAGATAGGTTCAAAAGCTCGTTCTCTCTGGGCACAATAAGCGAAAAAAATAGAGCTCCACTAAATACACTTCTATAATATATGTCACCATTTCATTTCCTAAAAACCTACATTTTTTCACGGCTAATGTCTTAAAATCCCCTGCCTCACGCCCATGCAGCGGCTCGCAGGGTATTATGTAGATGTACATGTACATAGAAGATTAAGTCTACATTTATGTCAACCTTCTTAAGCTATTCCAATTGTTGCAAGAGGTCTGTAACACTAACGAGACTGTCATATCAGCCTTATACGTATCTTGCTGATCATCTCTACACGCGTTTAAGCTGGAGTTCTAACTAGTAATTCATGTTAAACTTCCTTATCCCTCGTTTCATTTCAACGGGTGCCATACGGGTACCATACCATTCAATAATTCTGTCAAAGTCAGGTATCTTGGAGAGGCCAATGAAGGTTGGGATGCTGGTATTCTGTTTTATTTAGCCCTCATTTTTGTTAGCCAAATCAATCATGCAGCAAAAAACAAATATTGAGGTTCGTATAAAATGACAATCAAATAAACTTAACAATTTCATCAAAATTAAAGACACACTCAGTGCATTTATGAGACCAATTGTATACGATAACACATTGCAGTATCATACTCTAAATCAAGCTATTGAAAGGGATTATCACAATAGCGTAAGAATTATAAAGTTGAAACTTTGAATAAAGCAATTAAATATTTCATGAGTTGTTTTCTTGCAAGTTTGGAAAAATAAAGCATTTATCACGATCTGGAATCCTTTCGGCCATTCGTTAAGTGTGTGCAATCATATTACTTGATCTTCAGAATCTTCTTTTATTTCTCATTCACAATATTTTTGTAATTCACTCATGGATCACCTTCTGCAAATTGTCAGATGGCTCTTGCCATCGACTGGAACAGAAATTGCAATGCAAGCATTGAACATTATACGCAAAAAAATTAATATTACGGAAGAATGAGCATATTGGATCCATATCTATAAATTAATTCCGGCGTTCTAAACTTCCAAGGGTTTTACAAGCTCAGCCATTGCGATAATGTAGCACCAGACAGCTTTTAAGTGCCAATATCTTTAAAAAAATAATTCAACTAACGATTAAATAAGAATATTGTATATAATCAATATAACACCACAAAAAAATAAGAATGTTGAATATGATCAATTGTTGACACTTAGTTTATTCTCGAGAAGTATTGATTAACATAATTTGAGTTTAAAAAGTTTAATAACCACTCAAAAACTATTCCATTCAAGAATAGCCAGTAATTAATCAATATTATTGACATATTAAACAATTATTTGTGATTCAGAGTATATTATAATTGTACTTCAACTTTTAGAACGTTGCTTGATTCGCTATAGCAAATAATTTTACCATGAAAATATGTTATCTACTCTGTGTTATTCAAAGACATGGTTTTAATTACTATTCTAAATATAACGTTTTCGAGTTCCCCGGCCCAATCTTTTGGCTAGGAAGGTAAAGAAGGTTGCGCACTGCTCCTTTACCCCGGCAGAATATTATGATCGAAATAGCCCCCCAAGCATTCTGTCGCTTCTCGCCCATCGCTATGCCCATGAATTCAAGCCTACAGTTCTTAACATTAAAAAGACTGAGGTGCTTTGTCAACTGTATATGTTCCTTGAGCGAGTGTAGACTCATTGAATTGGAAGTGATCTCTTCTTTCAAGTGATTTCCAAATATATAAAACACATGTGACCTTAATTTTCGAGACATTTGACAGAAGTCCTTTTCGGAGGTATTTTATATGGGTATCTGTTTCAGTAAAACGTTATTATACAAACAAGAAATGAGACTCAAATCGTATCGAAAATGAAACGATATGTAGTTTCTCAATCATTCTTTATATATGTACCACAATAAATGTACCCAAAAAGTACATCAATCACTGTGATACTTCATATATAATTCGTAAAAGGTCTCCGTTCGTTCTACCCTCATTCAAAAATTACTTGAAACAACTTCGAGAAACTAAATAGCAACTACATTTACTAGCAGTTTCACGCAGCCGCTGTTATTTTTTCAGTATCTGTGCCCAGCTTGTTGAGAGGTTGACCGTGATCGCCGTGATGGTGACTGTTCATCGTGAGGTTTTATTATCCCATGAATATATACTGGATGTCAATCTGCCAATCAGGAGTGCTGTCAAACCAACCAAACGTTCCGCAAGAAGTCCACAATGTCTGTTGCAGCGCTGCCACTCATGAGAAGATGGTACATACTTCTAATGAAAGACGGTGGTACTTACGTAGATGCGGACAAAAAATTGTTACGGAATGTGAATCCCCAATTTTCTCGAGAATACCCAAAAGAACCAGTGTCCACCGAGTAATGAATATCATACTTACAGACCTTAGATAATCCCATAACAAATCATATCACAGTGGTTTCTCCAGAAAATTACTTTACCATAACACAAAAATGATAAAATGGCCTTAGAAAGCCCATAATTATTTTTCATAGTGCTTCAGAAATGTAATTTAATGTATTTACGGAGGTAATACGCGGCCAAATCCTTCTAACTTCAAAGGCAAAATCCGTTTATCTCACTAATCCCACATGAGTTACAAAAAAAATACAGGAAATAGTGAAAGTGGGCGAGAATCTAAGTGAAATTCCATTTGGTCCTGGCGACCAAATTTATTCTCAGTAATCAGTACTCCTTGATTAGGTAAGAGAATTGCATATTGAGGGAATGTCATTAAAAAAGGAGTAGCTGGACTCAGACTGAGTACAATGTACCTATTGTTTCCTCAATTATCCGATGCTACCCAAAGGTGCTTGGTGATGCATCTATGTTTAAGAATTTGATGGTCGATAGATTTCCTCTCCGTCGCAGACAGCTCCAAAGGGTTTAGTGAATTTTGCCCTCAGTCCGCCTGAGTAGCTTCATTGATAGTTATACATGGAATTGACGGGATCGGAAACAACCTTCGAAGGGATTTGTGTCGTGATTCGCTAGGCATTCTGGCGTTCTTAATACGTAAGATACCATAATCTATTGTTGATTTTTTTATGCTTAAAACTCGACCATTTTGTAAGTTGGATCGAGTCAGGCGATACTTTGTGAAAAAGTGACATATTAAATAAAACTTGAACGATGTATTTTTCACACTTTATTTGGAAACCCTACCGGTTTCCAGACTGCAATTTTTTTTACATTGGACAGACGTGGAGAAGCTTTAACATAAGGACAAAGGAACATTTTAATTCTTTTATTCATGGTGATAACAAATCAATTTTTGCATCTCATTTATCTGGTCTTAATCACATGTCAAATTTTAGAGTAGAGATTTTAAATGTTCATGATAAAGGTGCAAAGCTGGATTTTTTATAAAATTTTGAAATCATATCAGCATCTAAGGCTTTGGGACCGAAATTGTTAAATAAAACTGTACCGTTTAATCTGTCCCTACTTTATCATGTACCTGTCCCGCCTTTAAAAAGCACTCCCCCATCATCCTGACCTTCAACACGTTCCCTACTTCTATTCAATCACACCCTCTAAGCCCCTACCCCAACCACTCCTGCAGTACCCTCCCTCCATCTTTGTGAATATATACATGGACTCGCCACTGGGAGAATGTCAGATGTACCCTTGAAAATGACAAGAGAGTGTCGAAACCGGTAGGGTTACCAAATAAAGTGTGAAAAATACATCGTTCAAGTTTTTTTTAATATCGACCATTTTGTCCTCCAAATGTCCTTGGATTTTCCGTGAAGTTATGTAAAATGGATCGAAATACTATCACTTTGACATCAGTTTTTTGCTCGAGTGATTACGGAATCTATTTGTATGATTTCTCATTCAGGGCATTTAATCATAAATGCTGTACCACTCAGAATGGCAAATGGCTGATGGACAATTTTCAGTGAATGCTTTTTTATAAATTATTTAACCTATACTAAGGAAAACATATTTTCCTCATTTTGGGTCAAACTTAAATGAACTCCAAAATATCTAGAACGGTTTTTTTTTAGTACAAAATTCTTCTTCTTGCTATTTTCATAGGCTGCAACCTGTTTATTCCCAAGTGTTTGAATGATTTTATCCATCTTTTTGGAGGTCTGCATCGTGATTTCTTTCCCACTGGTATATTGTCTCTGGCAATTCTGACAATTCTACTTTCATCCATTCTTGTTCAGTTGAGTTTTATTTGTCCATAAGGATTTGTACAATTGTTTTACACAACGTCAAATATGGGACACGTCAAGCATATTATTCACATAGGTATACACATACAAAAATTGGAAATAGTAAAATTTAAAAAAGATATATAAAATAAACATAAAATATACACAGAAGATTTCAAAGCACAATAACTTCTTTTACAGAGTAAAACATTTTACTCAGTAAAAAATTATTGAGATTGGGTTTGAAGATTGGAAGCTTACATTGCGCCATTGGTAGTTTGTTGAAGAGCAGCAGGCCCATACATGACCACCTAGACTACACCTGTACTCTCGGTGGTCATGGCCCATATGCCTAGGTCCGTGGGCTGCAGCACACGTTCTGACATAGGTTTGGTGGAGGTCAACAAAATGCCCCGTGTAAAGGTAATGGAAGTGAGAGTTTTTTGAATAGCTAACAAAATTATTTTCTACATACATACACACATGACGAATATATACACATGGAATGGGTAGAATTTTCAATTTCGTGAAAAGGGGGAGACAGGTGCAGCATGAGCTGCAAAGCACATAAGCCGAATTAGACGTTTTTTAATTTTAAAAATTATGCTAGCATTAGGTGAAGAGCCCTAAGAAAGAATATTATAAATAACAAGAGGATGAAATTCGCTGAAGTAGATAGAGAGCAAAACCTCGGTACTGACAGTATGCCGAGTGAATCTGATTTGATAGCATACAGAACTAAGCTTTTTGCGTAGTTTGAGAATGTGATCATCCCAGGATAAATGATTGTCAATAGAAAGCGCCCAGTGTTATATATAGCTATTATATTCCGGTTGTCTTGTCCGCGTCCACTCGTTTATCGGTGGTATCTGTAGTGATATATTATATGTTCGTTGCACATTTTATCCCTTAACGTCTTCCCACATATCTTCTTCAGTGTTCTCATCTCCTGTTTCTATCATTTTTGCTGAAAAAGCTCAAAATTGAAATACAGAATTATCAGTTTTACTTTGGCAATATTATTTATTTATGGCACCAATTTATTATTAATCCTCAGAAAAAATCTTTGACTCTGGGCATATTCTCTGCTTTCTCATTGTCAGTGCTGCCTATGAGAACAATCATTTCGCTGAAACAGATGTAGCAGGAATGCTAAGGAAATCTTTTGCCAGCAGTTGAAAAGTTGACTCATTTGCCTTCCACTAAGTCAATGTTTACGTTACTAGGGAATCTCGGCTTTTAAAGATAATCTTCAAGTTCTTTCCTCCATTCTTCATACTATAATGACTGACTATGGGTAAATTTAGTGAAACCATTAACTGATAACAAAAAAGGGGCAAAAATCTATTAAAAATCAAAAAAACTAAATAAAATTTCATAGATTAATTTAATTTTTCTGATCTGTATGGTCAAAGTAGTTTAGGAAAGTGAACTTAATCGACAAGGGGTAAATAAAGGAAAAAATTTAGTGTAAAAGACATGCCTATCATTACTGGGTTGTGTCTTCTTATTCAGAAAATATACATCTAGTAGATCGTCCTCATCACTTTATACCAAAGCAGACCTCTAAAGATTCTCTTGATCCATTGACTGAGAGGACTGCATTCGAGTGGAAATATTAACACGACAGACTTTGAAAATTTCTTCAAGTTTCAATGGGGACTTATCCTACATCTCTTTTTCCCATGGCATCATGGAGAAAGTTTGGCATTTATGACCAGGATCTAAAATTAATACCGCACAATAAATCCAGTTCGTCAGGCGGTAGTGCTTCAACATCTTATCCCGCGCAGCATGATGGGTAAGCAACAGTTTCTCATCACCTTCATTTCTTCCAGACTTGTTGTCCAGTATTTCCACCATTTTTTTTATAGCATACCCAACAAGTTAAATGGAACGGTTGCGAGTGGAAGGGTAACATAAATGTCGCTTCCTTATTTATTCGTCAGAACTTTAAAGTTTTTTAAAATATTGTGAACATTTTCTAGCAGTGTCGATAGCGATCGACTGATTTTAAGGTGTTTCAGGTCACTGATACTATCGCATAGGATTAAAATACCTCTCTCCACGTTAAGCGCTGTTCAAATCATATCGTCCGTTGAAATCCACCTAGTTCGGACATCTACTGTAGGATTCAGTGATGGTTCCCCTGCAGCTTCCTAAGCGCTACTGTATTTGTTGGTAACTGCTCACTTTTTTAAATAAAAAAATAAAGATCTCATTTTGGCCATTGAAGTTATATCTTCTTCAACTTCGAAATATTCATCATAACTGTCAATTAATAGAAGCTGGTTTTCTGAAACCCCTTTCTTCAGGGACAACATTCTTAAAAGATCTTATACTATAAGGTTAACTATATGGGCCATGCATCTAAAATGCTGATCAGTACTATCAAAACTTGGTGGCATCTTGCTAAGTTCCTTCATGAATTTAGCATTTGCGGAGGCGTTATCTACGGCAACTCCTTGCAGCTTGAGCTTAAGTTCAAAGGATTTTAGGGTATTCATAAAAACTTCAGCAATATCCCTTCCTGTGTGGTTACCATTGGATGAAACGAAGTCAATAACAAGTGGTTCTCCCACTTCTCGTCTATGAAATGGTCGTGATTCCGTGGTACGGTTTTCCAGCTATGGATGTCTAGCCATCGATGGTGAAAGACAGGTTGGATATATTTTGTTTCAGTAACTGCAACATCGCCTTCTGGACCCTATTATAACTGCCAAGTACCATCTGCCGCAACTTTGTCCTTTTAGGGAATGTAACAGTGGGATTCAACATCTTGAAAATTATCATCATCATGGAAAAATCGGAAATGGGGGTGTTTTTGCGCTGTCCAGTCAACTATTGCATTTCCGAAGTAATTATTCCCTACATAATTCTGAAATCAAAATAAAAAGTTTATCTTATATTACTTTTTTTCGATAATTACGTAATTTTGCGCCTTAATTGTACTTTTTAGTGAGAGACATTCGTGGTGAGAGACATTTCGTAAGGAGAAACTTGAGAGACATGGAAATCGATTGAAATCTACAGGATGGTTGAAAATGGTTTAATGAGACTTAGTAAACGCGTTTATGACTTCAATGAGATAGGGATCACACACAAAAGAGATAACTTGCGAAAGATCTGCATGTTTTTTCAGCGAATCGTGAAAACCGTAGTTTTTTATCTGCCACCAGTCCATCACAGCAGTGTAAACGTTGACAGTATGCAAAAAACATTTTCCGCAAAGTACCTTGCCCTATTAAAATGGACTGAATGCAGTTGAAATTGAGTGCCTTCTAGGTGTTTGTGGAAGAAGTATGATGAATGGAGTCAGAGTGTGTGGCTGATGAATAAATGCCGGTTAGACGCTCCAGTAGAGGACTTTTTGATTGCATTGAATTTTGGTTTGCATAATGAAAGCAAATGAAAACAACTATAGACAAACGAAAGCCAATTATAGTTATTTTTCTCGTATCATTCCTGACTCAATTGAACGGCATTATGCTAAACATCCTCACTAACCTAAGAAGCTAAATCATGCAGGAGGGGGTACGTCGTGATTTCAATTGTCATCCATCCTTTCGCCGAGGGGATATGCGATGCGCGAATCGAAACTGCGGCATCCTTTTTTCTTTGCGGACAAGCTATAAGCAGAACTGCAAGTACCGCTGGGCGATACTTTACAACATGTACGAGTGTAGTCTATGACATCTTTGTCGTAGAAGTGAGCACTGAAAATTACTGCATTAGAAAGTAGTGCACTTTTTGCTAGATGAGTTTTCCTAGGTATTTACCGTAGGTAATAAGAAGCCAATTGCACTCCCATAGTTGGCTACAGAAGTCACGGTCATGCCATCAGAAATAGTAATGGCAAAAAATTATTTTTAAAAGTTTGCTAATTTATCGCAAAATTATCATTGAATCTTATTACAAACTTTATACTTTAGGAAAACGTGACATTTACTTTCTATAAGCAGAAGGACGTCTTTTTACGTATAACGTTACACTAAATACCAATTAATCTCATATTTATGTATTTCGAGACTTTCGAAAGTCTCATGGAAGTGGTATCGTCTCGTCTCGTCTCAATGCGGTCTCGTCTCGAGTCTCGTCTCAAATTCTCCACAACGGTCTCGTCTCGAGCCTCGCGGCTACACTACAAACGATTGCGGAAAATATGAGGATGGACGAGAAGATAAAAAGGCATTCGAATACTTGGAGTAAAATTTGATGCTCTTCCGTGAAGCACATCAAGGAGTGAATGTATCTCGTTGGAAGCAAAAACCGAGGGTAGTTTACGAAAGTGTATTACCTCCACTCTTTTGCGCGCCAGTGAGAGTTATAATTATTGAACTAGGATAAAATGCGGCTAATTGCAGGGGAAATGAATTAACTGATAAGTATTTGCGGCAGAAGTAGGAGTTATCGGGTTAGGAATGCGAGGGAAATGAAATAAGGTGAATTGGATGCTTATGCAGTGAAAGGAGTTTTCTTCATATCTGTCAGCCATTCTGAGACAATATATGAGAGTCGGATGTCGCTCCAGATATACGTATCTACAGAAGAATATCTTAGGAGGAGAATTATTAGGCATTAAAGAACGAGAGAGTGCGTCCAAAGCAGCGTTTGAACATAAGAGAGGCAGAGAAAAATGCAAGTCTTGGTCAGAGAGGGGGAAAGTATTGAAGCGAGTCAGTATCCTTGGCATAATATCAATATTTATTTAGCAGTTTCAAACTTTTCGGTCTCATTATTTCGGACTACATTTGACCTTCGTTGCCATTTATTACTGCAACAGTATGGGTGTTTCTCCGGAACCTATAATATTTCAGCTGGTTGTACGAAAGACGATTTCAAGCAATATCTGTTCCAATTAAAAGGGGTGGAAACTCCTTAGTTACTGAGTAAACATTTTTGCGAGGGACATAAGCATGTATATACTTCGAAAAAGCCTAAGAGTAATTCTATTAGTCATGCACTAATAGTTATGAAGCAAAAACTGTCGACCAATTAGTTGCAACTTAGTAGTCGACTTGTCTTTCAGTCTAACTCTATGCTTATTGCCTTCAATTTTCAACATGGTGATCGGAAATAGTTTAAATTTTGTTCCATTTATTCTTTTTTCCAAAAGAAAATGATTTTAGCAATTGAAAATTTTTCAACATTAACCCTTTTAGCATTGTTATTCGGACGATCTCTAAGTGAGTGTAAATAAAGAAGTGAACTAAACGATGTGGGAATGGGTTACCTTGAGAATTGCTTGCGGTAAAAGTAGAATGGATTGGTTTAGGAATGATTAAGTGATGAATAATGTGGGTTGGGTGCTCCTGTAATGGAAATTATCAGATGAGTGTGCTCCGTTGGCTTGGCCATGTCGACAGATAGACCATAACATGAAAAAGTCAACTGACGACTCTCCTTCATCGGGAAAGGCAAAAATCCATCTAGAGGCTAATATGTTTCCAATTATGTACATTTATGGCAATGTATAATCAATCGCTGAATTCGGGATGGAGGTATTTTTGTGTGCTAATGAAAGAGGACAGTCAAGATTCAACAAGGTCCTCAAGCAATAATCGGTGTCAATTGATTGTTGATCATGTACATCGAGATTTATCGCCGGTGATGGTCGACCGGCGAGAGCGGAATTCGGCCCATCTCTCTGGCGTCCTTTAGACTGATATTCGTAGTTTTCTCTCAGTTGCAGAAAATGTGAAATGGGACCTACAATAACTAAGTTGGCAGAAGCGACATCTGTTTATGTACAAATTTTGGAGATACTTGCATGCGAGTTCTCCTTAATGATATCTACAGATAAAAATGAGAAAAATTGGTTCATACCCAGTTGGTGTTTTGAGAATTCACCTCTATTGATGGTAGTTTGAGCGGAAATCATTTCACCTAGAAATCAATCAATTTGGTCTCATTTTTAAGAAAAATATATCACCCTTCCAAAAATATCAAATATCAGCCCCTTACCGAAATGCTTTCCGAGATTTTTGACGAAAAACATCTATTCTTTTACGTGGGAAATGGTACGTGTATGCACTCCGAAGAAACCTTGTTTAAAAATTGAGGAATTACTATAACTCCTACATATTGTCAAATTTAACAGTGTGTAATTTGTATGTTTTCTCGACTACTTTTCAAAATAAAACATATTGTCACCTCCGTAACTTTTTCAGGATCGCAAAAAACCTTCCGTTCTGAAGGAGTTTTATACATACCGCGTGAAGAAAATGAGTCAAGTTAAAGATTTATTTGGATATTTTTATTTCATTACTGATAACTTCAGTTTCGTATAAGTAGTTTATTCCACAACTAATAATGCAATATTGAATTCATGCTTCCTAAATCTGCAGAAATTAAAATGTAATTTTGGAATATGATCTCCATTTTGACTACGGAACTATATCGCTCAAACAACCTTAATCACGTAGCCTTACGGAACATTACATATATTTCGTAATAGTTCGATGAAATATGCTCTGATTTTCTTCTAAACGTGAAATAAATCGTTTCTATTATAAGTATAACAGTTACTAACGAATATATCAATAATTAATATCGATTCCGCTAATCGAAAACAAAATATTTAATATGATTCTCCCCTTAATTTCGTATCCCAAGCTGAAAAATCTTTCTTTCAACATGATTCAATGAAGGAAAAAATTAAAATATAGTTCTTGTACCAATTAATTTACTGCTTCAATGGCGGGCTCCAACGCATGGTTACACTGCTTGTACACACTTAATTGGAATGGGGTCCAAGAATGGTTTCGACTCACATATATAATAAATTATTAAAATGTACATTCAATTACTCTCATTTACCTCTCTAGCCACCTTAAATTCCAAAGAAGAAGAATTATTCGCCTTGATCGGGACTCGAACTAGAACCCTTCACTATCACGCCGAGTGGTTCACCCAGGTTAAGCTCTACTGAAGTGTCCTAACCCCTGAGGATTTAAGAAATGAGCAAGTTGTTCAGGACTACCAGACCTATGTCACAGATGCAGTCCAATGCGTGCGCTTCTAAGTCGCGTCAAGGCGAATTATTTTCCTTGGTGGACTTTGGCACTTCTGTGCTCTTGCTGGTAGGCAAGGCAAATAAGCTCAAAAAGGCTACAAAATCAATAAATACTTATCCGCTATTTTTTGTGGGAGACTCATGGGGGAAGTATTAGATGAAGTCTCTCATCTTTGGAGTAGATTTTTATGCGATACAACGTTTTTTTCAACAATTAGAGCAAAAAATCAGTTTTTTCCAATATACTGGCAAAACTAGGCCTGTGCGATGAGTCGATTCATCGACGATGATTTTAGTCATCGCGATGCGATGAACCGCGTCGATGGCAATGAATCTCATCCATCATCGACGTCGATGAATTCACCGACGTCAATGAGTCGATGAATTAACTGACGTCGATGAGTTGTTAAATAAACTGCCGTCAATGAGTCGATGAATTCACCGAAGTAGATGAGTCAATGAATCCATCCCCAACCCTACTTCGAAAGTGTATTCACTAAGGATGACAAAATACACCATTTAGACATTCCGGACGTTAACGAGCCGATGGCGGACATAACAATTCAGCGTGATGGAATAACTAAACGACTGCGTTCGATTAAAAGTAACAAGTCCCCAGGTCCTGAAGGAATACCTGCTCGCGTGCTCAAGGAGTTAGCGCCACAGATTGCACGATTTTTAGAAATTATATTTAGCAAATCATTATCCGAAGGCAAGTAGCCCCAAGAATGGAAAATAGCCAATGTCACACCGATATTTAAAAGAGGAAATAGAATTGACCCAGGAAATTATAGGCTTATATCGTTAACATCGTTTTTATGCAAGATCCTCGAACACATTGTCGTTTGCAATATTATGACATTCCCGGGTGACCGTAACCTCTTACACAGCAGTCAGCAGCATAGGGGCAGGTCCTGTTAAACACAGCTTGCGCTCTTCCTTCATGATATCCGAAAATCAGGTGATTCAAATAAGCAAATCGACGCGATATTCCTTGATTTTAAGAAGGCATTTCATAAGGTTTCTCACAAAAAACTCATTTATAAATTGTATTCATGCGGAGTTAATAAAAAAATAGTGAACTGGAACAGGGACTTTCTCAGTGATCGAAAACAAAAAGTAGTTATGGATGATTTTAGCTCTGAGATGGTCGAAGTCTCATCCGGTGTCCCTCAAGGAAGCGTGATTGGTCCTCTTTTATTCATTATTTATATTAATGACCTAAGTTCTCGATTTAGTGTTAAATTTAGATTATTTGCAGACGATACAGTAATCTACCGTGAAATAAGCGAAGACGCGGACTTTGAAGATATGTCATCTGAGCTTAACAACTTTCATTCGTGGTGCCAGGAGTGGGGTTTAGCACTAAATATTAGCAAATGCCCTACATCTCACTGCCTGCGAAATTCATCACACGAAAGCCATACCTACACCTTGAGTGGAGTAAACATAAAATCCTCAAACACAGTAAAATATCTTGGAATTACCTTAACTTCTGATATATCGTGGGGATCACACATACAAAACAGATGCGGCACAGCATTGAAGAAACTACCGTCGCGTCGGTGCAAAAATTATGTAGACTCGAGTTTGGACACTGATTAAAAATGAGCCGTGGTGCCCACATGAATGCGAGTTACACCAAATTTTAGCTCATTTTATTTTACGTTTAACTGTTGTTGCCAATTATTTTTACATTACACACTCGATTTTTTATTCCGGTGAGAATAAAAAAAGTGCCGGTTTTTTTACCGTTTTCGAACGGAGCGCTCTCTTTGACGTTTAATAGTGAGGAAATTTGAAGTTTCATCGTAATGAACCCGTAGTATTGTGTGGAAAAAACATATTCAAATGTATCTTTAAACGTTCAATTCTTCCTTTTGTGTCATAAAAAAGTTATATACAAGTTTATGAAACAACTTTTTCTTGGTTATGAATAGTAGTAGAAGCAAGATCTTGGTCTTGTTTTTAAGCTCTTTACAGCAGAATTTAATGTCAATTACCATCGTAAACTCACATGTTGGGAACGATTTTCAACGAGTTAATAAACAATGCTAAAATACTCTGTTGAAGGTGCGGGCGACCCACCGAAATATTTAAAATCGTGAGTTTGCTTTTTATATGTTTAACATTTAGTGTCACCCTGTGATGAAGTTTTATATTTAAAATTTTAGTGCCTCCAATTGATCCTCTTAAGATTACAACTATGAGTATTCTTTGTCCTCCATTACTGGTACAGCTGTCGGCATACTCCGTGTACATTAAAATAATATGGGCCTAAAACATATTTTTAGCTCAAGTTTCAAAGAATCAACAACATAACTATACTTCAACTTCCACAACTGGTCTAGCCATGGTTACTGTAATGTATGACACAAAGCTTATTATTGATGTTGGTACTGATGGTCAGAGTTAGCTCTATTCGACAGTAAAAAATAAAAGGCATGGTCAGAGAAGAGCCACAAAATGTGGATAGATCGCTGATAATCTGTATGAGATTATATATAAATAAATTTGGAATAATCCATATCAATCAAATAGAAGGTAGCTGCGATAACAAGTCACTACTAAATGTAGTACTGTAACCTAATCTGTGGAGAAACACATAGTGTGAATAGAAACAAAAACAAAGAATACTAAGTAAAGAAAAATAATTGAAGGCACATGTATTTCATAAAGTCGTAAAGATTTAACCAAAAAACTAACAAAATACAAAGAAAAGTAGCACGCTTCGTTAAAAACTGCTATGAACGAACATATAGTGTTACACAACTGTTAGAGGCATTAAGATGGGAGCCCCTAGAGACTCGGAGGCTGCACGCCAGGCTTAGGCTGCTTGAGATATTCAGAACTGGTGTGTTTCAGAGCGACACATTATTATCATGATGCCTTACTACATTTCTAGGTCTGACAGATGCGATACAACACGATTGCCGAACAGATAGATACAAATTAAACTCGCTCTTTCCATGCACAATAAGCGACCACAATAAAAACTGAGCTCCTCCAAATACACCCTCATAGGACATGTCACCATTTCACCTCCAAAACTTTTACATCTTTACACGGCTGGTGACCTACCACCCCCTGCCCTATGCCCATGCGGCGGCTCGCGGGGTAGAATATAGATGCAGATGTATTCTTCAGAAAAATAGGGGGCAGTACCATTGATTGAGAAATGTGGTAGCCATAAAAGTCTAAAATGTCTCATGGAGCTTCTTAAGGGCCTTTTAAAAATCTCAGGGACAGTTTTACGGCATCTCAGATATGAGATCAAAGACAACACACTCTCTGCCTTAGTCACAATCTCAGGAACATTTTATAAGCTGTCTAAAAGACACCTAGGGGACATCTCGGATGTCTCCAAATCTCATTCTAATAGCTTTAAAATTCTATGTATCTTCCTCTTTTAAGTGTGCCTATTGTTATTACTATTATTAAAGTTAATCTAACAATTGAAGGTGGGTTCTATTGAAAATCTGAGAAATCCTCTATATTTCCACATGCGAAGGGCATTATCTCCCTCCATAATTTCTTTCTTTGTCTCCATGCGTCTTCTACTCTTCTTCATCCCATCTATGAAATCTTTCTTATCCTTTCCCATTTGCTCAACAAACTTCCTTCAATCATGGCCTCGAGCAACCCATCACCCTTCATCACCCCTTTCAGCCACTTAACCAATCTCCTCCCGATCTCATCCAAAAGCTACTTTTCCTTACCACCATACCAGGCACTTCCTTGTTAGTCTTCCTCTCTGTCCACTGAACCTTCTCCATCCTCTTGCACTTCCTCATGTTAGAAGCCAACAATTTCTTCTAGTCCATTCTCAGAGTCCATGTTTATGCCCCATGCAATGCTACATTTGTTAAGATAATGGATAATTACCAGGGATGGGCAAGGAAAAATAACTACTGTTAATTAATACACAGCACATGGCCATTTAACACATACCGGAAGACAGTAACCTTTATTTACCACAGTCACTTGTTACTAAAAAAAAATGACATACAAAATGATGGAAACAAATACGGGTGATTAAATCACATTTAAATATCTTCAACAACACTCCATGTCAACCCCTTCACCAGCTTCAACCGTGTATCCTTCTACTCATTTTCTTTCACCAGCTTCAACCTTATATCCTTCCACTCATTTTCCTTCACCAATTGGCTTATTATTCAATTCTTTGTACCTCTTCTGGCCTAGGTCAGTGTTGATGTTCTTCCATAACCTTTTCTCATGCATTTCCTGATGATTTTTTCCATAATCCACTACTTCTCATTCTCCTTGTTTTCATAGACATTATTGATTTATCTGCCTCTCTTACCATAGCTGTTTAAAGTAATGGTCTAAATAGTCTTCCATCTTCCCTCAATTTTTGCCATTTCCTTTGCTTTACATATGTTGTTCCTTTCCATTAGATCCTGGTATTACCTCACGTTCGACCCTTCTTGCTTACATGGTCCACCTCTTTCAACTCCTACTGTTACAAAGCCTTTATAATCGAATATAGGTAGCAGTTCACATAGGTGCCTAAGTTTTGGTTAGTTATGATGAACTGCTATTTTCATGTTGAATTGAGTCCGCATCCACCCCAGATTGCTTCATGAGTTTTTGAAACTGTTCCTAAATATCTGCATTACCTAAATATAAGTAGGTAATATAATTGATATCTCACTGTATAATCCAGCATTATCCATGTGTACCTCCGCCTGGGGAGATATTAAAACTAAAGTTATTACTAATTTATTTCTCCAGCAAAATTCAAATGCCTTCTCACCATGACCATTTCTTGCCTCTAGCCCATAACCATCCAATTCAAGTCCATCCCTCTCTCCTCTCACCATAGCATTTCCATCACCACCAATCTCAGATTTTTTCTATTATTTCCTGGGACTTGTCTAATTATCTGCCTAGTTGTCCATACTCCCCATCAACCTCTTCCTCCCTATGGTTCCTAGCAGGCATGTACCGATACAAAATTCTTAAGGGTTGCTTTTATTTTTACCATCATTTTTCTGTTTCACACTTTTTCAGTATTTACTGCCCTTTTCCCTAGTTTAGCATTCAGTAATATTGCTACCCCTCATCGACTCTCATTTCTTCCAATAACAACCACCCTGTAACCATAGTTCCAATTGTCTCTGCTATCCCTCAGTCTCAACTGGCACTAATGGTGTTTATAGGAATACCTTTTGGGAGGCAGATTGATTTGAATTGGGCACCTCAGGGGGAGGGGTAAAATTGATTAAACTGACTCCATTCTCCATTGACTGACAAAACTCCATTGTAATGCTTTATTTGTTTCCCTTGTAGAGCAGTTCAAATAGAGGAACAGTTTGGAAAGTGAGTATTTTCATGGCTGAATTCTTATATTGGTTAATCTAGCCAAAATATACTGCCCTTAGGGAAAGGGTAAGATTTGTCTCCTTAATACCCCTCCCATATTTATGCTGCAGCATTCCACAGCCCTAATGCTGTTTTCTAATGTTTTCTAATTTATTTTTCTTTACTTAATTTCCAGTTTTATATTTTCTTGCTTCCTACCCTTCCTCATTGTCCTAACGCTTTAAGTGCCTATTCTTTCAATGTTGTGTATTCTCTTCTTCCTCTTTTTTCTTAGTCTCTCTCATTGTATCCTCTAATGATGATGTTGAGCAAGGAACCCATGTGATAAAAACCATAGAGACTAAACCTCACCCTCTACCTGGCATGGCATCCACCCAAGTGATTGGCATCCCATACTTGCCAGGGTTATTTTGTTCTGAATGACGATCATGTTCTGGGTATTTGATAGTTGAGAGGGGCTCCCATCCCCACTTCCCAATGGAGTTTTAAATGTAACAGTACCTTGTGAACTTCCTTTTGTCTGTCTTCAACCCATCGATCTATCTACCATGGTTCGGCCAATGAGGAGCAATAATAAATGCTTCTGGCAGTTCAGTTCAATGGGTCATTGGAATGCTTAAGCCATTCCACCACATTAAGGTTGTAGTCCAGGGGATGGGTTTTAAGTATGTTCTCCACTCACATTTTTGAAATTATTTGCCTTTAAATGCCAGGTTTATGTTCCCTTTGAAGTCCCTCCATGACAGATTTAAATTGGCCCTTATGGCATTTTCCTGTATTGAATGGCACTTTTGGCAGTGAGAAGCTCCAAATGACGTGCCAATATTGGCACTTAGGGTGTTTAAAGGTTAAATATACTTCAGTTATATTTAAGTTATATAATATTTTTGTCTGGTAGTGTTTGTAATTAACTTGAATCTCTTAATTCATAGAGTATAAAGCAAACTTTGCAATGAGAATGAACCTTATATTTCACCTTACTGATCATCCCAAATGAAGAGACCAATGGGAATTATAAAATGTACAACTTTCTACTAACATAAAATTTACTTCTCATCCATTTTTCAATGTTATTATGTCATCTTCAACCCAAGACGAAAGCAATTTTTTTTAAATTGCTCATTCTATTATTTCAATATGTACTCAATTTCTCTTTGGATCTGATATGAAGTAATATAATTCACCATATTGTGCAAGCTAGCTCAAATCTATGCCTCAGTTATTAACTGCTATTAAAAATTTTAAGCTAGTGAGGCTTTGAAGAAGGAATTTATTTTACCCTTTGAAAGTTTGGCCAGCATAATTAATACCATTTGGTATAGAATTATAGCCATTAGAAAACAGCTTTATTGAAGTAAATATTTTGCAAAAAAAATGCAAATCCATACATAGGAAGAGTAAATCCACAAATATAGTGCAAAAAGATATTTAACTCTATAAAATAGACAGTGGAACTTTGTTTTTCCAGGTTTGCTAGCAATCTCATGCCTGTGGCACAAAGTAAAATTTTCCTGAAAAGATTTCAGCAGAATGTTTGGAAAACTTTAAAGAATAGAAT
The DNA here is from genome assembly GCA_963169105.1 of Ceriagrion tenellum. Lineage (NCBI taxonomy): Eukaryota > Metazoa > Arthropoda > Insecta > Odonata > Coenagrionidae > Ceriagrion > Ceriagrion tenellum. The sequence continues at coordinate 99,264,859 of OY720644.1, forward strand.
ATAACTAAACCCACAAAATTCCAGGAATTCTTAATATGAACCCAGTTTTTAAATAATGGTTTAACAGTATGCTATTACATTTTCATGAAGTCACCCGGTGTATTTCTAATTTTATTCATAATTACATGTGTTTTAAGACAAAAATTATCTCAGGCAAAAGGTATAACTATTAAAAAGTAGCCTGTGTAGATGAAAATATTTTGTGTTATATAAAACATGTAGCAAAAAATCCCAAATTGGTCACTTTACCATGTTAGAATACCTGAAGAACATGTGCTCTATGTGCTAAAGGCGATGTGCAGTCAACCAATCTACTGACTGAATGACCAATGATGATGAGCTACAGGCATGTTAAATAAATTCTTTCTTACAAAAATAGATATGAAGTTTATTAAAAATAAAAAGAAGAAACTTTATGGGGCTTTGACAATTTTGCTTTAAAGCCTCTTTTCTCAGAGAGTGATCAATGAAATATGCAGGAATAATGAAATCCTGTAGGGAGAGTCGGTGGGTACCTATGTACTACAAAAGTGATAACTATGTTGTTAACACATGCCACAGCAAAAGGGTTACCTACTGGTAAGAAACCAGTATGAGAAACTATTATTGATTCCATGATAAGTCGTATTCACAGATGAATGGTAATGATGAACCACAAAACACATCATTAAGCATCCCTTCACGAGTAACTGACCCACAGTCTTCATTATTGTTCCAATTGTCTGGGCCGGATCCAGCCCACTTAGCGAATCCAGTTGACTGTATACGTTGTCCTGTAAAAAGATGATTATTAAATACTATATAAACATATTACAAGACAATATACAACGATGAAACATACAAAATTGTGTAAATAGAATACCTATTCTCAGAGAGTCAATAACGGATGGGGTTCTCCTCTGAAACTCTTTTACATGAAAACTATGCTCTGGATGAACACTAATCAGGGTAGTGAATGACACTTGGTGTCAGATCATTTCACTTCTTTACAACCTCAAGAAATATAATTGGTTAGTGTTGGATTCATTCTGCTTTTAAAGCTAAAGAAAACAGATATTTCACCCTTCAAGAACATTTTGTCCCAGAGGGGAAAAAAACAGTATAATGACACATTTCACTGTGCATAATTAAGATGAATGAGAAAAAGGGAATAGGATGGATAAAGTAATGCTGATTCAGTGAGCCAGGAACCACATTTGAATATCAAAAGAGTCATAGTGGGTCTCTATACATTCAACGCATAGTTTTGGTTGATGAGGAGTGTGGGAGGGAAGAATTTGAAAATTAGGGCCAAAAAGCATAGTGATGGTCACTAATGCAACTAGAAGTATTTTTTTCTTCAGTCTTGTTGCAGAACCAATCCATGGCTGTCTAGTACTGTGCATATTTTTCAGCTCGTGAGATATGGTTTTTTACCCATGGAAAATCACCCTTCTCTCAAATGATCTATTTCAATGACAGGACTTGGATTGCCCTTGAACAACGATGTTCATTCATACAATACCAGAAGAAATGGTGATTTTAAAGTGGTGTCTCACAATTTAGTGTCCTTCACAAGGCAACCATCATATGCAGGATGCATGTTGTACAACAGTCTCCCTAGTGAGATCAAACAGACCCGTAGTATTCCTGTTTTTAAAAAGAAATTGAAAGAACTTCTATTGAACAATGTTTTTTACTCAGTCGATGAGTTCTTGAATAAGTGATTGTATTTATGTATTGAGTTCTCCTTTGGAGGCGAGGATTTGTATTTATGTATTGTTTCCTTTTCCTGTTTTTTTTTTTTTCTTCTTCTTGACTTGTCCCATACATATGTTTTTTATGTCTCCGGGACCAATAAACTACTTACTTACTTACTTACTTACTTACTAAATACCTCTTTGTTAACATCTGTGCAATGCAAATATTGCAAAGAGGAAACTATTACTTTATGCATAATTGTAAACAATATGGAGGGTACTAGAGATGTCATTTGTTTTCAGAATCTGTGGTCATAACATAGTTAGATTTTATGTCTATGTGTCTTTTAGGCTGGGAAAATTCACACAAGGTTTGAAATTCGCCATGAAAAAAATAATTTGACTCGACTGGGATTCAAATCCGGATCTCCCAATTGCCGGTCAGGTGTGTTAGCCAGTTACACCACCAAGCCATCTTCCTTCAAGGCGAATTTTGAGGGGGTTTATGCGAACTAGATGTTCATGCCTCAAGTCTACATTGTAACACGTGAGATGAAGTTGAGCTTACAAAGCCACTGTTGCGGTGGATAAACCCAACCTCATGTGCTATAATGTACACTTGAGGTTTGAACATCTAGTTCGCATAAACCCCCCTCGAAATTTGCCTTGAAGGAAGATGGCTTGGTTGTGTAACTGGCTAACACACCTGACAGGAAATTGGGAGATCCGGGTTCGAATCCCAGTCAAGTCAAATGATTTTTTTCATGGCGAATTTCAACCCTGGTGTATATGCACCCGTGCGAGTGACTTTGTACCACATCATTTGTTAAATGCAATGATTGGAAATTTGGGAAAATATAGTTATCCTTCTATGCATTCCCTGATATCTTTGATTTTCATGAAGGGAGGAGATGATGCATTTTCCACTGGTACTTCATCTGGTTCTTCCCAAGGACATTAAAGTAGTCATAGTGTAAGGGCTTCTGTGCTTTGATGTCACCTAGAGCTGAACTGGTGGGAGCAATGATCTTGATGGGGCCTCCCATGCCAAATAGATTGAAGGTTAAGAGATAAACAAAAGGTAGTCCATACAGCATCTGTTCCTCAGTGAGGCAGCTGCAAAAGACATTTAACCCCAGTGGGGCAGCCTCTGAAATATTAGTATCACATAAATACATTGTTGAGAAGGCCAGGAATACCACTCACTTAAAGCTCTTGAAACCATGGACAGTTTTTATTTCAAAATGAATCCTAGTAACTATGGAACAAAGGAGTCATACAAGGATGCAACCTCTCACCAGCTCTGTTCAACTTGGAGGAGGCCTTAAGAGAAGTATAACAAATTGGACTTATCAGAATAAATGGAGAGGAAAGAAACTGCTCCACTTTGCAGATCATGTCACAGTCATAGCTGGAAATAGTGATGATCTTCAAAGGTCACCAAACATAATGGACCAATTTCTCCCAGAATACAAAATGAAAAGATACAAGACAAAGACTAAAATCCTAGAATGTGGAAGAGAGAAGCTGAATGTAGAAGTGACCCTGAGAGGAAAGAAATGAGAACAAGTGGGTTCCTTCACCTCTCTCAGAAGTACCATCACATCATACAGAAGAAGTACAGTGGGCATCAAGCAGAGAATTGCCCATGCAAAAAAGGCATTCATGAGAAAAAGATAACTGCTGTGCTCAAAGAAATAGAACTACAAACCAAGAAACAGTATGTGAAAACGTTCATGTGGAGAGTGGCACTCTATGGATAGGAAGCATGGGCCATTGCAATAGCTGACCAGAAAAGAATTGAAGCCTTCAAAACCTGGTCATGGAGAAGTATCTGAAGGAAAAATGGATGGACAAAATAAGAAATATTGAAGTTTACAGGAGAGTAGATGTGGAGAGGACCATATGGAATACCATACAGAAAAGAAGAACAAGATACCCTTGGACACACCCTAAGACAAAATGGATTTGTGAAGAATATAATTGAAGGCAAAGTAGAAGAAAAAGCCCCGAGAGGAATACCAAGGAATAAGTTCATGGACCAAATAAAGAGGAAAGTTCATAAGAAGAGATAGCAGGAGGTTAAGGAACTAGCAATGCATAGGGAATGGCAGAGGGCTGCAGTAAACCAATCCTAGGATTGAACGACCAACGAATTATCAACAATGGAACTCAGCCCAATGGGCCAAGTACAGAGGAAGCCCAGCAGCAGAGGAAGCAAGGTCCCTTCAGTTGTCTTCACACAAAATTCTTGCATAGAAGGATTTTGTGTGATGAAGTTGAGGCAACAGCTGAAGGAGAGGAAAAGAAGAGAATTATCAGAATATCCATGTGGAATATGAGGACTATACTAAGGGTGGGCAAGTTAGAGATAATAAAGAAAGAAGTGGAGAAGGTATGTGTAGGCATAATGAATCAGACCAAAGTAAGATGGAGGGGACTCTTGGAGCATTGACTAAAGTGTGATACAATGCAGAGGGGATGAAAGAAGGTGTGGGGTTGCATTTGAAATGAATAGGGGACTTGATAAAGTAGTCATTGCAGAACAGGTTAGTGATAGGATAATAGTTGCTGAGTTAGAGGCAGATTCAATGTACCTAGTTTTAGTTGGTACGAATATTTCCACTGTATTTAGCTTTTTGATAGCTCTTGTGTGTTCCACCACATGGTGCCATTTGGTGCCAATAGTTTCTTCAGCCATCCTGCTGGCATCTTCAGGTCTGAAGTGTCGATGCAGCTGAGAGTCTATCCTCTAGAGTCATGTCCTGTCCAGTAGGTCTTCCTGATTGGATACCAGGGTTCCCCATGCTTTTCAGCATGAAGATACCCTCTTCCAGATTCTCTATAGATTTTAGCTATCTCCTCAGCTGCAATTTTTTGGGTGCTTGACAATTTCATTGGCTTCCCAAATTAGCCTCAGGGCTGCCAATCAGGATGATCAACTAAATGGATCATGACTATAAGGGGCAGACAACGTGCTGCATTGACTCATCAAACCTGGAGACACCAACAGAATGGCTGGAGAAACTGTTGTCAACAAATGAATCATGCAGAGGAACACCTAAAGCTGACAATCAAACAGAACCTAGTTATACTTGTATTTTATATGCCCACATCAAATCAGAGAAAGGAAGAGGTAGGTCAGGTATTCAATCAGGTGGAGTAAATAATTGGTAGAATACTGGGAGTTAGGGGATGGTAGAAATGGGGACTGGAACTCGGTTGTGGATGTAGGAAGAGATGAACAGAGATCAGATGATTATGGGCTAGAAAGGAGAGATGACCATGGTGAGAAAGCTGTAGATTTTGCCAGAGAAATAATCTGGTAATCAGAAATACATGGTTCTGGTATCACTTTCAATGCAGGTTCATATGGAAGAAGCCAGGAGATGCAGATAGGTTCCATTAAGTATATATAATGGTGAGATATATATTCAGTAACTGAGCTAAAAACCTGAATACCTCTCCAGAAGTTGGTTCAGATCACAACTTATTTATGTAGATGGATGAATTACCATAGTTTTCATTTGAGGTAAATTACAATGGTAAACTATGGTAATTTTTTAGAATTACCATAATTTTCCTGTGTCGATTAAGGCTATTAGAGGATTTAATAGGAAAGCCAATAGCAATAGCAATGGGTTAAAGGCATTTAATGTATTGTTATTGCTACATTAATGTATTAGAAATGAAGAAAATTTGAATACAAACACCGCAGCCCACACACAATTTGGCGTTCTTTTTCTTAGGAGGATAATTTTTCATTCAAGCCATTGAAAATGATATCCCCACAAATATTCCATAAGTAAAAACATTCCAAAAATGAGCAGGATATACCTTTATAATAAATAACTGAACTAAAGACTGTATTAAATGTATATAGGCTTCAGTTAATTATAATTGCTGGAAGGCAATGAAAAGGCATTTGATGCAATGGTAGGCATAGTAAGTACAATTAAAAATAGAAAATAGTGGGTCATGAAGAGAATGATAATGGATAGACAGGAGAGAAGGAAATGGAAGAGTATAACTCACAGCTTGGCAGAAGGAAATACTAGGAAATAAACGACAGGCTCCTAATATAAACAGGGAAGCAGAAGAAGCATGGTGGAGAGAGCTGATTGAATCCTCATGAAACTTTCAAAAAGAGAGAAGTTCAGATGCACTGCTTAGGAAAGTAAAGAAATTTACAGGTGGTAGTAAGGGAAAGGGAATTGCATTGATAATAGACAAGCCAGGGAAGTTGATCTTGCCAATAGATATCCAGGAGAAATGGAATATGTAAGTCGAAGAGGTTTTTGGTACAAATACAAGGCCCTGTAGGTTGGATATAGAATTTGAGTGCGACATTGATCAGGATGTTAATTGACTAGTTATCCTTGATATGGAAATTGAAAGAGCTCTATAAGACATTAAAATGAGTAAGGCTGTGTGAATGGATAACCTAGCTGTAGGTTTTCTAAATAGAGTGGGCCAGAATTGTTGTGTTTGGGCAACTGTCATATGATGGTGCAAGTGAAATGAATGGTTGTCCCATGATAGTGATGACTGAGGGTTAGATTGTTAGTTAGATTGTTAGTTGGGGGAGCCTTCATCAGGAGCTCGGGCACCTAGACCTTTAGTGGTTCTTTGTGCCTACCCCATTTTAACCTGCCTGCCACATGCAGACAGGGGACAAGAGCGCCACGGTAAAGGTATGAATGGTCACCCATCCAACCCTTGTCCGGGCCCAACATTGCTTAACTTCAGTGATCTTACGGGAACTGGTGTTTCAATGAGGCTAGGCCCTTGCCCGATGACTGAGGGTAGTGACAAATGTGGACCAGTGGCAAGAGGCAGAGTCACTGACCCCACCTACTGTGGCGTATCATTATATGTGATGCTGATTAATGAATCACTGAAGTCACCATGCATGGAAAAATAGGTCGTAGACTCACAATCGTGCAACACAATTTGGCTGGGCCTATCTACTGGTAGTGCCAATTGTAAGGGTTGTGTTCTGTCGTAAATTTGTTCTTCCCACATTAAATTCTTGGGTTGAAATCAGAGTGCCATTGGACTCCTTGCAGACTCTTTCCAATATCCACCTAAATCATGCCCCTGTTTATCCATGCTGCTCAACTCACTGGGTAACTTCAAATTATTGTCATGACAACCCACATGAAGATGCAGAGATACAACCAATTTGGATAGGGAAACTTTTTGCATAAATTTGTTGGATTTATGAGGATGGGGTTTGGCTGGACTTCATGAAGACAACACTAATTCAGATAAATAGTTCTCGGGTTTGGCCTTAAACAGCCTTACCCAGTGCCAAACCCGAGAACTATTTATCTATTTATCTTTACCTATACAATGCCCAACTATAGGTGACAGTACGGAAGAGAGATATCTTCCCCCTTTGGCCTTAAACAGCCTTACCCGGTGCCAAACCCGAGAACTATTTATCTATAGTATTCGCCGGGAAAGCCTACGATCTTTTAACACTAATTCATATACTGAATTAGAGGAAGGCAAAAACTTGCAAGGAATAAAGGACTATATGCTTAATATCCCATGCAGCTTAAGTAATTCTGAAAATTTTCAATAGAAGGCTATGGAATACATGGGGACAGCCAGTTTGGCCTTAGGAGAGGGGCAGGAATGTGGGATGTAATAGGAGTTCTGAGGATGCCAGTAAAAGAAACTTAGAATGTGAACAAGACATTTTTGCTTTCTTTGTAGATTTAAAGATTGCATTTGATAGGGTGGACTGGACAAAATTAATTCAAGTGCTGAAGAAATTAGGAGTTAAAGGAGGGACAAATGACTCATTTGGAATCTTTAAATGAACCATATGGTACAGGTTATGGTAGGCGATGGAAAGTCAGGATGGGTCATGATAGGAAGGGGATTGCAGAAGGGATTCCCACTTCTGTTATTGCTTTTTAACATGTATTCAGAGGAAATGGTAAGGAAGGTATAATGAAGGTAGGAGGGTATATGATGAAGTTAGTGGCAGTAGCGGCTCGTGACCTATGAAGTAGGTGGTGCTGGACTGAGAAGTTTTTCTGTTGTCCCAGTTTGGCGATTGGTCCCCCCCCTCCATTGAACAACCAAATAAATAAGCAGCTTTTTAATAATTATAGCATTCAATTTTAAGTGTCCTATGGCAAATAAACCAAGTGTTTAACGGTCAATTAATAATGCAAGCTGTACTTCAAGTGTTCGGCGGAGTCTCCGTGTTTCCGCAGACCACAAAACATATTAGGAAAGTCCCCAAATCCGGTACTCTTCCAGACAAGACTTTTCACTCTTAGAAGTAAACATGGCCAACAAAAAAATTTGTTTAAAACCACACTGCTGCATAGCCAAGAAAAACCTCTGTACCATGAGTTTTTAAAGCTAATTTTCTATATTTGCTGTCTTCTGTTTTTGGACAGAAATATCAACATTTAATTGAGGAGTGGGTTTGTTGGTTTGAATAAGGTCCTTTTTATCATCATCCTTCCATCTATTAAAAGGGGTTTCCAATACACAGCTTACTGTATCACACACAGGATTTATAATTCACGATGCACACGAGGTGAAGTATGAGGTACAGCACTGTCAACACAATACAATACACCGATCAAGCATTTGGACGCGGACTGCGGCAGACTGGCTGGCAGATCACATGCAAACAGCACGATAGCGCCAAAAGCTGGAGAGGGGCGAGGGGGTGGTGAGGGTGCAAGACTACCACCACTACTACTTGTAGGAAGTTGCATAGAGGCGTACTGCGCTAGTGATGTGTTGAGAAAAGCACTACACCTAGCAAGCGGTATGGCAACCGGCGACGCTTACCCGCCTTACACACTCCTCCCCCTCCTGCCGCAAACCCCTAGCACCAAAGCTAGCACTTCACCTGCCGAAACGAAACGATTGCCGATTGACGGACACTACAGTGCCCTGCGGGAGCGCTCCATTCAAATCATGCCCTCAACATTGAACGTATATACGTTGGAAACTTGATATATATTCTTGAATTTTCCAAATGGTTTGAATGTTGGTATTATTTCATTCTCTCTCAAAATGAAGATGAAGTGGCACTTCACTCCACCTGACGAGCCGCCACTGGTTAGTGGGGCATGCAGATGATCAACATGTGGTGTGTCAATCTGCCAAGGAGTTTCAAACAGTGATGAATATGTTATTGGTGCAGTGTGAGAGGAATGAGATGAAGGTAAATCATTAGAAGTCAAATGTGATGAGATTCTTTAGATGTAAGAAGGCTGTGCTGAATATAAGGGTTGGAGGGCAAAAAATTGAGAAAGTCAAACAGATTACATATCTGGGTGGTATTTTGGAGAAGAATGAGTATAGAGATAAGGACTTAAGATGTAGAATTGCCTAAGATAAGAAAGCAATTTCAAAGAGGAGAGAATTATGAAGGAAGGGTCTGAGTAGAGACATAAAGAAATGGCTGGTGGAAATTCTGATATGGAATATAGCGTTTATGGGTTGTAGATCTGGTCATTGCAAAGAGAGGATATGCAAAGACTTCAGGTGCTTAAGATGAGGGTTTGGAGAAGGATGGAAAGGGTAAGCTGGGCGGAGAGAAAGACAAACTAGGAGGTCTTGGATATGGTTGGAGAGGAGAGGAAACTAGTTGCTGAGGTTCAGAGGAGGCAGGAGAGATGGATGGAGGACAGTTTGAAAGGAGAGGGAATGTTGAAGAGAAACTTGAGTTGAACAAGATGCAATGCAAATTACTAAAACTTGACTTAGTGAGTGAATTGACTGTGAATAGTGGGCGGAGACAAGAGAAAATAACAACAACCTTAGCCAGTTTGATTAACTTCAAGCAAGAGCATTTTAACAAACAAGTATTGCTATTGAAAACAAGCCTATAGGCTAAATACTGTTAGCTTGATCTATAGAAGACGATCACAAGTCACCACTCCAGCAGGTCCTTTCTCGTCCGTGGTCAGTTTCACAAAAGGCCAAGCCGAGAAAGGTAGAGATGATGTGGCTGACAATTGAGGGGGGTCAGCTGACCAATGCAGGAGTTGGGGGTGTGGGGGAATCCTTGTCGAGCCGTTGATTGGCAGATGAAAATGGCGCTAGCGTTGAGTTGGTCAGAAAAGAGTGCGCCACTATCACTTTCAGTATAAAAGTGAGTTGATTGTTCCATCATGGACAGCGAATGCGAGACAGTGAATCGCAAGGCCACAATGTGTGGGAATGGTTGCGAACAGCATTTGTGAGGTTTTTGGCGATGAGTGGTCTTTCTGGCAGAGTGGTTTTTGCAGTGGGAGGAGGTAAATTTTGGCACAAAGAGGAGAGAATAGTGGGGAAGGGAGGAAGAAGAGGGAAGAGGATAGGAATTCTGGATGAAATAAAAAGAGGGATACGATATGAGGAATTTATGAGGGATCTAATGGTGGGTCATCCATAGGCACCAAAATAATCAATGTGCCTGTAGGATGAAAACTATCCAAAAACCTACAAATTAGCTAGTATAATTCTCAAATGAACTATCTCTTGGGCTAGGTCTGCATTCCTTGCTTTCTCACCACATTCCGCATCAATATTCCTATTCTGAACATGATAATATGCCTGGATCCTTAACCTTACCAAGACATTCCAGATTTGCAGACAAATGCCTGCTATAATGAAGTAACTTGGCTACTGCTCTGTCACAAAACCTAGCATATATCAGTGTTTTGCTCAAATTCAGAGGTCTGATCTTCCTATTTAGCTGGATGCTGCTGCCCCTCTCTCCAATTGGCAGACAGCAAGTACAAAAGGACCTAAGCAGTAAACACAGGTTAAAACTAAAATTGCAAGCCAAACTACTTCAAATTTGGGACTATTGCTCCAACAACTTAGCTTTACAGCTGACATGATATTTAGACCTGAAATAAATTATATCCATGGTATAGGAAAAGAAGGAATTGCATGGAATAGGAAAAGAAGGACTCACATATAGTGATTGACTTAGAAACATGAAAGCAAAAAATTACTGAAAAACAAAGAAGTTAAAAATTATTTCATATGTCTCCATTTACTCTCCTATCCTGTAATTTTCTTAAAATGATATAAAATGAATGAATTTTATAACATCTTTAACTGCTTTTATGTACGAGTGAATGTGTTTGTCACATATTGATGTGGATATTTCCTTCAAAAAGAATTAGTAGAGAAATGCCTCTCCAGATGCTACCAGTGCTTTCTTTGCATATTAGAGCTAAAGCATTATTCATCTAAAATCATAACTATCATCATATGCATGTGCACGCATCAAAATGACCCGACCCAACTATTCACTACCCAGAAAATGAATGTCATTCAAAGAGAAATTAATCCTGGCAACTTTGGGACACTGCCCACTGGGGCAGGTGTTGGGCCCGGCATTGTGGGAGGAAAGGCCCCCAAGGCTGTCATCTCATGAAATCCTTACACTACAGAGTCATCACAGGAAACCAGGGCCAAAGAAGATAAGAAGATAAAGAAGAGGAGAATGAAAGTACTGATATCAATATTGGCTTGGAATGTTAGAACAACGATGAGGGCTGGGAAGCTGGAAAATATTATATGGGAGATGGATAGAGGGATCATAGATGCCTTGAGGCTGTGCAAGGTGAGTTGGAAGGATGGCAGTGACAATTGAAGTGATAGATACAGGGTAATCTATAGTGGTGAGGTTGAGAGTCAACGTAGGGTAGCTATAGTATTGAACGGAAAATTAGGAATGAGGAAAGTAAATCTTGAACAGATGGGCAATGGGATATTATGTAGTGATGGAAGTAAACATATGCCCTGCCAATTTATGTCCTGATGTATATACATGCCAACAACCAATCATAGGGAGGAAGAGGTGGATGGGGTGTATGAACAACTAGAGGAGATAATCAGAGAAGTCCCGGGCAAGAAAAACCTAATATGTAGTAATGGGTGACTGGAATGCAGTAGTGGGAGAAGGGAGAGATGGGTAAGAAGTGGGAGGGTATGGAATAGGAATGAGAAGTAATCGTGGCGAGAAGTCAGTTGAATTTTGTAGGAGAAATAAACTAGAAGTAACAAACACTCGGTTTAAACACCATCACAGGTGGACTTACAAATGGAAAATGCCAGGAGACACTGGGAGATATAAAATTGACTATATCATGGCTAAGCAAAGATTCAGGAACAGTGTGAAGAACTTGGGGAGCTATCCTGGGGCTGGTGCCGACTCAAATCACAATTTAGTAATGATGAATTGTGATGTTGGATTCAAAAAGCATAATGAAGTAGGAAGATAAAGAGGTGGAACTTGGAAGAGTTGAAAGGAGAAAAAAAGGAGGGAGTACAAAGAGATATTGGAAGGGAACATAGGCAAAGTCAAGGAAATAGGAACTATTGATGAAAAAAAGGAGGATATAAAAAGAGACATTGTGAGAGCAGCTGAGAAAACAATTAGAGCAGCAGAAATGAGGAGGCTGAAGAAGCAGTGTTTTACCAAAGAAATTAAGGAAAATGGAGGGGGGACTGAATTGGAAAAATGTCAACACCGATATAGGTAGGGCGAAATACAAGGATTTGAATAACCAACTACTGAATATCCAATTGGGCAAAGGAAAATTGGTGAAAAAGGCAGTGCAAGGAAATGGAAAATCTTCAAATTGAAGGGGAAATGGCTGCATTATAGTCTGGAGTAAAATTGCTATTGGGAGGTAAGAGAGGGCATACATTATCAAAGATTAAGCTCATAAGAAGTAAGATATTAATCAAGCAGGAAGATATTCAATATCAGTGGAAATAAGGTCCTCGGATGAAAGAGTAAAAGAGAGATGCCACTTCGCTCTGGCTAGGCCACATTTTGAATACACTGCGAGCATTTGGGACCCTGGTCATAAAGATTTAACCAAAAAAATTACCGAAATACAAAGAAAAGCAGCATACTTCATTAAAAACTGCTACAAACGAACATTTAGTGTTACACAACTGTTAGGGGGATTAAGGTGGGAGCCCCTAGAGACCCGGAGGCTGCACGCTAGGCTAAGGCTGCTTGATAAATTCAGAACCGATATTTTTCAGAGCGACACACAGAATATTATCATGAAGCCTCACTACATTTCTAGTTCTGACAGATGCGATAAAATAAGAGAGATACTCTGCTGAACAGATAGGTACAAAAAGTCGTTTTTTCTGTGCACTATAAGCAACCACAATAGAAACTGAGCTCCACTAAATACACTCCAATAATACTCGTCACCACTTCACCTCTAAAACTTATACATCTTTACACGGCTGGTGACCTACCACCTCCTGCCACACGCCCAAACAGGGGATCACGGGGTAGTATGTAGATGTAAATGTAGATGAATATGTAAAGGGGCTACATGACAGTAACTGTAGACCAGCTAATTTAGATATAGAAGATGAGGGAGCACTAGATGAAGATAACCTCAGGCCAATGATACTTGACTGTGAATTAGGGAAAGCATTGAAAGAGATGAATGCAAAAAACAGCTGTAGGAGTAGATAACATACCTTAAGAGCTGCTAAAGAATTTAGGAAAGAAAGGCAGGCAAGCTTTTTTCAAACATATATGTAGGATGTATGAGGAAGAAGTGTGGCCATAGGACTTTGCGTAAACAGTCCTGATTCCTATCCCGAAAAAGAAGAATGCATCAGAATGCGAGGACCACAGAACAATCAGTTTGATTTTAGAGGCAGCCAAAGTTTTACTTAACCCAGCGGCGGGCATGCTATTTATTGGTACACGACCGGGCGCACTGTTTACCAAGTAAACATATCAGTCTTTATTTTAATCAACACAAATTATTTGAGAATTTATTGACTAAGTGATTAATTTTTTAATATTATATCCTTAAGAGGGTTTGAAAAATGAAACAACCTACCTTTATATCAGATCGTAGGCTTTCCCGGCGAATACTACAGATAAATATTTCTCGGGTTTGGCACGAGAAATATTTATCTACCTTTATATCGTTTACACTTATTACGAATCCATTACATTTTTTTCATCACTTTCATTGAACATAAAGTAGATACATATTATCATGCTCCTTGAATGCCTTTTACAAAGTAAATTGAAAAAAACCGAGCATTTCATGGCCATTGCAGTATTTGTACTAGCTGCTCACATTCTCCATTTTTTGTAAATATACTCTATGTATTCTTCCACTTTTTTGCGTATTTGGGTAGAACAGTCACTATTTCGGATCTACGAATAAGAATGGAACACAATCAATTCAAATGCCAAAATTGTAATATTTATCAGTTGATAGTGTAAACTAATCGCTTTGGCATATTTTTTATGAATAACAATTCAATTCATCTAAGTAAACTGAAAAACGTCCAAAAAAATCGACTTGTTTCAAAGATATTGACATACTGAGCCACCTTTGCCATGTCCACGAGTAGGCTCACTGTTTACTTTGTTCACATCTTGTGATGGTCTCCAAAAAAGTTCCTCTGCCACTGAGAGGTGACCAAATATTTCACTGAAAATTTCTCACAATGGAAGACTACTGAAGGAATGCAATGATGGGTCTCAGCTGTCACACAACGTTTTATATATTTTCCCGACCAGAAATCCAAAACCGTTTCCTTTGTAAACAGGCGCGGCGCGCCCACTGGAAGGTTAAAAAACAACAGAAGGTTGGAGAGTAATGCCAATAACTACCTGGGCAATGACCAGTTTGGGTTACAGAAGGGAAGGTTAACTCGGGATGTGATTGCAGTGATGAGAACACTTGAAGAAAGAAATATAGAATATAACCAGGATGTTTTCACATGCTTTCTTGATTTAAAAAAGCTTTTGACAGGGTTAATTGATTGGCAAGATAGGAGTCAAATCCAAAATTTATGTATCACTGAAAGGGCACAGGTGAGGGTGGCCAGCTGTGAATCAGGGTGGGCCACAATAGGTTGTGGGGTAAGGTGAGGGTGCCCATTGTCACCGTTGATTTTCAACATATTTGCTGATGAAATGATAAGACAGGCATGGGAGGGACTAGAGGTTGGAACCAAAGAATGAGGACAATTGATTAAGTCAGATTTGCAGACCATCAGGGGTGGGTAAATAGATCTACGAAGGGACTGCAAGCTTTGGTAGATGCTTTAGAATTGCTGTGTTGGAAATGCAGAGTGAAGATACATCATGAGAAAACAAAAGTTATGAGATTCTCTGAGAGGATGAAAGTGAGGCTGGTCATAAAAGTTGGAGGACTCAAACTCAAGCCAGTAGAGCATATTAATTACTTAGGTAGTATGCTGGATGAAAACAAGCATATGAAGCAGCAAATACATGCAGGAGAGAGTTATGCCAACTAAGGGGGCAATTAGTAATAGAAGGGAGCTGATGATGGGGACCTAGGGTAAGGATGTGAAGAAGAGACTGGTGAAGAGCCTGATATAGAGCGTAGTGTTGTGTGGGACAGCAATGAGAACCCTCAGAAAGGAGGACGAGAGTAGACTGCAAGCATTTGAGATGTTGGTGTGGAAAAGGATGGAGAAGGTTAGGTGAATGGAGAGGAAGACTAACAAGGAAGTGCTTGAGATGGTGGGTGAGGAAAGGAAACTTCTGAATGAAATTTGAGATCAGCAGAGTAGGCGGCTGGAAGATGTAGTAAAGGGTGATGGGTTGCTCAAGACTTTAAAAGAGGGAAGGATGTTGGGCAAGCAAGGAAGAGGAAGAAAGAGAATAGGTCTCATGGACAGGATGAAAAAGGGTATATCATATGCTGAGGAGAAAAAGGATATACTATATGGAGATAGACCCCTGAAAATGTAGAAAACCAGGAGGAGATTCTCTGATAACCAACAAAACCCATCTTAACTGGTTGAATACTTATAAAAAAAGACTTGCCACACATTTAGGGGATTACCCCAGGAATTCAATCCTTAGACAATGTGACAGTTAATTATATAACGGTACATACATTCATAATGAAAAGATAAAACCTTGAAAATGGCACTCAGTGGCTGAAACCTGGGTCGGTTTTAATTAATTAGTGTGGAATTAACCAAGTTTTACCTTTTCATTATGAATATTAAAAACTTCCACAAAGTAATGCCTGAAACAGCTTTGTTTGTTGGTACGTACATTGTTTAAATGTAAACTGTAGAAATCAGCTTGCATTCGTGAACAGGAAACTTGGTAGAAGAGGCCTATGCAGAACAGGGGTGAGATAAAGGAGCTAAAGGAAAATTTATCTAACTTAGTTACGCATAATTCAGGATTGTATGGCTGCCTTGAATCATAGGGAGGATGAGGGGGATGGGGATTATGATTAGGTGGAGGGTATAATTCGTAGAATACCAGGGAGCAATATATAGATTGTGATGGTGAATTGGAATGCAGTGGTGTGTGAAGGAAGAAATGGGCAGAAATGGGATGATTATGTTTTAAGAAGGAGAAAGGACTGGGGCCAGAAATATGTACTCTTTTGCCCCAGAAATAATCTGGTAGTTACTTAAAAATGGTTGAGAATGCACCCGATTCATGTACTCATGGAAAAAGCAGGAGAAGACAGTTTTCAAATGGTTTATAGTGAGATACAGATTTAAAAATTGAGCTGAAAACTCATACACATACCCAGGGGCTTTTACAGACACAGAATACAACTTATTATGTAGTAATAAAATGTACTCAAAAAATAAAATCACTTGGAGCTCAAACGATTAGAAGGGATCGGAGGGTACAAAACTGGAGTACAGAGGCATAGACAAGGGAAATAAAAGAGAAGTATCCATATACATACCCATCACGGCTTTCCCTTCCGGGGTAGGCACAGTCAAAATGTTTCACTCATTAATACATAATTGTACACCTAGCTCTGCACTAACTAAATAGAACTTGACGTACATAAATGCCCTGGGTGGTGTAAAACCCACCCAGACGGGACTCAAACTCGTGACCCTCAATTTAGCTGGCGAGGATTTTACCTCACTGCCACCTTTCTTCCAGCCTTCCACAATCATCTCCACTGATCTCATTCCATGATCTATCTTTTGTTTCCTTGATTCCTTGATTTTATACTTCTACTAGATACTGCTAGAGCAGGTAAATAAAACAAGAGGGTGGCTCTGGTGAAAATTAATTGTGACAATCAATGTTACAAAAGAATGCTGCACACTGTACAAGGGTAATAGTTGCAGTATACATACACTGTGCACACATTTTGCTCCCTTTGAAGCATGATGGACAGTGTGATATAATGTGATGATGTATCACATTTTGACACACTGTACATCATGCTTTAAAGGGAGTACACTGTGACTATTAGCCTTGCGCATGGTGCTGCATGCGCATTTGTCACACTGTCTGTAGTGGTTTATTATTGCCAGGTTTCTCATCATCACCACCATCTATATATCACAATTGGGAAAATACTTCAGTAGGGTTATGTCACTGAAAATACACAGTAATAAAATATGCTGAACCCATTTCATCAATATCGATTCCTAACAACTTAGTGGAATTGCAATTAGTTGAGATGATTTTCATCTCAATTGATAACAACTAATGTTCCATTAGATCTAATTCTCCAATGAGCGGCAATAATATTTCCCAGTTGTGTATTACTTCACCTCTGTTTTCCCCGATTTCAGACTTCATTTTTTTGAGTCCTAACTGCAATATTTAACCAGACTCTATGTTCTGAATTTTCTGATTTGAGTATTCCTCAATAGAAGGGTTAAACCAAATTTTACATGTATGAATGGTTACTTTCCAACTATAAATAGAATATTATTTTCTTGCTCTGATAGTAGCAAAGAAACACCCTTGTCTTCTTATCTGGAGGTCCTGGTCAAGTCCTGCCTAGATGGAATATTTTACTAAGACGACATGGTTGTGTGTAACTGTCCATGTGCTATTTAAATACTAGTGATACTGTGCACTATTTCTATGTGCACAGCAAAAATATGATGAATCTCCTCGAGAAAAGGCACAAAAGAAGATTTTTTTACGTATCTACTCAACAACTTTGTATGAATAGAGAGATAAGATGCTTCAAAAATAACTAAACAAAGGGAAAACTATGCCTTGAGTCATTCAGATAAAGTAAAGAAATGTCATCTTTATTACTGTACAAAGTTATGGCTGGAAAGTCCTCTCAAACTATTAAATCATTTACATTGACATCCAACATGTATATAGCTCTGAAGGATGGAAATTCACCCATGAAAGACTTGAACCCATTAAAGTATAATTATCAGAGTTTCTCCCACCATTACTGAGGATGGCATCTCTCAGAACATGAGGGGAGATGCTACAAAAAGACCTCACCTCACCAAAAAGCAAGCAATTTAAAAAGAAGAAAAATTGCCAGGCATGCTTTTTACTGAGTACATTCTTATACAGTGCAATATTTGTCGAGCTGCTGTGGGAACAAACAATACAATTTCCACGATTGTTTGCCTGTTTGTTTTCTGCATGATCTTTTGCCTTTACTTTAAGGTGAAAGATGTTATAATACGATGGGCCATGGGTTTTACTGAAAAGATAACCACAAAAGTTATTGTGATCAAGTTACTTACCAAAAATAGTCACAAATTCCCCTTCTTTCAGTCTGTCATGAAGCCCCACGTAGGCATATATATGTTTGAAATTTTGATCTTGAGTGAATGGCTTCCACAAAAGTGCCATCACTGATGCTTCTGCTGGAGAGTTGATGATGGCTAGATGACCACCTTCTCTCAAGCAAACTGCAGAAGCTGCATCAAAGTTAGGGGCTAAATCATGATGAAATTTATAATATCCAATCCCTTGGAATAGTTCATAATCTGCAGGAACTGGGGGAGGA
Organism: Ceriagrion tenellum; assembly: GCA_963169105.1. Classification (NCBI taxonomy): domain Eukaryota; kingdom Metazoa; phylum Arthropoda; class Insecta; order Odonata; family Coenagrionidae; genus Ceriagrion; species Ceriagrion tenellum. The sequence continues at coordinate 99,283,319 of OY720644.1, forward strand.
ACTGAAATTATATAATTTAATTATTGTTTGCTGGTTTCAATGAAACTGGATTATCTTGAGAGGGAAATGCAAGAAATATATTAACAAACAAAATCAGTACTAGTGTTATTACTAGAGACTGAAAAAATACATAGTCATCTGCACAAATATCTATATTGAAATTAAATGATTGATTTTACACCACTGACATCACATCATAGAAAAAAGAACCCTGGGAACATCAGCAGTCAGCTCCGCAGTTAGCTGTGCACTCTATATAATTTGAAAGAGAGCATTTTCTTTGAGAGTTATTATCTAACAGCAATGTACTTGGCTCTTAATTTATTTTACCTATAGGGTCTCTTATTGTATGAACCCTGAGACCTCCAAGATTTTTTGATTAATTTCAGTTTCCTATTCAATGTTATACCCTTCATTTTTTGAGAAATGGACAGACAAATTTAACTATTCTTGGATTACTCAGCTGATGAATCACAGTTGTTACAGTCAGCAAGGTTTCACTGAGTGAATGCTCAAAAGCAATCAAATATGAGTTAGTGTTTCTAGAATTGCGTAAATCCTAGAATAAAAACAATGTACATTCTCTTTTACAGTAATTAAATTTACCTCTATCTTTTAGCCAATTTAACAGAGATAGAAAAATACTCCAGTATTAAAAATTGTGATTAAAAATAAACTCCCTCCATAGACAAATATTCTTTTATATACACAAAAATAATTAGTAAACTTACCTGTGATAACTGCATATAAATGTACTGATCTCATTCCATTGTACTCTGAAAACTGGTTTTCTATGTCTATGTTCCAATTATCAGGCAATTCCATTGATGACTTGTCCATTGATAAATGGGTTATTGAGTGTCCAGTCTGGTTCTTTCTGCCTGCCAGTGAAAGTTTCACTGTTCTGTTGACATTTGCAAAACTCTTGCCCTCAACAACTTGTACACTACTCAGCCAGGCTGTAAGGTACACTGAAGACAGAGTCATCCAAAAAACCCACCTCTGCATCTTCAGGTGATGAGAATATAACTCTGTTTCAAGGGAATTCACTTATGTAAATCAGAGTACACTATATTCAGCTTCCAGGACCTTTTCTGGGGAAGAGTCTGCTTATAATGCTGGCAGTTTCAAACACAGGGCTAAGGCTAAAGACACATGTCATCATCTTAAAGCAGACCCAATTATCAGTGCATGGTTGACCTGTTTTGTGACCCTCAATCTCCGTTGAGCTGACTGGCTTAATTCTAATAATTTAGACTTTGATCCATTGGACACCACTGCTCATTTGTTGAGATTGTGATTTTTTTTATCATTTACCCATTTTCCATGTTTCCCTTGCCTAGTGATGTAAAATTAAATCTGCCACCTCTAGTTATTTCCAGACAGCATATTGATTCAGGTAGTATTCCCTGTTACAATTATTTTTCATTAGGTACTTCTAAAGCACTTAGCATTTGACATCTCTCCAGCATTAACCCTTTAACGTCGAGGAAATTTTTTTGTCCAATCTTCTTGATTTTTACAAATGGCTATTCACTTAAATATGAATATTGCAAAGTTTTAGGGAAATAAGATTCAAGATGAAAGAGCTATGGGGCATGAACATATGGCCACGCTAGGCGGTTGTGTGGGCAACTTATTTCCAAATGAAAAAGTTTTATTTTACTTTCTTAAGGTTTATTCATCTTGCACAAAAACTTCAAGAGCAACATATGTTTAAATTATAATTGATTTATCAATACTCACTAACATGTTTTGAAACAAATGCTCAGGTATTTTAATTTTTGATTGAATTCAAATACTTTGAAATGTAAGAGAATACCCATTGAAACTCAGTGCGTGTTACAAAGCAACAGAATTTGGAAGAACACTACAGATCATGGTGAAATTAAAAAAGCAATTAAGCACAATACAAGTCAAAGATAATACAATAACAATAAAAGTTAAACACAATACAATTTGAAAATAGCATAGGAAATAAATTGTAAAATCTTCTAAATGACTGAATGACTTGTCTCTTATCGTTGTGTTATTTTGTGTGAAATTCAATAAAGTACTCAATGCACAATCCAACGTTGCACTTGACACATTCTGTGTACATGGAGGATCCGCATAACGCACACCATTGTCTTTTCCCACACCTGGATGAACAGACTAAATGAATTAGACCATCCAATTGTACACTGTCTACAACTCGGCTTTGGAGTGAATTGTTAATAACTGACTGTCTTCCACTAATCTGAGGATCGTTTTGGTACCTTGTAAGGTATGCCTCAACAATTTCTCTTCTGGATTCTAGCTGAGACATTTTACTTCCAGCTTTTGTGGCAAGGATGCATGCATTGGGAGTGGCAGCGTCGATCATCCACGTAAAGAGGCGCCACTACCACTTTTTACTCCTCATGCTATTCCTGTAGCAGCTTATGCTCTGATCCATTTGATCAGTACCTCCCATAAATTTATTGTACTCTCCAAATGCGTGGAGACATGAACTGAGAATTTATTTTTTCTGTTCCCTTGAATATTGTTTCACATTTACTGCAGGACTTGCTCCATATCACGTTGATGCGATTTTCACAACTGAGTTGTCAACACAGCATACTATTCTAATTTCATCACTACTTATAATCTAATGAAGAGACCCCTATTTCATCTTACTCGTTGTTTTTATAGGAGTAATTGGGACATTATTAGCAATTTGGTTTTCGCGAATCGTTCCCGTACTCCATATACTCTTTGAGGTGAGTGAGGAGAGGAATTCCAGTAAACAAATTGTCGAAGTACAGCTGAAATGGCAGCACTTTCATTTCTTCAGGAAACTTATCAAGAATCTTGAGCATGGGTGTGGCAGCCTTACCAAAATCACTCTCAACCTCAGTGTTAGGATTAGGAGACTCCCAGATAGAAATCATATGACACTAGATATGTTGGAGTGTTCAAGCACCAAATCTTATAGCCAAATCAGACAGGTTTTCCTCAGATGAATTGTTTACACCCATGACAGCCAAAGTAAGGCATCATGCATTCATCATAACTTAAATGCTGTTCACTTCTAAACTTAGACATAAATTTATCAGAGAAGTACCTCAATTTCCACATTTTACCATTTGAATCTGGTTTAGTACTGTCTGTGCAGTGAATAAAGTGGCAGATTTGGAGAAATATATTTCTAAGCATAGTATTACAAACTATATCATTGTGAATATCTCTCTTTGATTCCCCATATGATCTTTTAGAAGGAACATTGTTGTATTCAGACAGGAGCAATACAGTGATGAAAATTTTCATCACTTCTATGGTTAAATTTTGGTGTAGGAAATTTTTTTGAAAGGCATACTTATTTGATTTGGCACAAAGAAAATGAACCATGTTATTGTCCATGATTGATTCAAATAGTTCTACTGGACTCAAATTATGTTCGTTGGTATAATCAGGATCAGGAAAAATTGGGATAGTTTTCTGCAGTCCCGCTGCATTCCACTCCAGATGCACCAATGTTTTCTTTCTCTTCTTCACAGTGGACTTTTTGTGACCACCTTGTGATCTGGGATATCTGCTGCCATAGATGCTTTGAACAGCACAACTTCTGCAGGGCACTAGAGCTGTTGGCAACTTAGATTATCAATCAGTCCACCTTCTTCGTCATTGGCAGAATCTTCATCCGTGAGGTCGTTAACATCTAGAGGCTCGATAAATATTTGATCAACATCTTTATGCTCCAAAATGTCTAGGGATTCTTACAATGTCAAGTTCCTACAAAAAATATCACTTCTTTTATTAAAAATAAGGTTGATGCTTGCATAAGTATATAAATCCATTCAAATTAGGACAGATTATATTTATATATGCGAAAAACGAAAAGAAATAGTACCCCCCCAATTTGATAACAATTGACCCAATACGTCCCTAGCGTGTGACCATATGGTCACACCTGTTAAAAACTACATACAAAATAATTACTACAGCAAATACATGTAAAATTATATATAAATACATTAAAATGAACCTACATATGCAAATATTATTCATTCAAATACATACATTTATCAAACTATTTTAGTAAGACCATATTTACACAAGATGGAAATCCATGAGTAGCTTCATTGGCATGAGAAAGGACTCACGAGCTTGATAGCATCAAACATTATGAGGTTATGATAGTGGTCTGAAAAATACCAGTAGTGCTTCCAAAAACCCTTCGCAACAATGTAAAACCATATAGACAAGACGGCGGCCCAGCAACATTTTATTGTTTCGAGATTACCAAGTAACTTCTTTCCGTAACCTTATGGTCACTAGGTGTTAAAGGGTTAATCACAAACCTTTAATTAATTCAAGAAATGACAATTGTTTTAAATTGAATTTGTAAAATGTGCCATCATGCAACGAGGAATCAAAAAAAGGACCAACCAACCTTGGGAGCATTTGAAAATTCATTCATTTGCTTTTTCATGTGATTCTCCTGATGTTATTATGGATTATATATACCTATTAATACCTACTTAACTTGAAAGATGAAAATTTGTTTGAAATATTAATTTATGAATTTGTACCAGCAAAATATGGTAGATCAAACGCTTTGTAACATGTAAGACCCAACCGATGACCGTGAATTTAAAAAACATTACAGTCGATTCGTGTAATATATTCGAGAGGGTGAAATTATTGATTTGTGTTCTCGAATATCGAATAGTGCAAATAGCTCATTATTTAGGGGATTCTAGAACTCGACTATTCCAGTGTCCCATCTCTACCTTTTGTAAATACTGCCATGAAGAAAAAATATGAGCTTTCTACACATTTATTCCGGTTCCAATGCCGGTTGAAGTGTAAGTGATGCTACCAGGCTTTTGTGATGGAATTTTTCTAGATTAATGAATTTTCTGGATAAATAGTGTCATGTTTTACCCTCCAAATAATTTACTAGTGAAAAAATACTTCTGTACTCCAGTTGACTCTCATTATTACAAAGTCCACAGGGCCTAAAAATTGGCGCTTTGTAGTAATGGACATCATTTCAACAAATTTTTTTCATAAGCACCCCAAAAAATGTCCTTTGGCTATTTTCTTGGTCCCTTCAATCTTTTGTCTGTTAATCCCATGCTGTGAAATGATTTTAGGTGATCAGGTACCATTAAAGATTGAATTATGCGCAAATATATGTGATCAAACACAAATTCTAATTTGTGATTAAAAATCACACATCGAGCCATTTCTTGTCCTGTTCATAACAAGCCAGGAACTTTATTAAGCAGGAGGTAAATTTCTCAGAGAAACTGCTCGGCTGCTTGGAATGTTATTAAGTCGTGAAATTAATTCAGCTAGAATCTCAATTTTGGTATACTGATTTAACGAAAATTGAATGTCACTGAGTGATTGCAGTCAATTCCTGAAGTATTCTTATAGAATCATTATTGCATTTCTTCTTCATAAATGCAATGTATCCATATCATGCAAGGTTTTTGCGGTCCCCATTGGAAGTATCAATTCAATGTGTTGAAATAAAACAACAGCACTTCGAGAAACTTCACCAAAATCATCCAAAGTCTTGTACATCTTCAACATAAATCTTCAAGTTTTTACCACATTACCACAAAATTTAATGGTCGCAAATCAATATATGGCATTAAAATAGTATACATTATTGTTTACTTTTCTTTTCTTCCAGCACCAAAAGTTATTAGTTCAAGGAGTTTACTTGTTTACACTCTGAGAGTTGTGCCAGAACCTTGACCTTAAAAGACCTCAACAGAGGAGCTCCCTAAGCTGTCATGAGTGACAAGATAACCAAAGTTTAAGATGCGATCACGTTTGCTTTCGGATCACCCACAAGCAAGCACGTCATCGTATCAGAGTGCGCTGTCAAGCAGAAGTTGATGCATGATTAAGATTGGTCAAAAATTTGATAGTTTATTTGAAGAACCAAGCCATATCAAAATAATAACAAACATAATGTAATTAAAGACAAAAAAATTACAATTTTTGATAAATTATAATCAAAATTGATGTTTTCATAATCTTCTTGTGCTTTATTACCCTTTTGTGCCCAGTCAATGCAATAAAAAATGTACTCTTGTCAAGAGTGCCGTGATCATTTTTCTGTGTATGGAACTCTATTGTGACAATGAATTACACAGGTTTGAACACAAGTCAACAGGACAACAGATTCTTTCTGCGATCGCTGTGCTGAAATCGCTGGGAATCACGACTCTCATTTCAGAAGCATCACCCAAGGCCAACAGTAAATTCACCAAGTACAATAAGAATTAACAATTAAATTTAACCGAGTCAAATTTGGTTAACATTTGAACTTATTCGCTATCTTTTAATTGCCGCAACATATAGCTTTGTATTGATAACACCTTTGTTAATGGATAAATTAAATGCTGCTTTTCCCAAAAGTTTGATTTGCTAAGCATTGAAACACAAGCAAAATAGGGATGAAGAAGGATAGAAGGAGAAAGTTGCCTAAACCACCCAGGGCACTGAACCTGCTCAGGCTCTGACCCAATAAAGCAACCTTTTTTGGTTGGATGTTCTAACGTTTGGTTTTGTAATTCTCAAAATACCTTATTTGGCTACCCTGGAAATTTCTTTTATCAGTTGCTATATTTTACTATCAACTTTAGGAAATTGTTTCCACTTCTTGCAGTAAAATAGGGGAACTGACAGGTTGGTTTCCTTGATGAGATTTGCAAAAAAGCATAACCATAATTTCCAATATACACAAATAAAGTGATATGCAGGGTCTTTTTCTTTAGCAACATTCCATGTGACACATTCACCTGAATTATTTCATGGTTAGCGATTATGGTAGAAAGCGTTGATGAAGATACTCCAAATTTTATGACCACTAATGCTTTTCTAATTTTGTCTAGCTGGTCTAAATGTGGTACTTATCTCTTTTTTTTAACTGAATATAGTTAGTTTTATCTACGTTCACTGGAAGTTTACTTTGGTTAAACCATTTCTCCAGAAGCAGTAAAGTGCTGTGAAACTTACAATTAGTTTTTAAGAACTGTAGGTCCTTGTGGCCTTGTGGCCAGAAGCAGTAAAGAGCTGTGAAGCTTAGTTTTTAAGAAGTGTAGGTCCTTGTGGCCTATTGCTAATGAAATATCAGTATCCATTAGCTCAGCATTTAAAAAAACATCCTGACTTCCATTTACCAAAGCAATTTGATATATTTTTTCATGAACTTATGACTTAGACAAAACCAATTCCTTTTCAAAAAAATATTGCCTTACCAACCAATATGCTAGACCATGAGGTCTTTTCTTTCTTCACTTCTTGCAGAAATATTCATGTATAGAATACAGTGGTCCTCTATGGGTCAGAAACTTGGACCTATAGGAAAAAGGAAGTGAAATATCTTGAAAGCTTTGAAATGTAGTTATGGAGAAGGATGATGAGAGTGAGATTGGTGGACAAGGTGAGGAATGACGAAGTTTTGGAAAGGATTGACGAGAAAAGACCAATCACAGTTGAAATAAGAAGAAGTAGGCAAACTGGTTGAGGCATGACTGCCTCCTGGGTAAGATAATGGAAGGATAAGTGAAAGGAAAATGCAAGAAAGGAAGAAAAAATTTGATATGTTAATGGATTTGAGGGAGAACAAGAGTTACCAAGAGGTGAAAATGTGGGCGTAAAATAGAGAAGTTTGGAGGAGTTCAACTGGAACCTGTCTTAGAACAGATCTACATTGATGATGATGATGATAATACATAAAATAATCTTCAAATCCTTGGTAGGACCAACATATAGGATAGATCTTAAAAACTCTAAATCAATCTGCTCACAAAAATCAACTTCATTATGGTAATAAAAAGCCTCAACTCCATCAATTTTCTATGAATTAACCTCTTAAGAGTAGGAACTAGACATGAATTTTCTAACTATATTTTTTATACCTTTTTCTTTTTTTTTAGACATGAATTTTCTAACTATTTTGTGCAGTAGTTCTACTTGCACTGACCCGGTTATACTTAGCAACTCTCAAATAATCCTGTTACTCACAAACACTGCAACCATAAAGAGCCCACAGTCTGAACAATATAGCACTTACAAAAACAATGTTTAAAAAATGTGAAACACCATAAAAATCATTGCTACTAATAATATTCATTACCCAAACCTTAAATCCAACATTAATTGAATATAAAAAGCTATTTCATAATTCAGTAATTATTCTCTATCCTAAATCATTACCCCTCACACATAGAGACAGAATATTCCTTCCTTAGGCCACCTCTCCTATAGTGTCACAAAGTCTTTCTCAAATAACAAACAAAAATACATTTTCATTCTAAGCCATCATTCAGCATTGCTAAGCTCATCTGCAATTCAAAAGGCAAAGTTAAAAGACCAGAAAAATCAGACGACACAAAGTTAAGTGTTTTTCATGTGGAGCAGTATATGTTGACCAACTTATTAAGTTTTCCTGGAATAATAGAAGAGATCATTAAAGGTTTAGTGAATGGAGATGACAACTCCATGATTGCCAAAACATCTTGTAGCTGGACTATAAATCCAATTTCTTACATTAAATTATGAGCCTAGAGGAAACAGGATAGACCAGTAGGGTGATTTTGTAAAATCACTTGGTACACACCAACTTGGGGGCAAGGGATGTTTGATCCCAGGGAGGGCCAAAGAGTATATCTGTGCCCAATGCCCTCCAAGACCAAGACCAAGAAAAGACGCATGGTGAGGAGCCACACCCTCCACGGGGTGCTCCTGGTTTCTACTGAATATGATGGACCTTGACCTGGCTGGTCGAAAAAAAGTTCCCTTCACCATGGAGATTCTCTGTGCCAAGGGTGACCACATCTGTGGGACAGATGGAGTGAAAATTCAGAAATAAAATGAGTCTTCCTTGAATGTTCATTTACAATAATTAATACTTGCATGCCTATTATGCCTTAACGTTTCGGGGGTTCTTCTAATGAGATTTTCAACTCCAAAACATCACAGTCAAGGAACAGGTGTCAGTAAATAATAGTTATTCATTCACCTAAAAGCTGCAATGACAAATGGCACCAAAAGCAGGCTGATGAAGAAGAAAGGCAGTTGGAAAACAAGTGGGTCGAAGAGTGTCCTCGTGATGATGAATGGATGGATATGGGATATTTGTATGGTTTTTCATTCCCAAAGACTATCTGAGTTTAATTTACATAAATCATGCATAGATAGTGGATCTACCATTCAATTTACCTCCTGTCAAAAAATTTTCTCTATTTTATACTGTTGATTAGAGAAAATTGTATTCACTTGGGAAGAGGCAGTCATGTGTTAATCAAAACTCAGCTGTATTTCAAAGCAGTAGTTTGTTGATTTTATTTACATTTTTTCATGTATTACATCCTTGGAATATGGTTCATCATGTGAGGCTTCAGAATCACTAATTATACATGTATATTCATTGCCTGAATTTATTTTTAGGCTTAATATGAAATGGATGACAATACTAACCTGAATAATAAGCCGAAGAATGGAAAGGAAAATGGAAGACAACCCCTCGGAAAATCAGTTTGGCTTTAGGAATAACAGGGGTAGCAGGGAGGCCATACTCTGCCTGAGAGTAATGGCAGAGAAAACAATACATGTGAACAAAACCATTGTACGCCGCATTCATGGATCTGGAGAAAGACTTCTATACTGTTGAGTGGAACAAGATGCTCAGATTGCTGGATAGACTCGGAATGGATTTCAATGACGGAAGAATAATCTACCAACTATATAGGAGACGTCATCACAATGTGAATGAGATACAAAAGTTAGATAGAAGCTAAAATAAACAAATGAGTTAGACAAGGATACAACCCCTCACCTGCAACGTTCAACATGTACTTGAAGGAGAGCATAAGAGAAGCACAAGAAATCGGACTGAGCGGGATAAAGATAATCAGAGAAGAAATAAACGTCCTCCACTTTGCTGATTGTATTGCTGTCATAGCTAGAAATTGCAGTGATCTTCAAAGGTCACAAAACATAATGGACCAAGTTCTACACAAATACACCATGAAAATAAATAAGATAATGGAAAATCCAAGTCTGGAGAAGGGAGAAGCTGAATGTAGAAATCACCCTCAGAGGATGGAAATTAGCACAAGTGGATTCTTTCACCTATCTCGAAAGTACCATCACATGGGATGGAAGATGTACAATGGACATCAAGCGGGGATTAGCCCAAGCTAAGAAGACATTCATGGGAAAAAGACAACTGCTGTGCTTAAACACAGGACTGCAAACCATAAAACAGTATGTGAAAACATTTATGTGGAGAGTGGCACTCTGAATCAGAAGCATTGACCATTAGAAAAGCTGATCAGAAAAGAGTAGAAGCCTTCAAAATTTGGTGCTGGGGAAGGATGCTGAAGATAAAATGGATGGACAAATTAAGAAATGATAAAGTGTACAGAAGAGTAGAAGAGGAGAGGACCATATGGAATGCCATACTGAAAAGATGAACCTAGTGGAATGGTCACACCCTGAGACACAAAGGGTTTGTGATGAACATGATTTAAGGTAAAATTGAGCGAAAGTTCTGCAGAGAAAGAACCAGCAATAAATTGATGGATCAAATAAAGAAAAAAATACTTAGGAAGAGATACCAGAAGTTAGGGAACTAGCATTAGATTGGGAGGGATGGAGGGCTGCAGTCAACCAATCTTAAGATTGAACAACCAATGATGATGAAATGGATCACGATGAAAAATAGTCACCAACCAAAATCTATTTATGAGGATTTTTGAGCAATTTCAGGAGTATTCCAGTGTTCTGGGGGTTTTCTAAGACATCTTGCCTATCTCACAGGGAGTGCAAGGGACTTATTTTGAGTCATCAGCATTGGTGCCAGAACACACCGGAAAAGGAAATTATAAATGGTTGGGTCAGAAGCTCATTGAGCTGTACTTAAATGGTACTTTAATTCACCTCAATCTCCCCCCTTTTCATGAAGTCATTGATTGAATATGGTACCCATATGAATCACTCTACTAATAACCATATTTATGAGCATTGGGAGAGCAATACTCAGATAAGCCCAAGATATTGCATGTACAAGTATGCCTGAAGCAGTAGCTGAAGCTGATGCATTGTCCTGAAAGGTGATATTCCTATAGCATTTGGATCCTATCTTGAAGTTAAACTTTTATATGTTTTATGTTGCTGCAGTACTTAATATTAAGGTTACTCCTACACACAGCCCCGGGAGCCCCTGGTATGAGGTTTTAGGTCAACAGCCATGAATGGGGAGGGAGTAAGGTAAAGGAGGAAGAAGAATATGGTGGTAACTTGTTTATCAAAGATTCACCTCATGTGACTTTCACTCTTTTTTGGCTTTGCTGAGGTAGAAGTGAATCTATAGCCCTGCTCTTAGAAGCTATAGCGCTCCTGAAACACCGCCGGCTGCCACGACACTCCGACACAAAATCCAGCCTGCCATAAATTCATGGAGCAGTGTTGGAGTGTCGAGACCGGTCGGATCCGGACCTTCTTAACGAAACACTGCGGCCAGAGACACTAGACAGCTCTCAGAGCCATCTTAACTGAGACACACGGTATCTGACATCGACGACTCGTTGGCACGCCTAGTAGGCAGTGCCTATGAAGACATTTTAGTGTCCCGGTAAGACCCAGCTTTATAGCCAATTATGGAGCACGGAAAGAATGAACTTTTTCGTATCAATTCGGTGGTATATATATCACTTTTTTGTCGCTCACATCAGTTATTTAGATACATGCGAATAGTAGCAAATGAAGAATGATAAAAACTAACAGCAAAGGTAGTGAATTGATGCTTTAAAAAGTCCCAATTTTTATTTGAAGTCAGCAACTAACTGCATACAGTTTCCACAGAAAAGCTGAAATGCCACTGGTGTACGTATTAGGTATTTAGAAGTTGATTCAGCGGTGTTTCAGCTTTTCCCAGGGCCCCTCCAGAAGAGTACTTAGTGGACCCTCTCCCTTCTCATACTCCTACCGCCTATGATAACCCTTAAAAAGCTTAAGTAAATTTTGCTGAACTTTCCCCAGGACTGAGTTTAGTTTCTGATGAATTTTGATGAACCACTACCACTGAGATCTACATAAAATATCTTTACATTAAATGCTAGATTTTGAAGAACAATGCAGTGATTCAGTGGCAAAAAAGAACACTTGGTATTTTTGTATAGGCTAATTGTATATAATACTATAGTTTCAACGCAGAGGGATTAAATACCTAGTGAGAACAAGTTGGTGGAACCCACGCAGGGACCACGTGAATATGAAGGTGGAAATTTGGTGGAAATATTTGGTGGAATGCACGTCAATATGGTCACCTGATCCACAAAATTTCCACCAAGATGCCAAACATTCCATGTGGGAACCACATTGGTCCCGCGTGGAAACCACATTGGTCCTGCGTGGATTCCGCATCATTCCCACGTGGATTCTAGCATAATCCTTTAACCTTCTAATTTCCACTGGGGATCCACTTTAATTCCACATAGGTCCCCTCATGAATTCCATGTGGGCTCCACTTTACACACATTGAATGTTTATTTTGTGAACTTTATAGTCATCCAGAAGGACACACCTCGCTTACTTGAGCTTTTACACAATTACACTATTCCAGGAATTTCTATTTGCACATAAATTACAAGTAATTTCCACGGTGGATAATTGGTGAGAATGAAGAAAATTTCCACCTCCACCAAATATCCACGCACTCAGGTGGATTCCACGTGGAACCCACATGGATTCACAGACATGTTCTTCCTGGGTACCTGGAGAACCTGAAGATGACGCCTATGCATAGAAACAGGTTCGACCATATCAAATGAGCCTGCGGAAAAATGCCTAGTGTTTGAAAGACGATTTGGTTTTTTCCCGGCGTATGGTGCTAATAAAGTCTTTTCGGGTTTTCCACCAGGTTAGGAAATTGTTGGAATAAGAAAATGGACCGATAAAGGACCAACACGGCTAAAGGAACATAGAAGGAGCATCCGACTAGGCCATCCCGAACAATCCGCGGTGGCGGAACATAGTATAGGCAAGGACCACCGCATAATTTTTGACGACGACAAATTGCTTGGCCGATCCAACGGCTACTGGGATCGGTTGACGACGGAGGCCATTGAGATCCGGATGGAGACGAAAAACTTAAATCGCGACACGGGCTATTCTTTGAGCGCTGCCTGGAATCCAGCACTCCGCAGAATTAAGGCGGAAAGGAAGAAGATTGGCGCTTGCCAGTCACAGGGAACCTGACTTCTTTTTACGCGAAACCGATAGGTGTATATGGAGGCACCTATCTAAGAACTGACGTGCTCTGATGACGATGGCGAAGGTAGCCATCGAAATGTCGGCCAACAATTATCTAACTTGGTGGAAAAATCCGAGAAGACTTCATTATGCCTAGTGTTTGTTTTCATAATCATGAATTTTCGCGACGTCACGCTTGACCTCACCGAGTTTACAGAGATTTAGTACTAATCTCAAACCTTTGCCACTCCAGAACGGCAGTCGCCGTCGACATAACTCGTATTATGTGGGATGATTAATTTTAGATTAACAAAAAATGACAACCAAAGGGTGCCTTCCAATCATCTTGCGCAAATTAGCGCGTGTTGTATCTGACGGGAACATTCGAGTGCACATTTATGATATGCTTTTTACCAACTGAATAGAAAACGTAAAATTTTGCTTCCTGTGATTGCTGCATCGTAGACAGTAACGGCTAAAGTGCAATGGTCATCTACATGTTTCTCGCGGATAAATTCAATATCGAAGAGTTTTTTTCTATAAAAACTGTTTTAAATTGATTAAATTTATCAAAATACTGACGGGATAAATAATTTTAGGACCAGCTAATGCGAAACGTGTCGCAAAAAAAGTTTCCGATCCCTGTGAATTAAGAACAGGCAATTTGCATTGCACGAATTACGTACTTATAAAAGTTCGTCATTATAGCTGATTCTAGATTTTTGCTGATTTTCGCATTCTAAGATATAAAATATAAGCTATTGAAATATTTTATGTAGAAATACAGATAACACTTACGATAAACTCAATGCATTAATCTACAGCCCATTGTTTTACTTACTAACTTTCTTCACGTAAAAACATCGCCATTACATCAGTAAAACATCTTCGTGGTCGAAAACAGAAGTTTTAGTCCTCCCTCATGGACGTACGGGGGTAGAAGATCCCTTTCTTCTTATGGCGGGCGCGACCACCGGTGGGTCATGCCGCCCAGGAGGCTTTTAAATTCATGACCCACCGGTGGGTCATGTCTCCGTGAATGTGTTTAGTCAACGATTGGAACGACCAACGATGAAATGTTAAAAATGGCCTTGTGATATTCAACTCCTTTTAGTATTAATGGTGAAACTCTCCTCTTGATAGTGCAACTCAGGATAAATATTCATTTTTTCTAGTAAATATCACAATTTACTAAAATATTTTGATATTCCCAGTTATATTTCTATGCATTTCCACGCCATTCCAACTTTCATTTGCTGCGCTCTTAAAAACGCAGGCATACCATGGGAGAAGATCGACGAACTATAGTGAAGTTTCAATCTGCTTACCGCAGGTTATGTAACAAATATGATTGGGAGACAGTCTGCGCAAAATTGATAAAAACAGTTTATCACAGAGAGATGATTGAAAAGTACCCAGGGTGGTAAAATACGTGATTTTTAATCAGCACCAGTAACCGAGGAAAAGATATCCAAAGCTATGATTGGGGAGATATCTCATGAGTTATGCAAACCTTAACTACTATGTCACAAGATGTACCATACTAATTCATCAATCATGAATGACCAATTAGAATAATGTTCTATGTGAATTAATTTCTCTTAAAATTGCCATGGAGGGATAAAAAAGATCATAGTCACGACTTTTAAGATACAGAATCATACAATCTTATTCATTTGCAAAAATAATGTCAAATTTTAGATTAAGGTCCCTTAATATGAGTGTACCTCATTCATTACTTGATAATTCAAAGAAATATTTTCGGTTTTATCAGACAGGTATTTACGTAGTTGAGATTTGAAGCATGGGAATGACTGGTTTATTTATTTTTTTTCGGGGAATAATTTTAAAAGGAGTCGCTCCATAATACACAGGGCTTCTGAACTACATATGCAGTCTATAAGAAATCTCAATGAAATCTTTTCTGTATACATTGTACCATAGCAGTGCACGTATAACCATTAAACTAGAGGATATGATGCGATGAGTAATCTCTGAGAATAAGCATCCGATTGAAAATGGCGATATCAGAGTGACGCTTGGCATAAAAGCCGAAAGAAGCATGAGTTCTCGCCTTTTATATGTTTTTAAAATCCACTCAAACTTTTATGCAACTTTTTTCAGCGTCCCCACCCGTGAAGTTGCGTAACAAAACAGCTCTCCCTATTCCTCTCACACGATGATCCTCAGCCAGTGACATCACCTTATGTTGCTGCAGCCCTAACTGCTCCGAAGGGTGGAGCATTACTGCTGGGCGTGGTCGATTCACCTTGTAAGGGCATCTCGTGTCAGGTGATAAAAGAACCAGAAACATATATCGACGTAAGTACTTTCCGACCGTATAGGCATTTAAAGCTGTGTCCTCAAATGAGTACCCCAGTGTGATGACTTTTCATTTCCCCAGGTAAAATGAAGTCATAATCACTAGGATCAATAGGGTTAAAATGTATTCTCAACCACGTAACATAATTTACTAATGTAGTATATAATTCATTCATAATTATTTCACTTTCATTTTTCATTTTTAAAGAAATATAGAGAAGCTATTTATTAAAACATTAATCTGATGGTCCATTGGTGTCATCTCTTCAGATTAATAACATTTGGTATATGGCAATATCACCTGAGATGGTCCTTTACCTTTCACTGTACTGCCAGACTGACTTCCTTCAATGATCTTTCATCCCTCCTACCAGAATCTTTCTTCAGTATGATGCCTACACCTGGTGATGATTTCTTTATGGTTCGTTGGTGAAAATAAAAAAAAGTATTAGAATCACTGGGCCATACATACTAAAGCCGATAACAAATTAAGTGCAATTTCAGATATATATTTAGATCGAACATTGAAATTCAAACCACTGAGCCAAAATAAACAAAGCTATCTATTACTTTTCCTGACAGTTCGATACAAATTGATACTGAAAAAGTCTTGGAATACGTTTATAATACTCTCTCAACTATAGAAATCAATTAATTATGAAAGTTACCACGAGTTCTTAAAGAGATAGAGGGCCATCGTTATCATTGAACAGGAATAATGATCAATTCTACGAAACTGAAAAGGAGTCAAAATCACCACCTATGAAATGCTTGCGTAAATATTTGGCTTAAGGAGGACACACATTTTAGAAATTCTAATTTAAGCTTGGAACACAATGAAAAGCATCTTTTCACTGGCGTCACAATTAATTTTTTCACAAAATTATCTCTAAAATAGAGCTAAACACAGACTTCTCGTTATAATGCATATTTCACATCTCTCTATTTCCATCTTATGCTTCATTTTCACTCCCATTAACATGATTACGACATACATAACAATCACGCCGTTCCTTTCTGGGGTCTGCACAGTCACAAAGCTTCACTCATGAATACATATTTGTACACCTAACTCTGCTTCAATAATTTCCTCCCTACTGACCTATCCTTGCAAACCTCTTTTGCCTCATTTACCCGATTACACTGCTCCATACACGCCCTCCTGTTTTAAAGACTCCTTATATTCCTCCTCCTAAGAATTTCCTCAACCACTTTCATCCACAACTTTCTCGGCCTACCTCTACCTCTCGCACCATTCATTTTGCTCTTATATATCTGCTTCGTTATTCGGCTCTCATCCATTCTCTCAACATGGCCAAACGAACGAAGCACACTCCTTTCATATATGTCCATTACTGCCGCATCTAACCCACATTAATTTATTACCCACTCATTCCTGACCCTATCCATTCTACTTTTGCCGCAAACACTCCTCAGATAACATGGTTTATTTTCTAAAAACCCTTGCCAAATAACCCTGCGATGACTCGCAGCGTTATATATATTTATACCCAAAAATTGAGGGAATAAATTGCGAGAATTAGTTGGCACACGCATTTTGAGCGACATTTTAGATCAAGTCCACTTTTTTGGGCCACTCAGCCTCGACTGCATGTAGCTCACTCCTTTTAAATGACACAAAGTCGATATATTTTCGTGGCAATACGTACCCTATGAAGATGATAGTAGTAGGATTGTAATTTGCCATTATTCATAAGCATTCCATTTAAAAATATTTTTTAAATTTTCGTTCAGTGTAATTTGGACCAAGGTCGTGTAGTTCGGTCCGGCAGGTCGTTCAATGAGGCCATGGACCTAACATTTCATTCTCTGATGAACGACGGCTAGCGAATGATCAAGTTTCATTACTTTTCGTGTATTATTCACTTTAAATTATCTGAAAGAAATTAATTTGTCTGATATTTGTTGTTAAAAAATTTATTTATATATTTCGAAATAAATTTAGTGCAATTTAAGCAATATATTTTGATTAAACTGCTTAATAAGCACTCTTTCAATTAATTTTGTTCCTTTGCCCTATATACACTTCTACTTTCTTTTTCTCCAAATTTTCTTTTATATATTGGCACCGTCAATGTAAGTCCGTGCAATTAGGACCACTGAGCCAAAATACACCCTCTGAAGTGGTCAGGTCACGAAGTGGAACAAAAGCACAAATGGCTGAATTTCACTCCAGAATATTTATGTATAGGTACCGATGATAATTTCTGTGCAATTACCTCGATGAATTACGATGAGTGAACAGCAAGCATTCCTGCATTGAAACCAGCGATAGTAACTTTGAAGTCCTATATTTCCCGAGAAGAAAAAATTACATCAAAGACGAACGATTCCGCTCCACCATCTTTTAGGCTTTAAGCTCTTGAGCCTGACACTTGAAATTTTGAGGAAAGATGTTGAAAAGTAACTCCAAAACGACGTTGTATCAAAAGTATTGCCAGTTTTAGTGGATTCAAAATCAAACTACCGGTCGGAATGACACGTTGGTCCAAATTACAGGGACTTCACCTACTTGACGAATGGGAAGTGTTTTGTTCCCTCACCGCTTGGACCTTCCGTACGCTAAATTATCAAAATTTGGCGGATGTGGCAAATTTCACGGAGTCATGACAAGGTCCTTATCACTATAACAACCTGACCAAGTCATGATATTGTTGCATATAAAACTAACCCACTTCGCTAATCAATAGTCGATATGCTCGTTAATATACAAACTTATTAAACAACATCACATGAAATCAAGTAAAATATTTTCGGTATCTATTTCCATTTACTGTTTTTTATGAGTTCCATTTGTTTTTCTACATCTACATCTACATCTACATACTACCCCGCAAGCCGCCTCAAAAGGCGTGTGGCGGGGGGTGTTAGGACACCAGCCGTCAACAAAACAAAAAAAAATCAAAGTTCCGCCTAGCATTTATTAAAGTCCTTAATTGTTCGGGGGAAAAACGAATTCCCATACCTATCCGTTCGGCAAAATATCTCCCTTAATTTATCGATTCGGTCGGACCTGGAAATATAATGTGGTTCTAATATGATGTTCTCCGTGTCGCTCTGTAACATACCAACAATTTTTTACGAGATAGCTACATCTTTGTTGTGGAGTTTGCTCTTTCAATTGTAAGTCAACGACAAAGAAATAGTCCGTGCCATAAATTTCACGGGAATCTCTTAATAATTGCTGAATTCTTCGTGGATATCATAACTTTATAATAAATATCTGAGTTGATAGAAAAGAGCTTGTGTTTTGCTGCTACAATTTCTCGATTTCTGTCGCCTCGATTTTTTCAACACTTTATTTAATTTGTGCTTATAAACTGTGTATCACCAATTCTTGAAACCAATGCTAAAAATTAACGCATGGAAATCAATCAAAGATGGGGTCATCGAAGGTCACCTCTTCCCAAATACACTCCTGCACACGATGGCGATATTCCCGAGCTGAACTGAAAGGGCCGGAGACAAATGCAAAGCAACAGCGCTGATGTGTCCCGCATAGTACGCAGCCAAATATAGGGAATGGGAAGCGTTCCATTACTCTGTTGCTAACCTGTTGTTGATGTAGACTTTTAAGTTGTAGATGTTGACCTTTTAGTCTGTCTCGGTAAAATCACTGGGAAGTAATAGCCTTGTGACCTTCGCGGTTCCGAACAAATGAGAACTCTTGCTAAAACCTCGAGTCACACAGTAAGCCCTTCATCTCGGAGCAGACTCTGTTTAACACGTAAGAATACCCATGGGAAAAAATTGAATGAAGGTTGCGTATCGAGAGAACCAACTTCTATCCAAGGTCTGCCTGGAGCAGGGTTTAAACTTGGGGAGTTGGGCAGTGGATAACTTCTGTCTAGACAAACTAGGCAGTTTACAGGGCTTCAACCTCGGAGGAGGCCCTCGTATAGCACAAATTGAGGGCAGACAGTGCAGAAATAATTTAATGTAAGTAGTATTTCTAGTTCACGTATTTATGGTACTTCGACGGCAACGGACATTTTGCAGATATAGTCAGCCATTTGCAATTAGGGGCGACACCACTTAGATGATAGGAGGATCACCATTCCGTCATCGAGCCGAGCCGAAAGGTGCTCTGGTTTGGTGACTAATTTTGTACCGGTGTTTCCATCGTGGTAGACCACAAACTTTGAGTCAAAGTTTACTAAAAAAAATGGAAAACGATTGATTTACATTTATTTTATGCTAAAAGAGTAAGATATAATACTGTCTGTGGAATATGACGACGCCATTCGTTCTTTAAGAGAGGAAAAAGTTCATGGCAGTGGAACTGAATCTCGTAAGTGTAACTATAAACATCAAAACATGTAAAAAAAATGTACAGTCGGTACTCGTCAATGTCATTTCTAACCTTGCTTGTCTCATTTTTAAAGCCAAAGTATGTCATATAAATAAAAATTACGTTAGGTTTTAGTGAAATCACCAATGAGGTTGCCTATATTCTGTTCTTTGCCGAGAGACCCAGGGTCTCTCTAGTCTAGACCTGGTGTTAAATGGGAATTCCGTAAAAATATTCCTCCGGCACAGTTGAGGTGAGCATTATTTCACACCCACCCTCCCATTACTGCTTTTTGGAGTACTAGTTTGAATCCAGTAAAAGTTCATCCATTTTCACGGTTGTTGACATATCAATAGGATCATTTCCTATCCCTAAAAATACGTTTTTTTGTAAGACACAGAGAAATAAGAGCAATTTTTTTCCTATTGTGCTATTTCAACACTACCGCAAATTATCATCCTGTAAAACATACTTTGCCATATGAGTGATTGGGACAGCTAAATTTACACCCTCTACAACATTGATAGCATTAATGTTACCTATGTGGAGTATCATTGCCTAGTAAGGAACGTCTTCATCACTACTGGCTTAATTATAGCAATGATATCACAATGGGGTATACAGTAGGGAAGGATAATTAAAGGAAGCGGATAGCACAAGTTAGCTTCGTTTCATGGTGGTTTCCAATACCTACACGTTTATTTTTATTGTATTTATTTTACCTTCACTGCCCCATATACAGCGCATTTGGCCAATTTATACCGGGTGAATAACAACAGAATACGAACACAAACACCCATACCCTAAGTGGTGATAAATCCATCCAGGTGGGATTCGAACCTGTGACCCTTGGTTTAGCAAACTTTACACCGTCGCCACCGGAGCCAGCCGGCATTCTGTAGCAATCATTAGTTCACAGGGAAAATAATGAATGAGATTAATAGAAAATGGGGGAAATTGAAAGGTAACTGCCGTACGTTAAATAGGGGAATTCGTGGAGTACTATTTTTGCGAAAAATGAAATACCTAGCATTGATATCAGAGCGATTTTCTCCAAATTTCATGAAAAATTGAAATATTAAAGAAAATTATTTCTTCTTACCATTTTTCATAAAAATCAATAATGGAGTCATTGCCGTGTCAGTGCTACAATTACTTGCCTCTATTTTCGGCAGGTTAAATGCACACCTTATCTATTCTCTACTTCTAAATACTACTCTACTACTACACACTGTTGGCGTCAAAATGATGTGCCGCTGCATTTCGAAACTTTATATTCGAGTTCACGTAAATTCAAGTGCAATATAATATACACCAATTTAAAGGTTACTATTCTGTAACTATAGAAATATTTTTATAATATGGTAAAACCAAAAATGTACACATACCAATGCAATAATCGACTCCGCGCACCCTAAATTTAGCAGTTTTGTCAACTTCATGTACTTTGTAACTCAGCCTGGGGAAAATTATGTCAGCAATGTTTTTCTACCAAAAGTTGCAAGGGTTAATAAAAAATAAAGAGGACAAATTTTACTAAAACCACTAGATTTATTAAAAAACGACCCAGGTTTCGATGTGCATTCACATCATCTTCAGGTCATAAGATGATGTGAATGCACATCGAAACCTGGGTCGTTTTTTAATAAATCTAGTGGTTTTAGTAAAAGTTGTCCTCTTTATTTTTTAATGATGGAATACCACCAAGTGAGACTGACTATTGTGAGTGAGGATTAATAAAGATACAAAAAATGACCAGCACAAATTTTTATGACGCAAATTTTGTTGTAAATCAACATAAATGTTTAAACATAATCTAGTCCTTCAATTCGCAAAGTGAAATTCAATTCGTAAGGTCGAATGTGGATTTTTGTGGCTTAATTATCTCTCCGTACTCTTGCACCGTAGGGCTCCATCAGCGGTACCCTTGTATACACGGATTCCCATCTCTCAGTATTCTCGTCGATAATCTGTCGGTAAGACAAGAACTTGATAGTCAAGTCGAGGTGATTGACGAGAGTGAGGCAAGTGAAGCGATTCAGAGCGGGAGATGTTCACGGTGCGGTCGTGAAGAAGGTCGGCGGGGGTGGTCATGGGAATGAATGCATGCGCGGCTGCGTGCAACGGGGTAAATATAGAATTGGGGAGAAGTGGGGGAGGGAGGGGCGAGTGTGAATCGCGGAGAGGGGGGGAAGTAGGGGGGAGTGGAAAGCGAATGAAGAGCGGGAAAGAGTGTGGCCCGAAGGAGAGGTGTCGTATAGCTGTCGGCCCCTCCCACGTGACCCAACCCCGAGGGTCAAATGGCTGTCATGACGTCATCAAGGCCATCTCTTGACACGGAATAGAATAGCTTCTTTATTAGGAGAGAAGAGAAAAATCCTTCCCTCCCTCTTCCCAGCCAAATGGGAGGCAGACGCCATAATTTTTCAAAGCCGTTGAAGCCAATGAAGTCCGCATTTCAAAACCCTCGCTATGGAAAACAGGTTGATTTAATTCACTTTCACGTATTCGTAAAAAAATATTATCTACATATACATCTACATACTGCCCCGAGAGCCGCCGCATGGGCGTGTGGCAGGGGGTGGTAGATCTTCAGCCGTGTGAGGATGTACAAATTTCGGAGGCGAAATTGTGACATGTACTATGGGAGTGTATTTAGAGGAGCTCAGTTTTCATTGTGGTTGCTTATTGTGCGCGGAAAGAACGAGTTTTTGTACCTATCTGTTCGGCGGAGCAACACTTTTTTATTTTATCGCATCTGTCAGTCCTAGAAATGTAGTATGGCGTCACGATAATATTTTCTGTGTCGCTTTGAAACACACCAGTCCTGAATATCTCAAGCCTACCTAGCGTGCAGCCTCCGAGTCCCTAGGATCGCCCACCTTCTGTACTCTCCACCCTCTAACAGTTGTGTATCACTATATCTGTTACATGTGGGTTTATACGAACGGCATCGTTCGAGAAAACACCCATCAGTTTCCTGGGTTTGCTGTGTCTGCCTCTTTTCGTGTCGGTCAAACTCGATTGGAATTGCTTTTTATTTCGCTATTTGAAAAGATGATGAGCGTTCACGGGAGCAAAATATAAAGCTACCTTGGAAAAATATCATGAAAACTTCAAAAATACTTTAATTATCGAATTGCCTTAACTTCCCCTCATAACTTAATTCATTTCAAATTACAATAAAACTAAATTTAACGTAAATTAAACCAAATTGGACCGTGAGAATTCTGTGCAAACCTATTGAAAATTTATCTTTAGGTAGTGCTAGCGTGGTAGTTCCCTAATCATAATAGAGGCCATATTTAAATTATACGTTTTAATTTCACCTGCTGCGATACATAGGAAACAAATATTGTATTTTATATGGAGTACAATATGGTTTTACATGACAGAAATTGTAAGTAACACTGCTCTGCATTTTGAGAAAATTTTTTTGATGTTTTGGTTTTGACTGTTGTTTCCCCCTAATTTTTAGATGCTGATTCCAAATGTGTAATCAGTTTTCTTCTATCACGTCCAGATTTTTTAAAAAATCGAAACAAAATTTCCTTATTCATCGATTACTGGCATATATTTATATCCCTCTTCAAGATCATTGTCATGGTTATAAACTAGGCGTATATTATAATCCTGTAATTTTAAACAGAGAGCGAGTACATTTTACAATAAGTAACAACAATTGATATGATTTAGTGACCTAACCTTTTATTTTATTGGCAAAAATTTTCTTCTTTTTTGCACTTCTTCCATAAGCCTGAGAAGTATTTACTCGTTTCATGGACCAACAGTAGTCTGCCATCATATTAATAGTACAACCACCATGGTATCTTCTTTCAATGTCTTTTAAATCTTGGTGGAAACGTTCTCCTTGTTCCTCGCTGTAAAATCCACGACAACAATCTGGAAAATAGTCAATGTGAGCATGTAGGAAGTGCAACTTCATACTCATATTACAACCTAGTCTCCTCAAATTTTCCAGCATAGTGTTCACAATTGTTTTATAATCTGGACTCCTTCTGTTTCCTAGGAAGTTTTTCACAACATCTTTGTAGCTCTGCCAGGCTCGTTTTTCTGTTTGCCTCGTTGTATCCTCAAAATTGGGGTCACACATTAATTTCCTGATCTGAGGTCCAGTAAAAACACCTGCTTATTTTGGGTCATTCTGTGATAAACACTACATATGTATTTAAAACAATCACTGTACTTATCAAGGGCACCCACAAACTGACGCATAATACCCAATTTAATATGAAGGGGAGGGAGAAGAACTTTTGTGGGTTCGACTAGGGGCACGTTAACAACATTCTTTGATCCGGGTGTCAAGGATCCTCTGGTTGGCCACTTTCTCCTTTGCCAGTGATTTTTTCGGTCTCAACTATCCCATTCGCACAGGAAGCAAGGCATTTTAGTGTATCTCATTTGAAGTCCCAGTAAAAGGTTGATAACTTTGTAGTCACTATTTAAAACCCACCCAAACAAGGAGTAATTCACACACTGCAGTAGAAATTGCAAACTTTCATATGATTCTTTCAATCTAATTGAATAAGCAATTGGTACCGATCGAAGGATATTACCATTGTGGAGTAAACCACCTTTCAGGCTGGTTACCGAAGAATCTATGAAAAGTCTCCATTCAGAAGTTACGTACTTCACACCAAGCCACGTTACAAGCTTCGGTATATCGTTGCAGAAGATCATAGACCTTTCTTCTGAAAATAATGAAACAATTTCCTGTTCCCGGGATCTGTAACATAAAATTTTTGTGCCAGGTAATAATAAATGTCTGTCTTTCAGTACAGAAGCTAGCTGTTCAGCACTTTCCTTTGGTAACGGAAGATCACGGACCAAGTCATTCAATGTGGTCTGACTAAATAAATGTGGGGTATTGTCGCTTGCACTGGGTACAAACTCTTCTGTATCTGATCCACTGATGTCTGTTGTATCACTTTCAACTTCCATTTGAGGCAATGTACAGGTTGAAGATGGACAAGAAGGGATAGGTAGGTTTTCGTCATGTTTGATTGGTCTCATTGCGGATCGCAAATGTGGATAAAAATGTCAATTTTGTTCTTGGCACTGAAACCTTGCACTTTAACCTGACAAAAATAACAGTCATCTGTATGGTTTAATTGTTCCCTCCATACCATTGGAAGAGCGAAATAAAATTTATCTCTTTTTCCATTCATCCACAACCTCAATCCTTCCACGCAAGTCTTACATACTTTCTGGGGTGCCCATGGTTTATTTTCATCGCCAAGTACGAGTCCAAAATACGCAAAGTAGGCTTCTTTGACGAATGGTGTAATGTTCAGTCTTTGTTTACACAAGATGTACTTTCCACATATGTAACAGAATGTGTTTGGGTCATTTTTGCAGCCACGTGAAGACATTGCAGTCAGAATTCACAATTTGTCACTTAATGGAACCGTTCAGTTCACCACACTATTAGGCTGGTTGCACACACGAGGATTTTTCTGCCGTGGAAAATTGGTCGTCGCCGCTGTTCTAGCAGTAGCACACCGAAGTAAGTTAGAGATTATGCACTGAACGGATCGTTTGGAGTTGTTTTGCTCAGTGCGAGTTCAACTCTTGTGAGTGCAACACTGTTGCTTGAGTATTTATTGGTTTTTCTATTGTTCTTTCCTCTTCATCCGACGACGGAATAACAATAAAGCTAGAATTTTCTTTCTGACCACTTCAGACTATACAAAGTGCTTTCTGAGCCATATGACGACAAAATTATTCATCTGACTTGTACGACGGCGACGAAGATTTGACCGCTCTGTGTGTAAACGCTATATTTCTGTGAGCAGCGACGGTTAACTCTCCGTAGCTTATAAATCCGCCATGAGTGTAACCGGCCTTAGGAGTACAACACAATCATCATTCACTCCTTTATAATGCTCAGTACTTTCCATGTCCTGCTATGGTATACAGACGGGGCCTTTATGAGACACAAATTCTTGATTTTCTCGAAAACCTGACGTGATAGAAAAAAACGATTTACACCGTTCAACTCAGCGCAAAAAATTCATTTAGGAACACACATTCATTTGAAAACATCATTTTTGATGCAGAGCAGTGATAATCAAATGAAAATATCTAAATAAGTCTTTGACTTGACTCATTTTAATTCCCACGGTACGTTTGAAACTCCATTAAAACGGAAGGTTTATTGTGATCCAGAAGAATTTACTGCAGTGACAATATGATTAATTTTCAATAATAGTTGAGAAAGCACACAAACTACACACTGTTGATTTTTTGACGCGATCTAAGTGTAGGAAATGCCTCATTTTTAATATAAGGTCTCTCTGGAGTGCATACACGTACTATTTCTCATGTAAAAGGGCTGGTATTTTCTGACAAGTATTTGGGAAAGTAATGTGGGAAGGGGTTGAATTTTAGGTGTCAATGGAAGGGTGATATATTAATCTTTAAAATGAGACCAATTTCATTGATTTCTAGGTAAAATGATATTTCATTCACACTACCTCAAAATTAACTCCAAATTGAAGTGTCCAAATTTATTTCACTTTCCTTAGCTACCAACGTACATGACCCTTAACATACTCCTTAGAATAAACTCCTACGTTTTAGCAATTCAGTCGGCTAGAATGTTAAGTAACCGAGGTGGTGTGGTTAATGCAAGCTGAGAAAACCGGATATATAAGAATCCATGATCAGAGTTAATTGTTTTACGAATTTTTCTATTCACAAAATAAGTTCATTTAAAAACAAGCGAAGGAGATAGATAATTACTCAAACGCTAGCGGTCTGCAAAGACCAGGGTGTGTTACTCGACGCTACTCAGTATTCATTGCTACGATCTTCCTATTTCCAGCGTAACTGGCTTTCTCAGCACCCGAAGTGTGTGTGAAGGACGCTCATTTATATTCCGCTCAGATTTTTCGAGGGATTCAATTGCAAACCAAAGACTCACGTCATCATTGGTTGTCTCCTATTTCCAGCGTCGCTGTGTAACACAAATATTATTCCCTTACTCTGGTATCCCACTGGGGCGTAGCTCTTATTATTTTCTTGTCTCTTCCAATTCCGTAAAGATAACAGTTATCTTTAGGTATGAAACCTATTGAGTCAAAATTTTATTTTACTGGAATTTCACACTTTCTTTTGATCGTGAATTGAAATCCCACATTTTGCGAGTTGTCTAAATAATGTTAGCGGTAATAATACATTTTAATTCCTTAAGGAATTCATCCTTCGTAAGTGTTTTTGCTTTGTGACTTTATAATAAAGGTATCAATTACAAGTTTTTTCAGGATTTTATTGTGGTCTGGAAGCCGACTGAATGTAAATATTTCATTTACAGACCCTTTAAGCAAACTAATTCGTCCCATTTTTTTTGGAGTAAATTTCTTTTTGGATTCAGGATACGTATGTCGTATTTATAGTAACAAATCTTTCTCTAACGATTTTTTGCGGCACACCCTTTTGACAGTTCATTCTCTTTCAATATCTTATGTTTTCGTTTCTTGCGCTTTTGCCCCTTTCCCTTATTGCTTTTCTTTGTTTATTATTGCATCTAACATACATACGTTTGAGTAAAACTTGAAGAATAACTTTAAGAATGAACTCTTCGTCATTGATGCAGTGTCAGTATGTATATGATCAAAATATTTTTCCAATTAATTGACAGACTGACAGGCTATGAGTCTAAGCTACCCATCGGGCAAGATTAAATTTAACCGAGGGGATAGAAGATAATTAACCTGAGTATTTCATTAAGCTGCAAGTTTACAATTAAAAAAATCTTAACTCAATCGCAGGACGGATTTATTTTTTGAAGGATTTTTTTAGAGATGGGTATCCGTTTTCCAAATAACCAACCTTCCACCCGAAGTATGATCCTACCGAATGAAAGGAAATGCCTTATTAGGAATTTATCATCTTATCTTAGTAGTAATCGTCCATTCAACATATGTTATTCCGGTGCTAGCCCGCTTACATTGTGTTTATGGATCTGTAGAGTAGAGTTCAAAAGAAGCCGTACTAATCCAACTGGATTGAGCCAGATGAGCCAAAATTAGCGATCAACAGGAAGGAAAGGATGGTCCCAGTTAACTATAATTATGATCGATTTACGACGCCACCATCGAACACGAAACGCAATGCCATCGATGGAAAACTAAATCATATTTCCACTTAATTCTATCACATAATGATTTCTACATCCTAGGGTGGACGTGAAACAGGGAGAACGTGACATGGCATGTAGCACGTGGGAGGGAAATGAGATCTTTTTGAGGTTAGCACTCGACCCGAACGCAGCAAGTGATGGTGTGCCGTGGCGTTTCCCTTGAAATTAATTTAATTTTATGAGGGTCCGGCTTAAAGTCCCCGTCCCGACGTCTCTTTCGGAAGGCCACGGTCGACCATTGGAGCGCAAGCAAGCCCTCGTTTATGGAAGAGGATAAATCAATCACTTCATTCCTCCTCGCTCATCTGCGACCGCTTCTGCACTCGCTCTTCCAATCTGTTTTAGCGCTTATATGGATTCGCGCGCAAAAGTCGTGTTTGTCGGTGACGTAACACTCTAGCTAATTAAGAAGATTCTAAAGTGACTTTGCGAGTAAAAAAAAAATACTGAAGTCCACTACGTCTGCATTGTTTAACCTTTCCTTGAGCGTGCAGGATGACTGAGTTACTCAAAAATACATTAGAAGTCCGTCCAGGATGGTGGTGCAGTTGAATTGTGCTGGTTTTCCTCCGAAAGACGTGAAAAATAAACAATTTTTTCACGATCGTACGTTTCAACCGGTCCAAATCAGGGTAAGATTCCAGGTTTCCCCGGTGAATGCTACGGATGTTCAGCTCATGGGTTTCCAACCGGGTGTTGGCGGTTTCAGGCGCCGACGCTTCGAAGGCGTAGTCTGCCATCGTACTCAAGGTGAAGGAGGGGGTCACTTATTTACTATAGTCTGTCATTGGGGTCAAGTGTCTCGTGATTATCCCTCTTTTCCCGCTCTTTTACTCGTCTGTCCCAGGATCGGTTTCCATCCACTGCTGATCTGGAAACTTGTGCCCCTGTTCATATTGTTTCTTTGGTCGTTGATTCCCACAGCCTCCATCACAATCCGGTCCCAACAAGCGGGGAAAGAGGGTCAGTCACGAGCACCTTGACCCCAATGACGGAATGTAATAAGTGATAACCTCCTGGCCAAAACATTTACCCTGAGATCGATTGCAGACTACACCTTCGAAACGTCGGTGTCGCAAACCAAGAACACCCGAGTGGAAACCTGAGAGCTCAACATCCTATGTTCAAAGAACCACGGAACTAGACGCGCAATTACTTCAACGGATTCACCCGCTAGTGATCACACAATTGTGTGAAATTCACAGTGGAAAAATCATTCGCCTGGACTGGGAATCGAACCCAGATCCCTCGATTGCTCCTTAAAGATCCCATGAGATTCACGGTGGATTAGTACGCCTGGATAGCTTAATTGGTCAGAGCACTCAGTTCGATATCGAGGGGTTAGGGTTCGATTCCCAGGCCTGGCGAATGACTTTTTCCTCTGTGAATTTCTCACTATTGTCTCAACATCCTATCCAAAACCAGTGTTTTCTTAACTATTTCGAGCTACCTTGGTTCACAAAATATACCCAACAGCTCTTTCAGCAATTGAGGTCGTTTTGCCGATTTTAAGGTAGTCCGAGCGAGATAGTTCCCTAGTCATAATAGAGACCATATTCGAATTATACATTTTAATTTCACCAGCTTTGAGACACACGAAATAAATATTGAATTATTAATGGTGCAATAATATAGTCCTATATGACAGCAGTCGTAAGTAACTAAATGAAAATATCTAAATAAGTCTTTTACTTGACACATTTTTTTCGCGCGGTGTGTTTGAAACTCCTTCAAAACGGAAGGTTTTTGTAATACCCAAGAAACTACTGTGGTGAAAATATGATTAATTTTTAAATATAATTGAGAAAACATACAAACTACATGCTGTTAGTTTTTTTACGACATCTAATTGTTACCTCAACTTACGTTAAAGTTCAACGGCGCAGTAACACTCGACGCACCGATTTACCACCAAATTTTTAGTTCCTATTAATTTTATACCATTAATATTCCATATGTTTCTGCTCACCATTTTGGCGTCACCCAGAAACTGTCTTCTCAGTTAATTTTCTATAAAATTATTTGATTTTTTAAGTGTTATACCGGAAGTACCCCACTCAGCTGTTATTTCGCAGTCCTCTTATGAAGAATCTGGTATTGGTCGAGTGGGGTTTCTCAGTCACCCCAGTGAACGTCTTTTCCAATTAACATGTGATTTATTGCATCACCTTATCTTTAATGGTGGTATTATTTCACTTCAATATAAGCTACGATATTTTCCAGTTCCGTCTGCCATTGTCTCCATACAGGTTTCCACGCTTTTCCTTTCGTGAGAAAGTTAAGGTAAATGAAATCCGCAGCCACCATTGATGCTTTTTACACTAAATTTTAATACTAGTATTCCACGAAACAATTCTACTGTGGCTAATGCACCCAACACCTTGAAAGGTACTATATTTAATCGCTTGGAATGTTAGAACAAGGAATGAGAAGCCTGATATGGTAGAACAAAATTTGCATTAAAATAAAAATTGCAAGACACAGTTTCATTTTTGAGATGGTTTTGCGCTCACTTTAAACTGTTATTCAAGTGTATGAAATGAGAGCATGTAGGAAACTGTTAATAAATGTCTTCTGCAGTATGTGTACACGTTACTCATTTGCATTTTGCCTTCTAGTGAAAATGTAGACAGTCGTCAAATCCAAGTTTGCAATCCCAAGGTACAGCTCTATGAATACACGGTCAATACCTATCTTTCTTAGTTGAAAGCAGACACTGTGGGGAGGCTGAAGAGCGAAGGAATTTGGAAGAAATAAAACGAGAAGTTCGAATTGATTGAATTAGAATGATATGCTGAAAATGAAACCGAAGAAACGCCAGACAAGGAAAATGAACGTCTGTCAATGCGACGTGTTCTGAGGCATCGCCGCTAACAACTTCAGAAACTTTGCCGTTAATAGGTCCTGTTCAGGATTTCGGTGAAATACCTTCAATATCCGGGAGACTGAAAATATTTATGCCATATCAAGGACCGGACTGAAAATGCACAGGTTTGTTCATTAAATTCCATGCAAATCCTAAAATTAAATAAGAAAAGGAGTACTGTGCTTCGAGAACAGACACTATGGTCACATCCATTGGTGCTGAAGTCACGCTCTGATTCTCTTTCGAATGTAGCTGGTTCGAATACTGCCCAGAGGAGTTATCCAACGCCTTCCAAATTTCTTGTCGTTCTTTTTTAAATAATGGCTATCTATATGTCATCATGAGAAATTGATAATTTCCATAAAGAAAGGATAAAAAATGATAAAAATATTATGTCAGTCAAAACATGGCTTCAGTGGGCCTTCCAAATCATTCGGAATGTGGAAATGATCGAGGAAATATGTATCTGTACAAGACATGATGCCCGCATCACCGGAAAAAGATGAGCACAAACTGAGTGAATAGGTGACAATGAAAGCAGTGAATGCTTCCATGACCAAAATTATTTCTGCATGAAAGAACCGTGGGAGAGATATCTATTTAACTGAGATGTGGAGGGAAGTTGAAATTATCAATCTCTTATTAGCAGCGGTGATATCCCGCGACACATTATTTTTTTCCAAAAGAAGTTCTTTTCCAAATATAGAAGACTTGACAGGTCTACAAGGGTTACCAGGAAAAAGAGTTGAAATGATAATTTAGAAGCTATTCGGTCGGTAAATCAGTGAATTGTTCAGAAATTTGCCATGCTCTATAAACATGGTAGATATATGGCTTGCCTCCTTATGGAAAATATTTTTATGCAAAGGGAATATAAAAAGTAAACCTGGTCGTTATGGTATTAAAATCTGGGTGTTTGCTCATTCAGAAACGTCTTATATTATTTTGACACAAGCCCTAACCTTAAGTTAAGAGAAGGACAAAAAAATGGTTGTTATGCACATAAATTTTGTTTGTTTTTTTCGTAAATTCTTTAGTGTCATTAATATATAGTATCTAGAGCTAATTTTTTGCTAGTGTTAAATAAAAACACAACTGAAAAGTTATAAAAGTTACATGCTGATAAGCCGTGAATGGCTTAGCAGGACCATAAAGTTGAGAAAAATAAAAAAGAAAAGACCATAGCGCGACCAACGACGGGTTAAATAGCGTGCATTTTACAAGATTTATATTATATTGCTTTTATATGAGTTTGCTTTTATATTTTAGGCATTGCATTTATACATATTTTAGTAAATTCCATGTAATTAACAAAAAAGGTACTTAAATAAACTGATAAAAACTGCAAAAAAAATTTCGAACTGTAAACTGATATTGGTTGGTGACTTAATTTCGATAAGATTCATTTACCTGGGAAAAGTTTCTCCTTTAAGAGATTTTAGTGAGTGCTATACGTATATCTGACAGATGAAGACTAATATCACCCGTACTTGTATGTAACCGTGCATGATTCAAAGTTCAATTTACGGCAAGTAACTATAGAGCTCGCATCCTAAGAGGAGACAGGAAGGTTCCCTTCCTCGTGAACTTCACCCGTGGTTTAGTCGACGCAAGCGCCGCGTCGCGACGTGCCCATATGACTGACTGTCCGTTCGTCATCATGCACTTAAGAGGATGCGCTTATGGGCCACGAAGCACCTCGACCATTTAAACTGAGATGCGGATATGCTTTCTAACGCGTGGGTAGTCAATATGGCCACGCCCCTCTTCCTCTTCCCCCAACCTGTATCAAACACCATAGGTTTTAGCGTATAAACTCAACCTTTCTCTGAATTTTCTGTTCAATACGGCGAGTAAATATAGTATGTGGTATTAATATCTGAGTGCGTGCTGATTCAGAAACGTCTAATATTCTTTTTACACAAACTCTTCTCTTAACTGTAGGCAAAGATAGGTTGGTGACTTAATTCCGCTAACATTCGCTAGCCTGGGAAAATTTTCTCCTAAAAGAAATCTTCGTGAATGTTATATGTAGGTACATACATCAGGCAGAAAAATTAGTAATTTCGCCCATAATTAAGCACTTGTAGGGATGCAGATTGTTAGCAGAGTAAAAGCCAACAATCCGCATTCTGCCGACAAGGAAAGAGGGAGCACAATCAGGAAGACAAATTAAAAAGATACTTTGACGACTCAAATAAAAAGAGATAATTAATGTTCGTCAACCATGCATTGCTTAGATACTATTTCTATGTACGAACAAGAGATTGTACATACTTGGACATAGGTAATTTTGAGGCACTTGGTTTATCTACATCTACATCTACGTAATACCCTGCGAGCCACCACGAGGGGGTGTGGCTGGGGGTGAAGATCACCAAACATGCACTATTGACATGCAACTAGGATATTCAATGAAGGCATACTAGATAATAGGGTCACATGGTTAGTATCTACATAATAAGGAAGGGATTATTGGTTGTTATTACATGCATCATGCACTACAGACTACTCTAACTGTATTTCATCTACCTATCCCTTTGCTACGCTGCCTATTGTTCTCTCTTATAGTACGAGGGAAAAATGACATTTTAAATCTATCGGTACGACAATCTATCTCTCTAATCTTGTTAATATGATCAAACCTAGCATAATACGCAGGTATTCTCTATATATATCTAACGTCATCTGTGAACAACTCTGTTTCTAATTTACTTAAAAGGTTTAACCTAAATTTTAACCTGCGTCCTGATAGTAATTCCCATCCTAGTGCTTCTATTAAGCTCGTAACAATTATACAATTATCATAACGGCCTTTAACAAACCTAGCAGATCTCCTTTGCACGCGCTCTAATTCTTTTATCATACCTTCCTCGTACGGATCCCATATACTAGCGGCATATTCTAAATGAGGCCTGACAATTGTAAAATAGCTTCTTTCTCGTACTCTCTCATCGCATTTGCCTAGAACCCTTTTTACGAATCCAAATCTACGGTTTGCTACTCTAGTTATTTCCCTGATGTGTTTCCCCCATGACATGTCTAAATGGGAGAAATTTTAAAATATTTTCTTAAAAAATCGCCGTAAAATCGAATGCTGCTGCCATAATACTATAAAATGGCAGAGATAACTCTCATCTTGATGGTCACTTAACGTTTGTTTTCGCATAATTCTTTGTGTTATGAGTTATTTTTGTGACATCATGCGGGGGGGATACCTATTGACCTTGAATATGTGTTCAAGGTCTATAGGGATACACCAGGGTTGAAATACGCTATGAAAAAATCATTTGACTTGACCGGGATTCGAACCCGGATCTTCCAATTGCCTGACTTGAGGCCTGAACATCTAGTTCGCATAAACCCCCCTCGAAATTCGCTTGAAGGAAGATGGCTTGGTTGTGTAACTGGCTAACACAACTGACCGGCAATTGGGAGATCCGGGTTCGAATCCCGGGAAGGCAAGTGATTTTTTCATAGCGAATTTCTACCCTGGTGTATATGCACCCGTGCGAGTGACTTCGTACCACATCATTTGTTAAATGCAGTGTTTATAAATTTGTCTAGAGGGATACCTGCCCGTTCGTCAGTTGTGGAGTTAGTCCACCTGGGATGTTTAATGTTGATGGACAAGGATCTTGACGTCTGTACGTGTGTGAAGGACCATATTGCGATGTTACCAGAACAAACTTTGTCTCACGTAAAGATAACGTGAGACCAGGCAATTTAGCTTGTTTTAATTTTATATAAAATAGTTCACATTGAGCACCATTGCCAATTAAAAGAGCACTTGTACATCAACATCTACGAAATACCGTGCAAGCCACCACTAGGGTGTGTGGCACGGGGTGATTCCTCATTAGGCATCCCAGTTCAAATCAGAACCGCGCACGTTCCCACGAATGCCAGGCGCAGGCCAAAAGCTGTCAGGGCAACGGTACACAGTCAGACCACAAACCAGGAGAGTGATACGTAGAAGATCATGCTACCTTGCACTACACTACTCACGATAAACTACTGGTTAGTTTTATTTAAATTTTAGTAATTGAAAAAAGAGACACTGATATAAACAACAAAAACTTATGACACATGATAAGTAAATGCATATTATTGTTTATTACTGTCTAGTTTTACTGTAAATTAGGGAAAAATTTGTAATAGCCAATGTCGTAAAGTTTTTAAGCGACAGAGAAAAGGGATATTCTTTTTTAAGTACATAAGTTACCCTGAAATGGCTGAGTTACATCTTCAATATACTCAACGCTACGAGGTCCCGATTCATATAAGAGGTTGATTTTGTATTTTAGCGCTTACGATGGTGCGTTTGACAGTGAGTAGTCTAAACGGGGCATTGCTCACCGTTGGAAGTCTGCCCTCGAACGGAAGAAGGTTGTCCGGCGGAGTTTTTGGGTCGTAAGAGTGCGTCACGCACGAGTCATTTCTTGACGCTCGCGCGGAAATGTTATTTTCCTCACGTCACGACTCTGAAAGAACTTAAGACTGGGATTTTGATGAGTGTCTGTTTACGATGGCAAGGTTATCGGTTGAGCGAACTTCATTGCTCCGAACGGGATTATTCCGTCGTCTGGATTCGTTTTCCGGCCTCCCGTGAGTTCACGTGTGTGTTTACTACGGTGATTGAGAAGAACAGCGCACGGAGGTCACCGTTTCCAGTCCTCACACGCGCGACCGCGTCTGCCGAGGCACCTCTCGTCACTGGTCGGTAAGTGGACTTACGTGATGTCCAGGAATCAGTTGCGCTATTTCACTGCTTGTTGAGGTAGTTAGAGCGATTTTATGTGCAGATCTGAGTGGGCATTTGCGTGCATGCTCATTTAATATCGCATTTATTCGCATTATTGCATTCTTCCTGCGATTCTGGTTCGCATTTCACCACCTTTAATATCAAGGTTTGGCATGTCCACCTTTAATGCGCTTATTCTGGTGTGTTCTCCATGAGCATAGTATAGGTTGTTTAACGTTTTCGTAGGTTTTCAAGAACATTTTTATTCAAGATGGCGACTTAGTACTCGCTAACCATACGGACGGCCAGGGTTCAAATCCCTGCAGAGGAGGATGTTTTTCAGAGGAAACCCGATTCTTACTTGAGTGTCTTGAGGAGGGAACTTCAAGTACAGTACTCCGTCTGGTGGATGAGACGTTAAACCGTGGGCCCCTTGGCGCCTTTCGTTAATAGTAGGCTAATGCTGACGCCGGGTTTCCATCCACCCTTTCTCCCTTACCTATCCCCTATGGCGCAAATGACCTTAGCTGTCGGTTGCCTCCCCAAATACCCAATCCAATCCGAGATGGCGATTTGTGCCGCATGTTTCCAGTATTCCATGGCAGTAAATGCTCAAGAAGTACGTGGATGACGACCATGGGATGGAAATGGCTACGAAGACCCTTATCCATATAGCTCCGAATAAATCGAATCGAATTTCCCTGCTTTGTGTTTAGAGGCCCTCAATGGTAATATAGTGCTTCTATTTGTCTGCAAGGCGCTCCATAACAATTGTATTTTTCCTTCGATACAGGTCTTCGCAACACAAACAAGTCCGCCATTATGTGTTCATTTTAGTGTATTCTCTTGAAGCATAGCTAGGATGATCAACGTTTTTGATGAATTGTCATTGTTTTGTGTTTGAAATGATGGCTGTCGCCGCATATTTGCGGATTTTATTGGGCGTACAATGGTGGTGAATGCTCAGTGAGCACGTTAAAGAAGGCCGCGTGGTGGAAATGGTTGCGAAGACCCAAGACGTTAGAGCTACGGATATATCGAACGTAACGACCCTATTCGTGTTTTCTTACGAGTGACATCTGTATAAAAAAGTAAAAAATGCATAATATCAATTTATTTTTTTGACAGTCAATGCTGTTTTCACAGGTAACCTTAGAGAACATTATATATATATATATATATATATATATATATATATATATTTCGTAATGATTTTGAAGAAATAAACGAATGGATTACATGAGTTGTAATATTCTTCTTAACGCCAAACAATACGTTACTTTTTATTACAATTGTTTTTAACATACATCACAGTGTCACGCCGAGTTCAATATACGAAAACTATATACTTCAACATAATTTTGACTAAATTTCGCACTCCACGCTGAAAAATCTTGTCATAACGTACTTTAATTAAAGAAAACGTTTAAAAGTATAATTCTTCTATCATTTTCATCATTGCCTGTTGGGTGAATTCCAAGGAATAAACAGATGCTCTTAAATGAAGTGTGGCCCTAGAGTTTTTTTGTGCTTACTTTATATGTTAACAAAATTTGCAACCAATTATCCACGATTACCACTATTATTACAAGGCACGATAACGTCTTCTGTCGGCTTGTTATCTTATTCAACGACTTATTTTCGAAAATCACTTCTCTTAAAGTCTTTATTAACGATATTAATATGTAAAATCGTCGCTCAGATGAGACGGTCTTTCAGACATCTACGTCGTGCCCTATATGCCATATCAAAGGTACGTACCAGGGGGTTAGTTATCACCAACATGCAGTAAACTATACCCTAATTATGTTAAAGAAACATCGACTATCTATACATCAGCAAAAATCGGAAAATTATTGTTAGTAGTTGCATTTCACCTATATTCGTGGTGAATTCTATGTTATAAAAGTCAGAGGAAATATCAGTATTAGGGCATTTTGTGACTAAATAATTGCACTAGTAATCGAGAGTAACAGAAAAAATTTAAGAGGTACTGTTGGCAAAATTTTACATATTTAAAAACAGGAATTGGGGAGCATATCACTACTTACCCAAGTACCCATCGGCAAAACTATTTTGACGTTTCATTGGCAACTATTGTGGTCAATTATAAATCGTGGAAATATGGCATTTTGAACCTGTCTGTTCTGCATTCTATTTTCCAAAATATATTCTACCCATAGGCCATCACTTGGTAGGAAAAAAATATAGCTTGAAATGTGTCGGCATGCCTCGTTGTTTTTGGTTCATATGATATCTGTAAATTCTTAGTTGGCCTTCTGGTGAGGTTCTAAAGTACTTGTTCGCTTCGTCGTTGACACAGTAAACTTTGCTGTAGAAGGTCTTATTGTTGCATGATGCTAATTCGGGGGACATAGCGTCATTGCTGGTTGGTGACGTTATTCCCTTTGAGCGAATGGCATGCCCTTAACGAGTTCGAGGACTGAATTACAATAAGGGTATTCACTAACTCGTTCTGGCTTAGGCATGACAGTGATATCTGTCGTTGTGTTTTCCTTCGAAGCTATTTTTCAGCAGAAATTGCTCTTCTTTATGACATAAATTTCCATTTTCCATCGAAATATTGAATTGATGAATATGTATTTTTCGAATGCTGATTGTTCAACAAAAATCATTATATATTTTAAACAGCCTCACCATTTGATCGCAAATAAAAGAAAAGTGACTCATGGTAAATAGGGACACCACATCCTGGAAATTCAGATACCCCAAAAGTGTGGCTTCAATTTGGGGAACCATGATTAAACAGTCTGTTGGGTCACAACAAATTATCTTAACGACAAAGAGGATAGTTACTTAACTAGCAAAATAAACTAATTAAGGAACACTGCAACAAAATTTCCCAGCAAGATAAAAAATCTAATAGTATATCATTAGATGTTTGCTATTCCGTAAGGACTCTCAGTTTTTTAACTAACAGTTATTTCGATAGATTGTTTACTGTTAGTTGAAAAACTGTTATTTAACTGTTAGTTAAAAACTGATAGTCGTTGAGGACTTTCAGTTTTTTAACTAACAGTTATTTCGATAGAATGATACCTAGAAGCATTTTTTAAACCTACAATGGAAACGGCGAGAAAAAATGATTACATAAAGTGACAACGAAGTGAACTGCTGGTCAGCGCGTGACAGAAATATCGCAACGGTTTGTATTCCGCTTCCGGAAAAACGCCGTATCTGATTGATGTAGAACTCATTCCTACACGGAGAATGTTTTGAAGTATCGACACAATGAGCCGCGATGTCACTGAGACAATTTTGCTATCCTTTACCTCAGTATGGTGATGTTGACATGAGACATTCCATACATGTGATGACTTTTGATTCCGATGGTCAAACATTGAGTTATTGGCGAGTTACAGAGTAACAATTCAGGAGAGGAAACCTTGCTTATCAGAGCACCGAAGAGTTGGTACTTCCATCGTCCGATTCGTACAAATTTGGTCGACTCCATTAAGTAATTAGCCAACTTCATTTTCGATCTATTCAATTATTATTCTTACATTTGAAACGACTGGACTTCAATCGATCTTCACTGACTCAGTCATTGGCCGGTGTTGAAATATTGTGATGAATTCTTGTCAGTGATTTCGAGTTGTTGATTGCTTCGACATGAAAATCGTTGGCTCGGAAAATTGGTTGCTATGGACGGCCTTCAGACAAAAAACTGATATAATTGATAGCTCCATGAAGGGTTTGATGATATGTTGACTTAAGAGATTTTAAAAAATGAGATGAGCCTTTTTTATGTTCGATGCCATTGATTAATATCGCTGTAGTGGACACACTTTACTGATAAATATACTTCCGTCGCTCTAGATATTTGTTCATGGAGAAAATATCTTTCAGTAATGCTCTTTTGGCATTTATCACCACCACTTTTGCCCCATGTTTAATATCTGCAACGTTTCAGTTTATTATACCTGCTGCTCGTAAAGTTCTTTTAACTTAATTATATGCTGTGAAAAATGGTCCCTGGTAAGCGGGACTGCATCCAGCCCTGCGGCAATGAGGTTTCATAGCATCATGGAGCAGTTACGTTCAACCTTGCTCCTCTTTTCATTGGGACTGTTTTGCTTCCTGTAATTTGTATTCCATTTAGACACCCATGCATTAAAGCGAGTTGAGATTCAGATAACGGTTATTGTTTACGCGTAGCCTAAGCGTACTCATGCTAATCATGCTACTAAAGTGATCGCTTTTAATCTTTGGCAACACCGGTAGCAGAAGCCGATTAGGGGCTGTCCATAATCCACTTAGACACCAAACATGGGGTGGGGAGATACAAGGGTTGTCAGCAAAGGTCCACGTTGGGGGTGGGGGGATTGGAGGGATGTCTACGTAGACAATAGTTGACATCATACAGTTTATAGGAAATGACAGATAATTATAGCTACAAGAGTAGTTTTTCTCTTACTTAACTTTCCTTAAAATCAGCCTTAAATTACAGAAAGTCCATGACAATCAATTAATAACCCGTTTCACAGCTTTTTCCGCAAAATGAAGAAAAGTCTACGTGGACAACAGAGGGAGGGGGTGTGGACGGAGTCCGGGTGAAGTCTACGAGTGTCCACGATGGGGGGTGGGGGGTCAAAAAGTGTCCTATTTTTGTCTACATGGATTATTGACAGCCCTTTAACATGCAACTCCATGCGAGGCTTAGTTACTGACAAATCTCGTGATATGGAAGTATGGGATCTCCCATTCTGGTTTTTGGGATATTTTCACTAAATCTGATGCATATATGAATTAAAATCTGAAAATAATATATTAATACATCTGCACGATTTATTAAAGGCATATAAAGCAGATAGATCCTCTCAGTTATATATATGGTTCAATCTTTGATAACACAAAGGAATATTACTGTTAAATCTGCTGGTTAATAATTTTAATTTCATTTTTTTTTAATTATTCTACCGGTTAAGATAGGTTTTGCTGAATCTCAGAGAATCTCCTTCCGGTTTTCTACTTTCCGAGGCCTATCTACCTCTAGTATATCATTTTTGCCTCAGCATACGATCTACCTTTCTTCATCCTGTCCATGTAACCTATTCTCTTTCTTCCCTTTCCCCGCTGGCTCAAAACCCTTCCCTCTATCACATTCTTGAGCAACTCTTCACCCCTTATTACATCTTCCAGCCACCTACTCTGCCGATCTCGAATTTCATTAAGAAGTTTCCTTTCCTTGCCCACCATCTCAAGCACTTCTTCGTTAGTCTTCCTCTCCGTTCACCTAATCTTCTCCATCCTTCTCCACACCCACATCTCAGATGCCTGCAGCCTATTCTCGTCCTCCTTTCTCAGGGTCCATGTTTCTGCCCCATACAACGCTACGCTCCATATCAAGCTCTTCACCAGCTTCTCCTTTACATCCTCACCCATTGTCCCCGTCATCAACTCCCTTCTATTACTGAACGCCCCCTTAGGTAATGCCATTCCTTTCCGCATGTCTTTGCTACTATGTCCGTTATCTTCTAGCGTACTACCTAAGTAATTAAAATATTCTAATTACTCGACTTTGTGCCCTCCAACTTTAATCACTAGCTTCGCTTTCTTTGTCCTAGAGAATCTCATTACTTTTTGTTGCTTACAGTTTATCTTCATTCCGAATATCTCGCAATGAATTTCTAAATAATCTACCAAGTCTTGCAGTCCCTTCAAAAAACCAATAACCAACGTCTGGTCGTCCGCGAATCTAACTGAATTTATCAGATGTCCTCCTACTTTGATTCTAACCTCAAGTTCTTCCCATGCCTGTATTACCGGTTTCTCAGCATAAATGTTGAAAAGCAATGCGACAGCGGGAACCCT
This sequence comes from Ceriagrion tenellum, assembly GCA_963169105.1. Lineage (NCBI taxonomy): Eukaryota > Metazoa > Arthropoda > Insecta > Odonata > Coenagrionidae > Ceriagrion > Ceriagrion tenellum. The sequence continues at coordinate 99,324,807 of OY720644.1, forward strand.
TGCCTCACCCCGCGACCTATAGTTTCCCATCCTGATTCACTGTCAGCCACCCTCACCTGCGCTCTTTGTGTCATATATAAGTTTCGGATTAGTCTCCTGTCTCGCTAATTTAGTCCCTATTTCCCGAGTATCTCCTTTAGTTTATTCCAAATTACCCTGCCAAAAGGTTGTTCAAAATCAATAAGGCATGCGAAAACTGGTTATCCTGGTTATACTCTATATTTCTTCCAATAAGTGTACTCATCACCGCAATCGCATCCCGAGTTGACCTTCCCTTTCGGAACCCAAATCGGTCGTCACCCAAGAATTTATTGGCCTTACTCATTATTTTCATTAAAATAAATAAAAACAACCTTAATTGTTAAGTCATAGTTTTACCTCCACGTTATACTTATTGCTTTTCTCACATTTTCGAAAGCTTTTCTCTAAATTTGATTTCGAGGTACGCAAATTCTTCATATGAAAATGTAACAGTATGATGGGAAATTGTAAAATACTTTGCGAATTCCGGGATTCCATGACATGAAATGTTACTTTGTACATTCCAGACCATTTTATTTATACTGACTATGGTTTCGACTAGTATTGTCATTACCAAAGTAACATTTCAAGTACAAAATAATATTTCATTTCATGTCAGGCTTTACCACAAAGTAACGCATCAAACTTTAACTTGGGTTGATAGATTTCGTTTCAAGGGGAACATTTGGCAGTCTTCCTTCAAACGACTTCGGTATATGATTTTTTATTTGGATCACACTGTTCCCATGAAAAAATTCAGAACAAGACTATCGGAAAGTTCACATAAATTTCTAACTGCCAAAGAATAATTTTTATTGTATTGATTTCAATAAATTGGACTAATCTGTTGTGTGATGGTCAGAGGAAAAAGAAGTGATTAAAATTCCAGTCACTCAACCTTATTCAAATAAGAGATTTGTGATGCCTCCAAAAATTTTGAATAATATTTACTTGTGTAAAACTAAAAAATTATAATTTTGATTGCAAGATATTTTACACTATTCATGAATTAATTAATCCAAGCTCTTGACAAATTACTACTATTCAGTAAAGAAAGTTTTCATCCCTTGATCGGTTAGCATAATATGATATTCACAAATGAAAAAACGACTTCGTTTTCTTCCACTGATTTATTTCTTTGGTACAACATGTTTCGACACATAGAGGTCATTTTCAGGTAATTGAAAATGACCTCTATGTGTCGAAACATGTTGTACCAAAGAAATAAATCAGTGGAAGAAAACGAAGTCGTTTTTTCATTTGTGAATATCAACTTCCACATAGTTGAGCCTGATACCATTGAACGTATAATATGATATAATAATGCGGGACCTTCATGAAATGGAATTATAACCTCACTGGCAGAAAAATTTAATGAATCCCGTTTGAATTCAACTCGAGACATATTCATTACGTACGCTTCATGCTAGTGAACTAATTGAAAAACTAAGAGTGGGGAAAATCGATTCGCCTCTTTGTAGTCTCTCTTCCCTCAAATTAGAAATTTTACACATTACACAGAAGGTAGTGAAAGCTGTGCTGTAAGCACGGGAGATTGCACGAGGGATGAGTGAGATGATTTTTGAAAGACAGAACAAAATTCATGAACTATTTTCTTAAATGTATGTTCAAATCCTCGAGATTTCAATGTGATTGATATCTGCATCGTTCCATCTAATGTGTAGTCAATCGTACATTTGATCGTCGTCATTTGACTCAATCGTACAAAAATTGATAAAAGTTTTCGTATGAAGCATTGCTCTATACGAATAAGAAACCTGGACCATTGCAAAGAAAGAAGGAAGAAGACTGGATGCTTTAGAAGTGTGGTGTTATCGACGAATTCTGGGAATCAGTTGGATGGACAGAGTTGAAAATGAAGAGGTGTTCAAGAGAGTGAGAGAGAAGGGGAATGAACTATGGAAGAGTATTGCGAAAACAAGAGCAGAATTGGTGGAGCATATAATGAGACATGAGAGTCTAGTAAAGTGTGTGTTAGAGGGAATGGTGGAGGGGGTACGATTCAGAGGGAGGCCAAGAAAACAAGATCTCGTGCCAGTGAGGAAGGATGCCAGGGCAACATCCTACGAAGAAATCTACTTATACATACTATCCCGCGAACCGCAGCATGGGCGTGTGGCAGGGGGTGGTAGGTCACTAGCCGTGTAAAGATGTAACATTTTTGGAGGTGAAATGGTGACATATCCTATGGGAGTGTATTTGGAGGAGCTCAGTTTTTATCGTGGCCGCTTATTGTGCGCGGAAAGAACGAGTTTTTGTACCTATCTGTTCGGCAGAGTATCTCTCTTATTTTATCGCATCTGTCAGACCTAGAAATGTTGTGAGGCGTCATGATAATATTCTCCGTGTCGCTCTGAAACACACCAGTTCTGAATACCTCAGTCAGCCTTATCCTAGCGTGCAGCTTCCGAGTCTCTAGGGGCTCCCACCCTAATCCCTCTAACAGTTGTGTAACACTATATGTTCGTTCGTAGCAGTTTTTAACGAAATGAAAAGGAAAGCTGAGAAAAGATGGGAATGGAGGTCTATATTCAAACCAATCTGAAGATTGATAACTGCAAGAAGAAGAATCGTACATTTCTATGCTTCGATAACCTGCAAATTCCATGGTTAAACAAAGGGTAATATTTTAAAATGTCCCTCATTTGTTTTTCAACGACAATGACAATCATCTTAGTTGGTGTGGATTCTAATTTATTTGCCATGCGTCTTAACGTTAGGTGAATTACAAATTATGGTTAAATGTTTTTGACGCAAGTAAAGTAACGATCTCTTCTATTTATATCCTTGATATCAGAGGCCAAACAAGGCACTGTCTGGATGCTAAGTGAAGAGAACCTGGTGCCTCCCCCTTGTGTGTTAGAGTTCCATGTCTAGGGTATTATGTGTTTGATCGATAACTGTCTGCGCATGGAAGGATTAGCGAGATTCACGGTGAAATAATACACGGATTCGAGTCTAGATATAATGACTCCAAGGATCTTCATATCAGATACCTCTGTGCAGTTTACCTTCGTGAATTTATGAACGAAATATTCACACGACCCACCAAATGTATAGCGAAACGATCTATCTCATATTCATGCCCATGGTGCTGGAGCCAGTATTCCAAAAAAAGAGATGTTAACCTTGGACGAATCCAGAATATTATATCAGTAAATTTCACCCACAGTCTCTTAGTTCCTCTACACAGTGTCCTAAATGTGTACTATCTCGTCTCAGGCTGGGAGCCATCCAATGTTGGAGTCCTAGGAAGCTGCCTAGTTTTTCGGAGCAGGTGCAATCTGATGTGCCTTAATTTTTTTTTATGGTCTCTTTTTTAAATGGTCTCCTTAAACCCTTCCAGCATCTTTGATCTCCGTATTGACTCTTGGTTCCCTAGGGAGGACGTAATTAGAATTTATGAGGGGGAGTTAATTGAAAACCTTAAAAGTGTACTATAAAGTCTAAAGTGGGCGTCAGTGGCCTGCAACTTTGTATGCAAGTTTTACATAGTGTGTCGGATGTAGCCTAGGTTGAAGCACCGGCTAGATGCGCAAATACCGGCGCAGGAACAGTTTAAAGATGGCTGCCCCACTAGCAACGTGCACCAGAGAGGGACAGCGTTTGGTGATTAGTTTTTGCACAGTGAAGGTCTGAAACCTGTAGATATTTATCACAGAATGAAGGTCCAGCATGGAGATGTGTGCTTGTCACAGCAGCAAGTGTATGAATGGAGTAGGAAGTTCGCAAACGCCAGGCACATCGCGGGCCAGACTCCCGAGAGCAAAACAGCAGTTGAAGCCATCGTAATGGAAAACCGCCGAGTGACATTGGATGACATTACGACAGCTGTACACATTAGTCATGGTTCAGAATATCACATTATGCATGATTTTCTCCGGTTTCATAAGGTGTTTGCAAGATGGGTGCCCCGGCAGCTGACTCCTGAACTGAATGTTGATGCGTGTGAAGATCTTCTGCGGCGCCTTGAATGCTTTCCTTGCACGAATCATCATTGGAGACGAAACCTGGGTCCATTACCATCAGTCAGAATCGAAGAGACCGAGCAAAGAATGGCGCCATTCGAATATTCGGACCCCTAAGAGAAGCACTTTAGAGACGAAATTCCGGTCCGATGACGAGATGCGCCAGGCGGTGCACGAATGGTTGCGAAGCTTATCAAAAGAATTTTTTTATACGGGAATTCAGGCACTTAGGAAGCGTTGGCAGACGTGTATTGAGCGTGCAGGGACTATGTTGAAAAATGATACAGGTTAACTGCATGTATGCACAAAAAATGAAATTTTAAAAATACTTAAGGTTAAGACTCCCCCTCATATTTAGCTGAATGACGTGACATATTCAATCTGGCACAACTGAGCTGTGCCATTTTCAATTGCTATAATTGATGGACATGGTCGAATTAGAGACATTTTTTGTCTCTCAAAAGGGTCTCATTGTGGGGCGTTTGCAAGAAGTGCACAATAATTATTTATAGTTTTTGGGGCAAGGTCGTTTCCTAAGTCGTGCTTTAGTCATTTCTGAGGAACTAATCTGTCTTTGGTTACTTAATAATGTACAGAGTTACAAGTCGTGGAAGTTCACACTGTGTGTACATATTATAACGGCTAAGGCTTCTTAACTCTCGGTGAGAAGGCGAATTATGGAATTACATGGGATTAGCATACTGAAGTACATCCCGGGCTTGGAAGGTACCATGAATAAGGAAGAAAATCTGCGAGTATTAACGACCAAATGCTGAGGGGTGTAATGGTGATAAAGTAATTTTAAAAAACTTTCATTAGATTGGAAAGTCAGAAAAATTGTAAACTCATTGCCCGAAGACGCCAGAAAATACAAAGGGTGGGACCAAGCTTGAAAGAGCAAATTTCTGGAACCAGGGATGTATGTTTTTCCTTCAGATGAAACCCAGCTACGATATTATTGTAAAACCGCAGTTATTACGTGAACATATGCTGATCGCAGTTATTTCGTTTTACGGTCATTTATATAGTTTTCATCTTGGGCATACTATACTAGAATGGGGGTTATTATTACATACATACATACAAATCACGCCGCGCCGCACAGTGGGCCCAAATCGGAAAAAGCTGGCCAAAAATCAAATTTTCAACATTTTGTGAGATTTTTTCGACAGTTGTTTTATTGTTCCTGTCTTCTATAAGTTGCATCCCTAAGTGGCATCATTCTGATCCCTGTTAAGCGACAGCAATCAGTCAAAAGTCCAAGAAAAGGGGCAGTCAGCGGCGACGGCGTTAAGTAGCTAAAATATGTATCATTGGGCTAAAGCTTCGGGTAATGGTTTCGAATTTTAAAGTATATACTGCTGTTAAATACTTCCTCATCAAATAAGAAATCTTATTTTTATGATTACATTTTCATCGTTTAGCACGTTAATATTAGCCTTTAATTTTTATTGTATTTTTTACATAAGTTACATATAAAGTGTGAAAAATTTTTTTCATCGACACAAAGATTTTTGCACTATTAGAGAGTGTCAAGATCGTACATAAAGAATCAAAAGAAAAATCCTGCGGGTATCTGCTCTTTGGTGACTTCTGGACATTAATATGTCGCGCGGCACGCTTCACCGCCCCTCTTCCTATCCGAGCGCCCGGTCCGCATCGAGAGACAATCCCTCTTTAGGAGAGCTTTAATTGTTAAATCGTATTTTTTACTTTGTTTAAGGCATATCACAATTTCTTCTTTACTCTTTGATGCCGTACACACTTATTCATTTGCTTTTTTAGTTCCCTAACCGAGCGACTGCTTGCCTATTCCCAATGGCTTTTTGCTATGGAGCAATATTTGAATATTGTTTATTTCAAGGATTGGCAAGAATTTACTTTTTGTTGCTTCACACCTTGAAAAAATAATAGATGCTAACGAAATAAAGAAAAAACTTAAAATTTATGAAAAAGTTAACCGAAGGAGTGTGTCACACACGTCAAATTGTATAGGGGCTTACCACCGACGAAATTCAGTGTACGGCGTACCGATGGGAAGGGTTTAATGGAAGGAATCTTGACGATTGTAATAGAGAGTGAGCATGTGAATCGCCTTGAGCTACATGATGAAACGAAAGTGGATAATTAAAAAAATTGAGTTAACATTGCGGAAGAAATATATTTCCGAGTATTCGATAGGAAAATTCAGAATGACTGGAGACGAGGAAGTCAAAAATATTGTAAAAATTCTTTTCAGAAGTATATTTCATTTCTATAAATGTAAATGGATCCAAAGCTTTCTACGGTATAGCATTTTTCGAAGAAAACAAAGTAAGTTGTTAAATTCATAAGTTTTACTCCCACCTGAAGGGCACAAGTCATTCACCATCAATTTAGGTAAGTCGCCAGCTATTTTTAATAGTCGTAAACCTGGAATTAGAATACAATCTAAACCGACTTTATCAGATATAAAAATCTTTGATCGTTCTTTTTGTCTTCCCGGACGATTTATCCCATGATCAACCATCAGATCTATATGGGAATTTCAGCGAAATATATAAACAAAGAAAAACTGAAAGTTCAATGGCTGATACCTGGGCTGCTGAGCTATCCTTTGCGGCATTGTTGAAATATCAATTGAATGGTGATGAGGCCACTGAGGAATTGATAATAGAGAGCACAGCTACTTCAACAAGAGCGGAAGATGTGCTAAATTAATTGCGAAAGATGTGCTAAATAATTGAAGAAAATTGATGAGAAAAAATGTGATTTTTCAACTTTAGAGGCCCTTTCACTGTTGGTGTCTGGCGATGTCACCAAAAATCAATGTTCACTTCTACGGAGAAGCGGTTAAAAATACGTGCTTTAGCTCTATCCAAGCTACGGGAGTGTACATTTTGCAACATATTCAACCTGTATAGAGAGAATTGTTGCTAGTGAAGAAAAGTCTGAAGTAAATTTTTCTGAACTACTTGTACGCACCGTTTCCAGAATCATTAGAAGCATATCAGTACAGGTGAATAAGTATGTCAAAAGTTGAACCTACCCTTTTGCGCAACCATGGAATGGATTGTGGGTTCTTAGACTTGAACACTCTCTAAGGGGAATTTTAGCGACGGAAGTAAGCACCAGATGGATAGAAAGAAAAGTGCAATCCAAAATCTATTTAAATATATTATGGGCTTATTGTAGACATTACAAAACAGCTGTAAAACTTCCAATGATGGAGACTCAGCAAGAAGATATTTTGCTGAAATGAATCTACAGGAGTTACAGGTTCCTCTCCATTACTTAAGTAGCAAAATGTTTATTTAGTTTATATGACAATTATGGCAGCAAGCCAAGTCTCATTGTGTATTTCAGAATTATGGTAATATGTGGAATGATTTGATAGCAATGTTTAGTTTTTTTGGTACCGATGAGGAATTAATTTCGGGATTTTCGGTCAATCCGAAGACCTCAACCAGCGGCCATACCACACCTTGCATTAGCTATCGACCGCAAAATCAAATTGGAGCTACATATTTAACTCTATGATTGGTACTATTCTTTCCGCAGTAACAAGGTTATCATACTCGTATATGGTGCGGCTTTTGCTAATGAATTTATTCCTCCAATCCACCAACTGGTGGAGTAGGTACTGCAAGTAAGAAATAAGGACATACGCAAATATAAGAAAATAGACACCAGAAAATATAACGATCGTCACTCAATGAATAACTGAATAAAATGTAAAATTGTAAATCCAATAAAATCATTTCAACACTAAATTTTATATTCAAAGTTATATACAATATATATATACAACACTTATATTCAAAGACATGATTTTTTCAGACTGTGAGTCACTTTCTTCATCGCTTAAAAGAGACGAAACGGAAGAGGAAACCGCTATGTTCTCCGATTCTGACTAGTTTGCAATGCTAGTTCCGTGACTTAGTTTTCCTATATAATTTCCTTAAGTGGTAGTCATTTAATCATAAAATATTACATATTTAGTAGATAAGAAATACTTGTATGGTTGCTGTAATTTTTTTATAGTTTTCCTACGTTTTTCCATCCGGCTTCTCCCAATATATCATGTCAATATTTGAATTTATACAATAGATACGGTTGAACTAATGTCAAAAAAAGAACAAAGTAGGTAAATTTATACTTCGGATTGACGTTTTGAGCACTTTAACGCAGCTTCTGATTTTTGGCCAGCTTTTTGGATTTGGGCCCACTGTGCGCCGTTCCCTTCCGGGGTAGGCACAGTCACAAAGTTTCACTCATAAATACGTATTTGTACACCTAACTCCGCTTCAATAATTTACTCTATACTGACCTATCCTTGCAAACCTCTTTTGCCTCATCTACCCCCATACTCTGCTTCATACACGCCCTCCTGTTTTTAAAACTCCTAATATTCCTCCTCCTAAGGATTTCCTCAGCCACATTCAAATGAATAGTGCGAGAGGTAGAGGTAGGCCAAGAAAGTTGTGGTTGAATGTGGGGTTCTTATTTGTTGAAAATAATACTTCAACAATATTCTGAATATCATCTATTTATTAGCTCATCTGTTTCGACGAATGCCCGTCCGCAGGTAATTTTCTTCCCTCCAAACACCAGCGGTGAACGCAGTATCAGATTCTCACACTAGGTGGCTCTTGCTCCCAAGGCTTTTGCGCGGATAGGCGAGACCGGCGAATCGGGCGATACTCTTCAGTCCAGGAAAGAAGCTAGCTTCCAGTGAACGCGCTGACGCTAATGAAATGTAAGATTTCCCCCAATTGGGCCGTGTAGGGAAGCAGCTGACGAAGTAAATGCAAACATTATAGTGCATTAAGGAATATGAGCAGTGCGAAATGTCAATCGATCCTCCGAGAGAAACCAGTCTTGCCAGAGTTATGTATAGACTGGCGTTTTCTTTCTTGACTTTCCATTAGGATTTTTGTATTTTCTTCAAATTAAAGCACTGAGTGTTTTTATGCATTTTAGATCTGCCGGATGATGATCAAAATATTACATATCGATGATTTCGACGTGGAACTGCTGTCTGGCCACGGAAAGTTGGATGCTTTTTCGGGCACGATAATTATTTTTTATAAAAATTCTGTTTTGCTCAAATATTGATGCCTAATTATTTAGGCTTCAGGAAAATGAAATAAAAACTAACTGAGGACATTATTTGTCTCTTGAAAATATTAATGGAAGGAACAATGCTCGTATAGAATCACCAAAAAAGTTGCAACGAATCAAGCAAAAATATTGTAAGATGCTGATTGAGGGATTATGAATTGTTAGAGAAGTAGGGGAGAGTAGGGGAATGGCGAACACTTAAGGCCTTTTTTTTTATCACATCTAAATGGCTCGCTCAAATTCAATTTAAACTAATCCTAAATAAAGTATGTAGTTAGTACTTCAAATTAAATAACATGTTTTATGTCCAGCATGTTACATTCAGTTATAAAAAAATATCAACTAAACCTTTACACTGTTCGGTATTGCCCTACCTGTCGGGTAATTACGAACACTTTATTCCCCATTAAAATAACATAGGCAAATGGAAACTCACATAAAATCAAAAATTTTGAAACTGTTTATTGCGTATTTCTGTAACAAAATAAAGGACGTTGAATGAGGTAATAGTAACAGGAAAAATTTGAATAATAAACTAAAAAGTAAATAAATCGAAACCAAAAACAAATTTCCTACAGAACGAAAAACAATTCTGAAGCTTAACTTGCTTCTTGAAAGAACAATCTGTTAAGTTTTTAGTAGAACACGACAGTAACAAGGCTGAAACTTAAACTTGCTTTATTGGTAGTTTGCTTGCGGTTGCTTGGCATCTGAAACAATGAAATCCTTGGTAGTATTTGTAGGAAAAGTGTACATGTAAGCAGCGGGGACATGTACGCCATTACCCGAAACTAAACTTTTGTGTTTGAAAATACCACGTTGATAAACGGTTGCCTGTATTCCTGAATCCAAAGTATATTCTTATTTCACATGTTATTAACAATCTATGGACATGTTATTCAAAATCTACGATAAATAATAACGCATACATACATTAAAAAATCAGATAACTTCCTTAGATCAAAAACATCAAAAACACACTTCTTTCATCCACTCCCTCAAATGAACTGACAATAAGGCGGTGCTGTTCCTGCTCTTTTGTATTGGAGCCACTAGACTGCAGCACCTCACATGGATAGGAAAATACGCTGCTGGCCGAACATAGAGGCATGTTCGGCATTGCCCTCTGTTCGCCATTACCCGGTTCTCCCCTAAGCCCAAAATGGAATGGTTTGGAATACAGCAATTATCTGCTCTATTAATGACTGAAAATGGTTCTGAAGATACTTACATTTGAATTCATTTGCGCCCTCAAAAGTTGAATTTTCAAATCTCCCCCTATTTTTAACACGAGATCGATCGTGCACTATATTTTTCTAAGCAGGAACACAAATAGGTGCAGAGTTAAATTTCGAAAGTGTACTTAAATCTTTTCTGTATGGAATTTTACTGATCTCTTACCGTCGATATTCAAGTCATTTTTAAGAAAATTGCAAACTATGGATGAGTAAGGCTGACTACTGATTTCATAACCATCATTATTTACACATGATTAAAATTTTTTTAAATAGATGGTAGGTTATGATGATGGCAAGGTTAACTCTGCCAATCTTTCAAATAAGAGCAGGACCCTACCTCGTTCCATGATTTTAACTATCCATCTTTGTGTGCACTATAACTCTCTTCATCTCATTCATTTATTCTCATACCTTCTTTCTCTTGTTACTCGGCATCATCCTCTCTGTAACGGGCTTCTACCTCTTATCACCTGTTCCGTCCACTCATTTCCTCCTGAATGCTGCTTAGCACTTCCCCCCATCCACTTTACTAGGCACTTCCTCGTTCGCCTTCGTTTTCGTCCATCGCCTGTATATCTACGTCATCGAATTCTCAATTCTTCTCCCCCGCCTCATTTCAAATATCTACCATTAATCCCCTCGGATCCTCTTATCTCAGTGTTTTGTCTCTGCTTCGTGCGATGAAAGGTTAATATCATGCTCCTCGGCTGAATTTCTCTGTACATACATACATACAAATCACGCCGTTCCCTTCCGGGGTAGGCACAGTCACAAAGTTTCACTCATAAATACATATTTGTACTCCTAACTCTGCTTCAATTATTTCCTCCATACTGGCCTATCCTTGCAAACCTCTTTTGCTTCATCTCCCCCCCATACACTGCTTCATACACGCCCTCCTGTTTTTAAGAATCCTTACATTCCTCCTCCAAAGAATTTCCTCAACCACATTCAACCACAACTTTCTCGGCCTACCTCTACCTCTCGCACCATTCATTTCACTCTCATATACCTGTTTCGTTATTCGACTTTCATCTATTCTCTCAACATGGCCAAACCAACGAAGCTCACCCCTTTCATATATGTCCATTACTGGAGCATCTACCCCACATTCATTTATTACCCACTCATTCCTGACCCTATCCATCCTACTTTTGCCGAATTTTTCTTTACATTTTCAAAGTTTCCTTCATTTAATCAACGCATTCTTTGGTTACGCGCAAAATTTTTCTTTAGTCTTTTTTGGCTATTTGTGATTCAAGATCATCCGCGGTGCAATAAACTCCTCTATCTGATCCAATTTTTTTTCCTTTCATTGATAATCAATAATCTCCGCCCTCGTAAATAATAAATGACTGCGGTTTTCTTATAAGCAATATTTATTTCATAATTATTAGCAACATTATGTAGTCTGCAGTATTTATTATTTTTCTAGTTTTCTTCCAAAGACACCTTCTCAGTTCATTCAATCAATCCATCGAAGTTTGTATCTTTCTGTACCACATGTCTACTCTATTAGTACCGTCAACTTCTCTTGGGTGTACCGACAACTTCCTATACCATTTTCTTACAGTAACCTGCCCAGCCCAAGCTAATATTTGTAATTGAATGTGTATCACGGCATTAAGTTCTTTTTACAACCGAGAAAGCTCATGATTGTATTGCCTTCGCCATTCATTATCTTCCTACACGGAGCCAGGTATCTTCTTCAGGATATTTGCAGATGATTGACGTGAATATTTTTAAAGAGTTGAAATTTATGCGTTTAAAAACGCGGATTATTAGTTGACGTCATATTCCTCTTTGAAGAAGTTGACAATACGATTTCCTGTAAATATTGGTCAACCTAAAGTTAAATCCCGTTATATTACGGTGACATTAAATATAAATGCTTTTCTAAAATCATTAATTATTCAATATCGTTTTTATATTCAATCGCATGAATAATAATCCCGAAGGCTTAAAAAAAGAATGGTTCGCTAACAGGAGAGGGGAGTGAGGAGCAGCAGTATTACAATCGTCAAATTGATAACTCCTCATATGGTAATCTACGATTGAATCAGAAATTTTTCCGGACGTTAATGAAAATAGTTGGAAATGTTGTGTAAACGAGGGAGAGTTGTTTTCAATGCGGCGCGGTGATACTTTAAGAGACACTATCTATGGTATATAGCATTAACGAAGTAACCTGACGAACTCTACGATTTCCGTGATACATGTAACTTATTGACCTACTTCCTAATTTAGTAATAATAAAGATTGGAGAGCAATTACGACCGTCTTGGTTAAATCTTGCATTCTATAGCCACGCACAGAAAATTACTTTTGAATTATGTGTCTGAAAAATGTTTGGTTTAAATGCTACTGTTTCGTATACGTCATTGGAAGAAAAAAACTGATTTTGTTGGCGTTATTTTCTGATATATCCAACCCACGCTACAGTCAGCAAGTGTAATGCATGTAATCGTATAATTGATCGATCGTGTGGAATTTTGACATGTCGTATGCAATGGACCCTAATCCATTGCTTCCCCATTCAGGTAGCTTGACTCATCAAAGGAAGCCGTTTCGTGTTTTCGACCACTGACGTTCTGCAACGCCAGTTAGGGTAGTTTAAGCGAAATATCATATTACCTAGAAATCAAGGAATTTGATCTCACTTTAAAGAAAAATATCTCACCCTTCTAATGACACCAATAATTCAACCCCTTATCACATTATTTTTGGAGATATTTGCCAAAAAATACCAGCCCTTTTATATGGGAAATGGTACGTGTATGCACTCCAAAGAGACATTATTTACAAAATGAGGTATTTCTAACACTTAGATGATTTAAAAATCTAACAACATGTAGTTTGTATGTTTTCTCAGCTATATTTAAAAATTAATTATATTGTCACCGCAGTAGGTTCTTGGGTAACACAAAAAAACCTTCCGTTTTGAAGGAGTTTCAAACGCACCGCGCGAAACAAATGAGTCAAGTTAAAGACTTATTTAGATATTTTCATTTAATTACTTACAAATTCTGTCATATAAAACTATATTATTGCACCATTAATAATGCACTATTTACTTCATGTGTCCTACAGCTGGAGAAATTAAAACGTATAATTTGAATATGGTCTCTATTATGACAAGGGAACTATCTCGCTGGGACTATCTTATTCCTCTCCCCTTTGTCGCAACACCGAATCCGCGTGTTTTACCAGTGCGTCACTTTAAACTTTCCAGCGGCCCTCAGGGGGAGGAACTACAGTGGACGGCTCGGCATTTAATTTTTATTCCCCCTTTCGTCCGATGACCGTCTTGTTTCAGGAGTGTGGGGGAATGGGAATTCCGGGAGTCCGTTCCATACGAGCCTCCTCCGCCTCACTCCTGTGTGCCCCGCCCTCTCTTCCCGAGGCATGCGCCTCACTCCTGAATGCCTTCCAGGTGGCTGGCGGACACGTGCCTCTGCGCGCCTCTTAAGGACTGGAGGTCACTATTACTTTCACCTCACGTCCAAAGCGGCGATTAGGAAGACGGGATACCGATGTGGAAGAATGAGAGCGATCGCTTGAGAACTCGGGCGGACTGAATGGTTGCGCGGGAAACACAATCAACAACGAGGAGGATATAATGCTAAATTGATTTGAGGGCCTAATTAATCGACAAGCTTTTGAGTGGAAAATGTCTTATTGCACTTTTGTTTGCCTTTCTTGTTTACCATATAACACATTTGATAATAAACAGTCAAAACAAGATTAGCAAATTAGAAGGACTTCCAAACAGACTTGTTCAAATTATCATTAGAGATCGGAATATAGCTGACTTAGCTACCTAAATAGGCAGGTATAAAATGTTAGGTATAAAATGTCATTTTTTCCGCGTGCCAATCGGGATCATAACAGACGTGATCTTCATCATGAATAGTGCGAGTAGTGACAATAGCTCGACAGTAGATCTTTCTCTTTATATTCTCTACGTTCTTATTTATGCATGATGTAAATATTGATGTTCTTATTTATGCATTGTATTTTGATTCTGTAGTAGTCTTTGTATCCCTTACAATTTGGAATGATTGACGTTTAGAATGTGTCTTGGTTAGTAGATTTTAATTGGCGCATTGCATGCGTGCTTCACTGGTTTCAATGTAATTTCGGTGTTCTACCGCATAATTCATGCATGCCTGGTGTGGAAGCATCCCCTGCCACACACCCTTTGGGTGGCTTGCAGGGTATGACGTATATGTAGATGTAGAAATAGATGCATAGAAATAGTATTATTTTTTTCAAATGTTTTTTGTTTACATAATCGTCTAAACTTTGAACATATCTCGCTCGATTACTGCACTCTCGTAATTATTTTTTTAAATATATCTTTTATATATTCTCTATCCCGAATACAGCACAATGGGTCAATTTACGTCGGGTGAATAACAATAACAACGGACGACACACATACATTCATTTTATGGCAGATAAAATTCTACCCTGGCGGGACTCGAACCGGCGCCCCTCGGGTCAGTAGAACTTTACCCCCGCCGCCACCGGGACCGACAAAATTATGCCTGCAAGATACAGATAAAATTCGGCCACCGCGGCTAAATTTTATCTGTTTACAAATTCTTTAGCTAATCATCTGCCAGGAAAAGGCTTGGTGGTTAATGTTCATGATCTGTGTAGTCGATGCCGAAGATGTGACAAATTTTTAAATAAAGAATTATTTTGACTTGCATACTCTCATTAAAACGAATACACATGATATATATTTTCAACAGCAACTAAACGAGCGAAAGATTATACTTCTTGGTGGAAAATAAAAGGAAAAGCAATTAAAGGAACATGATTCAACGAATAAAAACAGAAATGACGTAATTGGTGTGAACTCATACGGTCATAAAATTTGCCATATATCTTTCTCAATGATGTGTCTTGTCGTCTGCGGCTCGCGTAAAATATTTATTTGCCCACTATCATTCCGAAGTTTTTTTCAAAAGCATTATTTCATTTTCAAGAATGCGCATTGTACATTCACATAGAATAAGTAATTATTCAATATTAGAGCTTTCCAATATTAGTATTGGCTTACGAGCAATATACTGTGGAATTAATTTGGAACCATAATTTGACTATTTTCGCGAACAATGGAATACATCTTGTTTAACACTAGAACGCCCAGGCGGGTCATTTTGACTCAAACGTGATATTAAATTCATTTTTTTAGTTCATTTTGAACGAGAGCAGGATTTCCTCCGGTGACTTTATTCATTTTAACATGCCTTTATGTCCAAAAATTTTCACCTTCCTGGAATAATTCATTAATCAACTTTTGTAGAATTTACCCTGAACGCCCATACGGGTCATTTTGACCCAGATAGTTTGTATTTGCACTTTGTATCATCACCAAAATATCTTTTTTTATTTGTATTTATTTGTCATTTTGCTGCGCATGTTGTCCATCCCATCTTTCTTATCTCTTAATTCAGTCACTTTCCATGACTGGATCATCTTCCTAAAATATTCTCATGTCTTCCTTCTATTTCGTGTCCCCCTTCCTCCATTGATACAAATTCCGTTAGTTTATGTATCAGTATATCATTAATATTGTCAAAATTATTAATGTTCTTTAGTAAAATTATCAATTTATATAAAGAAAAAGAGAATTAGTTGGTAGAAATAACTGTAAAATTGAAACTTAACTACACAAAGTGATGAATTATTTTATTGATAACTATGGGTTAAAATGACCCGCTTAGGGCGTTGAATGATGTTGAAAAGTCCGGGCGTCCCAGTGTTGAAGGGTTGAGAACCATGCCTTTCATAGCCTATCGACGCATGTAGGTATGAGTACCTCTAAGATCACATTTGTGAAGCTAAATTTTAACGAGTAACGGCTTTAAACGACGTCACCTACTCAAACTAGAACAGTCGGTACATTCATCAAAAGAAAAAACTCCCATTAGGTTTTACACTTGCCCCGAGAAATCCCTGACTGATATGGATGGCAATTGAGGCACAGGGAAAATATTTGAAGTGATTGAAAAATGCTACTCTGAATTTTCGATAATTTACATTTTATTTTCTTTTCATTGGCGTTAAATCTGTGCAACCCATTGGCATGTAAAGAAGGTCAAAGAGACTTGGAATATCTGGTTGAAAATTCGTCCCCTTGGTCCAGCGTTACTATATTTTTCCAATCAATTAAAATTAATAATAGGCACGGTAAATATGTCCGATTTTATCACCTGGAAACCGTAAAATTTGAAAAAAAAAACCTTTTACCACAATGTATGTGTTTACGATCGCCATCAAATTGATGATGGTTAAGTGGCTTATTAGGTATGTAATACAGCTTAATTAATCTGTAAAATGTTATAATCGTTGACCATATTGACTGCAAAATTTGTTTTTTTTTCAATCAGGGAACGAGATATTTAAAAAATGACTGATTATTTAGAAACAGTTGAAAACTTTGAACCTCTACGAACTAGTCCCATTAAACGAACTCAATCTCATGAATAGCCCTTCACCTGTATAGTGTGGAAGTAAAGTTTGTGGAAAAAATAATGTGAACAAGAAAAACTCTTATCAACACAAGATTATTATGTAGAGTTCTTATAAGTATGTAAAAATTGGAAATTAGTCGTGAAATCGTGAAATACCCAATAAGAAAGAGCTGTGCCTAAAACACGTTACTACAAATAATGGTAACCTGAAAAAATCAGTAAAATGGAACACTAATACGCTTAAAACTACCTAATCATGAAGGATATGATGTAAAATAAAAAATATAAAAGCAAGAGTTCACTAAATGCCAGTTGTTTTCAACGTACTCATACAAGAGTAATTCTCCATTCTTATTTGAAAAACTCAAATTCGCTAGTTCGCGTCGATCTTTCGTGGTCTCTTGAGTATCACATTGACTTCTACCACAGTGAACTGAGCTCGCAGAAGTTTCATTTGAAGTTATATCATGCCAAGCCATAGATGAAACTCTAATCCACCAACGAATTAACGTACATGGATGTGTTTATCATAATCAAACTACGAAAATGTTTGAGTTACTTTGATATTCAGCCTTCAGATTTTTCACAGAATCTTTTAACTATGTGAAAGATGATACCATGTTTGGAAAACATAATTCTTAAAATTTTACTTTAACGTGATTGTACAATTTTGACGTCAATATTAAACCAGGAACAGGACCATGAATATATATTATGGATTTTAATGTTTGGAATCGTTGCCTAGGTAATGTGTTGCCTCCATTTCCACATTTAGTTCACTCAGTCCTTGGCGCCACTTAAAAAGAGTCTTCTCAGTCGAATCGTAAATAGCCGTTGTTAATTGTTGTTAACGTGAAACTGTGGTGAATATTCAATAACGATTGAAGAGATATAAACTACCTGATGCTTTGAATAATAGCTATTTTTGGAGACCTAACAGTTACTTTGTAAATGCTTGGAGAGGAAATATCTAATACAAGAAGTGTGTAAGAGGCATATGAAACTACCATCGTATTTTCTCTGCTGTGTGGATCTTTTACTGTAAATTTAAACATACTTTTGGTTTATTACCTGTTGAGAGCCTTAGGAATCAGACGGTATGATCTAGAAATATTGATGTGGATGTTAATGTGTAACCTGCTATTCATGTGTGGCCTCGGAGTAGGTTCAACAATCTCTCCTTTATTTGTTATTGAAATGATAGTTATTGGCGCAATTTCTCATCCGTAGATGTTATTGTCGGATCTTGGTTTTGAAATTCTTGTAGTATTTATATCCGTATTTTAATTCATTCCACTTTTTTCGCCTCGTATAAATTGCCGTAGAATGATACTCACGAAGTGCTACGAAGTTAATTGTGCATTTGTGTAATTAAATTTGGAGAGGAATTAAATATATCTGTGGACCGAACAATATTAAAAAAGAGTGTAATTACGCCCCGCGTGTATTTCTATATTTTTTATTCACTGCATTATGATTACTAGTAAGTAAAACCGGTAAGACATGATTACTTACGATCTGTAGACTGTATTTACATTTGAACTGCTGTCTTTCATCACTAAACGGCGACTCAATCAAAAACGTTGTTTGTTTACGGAATTCGAGGCAACAGTTTTTGGCGATGATTTGAGAATCCATAATGTATATTCACGAATAGAACAATGGATTGACAAAGTTATAAAATAAATTTATTGTTGAAACATGGTGGCTATTTCGGTTGATATGTCTTTTTCTCCAAAATTCGTCTCAATCATTTTATTTAATTCGCTCACATTCCGCTAATTCTGGTAATAACTGTATTTCTGATAAAGTATGCATAGATCAGATTAACTACTACTGCACTAGGTTTCTTGGCTTTATCCCTAGTCTTCGCTCTCTTACCTATGAGGCAATTTCCTTGCACATTCATGGGTCATTCGTCATATTTTGTGCCAGGCCAGATGCTTGAATAAAAGGTTATTCGGACGTGATTTTTTCCCATATGAGAGATCGCACTCCCAATATATATTTTAATAAGTAAAATGAGTAAACTATAGAAATAATGGTAGTAGGAAATAGCCTTGAAGGCATTAACTTGGCTTGTTGATTTTTTTAAACAGTACGCCAAAAATGTCTTCAAAAAACTTTTTTTGCGATTTCACAAAAATATTACATTTAGTAACAGTTTTTCAAATATTTAATGAATATGCAAACTACCCACCGTTAAATTTAATTTTGGAAATACTGTGTCAAATCCCGTTGATACCTGATTCCATTTTTTTCCAATTAAGTGCACATGTATCTTAAAAAGTAGTGCATTAGGTGGCTGATACTTTTGGGATACTAATGCGTTGGGTCTTTTTCTAAGTGATGAAAACGTTGAGTTTACATGTGAGTTGAGTGATATGAATATGTATTGTTAACTACTTCCCACTCACTAAAATCATCAAGTTCATACTCGAAGAATCTGATGCTTAACTCTCACGGTAGCATGAAAAGGGTCGATATTTTTGTGATATTTGAAGATAAGATCTTTTTCAGAGTTATTCGTTCATCCAGTTTCATTCACGGTGATATCTAGCTTAAACTAACTTTGAGTGGAGAATCAATTAGGATCTTTCTTGACCATATGGATGCAATAAATTGCAATCTTGAAAATTGAAAAACATACTTTTTGTTACTCATAACATATTATCTTACTGATAAAGTGCCGATCACAAAGGACAAATGTAAAACAGTTCCCCTTCTTGAACAGGACCATACGGGACTGGAATGACCTACCAGCAAAAATATTTGAGCCCTTCCCAAAAAAATTATAAAATTTTAAAAATAGGTTAAATAAGTAGAAGGTTTCAAGGTTTATTCTTTTACTCGGCGATTTTTTATGTACCACCAGCCAATGGCCTATTTGTTACTGTTTCATTGTAATAATAATAATAATAATAAATAGAGATATTGTATTGAAGCTGTTATGATGCCAATAAATTTTTCGAACTGTTGGCGATGAAAAATTGATATTAAATTATTTGGCCAACGCTAGAGAAAACTTCAATCTTAAAGTGGAGAGTTCATACTCGAGGAATCGGATGTTTATGTGACGGTGGACCAGAGGAGCGCAAGGAAGGAATGGGCAAGACTCGATTTGTTATGCATGGGATAACACGCTGGGATTTCCATACAAGGGAAAGAGTTGGAAGAGGTGGAAGGGAGAACGGGGTGGGGGGGGGGAGGCGTCCGAAACTGGTCAGCAAGGGGGGGTGGGATGGGAAAGAGTGTGGGCGTTGTCGGAGGAAGGGAAGGTGGCGCGGGAAATGTTTTGTACGCGTGTCTTGGGAGGGTGCATGTGGAGAGAGGGGGGAGGGGAATTTGAAATGGTGAGGGAAGGAGGAGGTTGTTCGCCAGGCAAAACGGATGACCTTCTGGGGAAGTTAAGGCGTCCTTCAAAGATGACGCAAGCACCGTTGGCTATTCCTTTAATTTCCAGGCCTTTATTCCCGACGAATCTATGTTCGAACTCAAAATATTTTGTTATAGGCTCTACAGGTTATTATAAACGATTTCTCGGCTTGATCAATTCAAATTATTCGCACTCCATGGTACGGGGTTGTTTTTACATATCGACCGCGGTAGCTTATTTTCTCATCCGACCTAGATGATTAGTTAACCTAATGAAAACTTTCTCCCATTCCGGTAGTGATCCTTGCCTTACTTAATTCCCCTTATCAAAATAAATTTATTAAAACTGCAAATTGTTCGGGACTTGTTTTTAACTCTATACGCTAAAAACATCCACATCTGATAAAAGTCATGTTTGTACCTAGTTCGAAGCTTTGAAAATCGGTGGCCAGTCCCGAATGTCTCAACCAACATCTTTACGTAGATTGGCTCAGCAAAAAATATCGCCCGAACAGGGACTCGAACCCTGGACCCTTAGGTTAAAAGCCTAATGCTCTACCGACTGAGCTATCCGGGCACATGCATATTCCGCTTAAGCAATAGGATTTTATCTTACTCACCGCGTTGCTGGCAGCTAGATAAAAATACCGGTTGTCGTGACTCATGTCACTTATGTAAGCACCTGCTCCTTAGTTTAGCAAGCGCGAGAAGTTGGCTTCTGGCGGGAGAGAGAAAATCAGTAAACACTCTCTTGAACGAGTAATTACGTGTTGTATGCCAATCGTTGGTCTGAGACAGTATTTTCGCATAATCGGACGCAGGAGACCTGTCAAGTTTACTAAACAGTGCAGCGACTGGAGGGAGTTTAGCGTAGGATCGGAAGTGTTGGAGAACTTTGATAGTCCACATCCGATTTAAACGCTGACGTGGGCAGATGCTACACAGTAAATGAAGAGTTTCATTGATAATGAATTCCGTGGAGGCCATAAATAATCAAATCTTAGCGTAGTAGTCGAGAAATGGTTACCATTTGAAAAATATTTATCTTTTATAGTAATTATAATACTGATGTGTTCATATTTTTCATTTGAATGTCTTTTACGAATTTACTCATTGAATCTCCCGATGGTCCATGATATTCAATAGCTTATCTTTCTCCGGGGCCTTTCCTGTGAGTATTCTCTCGTAAAGTGAATCAACTAACTAAAATTTAAAAGACTTAGACGATTTTTACTTGTAATAGTAATAGTGCTAATTCTTACGCTTACAACATAAATTCTTCTTATTTACCAGCTATATTAGAGAATCAATGTCAAGCCAAAAGATATGATAATTCTGATTTTAATATTAATCGTGATTTTGCCGCCGTTTATGTTTCCAACAGCGGCGCAAGTTGTACCGTAAAACAGACTTGCGATTTTAAATTATGAATTTTCCCTGCGGCCACATTTTTATGTCGTGAGATTTGTTCAATGAGGCTGCACAAGGGTTATTGGCATTCTTACCTAAGGTTATTATTAATTTTATTAAAACTGAAACTTAAAATAAACACCAAGAAAACAAAAATCATGGTGGTAGAAAGACAGAGAGGAGAAATGATACCGAATATATGTATAGACGGAGTGAGACTGGAGGAAGTGACAGAGTTCTGCTACTTGGGTAGCATATTAGAGAATCATAGCAACTGCTCCTCAGAGGTCAAAAGAAGAATAACAAGAAAGCCTTTCAATTAAAAAAAAAGTCTCCTAGTAAACAACAGCATTAGTATTAAGACTAGGGAGAAATTCCTGAAAAGCTTTGTATGGAGTGTGCTAACATATGGATGCGAGACATGGACACTAAGGAAGAGTGAAATGACTAAACTTGAAGCTGCAGAAATGTGGTTTTGGAGGAGGGTTACAAGAACTAGGTGGACCGACAGGAAAACTAATGAGCAAGTACTAAATGAAGTCCATACAGAAAGAGAAATATTGGAAACAATTAAAACAAGAAAAGTAAAGCTCATCGGACACTTACTCAGGCACGACAACTTCATACAAAATATTATGGAAGGAAAAATTCTAGGCAAAAGACAGAGAGGACGACCGAGAACTTCATACCTAAAAGTATTGGCGATGGAAATGGGATGCATCTCGCACAGTGAAATGAAGAGGAAGGCTGAAAAAAGAGATTGTTGGAAGTCGTTGCTACAACAACAAGGATAACCTTTAGAAGTGAAGAAGACCTAAGGTATGCTGTATATCCAGCAGCAGCATCACATCATATCATATCTCAGCCGAAGATGTGGTTTATTTCTGCGAGTGAAGGGGGAAAATTGCTACCAAAAATATTTTAAATTACTTTCTTGCTATCTTTTTATTTCCTTGGCTCATCTGACATCCCATGAGCTTGATGCAGACACACTTTTACAACGACGGCTCCCTTTATTTCTTGACATTTTGGAATCCGTCCAAAATGCATTCGTGCCTTTGGATTCACGTCCAGAGGAAGATATGGAGAAATTCTGATATTTTCTCACCTGAACTGTTGCGTAATGATTATTTCTGTGTATCGCGCGAGGCTGATATCAACTTCATTTTTCTCCGGCTATTAATTCCGTTTCCTACTTACGTGAGCTTATGACGGATATCTTCAAATATTGGATTTGTTGATTTATATTATAGCTATTCCTACTTGCAGTTCAATATTCGTTCCGTAAGCACGTGTTTGGCATTCAGAGCTTGTTCGTAAGTTTGATTTTTCCCTATTTTTTTCTTTTGGGTTCTATCAGATTTTCCCTTAGTTTTTTAAATTGAGATTTTTGGTCGATTAACGAAAATTACACTGCTATATTTTGCCAAAAACCTCAGTAAAAACCCAAGGAAGATTTATGGCCGTGTTTAAGAAATAAAATGAAATATTTTATCCGATTATGATTTCTTTAGGAATGTAATTGTGTACCTAGTAGAAAAATACCAGCTACGAACTCCAACTCCTCTCAGTGTCAGCATTCTATTTCGCCTAAACAAAATTTGATTTTCATTTGACAACACATTATTACGTCAATAACGCATACCGCGATACCGCATCTCCAATTACAACTAGTGTAGCAAACCGTAGATTAGGATTCGTAAAAAGGGTTCTTGGCAAATGCGATGAGAGAGTACGAGAAATAAGCTATTTTACACTTGTCGGGCCTCATTTAGAATATGCCGCTAGTATATGGGATCCGTACGAGGAAGGTATGATTAAAGAATTAGAGCGTGCGCAAAGGAAATCCGCTAGATTTGTTAAAGACCGTTATGATAATTGTGTAAGTGTTACGAGTTTAATAGAAGAACTAGGATGGGAATTACTATCAGAACGCAGGTTAAACTAAATAAAATTTAGGTTAAACCTTTTAAGTAAATTCGAAACAGAGTTGTTCACAGATGACGTTAGATATATATTGAGAACCCCTGCGTATTAAGCTAGGTTTGATCACATTAACAAGATTAGAGAGATAGATTGTCGTACCGATAGATTTAAAATGTCATTTTTCCCGCGTACCATAAGAGAGAACAATAGGCAGCGTAGCAAAGGGATAGGTAGGTGAAATATAGTTAGAGTAGTCTGTAGTGCATGATGCATGTAATAACAACCAATAATCCCTTTCTTACTATGTAGATACTAACCATCTAGCTGCATACGACCCTGTTCTCTAGCATGTCTCCCTTAAATATCTTACTTGCATGCAAATAGTGCATGTTTGGTGATCTTCACCCCCAGCCACACACCCTCGTGGTGGCTCGCAGGGTATCACGTAGATGCAGATGTAGATATGGCACTGATAAAACCTCTGCGATGTTACCTTTCCAGGATTACCTACCAATCTACATGGTACCAAGTCTTCCTGCGTCCCAACTCGCATAGTCTCGGCACTTCTAACTTTTTTATCCAGAGACTTCGCATTTTGTGCATAAAATTCAACTTCTACTCTCATTGTGTATGAACTCTCATTTTGTTTCATGAAATTTTGATAGCTGGATATAATATTGATCCGTAAATCATTTTACGAAGTTGGAAAGTTTTTTTTTGGCTTCAGATTTCACTTCACACAGACGCTAGAGGAAAATATTTTGTGAAATGTTTGTGAAAATAAACTGAGAAAAATGTAGCTATATTATATTGAAAAAAAAATTTCCAATCTAATTCAAAAGTCACGTCTCCACAGAAGTTCCTGTTCTGTATCCTCGTATATCTTTATCTCGTGGCTCCTGTGGCTTGCTTCGCGCCTCATCGAATCGATCAAGTTCCTGGACTACCTGGAACTACCTGTTTTCCTTGGCAAACATTCTTTCGTCGTATATGGCTGGTCTTTCCAGACGATGGAATGTGCATATCATCTCAACGTGGTATCCTCGATTAAGATTCTCGAAGTTATTTCAAGAGAGATGTGCTCATACTGTTCATTATATTCTTGCATTCATGAAAGTTTAATGCTCATTGATTACCTTCTTAAGCGTATCGGTGTAATGCACGGCTTGAAGTAAACAGGATTTTCATCAACGATGTCATTTTGGTATTTCAATACACGGCGAGTAGCTTCACTTGAGGCTTCATATTTTTGTAATCACAATCACTTTTCTACCTGCAGGAACTCACATTGCAAAAATGATTGTGGTCCCCTCAGTGGGATGGATTCTTCAATAAACGCGGGTGATTAGCTAATTGAAATTACCCATCATGGACTTTCCCGGAAATATCGGTGAAGGCAATTTCCCGCTCAGCATCAATAAGTACCGAGAGCGTCCAAGAATGGAAGTATTATGTGCTCAAACAGGTCTGTTTATCTTTTCATATTTTCAAACTCTTTCCATTCACTGTGTGAAGTGTTGTGGATGTATATTCTTAACGAAACATTCGACTCAATTATAATGGTTAAAAGGAAGTGGCTTCTTCATGGATCTTGGACTAAGCTTTTAGCAGTGATATTTTTCTCCGATACATCCGCATTTGAATCTATTGTACAATTCTGATGCAAAAAATGTTTGGACTCCGCAAGCGTAAAAGTTTTATATCGTTCTGTTGTTTAACGTTTTTTAGTGCCTTGAAAGTGATTTCCTTGATAGAATTCATGTCTGTCGTCATAGCAAACACTGAACTTCCTCGAATTTTGCGCTGAAAATATACCAGACTATACACAATGAGTGATTCCTGCGAGGGGTAGGTATTTATGCTGACGGTGTATAACTTTAAATTTACTGGAAGAGTTTTCATGGCGTGATAGTTTTTAATATATTTATTCATAAATATTGACAATCTGACCTAGTGAAATAGTTTTACATAAAATACATTTGAACGGTCATTCAGGCTATTTTCAACTAGTGGTTTGAACTCTGTTTCGATGTCCGCTTGTGAACGGCTTTGATGCGATCGGAGCAAATATCACTTATCCTTTTTATTCTTAATTATCAACCTGCGTGACATAAAAAGCTTAATTAAAATAATCAACTGGACTTAGCGCCATGCAGTGAATTCATTTGCCAATTTCCAGTGCAGCGGACTGTCAACTATTACGTCCGCTTGTATTTACTACCAAGTTCAAGGATTCGATCATGAAGCTAGAGAGACTTGCCGTTATCATATTCGTTAGTATAGATCTTGAACACGATTCACGCAACAAGAATGGCAGGGTGTAATGAATTGGCATTGTCTTCCTCGGGAATACTCTCGGAACCAAGAAGACCAAGTTGCAATTTGCAAATCATGGTATAGAAAAAGCGTGTTTCACTGACATGACGACTGCTCGGAAAGGGTCAAATCAAGCTCACCATTAATTATTTTAATCTTTTAGGTACACTTAACCTAAAGCTATGATTTTTTGGTAAACCACTCTCAGATGCTTAGCAAAATGATATAATTGTTGGCCCTAAAAATGAAATCGGAATTATAATACGGTAAGGTAGTTACAAAATATTCACATAAACACTCATCATTTCTAAAAGATTGGTAGCGTTTGATTAATATTGTTATAATGTAGTGCATTTTATGTTGGTGTACGCTCACCCTCCACCACGTACCCAAGAGGGGGCTAGTTACCTCATACGTGAAAAATATTGCGCTAAAATACCCCCCTCTGTGTAAATAATGAAAGGGAAAAGGGTGGGTACACCTTAGATTTAAATGAAAGGTAGGTTATGATAATGCATTGTTAGATGATGAATTTCATTATAAACTTCAAAAATATTTAAAAAATATAATTATTAGAAACACAAAATAATCGACTTGCGAAACTATAACGTCTTGATCTCCTTGGTTCACTCAAAAGCACCAGAGTAGTAGCTTAAATGTCCTGGGTGCTAAAGTTTTTTCCTGTATTTGGGCTCTTATTGTCACACTGGAATTTGGAGCAGAAATAATCGAATATTTATGTCAATACACGCTTGCATTATAATGCTTGTACTATGAACTCAATCACGAATACATCGTTTCTTTTGTAGGCATTTTCATCTCTTACCATCATGGAGCTACTTATATTTGAGATTAGAGGGCAATGATGTATTCTGATAGATACATTTTACTTTCGCACAACGCGTGATGTCGCAATACTGCCGCATATTTACCCATTCACACCCGTCGCTGCAGAAAATTCTTCAGTTTCCCTCCATAACGCACTCACCTTCATAAACAAATAGCATTCTGTTTTGTCTTACTTTGAATTGCAAAACTCTTAATGGAATGTAAACGAATCACCAGGTTAAGTACGAAAGTGAAAGTGGGAAGAGTGAATCTGAGCAGTGCGTGGAGGTTGCGTAATCCAAATGCTTTATGGAGGATGCGACTGTGCAACAGTCGAGAGTGATCCTCGCTACGCGGTTCAAGCTGAGAATCACATTGATTCAAGACGAGTAATGATGGAAATATACACCGTGATAACACAGAGGATTAGAGTGATCTTTAGAATATGTAACCCATTACGTCCAATGAATAGGTTGTGAAGGTAAATACCCCGAGGACATTGACATTAAAAGTGGACATGTCACGGAATTGGAATTAATTAATCAAGAAAAATCTGCAATGGAAACATTTCACAAAAAAGCATAGCATTAAGCATAAAATAAACTTCTGTGTCTACATAATACCCCGCGAGCCGCCGCATGGGCGTATTGCAGGGGGTGTTAGGTCACCGGCCGTGTAAAGATGTAAGTTTTTGGGAGATGAAATGGTGACATGTAATATAGGAGTGTATTTCGTGGAGCTCAATTTTTATTGTGGTCGCTTATTGTTCGCGGAAAGAACAAGTTTTTGTACATATATATTCGGCAGTGTATCTCTCTTATTTTATCGCAACTGTCAGACATAGAGATGTGGTGACATGATAATATCCTCTGTGTCGTTCTGAAAAATATCAGTTCTGAATTTCTCGAGCAACCTAAGCCTAGCGTGTAGCCTCCGAGTCTCTAGGGGCTGTCACCTTAATCCCTATAAAAGTTGTGAGACACTATATGTACGCTCGTAGCAGTTTTTAACGAAACGCGCTGATTTGATTCTTATTTTATTAATTTTTTGGTTAAATCTATAGTTGGTTAAATACACAGACCAGTTTCGCACGATAACCATAGTAGGTTGCTTATTTTTTGTAAAATTAATCAAGCTTCAATTTCGTGAGCCAAGATGCCATTTTCTCTTCATTAATCTGTGGAGCGTCCTGTCACTCTCCCTAGTTCAACCTGTGTTGTGTGGGCTGGAAGGTATTAAATTTAATTTCCCTCGTTTAATTTACTACTTACAAAGCACTTCCATTACCGGATATTGGAGAAGATGAATAAGTAAACCTAAGGGTCATCTCGGTATCTCTTTCTTTTGAATCAATAGAAACTATTTAGTAAGAATTCAGGCTTATTTGTCGTTGCCCAAAAAATTAATTGGTACAATGGAACTTGTTACTTGTGTTAGTTTGAATTTGAGGAAGCGTTGAATGGTACTTTGCCATGGTAAAAAAAGAAACTTGGATTTTTCCCAGGAAGAAAAATGTTTGGATCAATTAGAAAGTTGAGAGTATATTTTAAATGCAGGAAGGAAATATTTTTCATAGTCTTGTCTATATTTGTCTGTTCGTAGCTAGAGTGTAAGACGAGAAAGATGGAAGAAAGATTGGGTGTATTCCGGTTCCTTATAAATTTCAAGAAAAAGAGCCATACATATGGCTAGCAATGCATTTATCACTAATTGATATTAAGTAAATTAGTACGTTAATATTCGTGAGGTATGAAAGAATTTTTACTTTTCCACAGTCGTCTTAGCAATAATCATTGCAAGATTAGCTATATTATATTTACACGATTATTGATCCACAGTAATATTTAGAAATAATATTATAAAAATAAATATATAAAAATTAATTAATGTTTAGTAGCGTAATCAACTGTCTACACGACCGGCGTAAAAACCTATTATCGTTCAAGAATGGCTCATTCATTGATTGAAATTGTTACTTTGATTCATAACCCACGGAAGGTAGGGTTCGGCGGCTGATGTTATGGTATCGTCATCCTGTTCAAATATAGAAAATAATGAATAAGACCATCAGCCTTCACGTTCAAACGTCTTCTTTGGTTATTTTATCATTGATCGATTGTACATTTTTAACATGTGCCTGATGCAATTCTACTTCTCCCTCAACCACTGATGAGGACTCCCCGCCGTGTGGTCTTTCAACAGCCAACAGCTTCTCAATGTCTCCTTCATTCACTTTCCCTGTCTTCTCGGAATTCCTCTCGTCAACATTTCCTCATTAAAATTTCCCTTGGGCCACAAATACCTCCTCGTTTCTCTTTCTCTGTATCCAGCCCATTCCTGTAACAATCTAAGATTCTCCGATACGTTACTAAGGTCCTACGATAGAGATCCACCTTTCTGATTCTAACACTTGATTAATGGCATACTTTACAGAGCACTAAGGTTCAATATCGATACAGCACTAATGAGAAGATTTCACCAAACCATTCAAAAAGTACAAAGCTCTAAGCTTATCGCGATTAATTTCACGCATGTTGAGCGAGAATTATTTGTTGCTTTCATGATATACCTAAGCCCCTCACTTTTACAAGATAAACGCCCAAGTTGATGGTTTTTTTTTTGCTTGCCGGACGATTCTGTTGGCCCGTATGTCCCCGGAATCCCGATAGGCTGCTGAGCCTGTCATCAGGTTTTCCAGGGACCGGGCCAACAGAACTTGACACACATCCATGCCCTGGGTGGTGAAAAACCCACCCAGGCGGGACTCGAACCCGCGACCCTCGGATTAGCAGTCGAGAACTTTACCCCGCCGCCACCGGGGCCGGCGTTTAATTGTTTTTTAATTTTTATTAAATTTATTTATTATTTTTTTATTTATATATATTTATTTATATATTATAAATATTAATTAAAAAAATTTATAATATTTAAAGAATGACTTGCATTGTGAGTGACTAAGGTGTAATTACATTTATTCTTTCTAGCTCCTTCACAACCTCTCTTAATACAGCGGTATTTCCTACTAACCTTTGATATAATGAAAGCATCTACGATTTATTCCTAGTTCACGAAACTTGGAGCGTTGCAGTTTTCACGAAGAGTGCGACTTTTACCGCATTCACGTCGAAATCTCTATGTGGTGGGTCCCAAATTTATGCAGCGAGTTGCGATGTGACTTGGGCAAAGCGAATTAGCTATTTACCATCTCTTTTTCATTCTGAAACTTTGAATTGAGTTAAAAACTCTGTATTAACATACTTCAGGGTAAAACTTAAGTGATAGCATTAATCATCACTCCTTGTACAAACTTAACTAAAAATATGGCCCGTTTTAGACTTGCGTCATTAGTTGCTATTTGCTTGAAAATTGCTCAACTCTACAGCGCCAATAAAGTCTCGTATGGACACGTAGCTAAAATATTTATTTTTTCGACGGCATAAAAAAAATGCGCATGGATGAAAACGTATAACTAAGCTTTCCTGTGTGATTCTGATTGCTGAAGTGCAACACACCAGGCGGGTGTTAGATGAAGATGTTCATAGTTTCCAGTTACCTACTTGAACCCTGAAGTGTTCGAGTAGAAACAGGGACCCTTCTCACATGACTAAAACACCCCTAACCTAAACAATGACAGAATGGAGGCATAATGCAGTTAATGCGGAATCATTACGTGCCACATATTGTCGTTGTGATTTTTAAAAGGTATTTAGTAAAATTGTATCAAGGTGTCTATAAATGTCTTTCCGAGGGCAACGGAAGAAAACTCATTAAGAATGAAAGAAATAATAGGTTCAGGACAGGCGATCAATAGCATTTATTAACATTTGAAGTAGATCTTAGCCTACAGTGAAAATTCACAATAAACTCCAAATATCAGAAGCCAAAAAAAGTTATACATTTGTGGATGGAAAAACATTTAGGGTAGTAATGAAATAAATCGAGATAATAAAATTTGGAAAAAATACATCGATTTATTTCCGCAATATTGATATATTTTGATCTGGCTATGTATTTTTGCGTTAACACTAAATTTAAATCTTCTCGTTGAATATTAATACGCTGTCAATTGTCCAAAAATTGCGAGGTCTTTGTAACAAAAAAAATGCTTTAAACATTTCTATTCTCTTTTAATGTATTTTTAAGGTATATTGAATATATCTCTTTACACTTCAGACACATAGTATTTGCATTTTATTATTTGCCATATTACGTGAGGTAAAAATTATCGAATTAAATGACTAATACCACGCCAAGCACGTGGCACATCGCTCCAAAATGAAACTCTGAGACATCTATTATATAAAATAATATTACCCAGTTTCATTAACGTCTTGAAAAAATTGATATCACTGAGAAATACCTTAATTCCAATTAGAGGTAAACAACAATGAATGGCCCGAATAGAAAACAAGCTTTTATATGAGCGAAGTATCCTTGAAGACCTAATTCAATGCGACTAGGCCGGTACAGTAACCTCGGCAAACATCAGATCGAATGGAATACAGTCACATCAAATTATCCCTGTAAAAATATCATGCTGGATATTTAAAACCATTGATCACCCAAGAGCGTTTGCAATGTCTTTCGTGTTATGACGTCATCGAGAATCGAAAGGAACCCAAAGTTCGTGGTTCAAAACCTTTTTAAATGCAAGTATGCAGATTTTGCCAATTAATAAAAATGGACAAAACTATGAATTTTGTGTGCCAGATATGCTTGTTTTTGGACATTAGTATTGCAGAATATCTTATGTAAATTTATTAACTAAGGAAAAGCAAAATTTTTAAACGCATGCTTGTTCCGTTGAGACAGTATTGGCTACATGATAAGTGTGAAATATATGTAGCCAATCGTGGATGGGTAGTTCAGATTTCTGTTTCCCAATAAGGAGATGGAGTGGGACGTCCGAGGAAAGGAGATAGCGGGTTCAGTGTTCCCGTCGACGGGACGAGAGTTGACAAGGAGGCTCGCGCGGAATGCCGGCCATTCCGAGAATTCACCGACTCATTCGCCGATCGGACTTGAGTGACGGAGGGAGAGTGAGACGAGGAACCAGTGAATTCGCAGGAGATAGATGGAGCGAGATACCGTTTCGCGTGGAAATGAATTATATTGGCCTCCTTTTTAAGGAAATATCTCGCCTATCCTAAAACACTAAAATGTCAACCACTTACCGCACAACTTTTCGAGGTATTTGCCAAGAAATGGAGGCCATTATCATTGGGATATGGTACAAGTGTGCATTCCATGGAGAATTGATTTCGAATACGAGGGATTTCTAACGCCTAGATCTTTCCAGAAATTAAAACATTAATTGTGGAAATATTTTCTCAACTATTTTTGAAGAAATAAATCAGTCACACACCGCAGTAATGATAAAAAATTGCAAAAAACTCTGTTTTAAAGACGTTATTACTGTACAAGTTGAAAGAAGCCCTGTGGTTTGTTTAATTAGTTACGTTTATTAAATTTAATTTACGATCCAAGTCACATTTATTAAACTAGTATGAGTTTAAGGTAGTTTGAGCGAAATATCATTTTACTTAGAAATCAATTAATTTTGTCTCATTTTAAATGAAAATATCTCACCCTTCAAATAACACAAAAAATTCAACCCCTTACCACATTACTTTCGAGGTTATTTTCCAAAAAATACCAGCGGACATGGGAAATGGTACGTGTATGCACTCAAATGAGACCTTATATTAAAAATGAGGAATTCTCTACTCTTAGATCTCGTAAAAAAATCAAAAATGTTTAGTTTGAATGTTTTCTCAACTATATTTGAAAATTAATCATATTGTTACCGCAGTAGGTTCTTGGGTATCACAAAAAACCTTCTGTTTTGAAGGAGTTTCAAATGCACCATGCGAAAAAAATGAGTCAAGTTAAAGACTTACTTAGATATTTTCATGTAATTACTTACAATTTCAGTCATATAAAACTATGTAATTGCACCATTATTAATGCAAAATTTAATTGATGTGTCCTACAGCTTGTGAAATTAAAACGCATAATTCGAATAAGGTACCTATTATGGCTAGGGAACTATCTCACTCGGAGTATCTTAAGTCGCATGGAACAATATTTTCCGTCAATAATTATGGTATGCGTTTTTAATACTTCTTACACAAGTTTAAAGTAAAAAATTGATTTCGAATATTGTCTCCATTAATACTGGGGAAATATCTCGCTCAAATTAGCTGAAGACGCGATCGGTGGAAGGACAGAAAGATTCTTCGTCTCCTCACCCTCCAAAACCGCTCTTGGCGTGCCAATTCACTCTCGCTGCCAGCGAGTGATTCTCGAGAAACGGTTCCGAGTGCGATGAGGTCGAGGCGTGTGCGCCAATGGCATTTGCATAACCAGAGGGAGAGAGCGGGAGACGAGAGCGAGGACGTGGCCGCAGGCGAAGGGGATGACGCCCGCCAACCCAATGATTCTCTTCTCGGGAATGTTTACTCCGTGCACGGCGGAGAAGTGACGCGCAATAATGAACGACTTACACCAGTCACCATCAGAATTCCAATGTCGTAAACATTCAGTATATTCGAAATTATTATTGCTCCCCCGTATGGTCCATCTCGGCTCTATCTAATATTTTAACTCGAGTGCTACTAATTTTCTCTGCAAGATAGTAAAATTGAGAGTGCCCCATTTTCACAATATGGCAACTGATACCATTATGTCTACGCTCTCCTTACCTGACCTCCCGAAACTAATGCTCAAAACTGATCTTAAGCTCATTCATAGCATTCTCAACTCAACTACAGACTGCCCTGAACTTATCTCCAGCATCAGTTTTCGAATCCCATCCAGACCCACCCGCACGCACCCTCTACTCCACCTGCCCATTCCCAGATTATCCTTGACCAAACGCTCCCTCCACTTCCGCCTCTCCTCCCCGATAAATTCTCTTCCTACCAACATTGATCCGTTTTCGCTTTCATCTAACACTTTTACACAACGCGCTCTTTCTCATTTTGCTAGCAGTACTTAATCGCTTCTCTCCGCTAGTCCCTAAAAAAAATTGTTAATAAATTGTTACTGATCTTAGTTTTGTTTGACTGTATGTGTCTGTCTTTTGTGCTTTTTATATTGTGCCGCTATTAATTGGCAAGTATGCTGTATGTGGACAAATTAAATAAATGTATAAATTGACCCTGCCATTGCCTATGGAGTACCTATTTCAATCATGGGGTGATGCATGTGCAAAAACTGCATGAGAGAAATACCTTTAACTTTTTAATGCCCAAACAAATATAAAAAATATGCGGTAGAAAAATTCATTATACCTTTCAACATAAACTCAATTTTTTATTTATCATCCGCCTATTTTGCAGATTTCTTGGACTTTTCAATTCCTTCCCTAACCTTAAAGATTTATAAAATGTTATGCAACGTTAACTTTTTAAAACATTTTCATTAATTTTCGGCAATTTACTCAATTTTGTTGGGTAATTATAAAAAAGAGTACCCCAAGAACTGTCGATGCACGAGTTCCTTTTAGGCTGCTGGCATTTATTTGAGCATCATTCATTTATTCTGAAAGTCTTGAATTGATTTTTAAGTCCCTGGCCCTCATAAATTTCTCTTGAGTACAGAAGGAAGCATATTATTGCAGGCATTATATAACTTAGGAGATGCTGCGGATAATTCCAAGATAAAACGCCCATTGATAGTTTTGTGAACGAACAAACAGGGAGTGCAACACACGTGATGGAGAGAGACTAGGTTTCGAGAGACTTGGTGACTTACTTGAATAATTCAGATAAAGTGAGTAACAGCTTGTCGTGGAGTATACTACTATGACGCCACTTCACATCTCTAGAAATGATAGAAGCGACAAAGCTGGAGATATATTCGCACCTTTACTGCAGAACAGAAAGGCTCAATGATTCCTTTTTTTAACGGACCATTTATTGTTATTGCAAAAAGAAAGCGTGGCCCTATCTTGGAATTATTTAAACTTCTAACATACCATGGGAATTACACATACAACATTATGTGGTGCAGCATTAAAAAAACTAGGTTTTGTTAAACTTATAATAGGAAGGTCCTCGGATGAAAAGTCAAAGAGAGATGCTACTTCGCTCTGGTTAGGCCACACCTCGAATACGCCGCGAGCATTTAGGACCCTGGTCAAATAGTTTTAACCAAAATTATTAATAAAATACAAAGGAAAGCAGCGCGTCTCGATAAAAAAACTGCTACTTGCGCCCATATAGTGTCTCACAACGTTTAGAGGGAGCCCCTAGAGACTCGGTGGCTACACGCTAGGCTTAGGTTGCTTGATAAATTCAGAACTGATTTTTTTCATAGCGACACAGAGGATATTATCATGACTCCTCACTACATCTATAGGTCTGACGGATTTGATAAAATGAAAGAGATAAAAACGAACAGATAGATACAAAAACTCGTTCCATCCGCGCAGGATATGCGACCACAATAAAAATTGAGCTCCACTAATTACACTCCTATAATACATGTCAACATTTCATTTCCCAAAAACTGTTATATTTACAAGGCTGACATAACACCCCCTGCCACACGCCCATGCGGCGGCTTGCAAGGTATTATGTAGATGTGTATGTAAATATAGTTGGTCAAAGAAAAGTTAGTCCAGACCTCCCTTTCCTTGAATGAGTAAGCTTTCTTTTATCTTAAACTTTTCATTAATCATACACAATAATTAATCATAATAAACTGTTGTTTTATCTTAAATAAGCAAATTTCCCAGTAGTGAGTTCGTTTACGCAATACTCTCTAAGTTTCTGATCTAACCGCATATTGTCATACTGACTGCTTTTGGCCTCCACCTGAAATCGGGCGAACGTGCGTGGTTCTGATTTCAGTTGGGATGAGTGCTGCACACCTCATGTGGAATCATCCCGTGCCAGACACCCTAGTGGTGGCTTGCACGGTATTATGTAGATGTAGGTGTAGATGTATACCTTCAAGTTTACTTTAAGATGAGCTTACGAAAAGCCCATCAAACCTGCAATCAAGTTTATATTCTCATCACTTATTTAAACATTCTTATAAGTATATATACTCAAGGAGTGCAACTGACAAATTGGTATACAATATCCCCAAGCATAAAACCCTTTGGAGAGATTAAATTAAAAACTATATGGAATGCAGTCATATTATTGCACAAAAAATGTTTCGAGGCCCAAAAGAATGCTTCGCTCAAACTTCCATTACTGTTGGATACTTAGTAATTTGTCATAGAAAAGGGTATCACCGGCCGAGGCTAATTAGAACGATCATGATATTCTTTGCTCATCCTCTATGATCATCGATGTCACATGAGCCAGTGAAGTAACTTGGATGTTGAACCTTGCAGCGTTTTAACTCAATAAATGCGCGATGCAAATATCAAGCTAAACTCTTGATCCCAAGCTTTTCAGAGTAAATTTGTTATCATATTAGCTATCAATAATGATTCACCCCTAAGCCTAAATCTGGCCCAAAACTTTTCAGATTAAATGTGAAATCGTATTCTTCATTGATAATGATTCAGCAATCTGCATAATAATTACTAAACGTTCACTGGCACTTTCGGTGAATTCCGCTGGGGAAGTATTATTCTATATCCAAATATGATTGAAAAAACTCATATTCTCCGAGGGAAAAGTCTACCTTTTTCTTTTAAATAATTTTACTAAATATTCTCCACTGAAATATATTTCATTCTCACAGAAAAAGCTGATTAAAGATAAAAATCAATGAGCCTTTTTAAGGTAGTACGAGCGAGATAGTTTCCTAATCATAACAGAGACCATATTCGGACTACACTTTTTCATTTCAACAGCTAAGAGACAAGCGAAGTAAATATTGCATTATTAATGGTGACATAGTGTAGTTACACGACAGAAATTGTAAACAATCAAATGAAAATATATAAATAAGTCTTTAACTTGACTCATTTTTTTCACGTGGTACGTTTGAAACTCCGTCAAAACGGAAGGTTGATTGTGATCCTGAAGATTTTACTGCGGGGACAATATGATTAATTTTCAAAAATAGTTGAGAAAACACACAAACTGCTCATTTTTTATTTTTTGACGAGATCTAAGTGTAGGAAATGCCTCATTTGTCAAATAAGGTCTCTCTGGAGTGCGTACACGTACCATTTCCCGCATATAAGGGCTGGTATTTTCTGGCAAATATCTCGGAAAGTAATGAGGGAACGGGTTACATTTTTGGCGTCAATGGAAGGGTGATATATAAATCTTTAAAATGAGACCAAATTCATTGATTTCTAGGAAAATGATATTTCGCTCAAACTACCTTAAACAATGGCATCAATGAAATATTTCGTCCCTACCTCTTATTAATCTTCGATACTTCTCGGGACCAATCCGCTAAAAGTACGGCGTGGATGTGAGGGGAGGGAGAATCGACAAGATTTAAATGAATGGAGTGACGTCATTACGTTCGGCATCACGTCATGTCCCATCCCCTTCTGGTCTCCATGGCGACAAGGTCGTCAACTCGTCCCGTAAGTGGACGGGCGTCGTATTGGACGCCGCGCCCCAGGATAAATGTCCCACTTTCTCCGTCGCTTCGCCAGCCGATGGGCCCGCGCAGAGTTCTCGGAACGATTCCGTTTTCTGAAACGGAATGCGATCGAAAAAAGAAGAAAATAACGGCCGTTTTTAATCCATTCAAGGAAGATTTTTTTCAAAGTCACTCTTGAAAATGAATGACTTCGTGGAAACTTACTATGCATTCCAAAGTGGCGAATCACGCTTTGAGACTTTCCCCATAATCCATTAAAGAACTCTTTTTTTCATGAGCACGAGCTCATGCCCATTGAATGAATTAGTAATGGTCTCAGAATGGTGTCCGTATTCTCTCAGAGAAATTTGAAACATCATCTAATGGAAGGAGGTGGGTAACTGATCAAATAAGAATGGAAATAGCGATATTGACCCTGGAAATCCCTTGGTTTAGGCTACAATTTGGATCACACCGCCGCTCTGCGATTTAATAAAAGTTAGTAAATTTCAGCTTTTTCCATGTGATAAACCATGAGAACTTCATTGGAAGCTGGAAGGTCATCTTAAAAAGTGTGCAGACTGAAGAATAGTACCTATGCATCTAATATGACTCAATCAACGATCTTATTGCGAAGTATTTTTTCTTAATTTCCAAACATTTCATGTTACAAATGATGTGGTACGAAGTCACTCGCACGGGTGCATATACACCAGGGTTGAAATTTGCTATGAAAAAATCATTTGACTTGACTGGGATACGAACCCTGATCTCCCAATTGCCGGTCAGGTGTGTTAGCCAGTTACACCACCTTCTTTCGAGGCGAATTTCGAGGGGGATTTATGCGAACTAAAATTCGCCTTGAAGGAAGATGGCTTGGTGGTGTAACTGGCTAACACACCTGACCTTGGGAGGTCCGGGTTCGTATCCCGGTCAAGTCAAATGATTTTTTCATAGCAAATTTCAACCCTGGTGTATTTTTTTTTTACTTTTTCCCGAACTTTAAGATATGTTTCCATTATTTCTCGTATTTTGTAACGAATAACCAAGCTTTTATTTACAGGTTCTATCATCGATCTGAAATGATATTATTCCGGGAACTTAATTTGGGGCATTAGTTGTAGGAATTTATGATTGATTATCCACCCTGTTTGTCCGTATTCGGCACTTCACTGTGGATTTCACGCAATAGGCTAAGGCACTGATAGCCTTATTCGCGTAATATATATCGTAATATATGTCTCCTCAGTTAAGGAAAAGTTATCCTGAACTGAGAAGACAACCAAGTCTTGAGAGTGACCGTGCTCACGCAGAGGTTCGCTTAGAAGGTGCCTACTATCGCTCAGCCACTGAAAGTCCGGATTGAGGAGGAATCTGTGCATCGACGTATCATTTTCTAAATATCTATAAGAGTTGTTCAAATGAACAAATTTAGCCTTAATCTATTTTTATGTATAGAGTGTAAGCCTTGTATATATTTTTTTAAATTCCATGTGAATATCATTTGGATAAAATCTTATAGGACAAAATGATAAACCAGTAGTTAAAAACAAGTAATTATTCCGACTCCAGCCATCCTTGCAATTGTTGCAGGATTTGAAATTATGACTTTTTAAAGAAATGAGGGAAGACAGGCTTAAAACATCAAACAATAGTGGAGCCTATGTTTGAAGTAGTTTACCAATATATTTGCTAAACAAGTAAAACAGCAAAATTTCCCCTAGGCGATGTTGTAATATTAATACAATATGTTGATTATGTGCTCCGACAAAAACCGGAAGTCTTACATAAAAGTTAAATAATCGTATTCAGTTATGGATTATATAAGCTGAAAAACAGCTTAGGTGCCTCTATATCTAGTGTATTTTATATAAATTATATAATATATCGATGTTGTCTCTCGATCATGTACATCGAGATATCAGATCGATATAGCAGAGTTGAACAGTATTAATCACAGTCGGGAGCAGATCTGTATCATGTGTGGGTCACTGATTATCACATGTAACGAAAAGAAAAAACTGGAAATAAAACAAGAACATTAATATTCGAGAGGAAATTGAGAGAAAAAAATCATGTGAACGTACATCATTGCATTGCCATGAAGACGGTACATTTCAGCGTTAAAATCCATCATTTTAAAAACAATATAACTTTTTAAAGTGATAAATGAACCTTATAACGTTATTATGCCATTCTATAGTAAAAATCATACGCTACGTTAAAATCAAGGTAAGTTATTGAACATGCCTTAAGTAAAGGTTCCTCCATAAACGGATTCAACTTTATAACGTCGGTAAAACAATTTTATATGGTAAAAAAGTATTAAAATTCATGTTTTTTTTAGGTCATCCAGCGAGGAAAAGCGAACCCACCCAACCAATTGCATTTTCTAAATGACGGGTTTCACAATTCTGATATAGGCGTGCTGTACACAGGAGAATTAGTCCTTATCTACGTACACGTTCTAAAAACGGAACAATTTATTTTAAGTTAGGTTCTAAAATTCATGTACTTTTTTGACGATTTTTTAGGTTGATTAAAACAAACCGGATCCGCAAGTAACTGACTCATTCGGATGGCGGACCACGGCGCATTCGACAGTATTCGTTTTTCACTTCACCTCGTCCGGACCGCCTGGGTGCCATGTCCTAAGCGCTCCCTTCCTTCATCCTCGAAGGACGACAAAAAGCCGCGATGTCGACGGCACAAGGCGCCCGGAACGGATATTTCGTCTCTGTTGAGTTGCTCGAGGCCGCTTCGCTCAGGCACGAGTCCAAAATTCGTTCACCGTGAGCCACAGTGGACAATTGTGATTTCAAAGGCATTATTTGCTTTGCGGGTTACTTATAACTCCCGTTTCCATATTTGCGGGAGCCGCTATCCTTCTAAAAAAACTTCTTTGACGAGAATAATGATTCCCAATAATTTTCCGCTTGAATTTCCTGGCTACTTTTGCGTCAGTGAAAAATATTCCAAATTTTTTAGACTGCAAAGTTTCTTGGGGGCGTTTCACACTGCCGGAATATTACATCAAAGTCACTCTCCTAACGGTAGCGAACGTTTTTTTGTGTACTGGATTTCCACCGATTGCCTTAAATTGGATAGGAGTCCGTTCTTATATTTACTCATCTCGCATTTAACTACCGTTATCCTGGACACGGACAGTTAATTTGTCAAATGACATTTATATTCGTTTCACTAAGAAGAGTATAACAGTAGGTATCTGCATAAAAGCGAGTCGTTTTGCTTATGCGCGTTATATTTGATTTGATTCTGCATCATTCTTTATCTCCAAGTCAGACGGTACCTTTCTTAGCAATTTAATGATACCCTTTAGAACATAACGTCTTCATTCAAGTTTCTCTTCAATCATAACATACCAAAAGATATGTGACAGTCATCGTGATGGAATGTATGTAATCATTTCTAGCCTAATAAAGATTCTTTTCCTTAACACGAAATAAATGTAAGGAATTAGCAATTAATGAAAATTATCCTATTGCTGTCATGTAGTAAAATAAACTTTTAATTATTGAGTGATAAAAAATTAATAATTAGTTAACAAAAATTATCGTTACCTCATAAACAATCAAAATTCATTCCATATGATGGACAAATTTTCTTATTGTCCTTGGTAACAACTACTACCATTCTATCACATCTTCTATGTAACTTTATGGATGCACGGGGCTTGTACTCTAATTTTTGAGAATTTCAGATGTAAAACTTTTATTGCTAGATTTGCAGAAAAGTTAAATGTTTTAGCTAGTAAGTATGATTTGGATACAATCAGAGACATTTTTTTGAAGGCAGATTCTTCTAACCCTGAATATTATGGAAAAAGCTCCGTATAATTCATAAAACAGGACCTGACTTTATTACAGATGACTTTTTTGGATTTTGGTCATTAATCTGTTTTAAATATTTTGAGGGAAAATCAGCATTACTAGTGGAGCACATGTATCTCGCAATTTCTCCATTTATGATTAACGTTCATAAACGACAAAAAACTTCATGTTGATTGGGAAAGATTGCCGTAAGAAAAATAGTCATTTCCCGTTTTGTTTTTCCCTTCCGCGCTGAGCCAGTGGTGGTGATTTTTCCAGCGATTCCTTTGATTTCTCAGCATTTCATGGTATTTCCTGTGCTGCGAATGTTTCACAATTTATTGAGATTCCGAGAACAAAAACACAACTACTAGAAACCACGGCAGTGAGGCGGTAAATTTTACTTTTTTTAAATCTTCATTGCCTGGAATCTTTTAAAAGCTTTTATCATATATTAGTTTGATATTAAGTTCAGGTGGTATTCGTTCGTTTAATTCTTTTCAGTTGGAAAAAAAATCTGTTTTGCTTATCTGGGTATCTAGCACCCTCCGGCCGTATTGGTGCGACAAACTGCTTCCTTTTTCAGCCGTGGTTTTTGTTAAAACGATATAAATACGGTGCCATTAGTCATGGCTCTTGCCAGGAGATGATAGAACCTGGAAAACTTATAGTGATTATTTTTTTGTCGTGAAAAAAAAGTATCCACCAGGGTTCGATGCTTTCCAATCGCTAACCTAAGCAGGAATGAAATGTGTACTCATAGCTGAACCTTTTCCCAGAATTTTATTTCCAAGTAGGCGGATGAAGATGTATGAAGGACGCCATAAGACTATGAATGAGGGGAGGATGTTGGAGGGTCAGGTAAGAGCAAAAAAAATTGTTTAGGTGAATTAGGCCCCGCATGCGTAAAAATGCGGAGCAGTCAACTCAATTCCATTAAAATTTACGGTTATTGGCAGATTACTTTGTAGAAATAGCAAATACCTTGTTTTATGGATTCTACTGGTTGTTTACCTTAACCAGGGAGAAGGCGCGCGGCCTGACGTAACGCAGAGAAGCTCGCAGGGTGTAAGCTACACCCTTAAATAAATTTTTTTTATTTTTCATTTGAACAATATTTTCAATAAATTTTCTCTTTAAAATGTGCATTACTATTATAAATGTTATATGAAACATTTTTTTGTATTATAAACATACGAATATAGGGAGCATTTTTCACCAAAAGTCTTTTCTTTGGCTTATTAGGCTTTCGAAACAATATTAAAGAAAATATTTCCAAGTTCTGTTCACAATGACATGATATTTTTGATTTTAGCTTCTAGATATAGCATTAAAAATATGGCATGTTATGTACTGATCATTTCTATTTTTGGTCTTCAATTAAACTACAAAGTTTCCCGATATAAAGTAATAATTAAATTCAAATATATTATTCCAAAGAATGTAATATATTTCTAACATCAGAAAATCTATTTAATATGCCTCTTTATAAAGTAAGTAGGAGGTAATGGTGACAATAATGGCCACAGTACTAAAGCAGGAAAACAGTTCAGACGCAGACTTCCGATTCCTATGAGGAACGTGGAAAGGCGCACGGAGTAAATCAACGCCTTAGAAGAATTATCTCGTTCCAAACTCGCAGCTAAATTAAATTTTGATACACTGCTGGATAGGATTTATGAGAAACTTTTAATGCGAAGGTATGAATATGTGCAACATTTTTGAGCCAATGATTTATCTACAATGCATAAAAAAGAACCTTTGGGATATCAGCTACTCCCTGCGCACCTTATCCTGGGTTACATCATTAATTTTTATTATAATATAATAATTTTGGTTAAATATTCACACCAATCCTCGTGTTTTTAACTAATTTGACATGTTTATCTATGCCGAAATTAAGTTAAACCCTGGATATGTTAGTGCTTTCCGGGGGATTCAGAAGCTGCAGTATTCATTGAAGCTGCAAGATGGCTTTCAAGATGGATTGTATGGTTATAGCATTCTGTGATTGTTTTTCTACTGCATGGGGATGTTGATAATTTATAATAAAAATGATATTGAAAAGGCCGATATTTGCAGTATTTAGAGTTTAGAATGGCTTAGAGTCTGCATCTTGTTAATGTACCCGAAGATAAGGAGATTTGAAGACTACATTCGAGGCCATTTCTATGCTAAGTCTTACCAAGAGTCACTTTGATAGTGAATACAACGGTGGGGATGCACTTGAAACTAGTGAGAGAATAGGATGAAAACCAGTGGATACAAATGTGGGTGGGGATTGATAAGGAAATGGAAAACATAATTACTCGCGATAGTAATTAAGGAAATAAACTCCATATTTAATTTCCAATCATTGCCCCGACAAATGATGTGGTACGAAGGCACTCGCACGGGTGCACATACACCAAGGGTTGAAATTCGTCATGGAAAAATCATTTGACTTGACCGGGATTCGAACCGGGAGCTCCCAAATGCCGGTAAGATGTGTTAGTCAGTTAGACTACCAAGCCGATTCAAACCTTGGCTTGTTGGTGTAACTGGCTAACACACCTGAGCGACAATTGGGAGATCCGGGTTGGAATCCCGGTCAGGTCAAATGATTTTTCCAT
Source organism: Ceriagrion tenellum (assembly GCA_963169105.1). Taxonomy (NCBI): domain Eukaryota; kingdom Metazoa; phylum Arthropoda; class Insecta; order Odonata; family Coenagrionidae; genus Ceriagrion; species Ceriagrion tenellum. The sequence goes on from OY720644.1 coordinate 99,368,452, forward strand.
GGAAAATTTCAACCATAGATCACTATTTTATGCCTATCTTTATGATTTATGTCCAGAAAATCCACACACTGTAGGTTATAGAATTGGTGGTACATATCAAGGATTCAGATGCTAGATGAAAATCTCATGAAATAACGGCTAGTTTTTATAGTCTTCGTAGTTGCGTTACTGGCCGATGGATTTCACTGTTGTCACTAAATTAGTGATAATCACCTGCGCCATCAAAATACTTGTCCTACTAACATCACAACTGCCGGAAAATGGTTCTCAATGTTTCATAATTTCTAAGCTGAGCGTAAGTTTGGAAAATGTGAAACAATAAACAGTGGTTTAAATGCACTGCAACGGGAATGATAGTCGACTCGTGGTGGTTTATCAGATAGTAAAACTACTTTTGATCCCTTTTTGCTATGAAATCTATTACTATCAGACTTTTATCTGCTATCTTGGAATGCACATAAGGTGTAGAATAGTAGATATATTGATTCGGCAGAGGACAATATATTCTCACTCCATTGCCTAACTATGGGTACAGGATTCTTTTGGAGATGAATAAGTCACTCACCGCCCATTCTGTAATTCTTAAACTTTGTCCTCCATACAATCATACTCTAACGGCTTCTTCGTGGTCATCATAAAGCTGGCGGAGGCATTCGAATTTGTTCCTAGTTCTATTATCATTCTATCATCATTAAACCTGTTTGCAGATTGGCAATAGCAGTACAGCGTTATATAACAAACCTCTTTGCTTTCCATCCGCAAATCAGATTTTAATTAAGGGTTGAATTTTGACTTATGTGTGGTTTGTGCCCGAATACCTACGAGATATTTCTTCATTATGTATGATAATAGACTGGCGTATGTTTGTATCATTATTACACCTCTCCTCGAAACGCCTCATCCAAGCAAGCTGAAAATTTTGAAATTATAGCGTGTGCACTGAGAAACTTGATAAGATTGTTGTCACTTAAAAGTTGTTGACAAAAGATATTTTTCCAAAGCTCAAAAAACATATTCTTGATATCGAATTTGAAAAAATTGAGCCCATTTTTTAATCCGGCTTTAATATCTGAAACCAATACTTTCTTCGACACTAATTAGTAAACGTGTTTGCAGATTGGCTCAGTTTCAAATGAGTGCTAACTTTGTCCCATGCGTCCATCTCGAGTGCTAAGTTTCAAATGCGAGCTAACTTTGTCCCAAGCAGCCAACTCGAGTACTAAGATAACGGGCGGCTTCTAACGGTATGGTTTTCAATACTCGATAACAATAATGGTCAGTTGGGCACCCAGCTTGGGAGATCACTATTTTAGCTTAAATGTTTTGAACAAAAAGTTCATAAGATATTATTGTCATTATACGCATAACCATATATCTATATTTTCATTGAATATCAGTGGTTGTATTCTGCTCGTCCTGTGAAAAAGTTAGAAAAAATATTTGTTTTGTTTTTACGGCCAAAGATTATATTTTTACCAGTAAAAATGGCACTCAGAACGCCTCGGGAGAGGTCCTATTTTTGGATTCACTGATTTAAAATATAATCCATTCCTGAATATCCCGTCTCGTCAGTGAAATACACATTCGTGACGCGTACCACGAGATCCGGAGAGGCACGGGCGTGTGATTAGAATCTGCTGCGACCATTGTAAACCCTTTGGGTGGATGAGAGACACCACATGAAATTTCAACCGGGGAGATTTTCGGAGTAGATAAAAAAATAAAACGCGTCGGGACACAATGGCGAGTGGGGCAACGTGAGCGTTGCAGCTCGTTGGCCGGCCCTCCGTCGACATACCGAATTATCCACGCGAAAGGCATCCGAATCCATCTCCCAGATGAAAATCAAGACCCTCTCCATCCGAAACACACTGCTGTTTTGGTAGGAAATTAATTTCGATGCTGAAATGATCTTGTTGTCAGACGGAGTCTAAAATTCTACGAGGTTGCCTTGGAAAGGGCACCAAAATAATTAATGGAACGGAGCTATTTGGAAGAGAGTATAGAAGTCCTCTAGAGGAACACATATAACTTCTTCAGGCTGACCCTAGGGTAATTGTCAAAAACGTCTATCGGAAATAAAAATATTCTAAATATGGTCCACTAAATAGATTTATTCCCTACGACCCGGGTTTTGTCCCATAATGACATCTTTAGGTGTCATTATGTGACGAAAGTTACAAGAAGACTTACAATTTCTTTGATATTTTTGGAGACAATTTTAGAGGTATTATTTATTTAAGTGTTCTACCTGAAGATATCATTATGAGACGAAACCCAGGTCGTAAGAAATAAATATATTTTGTGGACCATTACTAAATTATTTTAATTTTCGATATGGAGAAGTTCCACAAAGTCAAACCTCAAGTTATTAGTTATAATAATGTCTACATCCATAATGAATATGAACTCAGTACTCTCTTTATTTATGAATAATTACAACTTTGTACTATTGTTACGCTTGTTTTATTTGCTGATCAAGGTTTCAATACTAATATAACAAAACATTGGTCGCAAATTTAAATAGGTAATAGTAACAATTAAAATTTTTCCATTATGAACGTGGCAAATGTTTTTGGTGTGATTCCTCCTGTTACTTTGATATTTAGCACTCTAGCGCTCATGCTCTAGGGTCAATCAAGGTATATGACCTAGCTCGCAAACCGTGTGCATGATTACGTCACTGAGTGATGATATGTGTCGTGCCAAACAAACATGTCTGTGGAAATCAGTCTTCCAAAAAAAACAAAATATGGTTTTTTCATCATGAATATCCAAGAGGAAAACTTTAAGAGGCAGAGTTACAATTTCTTTGAGATTTTCGGAGGCAAATTTATTGGTATAATTTGTTTAAGTAATCTAACGGTAAAGGTTGGTTTTGTTGAATGTCAGAGAATCTTCTCCCAGTTTTCTACCCTTTCAAGAGGCTAATCTCCCTCTAGTTTATCTTTTATCGCCTCTGCATACGATCTGTCCTTCTTAATACCGTCCATGAAATCCATTCTCTTTCTTCCCCTTTCCCGTTTGCCCAACATCCTTCCCTTTACCACACTCTTGAGCAACCCGTCGTTCTTTATTACATCCTTCATCCACCTACTCTGCCGATCCGGGATTTCATTCAAAAGTTTCCTTTCCACGCCCATCATGTCAAGCTTTTTCTCGTCAGTTCCTATTCTCTTCCGGATGTCTATCCTACTGTGTCCGCTTTCTTCTAGCGTGCTACCAAAGTAATTAAAATGCTCTACTTGCTAGAGTTTGTGTTCTCCAACTTTTATCACTATACCTGCATTCTTTTTACAACAGAATCTTATTACTTTTGTTTTCTTATGATTAATCTTCGTTCAGAATATCCCGCACTGTGTCTCTAATGCTTATCTCTAAATCTATCAAAGCTTGTAGTCCCTTCGAAGTTCCTCTAACCAACGCCTGATCGTCCGCGAATCTAACTGTCTTTATCAGATTCCCTCCTACTTTGATTCCAGCTTTAAGATATTTCCATGCCTGTTTTATGATTTCCTCAGCAAAAATGTTTAAAAGCAATGGCGACAACGGGCACCCTTGCCTTAATTCGCGACCTATAGATGTCTACCCTGATTCACCGTCAGCCACCCTCACCTGCGCCCTTTGCGTCATATATAAGTTTCGAATTAGTCTCCTCTCTCGCCAATCTATTCAATTTTCCCGAGTATCTCCGTTAGTTTTTCCCTATTTACTCTATCGAATGCCTTTTCAAAAATTAGGGTAAAAGGCTAAAACTCCTAGTATGTGGAAGATAGAAGCTGAATGTAGAAGTCACCCTGAGAGAAGAGAAATTAGAGCAAGTGGATTCCTTCACCTGGCTCAGAAGCACTATCACGTGGGACAGAAGAAGTACAGCGGACGTCGAGAGGAGAATAGTCCAAGCTAAGAAGGCGATCATGGGAAAAGGACAACTACTACTCTACTCAAAGATGATGGGACTACGAACCAGGAAACACTATGTGAAAACATTTGTGTAGATCGTGGCACTCAATGGATCGGAAGCATGGACCATTGGAATAAATTGACCAGAAATGGCTAGAAGTCGTCAAAATCTGGTATTAAAGGAGGATTCTCAAGATAAAATGAACGGAAAAGATAAGAAATGACGAAGTGTACAGAAGAGTAGAAGAGGATAGGACCATATGAAACAGCATACAGAAAAGAAGAACCAGAAGGATTGGACACAACTTGAGACACAACGGGTTTATGAAGAACACAATTGAAGGTAAAGTAGAGGAAAAAGTCCCCAGAGGAAGAATCAGGAATTAATTCATGGACCAAATAAAGAGGAGAGTACATAGGAAGAGATACCAGGAGGTAAGGGATCTAGCCTTAGATAGGGAAGGATGGAGGGCTACAGTAAACCAATCTTAAGATTGAATCATCAATGATGATGAAGTTGGTGCAAAGGCTTATCAATGATGCAAGGCCTATATAAAAGATGATGAAATTAGGGTAGGTGAAGAATCAAGTAGTTGGACCAAGTTACCAGCCTTCCGTCTAATATTGCTTTCACTCTTTATCCAACTTGATATCCTGCCTTTGGGTTTAATGATTTGATACTCCATTTTAACGTTGAAATCAATCAATTTGCCTTATAAATAGTCAGTTCGCAGCCCGTCGGCTAAGAAAAAAATACCAGAAGGTACTTTAAAACTTTTATGGCGTATTTACAAGATGCATTTACCCACGGGAATGTGGCAGGACTGTTGTTACAACGACTGCTTCAAATGAAAACAGAGGCTATTTCAGGACCTCATGGTCACGCATTCGCATTATTTTTCGTGTTCATGCGATGTAATTTTAACTGTGGATTTAATCGTTTGTATTGTGTCCACGCATCCACTCGCCTGGCAAAATGCATGGTGTGAACATGAAAATGCAGTAATGCTTGAGGGTTATTTCCATTAAGTATAAGGTGGTGGGTTATAAGTGAGAACATGACTCTGCTATCGAAACGAATAGCAGTAAAAAGTCATTCCAAGGAAAAGGTAAAAAAAAATTCAAAAGTCACAGAATTATTTTTTGATGACAATTATCAAATATGTGTCATATAAAATGAAATTATGAAAATTGAATTGAGTAAAATTTGCAGTGGAAGAGTGAGTAGAACTATGATGCCAGGTTTTGATGAGTAGAGCATTGCGCTTTTAGGGACAAATATGATGAATTTGAACTTTGTAAAGGAGGGTGAAGTAAAAACAAAATGAAATGATGAAACAAAAACCAAGTTAAGATATTTGTGCGCAAGTTCTTCTATGGAGCCACTTAACGAGATGATTTCACCCTGCGACAAGGGTCGTTGTAACTGGCACGAGTTGAATATTTTTTCTCTATTCAGCTGGGTCATCAAAGGTAAAAGAAACGAGTAATATAGTCTGCCATAAGAACTCAAAGAGACATTGTGTCAGAAGGAAAGTCCTCCTGTGGCAAGAAACGCGTTCATGGAAACAAGGAAACGCCTAATTAAAACAATCAATTGAGCGTGCTTGTCCAGGGCAAGCCATGGACCGTGGCTGGGGAAAAAAGATGAACTATTGCAAGCACTGGAAGTTAGTACTTTCTACAGTGGAGTAACAAACATTGAGTGGACGGTTGGAAACCGTAATGAAAGAGTTTTAAGATGGATACTGAGGAATTGTAATTTTCAACGCACATAAACTCTCTTGCAGGCCTGTAACTATCTCTATGCAAGGTATTTTCCCTGTACCCACTTACTAATAACCTTCGATTTGATCTACTGTACGTTTTTTGTCAATATTCTTGGTCATTTAACTGCAGATAAGAACATTTTAACGGATTGAGTATTTTAAAACTTAGCATAACCCTCCAAAAATCATTTTGCAATTCAATGACAGGTCTGAATTCGTAGTTTACGCGATAGTCCTTTTGAAACCACTTAGCTAAGCAAAGATATTTAATATTGATTTTAATTATAATAATAACTCAAGGAACGAAATGAAATATTTTTAATTATTAAAAATTAAAATTTATTGTAATAAACATGCAAAGTGAAAAAATACTAGCCTCAAGATAAACGGTTTTCACTCGTTAGCCCACAAGTTTAGAGTATTTCCTATTCTAAGATCGCATTCTAAGAACGTGCTTTGACTTCTCTGAAGTTTTCCTCGGTTCCTTTTCCGCCAAATATGTCTCTGAGTAGGGGTACCAGAACTGCCCCAAACTGATGGATGTACAAGGGCGTAGTTGTCTATAGATGATAATGTGAATGCGATGAAACAAGCTGTTTAAAATAAAACTGTATTAAAAAATTAACAAGTCAATTTGATTTTTTACTTCAAAACTCAACGTTTATGTGACTTCATGAGACTGAGACTGCGATTTCCATTTGCAATATTAAATATCAGAATATCGTAGATAGTATTATGGTGATAAATTATTTTCAAAACATGTTCATTGAGATACTCAGGCAAGGGTCTTCATTGTCAACTTCATTAAAACAGGCACAAATCCAAGATATCTGGGTAGAAAAATGCAATGAATCAAACGATATTTAGAACAATAAGCCAAGTGCAAAAAAGTTTTCATAGTTCCATAAATAGGTGAACCTTACTATGTAAATAGTATTTACCAATTCTTATTAACCTTTATTGTTAATGGAATTCAACGTTTTAGGAATTTTAAATTTCAATGATTATTGAATTTAGACTGTCACAAACCAACCGCCTAGTTTCGACGGTTGTAAAATAATGATGCCTTCCGGATTCCTCTTTAGTATAATGGATCGCAGAAATATCAATGCGTTTCTTAGAAAACACCTCAAATGGTGCAGCTCTCAAAATCCAAATATCTACTCTACGTCATCCACAAGTTCTTTTGGGTTGAAGCTTTGTTAGTAAACCTGTTAATATAATTCATCATCAATTATAAAATCCGAAGATTCTTTCAAAATTGAATGGAATGTATGTATAATGAAGAAATACAAAGACCAATTTTTCACAAAGATAAAATTTACTGATGATGATGTATAAACATTGAAACCCGGATTGAAATACATTTTATCTTTGCGGAAAAGTACTCATTTTAATTCTGCATCATTATCAAAAAATAATTGAACTGAATTAAATAAATGAGGTTAAATAAGAATAAATAACAGAAAAATATTTTAAATCGGGCTTGGAACGGAAAAAAGAGTTTTCAGGAACCACTCCGTGGTCACAGTGTACATCAAAAATTAACGCAGACGGTTTTAAGAAAAAGTTATCGAGTTTGGAAAAGTTGACTTACCATTTTGGAAGTCTAAGAGTGTCTAAAATATAAAAAAAGAACTTGCCGCTCTATATTCAGCTGCTCGCCCAGAAACTGCCTCATTCTTCTCCCCGACGACTATATCCGGAGAGAAAAATACCCACGTAATGAAAGCGCATATTTTTCTCTCCCAATTACCATTGCCGAGTCAGCTACATTCCGCAACATAGCAACCATCAAATGGATTGGTAACTGTTGCGGTGACATGTGGATTACCCTGGGTCATTGCCGTTCTCTCTCCTTCGTCCGATGGTACGTTTCCATCGCGATCATTCACACGTAAGCGGTAGAACCTCCTCAGTTTGGAGCCGGCGGAACCGTTAAGACGCAATTACCTCTTTAGCATTCCAATTAAGTCCCAATTAAGAGATAAAGGAACCCAATTGGATGCGCGCATTTCGCGACTCAATCCCGTTCCTAACCATCTCTCCCATCGCCTCGGAAAGGTGGTCTTCGTGCTGCTGACTGGGGAGAGGATGTATACGAGTAGGGGGGATTCAAGAAGGGGGGAGCGAAGTGGAGGGAACGGGGTCAGGGAAGCGGAAAGTTGAGAAGAGAAAAGGGGGTGGAAAGGGAGGAGGTGGGACCCTAGAAAGGGCTATAAATCTCCATCTCCCCTTCCCCACTTCCCCGTCAACCGTTCCTCACTGGGTCGCTCCGGTGGCAGAAAAGGCAAAGGAGACACCTCCGCTCACCATTCCGCCTCGTATACCCACGCTTCCGCGATCATTTTCAAAGACAATGGCACCTCTTTCTTTCTTTCTTTCTCTCTCCGCCTCCTCCTCGGGAGGACCTCTCGTTTCAACTCCTTGTGTTTCCCTTCCCGGAACTTAACCACCGCTCCTCAGACGAGCCCACCTCTTAACGATCCCCCGCTTCTTTTTTCGCTTCTTCCTCTTCTATCCCGTCTACATCAGAGAGATACCAACCCCTCAAGCCACTCTACATCTACACCTGCATACTACCCCCGTATGGACGTGTGGTTGGGGGTGGTAGGTCACCAGCCGTTTAAAGATGTAAAGATTTTAGAGGTGAAATGGTAACATGCCCCATGGGAGTGTATTTGGGGGAGTTCAGTTTTATGGCTTGCACAATAAATGGAATATGAATAAACCATAAAAACATATTTTCAAACGCAAATTACGATGAATGTTTCTCAAACGGTCGACATGAATGAAGGAATCATGATAATAGAGAGGGAATAAATGAATGATAAAGAGATTGAGCATCTCGCAGTACTAAATATTCGAAATCCGAAAAAATCCCGCAGTGGCTCACTGCAGAAGAGGAAATGAAACGGAAAACATCAATCCAGCTGCATCAGGTAATTTTAAAACCATGAGACTAAGGCCAAATGGGGTTAACTCGCGAGAAATTGGAAAATTGGAACAAATGAATCCTCGAATTACATTTACATAATACCCCGCGAGCTGCCGCATGGGGTGCTAGGTCACCAGCCGTGTAAAGATGTAAGTTTTTTGGATGAAATGGTGACATGAATTATAGAAGTGTATTTTGTGGAGCTTAATTTTTATTGTGATCGCTTATTCTGCACGGAAAAATCGAGTTCTTGTACCTATCTGTTCGGCAGAGTATCTTACTTATTTTATCTCTTCTGTCAGACCTAGACATGTAGTGAGGCTTCATGATAATATTCTCTGTGTCGCTCTGAAACACACCAGTTCTGAATATCTCAAGTAGCCTAAGCATAGCGTGCAGCCTCCCAATCACTCTTTATCTTATTTCAGTGGAGCGCGGTAGACGAGATAGGGTCCAGAATTATTCTCAGAGGAGCGGTTCTCGTGATTTTAGAAGGTTTCATCGGGAATAGAGTAGTCAAATTTCATTTTTGTGTGTGTTAATAATATTATAAATGCGTGTCCTGTGATGACATCAAGGAAATTGTACACTTACACTCTAGTCTCTAGGCCAGTTGAACTTGGCAATTCTTCAATCACAGGCCAGAATGGGTAATACGTGAGAAAATAGCCCTTTTATTGAATAAATCAGGGGGATCAGGTTGGTGTGGTGGCTAGAGTACTGGCTAACCATACGGACGGCCAGCGTTCAAATCCCTGCAGAGGAGGATGTTTTTCAGAGGGAACCCGATCCCTACTTGAGTGTCTTGTGGTAGGCACTTCAAGTACAGTACTCTGTCTGTCGGATGAGACGTTAAACCGTGGTCCCTTTGGTGCCTATCGTTAAGAGCAGGTAAATTTCGACGCCGGGTTTCTATCCACCCTTCCTCCCTTACCTTCCCCTATGGTGCAAATGACTTTAGCCATCGGTCGCCTCCCCAAATATCCAATGCAATCGAATAAATCAGTCATGAGTGCAAAAACTCATTTAGGCATAAAATTTTCCAGGATTTTTGATTACTTAAACATGTTATACCTCTAATCTTTTTAGTCATCAGCAAATGGCAGAATTTCTAGAGGGAATAAAAATGGTTGTACGGAAATGGCACTCCTCGGGCGAGAAAAACCGTTTCATATCTCTCTTAAAATTTCACATATCACCTACGCTTTCCAATAGGTAGGGATAGGTTTTACCTTACAAAATAAACTAAATGGAATGTGGGATTTCTCTATTACATTTTCGTTTTTTTGGACTCTAACCTCGAAGTGGTGATAAGAATTACAAGCCTTATTAAACTCTCAAGCTGGAATGTTTAGAGAATCGATAAAAATTTCTCTTTTGTTAGCCTCCCATTCAAGGTGGATAGGAGGGCAGGACCCGAGCGACAGTCAGTTCGCGTGATGGCGCCAAGGTAAAAATACTGGCGGGTAAGGCAAAGGGAAAGTCCTCACAAATATCTTCCAAGGAAAATGGAAATCAATCACAAGGTGTCCTCTGCATAAAACCAAGAAATCGTGAGGAAACATTTTTCAGCGCAGGTCGGATTATATTAAATTTCGTGGAATCGGAGATAATGAATCTGTCTTTGCCTACTTTACCAAATGTCTCCTTGCAGAGGAGGTATTCTTCCTGCATTGAATCTTACCACTGCCTTCAGAATAAACTGCTCTACTATCCATCTTTTAGTCATTTAGTGCCTTTATTTTGCGGCATAGTCTAAAAAAATTGACTCAGAAAAATTGATAGTTTTTAGAGATTGATCATGGTTCCTTCTTTCGCTCTGTAGTAATTGTTTTCCAAAATGTAAAGCGCTCTCAAAGGTCAATTCATACAGTTGCTATCCAAAGAGGCCACTCATCAATTTAAATTAGCCATTTAAAGAACCAAACAACATTTGGAGAAATGCTGAAAAGCTCACACATATGACACATATGGTTCTTTTAACAGGGATTTGTAAAAAATGATTCGGTGAGACCATATGCATGAAACATGAAAAATTCCATTCTGATTTGAATTAAAAGACCCTGCACGAAAATGAACAAAATTAAGAATTGTTAGCCGACGGCTTAAGTTTTATCACCACGGAGAGCTCTTATTTATACGTGAATAAATTAACTTCTTCTTTCGTGGCAGTCAAAGGTACATTTTGTATTTATTTGCACTTTAGCCTCAGGTTTATCTTGTCTTGCTCCTCTAGCCTATTTATTAAAATTATAAAAATTCTATAGGTAGTATTTGTTTCAGATTTGGCTAATTAATCATTTTAACCAGAGAATTGATAAACGATCATCATCTAAAAACCAACAAATATGAGATTTCCTTTACGCTACTCCCTAACTAGGAAGTCCTTGACAAATGAAATATAAATCGCTACCTCGATGAGAACGGACAGCTCCACAAATGTTTTACTGAATTCCTTGTTCGTGCAAAGTTCTTTCGCTATTTTTACGCTAATTCTCACTTCACATATGATTACTCCTCATTCTTTACTCGTTCAATTAAGAACGTTTTCGCCATCGTACGAAGTTATCTACAGTCATATATCAATCATAATATCTAACCCAATCCCAACAGTTGTTTTTCACTGTTAATGCTTATAAGCCCCTCAAATAATTTTTTGTTCTCTCATTCTTATATGTGATAATATGGTCAACCTTCGGTTCCAAAATGCAGAAAAATGGCATAAGTATCAAATCAATTTCCGATCTCATTTTATCCTCAAATCTTACCCAAAATATATACCTATCCTAAAAGTGCAAAATTGCTTCCATAGAAGTCTAATGCCCACTTACTAACGATACTCCTTGATTATTTTTAGTAGCGGAGATGCATTTTTTATTACTCGTTGGCCTCGATGCCGGAGAAGAAAAGTATTCGTCTTGAGTTCAGAATCCGCCTGTCTCCGTTGGGCTTTCCGTATCCACGGTTTTATATATATATATATATATATATATATATACACACACGATGTGGATAGGATGGAGGAGATAGACACACAAAAAAAGAGACGATCACACTTACATAGCTAGCTTTCGGAACTAGTCCGTCTTCAAGGCGTATCACGGAACAAGTTCCGTGATACGCCTTGAAGACGGACTAGTTCCGAAAGCTAGCTATGTAAGTGTGATCGTCTCTTTTTTTGTGTGTCTATCTCCTCCATCCTAATCACATCGTGTGTTCATCGCCGCATGGCTGACTCCAATCCATCAACGTATATATATATATATATATATATATATATATGCCTATTTAATTGTTTTTTTTTAACTTATTGCATTTCCAGATAGATTGCAAAGAGGCCTACACGATGCATGTTTTTGGATGGATAGCCGTAAATAAACACAAAAAATTAGCCTCGAGAGCAAACGACCTGTGTGTCGTAGTTAGCAATGGCAGCGGTTTTTCTGCCTCGATCAGGTCACATCTTTAAGGTTCGCGGAACCCCGAAATAAATTATGCGAAACAGTTCTCCTCCTCATCTCGTTTCAGTCTATTCCCTCGGCACCCCATACTCCACTTCCTACTCAAGGTACAGCTCTCCCCTGCCTTAATCATTCCTCTTTTAACGGCCGTTGCGCGTGGTGGCGCTGTTAACTAAGCATTCATTGGTGGGTGGATGTGCGCGCCAGCAAGCCTTGCCGTCTTGCAAGCGATCCTCCCCGTCAAGCGGTTGCCCCTGGAAACAAAGGGTAATTTGGAAGGAGAGGAGGTTGGGGGATGTGATCACAATGGGAGTGATATGAGAAGCGGAGGAGGGGAGGGGCGGAGGGTGGTTCTTTGTGGGGGGGAGGGTCTACGTTAATGACTACCCCTCCTCCCTTCCCACCACAGTCCCCCTTCCTGTATACTTCCCCGCCTCGCCGTTTGCGGATCATTATTCGAAGGATGATTCTTAACTTAGCTCTCGGCTAGCTGGGAGAGCTCGGAGATTCTAAAGCGGCGGTCACTTAAGTGGGAAGCAAATAGCGAATGACATGGGTAAAGGGAATCAAAGGGTCGGTATACAGTTAAAATTGGTGAAAAGAAGATGGAAAAGGAAGCGCGCTGATGAGATCTGGAGGAACGACTACTGAACGTTCGGCGCGCGAGCCGGACGCCGCCGCGGTGGGAGACCAGCGTCTCGCCTTCACTCAAAAATTTTTTTCTTTCTTAAATGAAATATTACCTACCAAATTTTTTTAACTTGTAGAGGAGGGTTGTATCTACAACATATAAAAAAATAAGGAAAATCAAAGGCTATCTACATTGTCAAAAATTGATTTGAACATTTGAATTTGTTATAAACTTTATTTAATTGTTTAAATTTTATAAAACAATCCATTAATTATCTTTCTCAATTTAATACTTTTAAAATAAGTTATTGCATGCATTTTTATCTTCCTTATTTCCGGAGATATGCCGTCAAATGCGACGACGCTTTTGTAAAATTCTTGTTTTACAACATTGAAATATCTTGTAAACCGTTTAATGGATTACAAAATGGCTTTGGGGTTTTCATTTTGTAATTAAATGAAGACGATTTGCCAAATTTGGTCTAAATCGGTTACCTCAAGGGTCAATTTTGCCAATTTTCTGGTCGAATTGTGGTGGAATGACCCATATATATTACTTACACGCATTCGATATTTATATATCATAAGGCCTCATTTTTGTTTGTTCGTTTTTTTTCTTTGTAATTAATAAATTGTGTTCAAATGTTAACAGCTGGTGCCTATGTTTACTACTAATGTTAAAACAATGTCTTGGCAACCCTCTGCTATCAAATTATCAGTACAAACGAGACTGTTGATTATTGTTTGTTTTATACTCTGTGAATGTTCCAGGGGACAGAATGTCCCAGAACTTAAATAAATATATGTACGTATGCATGTAAAATATTAATTAGATGAGATGGTACAACCCATTACGGTCACTCTCAAAAGTAATCCACATGCAATTCACAGTAAAAGTAATATAAATTAAAGTGAAACCCAATATGTTAATAAAAGTAAAGGAAGATATTCTCCTCTACGTGGGCCATGTGACCATCGAAATAGAGAAAGTTTATAATCTTGTTAACACATACATGTTACTCGGGACTAATACTCCAGGTCGTGAAGTTTGGAGTTACAGAGTTGGAGTTATAGCTTAGTGCCACACACATGTTTTCACGAGTTTATAGTCTGTTTTACCTTGTCCATGGTCATCTGGAGGGTCAATAGGCACGAATAAGAGTCTATTTTACTTCACTTTTGTTGACACTTTGGACTAATCTTAAATTAAAGACAATTATATGAGTGTATTTATCTGTTATAAACAATAGCTCTTTATATGTCAGTCAATCAAGATATAGTAGTTAAAATAAGTATGCACTAAATAAGATCATTCGCCAAATATACCCTGCAGATGCTCTCCGTATTATTTTTCCTACCTTATATGGCCCTATAACTTTCTCGGCCTCGTATCAGGAGTGAACTAAAATGCTCAATTGGTAACCAGGATGACAGATTGGAAAGGAACCACCTGAAGGAATATCTATTTCATAGATGAGTTATCATGCAGTGATCAACATGTGTGCTTATTAATGCTAATTATATAGTGGATATTATTAGCATATACATACGATTAAGGCCAAGAATGTATTTGAGTAGTAATATACTGGGATAATTCCTACCAAATCCAATGTAAATAACATATCAATGGACCAATGTAAATAACATAAGCCAGTAGTTTCTGACATGAGGTCTCTTCGTAACGAGCCGAAGGCTAGCCTTAGATATTTACGAGTGTGACTTTTCCAAGAATCATTTGTTCTGATGCAATAATACGACAGTTAGTCGCTAATTCGGCCCCAAAAGTCTTGGCGTACTCACTTAATTAGCACAAGAATCACATCCCGGTGCGGGTAACAGGGTAAAATATGATTTACATTTGAGGAAAAGTCGTTTCACAAAAGAATACTAGCTGCTTGCCCTTCTATCTGGATACTCTGGCAACTTTTTGATGAATCCATTAAAACCCCATAATAATTCGTACAACAGTCTGACTGTGCTTCATTAGGAAAGAAACCTCTTTTGTGTTAACGAGTGTTATAAAAACGACACAAAGGTTCGCTCAATCGAAGTGCTGCACTTACTCAGCTTTAGTAATGTAATATTCTTTCCCATCTACTTCCGTTATTTGAAACATCTGTAATCATTGTAAGAGAGCAATTATGTTTAATAATTAGTTTTGAATTGATTCATAAAAGGGGAATGAAACAAAACTATGTAGATTACCCTGATTAGTTCGCATCATCATGACGTAGGTTTCATCATCAGGAAAGACGACATCTTCATATTTTTTCTTCTTTCCCATCCTTCATCATTAGCACACACTATTCTTCTGGAGGGTTGGTCATCAAATATACAATTTTATTAAATTTTTCCGAAGTTTATCACTTTAATGTCAATCATCATGGCTATAATAAACAAGTGTACGTTAAATAACATTTTTTTACTGATGAGATACTGGAGACAATGTTTTTACCATTAGAGTAAAGCATTAAGATGAGTGAATGGGCATAGTTGGCTGAGTTCCATCGTACTATTGTATGCGATTCTGTTTGTTCAATTCAAATTGCGATAATGGTTGCTGCAAATAGAAAAATTGTAACCATTTCTAAGTGGAATTGCGGAAGAAACTGACGCAAAATTTTCGCGCGTCAGAATGCGGAATTCTTGGGCACTACAATGAGTAGCACATGCTTCGGAAGACTGGCAACACTGAGGAAGACATCGTCGACCGTAAAAATTTGAAATCGTAATTGAACTCACTTAATCCGGAGCTCATAAATTACTCATCGATTTTCTCTTTTTTTTTGGAGTCTACTGTTTCAACTATTCGCGCATTCTTTCGCGGTTTATCCTCGTGTAAATTTTAGCACGTTTCTTACGTTAAATTTTATCATTTTTAGAGAATGACTGGTTATAAAATGTTTTTACTAACCTATGCAGCTGTAAAATGCAATAAAATCTTTATATGATGCGATCAAAGGATTAATATTGTGGTCGTAGTTCCGAGTATCTTTTAAAACTACGCGTCCTGTCTCACTCGTCGAATTAACCAAAATTGAGCTTTTTACTCAACAAATTTTATTGCATAAAAGGTATTAATTAAAATGGGTATAGTCTATGGCATGTAATTTTTTATGATATTCATTTTGTGAATTGAGGATATTCCTATCTCATAACGGATATTTATTTATTTATCACCCTTGTCCCACTATAAAAATTCCTTAGTCCGTCAATCTCGACATATTTTTACCGAATTCTCTTTTATC
The DNA here is from genome assembly GCA_963169105.1 of Ceriagrion tenellum. NCBI lineage: Eukaryota > Metazoa > Arthropoda > Insecta > Odonata > Coenagrionidae > Ceriagrion > Ceriagrion tenellum. The sequence continues at coordinate 99,384,401 of OY720644.1, forward strand.
TCATCACAGGGAGCTTGGTGACCAGATGTTCACTGAATATTTATCTCTAATATGTAGAGAATACGAATGCAGAAAACACTTAACTCAAATGAGGTATAATCATGGACAAACAAGACGTATGACTTCAAAATTTGATATTTTTATGCTTTGACTGCGCCACACATGAAAAATTGTTATAAAAACCGTATAGAAAGACTTCAATTAGCTGGGTAATATCATGAATAATCAAATTAATAGCAAATGGTTTATGTTGCCGCAGTCAGACGTATTTGAACATCAATAGGTGGTCCGTTTTCGATTTTCAACCAGTGAAAAAAAGTTTTTATAAGAATTTTCTCATTTTAGGTATACGAATGATCATAATATATAGTTGCAATGACTGGACTGAATTCAAATAGGAATCTCAAAAATATCTCGGCAAAAGGTGAGGTCGCGGTTCTTTTCTTTGCGTGGTCGTAATCGTTATCCACAAGACTTAGGAAGGACAATGCTCACAGTTACTTCCCTGGAAACGCACAAAATCGCTACAAAGCACTTCACATTTCTTTAAAAAATGACGATCACGTTTTCGCTATCATGGGTAGGTACATTTGAAATATTGCGATGACACGAACGTGTGAATTGTAATGAACCGTGATCGCGTTTCAGGTTTGTTACCCACTTATCTTGCTACCGAGCTATCTTATTTCAAAGCGAGTTTAAAATGGAGTTCATATCCATTTGGTGTATTTCTTAGCGTTTGTATGCGTTACTGTGTACTGAGTTACAATTAAAATTCGTGACAATACTGCATGAAAGTTGAATTAAACTATAGGAAGTGGAAAAATCATGCTACTCTTACTGGCAAACAATCGGGAAGCAGTGGTCCTCGGATTTTGCCACATCAGCCAAGAGTCTTCCAATCACACGTCGTTAGTCTCCTTCTTTCATGGGATATGTGGCCGGCTAACTTAAGTCTGAGTTGGTGCAACGGGTAGAGGTGAGTCGTTCACGAAGGTGTGTGTCCGAAGGAACGGGTTCATGGATTGAAGAGAAGGAGCAAGGATCGAATTCCTTAGAACGAGCGTTCCTTTCGGACCACTGGTCCATTCTGACCTTCGTACCTATCGGATAAAGAAAGGTCTATCCTTTTCCTCCTCTCAGTCCTTCGCTCCCATCTTTATTAGATAAGATGTTCTTTATGAGACCCCAAATATTCATCTGCAGATGCTAGCGGTCTAATTAGCGGTACATTTTTATTCTTGATAATGCTGCCAGATGGCTCACCCAACTCGGTTACGGCCGCAGCTGAGGCTAAAATAAACAACTGAAATTTCTTGCTGCGCCTTGCCAGATAAGGCTGTTAGGACCAACATTGGTCATGATTTCATTCTCCACCTCCTTAGTCGCATTTTGGCTTTGATGCTGTGATGCTTGTGGAGATTTTGCCCGAATAAACCTTCGGCCGCCGCGCGGCGTGTCACTGGGCAGAAATAACTACAGCGCAGTTGCTGCACGCGCAGCATAGGAAATGTGTCCGCGCACATGGAAGCATACACCGGATCAGTGGCTTCTCAACTTAAAGTGCTAATATTGCGGTTTATTAAATAGCTTTAAACTGCATTATTTAAATATAGCCAAAACCGATTTTTTATTTACTCATTTTTCTTTTACTCCTAGAAGGAGCTAGTTTAAGAAATAAATTCCCAATGGCACACATTAAAACCTTTTTATTCAATGTTATGCAAAAATTTGTAAAATGAAATATCATCTTTTACTTCATTCAAAATTCATAAATTCCGTCATTACAGTATATCAAGTACATTTGTTTTCTTTTATTTTTACATTCTTTAAATATCTAGAACATATTGATATTAAAAATACACTACCACCAATAAACAAGGAACAATGAACGAGTGTAAAGGATCGGGTCCCATATAGGACCGGTCCAGAGTGAACGAGTTCTCAAAAATGAACGAGTTGGCCCATCTTTAGCAAAGAGTAATCTTGAGCGACTCTTGACGATTCCAAAAGGTTCCCGAGGTGATACAAAGCTCCATCAATACTAATCCATCCAAACTTTGGGACGTAATCTGCCATTGATAAGATCTTATTTTCTCTGTGCCCAACGCGATATCTTTTCTGCCAAATATCAAGACTCGGTGGCCAGTCGATTAGCTTACTTGAAAGAAGGGGCGTTTGACTTCTCAACAGCAAACCACCGAGAAGCATCGGGGCTTTGCTCAGGCTTACTGGTGACGACTTCATTTAGAAGCGCGTCGATATACGCACAGGCAGAGTAGACAGCGCAAGGAGAGATATATTTGTCGTCGAAGGTGGTTAGGGTTTTCCACCGGGTCAGGTTCTCCATTTCTGCCGACGTTTCGATGGAAGACTCGTCTATCGAAATGCTCTGAGGATGCCCTAAGGACGATGGACGACTCGTCCATCGAAACGTCGGCAGAAATGGAAAACCTGACCCGGTGGAATACCCGAACAATCTTCAACGACATAGTTCACCGGGAAATCATTCGATCAGAGATATATTTCAAAGTTTACAGCAGCTTCTCCGCAATTTATTGGAGTAAAAACGATCTTACTTGCCTTCAAATATACCTCATCTTTCCCCCAGGAGGAGGAATCAGTTGGTGGGTACGTTACAGGCAGACATCTGCTGCCTCAAAATTGCCCGAATAAGTATTACGCCTTCGACTTTCACCCGTTGAACTGTTATTAGTGTTTAATGTAAAATATTCTATTTCTCACTGCCATTAAACATAAAATACATGAATTCATAAAATTGTCCGCTATCTTGAGATCTGTGTTTATTCAAATGAGTATAATTATCCATATTTCGTGTACAGCCAGGAACACTTGCGGGTTTTTATTTTATTAGGAGGTAATTAAAAACTAACTAGATGGATTGAGCACACTGGATGGATTGAGATGGAGCTGCACGGTACACAGACCACAACCCCATGGAAATATTTTGGGCATTTATCATGAGGAAATGTGGGACACAAACGTATGACCCCAAAATTTAGATACGTTGAAGAAAATTATATAAATTGAATGGGAAAGGGACCCATTAAGATGATGCCACATCCTCATCCTTTTTGTCGATCCCAGCGTAATTCATGACAACCAATTACAGTGCTCATATGCAAAAATAACTGAGGCCGAGAGAATTATGAACATATTTTCTACTTTTCCATTCGTTATAATTAAAGCTGCTGCAACCAGCATGAAAAAAATAGTGGTGTCAATCCCTATCAGAACATAAATTGCTATGATTTTCTAGTTAAGATTTCCTAAGTGAAGATTTTTTCCTTGTGAAGATTTGCTAAGTTAAAATGACCGATTAAATATGCGAAATTAATTTTATCTTAAGGATACTTGTGTTACCATTTTCTGTGAAATATATCACTTATCGAAGGATACTGAACATCAAAGAAAAGCATTGGAAGTTATCCGCGAATAATAAATGATCTTAGACTTACATGCATTATCTTTTACGAGCAAGTATATTCCTCCATCCTCTTAAGTTGAACCGTTGAACCACACGACCAAGGCATTGCCCACAACAATCCCAGAAAATAATGCTGGAAAAAATATAAAGTTTCATTAAAAGTAATTTTAAAGATTTTTTTCCGCTTCTTAGGGTCTCTTATTCAGAAAAGTATTCGGTAATTAAAAACTCGGTGGTTGGACCCAAAAACTTATATCTAAGTTAACTTAATCGAGTAATTGACACTATCAGAGATTCGGTCCATTTTCTCATTCATTAATGGCGTTACATAGATAGTTAAATTAGCGTGTGAATGGAAATGAACATTAGACAACAGGTAGGACGTAGAAAGAAAGCGGAACCGAGTCCAAGAAAGGGAAGTAAACTATCTCCTTTGACGATCAAGGAGACCGCTGTATCTCTTTACAAATTCCAAATGTTTCTAAAACTCACATATTCCTTTGTGAGGTCAATGTCTATTCCCTGGCCCTGCCGCGCATTCTTACGAAGTTTTGACAGCAGTGAAGTTGCATCTCATAGATGATGTGTGAGGGCGTTCGAAGAGGCTTCACCAAAATTGAAACCCCAGACCATCTTGGCCAAAGACTAACGCTTTTGGTTACTGCGTCGGTGGAGAATATCCCGCGTAAAGTGGTTCTTTCTATTCGCCGAAAAAAGGAAATTCCAACGATTAGTATGAGAGATAGATCAAATTAGATATCCTGGTCTTTTGAAAATTGTTTTCAGAAAGTGGATAATTCGTTAGTAGTAGATAATTAATAAATTAAAGTTTTTCATAAGACCTAAATGTGCGAGGGCGGAAACTTTCTTAGGGTATTAATGTATCGGAAATAATTTTTTTTTTTAAATCTTTCACCTCTTAGAAAGCATTATATTCTACCAACTTTCCAGTATTTTAGCGTAAAATTCACAGGATAACACGCCAAAGTGTTAATTGTAATGCATAATATGTATCGAAAGAAGCTTGAGGCATATTAAAACGACGTTCATCCACAGATATTTTCTACACAAGGGAAAACTTTTTATTGTTGGAGGATATGATCTGGAGAATGAAAGAATTTTTCATCCCAAATAATATTAATTTATGAATTGCTCCCTTTTTTTCATATACAAAATTGGTCCTTCTAAGCCAAATGGCTTGTCAGTAGGTCCCACAAATCGTGCAAACAAAGCGGCATATACAAAAATGTCAAATTGCAATTACAAATGGTATAGAACAACAATTTTCAATGGTCTAGTTACAATACATCTGGCTAAATTCAGCAAATTAATCGATATATGAATATCAAAGATTACAAGCTTTAAATTACAAATTTTAAATTTCATTAATTAACCATGCTTCTACTTTTTTTTACCTCTGCTGTTCCTTTTAAATAAATCGTTTTATCGTGTAGTTTCATAATTTTCAATAATAAAGTTTTCCAAGGGTTTAAATTTCTAAAAACATATGGAAAATATCATTACATATATGTCTAGGACTTAAGAACCGCGTCTGGCTGCGGGGCGAAGCAAACTCATTATGCTTATAACTCCAAGGCGATCTCGCGAGCGTGGACCTTATTAGTAATCCTATTTATGCGATGCGTAAAATTGATTCCATTCATACAGAGTTTAAATATTCAAAGGTTGCGATTGGCTGTCTCAAAGTCATACGGTGTACGTGGGAATTGATTGATATCCCCTATTGTGCGAAATTCCGGTTGACTCCGTAAAAGTGGAACTCCCCGGATGGCTTAAAATCTGTGATATCCCCCATATCAATTAATTCCCACGTACACCGTATTAAGACGCCAATGAGTTTTGCGTCCTTATTTCCGCCGCTGTACATTAAACTTAGCCTGCTTCGCCCATTTACTCGCGTTAATGTTTAGATCACAAATAAAAACATTATTTCAAATGTCTTATCGGTTTTAAATTTTTTTAATTTACCCTTTTTATTTACTATAGCCAAGATGATGCAAAAACAAAGTTTCAAAACCTCGGCAAAAGGTAATAAAATTGTTCATTTGATGACCATACCTCCAGAAGAATTGTTTGCACATAAAATTGGTTACAAACTGCTCGCATTAAATTTATTATTAGCATTAATCCGAGGATTCACTTGTTCCAGTTTTCCAGTTTCCCGCCAGCTAACCTAATTTGGCCTTACTTTAACCCTTTGAGTGCCACCAATTTTTTGGTGGGCACCCCCAGAAGTGCCATGGATATTCTGATATATTTGCAGGCCTTTATTTGTAAAATTATTATTTGTTTATTACGGCGAATTAATTGTTATTTTTTACCATTTTTACATGATAATTTCTGTATTTGAAAGAGGATGCTTTTTTGCTATTGAATACGAAAAAACTAAATTTTATAGCAATGACTCATTGTTTAAACATGTCTCCTCATAGACAACGATATATCGTCGTTGGCACTTCTGGCACATTCTGGAAACGACGATATATCGTCGCGTGGCACTCAAAGGGTTAAAGGTTTAAAATTGCCAGATGCAGCTGGATTGAGGTTTTACGTCTCATTTCGTCTTCTTCAGAGAGCCATTAAAGGTTTTTTTCGTATTTAGAATATTTAGTACTACGAGATGTTCAATTACTTTATCATTCATTTATTCCCTCTTTCTCTCTCTAATCATGATTCCTTCGTTCATAATGACCGTTTTAGAAATATTCATCGTGATTTGCATTTGAAAATATGTTTTTATGATTTATTCATATTCCGTTTTTTTGTGAAAGCTACTCGCGTTTGATATCCCTATAAAGCTTTTACCCCTCTTTATGTAGATATAGGTGAAATATTTTCCAGCTCACGGGCTTCGACTTATTCTGCAGTGCTTGAATCATTTTTTAATGGATGTACTTTGGTAGGGGACTTTTTGCTGTATTCATCCTGTTCACTCCATCGTTGGCGGTTCCGATTCACAGGTAACAAATTTCTTCCCACTGCTCTAGTTTTTATTCCGGCAGTTGGCCTAGTTAATGTAAGCGCTGTCTTCCTGCCATGTGCAAGGCATCATTATGTATTTTTCTTTTTGTAATATCCTCGATTTTTCGTTTCTAAACCTCTTGGAATACCTGACTCAAAGGTTGATGAAAAATGAAATGGATCACAAAGAATGAAAACTTGCTGGTAGCTGAAATAGGCCGTGAAATTTGATGCATGCTACTGCACGTGCTAGTTGAAAAAGTCAGTGAAATTTGACAGTCACCTCTCATTTAAAATTGAGTACTATGCCTATTTGATACTTATTTGTTATTCATTTACAAATTCAACTGATTGACCAAAAATGGATAAAATGCCGAAATGGATGATGGCCTGTATCCCCATTCCTCGTGTCTTGTGGGAGAATTTGGATGTAATAGTTACTGGAAGGTGGCGATGGATACTATTTGAGCGTAGAATGGCCTTATATGTATCATGTTTTTATATGAGGGGGTATGAATAGAAGCCTAAATAAAGACTTTCGAAGCGTATTTATATTTTGCAAGAAAATAAATGCCTAATCCACTTCTTCAGGTACTCTTGATCTGGGATGAGGAACTTGAATGACTGATGGCCGTTTTAAGTCAAATATATTTTTTTAATGAACCTATTTATTTATTTATAATAAATATTAACGAAGGAAATTAGTAGCTACGTTGTTTCACTGCTAATTTGTATCTTGAAAGAGAAATAACATTCATGGAAAGTTAATGTATATAGCTTCTGACATATCTCTTTTATTTTAATTTTACCTAGAGTGATTCTTTTCATGCTAACCATTATAGACAGCATACATATTTTGATCGTTGTCGTCATACGCTTAGGTTGTTTTCGTAACGAAAAAAAGGATATGGTTTTCCTCAGCACACTGGCGTTCTCGTTACCGAAATATTTTGGTTGCATTTGTAGACTCATTGTAATTTACATTCTTAGGATAAAACGAACCCAATTTAATACAATTCAATACATTCACGAATGCATCTAGTTATCTGAAACAAAATTAGCATAACCAGCAAAGTTTTTTCGTGGATAGTTGACTGCTCTTATACTCAAATGTTCCACTTTCGCACACGGTGGTGGGAGCGATTTTACACACAGATTAGCGTGAAACTTTTTATGAGTGTTTTATAGTGATACGTGCATATACATGTGTAAATATTTCATTATTCCGGTTTAGTTTTTCGACAACCCAATGCTATTTTAACAAGTAGCCTTATGGCGCATGGTACACACTTCGAAATGATTTGGACACCCACGCACAGATTATCTGCTAAACACAAAATAATGTATTTCAAATAGTTATATCTTTTGCTTAAAATATCAAGATATCATGCCGAGTCCAATGTTCAAAAAGAACATTTTTTAACTTAATTTTGTTTTAATTTCGAATTCCGCACCGGAAACTCTTGTCATAACATGCTTAATATGAATAAAATGAATAAAAATATTATTCATTTCCATTACTGCCTAAACCGTGAGTATCAACACTGAATTAGATGCACTCAAGCTAAATGAGGTCCAATGACTTTTTTTCGAGCTTTTAAAAAATTAAGAAATGTGCACTCAGTGACCCACGATCGCAGCTCCAGCCATCAAAATTATTTCATATCCAACCAAAGCAGCGGAGCACACTGCAGTAGCCATGACGCGATGTTTTCTCTTGTCCGCTTCAACTGCATTTCCTTGCGAGTCATACTTGGGGAGAAAGGAGACTTTTGCATCCCCAATGCGAGAGTCATTCATCCTTTTCTAAGAGACACGCCATTCACTGTCATCCCTTCTCAGGTCTCCGTTCTCTTGCTTTCGAATGTCCCTTTGATTCCTGTCGGAATCACACTTTCCTGTTAAGAGCCGCAAGACTCGCACACAAGGTCAGTGGCTTACTCGCATAATTTAAATCCAGGAATTCCTCCGCTACTTATTTGGCAAATCTCATTTCCTCTTTTTTTTCGAATAGAATTAACTGTAAATGCGTTCAAAATCAGGGGCTCTTTGGGATATTCATTTATTTTCCTCCATTTTTGGGCGGAGTCCAAAGCGATGCGTTTAAGCCTCTCTGGATAGCATGTTCTTATCACTATCATTACGCACATATTTGTGAGTCAAACCGGGTTATGAGTACATTGGTAGCTATAATTTAAGATTTCGTTGAGTATTTTGCAAAAAAAATACGCTCGGCTACCGTCATCTCGGGAGTTAAAGTTAATAAGCGAGGAAAGCAGCGTATTTATCAAGGTAAAAGTTACTTGTATTCTGTAAAAAAAATGCCGCCAACTCTCGGCTGCCGTCATTTGGGAAGTTAATTTTTAAAACGCGAAAAAAACCATCAATCACCAAGGAAAAAGTTATTTGTTCAGATGATGTTTGTGGGACGTAATGGCTAAATTATTTACGTAGTTAAGCGAGAATCCAATATCGCTGAAACTATTTCCAATTACTTTATCATTTCTTCAATTGCTTTGAAAAATCAGCTTAGCCGGTGCGACTACTATATCTGGCTGGTTTTACACTGTTCGAGTTGAAAATTGTGTAAAATTTGCTGTGGTAAAATCATTCGCCTGGACTAGGATTCGAATCAAGTGCTCTAATCAATTAAGTTACCCAGGCGTCCTCTTCCACCGTGAATTTCTTAGAAGGCTTTTATGGCATTGTATGAGCGGTACCTGGGAGAGCAACTCATTTCTTAAAGATGATGCCTGAGTAGCATGATTGGTTAGATTACTCGGCGCCTGGATTTGAATCCCAGTCAACATTATTAAAATATACTATGAGCAGCGAATTTCACACAATTGTGTGACCACCAACGATTGACACCGTTAAAGTTACTGCGCTGTCAGTTCTTGAATTCCTTTGAATATGTCCAAATTGAATTTTATATTAGGAACTATCACCATCTCCCTTCTTAGGTAATTATATGACTGAAAATTTGACTGTGGCAGTGCGCATAGCGAAGAAAGAGTTTGGATAAAGTGAGTAGAAACAACCAATTAGTCTGGATCGTCTAAGTTGCGTCCCAGATATGTTACCGACTTCCACAAGACTAGGGGTCTATTACTTAGCAAATTTATAATTAGTCCTCTATTTATTCCTTTGTCTTAACGTTATCGGGACGGGTCTTATGCAGAATATTTTCAAATGATTGTCAATATATAATGGAAAGTTAGCAAAAAATAAGATGGGTATTAAGTACTCGTTTTTGAACTTTGTCAATAATTTCCAAATATTGCATGTACAAATAAGGGAAGATGGCTTGTTAGTGTAACCGGATAACACACCTGACCGGCAAATGAGAGATCCGGGTCCAAATTCCGGTCAAGGTAATTTTTTTTTCAAGGCAAATTTCAACCCTTGGTGTTTGTAATGTTTTTGTTCCAAATATGTCTTTTATAAATAAGCTGAGTTAACTCCAGAGGTGTATGTCAAATTCAAGAACAAGCTAAACATTTATGATAAACAATACGTTGTGCGTCTTAACTCTAGGTTGGTGACGAAAGGTGTCACAGACCGACAATATAATCTATCTACCAACGCGGGCGAAATACCAATTTCTTTCAGTTCTAGCTCTTCACTAGCTTTCCATTTTATATTGCTCCTCCATTATACGATCCGAAAAATCACTATGTTTAAGTACATTGCTACATATATTGATTATCGGTCCTATAGACCGCACGTCACCACTCCTGTATTCAAATATACTGACCTATTTCGTTCTGCTACGTAAAAGATGATATGCTAAAAATTAGTAGTCAGTTTACTATCTGACACGGACAGAGTAACACGCCCTGATGATGGAAAGCCAGTCGTTTTCCGAAACGTCGGCAAGCATGAAGCCGGTCACCTGGTGCAGAGCCCGAGAAGAGTTTATAAATATTTTCTTATATTCCAATGCATAGGGTCATACATACACGACATTAAATTCCAATACATACATGATGGCTACTTTGTTTCAATGAGAAAAAATTACCTAATCTACCCATTTTACTGTATAGCCTAGATTGAATGAAAGCTTGAGTATTTTCTGCGTTTGTCGGAAACATTTTGAAAGAAATATTTTCAGACTCGTGATTGAATGTTGCTATTTAGAGATAACTTAAGGTAGTCCGAGCGAGATAGTTCCCCAGTCATAATAGAGGCCATATTCAAATTATACGTTTTAGTTTCACCAGCTATAGGACACATAAATTAAATATTGCATTATAAATGGTGCAATAATATAGTTGTATATGACAGAAATTGTAAGTAATTAAATGAAAATATCTAATTAAGTCTTTAACTTGACTCATTTTTTTTCGCGCGGTGCGTTTAAAACTCCATCAAAACGGAAGGTTTTTGTGATACCCAAGAACCTACTGGGGCGATAATATGATTAATTCTCAAATACAGTTGAGAAAAAATACAAACTACACGCTGTTAGTTTTTTTACGACACTAAGTGTTAAAAATACCTCATTTTGTTAATAATGTCTCTCTGGAGAGCATACACGTACCGTACTCCTTGTAAGAGGGCTGGTATTTTTTGGCAAATATCTCCAAAAGTAATGTGGTAAGGGGTAGAATTTTTTATGTCATTAGAAGGGTGCGATATTTCTCTTTAAAATGAGACCAAATTCATTGATTTCTAAGTAAAATGATATTTTACTTAAACTACGTTCAGAAAATAGCGGTTTCATCTTTTTAAAAACTCCATAGACCTAGTTACCATCCATGCCCAAATAAATCACATCACCACCGCAGGGTTAACTGGTTCTGTCTGTTGCAGGAGATTCTCAAAGCAAGGGGTTGACGATGGCAGAAGCAGGAGAATGGCGGAGAGGGATTAAGGAGAGAGTAGTGAAGGCGCAGATTGTGACCGCTTCGAGCGGTGACTCTTGTCTTGCGTTCTGCAGAAAAAAAACGGGAGCATTCTTAGGCGGGACGGTGAGCAATGGGCCATTGTGTACGTGGGAACTCGTCATCAACTGCTGCGAGAGCTCGACGAGTGCCGTTGTCGAGAGAATGGGACTGAGAGCGAGGAAGAGAAATAAATGAAGAACACAGGGCGTCCTCGATATAACTCCTCCCCCCCACACTCATCAACTTATTCATGTTGTGCCCATGCCTTTTCTCGTGCGTGAGACTCCTAACCTCCATCCGCGAAAGACGTTTGAATAGCGTTTCTTATCCCGAGCTCTTTCAAGATTGCGACGAAGATTAAAATACTGAGGCATGCGACTTGCGAGGAAGGCCTTGTCTACGTCACCCGTTAGCATAATGGCAAAGGAATCATCCCGAGTTCGTTCGATGACCTTGGTCGAGGTTGTGAGAGCCAGTTGAGGTGTCTTCCTCGTGTTTATTTTTTTTTACCGGAAGGAAGAAATAAAAATATAATAGGTGACCCATATCCTGAAAATGATGAGCCTTTTCGGTCGCATTGTCACATGACGTTTGCGAGAGCCGGTCGCAAAAATTACTGTTTTTTTCTCTGAAGCATTTTGTTTAAGGATACCTACTGGCAAATTAATCCTTGGGAAATGAAAACAACACAACACTGTGATTTCGTTTCAGCTGGATGACCTTCTTTTTTGACCTTTCTAATCGCAGCTGCTTCCTTTTTGTTGGTTTTAAAGTTTATGCCTGAATCGACGTAAGCCATTAACCTTGGTCCTCCAGGAATATTTCCTTAAGTTTACCTTTTGCATTTTCTGACAAACTGGGTGTAAAACTTTAATTTGTTGCAGTAGCGCGAAAATTTCTTACCATTGAACATTAAACAACTTTTTTTTACAAACATTAGTCCAAGGGACCAAATATCCCTCATCACTGAGAAGGTACTAATCTAATCCCATTGCATGGCGAGGCATACTTTCGTTTTATTGGTGTACTGTAGGGAAGTGGCAGGGGTGGAAAAATGGTCAACGATTTAATACGAATTAATGGCCGGGCATTTAATTTAAGAGCATCGCTTTGTGAAAAAAAATGTTTGAAAATAACAGGATTTTACTTTTGAAATTTCAAATCCATTATGTTTGTGTGTGAAAGGTCTAATTATATCCTGCCGAGATCTTATCTCACTGGTCAAACATAGGCTCTTTTTGAAAGATTCAAACATTCTTCAGTAATTATTATTATCATTGCGTTATATTCCGTTTGAGGAAGGTTGATTTGAGTAAATGTCCTCATTTCCCATTTTTACACATGTAGGGCCCTACCTACCGATAATTATTCTTTTTTCATCGTAGCATATCTCTAATCCGTCACTCCATCCATTAAATTATTCTCTTTCTTCCCCTTCTCCGCTTGCCCTATATTGTTCTCTTTAACACCGTCTTTAGCTGCACTTATTACCTCCTCCAACCACCTACTTTGCCTCATCTCAACCTAATCTTTATGTTTACCCGCATCAACCATCGTGCCTAATACTTCTTTGCTTGTCATTCTTTCCGCCCACTGCACCATCTTCGCCGATCTCCCCCACGCCCAAATCTCAGATGCATGCAGCCTTTTCTTGTCTTCCTTTTTCTGAGCCCACGTTTTTTCCCCGTTGTATTTCATATCAAACTATTACACATATTTAAAGAACGTGTCAATAAATGAATAAATCAATTGGAAATGTTATAAGTTTGAGCAGCTGTTGACGCATTTATATGCTCAATATCCCTCGGTAACTCATAATCGTTAATAACATCCCTGACATGTGAGCCCCGTGTGATATGGAAATATTATATACCGATTATTAAAATTTTCTCGCGTACCCCTACACCTGGTTGAGGATATTCTTAGGAGAGGGGATATTAGGAGTCATAAAAACAGGAGGGCGTGTATGAAGCAGTGTATGGGGGTAAATGAGGCAAAAGAGGTTTGCAAGGATAGGACAGTATGGAGGAAATTATTGAAGCAGAGTTAGGTGTGCAAATATGTATTTATGAGTGAAAATTTGTAATTGTGCCAACACTGGAAGGGAACGGCGTGATTGGTATGTGCGTACCCCTACACCACTTTACCCATATCCGGTACAGGTTCACTCACCACCGGATCATGAACTACAGACCTAGGGCATGAGTGCATCAATTGACCCTCCTCCAAGGAAGAATGCAGCAAAATAATGGAAGAATGTATAGAGGCGTTTCAGGGGTATGTTTTTGGAGATGTTTAATCTTCTTAGTGGTAAAAATAAAACTCTCTGGTAAATTTTCACATAAATTTTATTTGTACCGACAAGGGGTGCTATTCTGTTTCTCCATAAAGCCATAGCGCCGCAACCTTACAGCAAAATAGTGATTAACTTCTCGACAATGCATTTTTTTTCGAATCTCGCACCATTTTAGCGTGCCCAACGATTATTTATCGTATTGTCGCAATGGTTGTAACATCAGAAGAAACAGAATTGCGTGTGGTGCTTCGCTGACGCTGGGAAACGCTATTATACCATCGCGTTATGAAACATCTACATCTACGCAATACCCTGCGAGCCACCACGAGGGTGTGTGGCTGGGGTTGAAAATCACCAAACATGCACTATTGCCATGCAAGTAGGATATTTAAGGGAGACATGATGGAGAACAGGGTCACATGCAGCTAGATGGTTAGTATCTACATAATAAGAAAGGGATTATTGGTTGTTATTGCATGCATCATGCACTACAGACTACTCTATCTATATCTCACCTACCTATCCCTTTGCTACGCTACCTATTGTCCTCTCTTATGGTACGCGGGAAAAATGACATTTTAAATCTATCGGTACGGCAATCTATCTCTCTTATCTTGTTTATCTGATCAAACCTAGCATAATACGCAGGTATTCTCTATACATATCTAACGTCATCTGTGAACAACTCTGTTTCTAATTTACTTAAAAGGTTTAACCTAAATTTTAACCTGCGTCCTGATAGTAATTCCCATCCTAGTTCTTCTATTAAATTCGTAACACTTATACAATTATTATAACGGCCTTTAACAAATCTAGCAAATCTCCTTTGCACACGCTCTAATTCTTTTATCATACCTTCCTCGTACGGATTCCATATACTAGCGGCATATTCTAAATGAGGCCTGACAACTGTAAAATAGCTTCTAGCATGATAGTGTATGTAGAAACAGAATAGCCGCCCATATTTCAATACTTAGTTTCATTCGTACCTTGAAAATGGCTACCCTAAAGGGTAGAGAACACTTAGGCTACCTATTCGTACCCTAAAAATAAGTGTCCCATGTGGTACATTGGTTAATTGTTCCAGTGATCCATTGTGTCTTGGAAATGTCACTATGAAGTCCAGTGGACGCCATGGTCGGTGCAAAATAAACCTGTGTGGACATTTATCCCGGGGTTTCATTCTTACCATTATGGAGTCATGGAACAATGCCACCCTACGAGTCCATCCGCATCGCTGTTTGACTACTGCGTGCCTGTTGCGTGCCTGTTGCGTTGTCGCAATGAAGTGTTACACACGGTCAGTCAAGTCGTCTTGAATGCTTGTGCTTGCGTGGCGCAGTCCGTCGTTCGGTCATTTCGTGCGCGAAGCCTCGGATGCGACTCATTGTCCCCGGCGGGAAGTGACGTCAACGCAATATCTACTTCGCTGCCTGGCGACGGACCGCGGTCACTCAATTGGATGGGACGCTCAACGTGCGGTGTTGCCGCATTTCTCTCCTCCAATTAATTCCCGCCCTCATCCCCTTTTTTTTAAATTCTTCACTCATCAGCGCCCACGGGTGGAGGAGGGGGCAAAAACATTTCCTCTTGTTTAAGGCTCGAATGTTCCACAACGCCACTGCGAAATGCAAAGATCGCGTCGGACAAAGGCACCGCGTGTTTAGTAGTTTAGTTCTCGCGGCAGTAAAAAGAATGGGTTTTATGAGCCGGAAAGCATATTACTTTAAACGTATAAAGGGCCGACTGCAAAATATATGCGTTGCTCTCTAGAACTTGTTGATTCCTGAAACTACTGCCATCATTTTATTGCTACGAATTGTCCGCTGGACCAGAAACCAGGATATGCTCTCCAAATTAACCTACATCAAAGTGAAAATTTAAGTGTTTTTTTCTTCTCAATCGTTACGGCCAAGTTTGGACCACGTTTGAGTGACATCTGTCCCCATTCATAATAGAGACAGCATTAAAATTTTTTCTTTTAATTTCAGCAGCTAAGAGAAGCACAAAGAACATATTCAATTCATTTATTATCGTGGGCCTTTCTCGCCCATGAGATATTTTACATGGTTATTACAAAAGTAAGAAAATATAAAAATAAATAAAGAAAAAATGAAAAATTGAAGTAATAATTACAAAAAATAATATACATTTCAATACTATTAAATGTTAATTCGCCGGTTTTCTGTTTCGCAATGTATATACATATCCGGAGTGTTGAAAACATCCTTGTTCAGTACATTCATAACCATATTAGAGATCACAGTTCAAAAATTTTGCAAAGAACAAAATAAAATATATACATTCTTTCCCACTTCACATAAGTTAATAGAGCAGCGTTATCAGTTATGCAGGGAACTGCCATGCGTCATTTAGAAGTAACTTGTACACTTTTGATTTGAAAACACGTATTTCTTGTGAGTTTTTTATTTCTAATGGTAATGAGTTCCATATTTTAGCAGCTGTCACTATAAAAGATTTATACAGGTGAGTAGTTCTGCGCTGGGGGATATGAATGTCAACATAGTGATTTCTGGTAAATATTGAGTGGATGTTTCTTTTCCAAGTGCATATTGTGCAACTAATTGCTGAAATTATCAACATTCAAACACATACCCATCAAGATATTAAACTCGACTCATTTTTAGGAAGCTATACAGTTGAAACGTCTTAACAAAGGAAGTTTTTTTAATTCTGTAAAAATTACCGCGGTGAGTGACCTTTATTTTTAAAAGTAGGAGGGATAACATCGTACCTACACCTTGTTAAAATTTTGACGTGGCCTATGAGGTAAAAATTACTCGTTTTGTAAAATTATCTCTCTAGATTCCTTACGCGAATCATATCCCAAATGCAGTGGCTTCTATTTTATGGAAATTGTCATGAAAAGTATTGCGGTAAGTGGCGTATATTTTGGTATGCATCGGAAGGTGAGATATTTTTCTTTGAAACGAGGCTGAATTAAATGAATTCTATGTGAGATGATATCTCGCTCAAAGCATGGATATGCGTTTGCCAGCCTAGGTCTTAGCCTAATACTTTTTCCTTTCTTCTCCCGCTATGCATTCTTCTCTTTTCCTCTGCCCATGGTGGATTTAGGTCTTAGATCTCATTATATCTTGAACACACTTGGTGGCCTCCTTTCTGGATTTGAAGTCTTTCTATCTGCACACCTCTGTTGCCTGCACTCTCATTTCCTGCATATCTGTCAGTATGTACCACTTTAAGCGTTGGTTTTTCTACTCGCGAAGAAGTTAAATATTTAATTGGATTATCTTCCCTGTTCTGTTCGATAAATATGTCCGAAAAGCATAGCTCTTGTGTTTAGGATGATGTCCAATATATTTTATAGAAGCGGTATTAATTATGTGCCTTTCGATCTCTTTTTTCTAATGCATGAAGGTTGTAAAAAATTTAGTTACCTATTATTCGTCTGTCCATCTATCGACCTATTCCATTGACTTGCATTTCAGCGCCAAAGAGACCAGCTTCAAATAAATAGGCGTCCTCCATGTTAATTTGAACAACTTTAGCTAATGGCTATGACTAATCCTCGTGCTTTTTCATACGCTCTCAAGTACGAGTCAAGTCCCTCATATTTGAATCACAATTAATCACTGATTTCTGTTGTAGGCCCAGGCACCCAAGAAGGGTCACACCGAGGTGATTTAATGGATCTAAATGGATCTTTTCTTCGAAATGCCTTGGTACTAGAGTTACATTCTTTTCAATAAAAAGTGATGCTTTTTCAAAACCCTGCCCCGGAGTTTTCATATGATTAGTTCATCCACGTAATTAGATCCAAATCAGAGATGTATCCACCAAAGTTCGATCGTTCTTCGTTCGATCCACCAAAGCGCTTGTCAGCATGTGTTTAGCCACCAACCGACTTTCCATTCAGTTCGGAGTGAAAAAAAAAATTTCCATTTAGTTAACTACCATTTTAGTGTTTGACTAATTAGCATAGGTTTTGGTTTAAAAAAAACTAGATAAGGAAAAAAAAATTCCATATATTAGAGGCTTTTGGTCAATTTTCCCAATGTTTTCTGTATGACCTGACAATACAGTGAATAAACTCAAGGCCAATATCAAACATCAATTCTGCCTTCACGATATACTAAACCTCGCTGGCTTTATTTATTATCGAATTTATTCTTATGCCAACACCTTAAATAGCTCAGTTGATCTTTATTTGGCTTATAATTTTTTTTTAAATCTGGAATATCTCCTTTGCATCATGTGCAACTTTTACACTAGCTTTATCTTCTACCAGTATAATTATTTTACTGCATATGAAATGAATAATGAAATTTAACCACATTATTATTACAATGAGATTGCCCCCGCAATACAAAAGCGTATATTCATACGATACTTTTGCTGTATGCTACCAAAATTGCGCTCTTGATATTTTTATTCATATCTTCCGGGTTTTTCCACTGGCGTGCCTTAGATGAGGGTAGGTTAGGCGATCGCGTGCTGTGCGGGCAGAGTTATAAAGCCATTCATTTGTTTGCATTGCGACTCGATGGAAGTTCAAAGAATCGTGTTCATTGCCTTCCTTCACTTCACCACGAGCAGAATTACAATAGCCCATTAAGCGACGTAAATCTCTCGTACGTTATACGAACGAATGGTTAGACAAACGATCATGGCGATAACGGAACCGTGATTCATGCACCGCGACAACTAAATAAGGAGGCTCAAAGGGTGTGCTTTACATTCCATCGCAATCTAATATGTATCTAACTTCTAAGTTCTGTCTATCTAAGTTGTGAATTTTCCTCTACTGTGCAATAATATGTTTACTGAGAAAATGGCCCAGGGTGCTCGCAGTTATCTTACGGTTGTTAGATTAGGTCATTCCTATTTTCCTACAGAAGAGTGATGACTGACTTATACACCATGGAAATAATGTGAAAGGTGGAGTATATAAATGTCTGAGATTAATGTCACTGGAAACATAGATCTTTGACATTTACTGCTCTAGAATATGAAATTTATAGGGTTAGCATTCACTAAAGCGAAAATAATTATGTACATTTAAGGCAGATTGGCAACTCCTATCGCAATTCGCATATTCCCATGAAATCGTGTCCAATTAAAAAGGGCTAAATTTGCCTGTTGCAATAACTCCTTGGCATACTTAACTGCACCTGGTTTTCTTTGATACACCGATGATGCTTATTGGGTAATCATAATCAACAGTCAAACTCTCTTTTCAAGAATGCATGGATAGGATGAATATTCCAACTATTATTACTTTCAATTTGCGTAGGTGATGGACTGTTCTGTAAGACTGTATAATTTATCATCTATTACTTACACAATTTAATAATGTACGCCTAAAAACAATTCATTCGATTTTACTGTGACTCTGTTGTCTTATTTTATAAAAATTCATTTCTTCTATTGCAGCATCAAGGACTTGTTAGGTATGCTTCAATATTACTTTACATAGGCTCTCTTTATTATTGCACGCCGCATGGCATCGGAAGCATTTTTCAGATCCAATAACATATTGGAATTCAATTTTTAATTGGAACAACGGTCATTCAGGAACATCTTCGAATAAACTAAGGCGCAGGGAAAAACATTAGCTGACGTCAATACCCATGTGATTTGTGGGAATATGTTAAATTTATCACATAAATAGTATTTATCTGGGCTCACATTCAAAACCAGATCCCCTGTATTTGCGCTATATTATTTGATGAATTATATATCAGCCAAGTGCCTCACAAGTCACTTTCAGCTTGTGCAGTTCGCGGTTATTCCATACCAGACATTAAATTCTGGTCCCAGTTCAATACTGTTTGATGCATGCTCCCCTGGCTCTTAAGTGAGAACAAAATAAGCAGCCAGGAGAACGATGAAAGGCTTGGCCATAATCTGTTAGAGAGCTATGTCATGGAATACACTCGGCGGTTGTTCTATCATAAGATTGGTTTACTGCAGCCCTCAATCCTTCCCTATCTAACGCTAGCTCTCTTTCCTTCGTCTTAGGTCTCCAGTATTTTGTCCATGAACTTTTTTGTGGCTCTTCCTGTGGAGACCTTTCTCTCTATTTTACCTTCAGTTACGTTCTTCTCGAACCTATTGTGCCTCAAGGCTTGTCCAACCCATTGGTACTTTCTTTCTGCATGATATTCCATATGGTCTTTTCCCCTCCTACGTTTCTGCAAACTTCATAATTTCTCAAGTTGTCCGTTAGTTTTATCTTCAGCGTTCTCCTACAGTACCGTGTTTCTTAAGCTTTTAGTCAATTCTAGTCTGTTTTACAAATGTTCATGATTTCAGTACATAGAGTACCACGCTTCATACAAGTGTTCTCGCACACTGTTCCCTAGTTTGTAGTCTTATCTTCTTCGAATACAGTAGTTTCCTTTTCACCATGAACGCTTTCTTACAAATGAAAAAACGACTTCGTTTTCTTCCACTGATTTATTTTTTTGGTACGACATGTTTCGACACATAGAGGTCATTTTCAAGTACTTGAAAATGACCTCTATGTGTCGAAACATGTCGTACCAAAAAAATAAATCAGTGGAATAAAACGAAGTCGTTTTTTCATTTGTGTATATCAATTTCCACATAGTTGAGCCTGATACCATTGAACGAACGCTTTCTTAGCCTGGGCTATTTTTCATCCGATGTTCGTTGTACTTCACCCGTCCCACGCGATGCTACTTCCGAGATAGGCGAAGAAATCTACTAAAAGTTATAAAATAAGGCCAACGAATTTACGAAAATCAAAGTACACATTCTTAAACTCGCGAAACTTTACAGGCTTGCGGCATGTTCAATAGCGTTTTAAGTTATCTCAGTTCCATCACTGCCGTATTGACCAACGTACATTTATCCACCTATATCTACATGTTATTCCTCTGGTTACCTCAAGGTCGTGTGGCAGGAGGGGAGTTTTCGCCAGTATGCACTACAATGTACCATGATAAAGTAAACGAAACTACAGCTAATAACGCAATAGCAAGGCAAAAATACCATAATGACTAAACTAGTATCATAATTAAGATAATGTAACTATAGCTAGAGAAATAGCTAACATACAGAACATATGTGGCGCAGCATTAAAGAAACTAGGTTTTGTTAAACGTATAATAGGAAGGTCATCGAATGAAAAAGTCAAAGAGGGATTCAACGTCGCTCTGGTTAGGCCATACCTCGAAATCGCCGCGAGGATTTGGGACACTGTTCAAATAGATTTAACAAAAAAAATTAATAACACACAAAGGAAAGCAGCGCGCCTAGTAAAAAACTGCTACGAGCGTACATATAGTATCACAACTCTTAGAGGGATAAGGGTGGGAGCCCCTAGAGACTCGGAGGCTACACGTTTGGCCTAGGTTGCTTGGTAAATTCAGAACTGATATTTTTCAGAGCGACATAGAGAATATTATCATGACTCCTCACAACATCTCTAGGTCTGAGAGATGCGATAAAATAAGAGAGATACACTGCCGAACAGATAGGTACAAAAACTCGTTCTTTCCGCGAATAATAAGCGACCACAATAAAAATTAAGCTCCAATAAATACACTCCTATAATACATGTCACAATTTCATCTCCAAAAACTTACACTTTTACACGGCTGGTAACCTAATACCCCCTGCCACACGCTCATGCGGCGGCTCGCAAGGTATTATGTAGATGTAGATAGCTAAAAATGCATTACCTAGATCCGCTCAGAATGTCTAGTGCAAGTAAAATTGACCAAATTTGAGAGAAGAACTGTTGAGTACGTAGGTGCAAATATTTCGTCTTCCCTCTCAATAAATCACCACAAAGAAAAATAATATGGGATCAGGGATAGAAGGACTTAACTTTGCAATTCCACATTGTAATAGATTTAATTACGACCGGTTTCGCCGCAGTGCAGCATCGTCAGATGACGATGACGCTGGTGACGCTGACGATGCTGCACTGCGGCGAAACCCGTCGTCAATAAATCTTTTACAATGTGGAATTGCAAAGTTAATCCTTCTATCCCTGATATCAAGGAATTCCATCAAGTGAGGTCTGAAACCATCGTTTAATAATATAGGAACCAAAGATATACCGTTCGAATAAAGTTCACCCTTTTCCACTCCTTCCACCAATCTAACCCTGGTGTAACTTATCTTTATTGGTCATACCTCTCACCGCTAGAATTACACCACATGAATTCATTCCTTATGTCATTCTCCCATAATAATCATTAGAAATAGCAATCAGAAGTAGCATTCTAACAATTTCACTGCACAATTAACATGTTCGTTAACATAGCGCTAGTTTCGTGGTCATCGTAGCTCTCATAGTTTCCGGTTTTGCCATACGTTGTTCTCCTGACTGCCTTTGGTCCTCTCCTAGCGGATAGGGGAGCGTACAAGGTTGAACCTTGAACTGGGACGAGTGTTGCATGCCTGGTGTGATATAACCCCGTGCCACACACCTTGGAGGTGTCTTCCACGGCTCTCCGAGGACGTAGATGCATACCTGAATGGAAACTCGGCCCTGGGTCCCCACTCCTCTGGCCGACAGTGAGGAGAAGATAAATATAAAAAAACGGCCCGTCTCGCCTGGAACCCTCGTTATTCTGTTGTTTTATTTCCCACTCTCTCTCTCTCTCTCTCTCTCTCTCTCTCTCTCTTGCTATCCTCCCCTTCATTTTCCCACCTTACCGACGACGGCGACCTCTTGCGACCGGCGCAATTGCCGTGCGCCGGAATTCTTCTCGGTCGGTGATGAGGACGGGACGAGGACCCATAAGGGATGTTGAAGTGTCTGGAGGGTAGGAATTCCTCTAGTCACTAATGGAACGTCTCCGAAGGGATAGAGGCTAGGGGTCGAGAGTGAAGGAGTGTGCAGAGGGAGCGAGAGAAGGGGAGTTGGTTTTTTTATTTACGAAAGTCTTGCGGAGGGATTGTGAGGGTGGTTTGGGACGAGGTGGGAAGGGTATTCGAATCGGATTCGTAGAGGATAGAAAGATGTCTCATTCTCCTCCTCCCATCCCACAGCTGAAACTCGCTTTGAAGAATCCTTTCTTTCAGGAGGACGGTCAAGTCTCAGGTATTCCAGGAAAATGCTTGATTTCACCGTGTTCGCAACGCGGGTAATGGACTGGATCAATCAATTCGGCACATTCGGCCCATAAAATTGCACGGAAGGAGAGGAATGACTTGCAAGGGCGGGACCAGAGCTTTGATCATTTGATATGAACCATTTCCAACGCTTTACTTGACTCCTACAGTTAGGTAACATTTTTCCAAATCGACGTGCTTTCACTCGACTTTTTGAGTTGCCTTTGGAATTTGATACAGCCCTCACTATTGTGGGAGTGGAACTTTGGAAGTGAAATGATTTGAAGAAATAAGAAAACATTTAAGAATAGTTTTAGCAAAATTGGACTCTAGCTACGTATATAATTTTCCCATTTCGACGGTCAAACATGAGGAAAATCATTTGCTGAACAAGAACTTTTCCTTTGGTCCACATGAATGTGTACCTCTATCTTAGCCTAAAGTGTAGCAATCGAGTCTCTACTGGCTCCCAAGTCAGTCCTTCAATCAGCTCCTTTAAACTTGCTTCGCCTGCAGAGAGATTTTACCAAAGCGTGCGGGCTTTTACCAAAGCGTACGAACGGGATACAATGAATTTAACGCATTCATTTAGCGCATTATGCGCATTGGCATCAAAATTTGAAGTTAGTATTGCAGGTTCTGACCCAGGGAGTGAGTTTTTGGGAAAAAATGAAATTAATTCCGGTTACAAGTTTATTACCTTGAACTTAAATTTGTTTGATAAGCAGGTAGTTAAAACAAAAATATCATACATTAAAACAGCTTAAAAAATAAATATAACATTTTTACCCCGTAAGGTCCTGAATATTATGGGATAAGAACAACAATAATAACTTAGAACGCGGCTAAAACTTGTTTTCAACGCAATAACTTCTGTCAATGGAGCCACTGCAACTGCATGAGGTATGCACGAACTCAAGGCTGAACGTAGTTTGTAGATAATGGAATAGGTGGCAGAACTCTTTAGAGATACTTCATAATGATAATTGGGCTCGCCAGCCACCAGGATGGATGGAGTATCAGGTTAAAATTAATCTAAATGGGAGGCGTGAACGTACGCCTTTACTGCTCCAGCGAAAATTTGAAAGACCTACGTAAACGATCATACTCTGGATGGTCATAAGACACGAGGACGTAAATAAACGTTTGTAATGTTCATGGGGTCAATCTACATCAATTTGGAAGAAATAACTGAGCGGTTGTGTCCCTTATTCGACTTTTCTTCAAGGTCCGTAGACCAAGAACCTTGGTCTTTATTAGAATAAGTATCAGCCCTTAAGAAGCAGGAAATAAATTTGAGACTCGTATTAACGTATCTTTTCCGTTGGTCTGTGGGAGCTGTCCTTGACCATAATTAATTTCGTCCATTCTAGATTATTCTATCTGTCAACAAGCTGCAATACGATGATAGGATAGGTTCAACAAAATTACATTTTTAGAAATAAACACTCTCCCAGTTACATTTACATAAATTACAGAAAAAAAATTACAAAAATTTGAGAACATTATAACCTACCGAATAAAAAACAACAAAATGGCAAAAAAGAAAAAGTAATAGTTTCTTTCTCTCAGGTGCTACATTACAGAGAAACAAATAATAATATCGGGCAATATATATAACCAGTAGGCATAAACGATGGTTTCAGACCTCACTCGGTGGAATTCCTTGATATCAGGGATAGAAGGATTAACTTTACAATTCCACATTGTAAAAGATTTATTTACGACCGGTCGTAAATAAATCTTTTACAATAAGGAATTTCAAAATTAATCCTTCTATCCATAATACCAGTAGGCATGTGCGCCAATACACTTTGCAACTTGCTTGAGGTGGCCGGTTGACCGGGGCACCAAAAATAACAACCCTTGTCACCTACCTCCATCGCACCAACTTCCACCCCTGTAAGCATTACTTTACTGATGGGTTATTTAATTCAAAAATTGTGTAGGTATTTTATCAAACGTTTTACAATATTCTTTTCAACGAATCTTATTTTGTAAAAGGTACAAGTACAATTTTTCTTTAAATCTGCCGTTAGGGGCGAGCCTAATTTCCAAAGGTAATGCGTTCTAAGATGATGCGACCTATGAAGACGTCAAACAAATAAAACTACTACTACGTCTCAGATCGCGACACAATTGTTAAAATTAGGGGACAATGGGTGCGCGTTGCACGCTTTTACTCGCATTGGTACACATATTGTACGAACGGAGATTTGAGGAAGGGATATTGGAGGAAAAGATTAGACACGGCGCGGAAAAAGGAAAGAGAGGACATAAATGCTTGTGAGGAGTTGGCGGTCAAAGGTGATGCGAGGGGTGAAATGCGCGTGGGAAATCGAAGGAACGGGAAAAAATGTGGAGGATAGTCTGGATGAGGAATGCCGGGACGATGCCTCGGGGAATGGGTAGAAATGATTACAGGGCGGGGTTCTATGGTGAGGGGCCGACCCGCTTCAAGGGCCATCCGGGAGTTGTTTTCGGGTGAAATATGTGTTGAAGTTCAAGGACGTTGCATACCAATGGCTGGCGACGAAACTGGGTCGATGTCGAACCGCAGGCTAAAATTTGTAACTCTTGATTATTTGCAGATGGAACCGCGGAGTTGAGGGCAGTACGCGGGGACGATGATAAATAAGCATAAGAAAAGTACTATGAGATTAGTCAGACGTGTCCAGCTACAGCTACATACAGAATAAAGAATACATACAATGAATTTCTGGGAAAACACTCCTCTCCAAACTTAAGACATTAGGTAGAGCGAATTAGAGAGCGTTATAATCGGTGCAATTCGTAATATACGTTGAATACTCATGATCTCTCATTGAGAAACAATACTCTAGGAATAACCAGTCAAGCTAATTCTAAATTATGATTTGTTTAAAGAGTACTTGGGAAGTCTGACGATTAAATTAAGAATCTTAGCTTATTTAAAATACGCTGCAAATATTTTGGATCCTTGTGCGGAAGGATTTAATACCAACTTAGAGGAGTGCAGCAATGATCGACAAGCTACACGTAAAAGGCCTGGACAATAATTTTTATTATGATTAACCCTTACATTACAACTTTGGCGGGAATTATAAACAGCTGTTTATATTTGTTGGTAATAGTTTGAACAAAATCCTTTAAATGAGTTTGTAGTCGTTCCATTTTTTAACGGCATAAAAAACGTTTTGTGAACCCATTATATTCCAGCTGATGAGTTAAACAGCATGAAAATGGGTAATATTGGCTGCCGTGCGGTCATGCTTATAGCGCCGATCTGCAGCCTTTGATAAGAGATCATATTTACTGCGATTAGGACTTTATAAATAGTGTAGCCCTTTAAATCAAGGTGCCGTATAGAGTTTTAATTTCATTTTTTTAATTGATAACGCCTAAGTAGCATGTTTAGCACGTCTAGTAAGAATGAAATTTTGATATATTTAAATATTAACATATGTAAATAAGCTTTCTGTGGAATAACAGATTTACGAATTAGTGTTCCCTTACAGCATACTCAGTAGCTTTTTCCTTAGTAAACAAAATCTGATGCTGAAACATACCCAGAGTGTTTGTCGCATTTGGTAAGAATCTAATATTTGCATTATTAGAAGGTTAGAAAGAATTATTAGAAAATTCCGCTAACCAAAACCGTTTCCTCAGCTGATAAGTCTTAAAAGGTTTTTCATTTTGTTACGAGAGCAAATTGACGAGAGAAAATTATTTTCGTGATAGATATTTCGCTATCATTGTTCAAAAACGTTTTTTGACAACCCCTGACTATTTGTATTAGTTATTTTTGCCTTAAAAGTTTCTTCCCAATTAGTGGGATTTATACTATGTAGATATGTTTGTTTTTAATGGGAATTCTTTTCATTTACAAAGTATTGATGGTAGTAAGTGTAAATTTTAAATGTAAAAATATCAGCTTGCCAAGCAAAAAAATCAAATATTTGGAAGTAAGCAAAAATAATGGGCAGCAGACCTATGTATTATAATATTACAACCAAAAATGCACTGAGTCAAGGAAAAATCAAAGGATTAGAGGTATTACAGTCTCCTATTAACCCTTAACTACTATTGTGGATTTTGACCACATACTCACCAGTCTCGGGTCTTTTTTGACCCTATTTTTCGAATTCCTCGTGAACAACAACCATCACCAGCACTGTCTCAAGTTCAACTGTCTCTTGCTCTCCCTTTCCCAGGGATTACGTTGTATCCAAGGTTGCTCCAAGTGGCTGTTATACCACTAAAAAAATAAAAAATTACGTCATGTCAAGAAAGATCCGACGAAAGAAGTTGAGGGTTAATTCGAGGATAATCCACTTTAGCACGAATATACAATGTAAATTATAACTTCCTTTCTAAAAGAGAAACACACAAACTTGAGCTATTAGTCGTATCTTTTAGGGAGCTCAGATTTCCTTTCTCTATCGCTTGATTAAGCATTAACTTTTGGGCACTTTAAACTGATCGAGGTAACAGGAGTGATTATGATATGAAACCAATGTAGAGCAATTTCCTAGAGTAATGTTTGCCCCTTTTCTTACTTACTGATGAGGCATGCTGTCCTAATATGGCAATTTATCACAAGGCTTACCCAGTGGAAATACCATTTCCAAACTGATTTCTGGCCTACAAATAGTCAGCTCATATTTACCGTCGCCATATCGTGTGGCTGGTTTAGCGAGACATGGGGTTTCCCTATCTCGCGTCCCATTGTGCCAAATGAGCACAGATAAGGGCGATGTCTTCGAGCATGGAAACGCATTTTACAATATGCACGACGAGTTATCTTGTCTGCTATGCAGAAGATAAAATTTTCCCGACAAACCAGTATTTAATACTGGGCACTGAGTTGATTACTAGATGGTGACCTAATCCTGAATTCCCAGACGAAAACAGTAGGTCGACAGACTAAAACCAGATAAATGCTTCATCATAACTGCGAAGAGCACGAGAAAATGACTAATGAATTTCGTTGGCCACAGAGGAAGAATAGCAAGTCTTGGGAATTTAATCATTTACGCTGATATAATATTATTGGTTTGACCATAGGTTATTACAAACACTCGGCGCATCTAAGTTCGTAGAAAAGTAATATCGTACGCAAAGAGATCACCTTTAAAATACCTATTTATGTTCAAATTCATTATTAAGTTATTTTGAGGAAATTCAATCTTAAAAATCCTATTATCATTCTTCCTACTTTCGAGGTCGCCCCGCAAATTACAATTCTGAAGACAAAGACAAGTTTGAACGATAAAAATTAAATAATAAATATTGATAGTCTTCCATTTTCATTCCGGATTTGTAAATCGTATTACATAAAGGAAGAATAGATAATTTTTCTATCTAACAACACAAAAAGACTCATAAAGATTTTTTATTCACTTAAAAGTGTCTTCAAAAGATAATTCTGGTTCTCAAAAGTTTATGAAAATTCACATATCTCGATAAAAAGCATATATTTCATTTCATTTAAGTACACAATTATTACAACGCCTTTTCCCACCCAACGGTAAACCTATCGATTTTATTGATCCATGAAACTTTCACAAAGAGACGCTTGAAGCAAATGAGATTAGAATTCATTTAAATCTACTTATAACTCTGCAAGCCACCAAAAAGGTGTTTGGAAGGGGGTGACTCATTACGAACATGAACTACAGTGAAGAAATTTACTTTCACCAACAAGCACCACACAATCGGTATACTACAAGTGCAACAGAAACTGCTAAAATAACCCATGATGTAACTATGAAAACGTGGCACAAGAGTCATGCAGGGTTTGTTCAATTCGCTGTCACACCGCGTGCCCACAGAACAAGTCCGCCATGGCGACAGACGCACATGAGTCTCTTGAAATGTCTAGGAACGGTCCTATGAGTTCGTAGGCATGCCTGCTCAGCATGCCACGAAGCGTTGGAGGAGCAGGGTGGCGTAGGGGCGTGCAGGGAGGAGTGAGGAAGGCAATGGAATGTGGGATCCGACGGACAGAGGTGGTGCCTTGGGGGAGGAGGATCTGGGTGGAGGCGATAGGAAGGGGTTAGGGTCCAAGGGGGAGTGGCTGATGGGTTGATAAATGTCTTAATGCCGAGCCAGATTGAGGCTACGGATCCTCCCCTTGCCTTTAACCCTAGGGTTCTGAAGGTAACTTGTTAGTCCGAGAGAGTCTTTCCGCAGTGGGTGGGCAAGAGCCAATCTTTCAGCTAATGCGTGTTCCATTTTTATGAATCAACATTCTTCGTTCCATTCCAATTATTTAAAGAGACGAAGATAATTTTTGGGGATACTTGGCTGAGGGTCCCAGGAGTTCACATTTTTTCAACAAACTACTTCAGTTAACAAAATTAGGCTCTTTCCCTAAGTACAATGGTCCAAGTGGGTTTCAGAGTGAATTTTTAAAATGAACATATTCATTTGCAGTGGAATCGAAGCAGAAATGATTTAAATGAGCTTTCTGTATTAGATGAGGGACTTTTTTTGGCAAGTGTTCATGAATGTAAGCATCATGGGAAAGTTTCCACGGACGATAAAGTGCTGAATAAAAACTGGGTTGGTGTCATGACTATAGTAGGATATTATTTCATCATCCCAAGGGCCCGAGTTAGATTTTCGGCGGTCATGAATTCGTATTTAAGGTAGTTTGGCTGAGATAGTTCCTTAGTCATGATGGAGACCATTTTCAAATTATAAGTTTTAATTTCAGCAGCAGTAGGAAGCATGAATAAAATATTGGATTATTATGGGTACAGTAATTATTTTAAATGACTAAAATTATAAGTTAGTAAATATAAATATCAATATAAGTCTTTAACTTGACTCATTTTTTCGTTCAGTACATTTTAAACTCCGTCACAGCGGAGGGTATTTTTGTGACCCTGAAAAAATACTGCGGTGACGACATGGTTTACCTTCAAAAATGGTTGCGAAAATATACTGACTTAACGCTGTCAATTTTTTGATGAGGTATAGGTGTTATAAATTCCTATTTTTTAGTATTACCTCTCTGGAGTGCATACACGTACCATTTCCAATGTAAAAGGGCTGGTATTTTTAAGCATATCTCTCGGAAAGTAGTGCGGTAAGAGGTCGATGGTTTGGTATCTTTGTAGGGGTGAGATATTTTCCTTAAAAGAGATCAAATTCGTTTATTTCTGGGTAAAATGATATTTCGCTCAAACTACCTTAAGGTGGAATTCTGATCCCTACTTGGCCTCTTTGAGGAGAGTTCTTGAGTTGCATAAAACCGACCTGAGGAAGGCTTACGGCAGCGGTTCCCAAAGTATGGGTTATGAACCACTGGTGGGGAAATATTTAAGAAGTGGATCGCGAAAAATGTTCAAATCTTGATGGTGAGTCACATGATAACTGAGTTTTGGAACCGTTGGCTTAAGTAAATGACTTGGAACTCCTCACGACTTGAAGGAAAACTCTGATCCCCATATTTATTGTTTAGAAATAGCAGTTAGATAGGAAATGAAAGGCGAGAATTAGTAGAAAGATCGACAAAGAAGGAAGAGGAAGCAAAGAAACGATTATTGTGTGCATGTGGATATCTGGAGGGGAAAGCAGTGAGGCCCCTCCAGTACTCAGAGATGATGGAGGATGGTGATAAACACGGAAGAAAGAAGGGGTTTGGAGGTGAAGGTGAAGATATTCAAGAGGGCAAGGGATAGCGGAAAGCGTGAGAAGGATTGGGATGCAGATAACGAGGAAGCGAAGTTGCCGATGCAATGCGAATGATTGATGTAGACGCCTTAGGAGGGGACCAGCATGAAAAACCCGGGAAAAAACATAGAAATACATGCAGAACCATAAAGAACCCTGGGAAATCATATCCACGCAGTGATGTTACAACAGTAATAGTACTATCAGCAACGTCGAGCTCTTAAGTAAAGGAAGGTGTGCATTCAAGAGGAATCGATTTAAGAAATTAAAAGCATACGGTAAAATGCTCATATTTACCTTCATTTATGTGCGTATAAACATGTGTCTTGGCTTTTAAAAATACGTGATTTTTGGAACAAAAATCCAGTAACCAACTTCAAATAGCTACTTTCTCACTGTTACTTTCTCACGCTTTGTTTGTGAGTTCGTACAAACTTGCATGCTCGTGCAAAGAGTGTTTTAAGGGAGTTAAGAGGGATCTTTGGTGACTTGATGGCTTACCGTCGGAATTAGGCAACGTTAAATGAACCTCAATTCCAACTTTAACTTAAGGGAGGACAAAATCAAAGACAAAGGCTTAACATCAGTTAGTTCGATGATTATGGTTGATTTGAAGTTATTAAGATTGAGGCAGATTTTTCTTCGTCGCGGAAAAATATTTTTCAACCCTCCCCATGCATAATATTGTGATCACAAAACATGGCACTTTGACTACCAAATAAACAGGTTAAGAATTACTATTTTTTTAATCAATTGTATATTATAAAATCTCTAACCATGACAATGTAAGTTAGTCGTGTTCACGGTCATCTTGTTAATGGAATTTATATGTTTATTTTTTGCACGAAATAGACACCATTAACATTTCGTTTGGCATGTCCGTTTTAGAACTTGTAATTGTCATTATGAGTTACTTTTGTATCATTCCCCTTTGAGACCGCGACAAACATCGGGTTTCATTACCGTCATAATGTCCGGGGACTCTGGAGGGATTGGGCAGATTTCGCAGCCAAGTCCGTCGCCCATAGGATATGTGGTCACGTAGCAGTCGGGACGTCCGGAATAGACGGAGCGACCCCAGGATGACGTTCTTCTGCACGCGAGCTGCAAGTGATTCCGCCTCTGCCTCGCAGGACAGAATGCATCGACATACTATCCTGTAACCCACCGTATGGGCATTTAGTGTATTGTGTAGAGTGTATTTAGTGGAGCTCAATTTTTATTGTGGTCGCTTATTTTGCGCGAAAAGAATAAGTTTTTGTACCTATCTGTTCGGCAATGTACCTCTACTATTTTATCGCTTCTGTCATTCTTAGAAATTTAGTGAGGCGTCATGATAATATTCTCTGTGTCGCTCTGAAATTCATCAGTTCTGAGTTTCTCTAGCAAGCTAAGCCTAGCGTGTAGCCATCCAGTCTCTAGGGGCTCCCACCTTTTCCCTCTAAAAGTTGAGAGACACTGTATGTTCGCTCGTAGCAGTTTTAACGAAACGTGCTGCTGTTCTTTGCATTTTATCAATGTTTTGTTTAAATCTTTATGATCAGGGTCCCAAATGCTCGCGGCGCATTCGAGGTGTGGCCTAACCAGAGCGAAGTAGCATCTCTCTTTGACTTTTTCCTTTGAGAACCTTCCTATTATACGCTTAACAAAACCTAGTTCATTTTAATCTGTGCCGCATATATTTTTTAAGTGTGTTTCCCACGTAATATCAGAAGTAAAGGTATTTCTAAGATATTTTACTGTATCTGAAGATTTTATGTTTACTCCACCCACAGTATACTTGATACTCTCTAGCAGCGATCCCTCAACTCCACCGAACACACTTATGATTAGGACAAGCAGTTAAACAGTGTCTGGGGGACATTTGCCGGGGCTCAAAAAGTAGGTCCTGATATTTCGTCTGTTTCTCACCTCCTTTGCATTCATGTTCGCTTCATCCAGAGCAGTAAACTCAATCGCGAAAAGTAGTCGAGGAGAATGGCATCAGACTTTTTCGCCTTCAACTTACCTGACTTATAGTTACAGGGTGGGGGAAAAAGAGTTATTCCACTAGATGGTACACCTATCTCTGGGGGCATAGGGCAGCCTAAGTGTATCGCTGCTGCCAAAATGATGTCGAAGGTGAAATTATAATCCCCGCCGGGCCGCATTGTGCCGAGCTATGTACCTACGCTGACTTGGCGTAATGACTAGGATCGGATAGAAGGCGACTCAAAGTCTCCGGCTGGGCTCGGCACGCTCTGCATCTCGTGTTCGCTGCCTCCACCTTGAACATAATGCGGTGCACGAGTGCGTTTATGACACCAACCTGGCACGCGTGGATGAATTCCTCAGTCGCGTACTTTAGACTGGCGGAGCAGAGGAAAGCAAACGTCAGCTTCTTCGATAGCCCATTCTTTAGTATGCTTCGATAGGAAGGTCCTTGGAATGAAAAAGTACAAGAGAGATGCTACTTCACTCTGGTTAGGCCACACCTCGAATACGCCGCGAGCATTTGGGACATAGGATATGAAGACTTAACCGAAAAAATTAATAAAATTCAAAGAACAGCAGCACACTTCGTTAAAAACTGCTACGAGCGAACATATAGTGTCTCACAACTTTTAGTTGGATTAAATTGGGAGCCCCTAAGGACTGAGAAATTCAGAATTGGCGTGTTTCAGAGCGATACAGAGAATATTATCATGACGCCTCATTACATCCCTAGGCCTGACAGACGCGATAAAATAAGAAAGATGCATTGGGCTTACGTTTCTTCATGAGGGTGCGTTTTATTCATGAAGGCGTGTTATCGAGTGTGATGTTAGAAACAACGGTCGCAGTGCATAACTGTCCAACTATTATACATAAATGCACCGCGATATATGCCTTTATTCCAGCACGCATAATAAAAGATATAATGCCTTGCACATTGAATATAACTGCATCCGTGGCGAATAACCGTATAAACAGATGTATGTACTTAAAAAAAATATTTTTCGACCCTCGAGAAGTTATGAAAATGTGCTCTCAACAATTCGCGATTGCCGCTTCAGCTATCTTAGCTGGTGACGATATCAATATTACGGGAGGACGAGGAGGAGGAGGTGCAGATATATGCTCGAAAATCTTACGAGCCACCCGTTCTGACGACTGGGCTAGGTAATGCACCACAAAACGGTTGAGGGGAGCCCGGCACGATCCGAGCATCGGCCGTAGATCTACGAATTCTGCTCCTATGCCTACTCAGAATACCCACAGTTTCCTGTTCAGGCAGTCGATCCTGCTCCAAACATGGTGACTGCGGTCGGTCCGTGAAACAACACTACAAATGAACAGCCGCAAATCGGCACCCGATGCCCTCCGTACGAGTTCCACCTCTGTGTTTAAATCCCTGAAAGAATTCAAAATGTCCTCGGCTCTACGCTCGGACGCAACATTGTTGCTGGTAGACGTGGGTGTGGAGAAGGATGGAGAAGGACGGAAAGGATGACTAACGAGGAAGTGATTGAGATGGCGGGCGAGGGAAGGAAACTTTTAAACGCAATTCGAGATCGGCAGAGTGAGTAGCTGGAGGATGTACTATGGGGCTTACTCAAAGAATATGATAG
This sequence comes from Ceriagrion tenellum, assembly GCA_963169105.1. NCBI lineage: Eukaryota > Metazoa > Arthropoda > Insecta > Odonata > Coenagrionidae > Ceriagrion > Ceriagrion tenellum. The sequence goes on from OY720644.1 coordinate 99,418,346, forward strand.
AGGGACGGATGCTGGGTAAGCGGGGAAAGGGAAGTAAGAGAAAAGGTTTCATGGACGAGATGAAGAAGGGAAGATCATATGCTGGGGGGAAAAAGGGTATACTAGAGCTGGAAAGTTTAGAAAACCGGGAGGAGATTCTTTGACATTCAGCAAAACCTTCCTTAACCGCTATAATATTTCAAAGACTTAGGGTAGCCCGAGCGAGATAGTTCTCTAGCCATAATAGAGACCATATTCCAATTATACGTTTTTATTTCACCAGCTGTGGGGCACATTAATAAAATATTGCATTATTAATGGTGCAATTATAAAGGTTTATATTACAGAAATTGTAGGTAAATAATGAAAATATCTAAGTAAGTCTTTAACTTGACTATTTTTTTTCGCGCGGTGCTTTTGAAACTCCTTCAAAACGGAAGGTTTTTTGTGATAACCAAGGACCGACTGCGGTGACAATATGATTAATTTCAAAAATAGTTGAGAAAACATCCAAACTACACATTGTTAGTTTTTTGACGACATCTAAGTGTTAGAAATACCTCATTTTGTAAATAATGTCTCTCTGGAGTGCATACATGTACTATTCCACATGTTAAAGGACTGGTATTTTCTGGAAAATATCACGGAAAGTAATGTGGTAAGGGTTAAATATTTTGTGTCATTGGATAGGTGAGATATTTTTCTTTAAAATGAGACCAATTTCATTGATTTCTAAGTAAAATGATTTTTCGCTCAAACTAGTTTAAATATATCAGTGTTATTTAAAATGGAAAACCGCATGGTTGAGGCGAAGGATGGCCTCCGGCGAGCTATTCCTCTCCCTACGCGCGACCATCCGCACCCCCTGGTCGCCCACGCGCCTCCTCACACACCCAGGGAGTGAAGGCGCAGACAAGCGCGTGTTTGCGTGCTCCCATCCGCGGCGCGATGCGTGTCAATTCTCCCGCGAGTCGCATAAAGGGATCTCTTCATACATTTATTCTCCCCAGTCTCTTTTCTCCTTGGGCGAGCGCCACGCGGTTCCCGCACCGCTACTTGAATTGCTCGCGGCCCATCTGATGAATGCGTAGCCTTTCTTCTTGTCGCCAACGAGCGAGAGAGAGGGAGATGGGAAAAAATAAATAATCCGAAAGACTGAGGGGGTTTTGGTATGACGGGCACATGGCTATGTCTTTGTAAATGAGGGCATGCGAGGTAAGATATATCCTCTTTGGTTACAGTGCTGCGTGTGAGGCACCCTTGTTGAATATTAAACGGCCGGGAAGGAAGCATTTGAATATCCACTTCCCTTTTCTCTTGAGCTTTATATTGAAAGACTGTATTGAAGCGAGCGAGCAATTTTCCTCTTCAAATCTTGGCAAGAATATCATGACGTAATGGAGAAAATCTGCGGATGAGATTGCAGTAAGATGTGAGGAAGATAAATAACTTGCGGAAGAATATCTCAATTGCGGAACTACGTACCGACCCTGTCATGGCTTTGAAATGACTGAGTACTCTTCCATTGATTCAGTGATTAATATTTTAGATCGTCCTAGGAAGTGCATTAACTAGTATTGATCAACTATATAAGCCAATTTCAATTAGAGATGGAACTATTTATCGAGAACATATAGAATTCTATTGGTTGTTCTTGTAGGTTATTTAAATTTTGTCTTATATTTCTCAATAGATGTCTTGTATTTATGATTACTGCTTTAAGTTTTAGGGAATTCATATCAACCTTTCTTGAAAGCAATTATCAATAGTCTTCCTTTTTTATCTTTTTTACTATTTAAATAACGAATATGACTTTGTTAAACTGGAATACTGAGCTAATATACCATGTAAAGGTTAGTTTTGTCATAGTTTTTCACCGCGGGGTATCAAAATATATTAAACTCTTAAGTGATACCATCAGTAAGTGTTTCACTTCTTCATTGAAAGTCTTAGTAAATTGACTACTGGGAGTATTCTTAGCTTCGCTATGTGGAGAACTTTGTATCTGTCGGAGTTTAAATGTGACCAGAGAAAGGGTCTGGTACGGAATCAAAATTATAAATTAAATTGCTCGTCAACATCAATCATATTTTGAATGAAAGTTTTGAACTTAAAACCTTCAACTTTCTTTATCAATGCTAAGGTACAAGTTCTAAAATCAGAATAGTGCATCACAGATGTAATTTACCGTCGAAATTTCAAGGATTTCTGTACTGGAAATTAAAGAACTCGCTCTCGACGTAGAATGAAAATTTAATTGTTTTAAATATTACCCGACACGTAGTCCGTTCCGTCTTTCTTTTTGTGAGCAGCTTTATTTATTCGAGTAATGACCGTTTCACTACCGTTCCCAACTTCTGACGACATTCGGTTGAAGTGAAGATAAATTCAAACAAAAGCCGTAAGTTGTAACAGCAGTGAAACTGTTTCTACTTGATATAACAGCCTAATCTACGACTCCCGTGGAAAAGAATTACCATAGTTGCCAAATTTTTAAAACGTTATTCACAATAGTTATCGTTATGCTCTTCTTCTCTACCTCTTTAACTCAGTTATTGCTTCGGACGTCTTGTCTGTATATTCGCCTGTCAAATGCGCTCATGGGGAAGATTGCCTCTCAAGGATGGGTTGGGGTTTAAATGGAACTAAATTATGTTCCATTAAAGCACAGAATGTGACTTCTTCTGAGCGACCCCATTTACTATAATTACTATAATTTTATAAGAATAAAATAACTTCGTAAGCTCCTCTTGTTAGAATTTATCGTCACTACCCAGGTTCCGACACTTACTATCTGAAGATGAGGGAAATTTTCGCCACTTTCCATCATCTTCTGGTTGTAAGTGTCGGAACCCGGGTCGTGACAATAAATTCTCATAAGAGGAGTTAACAAGATTATATTATACTTACGTAATGTATAACTTCTGCAAAATCAAGCTTACAGTCGTTGCCTTTTGTAAATATAATTTTCTTTTACAAACAACCCTGATTCGAATAATCCTCACCTTTAAGTCGCATTACCCACCATGAAATTAGAATGATGGACACAATAATACAGTTGGATCTTCATAGAGCATATTACTAGAGAGCGGACAACATCGAGGCATGACAAAAAATAATACATTAAAAGTATTTAATATTTTTTTAGAAAGATTAGGGAAACTTTGATTTGAGTAATTTGAGAACCTCATGTGTGTTTCCTTCAAGTGGCATCAAGGTACGATATTACTTAATAAAAGTCGGAAAATGATCTATCTATTTCCCGACATCTTTAAAAAATACATTTATTTTCAGTATATTCGCAAGGTAATTGATTTGTTATCGCTCATTTATCCAAGAGGTGTGTGGGTTTAAATTAATGAAAAGATCCAGGAAATTACGGTTAAGGATTATCGACGGCCATTATGAAATTATAACTGATGTGATTTGACCATCAATTTGTACGATTAGGTTACCTTTCAACGGTTATTGGCCGTAAAATTCAATGCTGTTATGTTTTAGTGAGATAAATAGAGCAATGGACAGCCATAAAAATACGATGTAACATGAAACCTCTCCAAAATGAACTTGGTTCTCATACACCGTTTAAACGAGTTCGTTCAACATAATTTCCCAAGTCCATGTACTTCATAATTGACCCCAATTCACCTATCTCTCTTAAGCGCAAAATTTACTTTTCCTTCTCCATTGTAATTAATAACTTACATATGATGAACATGTGGCTTGTGAGATCACCTTTATATCCATATTCACGCCATAAAAAGACAAAGGAGCTCATTTATGGGATATCCAAAGAGAAAATATTATTAATTTTGAATGACTCTTGCCATTGGGAAAGTAGGAACTCTCCTAGGAGACTATATTTAAAATCCAAGTTCAGTAGCAATCCAAAATTACTGATTGGATAATCGTTATATTGCAATGACTTCATAAATGAATTATTAAATCCGTTGATGAAGAAATTTCAGTGGAGTCACCATCATATGGTATTCACGCGGAGTTAATTTAAAAAAATGTGAACTGGTTAAGGAACTTTCTCAGTGATCGAAAACAAAAAGTTGTTATTGATGGTTTTAGCTCTGATATGGTCGAAGTCACATCCGGTGTTCCTCAAGGAAGCGTTATTGGCCATCTGTTTTTCATTATTTATATTAATGACCTGCGTTCTCGAATTAGTGGTAAATTAAGATTATTTGCAGGCGATTCAGTAATCTACCGTGAAATAAGCGAAGACGCGGACTTTTAATTTCTGTCATCTGGCCTTATCATCGTTCGTTTGTGGTACCAGGAGTGGGGTTTAGAAATAAATATTAGTAAATGAACCACAGTTTACTTCCTGCTAAAGTCATCACTCGAAAACCATCCCTACACCGTGGGTGGAGTAAACATAAAATATTCAGATACAGTAAAATATTTTTGAATTACCTTAACTTCGGATTTTTCGTGGGAAACACACATACAAAACATATGCGATACAGCATTAAAGAAACAAGGTTTTGTTGAGCGTATAATATGAAGGTCCTCGGGTGAAAAAGTAAAAGATAGATGGTACTTCGCTTTGGTTAGTCCACACCTCGAATACGCCGCAAGCATTTGGGACCCTGGTCATAAAGATTTAACCAAACAAATTAACAAAGTACCAAGAAAAGCAGCACGCTTCGTTAAAAACTGCCACGAACGAACATTTAGTATTACACAACTGTTAGAGGGATTAGGGTGGGAGACCATAGAGACTCGGAGGCTGCACGCTAGGCTTAGGCTGCTTGATAAATTCAGAACTGATATTTTTCAGAGCGACACAGAGAATATTATCATGACGCCTCACCACATTTCTAGGTCTGACAGATGCGATAAAATAAGAGAGATACTCTGCCGAAAAGATAGGTACAAAAACTCGTTCTTTCTGTGCACAATAAGCAATCACAATGAAAATTGAGCTCCATTAAATACACTCCCTTAATACATGTCACCATTTCATCTCCAAAAACTTACACCTGAACACGGCTGGTGACCTACCACCCCCTGCCACACGCCCAAGCGGCGGCTCGTGGGGTTTTATGTAGATGTAGATATGAGTAATTACTCTCACCTCAGTGGCAAAGCACTTCAGTGGGAAACTAACATTACTGCATAACTCGTGTGCGATGAAACTGTATTCAATCAGGAAGGGCGCGTTAACCTTACAGTCTTTCTAACTAGGCCAAATTTAAAGTTTTGAAGTTAAATTATTATTCCAAAAACTTTATACCTTTACACCCTCAGGAGTCTTCGCGGAAGTATCTTCTTCTTCTTCGGTTATCAACCCCCCATGGGTTGGTTGGCAATAGCACGCCATTCTGCTCTTTGCTCAGCTTTCCTCTTCATTTCACCATATGAGACGCATCCAGAGTCAATGATGATCTCCTTCATATAGCTTAATCTAGGACGTCCTCTACGATTTGTCCCCTCAATAAAACCTTCAGCTATTAATTTTATAAAATCATTACATCGTAGAATGTAACCTATTAGTTTAAGTCTCCTTGCCTGTATCTGTCTTCAGAGACTTCTATTTTCTTGTACTCTTCTCAGCACTTCCTCATTGGTGATTTTGTCTCGCCAGCTGATTTTCTGCATCCTTCGATAGCACCACATTTCTAGGGCCTCTAATCTGCTCTTTTCATATTTCCCTATAGTCCAGCTTTCACACCCTTAAAGGGCCACACTCCAAACATAAGCTTTCATAACCCTCTTTCTTACTTCCAAACTAACATTTTTACAAGTCAGTAGAGTCTTTTTATCATTGAAAGCTATTTTTGCTAGTTGTATTCTATTCACAATTTCTCGTTTACTCGTTCCATCTTCTGTTATCTTGCTTCCCAAGTAGCTGTATTCTGTAACTTGTCCTAGTTCTTCATCATTTATTCTTATCCTTACAGGTTCACAGCAGTCTTGAGCACCGCACACCATCACTTTAGTCTTTTGCTTGTTTATCCTCATTCCATATTGGTCTCTAAGAATTCTTTCCATCTCGTTAAGTATAATTTTTAAATCTTCTTTCTTTTCTGTAACTATGGCAATATCATCAGCATATCGTAACATATCTATTTTCTTCCCATTAACTTTGATTCCTACATCAACATTTTCCCTTACTTTATAGATTGCTTCTTCGATCGCGGAAGTATATTATACTTAAATTTATATTAATTCGAAATTGCTTACCATCGAAATCCCATATTGATTGAAATTTGAACGAGACTTTTTCCGCACTCCTCCTCATTCCTTTCCGAAAAAGTTTCCCTTTTTACAAGCCCTTAACCCATGTTCCCCTGCCATTGCACCAAAAAATTGGTTTATTCTCCAACTCCCCCCCCCCCAGCTTATTGGCGTTGGTTACTATCGTAACTATCAATAAATAACATGTAAAAATATGTACCTGAGGATGCAGCAAGCTGCGAAATGGGAAGTACATTAATAAATATTAGTGGAAAAGTACAAGGATTGTTTTAGTATGGATTCAACTTTGTACCTCTTTTAAGCATCGTGGTGCAGCAATTTATACAGCTTTGGGATTTTGATCCCTTGGTATTCCTGGCATCTCTTTTCTGGCAATCTTGAGTTGTGTAAACAGGCCGATCTTCTAAGCTGTTACGTCCTTCCCTGTCCCTCCTCTTACGAGACTGTCGTCACAACTATCGGAACTGATAGCTTCCATTCTTCCCTCCCAAATGTCTTCCTTACCTCGTAACCCTCCAGTCCCAACGGAAAAAAACGAGACGATCGTGGAAAGAATTCCTCTCGTCTTCCGCCTGTCCTCTCGTCGCCCCGGGGTGCGTGTGGCGCAGAGCTCAGTGGAGGGAGGTACGTGGGAGGGTATTGGGGGGGGGGGAGGGAGAGGCGTATATTTGTCAAGAGGGGACTGGACGGAAGGCACCCTCCTCGAAAAGGTGTCTTGGTTGGAAGGAGAGTAGGAAACCCACTGCCTGCCCCGGATGCGCCCGTAATCGAAAGAGCGGAAAGCGATCAGAACGCTTGAACTTTGTGGCGTATTGCCTTACATGGTGAGCGCTCACTTGTGACGACCCTGGCGGGCTGGACGGAAAGCAGGGGGTGAGGGAGCGGATGGGTTGGGGGAGGGCCCACTCTGTTCGTTGGTCCTCCGAATCAACGGATGCCATCAGCATCCACATACTTCCCGGCGATCCGCCGCTACGACGTGTGGCTCCAGGATTAAGGACACGTCTTAACACTAGAACGCCCAGGCGGGACATTTTGACCCGAACGTGATTTTAAATTCATTTTTCAATTTCATTTTCATTGAGAGCAGGGTTTCCTCCTGTGAATTTAATTTATTTTAACACACGTTTTCGTCCAAAATATTTCACCTTCCTGGGATAATCCATAAATTAGATTTTTTAGAATTTATCTTAAACGCCCATTCGGGTCATTTTCACCCAGAGATGCATTTGCATGGTGTATCATCACCAAAAAACAATCAAATATGGGAATTATTATAAACAATGAACAATACAATTTATTTTATGAAAAACATCATGTTTATAAATGTTTTTCCTTACGGTAATAAAAAAATATTGCAGTTGATTTTAATTTTCTAGTAAATTCCAACTTTGGCCCACAAAAAGTAATTTGAGTTTTTTAATTACGATTGAAATTTGAATAATTAAAGACAAATACCCAAGTATGCGAAAGCTCTTTGCAGTTTATTGAACTATGCCATTTCAGGCTACCAAAATATAATACAATTGAAAACAACGATACATTGATACTAATGCCGAAAGTTCATATACCCATAAATCATCGATATTGACAAAATCTTATTTTTATACAGTGAAAAAAATCAACATGGGTAAAGAAATAGATTAGTGAATCGTAGCAAAAACCGGAAAAATGTTAACTTAAAAGCGGTAAGTGAGGAATAAATTCATTAATTATTGTGTGTCAAAATGACCCGCTTTGGGCGTTGAATGATGCCGAATAGTCTGGGCGTCCCAGTGTTAAAAAGGAAGGTGTAGGAGAAAGGATGTTTTATAAATAAATTCACTTTGTAATATTTCAAAATGGCTATTTTTATTCCAACCTAAGTTTCGACTCAAGTCATTTATAATGACTTAACTTGAGTCGAAACCAGGGTCGGTGGAAGGTAGTTCAAGAACCAAGGTAAAGAGGAAGATCAATAAACGCAGTTATTGGAGACGAGCAAGACGATGGTTACGCAGGTGGATACCAAAAACCTAAAGTAATGGGGACAATGTATTCGAGATGCTAGATATTCCATTGGGTATGATTGGTCTTGGAAGTGAGTAGTCAAACGTAGGAGGAAGGAAAGTGGTGGCATTAGTGATGCGCATTATGTTGGGTATGGCGTTCTGAACGAAAAATGGTGCCCAATGTACTACTTAATGCCCTGGCCTACGTAGATATTCATCGTCTGTTTGGAACTCTATTTGCTTGGAGATTTTCGCGAGCATGGAGTTTAGCAAGTCTTGGAGTGCTGTCTCGAATCTATCTTCCTCCTAATTTTCCTTACTTTGCCACTTTTATCTGCTCTAAAGCTTTATTTTAATGGCAAAACGATATCCTCCGTATTAGATGATATGAATAAAGTTTAAACAAGAAAACTTTTATTCCTTTACAGTCTTACTTTGGTGTACGTAAAATTGGCATTTTCTCTCCAGCAATGAAGTGTGGTATGCAGGACAAAAGGATAATGAATCAAAAACGAATCAAAATGAGAAGTGAACACAGCTATTTGCACCATAAAAAATCTGAGAACTTTTAAATGTAAGGTTCGCTGCGGTATATGTTGCGTTCAGTTCCGGCCTCAAGGAATGAAAAATCAAGCTTTTAACCCTATTTTTGCCGAAGAGAAGTACCCGGAACGCTATATTTATAGGTACCTATACAATGTCTTACTTGAATAAAGAAATGGAAGTAAATAATGGTTAACAAGAGGTTTCCTTCACTCACGGTTTTTTTCGGCTAAAAATCTGGATATATCTTTGAGTATATGTTAATAAAATAACTTGATTTCTTCATTCTAGGAGTTTGAACTTTCATTATAAGAATTCAGGAAGAAAAATATATATTTCGTATGGGAGGATTTCTGACTGATACTCTGCTTTCCCTCCAAAGCATCTTTATTGCCAATAAGAAAAGCATTTGCAAAAGACATTTCATCTCGTTGGAAATGAATCTAAGTCTCTGAATCAGCCGGGAAGTTCAGGAGCAAAAAATACCCGAGTTTCATGTCGTAGCCTTGGATGAAGATAAATCCGAGCATTCCATAGCGATGGAGTAACGCGGTTTCCCGATGCGTTAGCTAAGATACCGATCCAACAAGAATCTTCCTGACGAGACAGTCGTTACGCAACATATATCTACCCTAACCGCTGATTTGGATTGTGAAGTGCCGCTTCCCTGCATTGAATCAGCATGGGGAAAAAATACGTCGACGCTCCCGAAGGCGGTTGTATAAATGTTTAGAGCTAGCCATTTCTCTCATAATTACGTAAATGCCGTCAAAACTAACCGTAGGCTTTTAATAATGAACCCATATGTGAAATAAACGATCAACATAACATTGATTTTGAGCCGAATTTCTCTCATAGTGCCAGCGAAAATGTTACAAAACGAGATCGCGTTTTTTATCTTTTATACTTTAGCCGGGAAATAGAAATCAATTTCATTTCGCCTATAAAACGTATCCCATATGAAACGATAGCTGCCTTCCGTTTTGAGCAGTCGCAAGGTTGTGCATTTCTTTCAAATCGAGTTTTCAATGCGTATTTTTCAGCCACATTTGCTTGAAAGATTCATACTCGCTGTCGGAATACATACAAAACCAATAGCTTTCCTGGGCCTGCTAAATAAAATATTCACATGAAATTGGTGATCGTTTTAGTACCTTTCCTAAAGACATTCCTATGAGAAGATCACCGAAGCCAATTAGCTCTGATAACTTTTTCATTCTATGGAACTACAGCAGGAAAAATTTCATAAATTTGTGGATACTCGGACGATATCTCAAAATTCTTTGAGATTAGTGTGAAATTATTCTCTTTTTTTATAAGTCTCTCATTTAAGTCGTTTATTTATTATTTTGTCCATGAATTTTTATTATGGATTCGATGTTTGGCATTGTTGCCTAGGCTACGTGTTGCCTAAATTTCCACTTTTCGTTCACCCAGTCCTTGGTGCCACTTCGATTTGAGTTTTTCTGCTGTTATTGTAAATAGACGTAGTTAATTGTTGCTAACGTGAGACTGTAGTGAATATTTAATAACGATCGAGGAGATATGAATTAACTGATGCTTAGAGTATACCTTGCTATTTTTGTTATCTAAAATTTACTTTTTAAATGCTAGAGAGGAAATATCTATTACAGGAAATCAGTAAGAGGATAATAAAACGTTCATCGTGTGCCGACTACGTTGTTTGCCAGAATCCGATTATAATTGGAATGCAATAACCCTATTTTGCCTAAATAAAGAATTCAGAATGCCTTGTTTGAACAGAACTTGCTTCGTACCAGGCTGCAAAACAGGGTATGCGTCTACGAGGATCCAGAATAGGAGACTTGAATTGAAAAATGAGAATCTTTTCATGGCGGCGGTAAGTGCATTCCTTTTACCTACACTGCAATGATGGCCATTGGGAATACTCATAAAATCACCACGCATTATTATTGAATTTCCGTAGAGCGATATTCAGGAAGTGCTAAGAAGTTTTGCATTTGTGTAATTAATTTTGGAGAGGTTAAATATATCTGTAGGCCGGAAGATATTAAAAAAGTGTATAATTACGTCCCGCGTGTAGTACTACATTTTTTATCCACTACATTATAATTACTTGTAAGTAAAAACCAATTTATCCAAATAATAATTTGGGAAATTTGAAATTCACGGCAAAACCGGTAAGACGTGTTTATTTACAATCTGTCGACTGTATTTACATTTAAACTTCCGTCTTTCATCACTAGGCGGCACCATTTTCAATAAAGTTATTTGTTTACGGAATTCTAGACAACAGTTTTTGGCAACGAGATCCCAATCCATAATATATATTCATGATTTTGTCATTTACGGCGTCATGTCTTGAATTGATTTGTGCTTTATGCTTACTAAGCGTTGCCATACCTACGTATCATAGTGCATTGGCTAGTAATTTAGAGATGGAAACTCAGGCAGAAATGGTATTAAGGTAGTCTGAGCGAAATATCATTTTACCTAGAAATCAATGAATTTGGTCTAATTTAAAATAAAATTATATCGCCCTTCGATGACACCAAGAAGTTAACCCCTTACTGCATTACTTCTGGAGATATTTGCCGAAAAATGCCAGCCATTTTACATGGGTAATGGTAAGTTTATGTACTCCAGAGAGACATTATTTACAAAATGAGAAATTTCCTACACAAGATGTCGTAAAAAAATAACAGTGTGTAGTTTGGATGTTTTCTCAACTATTTTTGAAAATGCATCATATTGTCACCACAATAGGTTCTTGGGTATCACAAAAAGCCTTCCGTTTTGAAGGATTTTCATACGCACTGTGCGAAAAAAATGAGTCAAATTAAAGACTTATTTAGATAATTTCATTTGATTACTTACCATATATATCTTTCTCATATAATCCTATATTATTGCACCACTAACAATGCAATATTTATTTCATGAGTCCTACATCTGGTGAAATTAAAATATACAATTTGAGATAATAAGAAATAAAAACGTATAATTTGAATATGGTCTCTATTGACAAATTTTAAGCTATCCGGGACTAGCCACGGAGTTTCACTTTTACGGAGTCACCCGCAATGCACAAATGTGCCGGATGATTTTTTCTCTGTGGAAATTCGCACATGGTCCCTATTATGACTTGGAAACTTTCTCACTCGGACTACCTTAAACAGAGTGTTTGTGATTCTTATTTCTGAATCTTCAGCTGTGCTGGCATTAATCGATAATCCAAACTAGTGAAAGAGAGCTCTATGTTTTTAATAACAAGGGACACTGTTATTTCAAACGGTTCCTCAGGGTTCTGAAATAAATCTGGAGGGTAGACATTGTCAATCCTTGAGAGTAGATTAATGTCCTTCGTAGACTAATGCCACCGATAGGCTGTGTATTTTTAGATTGGTCTCATCATTCATTTTTCCGTGCGGAAACAAATCAAAAAAACGACTCGAAGGTTTAAAAGGCCAGCTGCCGAACCTGATCTTTCCCTATTCCCTCCACCTCGTGCATCTCAGGTAACTCAGTGTTGAGCGAATTCGTTTTACATAAGTAGTCTCGGTTAACCGCACAACTATGCGACGAAGACCCGAAAGGAGAAACATAAAAAAATGAGAGGGTGGAGGGAGGCAGTGGGGTCGGGGGGGGGGAACGGCACGAGTGTGCCTCCCCCTTCTACTCCCCTCCACCCCCGCATTTCCATCCCAGGGGGAAGGGAGACAGGGGAAGGACTGAAAGGATGGAAAAAAACGGGATGGAGGGGTCCGGGGCGCTTCCGGCTGTTCTCGTGCGTAACCGGAGGAGGAGTGGGGTGCCGGAGCTGACTACCCCTCTCCCCCCCTCACAGCCCATGCCTTACTCCCTCAGGGCCCTGCCTGTGAGGGACTCGCAACATGTCACTCCCTACTTCCCCTTCCGACATCTTCCCCTCGCCCCTTGCGACAAACACCATCTTGCTGGTCTTTTTCTTAAGCCCGCGCAGCATGCTTGCCAATTGTGTTCGCGTAAAGTCACGTCCAGGCCTATAAAAAGTTGCACCAAATACGACTCACAGTATGAGTTTATGTGGGTGAGCGGGAATTTGCGTAAATGTGGACATGACATAGCACGTAAGAATCTATTCTACATACAACTAGAACCAAGCTATTATGGTAGGAACGATCACAGGAATAAGATTAAGGAAATGGACTGCAGAACCGATAGATCTGAAATGGTTTTTTTTCCACGTGTAATAAGGGAACATAATAGCTGCGATATCATTTCTAGAATACCGACTAGGTTAAATAGGTTTTGTCAGTAGTGCTCAGTATCTTAACATGAATTGCAGATACTAACTTCGCATGAAATCTCAGGCAAGATATATTCTTGCATGTCTTAGTACCTTGTAGTGCTATTTATTTGTCGCATTAATAATACTAACCAGTAGTTATATCTTGAGTAGTATGTTGCATGGTAGCAATTATTTGCTGAAACCATGTTTGGCAATAAATTATGTTATCGTTAAGCGCAGTTTAAGCAGTCATTTTTGTTTAAGGATAAGCCACTGTACTTAGCAACTACCTGATGCGCTAAGAATATCAAGGTTCATGGCTGAATACAAGGGGTGGGCGTCAGGACGCGGTAATTTTTTGCGATGGAAATGGAAGATATGAGGCTCAAGACTTTCCCTCGGGAGTATTTTCCTGGTGTGAAATATAAACCGCTATTATGGATCCAAACGCGACTGGGGTTTTCGAAAATTGAGGCAGATTATCCTCCCTCCCGTGCCCCTCCCTATATTTCGTCCTTTTTTTTTTTGGCAAAAATTTCCGCGCGCACTTCCCCGCCCTTCCCTCACCATCGACATCCACGCGAGTAGTCCCATCCCCATCTTCCGGTTTCCGTGGAACGCCCGGGTCCGTCCGTAAGCCTACCCACCCCCTTCGGAGAGAGACATGTCCTCAGACGGGGCGTGATAGGTAATGGAGCGTGCAAGAAGGGAAGGAAGCCATTCTTAAGAAAATAAATGCAGGAGGGGCCGCAGCAGCTGCTCCCTCGCCCTTTATACGTCTTGAGGCAGTCCTTGAGGGAATCTCGACTGTTTCAAGTCTTCAAACCGGACCCTACAATAAACATGCTCTTCGTATCCATCATCATTGGTCGTTCATTTCTAAGATTGGTTGACTGGAGCCCTCCACCCATCCCGATATAAAGCACCTTACCTCCTGGTCTCTCTTCCTACGTACTTTCCCCTTAATTTGGTCCATGAACTTATTCCAGGATCTTCCTCTTGGGACTTTTCCCTCTATTTTACCTTCAGCTATGTTTATATAACAACTTCTCAGGTTTCACTTGGTGGAAAAAAATTGCGATGGTTTGTAAATAAATTCATTTTGTAATATTCCACCATAGTTTTTATCATTCCAACCAAGGTTTCAACTCAGGTTAAATCATTATCAATGTAATAACTTGATAATGACTTAACTTGAAGCGAAATTTAGGTTAGAATAATAAAAACTTGTGAAATTGTGGAATATTACAAGGTGAATTTATTTTCGAACCACTTCAATTTTGTTCTTCACTCACCCATTGTGTCTCAAGGTGTTCAATCCATCTGGTTCTTCTCTTCTGTTTGGTATTTCTTATGTCCCTTTCCTCTTCTACTCTTCTGTACACTTCATCATTTTTTTATTTTTTCTGTCCTTTTTCCCTTCAGTATGATTGATTTGCTTAATAATGAATTGTAATACATTGGACTTTTCCACAAATCGTTTTATTTATACAGCGAGTTTGAACATTTTACGGCATCATCAGGTACAAATGTTTGGTTCATAGTTATATTCTGTTGTTATAGTTGCGTAGAAGTACAAATAAAATATTAACTTTTGTAAGGGAAGGCAGAAAAACAATGATTAAGGGCCGGTGAGACGGCAAAGTCTATTATTTTGCTGAGAAATTTTATTGGTAAGGAGTGGGAGGGAGTGCGGAAATAATATCTCACTATAAAGGTTGTATCTAATTATTTGCATTTTTCAATAGCACCCAAATACAAACCTTTCAAATGGACATTACATTCCGCGGGTAGAATTGCAAGAGTATAATACATAATATAAATATAAAACAAACCTTTGTACCCTACAATGCCGTAAAACGGTGAAATGCTTCCTACAAAAAAAGGTGTAGAAAAGTGCTAAAAGTATTCACTTCAATTTGGTAAATAAAATGTCTTCTAGAAAGTGACGCCAGGAAAAGTTAAGTTTATGACAATTCTCCTGGCTGCATTGTTAATTCTCTGATTCCACCGATGTAAAGAGAAACTAGAAGATTATCGGAGAGATCTTGATAGGTACAATTAGTTTGAATGAGTATGACACTCTAACTCCTTTTTCCTTCTGACAAAACAGAACAGATTTACACGCGTGAAGTGATTAACTATAAAAATCTGGAATGATGTGTGTGATGTTAAGCAGTAACTCTTTCATCATGAAGAAATCTAACAATAAAAAGCATCTGTAATTCGCTCAACAACTATCTCCCCCCCCCGCGTTTTTTTTCCCTGAAAGGTTTTTGATTACGGCTTTTGGAGCTTCACCTATGTAATATGAAATCTCGTGAGAATAAAGTTAGTGAACAACCTCTGAAATCGTCGCTACAGTCTCTTCTACTGAACAAACTTACGTGTACATTGTAGAAGATACACAATTGGTGATTCCACGTTGTTGTAGACTTCTATCTTAGAATACAAAAGTGCTCTACTCATTTCACGAACTTAGAATACGATATTGGTCCGTCGATGAATATCACTTGCATTCTTAGCTGCCACTTAAAGGAATGTGTGCTATTTACTGGGCTCAGCGTCGTAAACTTATTTTCAAGATAGTTTCCCAAATTTAGAGGATCTTTCTGTATTGCCACTCAGGTGAAAAGGAGTTGGAAAGTTTTTATATCTTTCATTAGTTTTTTAGGTACGGTTAATTATAAAATTGGTTTAACCAGCCATCTTCTGTCTTACAAAATTATCAGAAGCATCTTTTATAATGCCGGTGACATTGTTTTCATCAAGTGTAGCTGATTATCCCTAGAATATGATTTCTAACAACATTAACCTTACACGCTTCAGGGCTACTTTTCAATTGTAGTATGATCTAAATGGAAGCAAGTTTTACTCACTGCAAACACTTCTAATTCTTTGCATGCATTAATTTTAATCGGGAACAAATAATATATTTGCTACCATCATAATTGGATAAAAATTCTAATCTTACCTGGAAATAAGGTTGGTGAGATCGTGCGAGTGATTATTACCTTAGTAAGGGCCAAGGTTCTGATACCGGGATCGAAATGGGAGGTTTTACTGCGGAACCCTGTTCCTTACTTGTGTATTCCATTGGGATCACTTCATAGTTAGTGCATTTTACGGGAAGTTGGGCTAGAGACATGGATATCTTGGAGTATTTTGCCAATAGAGGATACATTTCTACGTCTGGTTCTCATCCACTCCCTCTGTATCCACTCTATAGTCCTAAATTTCCCAACTTAACAATTTAACATTTATATCACTAATGACCTCAATTTTGTGTTACCTTAGTAATTAACAAGCGATTATTTACATTTATATCGTCATTCACGAACCATTTAGCCCTAAATATTTAACAACTTTAGCATTAAATTTCATTTAACACAAAAACAACCGCAAATGGCACGCCATTGTCGCACGATCACGCAGCAGCTGGAGTGGCAAAACTTGGACAATAATGTGCTTAGTTGAAGCAGAAGCCTTTAACGAATCAAAAATATTAAAAACAAAATACGACTTTAAAATATTCCCGATTAAGGGTATTTTCATAGAAGATGAATGTATAAGAGAATAGAGAAAGAAAAAAATCTGAGAGGTGGAGGATGTAGAGGGTCTTGAGAAAGACTGGGCAGTCTAGGGTGGGAACTTAGAACTCTCCCAGAAAATTATGTCCCGGTGGACTTCGAAAGAAATCTGCGTCTCCGTTGAACCATCCCATTTACGCTGATACGTGATGATTTGCTTGAGCAGAGAAAGACCATCGGCCCATAACACAGCTCTGAAATATAAAGCGAAATATGTACATTGATCAAGCAAGGGCGCATGTGAATAACAAAGTCTGTAAGAATAAGGTTTCCTATCATATAATGCCGAGTATGAACTTCATTGAACATAGTTTTAATACATGTAAAAGTTATTATTTAGTATTCAAGGAAAAAATTAGCTCTTAGTCTACAATATTGATTTTTGGATAAAAATTGAGACAGCGTGGTTGAATGTGGTGGAGGAAATTCTTAGGAGGAGGAATATTAGGAGTTTTAAAAACAGGAGGGCGTGTATGAAACAGTTTATTGGGGTAAATGAGGCAAAAGTGGTTTTCAAGGATAGGTCAGTATGGAGGAAATTATTGAAGCAGAGTTAGGTGTACAATTATGTATTAATGAGTAAAACATTTTGACTGTACCTACCCCGGAAGGAAACGGCGTGATGGGTATGTATGTAAAAAAGTTTCATCGAATGAACAATTTACCATAGTACTGGCATCTACAGTATAGCGTCTGCCATAACGCATTGCTACTAAAATTACGAGAATAATTAAAAGAAAGAGCCCCAACCTGTCACAGCTTTTTGGTTAATTAATCTATTTATGTGACTTAAAAATTCAGGTTAATTCACGGGCCTTTTTTGTCTCCCCTAACCTCCTAGTAAGGCACCGTAAGATTATAGTAGCATTTTTCACAATCTTATGAAAGTTGTCACAGATTTTAGGAAGCACATGTATATTTTGAATTTTTGATGATTGATGTTTTCCGGAGTTTTATCCACTAACTGTTGAGCATAGAATGCCGAAAGTCTTTTTTTTTTGTCTCGCGTGAAAACGGGACAAGCATATGAGACAAGGCGCGAGGCAAAACGGGACCTTTCCGGGACCAGCTGTTAGCTCTAAGTCATAAGTAAGACCAGTCTTAAGTCTCTGGGTATCAATAACATCAGCTCTGCATTATTTCATTATTTTTTCCGATATAATTATTCCCTTTTTGTTGCCACGTGGCCAGAAGCTTCAAGGATGATGGAACTCATTCCCATTAATGTTCATATTTTTATTACCAGTTCGGTGTACTGTTATGTAGTATGTTTCTGATTTGATTTTTGCTAAACTTCTTGCACCAGAAATAAATATCTCTTTCCATGCTCACACTATTGCAGCGTGGCATGCATTGTCCTTGCCAGGCAAGCAAAATAAAAAAAATATTCACAGAGCTTGGGAACTCTTGTCAATCATCTTACCGTGGTGACATTTTGACTCACCACGATATTACATTTTGCTATTTTATTTTATAAGCCCCTGAGAATTCACGATAGTCTGTTTAACTATTTAGTTAAAAGTTTCAAGATGCAAGAGCAACGTGAAATTGGTGAAACAGCATCATCGCGAATTTTTCTTAAAAAGATTTGGCACAGTCTTCGTTTGACTGCAAACTTAAAACTCGCAGTTCAGTCTATGCTATGCAAGTTGGGAAAATAATAAGCTCGTGTGATTTGCGAAACTGGCTCAAAATATCTCGCATCTTTCACAAAAAAACGGGCCTTCCCCCAGTAAAATTTTTGCGAGGCACAACTGGTTCGCCCAATTTCCCACAACTGACTTCTTAGAGACGAGAGACTTTAACGGGTGATCAACTAGCGTCTCTCCGTTACATTAATTGAGCCGGAAATGCCGTGTGAGAAATTTCGGTCCTCGATCGATGTAAACGATTGCATTAACGCCTTGGAGGGAGGTAAGAAGGACGCCATACAAATTGGTCGAGGTGAAAGGGATGTGATGCCCAAAAACTCGTTCCTCAGTTCATTGGACCGATTATGAAAATTGCACCAATTAAATTTTCATACTAATTTCGTTTTAACCTTGGCGGCCAAAATAAGACGTTAAGTAAATATATTTAATATTAATTTAATTCTTTAGGATTAGGTAAAAGTGACCACAATTATTATTTTTGAACGATCTCTGATACATTTTGGTGACTAATAATATTCAAAATTTTCCTTTTTCTGTTCGACTTTCCACAGCACAAAATGAAGAAAATAATATATTGAGAAGTCTGTATATTTCATTGGCAAACAAGCGGCTGCTGCTTGTTTGTCTTCTTTTATCTTAGTATCATTACATTAGATAACATTATTTTAAATTGTATTTCATTTTCTTCGCATCACTTGGAGTTAAGGTAGTGCGAGCGAGATAGTTCTCCAATCATAATAGAGACCATATTAAAATTATACGTTTTCATTTCACCAGCTGACGGGACACACGGATTAAATATTGCATTAATAATATAGTTTTATATGACAGAAATTGTAAGTAATCAAATTAAAATACATAAATAAGTCTTTAAATTGACTCATTTTTTTCACGCGGTATGTTTGAAACTCCATCAAAACGGGAGGTTTTTTGTGACCTATGATTAATTATCAAAAACAGTTGAGCAAACACACAAACTACAAACTGTTGATTTTTTATGAGATCTAAGCGTTAGAAATTCCTCATTTGTTAAATAAGATCTCTCTGGAGTACATACACGTACCATTTCCCATATAAAAGGGCTGTTTTTTTCGGGCAAATATCTCGAAAAATAATGTAGTAAGGGGTTAAATTTTTAGTGTCAGCGGAAGGGTAATATATTTTGATTTAAAATGAGATCAAATTCATTGACTTCTAGATAAAACGATATTTCACAAAAAACTATCTTATGATATTATATTTATCCCCCTTTGGATGGATTTATGAATCATTAGAGTAAAATATATTTTGTTGGTGTATTAGCATTGTGAAAGGTGTCATATAGTTATTAAAAATTTACCAAAAGAGGCACAAGTTTCTTTTTTCTAATGTGACGCGTAAAAATTTGTGTTGTGCCACAGCCAAATGGAAAAGCCTCTCATGGAACAGATCTTCCAGTGATATTGAAACGTAACAAGTTCGTCATTCTCTCCCATAGAGAGTTATTTGCTGTGAAATCAGAGGTAATTGCTGAGAGATAATAATGTACTTGTAGGCATGAGGATACCATTGTAATAGTGTATTTTTCCGTAGTAAATTAAGCTGTTTTCGCATAAAAATTACTTGACTGCACTGCCTACTGATCACTTATGGGGCTCTGATTTTATGTATTGTATATAGCCTGGATTAAAGAGGAGATAAAGTGCCGGTAAAAACTAAGGTATACAGAAATTTAATTTCATTGTTATCTTCTTTCAATACACTCCAGTTAATGCTGCGATTCCAGTTTACCATTGAGATTGACACTGCCGCTACAATACCCAGGGGTGCATCAGCGAGTATTGAGGCTGGCCCATGCCAGGGGACATCGTTGCGCCCGGTGCTGTGTTTTTTCTAGCTGCGTGTAAATTATTTTTTTACCAAATTCTTTCTTCAACATAAATAAAAAAATACCTTCGACCCAAAAACAAGCCGTATTAGATAAGGTCATTCAAACTTTCTTATTGCCAGTATATTTCCTTAAAAACGTGTTGAGTCCCTTATGTTTGTTCCGGGACACCAGAAACCAGAGTTAAAATTCAAACGATACCTAAATATAATTATAAGTAAATGAAACGTATTTAACTAGACTGGGGTTTGTATAGGTTACCCCGAAATTGAGAAACATGCCTGCAATACAATCCTGCTCTACGACTGAATTCACTCTATAATTCCCACATTTTAATGATATTTAGCTTCATTTTACGCTCTTGTAGAAGGTTCCATTAACATGTCATGGCTTCATTTTTAACGCACCGAATGTTCATCCTCACGCAATATGTAATAATGAAATGCATTTGCACAGAATGGAATTTTTTTATTATTTCATTGTTCGCGTTAAACTAATATTGAAAAAAATTGTTCTTACCTCGTGTGTTGACGTTCAACCGAAAAAGATTTCACTATGTGGTCTCTTCATTTTTAGCGTTCGGAGAAGAAAAACCGATGAAGTACACGCTAAAATGGTCTATTGTTTTCCCACGTGCATCCTTGAAGGGACACATTGGAAGCTGTTTCGTGGAAAGTGGTGAGCATGTGCGGACCACATGAGATGGAGCGGAGGAAAGGACATCGGTTTGAGCAATGACAACTCCCATTGTCGCAGGAAACCATTGAGTGACGGGCGCCTTTCCTTTGACCCTGCCATTGTTTCCCTAGTGGCATTCTTTTCTGAGAACTTCTATTTTATTTTGGCCGAAGGATAGTAAATTTGTTTTCAGTTAAAACCGGCGGATTTTTCAGCATTTTCAGTCTTTTTAAACGAGTGCAAGAACTTAACAAAGGCGTAATTAGTAACCGTGAAGGCAGCTTAGCGTTCTGTCTCTGCCATTTGTGGTGCTAAGACCACATGAATTCGCTCTTATTCTATTACCTCATGGCAAAGTCTCCCATTGGGGAAGATTATTGTGATATTCCGCACATCAGCGCTCTCTGTACAAGATTGTTTCCTTCATCTCGCTTAACAATTAGCAAGATCCGGGTGAATTATGATCTTGAGGCTTACTGCCCCTCTGTAAACCCTGATGGTAAGGCTCTACATTTCTAACGAACTTAAGCGTTATTTAATTTTCAAAATTCTATTTATTCTTTTCAATCACTTTATTATCTAAAGGATACGATAAATCAATTCTTAGAGTACGAATTAATTCCTTACCTCCTATATAGTAAAATTTATCTGTAGAGTAGATATACCTATTATCTGCTGATAAGATAAGCGAAAATAAAGGAGGAGTAGACTAACCATTCCATTGCGTAAACCACAATTTTCTTTGAAATATTTGAAGTACCTTAATAGTGCAAGAATTTTTCAGTACGACATATATCGAGTAAGTTCCTTAACTAGTGGAAAGTGTAATAATTATTTTAATTATTAGAATACACATCCAAATATAGATACTTACCAACTGAAATTATATACTTTACTTTCTCTTGGGCACTTTAAACCCTTTTTATTCCTTTTTTCAATCAATTGATATAACTGGCTGACAATCCTGACCGGAAATTTAAAGATCAGGTTTCTAATCCCAGTCAAGTTAAATGCTTCTTTTATTCTTGGTGAATTCAATCCCTCAGTACTTTTATTCTTATTTATAGTCCAGATTTTATGGTTGTGCAATCATTTTCATAGTTTATCCAACGATTTTGTGAGTATGCTCCATCAGTTCCATTATATTTTCCTGAGAGACTGTACTCCATTACATTTTAATTTCTCACTTGGAATTACCGCGTTCAGTTGTGAAAACTATGTTAAAAGTGACTCTGGAACTACTAAATCAACATTCATGAAAAATCTATACAAGTCTTTAAACTACAGCGTATACTGAGCTGTGTCTTTTAGACTACGTCCTTATTCTAAGACGTATGATGAGTTATGTTGGCTTAAAAAGTGCGCAGCATAGCTGGTTTAAGGATAAGCAGGCCAACCACTTGGTTGCGTTAGGATGGATATATATCTGTGAGGTGGATAAACTATGGAAATGCGGAATTAAGTGTGAAATATTTTTATTATTATTTAAGAAATTGCTACAAGTAGACCATATGGTCCGATGGTAACACAGATCGGCATGAACCGAGGAAATTTCAATATACATACATGTAAAAATTAAAACAAAGGCATGGCCAAAAGACAAAAAAAGCAAAGTTATTACAATAGAATAATATAGGGGGAAAAACGCTCATAGTACAACTCCCCTCAATCTCGTCATCAACAACGGTGTTCTACTTGGGAAGGGCTCTAGCACTTTCTTGGGCAGCTCATTCCAATCCTTTATCCCCCGATGCAGGGAGGAATATTTGAATGATTTTGAAAGCTGCCTTGGAGGCTCTATCTTATATTTATGGTCCCTTCTCGCCAGATAACTAGGCTTATTTCACCTTTTGGATATATCTCTCCACGCAGGATCACCAATATAAGCCTTATGCGTCGACGTGCTTTCCTCCTCCTCGATTCTAGTGATGTCCAGCCCAATACCCTCATCATCTCCGTTACACTAGCCTTCCTTTTAAAATTTCGCATTACAAATCTTGCGGCTAAATGCTGAACTTTTTCTAGTTGTTTTTTCTCCCCTCCCTAATAAGGGTCCCAGACTGACGCCCCATACTCTAAAATGGGGCTAACAAATGTCTTATAGGCGAAATCCTTGGTTTTCTTACAACTTTTTCCAAGGGTCCTCATTAAAAAGTATAACACTCTAAAAGCTTCCGTTGTAATTTTTTCAATATGCGGCCCCCATTGCAAATCCCTATTTAAAGTCACTCCAAGATAATTACAGACACTGGCTTCCATCAATAATTCGCCCATAATGTAATAATTATTTGAGATAGCTTTTTCCTTTTCTGAATCTTATAAGTTTTGTTTTACTTGCATTTATGACCATGCCGTTTTCATCCGCCCATTTCTCCAAATTATTTAGATCATTTTGTAAGATATCGCCATCATCGACCTTTTTCCATTACTCTGTAATTATACTGAAACCTCTTTCATCATGACAAAATCTGGCGATAATAAAGGACCAGTGGATCGCTCAATGACTAACCCCTTGCCCACGTTTTTTGTCCCTGAATGTTTTTTGTTCACGGATTTTGGAGTTTCACCTGTATTATATGAAATATAGCGAGATTTAAGTTACTGGATTCAACCTCTAAAACCGTCGTTATAGGCTCTTCTAAAGAACACAATCATGTGTGCATTGTGGAAGATAAATGGTTGGTGTTTCCACATTGTTGTAGACTACGATTTTAGACTGCGAAAGTTTTCTACTTAATTCACAAACTTAGAATACTGCTATCACTGAAGAGAATGTGTGCCATTATTGCTCGCAGGGTAGCAAACTTAATTTCAAGATATGTTCCCAAATGTAGAGGGACTAGACTACGTCATTATTCTAAGAAGTATGATAAGTGTTGTTGGCTTAAAAATTGCACAGCCTTGCTGTTTTAAGGATAAGCGAGCCAACCACTGACTTGCGTCATCGATAATTTTGTTCGAAATATTTTAAGTTCACCAAAAGTTCAAGTGGTCGTCGGTGTGGCTCAAGTTGAACGGAGTTTCTTAACCCCATTCTCTTCATCCCCGCATTCCTTCCACCCCCTCCAAAAGTGAAGATTGAATCGCCATTTATGGAGTGACAAGGTGGAATACTCTATAAGCAAAATGGAATGGATGGATTATCTGGAGTCGGCAAAGGTGGGTGCACGAAATGATCGGGTTTAAGCGGGCTGGGGGAGGAGGAGGAGAAGAGTGTCTGGCAATAAGGCGATTAAGGTGTCGGCGGTAAGGTTAGATGGAAATGCGTTTTCTATAGGGTGGCAGAAAGTCGTCCCCGGCCATATGTTAGAAATATGGCGTCCGCTGGTTGAATTGGTTGTTGTCATGTCGCCAAACTTGGCCCTCATTGCCATTTCAATAGTGCTTCATGAGCAACTAAATTGCATGCATTTTAAGCATTACAATCTGATTTTATACCTTCATTTCAGGGGATAGTTTTCAAAATTATTCGTAGTTTTATTTATACGAGCATACAAAATTTTGGAAAGCATGAGAAGTAAAAATTGGCGACCATGTCATGATCCTGAGAAAATTGTTGGTATTGACAAGGTTTAAATATTGCAAAAACAACGAACAACGCCATTACTAGTGACAGGTTAATTATGGCACCATGTACACTTAGACCTGATGGTAAATAATTGTTAGCGATGATTATTACGAAGTAATAATTCATCAGTGAATTTCAAAGTTAAGGAGTGCAGAAAACTATTGAGATGAAGTAACCAGGTGTCATTCATTATCTCACTGTTTCTATTTTTTTCTTGATTGCTGAATATAAAATAATGTCTTAAAGATCATGTAAACATGATGAATGAATACATTTACTTGCGTGTTAACGAACCCCTGAATAAAGAGTCAAATTGCGACCACAAATTACTAGCGCCAGAAGGAGAGGGGTGAGTGAATAATTTTACAAGAGGCCAAACTTCGAGACTCTTCGAACCTGGCTGACGTTACTCGCCCTTCAACATGACGCGCGTGTTACGATTTCTAATGTATGCTACTCAGTTTGCGACTTTTGTAGATTCATTTTCTTCTGCTGGTGAAATCAAATCCGATGAATAGTTTCAGTCGTATTTCTTTCCCTGACTTATTTAGTCATTTATAGAGAGCTAATTTTTCCGAGTGAAGGAACAAACACATGCAGTTAATTGGCACCCTTACTCCTTGCCACTCCACATCTTTGCTATTGAGGTAGTTTTAGCATGGTATGAGAGAAGTATATATGCTACCATTCCTGCCCATAAAGGATGGACCACCAAGGGTGTAAAATGGAACTTTGCCATGAGAATCATGGGCTGGTATAACGTGAATGCCTCCACTAAACTTGGAAAGGTTAGGGCTCGTGGTTAGGTTAACGAACCAAGTGAGGAAATTATTGCGGACATATCACTTAATAATTTATCATTCATACCTCAGCACACGTTATCCAATATTTTTCATGTACAACATGCAATAGTCAGTGAATAATATAAACAAAGGATTCCCTCTTTGTGTTTCATCAAACCAATGAAATACTAACTATGTGTAGCCAACTAGTTGGCCAAGTAATTGAGTGTTCTTACATGAACCGAGGACTATAAAGAAAGAACAGTGAGTGTTCTTAAAAGTGGCCTAAAAGAATGCAGAAGTTTTCCTGCCAGCGTGGGAAAATCATCGAAAACAAATTAAGATGAAATATTTTTAGCCTAGCTTTTTCTCGAAGCTTTTCTTATCCATTATTTTTACAAAAAAATATACGCACAGTTGAGGCATTTGAGGTGTGGATTTAGATTAGAATGAAAAAGAAGATTATGGTGGTGAGGAAGATGAAAGAGAAACAATTGATTATGGGTGTAGAGGAGAGGTAACTAGTGGCGGGTGGTGGAGGACTTTTTGAAATGTGAGGGCATGTTTGAGAGAATGATAGAGGTGACAAAACTGGAGAAGCGTGCCGGAGGTAGGAAGAGGATGAGAATTCTGGACGAAATAAAAAGCTGAAGACGATGAGAGGAAATTTGTAAAAATCAAATGGCGGGTATTTTGCTAGAGAGAAAGCAAGAAGACGAGCCAGAATTCTGGATGAAAGGATAAGGACTGTCCAAAAGCTACCATCAGTTTGTAGAATACGTTTAGGAATTAATCTTTTTCTCAGTTCCTTTTCAGTTCGTAGTACAAGTCTAAATACAAAGCAAGCTCTTCCCTCACCAGATTGAGCCAGAATTCCCGTCTATACATAAATCCTATCTGTACTCCACCATTCAGTACAATAGAGGTGAAAGAGAATGGTACGACACGTAGCGATTATATTAGCGACCGTCGTTACGAATTTGATTTCACGACAAGAATAAATGTGAATGGTTTAGGGGAATTTACGATGGGCGACGGTAATCGGAGACATAGCTACGCGTTAGCGGCAGAGAAATGAGCCGGAAAGGGTTAATCAAACCAATCCGTAGCTAAAGAGAGGAAGTGAAAACTATCCTATCGTGGATTTCCTTACTCAGAACCGAAATCAAATTCGTAGCGACGATCGCTAATATAATCCCTACCTGAAGATATCAATGACCACGATCGATTGAGAATCAGAAAAGACCGTCAGGCAAGAGAAAGAATGAATGTAGACTTCGTGGATGAATAATGGAGAGGTGGGGCATATGCCGAACTAAGGAAAGATATCGAGTAAAGCTACAGGGGTCTGCGACTATGAATTTCCAGATGATTTTTACATCAATCTAAACCCATTGATCCTCATTACAATAATAAATACCTGCGCCCATGTTACTCGAATAACAAGGAGTAAGATGGCATCAGGTGTACCGGGTAGGAACAGGGAAAGGGAAAGATTTGAGATTGAGGGAGAGTTCCTAGACAAGTTCTTACATACAAACAAAACTGCGTCGGGCAGTCCATTTCGACTGCAGGTGAAATAGCAGCTGGATCACTGAAAAGCATTTGAAATATAGAAAATAGGGCTTTTTGAACCTGAAATTCGTCTCTGAATGGTTGAAATGTGTTACTCAAGTGATTAACAGGAACACATAAGCGTGAACACGTTGAAAGTACATCTGAAGCTAGAGGTAAAATGCGATGACCTTAGATAAAAGACCTTAACCCTTTAAAGGGTTAAATGAAATCGAAGGGGTTAACCATTTAAGTTAGGTCACGGGCGCTATTTTATATAGCATTCAAGAAATGAAAAATATTCGTAAAAGTATTCTTGATAGAGTAAAAAACTGTAGTAAAAAGAGAAAAACAAATACAAAAGTAGCCATACATACTGCCTCGAGCGTCCTAGTGTTAATGTAGGTAGGACTTTCTTAATTTGTAGGCATATAATTTTGAAGCCATCCATATCCTACTATTGGCTTGCAAGGTAATAAGTAGATGTAGATCCATGAGTGAGGAATACTACACTGGGATCCGTGGGAGGCAAATTACATGCGTACAAATCAGTGTATTTTCTTCCAGTGTCCAAGGGATTGATCTGTCACGTGGATTCATTCGGAAGATAAGCGGTTCGGCTCACGCCGCAGGATTACAACTTCCACCCCCGGACTGAAGCTCTCGCTTATCTCCGAGGATATGGAAGAGGTGGAAGGAAAGGATGGGTAGGGAAGGTTAGCGAAACCACTGCCCCTTCGAGACCGACACCAATGAGGCGGATTGAGGTCAAAAGGACCTCAAGGGCCTCCGCCTCCCCGAAGTGCTCGTTTTAGTTTGGTTCCCCCAAACAACTGAGACGAGTAACCGTCGGCTCCGCTTTCGCTTGAGCCTACCGCACATCTCTGCGTGCCGAGAGAGCCTGTTGCCCAAATATTTGGGATAAGGTATCCCTCTGATTCGCTTTTTGGGTTGCCGTCGTGCGGTCTGCCGACTTACGTCATTGGAGTGAGGATCACCGTACCCAATGGAGGGTCAAAACGGACCAATTTTGGTCAAATGCGTGAGTACAACCCACTCCTCAATAGGTCCCGGCAACCCATCATTCGGAAGATAGTTGGATATTTACCGAGGCTCACTTCACAATTTTATCTTGAAAAAGTCATCGAGGAAACGGTAGCGGGAGACCCCCCAGGGTCCCGCTACTCACCCAGGGCAATGAAAAACGTTCTAAAAAGTATTCTTGATAGAGTCAAAAACTGTAGTAGAAAGAGAAAAAAAAATACAAAAGTAGCCATAAATGCTGCCTCAAACGTTCTAGTGTTAATGTAGGCAGGACTTTTTTTTCATTTTTAGGCATAAAATTTTGAAGCCATCCATATCCTACTATTGGCTTGCAGGGTAATAAGTAGATGTAGATCCATGAGTGAGGAAGACTACGCTGGGATCCGTGGGAGGCAAATTACATGCGTATCAACTGGTTTATTTTCTTCGAATGTCCAAGGGATTGAGGGATTGAGCTATCACGTGGATTCATTAGGGAGATAGAGGAACATTTGCCGAGGCTCACTTCACAATTTTTTCTTGAAAAAGTCATCAAGGAAACGGTAGCGGGAGACCTTCCAGGGTTTCTCGCGAGAATAAGATTCGATTCCACATCTTTTGCCGCATGGATGAGAGTGAAACGGGGGTTTAAAAGTAGAGATAAGGGCGCACTTCCCATTCAGGGAATACCCTATTCTCCCTCCTCTGACGCTGATGCACGAGGAAAAGTTTATCATACCCACCAGTGCTTCAGAGTCGCCCGTATGGTGATTTCGCTTCCATATACCAGCGGTTAATGCCAACACCAAATGTGCATGCCTTTGCATCCTCTTAAGAGAGGCGATTTAGTAATGACACCATCTTAGCCGATTGCATGCATGGATATTGGCGGCGATGTGGTACCAGAGTACAAGCACTCTTTTTATTAACGAGCGGTTGGTAAATTTTTTATTCTGTGTTACCATGCTACGTATTATGGTGCATTTAACCTCATCACACCTATTCAATTAACGTTTCATAACTCGTTGACGTGGTTAATATGTAGCTAAATGCATAGCGTGTCAGCCCTTAAAGTAATGGGTTCTTCCATACGAGTAATGGGACAGCACAAAGTGCAAGCCGAATTAAGGTGTAGTTTTACCCTAAAATTGCCGTCATTATAAATGCACATGTAATATTCAGGAAAACCTTGGGCCCTCGAATCAATTTGAATTATATTATCTTAAAGTTGAAAGAAGATGGAGAACATAAAGAAAACCTATACCACGGAAACAGAAAACGGCAACATTTTAATACATATTAGATAAAATGGAATGTTTCCCCATACTCGTACATACAAGAATGAGATAATTTTAGAATGGTGCGCAGTTTTCATTTACAAATAATGTCAACATTTTCCTTGGGTTTACTCCAAAATTCACACATTGTCTTTGATCCTCTTTCTCTTATTTTGCATGCGTGGTCAAATCTATTGATTCCATTATCCTAATGATTTTTCAGCTGTTTTTTTAAAGCAAATTTGGATTCCCTGAAATTTTCTGAAAATCTTTCTCGGAAAGACGCTGCGTACAACTCTGTTTGTCATTATCCTCGCCGCGGATCATTCTATTTGTGGACTAATATAAGTGTACAGCAACGTAGGGTTTGCCTTGGAAGCAAAACCAAGTCGACTCTCACTGTTTGAAGGATGTATTATGTCTGTGAGGTTATGACAATCTCAGAGCTTGGAATTGGCCTTGCAGGAGCATATAAGTTTCTAATTTCCTCATAACTCAGCATCTTAGCTCCACAATTGATTATTTACAGATTGCCACTGGATTGACCACTCGTTACATGTAAACCTCGGTAAAGAAATAGTTTTCGCGTACTTTCTGTTCACCGCGATGTATCTACATGCAATTCATGGAATGCAATGTAATTTCGGATCAGATGAAACCTAACCTCAATTTATTTATTTGTCTATCATTCCTTGTTACTCTCAATTTAGTTCTTTCTATTATTGTCTCGTTTTTATTGACTTGCTGTCTATCTGTCTGTTGGGTACTAATTTAGTAAAACTATTTTAAACTAACTTCTCGATGAGCTAGAGACTTGAAAGCATAAATATATATTATGGATTTAAATGTTTGGAATCGTTGCCTTGGTAATGTGTTGCCTCAATTTCCGCATTTAGTTTACTCAGTCCTTGGCGCCACTTAAAAAAAAAGTCTTCTCAGCCCAATTGTTAACAGCCGTAGTTAATTGTTTTTAACGTGAGACTGAGGTGAATATTCAATAACGATTGAAGAGATATGAACTACTTGATGCTTCGAATAATAGCTGACTATTTTTGAGACCTAACAGTTACTTTGTAAATGCTAGAGAGGAAAGATCTACTACAGGAAGTGTGTAAGAGGCATATGAACCTACCATTGTGAGTCTTTCCTCCGCTGCGTGGATCTTTTACTGTTAATTTACAGCTACGTTTTATTGGTTTATTACCTGCTGAGAGCCTTAGGAATCAGAAGGTATGATCTAGATAGATTGATGTTGATGTTAATGTGAAGCCTACTATTCATGTGTGGCCTCGGAGTAGGTTCAACAATCTCTCCTTTATTTGTTATTGAAATGATAGTTATTGGCGCAATTTCTAATCCATAGATGATATTGTTGGATCTTGGTTTTGAAATCCTTATAGTACTTGTAACCAATTGTTCTTGAGTCTTCTAATTTATTCCACTTTTTTCACATCGTTTTATTGTTAAATTGCCCTAGATCGATATTCACGAAAGGCCAAGAAGTTAATTGTGCATTTGTGTAATTAAATTTGGAGAGGAACTTAATATATCTGTGGGCCGGACAATATAAAAAAGAGTGTAATTACGTCCCGCGTGTAGTACTACATTTTTAATCCACTGCGTTATGATTACTGGTAAGTAAAACCGGTAAGACGTGATTATTTACGATCTGTGGACTGTATTTACATTTGAACTACCGTCTTTCATCAATAGATGGCGACTCAATCGAAAACGTTGTTTGTTTGCAGAATTCTGGGCAACAGTTTTTGGTGACGAGTTGAGAATCCATAATGTATATTCATGCTTGAAATTTTTAACATGGCTCAGAACAAGTTGATAATGCAATAATATGAATTTATAATACGCATGTAATATAATACTAAATAATAATAAAGAATGATAAAAATAAACACCAGGGGACAAAGCGGGGCATTAGAAGTTAGCCCCAGGGGAAAAAGCGGAGCACAGAATGGAAAAGCCTGTGTCATCGAATGCGATACTATTGACGAATTCATTCGTATTATCCGATGAACTGTACGATTCAACAATTTTTAGATAGGTATAACAATTTTCCATTTCAGATCTGATCACACAAGACAATTAGTCCATTAGCCTGTGCGGCTTCGAGTCTTTTAATTTCGGCACTATTAGGCCATTCCGTTGCTCATGGCATTTATTTGCCAGTGAGATTTCTTAGCATGTAAATATGCCTTACCAGTCATGTATATAGCTTGGGGTGGAAACATGTTTTTCTGTCCGGAACATCCAAGGGTTGTAACACTCGAACCGCGGAATCTTAATGATTACGTGCCGCGTAATCGAGCGACCGAACGAGAATATTTCGATTTTCCCGGAGGCTTAGGATTGGGGTTACGGAGAGGAATGAGAGAGGCTAGACCACCCACGCTCCCACTGTAATATTAAAAGACGTGCGGAGGGCGGGGAAATTTCTTGAACTTGGCCCCGATATGCATGCTGGGAGTGCGACTGCTATGTGGAGGGGGGGGAGCGGTCCAGCGTGCCTACCTGACTTCCTCCCGCCTCACACGGCGCTCAAAGGTGCGGGTGGAGGCCATCATTCGCCCCTCGATAGTAATTGAAGAGCGGGAGGCGGGGCTTCGGGACGGTTCCCAAGGGGGATGGAGGGGGGGTAAGGGAAAAGCCAGAAGACCTAGAGCGGTGCGTTCGGATAGGGTTTCCGTGCTGCTCTAACCTTCGACACCACCTCACCGTAATTCCAATAATCACTCCCGCACTATCGAGAAATAATTATTTCTTGGAATTACATCAATCGGTATTCATACATACATACATAGCAAACACGCCGTTCCCTTTCGGGGTAGGCAGAGTCACCAGGTTTCACCCTATGATTAAAGAATTAGAGCGCGTGCAAAGGAGATCTGCTAGGTTTGTTAAAGGCCGTTATGATAATTGTATAAGTGTTACGAGCTTAATAGAAGAACTAGGATGGGAATTACTATCAGAACGCAGGTTAAAATTTAGGTTAAACCTTTTAAGTAAATTCGAAACAGAGTTGTTCACAGATGACGTTAGATATATATTGAGAACCCTTGCGTATTATGCTAGGTTTGATCACATTAACAAGATTAGAGAGATAGATTGTCGTACCGATAGATTTAAAATGTCATTTTTCCCTCGTACTATAAGAGAGAACAATAGGCAGCGTAGCAAAGGGATAGGTAGGTGAAATATAGTTAGAGTAGTCTGTAGTGCATGATGCATGTAATAACAACCAATAATCCCTTCCTCATTATGTAGATACTAACAATCTAGCTGTATGCGACCCTATTATCTAGCATATCTCCCTTAAATATCCTACTTGCATGTCAATAGTGCATGTTTGATGATCTTCACCCCCTGCTACACACCCTCGTGGTGGCTCACAGGGTATCACGTAGACGTAGACGTAGACGTAGACGTAAATAAATATTTGTACACCTAACTCTGCTTCGATAATTTCCTCTGACTTACTGACCTATCCTTTCAAACCTCTTTTGCCTCATTTACCTCCATACACTGCTTCATACTCGCTCTCCTGTTTATAAGACTACTAATATTCCTCTTCCTAAGAATTTCCTCGATTATAACTTTCTCGGCCTACCTCTACCTCTCGTATCATTCATTTCACTCTTATATAACTGTTTCGTTATTCGACTCTCATCCATTCTCTCAACATGGCCAAACCAACGGAGCACACTCCTTTCATATTGGTCCGTTACTAGAGCATTTAACCCGAATTTCATTTATTACCCACTCATTCCTGACGCTATTCATCCTACTTTTACCGCATTCACTCCTCAAATTACTCATACCCACAACGTTTAGTCTACTCTTATGTCTAAAAAAATGTCAACTGGTATAAACATTGAAAATACCTAATACCGGTAATTAGATACTTGTTTTCCAAATCCAATAAAACATTCGTATGCCCTTGGATAGGATGTTATAGCGTTGAAATTCGTTGTGTCAAATATATTCAGCAGAAGGGAAAAAGTATTTTTTGGATTTTATTTTATTTTCAACTCAACTTTCTGCTCATGATGAACTTTCGTCACAACATCCTCCGAAACCAAAGTCCGATCGCTGTAAAACGACTCACCATCTGCTTAAAAAACACTACGGTCATAATGACTCAAATGCTACAATGTTGAATGAAAATTTTAGTTACTGATTAAAACAATATTTTTAACCGGAGAGAAAGTAGACAATAGAATACCATGGCTTATGGCCCATACATTTAAGTGAGCAACGGACAAAAGTATAATTCTGTCATTTTTATTAACAGAGGCAACGGGTATAGGAACAGAGCAAAATTAAAGCAGCCATAACAAATAGTCTAATAAATTTGATTGTTTTAAGATTAAATATTGTAAAGTGGCGTCTAATATTTTATTTACAAAGCTTTAAAGTTAAATTGGGTGTACTTTTCCTAAATTTGTGGAAACTCATTATTATATAAAATATTATCAAATATATATTCCATTGAAACTATTTGTATCTACCAAAATTGGTGGATATATACATATCCTTTTATTTATACCATGCTACGAGCGAACATATTGAGTTTCATAACTTCTAGAGCGATTAAGGTGGGAGCCCTTAGATACTCGGAGCCTATACGCCTTGGCTTAGGTTGCTCGAGAAACTCAGAACCGTTGTGTCTCAGAGCGACGCAGAGATTATTATCATGACGCCTCACTACATCTCTAGGTCTGACAGGAGCGATACAATTAGAGAGATTGCCGAACAGATGGGTACTACATTGCCGAACAGATGGGTACTACATTGCCGAACAGATAGGTACAAAAACTCGTTCGTTCCGCGCACAATATGCGACCATAATAAAAACTGAGATCCTCCAAATACACACCTATAATACACGTCACCATTTCACCTCCCAAAACCTTACATCTTTACACGGCTGGTGTACTAGCACTCCCTGCCACAAGACCGTGCGGCGACTCGTAGAGTAGTATGTAAATGTAGATTTATTTCCGCTCAGGGGTTAAGAATCCCTGAGAATGGAGAACAAGTTGTTCTCGGGAATGTTGGGAGATATTTAGCTGCTTTCCCGGTGGAATACCCGAGAGACCTCAATCTATCTACTATTTATTTTGTATATTTTCTTTACTTATTAAATTTGAAGCTTCCCTTAGCAGCCGTTTATTTCTCTCGAATGAATTTGCTTGGACTAAATATTTTCATTGCCAGTCAATTAAATTTCTGAAGTAAAATCCGTGAAATATTTTTGCTCCTTTCCCAGTTTCTCAAGTCATTATTCTTCAATCAAACACAAAAAAATTGATGAATTTTAATTTCATACCTTTCCATTTTCATTATTTTTTATGCGTTGACCATAATTTTACCTTGTCAAAATTTTTATTTGAACGTATGTTTTGATGGTTTTGATTATGTACAGTTTTTAAATCTTATATTCTTTGTACATCAACTCTTGTTTTTCCTGTATGGCTATGAGTATGGCTTGGTAGCTAGAAACACAAACTAGGTGTGTCTAAAAGTTGATTAAAGATGAAGATTGAAAACCATGCTCCTTCTTATTACGAATTTGGAAACCAGTAGAATTCTTATTTTTCCCACAACATGAGGGTTATTAGTTCTGTGCAACTCTGTTACTGGTGAATTTTTCAACAAAACGAGATCTACAGCAGAATATATTGTAAATGAGTAAATCTTTTATATGTAACTATGGAAGCTCATCCAAAACAAATCAATGTATTGCCATTGTAGATGAATATTTCATATTGAGAAGAGCGCCTTTAACAAATAAGAATCAAGCAATCAAAATTCGTGAATTTTTACCATTTATCATTGTATTTCTCGATTTGGTAACTTGTGCAAGTATTTTTATTTACATGTCACATAGCAATTTTTTTGTGAACGTTCTTTCATTACTGGTAGCTGTATCGGGTACTACTTTCGTGCTTGCTGGATTGACAACGTTAGGTTTTTGTTTATTCGTCCAATGTTAGCTTTTGAGCTTCTTTGTATGGTTATTGATCATGTTTGCTTCCATTGAATTTTTAAGGAGGAGAGGGTCGGAAGAGTTTAATTGGGGTTGTTCTCTCCACGGCGGTCTAGCAGGCAGAATCAAGTGGAATAGAATAGAATAGAAAAAGGTTTACTGTCCTAGGAACATTTGCTCCTATGAGGCAAGGTTTTTCAACTAAACAATAAATTAGCATATGAAAAAAAAGAAAAAAAATAGTGAAACAATACATTAGCAGAAATGAAGGCCTCAGTTTTACAAAAATATGGTATGTTTTGGAGGGAATTAAAAAAGAAAGACCAGAGCAACTGAATGTTACAATTTAGAACATAAATAAAATAAAAGTTTTAGATTTTTATAAACCTCTGGGAATTTAACAATTTTCAACAATTACTTACTGTAGTTTCCATGTGCATATGCAAAGCAACAGTTTCAACAATGTATACATAAACAAGATGTACAAATTAACAGTTACAGCAATCAAAACAACTACAATTATCAACACAAACTTGTGGAGGTGAATGTGTCAGATGTTTGAGGGAGAGTGTGGGTATATATTTAAGATTAGAGTTAGGAATTCGAGCGAAAATTCAGAGGATGTGATGGTCTGTGGGTGGGAGAGAACCTGGCGATCAGAATGCAGCGATGATAGACTCCCTCCCGGGGCAGTCCAGTCGACGATGTTCCCGAATGCTCCAGAGAGCTGCGAGCGAGGCGGAGCTCATCTGGGAATTCCGTATATATGAGGCTGCAGTTTAGTCTATAAATTTCTTTGCATGAAGCATGAATATATATTATGGATTGTTATCTCGTGACCAAAAACTGTTGTCAAGCATTCCGTAAACAAACAACTTTTTGGAATGTGGTATCACTTAGTTATAAAAAACGAAAGTTCAAATGTAAATACAGTCGATAGTTTGTAAATAAACACATCGTACTGGTTTTACCATGAATATACATAGGTTTTACTTAAAATTAATTATAATGCTTATAACTTATAATTGATTGTAACAATCATAATAATTATTTTCTCTCCAAGTCTCCTATTTTGGGTCCTCGCAGACGCATACCCTGTTTTGCAGCCTGGTACCAAGCAAGTTCTATTTAAACAAGGCATTCTTAAATCTTTATTTAAGCCGAACGGGCTTAATGCATTCAAATTATAATCAGAGTCTGGCAAACATCGTCGTCGGCACACGATGGACGTTTCATAAATCTCTTACACATTTTCTGTAATAGATATATCCTCTCTAGCATTTATAAATTAAATTTTAGATCACTAAAAAAGCAAGATATTATTTAAAGCATCAAATAATTAATATCTCCTCGATCGTTATTGAATATTCACCACAGTTTCACGTTAGCAACAATTAACTACGTCTATTTACAATAAAAACTGAAAAAACTCTAATCAAAGTGGCGCCAAGGACTGGGTGAACTGAAAGTGGAAATTTAGGCAACACGTAGCCTAGGCAACAATTCCAAACATCTAAATGCATGATATATATTCAAGGATGATAGGCTCCCTCCCGGGGCAATCTGGTCGAGGATGTTCCCGAATGCTCCAGAGAGCTGCGAGCGAGGTGGACCTCACCTGGGAATTCCGTATAGATGAGGCTGCAGTTTAGTCCATAAATTTCTTTGTATGAAGATACATTCCACGATTGTTTCCTCGCTTTATGTATGCGGTATATTATATATGAAAAAAGATATTCTTACGGATTCGTGTTGAGATTTTTCAGGTGTTATCGCTTTCATTGAATATCATATTAAGGAAAAGCAATTATTGCTTGATTTCTCAAACGCACGTCGCAGTGTATTTTAATGCAAATTTTGCCTCATTATTTTCTTATTCAAACTGGTTTGAGATTCCTCAGAGTATTTCATAATTTCGTAAAGAAAATATTTTGGAATGATTTCTTGTGCAGGCAACGTAAAAATAAATTGACCTTATTGCATAGTTAACAATAACTTAATGTAAAATGCTCTTTTGTATGGCTCGATATCAGGCTTTTAGAAAACTACAATTCTTAGATATGCGTGCAGAAACATTTATCGTTTATAGGCTTTATTGACATTATATCGACCGTTTGTTTATCTCTTAGACAAAGTAAACGATTTTAAAAGATTTAAACTAGAGTTAAGCAATAAATTCCATTATGATGTGTTTACATCCATAATTGTTGAATGTAGACATGCAAATGTAAATCAAATATAGTATTTACTTGAATGTTAAGGTTACCAATTTTTTTTATTTATATTATTTATACTCACAACCCCGAAAACAGCATAACAAAGGCCTATTACATCGGATGTTTTAACATTAACAATAGACGAACGCACACACCATTGTCCTGGGCAGTTAATATTCTACCTAGGAGGTACTCGAACCCGCGACCCTCGGGTTAGCAGGCGAGGACTTTACCCCTCCGCCACCGACGAAACGACAATTTTTTGTAGAAACGGAATTAAAAATGTTCATCCGTGATACCAAGTGCCCAATCTGTAGGAAATGAAAGTGTCGTTACACGTCTAATTTTGAATTGTTTTTTCGATGTATACAACGAATACCTCAATTTTATAGAGGAACATTTGCTGAAGATTCACCATCATCTGGTTCGATCCCTCAAATTTGTGATCCGTTTCTCTAACTTTATTTTTAATGCTCTAATGTCTTTTCTTACATCAGTTTAAGTTATCTCAAAGTACAGAGTAATTTAATTTGAAGCAATCTATCGAAGATAACAAGCCATAAATCCACTCAAAACACCAGTACATATACAATGTTAATTCACTATTAAACAAGGTGAAGCGTATTTTAGAAAACAATTTTTTCTAGATTTCAAACTTCAATTGAAAGTTGCTATTTTAAATTTTTTGGTAACCCATTTTTTGATGGAAAGAAGATATTTTTGAAGATAGAACAGAAAGGAGAGGAATTGTTGATGAGGCGAAAAACCTGCTGAGGTTTCAATGGCCATGGAGGTGAGGTAAGGTATTTTTTTGATGGAAATCGTGGTAAAATATACTTCACAAAATGTTAATAGCATATGACACGCATTTTTATTAATTTTTATTAATGTTGTGGTTGATTTTTCTCAAAATTTATGGAAACGAGAAAACCTTATCAGCACTTCTTGAACTATCTATCAAGTCCCCATAATGACTGTTACATTCTCATTTTACCGCAAATTATAGACTTCAAAAACGTATCCATTAGACAGCATATGTTTGAAATTCAAATGATTAAGGTGAGTAACTTTGAAGTGTGCTCAAGCTCGTGAAAATCAGAATTAGCATCGGCTTCACCTTTTCGGCGTTAATTCCTTTTAATTGTAGTACCTGCAGTCTGACAGTTACACCCCTAAAATTTCTACTATTATGCTCATGACAAATGCTATCACTATATCGTTCTTTTCAAAATATATTCGTTCCATATGCTTTAATTAGGCATTTTAAAGTCCCATTTGAAAGTGCCCATGTTGTTCACGTATCATGAGTGAAGTCTAACTAGAGAGGAGAAGGAAAGTTAGCTTTACACTTTGTTACATGTACCATATTGTCACACTAGCTTAATACCCGTAACGTGATTCTTAATCTTCGACTTGATTCCATTTTTTGCCGGCTTTGGCATGGATCATTTGGAGCATTCTTTTGATGATGAATAAATCCTTGAATCATGCTGTGGCTGGATGGTAGTAGCAAGATTTCAACAACACTAGTTGTCATTGGTAATGACTATCAGTGTTATCAACCCAACGAAGAGTACTTGTGATAGGTCCACCCATTTGATCCCACAAAGTCCTGCATTTAATTATGAACGAGCTCTTCGACTATTTAAAGACGTCGCTCTATACCGTGATGAATTTAAAAATTCAAGTAAAGAGCTTTAGCCCATCCCTTTCTGAATCAAACGTCAGTCCTGGAGAGAATACTTAGCATTCTGTGGACATCTTTATATTTTCCGTAGTTGGTTTGGTTACTTCCGAGAGTACGTACGATTCGAATGGTCATACGCTGTGGTGAAACTTTAACAAGCGCGAATTTCTTTTCGGTTGGATTGCATGATCTTCTCTCGATCCCGTGTTCTCAAGAAGGATTCCCACCACTCTGTGGCGTTCTTGGGCAGTCGAAAAAAAGCTCTCTCCATTGACGACGACTAAATGAGCAATTAATTGCTCCCAGAGTTCTTTTGGGAAAGGGATATCGTTAACTCTTGGGTAACCGCAGGATCCGATTTTGTAAGCGGTAGTTAATCATTTCTCCGGTGCGAAAAAAATTTACGGACTTCGGTTCACATCTTGGTTTCTGCTGTGATCAGGTCTGTTGGGAGCCGAAAATTCTTGTTGTTGATTGTTCTTTGGTCTCTCGTAATATTCTCCCAAAATTTTCGGAAAATCTCTGGGATCCCGCCGTACGTCCTCATTACAGCCTTTTCTCTTGCGCAAAATTCCATCAAGAATCCGAAACTAGCTGCCTGTGAACGAAAAAGGCTCTCTTCCTGATCAAAAGTGAAAAAAACGTTCAATAGTCAGCAAATCTCAGGCAAAACCTCGCTATGCACGTTTTATGAAAGTAAAAGAAGCCAGGTCCTATCTCTTGGATTTATCGTCACATCAAAGTCTTCTGTTTTGGTGGATATTCCATGTTATACCACTATAACATTCACAGACAGTCTGGCAATTTACAAGCTAGTCCCTGTTTCTGTGCAACCGTGCACAAACATACAGTCGTAAACATCAGTGGCAGTTGAATTTTTCCGAGATGCTTGTTTTGTTCAACTGGTACCAATAGCCTCAGCTTAGAGCTCCCTTTCTTAATCACCCACTCTCCGTTTTTATTTCCCTCAAGCCCGTCAACTCCAGGAGAATAAAATAGAAAAAGTCGACCTTTATAATCCACAATGATACGTTCAATGGTATCAGGCTCAACTATGTGGAAGTTGATATTCCCAAATGAAAAAACGACTTCGTTTCCTTCCACTGATTTATTTTCTTGGTACGACATGTTTCGACACATAGAGGTCATATAGGTACTTGAAAATGACCTCTATGTGTCGAAACATGTCGTACCAAGAAAATAAATCAGTGGAAGGAAACGAAGTCGTTTTTTCATTTGGGATCCACAATGATGGTTCACTGTAACCCAGCAAGTCACCTCAATTACGTTTGGCAGGGGTTACTTATTACCGACTTGCACTGTATCTACATCTACATGATACCCAGCGAGCCACCGCATGGGCGTGTGGCAGGGGGTGTCAGTTTAACAGCCGTGTAAAGATATATGTTTTTGGGAGATGAAATGGTGACATAAATTATAGGAGGGTATTTTGCGGAGCTCAGTTTTTATTGTTGTCACCTATCGTGCGCGGAAAGAACGAGTTTTTGTACCTATATGTTTGGCAGTGTATCTCTCTTATTTTGATGCATCTGTCAGACCTAGAGATGTACTGAGGAGTGATGATAATATTCTCTGCGTCGCTCTGTAAAATATCAGTTCTGAATTTCTCAAGCAACCTAAGCCTAGCGTGTAGCCTCCGAGTCTCTAGGGGCTACCACTTTTATCCTTTTTAAAGTTGTGAGACACTATATGTATGCTCGAAGAAGTTTTAAACGAAACTCGCTGCTTTCTTTTGTATGTTATACTTTTTTTTTGTTTAACCTTTACGACCAGGGTCCCAAATGCTCACGGCGTATTTGAGATTGGCCTAACCAGAACGAAGTAATGTGCAAGTTGCTTTCAATTACATGTACTACAACAAAGGTAGGCTACCCATGGTAGAGAAACAATTTGCATTTATGTATATTGAAACTACGTAAACGGAATTAAATTAAGGATGAGTCGAATACAAATGTCGATTCTCGATTCCACCGATTTTCAGTATTAGAATTGGTATCGAGAATCGATCCCCTAAAGTCGATTCCGATTCCATCGATTCCAAATAGTTAAACATTCAAATCAAAGTTCATTTATCACATCACATTTGCCTCAGTAATTTTGGGTGTAGGCTATCAATTTGTACTTCTTATCTACCTCAGAAAGCTGAGGATATATTTGCTATTTGTTAATAAATATACCTACTTTTTGAGTGAATTAATTGTCTTTGTCATTTTATTTCAGTCAATAATTGAATTTAAACTATAGTTATACGCTACTGGTATACCACTATCCCACCTGTTATTTGGAATAAAAATCGATGTAATCGGAATCGAGAATCGGGTATCGATTTGAAAGAATCGGAATCGAAAAAAAGTGGAATCGACTCATCCCTAAATTCACGAGTCATGGAGGAATCATGCGATACGTGTTGTTTGCTCTACGTGGCAGATAAAGAAACAAGCATTAGGGAGAAAATTAGCTAA
This sequence comes from Ceriagrion tenellum, assembly GCA_963169105.1. NCBI lineage: Eukaryota > Metazoa > Arthropoda > Insecta > Odonata > Coenagrionidae > Ceriagrion > Ceriagrion tenellum. The sequence continues at coordinate 99,459,705 of OY720644.1, forward strand.
TTGAAGATTAGCCTACTTCAAAGTTTCATTATCAGTCATTATGGTTTCATGTCGATTGCGGGAAAACATACATTTTAAATCAGTCTGTTCTGCAGTCTTATTTTCATAATTTTATTCTCATGATATAACCAAATGTAATATGCTGGAATTCGTAAGGTATTAATAAATTCGATAGATAATAAATTGAAATTTATCAATTTTCATAAAAAAATTAGTCTGAGTTTTAATCGATGGTCTGAAAGCTATTTCCAATCCTGTCGTTGAAAGAGGTCAGTAGAACTAATGAGGCTATCATAACGGCCTTTAAAGGGTCTTGCCTTACAAGGTCATCACCGATTTTAACCTAAAATATTTGCTCTGCCCCCTTGGTGTTGCTATTTTTATCTTGGTATTTTTACTTTTATCTTGGATGGTAAACACCTGCTTTTACTGTGAGTTGTTTCATTTTAACTGCAAATCCTGCAGCTCTATTAAAAGCTGTGTAAGCAGTTGAAAAGTGGTTTTAAGGTAGTCCGAGCGAGATAGTTCTCTAGTCATAATAGAGACCATATTCAAATTATTCGTTTTAATTTCACCAGCTGTAGGACACATTAAGTAAATATTGCACAATAATAATAATGGTGCAATAATATAGTTTCATATGACAGAAATTGTAAGTAATTAAATGAAAATATCTAAATAAGTCTTGACTAAATAAATACTTGACTCATTTTTTTCGCGCTTTGCGTTTGAAACGCCTTCAAAACGGAAGGTTTATTTGTGATACCCAAGAACCTATTGCGGTGACAATATGATTAATTTTCAAAAATATTTGAGTATTTCAAAAACATACAGACTACACACTGTTAGTTTTTTACGACATCTTAGTGTTAGAAATTCCTCATTTTGTAAATTATATCTCTCTGGAGTGCATACACGTACCATTTTCCATGTAAAAGGGATGGTTTTTCTGGCAAATATCCGAAAGTAATGTGGTAAGGGGTTACATTTTTAACGTCATTAGAAGGATGAAATGTTTTTCTTTAAAATGATACCAAATTCATTGATTTATAGGTAAAATGATATTTCGCTCAAACTACCTTAAGTGAATGGTTTCTTGTCATGCATAAAAAAGTTGAATTTTTTCCGAAGACGATGGCCCTCTTGGTCCTTTCTTGTATTTCAACATCTCATTTTGAAAACGCATACGTGTATGAATGGAACGTCATCAACTCCAGCAATTGACGGGATCCTAAATTTAATAACAGAATTTTTAACAACTCTTCCAGATTAGGAATGAGCACGTCAGTGACGTGACGTGATCCGCCATACGGGACGAAGTGTACGCCGAGAGATTGGATTTCACGGCTTTCGAAGCAAATTAGTTTCACTTGTCCGTGCCAGCGCGTGGCAGGTTGGCGAAGGACTATGAGTCAGGAGCGATGGAAATGGCAAAGGGACGGATTTAATAAAAAAAATAGGAAAGGCGGATGAATTCGGAATAGAAGAGGAGAAGAGAGAGTAGAGACTATGAAGGTCGAGACCAAATAGGCAGAGAATAGGCTGCCGGGGTAAATAAATAGAATTTAAGAGAATGGAGTGGAGACCACCACTCATTGTCATCACTCGATGCTAAATCGGATCCCATAACTTCAGAAACAGCTACGTGATTCACTCTTAGTTAAAAACATTTCTCCTTAGTTACAGGAGGCGTCTACGGGGGTTCATTGCAAATGCAAATATATATTATAATTTTGTTGCATTGGTACCCCATGGATCACAAATTTTAGTATGCAAGCCTATCTTTCCCTCTTTTTCGAGTAAATTTTCCGTTAACTGTTCAATTATTTAAAAATACGTCAGTCCACCGGAGTTCAGTCTTTAATACGCCAAATTTTTATTTTTCACTTATTTTTTATTTTACTACGATTATATAGCTGAACTGGATATAATTTTCTGATTATCATATTCCCACAGAATGTCTTTAATCTTGCATTTTCGTTTTTAATTCTCTATGTATATTTAAGTGATGCGGATTGGTGTGGTGGCTTCTCATTCCCAATTTTCCAGGTTAAAATACCCTTGGTAGGGATTTTTTTAGTGGAATCCTGATGCTTTCTTATGTGCGATGTGAAAAGAAAATTGAGCAAAGGACCTCGTTCATCGTGAAGATCATTTAACTGTGGCCCCCTAGGTGCTATCGGGAAGAGTAGGCGGACACCCACGTCGGGTTTCTCTCCACCCTTCCTCCCCATCCCAACAATCCTTCCCTCATCAACCAGCCCAGATGCCCTCAAGGTTGTGTATGTCATCAGCAGTTAGTTTTTTACCAAAATAACCATCAAGCTATGCATTTTTTAAATTTTTATTGAAAATATTTTACTGTTTTGCTAGTAAGTATAAATAGTGTTGCGTATAAGTATAGAAAAATATTGCGTATTGTCTGCCACCATCGTGTTATCTGCCATCTATATTTGGCCCTCACGCGATGCAAACTGAGTGCTTGTTCTCTGCAACTATGAAGGTTACTTTTCGCCATGTCTGGTTTCAGAGAAGTAAGGATTGTATGGTGTATTTATCGTTTTTAATTGCATATTGACACAGGTATTTATAAATACTGTGTGTCATGAACATATGTATACTGACAGAAATGTTTTGAGTTAACTGTGACCAACCCACTAATGACTGCAAGAATTTGATTGTAACATTTTTTACCAATATATTTTATTTCTCTCGGAACTTTATGGACCTAAATTTCTCAGAGTACGACGTGTGATAACGACTTTTGGGTCATGAACACTTTTACAATCAAGAAATGAGTACTCCTTTCCAACCTCCTTACTGAGCAGTTTTTGACCCTTTCTCAATGGGAAATCCTTGCCTCTCTGAAGTAGAGGACGACATGATCTGTTGCATTTTTATATTACAGAGATATGTATATGCAATAAATACAGAAGTGTTTATTGAAAAAGCAGAATGCGCGGCAAAGGCAGAATCTAATTGCTGACCTTGCTGTCAAAGGGAAAGTTGAGCGCAACGAAACCATGGTTCATTTTAAACAGATGGATACAATTTTACCGCTAGAAAAGCGCGTTTTCTAGTTAAAAACGTTCCTCTAATCAATGAGTCTATCTGTAATAAAGGAAATTGCTTTGATTTCTGCGAAAAAAAGTGAAATATTCCAGTCTCTTTTCTCATTACCTCGAGAAAAGGCTGGAATATTGGAGAGCACTTCATGTGCTGTCATCCGTACAGATGAACAAACCAGTTCTTTCTTGGGAACTCGTTCATTCTGGATTGGTCCTGTATGGGACCGACTCCTATTCACTCGTTCACCGTTCCTTTTTTTAAGGCAGTCGTGCATTAATTTATCAATATGTTCTGGTTGTTTAACGAATGTAAAAATAAAAAAAACTAGAGTTACTTCATACACCTCAATGACGGTGTTTAAAAATTTTGGGTAAAGTAAAAGGTAGAAAATTTTATTGCAGTTAACATCTTCTTACATAATGCTGAATAAAATGGTTTCATATATGAGCCAAAAGGAATTTATTTCTCAAATGAGCTCTATCTATTCAAATATTCTATAATATTTCAAATCCAAATCAGTCTCTGTTCTTTGAACCACTAGAACTGACCCATCCTACCTCTTACGTCCTATACCTCGGACAAATACATACCTTAAATCTCTGGAATTCCTTGCCATTATCTATTAAAATTCTCTGTCTTTTTTTAAGGAAAAAAATTTAATTATTAATATAAGCATCATATATGCCAATACTTGAAATTTGTATCATGACATAGAATTGTATCTTTCCAAAATGATCTGAAATTTAATTGTTTGTTTGCTATCTCTGTGACTGATATTATATTTCCCATTTTTATATATTATGTATTCCATTGAATTTAGTATTAATTATCTGTGACTGTGTAAGCGGTCACCTTCAGTGTCCGTCGAGGGTTAATTACGGGAACGACACTTCTTCGGAAAAAAGGAGTTTATTCTTCCCTCATTCACAATTACCACCTTCACAACTGCATCTCCAACTCGCCTCCTCCAGACTGCTGCTCATCCGCTTCTTCGTCTTCCTCGTGACCCAGAAACCATGGCTTGGCGTCCCCATGTGACCATCCTGTGTACATCTCATTGGTCACCAACTGCATATTGCCAAAGGCTCCAAGGCTCCTATCTAAATGAAGCCCAGTGAGCTCAGCTATATTAAAAACTAGATAACAGCCTCCATAGATGAGCACCCACACCATGGCTCGAGGAACCCACTGAGCTCATTTCACTAATCTAAATGACCTCATGTCATTCCTTCCTTGGGGAGCAAATTAGCAGATAAATCTAATGGAATGGCTCAGCCCAGTCATGGTCTCAGTTCACTCAGAAGTTTCACTTACAACTGTGAAATTTTTTTGTTTTTCATCACTGTGAGATGTTGGCCAGGTATATATTTTTTTGTTCAAAGTTGAATTTGATATCTATTTTCTTTTCTGCTCTTAGGAGGAAACCCAGAGCATAATAAAACTTATTATATTCTATTCTTAGTCTATCTTGGAGAGAACGAAAAAGTAAAGAATAAGAACTTGATTTTGGCTATGTTAAAAAACTGCAGTTTAAGGCTATTAAGTAAACTACAATATTAACGCTGCAAATTAAGGAGCAACTGATCCGGTGTATGTTTCTGTGCGAGTATCTATATTTTCTGTGCCTTGCGTGCAGCAACTGCGCTGTAGTAATTTCTGCCCAATGACATGCCGCGCCGCGGCCGACAATTAGGTCAGGCAAGATCCCCACAAGCTTCACAGTATCAACGCTATAATGCAAATAAGGAAGTGGAGAGTGAAATCTTGACCAAAGCTGGTCCTAACATCCTTATCTGGCAAGGCGGCAAAATATTTCAGTTGTTTATTTTAGCCTCAGCTGCGACCGTGGCCGAGTAGAGACTAGCTAAACGGCTCCACTATCAGGAAAAAAATGTACCGCTAATAGACCTCTCCGCAGATGAATTTTTGGGGTATCATGAAGAACATCTTATCTCATAAAAATGCGTGAAAAGGAGTGAAAGGAAAGATGGACCAAAAGGAAGATAGGAGCAAAAGGAACGAAGGACTAAACGGACCGACGGAACGAAAGGAACGAAGAACCGAAAGGAACGAAAGTCGTTCGTTCCATAGATGTCGGTCCTTCCCGTTCAATCTATAGAGTTATGGATCTGTTCCGTCGGATCCGTTCGTTCGCAAATGACCCACCTTTGCGTATCCGTTCGTCGGATTCGACGTCGGACTGCGTTCTACTAGGCGCCATTCACTAAGATCGGGCTCGCGCGGGGGATCGGGTTGGTGTGTTGGCTATAGTACTGGCTAACCATAAGGACGGCCAGGGTTCGATTCCCTGCAGAGGAGGATATGTTTCAGAGACACTCGTTCCCTACTTGAGTATATTGTGGAGGGAACTTTAAGTACAGTACTCCGTCTGTCGGATGAGACGTTAAACCGTGGTCCCCTTGGCGCCTTTCGTTAAGAGCAGGCTAAAGCCGACGTCGGGTTTCTATCCACCTTTCTTCCCTTGCCTATCCCCTATGGCGCAAATGACCTTAGCCGTCGGTCACCTCCCCAAAATCCAATCCAATCGGGCTAGCGAGGAGACAGGCACTCCACCTTTCATTAACTGTCAGGATAATTCTTTCCTCTCTTTTGTAACCCACTGACCCCCAAATTCGCCAATGGCCTCGGCTGTCGTTCGTTTCCCCGAATTAGCATGGTACCGACCCATCTCTTCGCAGGACTCCTACACTGGTGATCCCAGACCTCTATTTCATTGTCATTAGTTTTCGATAGTACCAAATTTCCACATCCTCCAACTTTTTATGCTCAGCTGCGGATATCATCCAAATTTCATTGCCGTAGAGGCCTTATTTATAATTTCTCGAAGACTAAGAACTTTTATTCGAGGTCAAATGACCACTCAAGAATCTATATAAATTTATAGATCATTTTTTAAGCAATTTATCGTGTTTAAACTGTTTTTCTTATCACTTATTTCCTTATTCCAAGGCTTTTTCTGCACCTGTGGGAAGATACTTACAGTGGTAAAAGTTCTTATTTTCATGATTAACGTGAGCAGATTTTTCATAGGGAAGGGTCTTAAAAGTGACATAAAGAAAAGATCAGTGAGAAAGAACTCCAGTATCGAGCATGGAGTATCATGAGTTGAAAGGTTTGTCATTACAGAGATTGGTTGTATATACCAACCTATGTTTGTGGTTTCCGGTGATACTTTGTGGAATTTGCTAAACATTTTGAACGAATACGGCAAACTGTTGAATGATAGGTTTTGAATAGGGTCAAAACAAAGTTAACCCTATTTATTAAAAATAATGCCTACCTGGTGTTGATGTATTTGAGAGACAAGTTTAGGAAAGGAACTTGTATTATTTAAGGATGAAGATGTTTATTGCACAGCGTGGAAGACAAACAAGGAAATAATTAATGTGGTTAAAGAGGAAAGGAATTTAGTAGTAAAGGTTAACTGTAGGACGTTCTTAGAAGGTCTTGCTGAAAATTTAGGGTAGGGTATGTTTCAAATGGTGACAGTGAAGGGATCGCTGAGGAAGAATGGAAAAGATTAAGATTTTTGGAGATACAGATGGTATGCATAATTAAATAAGACCTCATGGAGAGCCACATATTGGATGAAAAAAAGTTAGAATATGGTTCAACAATGGGGATGATAGGATACAGCATGTTCAAAACCCACCATCAGCTCGTAGAATACCCTTATGACTGAATGTGCGCACATTATATCTCTTGCTTATCCCATAGATGGTCCTACTTTCCAAAGAACAAATTGAGACCAATATAAACTAGTTACTAATATATTTTTTCAGATGAACCCCAGTGATTCTCGTGAATCAGCTAGTCGACTCGGGAAGCATACTTCCCACACCGTTTACCTCGCGTCATTGACATAAGTGAAACCTTATTCTCCCCACGTCCTCAATACATTACTTTGAATAGTCATTTTCGTCCCATATATTTCTCGTGGGACTCAGAAATTTCATCAGCAGGGGAATGACTTGAAGTACAATTGCGGAATGAAAGGAATAATTAAGGTTACGAGGTGCATGGCCTAAAACGGGCTGACGACAAGCTAGAGGAAAAAAATGGTGACGACAAAAAAGAATGGTGATCGATATCATTTCGTTGGATTTTTTTATCTACGTCTACATCTACATCATACCCCGCGAGCCACCGCTTGGACGTGTGGCAGGGGGATGTGGGGCAGCCGTGTAAAGGTGTAAGTTTTTTTGGAGATGAAATGGTGACATGTATTATAGGAGTGTAATTAGTGGAGCTCAATTTTTATTGTGGTCGCTTATTGTGCGCGGAAAGAACAAGTTTTTGTACCTATCTGTTCGGCAGAGTATCTCTCTTATTTTATCGCATCTCTCAGACCTGGAGGTGTAGTGAGAAGTCATGATAATATTCTCTATGTCGCCCTGAAGGGTATCAGTTCTGAATTTTTCAATCGACCTAGAAGAAAGAATTAATAGTTGTTGACTTGAATAATAGTGACTATGATTCATTTTTCAGGTATCATTTGCCCAGAAATGTGTCTAACAACAATAATTTTCAGCGGATTGAACCCAAAAAAAATGTAGAGACGGTCTCTTCGGTCTGTATTTGCTGAGCTTCAGAAAGAAATATTCATACGGATTAGAGGGAAAGGGCGTCCTGATAGTTCAATTAATGTCTTAAGGTTGCCATATGATGTAGAAAGTGGAGCGGAAGCAGACAGTCAGTTTATGCATTGACGGGTATTTTTAACGTGAATAAGTGATAATCCATAACGCTACGCTATGGAGAAGATTTTATAAGAATGGAGGTTACTTCGTTTTATTTTCAGTTTTAACGTAAATTTCATCAATTCATTTAAAAAATTTAGTGAGAAAATTATTTATATTCCTAATTCCCTTTAGCAATATATTTCTGCAAAAATATTTTCATATTTTATCCTCATGATCGTGGCATTCGTATCATCTTGCCGGTTCAAGTAGAAATGCAAAAGACAAGTCTGATGCTCATGGCCGCGTACACAATGTGTTACTGCTTAAAATTGAAAAGGAAAAATAATAGATAAATATTTCTCGGGTTTGGCACCGGGTAAGGCTGTTTAAGGCCAACGTTTCGATGAGAAACTCACTCATCGTCATCAGGGCTAAGACTGACTGCCGAGTTTGGTTCACGCCGGATTTTTATACTAAGATAGCCAATGGACGGTTGAGGCCCATTGTTGACCAGCCGATTCAAATTTGGCTCAGGGCGGTTGGTTTTTGAGTTTTATCCGCGACCGTTGTATTTTATCAATCAACGGACTCCATATTTGGCTGATGCTCTGCCCAGAGTCTCGGTTAAGCTTTTTCTCCTCGAGACGTATTTCTATTGCCTCTTTTACTAATCGATCCCAGTATCCATAAGATCGGCATAGGATTTTGGCGCCGTTAAAATTGATGGAGTGCGCCATATCAAGGCTATGCTCAGCGAAGGCCGATTTTTCGGGTTGAAAAAGTCTTATGTGCCTCCTGTGCTCCGTAACGTTGGCCTTAAACAGCCTTACCCGGTGCCAAACCCGAGAAATATTTATCTATAGTATTCGCCGGGAAAGCCTACGATCTTTTATCAGGAAAAATAATTGCATATTCTAATTATATGATTCAAACAATGTCTCTAGGCATTACACGGAAAATTCATTCCGGAAAACCATACATATGCCATTAGGGTCGTCCAAAAAAAGGCAGTGTTTTCAAATTTTTCACGCCGCCCCCCAATTCGATGAAAAATGACTAGAAAACTATTTTCGCAATATATCAGCTCAATACGACCAGTAGAAGCCGTGCCCCACGCATTTGAAGTTTTGACATTAACGCCCTTCAAATCCCATAGGGTAGGCAACACGGATGAGAATTTTTTTTCCTCTTCCTCGTAGGCGCGCGTTATGGGTTGGGAATCGGTGGTATACTCACAAAGATAGTTTGTTATGTTTACTTGACTGACAAATAAAAACATTGTCCATTTCGGACGCATACTTTTTTTGGCATTTACAAGGTCGAGTTTCTCCTTTTCACACTCATTTTGTATAAATTTCGGTTCACTTTTTTTCGGTTCCGTTTTTCAGCACTTTCCATTTCAATGAAATTTTATTCCCCAAAATCTGTTCTGAATGAAAACCAATAGGTGGAATCGGACCACGTAGAGAAAATGCGACCGGAGGCTTTTCCTCACTCATTGCGGAATTACTTATGGCTGTGCGTGTTGTTCAGCTATGACTTCTACAAGCCAAAGGTCTTTTTCATGGAAAAAAATTGCATTTATATCATTCACTCCATGCCAGGGTAGGGGTAGTAAGAAGACATTTCGTTTAATAATTGAGCTAAGGTTTAGCGAAAACAGCATAAGCGAACCGAAGTTTATACAAAACGATTGTGAAAAGAAGGAACTCGACCTTGTAAATGCCAAAAAAACAAAATAGTATGCGCCCATAATATTTTTATTTGTCAGTCAAGTAAACAAAACAAACTATCTTTGTGAGTATACCACCAATTCCCAACCCATAACGCGTGCCTACAAGGAAGAGGAAAAAACTTTTTCTCATCTGTGTCACCTACCCAACGGGATTTGAGGGGCGTTAATGCCAAAACTTAAAATTCGTGGGGCATGACTTCTACTGGGCGTATTGAAGTGATATTTCGCAAAAATAGTTTTATAGTCATTTGTCATCGAATTGGGGGGTGGAGTGAAAAATTTGAAAACATTGCCTATTTTTGGACCACCCTAGTATGCCATGGATTGAAAATGCAGTGAATATGAAAATATTCAACGCAAAAAAGAAGCAAGGCTAATATTTCCCGACGCCAGGAACCAAGGATAAAACGCAGAAACGGCTTTTATCGGAACAGGCACTTTTTTTCGGGGCTCTCCATTCTCCAGATGAAAAAAAAATGAGTCCGTTTCCGCGTCACTGTTCGTGGGAGAGGGTTGGAAGAAGGAAGTGGGACTTATGACAGGGACAGGGACTTCAGGAGAGTCGAATTCCCTCCCTACCACATTACAAATTACCCCACTCATCCCTTGAGCCACATCCTCTCTTCACCCTCTGAACCACTTGTTCTCACTGCGCGATAGTCCCACGGGGGTGTGCTCCTGGCTCAGTTCCGGTCCCCCCCCCCTTCCCACCGCCGCCCCTACTTCCTCCTCAATCAAAAACCAACACCCACGTACGTTTGTGAATGCTATATAGGGCTTTTTCCTTTCCCTCTCTCTACTTCCCGTCGTTCCAAACGACCGCATAAGCTGCGACCATTTTCACGAGCTTCCCTCCTGCCCCAAGTGGTCGCGGAGGCGACATGCGAAAAAAGGTCACGTCTGGTTCCCATAAAGTCCGCGATAGCCGTGCAAATGTATGGGCTCACTCGCAAACGCATGGGCTGAAGTGGATCTATTGAGGTCCTGTTTAGTTTTGTGGGGTCAGGAGAGACTTTAGCTCATTATCCTGGGATCAATTCCTGGTGTGGATACTGTACCGAAACTCACACATACAGGACAATAAACAAAATGTGCATTACTCTAGCGTTTCGAAAGCCATTATCATTAAAACACGATATTTTGCAGAATATAGTCGTAAATTCTACACTTATTTGCTAGCATGCGACATTGATCAGAGAGTGAATTATAGTAAGATGTACCTACGCTGTACGAGTCATTTTATGTTCGACATTAACGATGAACTATTAAAAGAGATGAATGAAAAGCAAAGAGTCACTTTATGTATTCTAAAAACTTTAAATGATTTGGCGCACGTCTATGCTTCTACATTTCGTTATATTATTTCTTTCGTGGCTGATACTCAGGTATATCAAGGATAAAATATTTCTGCTCCTCTGGCCCCATAACATACTGAACTAGAGGAACATTTCACAGCACCCCATTGTGCTGTCAATTTCCCTTGTCATATGTTTATCACTGGACCTGTTTCTAGATAGTGAGATCCGGGAAATGCTGCTAACACCATCTGATAATGGCTTGACTTAAAACAGTCTGAATAGGCCAAGTGTAGCCTTTGACGCACGGTCTGCTTTTGCTCCCCTTTCTACATTATATGACAACCTTGAGACATTTATTGAATTATCAGGACGCCCTTGCCCTCTAACCTACAAGAATATTTCCTTCTGTGATATTCAACCGCAGCAAGCAGGTTTCGAATATTAAAACATGTTGCTAAACTTTCGGCCCAGGTGGCCGTGGGGTTAAGTCCTCGCTTGCCGGTCCAAGGGTCGCGGGTTCGAGTCCCACTTAGGTGGTTTTTCACCACTCAGGACATGGGTGTTGTTGTTCGTGTGTTGTTATAATTTAACACCCTATGTAAAAGGCCTTTGTTGTGCTGTTTCCGGGATTGTGAGAATAAATAAATAAAATAAATAAAAGCGCAAAAGGTGAATTTCCCGCAATGACTTTTCTGACGAGAATGAGCCGCCATCTCAGCATTTATCGCTACCTCTTGTGAAGAGGTAAGGGGTTTCCAGTGCCGTAGCGCCACATATCAACAGTAGCAGCGTGCAGGCAGGTCCCGTTGTTCGCTGTCTCAGTCATGCGTGGGCTGAAACATGAAGTCATTAATCCATCATTTCGTCGCATTGACCCGCTAAATCATCACATTGATGCTTTCCTATTTCTGTTTGCTGTGTTCCCCATCATGATCAAAGTGTGGATTACTGCGCTGATTCTTCATTTTCAGCGAAAAAAATCTGATATAAAATTGCAACGAAGGTCTCCGCGGTGATTAAGTGACTTGATCGATTTTGGGTTCTTCCCACGAATGATCATCTTGACGGACAAACGTAGACCTGAAAATGCCGACAAGAATGCCAGGGAAATGGAAACCCACGGAAAGTAGAACAAAGATATATGCAGTAGAATTTGGATAATCCGGAATGTGATTTCCAGAATTACGATATTTCCGGTGCTCAGATCACATTCTTTCAGTGAACAGTATGACTAACTTCAGATGAAGTGACTCACTACATCCTAATTTTAAGTGATAACTAATGTGAAAAACAAACATTTATGCATATCATAAAGCATTTTTAACATAAAACATTTAAGCCATAAATACTTAAGATATCACCGGCGCATGTATTCGCAGTAAAAACTCTACTTTGAAAGGTAAGCAAGATTTCCTTAGCTAAAATCCGTGGGGATGACACAAAAAGCCAATCACTTAAAGGCATCTTTATTAACTATCGAGTATCCGTCATTGCCATTGCGTGATATAAACAATGTGGCTCGCAAAATTCTTGAAAATCTTTTGCTATTTTGGTATTTCAGAAGTTTAGAATTTTTAATCACCAATCTTCAGCTGCACTTAAATTTGGTGTAGTGCGTATTGAATTCAGTGATTCGTAATACACCGTTTTGCTTTTCGATACGAGTTTTGAGAATGAAACCTGACGAATAAATGGGGACAGCCTGTGTGCGTATTTTTGTTCATCAACTTCTTCAGGAATATCGCAGCGTCGAACACAAAGCTATCATCCTAAGGCATGCTAACATTGAATTTTTCACGACGATGTCCAAACTTCGGAGTTACATCAAACCCGCATATGCTCGACTGCAAACCATCTTGTTTTTTCATTATTCGATCTATCGTAGTTAAAACGGTATGAATAATTGATTGTCCCAAGCGCCACGAATCTTTGCATTGCCATGAATAACGAGGCTATGTGTCGGGTGAAGACATGAGCACTTGCTTTTTACAAATTAAGTAAAAAATTCGCCTCAAATCAGGATGGCAAAACTGGCAAACATGCACGGCTGGCAATATGGTTATGCGGGTTCGAATGTTAGTTCAAATTATTACCTACTTCATGGCAATTTATCTCGCGTGTAAGTGGCAATTGTCCACATTAAAACACATCAATGGACAACTCCTGTACTAACGAGTTTATTTCTACAACCATGCAAAGGATGGACTCGAAACCTTGATCTTTGGGTTGGGTTGGTCGCTTGACCAGCTGTCTCGGGTATCAGGCGCGATGGCGTGAGAAAATAACAGTCAAAAGAGGGACGGTTCATATGCTGTTGCATCGGTGTGGAGCGTTTACTGGTGGGCGACTGAGGGTGGAATTAGAAAAGGGTGAAGGGACCATTTTCGGGATTTTCAGAACGGTGCTTGCGAAGGGGGGGCTTCGGGCCGGGGGCGGAAGCGGAAGTGACGGTGGACTACGACGGTCGGGAGTCTGGCGGAAGCTCTGTGATTGACTGTCCCCCGGAGAATGGGTATCTGAAAAAGATGGGACATTTCCGATGCAAGTGCGGAAAATACGTGCCTGGTAATTGAAGCGAGGTGGGAATGACTGAAAGATGAGGCATAAGTACTGGGCATCCCTGCAAGGCAAGCGTTAAGTGTCGTATTAGAACGGTAACAGCGGGGAGTGAGATGCTGTGCAGAAGATCGTAGAAATAATTGCATATTTTTTATTAATCCAATCTGTGTTGCTTTTTCCATGTTTGTGGCAATTTATGGGTTTGTCATAATGGGTCGCCTAAAAACCTGTGGCGGGTAATGAGGGGAATGGGAGGAGGTTCACTCAAAGTAACGTAGCAGTTACAAGGCGCCTGTTTACGTTTCTTACTCGTCAACATCACGTTGACAATACTTCAGAGTTAAACATGAGGAAGAGCGCGTCTTATTTCAACCTATCCCTAAAAATAAACTAACTTATTAATTGATAAATTATTTTTGAATGAAAGTTTCATTTGTAGAGACAGCGTTACATGTTGCCGGGGAGGCGTTGAGAAAAATACTTCGATTATCAACGAAGAGGGGGAGGGGATAAAAAACTCACCGAAAACGGTAAGGTAGTTTATTCACGACCCCTAACTGCCCTTCACGCCTCTCACGTTGTATTAAGGGATTTGGGCCCAGTTTTATTCATTGGTTGTCTTAGTTAAAACTAATTAATAGTACCCTAATAAAAAAGTGCTGTTTTATACGCAAATCCTAAGCGATGTGTTCTTTCCCATCATTTTTTGTCTTATATTATTCATTGGTATTCCTCTTGCTTGCGTTCAGCTAGTATCCCAATGAAAGTTTTCCCAGTCCAACACTTTCAATTTCGGTAATGTGAACTTTATAAAAAGCAGTTGAAGAAGAGTTTGTGAGTTTTTCACTCGACTGGGTGGAAGAGATAGAAAGAATACATATAACTTGTACGAATGTTTTGTATAGGTACATCAGGGTGTGGCTTTGCACATCTGAATATTCTTTTTCATATCGCATCAAACTTCACATTATATTTTGAATAATTCTATCCTCTTTTACGATATTCTTCTCTTGACATTTAATGTGCATTCGCTTCATGTTATTATATCCTTTCCCTTGATCTTCATCAGCCACCTTAGCAGCGAGCTAGGAAGGATACAATTCTTTCGAGATGTCATTTCCAAATTGCCCACGGCACTGAGCCGAAACTAAACTACCTACCCTAAAATGAACCCTTTCCTGATCTTGCGGATATGTAAACATAGAAGCTGTTTGCTTCTCATGATTTTACTTTAAGTGGATATAATTTATCGATAATTTGAGTGAGAGTAAAGTCAAATAAGCTTCATTCAGGCATTACGATCGGCGTTGATTTTTTGACTCGCGACAAATCAAAGTACTCAATTTTTAGCACAGCGTCTATGACTACACAGACGCTTTGCGACTTCATAGCAATTTCAACTGTAGTTACAAATTAGACCTGCCCGTTGTGCTGTCAATTTCCCCTATCTTACGTTTATCACCGGATCTGTGTTTAGATAAGAAGAATCGGGAAATTATGTTAACATCATCTCATAATGGCTTAAATCAAAACGGTTTGAGAGGCCAACTGTATATTTTGACGTGCGGTCTGCTTTCGGTCCCATTTCTATCTCTTATGAAAACCTTGAGACTTTGATTGAATTATCAGTACGTCCTTGTCCTCCAATCTAAATGAATATCTCCGTCTGTGATATTATATTCTATTATTTCAATTTCGTGGGCGTGTAACAGATATTCTTATCTTATCATTAATGTCTTGTCATATCTTCCCTATTGGAGCGGATTTAGATGAGTATTTTGGGAAAATAGATTCGATTTCGATGACATTGAATGTATTTTTCCAATATCAATTAAGATCGCAGGGAATTGCAAAATATTTTTGGGTCGTGACCTCATAAATTTGGGCATAAATGAAGTCAAATCTATTTTTCCGAATCTATGAACATTCGTCTCCGACTTCACTGAAGGGATTTTATTAATATTTTATACCATAGTAAGCTGTGGATTTTCATTCCTCTCCTTTAACTCTAAAGAGGTCGCGTGGCAAAATGGGACGTAAGGGATCGCGCACAGTCTTAATGACCGTGTTGACAGAAATTTGCAAAATGTATGTTTTTCCAAAAGTATTTTATTTTAAGGTTAATAAATGTTTAAAAAATATAATATCAGCAACAATGCACTTATTATATAATATCGACATTTACTTTATATATTTTTGTAAACGATTCATTTTTACTCGAATGTAAAGTTGAGGCGGTAATATATTGTTACTTGCGTAAAATTAGGCCGCAGAAAATTACATGCAGGAAATGCAAATTTTTATAATATGGATTAATTTGGATTTATTTATCATCATCAGAGCTCTGTTGTTCTTCATTGCCCTCTTCCAGGTATTCAGCTTTAGCAAAACCGACACAAATTGAGATAGTGTGCTCTCTACAAATACATTTTTGAACATTTTGCACAGTGTCTTCTACTTTTCCTATTCTTTCTCCTTGAACTAAACGCTCATCTTTCTGGGCCCACAACCCTCTGCGCCGGTTTTCCCTCATTTAGAATACGAAAAATCCTCCTATTTTTTTCTTTTAGACTGGTAGGTAGACTTTCTGATGCAGCTCTAGTTTGTAAGGTAGTTTGAGCGAAATATCATTTTACTTCGAAATATATGAATTTGGTCTCATTTTAAAGAAAAACATCTCATCCTTCTAATGACTCCAAAAATTCAACCCCTTATTGCATTACTTCCGAGATATTTGCCAAAATATACCAGTCCTTTTACATGGGAAATGGTACGTGTATGCACTCCAGAGAGAGATTATTTACAAAATGAGGTATTTCTAACACTTAGATGTCGTAAAAAAACTAACAGCCTGTAGTTTGCATGTTTTCTCAACTACATTTGAAAATAAATCATATAGTTACCGAAGTAGGTTCTTGGGTATCACAAAAAATCTTTCGTTTTGAAGGAGTTTCAAACGCACCGCGCGAAAAAAAATGAGTCAAGTAAAATACTTGTTTTGATATTTCTATTTAATTACTTACAATTTCTGTCACATAAAACAATATTATTGCACCATTATTAATGCAATATATAATTGATGTGTCCTACCGCTGGTGAAATTTAAACGTATAATTCGAATATGGTCTCTATTATGACTAGGGAACTATCTCGCTCAGACTACCTTAAGTAGTCTAAGTAAAACAATATCACTGGTGACTTGGTGGTATGACATTTATCAATAAAAAATGTATTGGCATGTATTGGTATTTAAAAATTATAAATTTTTTATTGGTTTAAGTATTATGATCACAGCTATTAACCAGCCTTATGTCATTGGTATTACTCCCATGAAAATTTCACAAATAAGACATTATATTCAAAATTCTTCTGTTTTTTTAAATTTTATCTCTCGTAAAGCATTTCTCCTAAGGAGCCTCAAGCATCTAGCCGTATGTTCAAAGTTACCGCGCGCGGTTCACGCTGTGGGGCGCCTTTGCTTGCCTCCTGCCCCCGATTATCTTCGCCGTCATAAGTTTCTTTCGGGCTCCCCATCCAAACCGCCGGAAGTCGTAATAATAGTCCACGGGAACAATAATGGCCGTGCCGACGCCAGTCATTCACGATGATTTGCCCTTTTGTGCGCGCTGCACGCGCAGAAGCTATCAATAATGCGTTAGAGAAAGTGTGTGAATGGGAAATTTTCGTTTTCGTCGAAAAAAAACGCTATTCTCATCGAGACAAAAAAATAAAAATTTGGAGGGACGGACGACTGTGCCTAAAGTGGGTGGTATCATCATAGTTAAGCCCAGAAGCGTAGCCCCACCCACCTAAAACGGTTGCGACATCTATTTAAGCATGAACAGTTATTTAATTTTATTGTATTTATTTAAATCTTTAAATGATCACGATACTTACGCGCGAACACTTTTAGGAGTTCATATAGATCGTCTGAGGTTTAAAGAGTCAATTGTGCACACACACATAACTATAATACTGAAATTGAAAGTATAATTTTCTTTGAAATAATGTTCTGACATTAAGGTCATCACAAAACCTTGTCCGATTGAATTTAGATCATGCCTTAATTGTTGTGACCATACAAATTCGAGGCCAGGCAAAAGAGCAAATGGATTCAAGTGACTTATAAAAAAACAAAGATTGGACCATATGGCAAAAACAGAGAGATAACGATATAACTTATTCTTCCGTTTGCATCCTGGAAATCAACGTCCGTTATCAAATCTTGTCTACGTGCAAATATTTAGGGCGCCGATTCGTAGTCCATTTCCATAGCCAGGTCTTTTTCCTTGGGATCCGTCCGTTTTTCTGAGGCTTGTATAGCTATTAAAAGCATTTTGAACATCCACTGATGACTTGCTAGGCCTATCACAGCTTCACCAGAGTCCCATCACTTTTCAGGGTTGCTATAGGGCCTTCACAGCTACCGAGTCGGGATATGTAGCCCTGCCTAACATCTCCCATACACTGGATCCCATAGATCTTGAATATAGGAAATCTATGATGATCCTATATTCAAGATCTATGCGTGATCCCCAATTTTGTTCTGTTTCCCATCTATCACCACGAGGAAGAGGGGTTGGACTTATGGGAAACATGTAAATTCAAGGGAAACGGCCTCGAGGAAGACCACGGGATACATTGTTGAAAGGCGTGGAAGAGAGGGCAGAGAAACGGAATGAGGATTGGAAAGCAGTGAGTGAAGAGAAATGGTGGGAAGATAGAAATAATAAGAAATACTTGTAAACGCAGCAGACCCGGCCAGTGGCAGGGCACTGTCTCCCTTAAATATCCTAATTGCATGTCAATAGTGCATGTTTGGTGATCTTCACCCCCTACCACACACCCTCGTGGTGGCTCGCAGGGTATTACGTAGATGTAGATGTAGACTGTAATTGACAATGATTATCATCAGATCTGTCAATTTCTTGGGAGGAGGAGAGTCTCCCAGTATCTCAGGGAGGAGAAATATTTTTTGCAAGAGTCTTCTTTTGTTCATTGAAGAGGAAATCTACATCTATATAATACCTTGCGAGGCGCCGCATGAGTGTGTGGCAGGGGATGTTAGGCCACCAGCCGTATAAGGGTGTAATTTTTTTGGAAATGAAATGGTGACACGAATTATAAGAGGATATTTAGTGGAGCTCAATTTTTATTGTGGTCGCTTATTGTTCGCGGAAAGAACGAGTTTTTGAGCCTATCTGTTTGGCAGTGATATAGTGAGGAGTCGTGATAATATTCTCTATGTAGCTCTGAAAAATATCAGTTCTGAATTTCTCAATCAACCTAAGCCTAGCGTGTAGCCTCCGAATTTCTAGGAGCTCCCACCAAAATCCCTCTACAAGTTGTGAGATACAATACGTACGCTTGTAGCAGTTTTTAACGAAGCGCACTGCTGTTATTTGTATTTTAATATTATATTTTGGTTAAATCTTTATGATCAGGGTCCCAAATACTCGCGGCGTATTCGAGGTATGGCCTAACTAGAGTGAAGTACCATCTCCCTTTAACTTTTTCATCCGAGGACCTTCCTATTATACGTTTATCCCTTTTCAGCTTATTGAAGCATGTACGTGCATAAAAAGAAATTTAATCGTGGATTCTGCCTCTGATAACTAGAAACCCTGGGAGATTCTGCATTTTTTAAAAATATTTGGAGTCAACAAATCACATAAATGTCAATAATCAGGGTTGCAGATGTCAGTGAACAAAATGGTAATATTATTCTTATTCAACAATGAGAATGTTATTCTTATTCTCACTCGAAAGTCAAATGGACGATTGTGGAAAACTCTTGATATAGCCTCTCGTGAATCTTCCAGCATTTCACTCGAATAATATTTTTCTTTTTATTTCCATCCCATTAACAGCCGTTCAACAAATAGGTCACAATTCCTTTCAAAAACATCTAAGATCGCAGAGAATAGTAATGTTTTTCTGGGTCGTGGCCTCATTTATTGGGTAAAAGTGAGTATCTTGGAGGAATGCACCCAAAGATAAACATATTTTGTGTTCTATTTTGAATGATTTTATTTCAACCTGGAGAATTCATCGTCCTTAAGTCGTGGGAATCAACAATCGCGGGACAAATTCAGAGTCCCGTTGGAGACAGATTAGAGAGTTGAAGGGGAAGGGAAACGTCTTCTTTATCTATGACGCGATTTTATCTATGAACATATTATAAGTCTTGTCAAAGAGTAAACTAAACGCCGTGGGTATGAGTTATCTGAGGAGTGTTTCCGGTAAAAGTAGGATGGATTGGGTCAAGATTGAGTGGATAATAAATGAATGTGGGTTAGGTGCTCCAGTAATGGACAGATATGAAAGGAGTGTGCTTCGTTGGTTGGGCCATGTTGATAGAATGGATGGGAGTCGAATAACGAAACAGATATATGAGAGTGAAATGAATGATCCGAGAGGTAGAAGTAGGCCGAGAATGTTGTGGTTGAATGTGGTTGAGGAAATTCTTAGAAGGAGGAATATTAGGAGTCTTAAAAACAGGATGGCATGTATGAAGCAGTTTATGGGGGTAAATGAAGCAGAAGAGGTTTGCCAGGATAGGTCAGTATGGAGGAAATTATTGGAGCAGAGTTGGGTGTAAAAATATGTATATATGAGTGAAACTTTGTGACTGTGCTTACCGCGAAAGAGAACTGCGTGATTGGTATGTATGTACGTATGATTTAGTACCTTGTGATACTTTTCCTCAGTTGCATTAATAATTCTAACCAGTAGTTGTATCTTAAATTGTATACTGCATGGTAGCATGATCATTTACGTAGGACTTTGATAGTTTATGGTCTGATCAAGAATTCTCATCACGACTGCTTCTGGCCTGCGCCTGTCATTCGGAGGAGCGTGCGCGGTTCTGATTTGAACTGGGATGAGTGATTTATGCCTGGTGTGGAATCACCCCGTGTCACTCACCCTAGTAGTGGCTTGCACGGCATTTCGTAGATGTAGATGAATACCCTGCAAGACGTCTCAGGGACGTTAAAACGGGATGTTCGGACACCAAACTTAAGGAAGGGAAGAAAAATGGGAAGTGATTTAAATGAGTTAACGCACAAAAGTGAAGAGTCAGGAGTGGAGTGTTTTCAACTCGCGATTTTAAAATCTGCCTAAATTTGTTCACATCATAATATCACAGATATCCTCTTCAATTGCTAGCGCCGCCTTTAAATAACCGATTTTCCATTTACTAAATCAACAGAATCTGAAATTTTAGCCTATGTTGAACTAAATTGAACTTTAACGTGGATGTCATCAAATAAATTGAAACGATAATACAAATGCAAGCGTTTACTTTCTCTTCCTATTCGCCTCTTTAATTGGTCCATGAACTAATTCATGGGTCTTCCCCTGGGGACTTTTCCCTCTATTTTGCCTTCAATTATGTTCCTCACAAACCCATTGTGTCTCAGGGTGTGTCCAATCCATCTGGTTCTACCTTTCTGTATGTTGTTCCATATAGTCTTTTTCTCCTCTACTCTCCTATACACTCCATCGTTTCTTATTTTGTCCGTTCATTTTATCTTCAGCATTCTCTTCCAGTACTAGGTTTTAAAGGCTGCTCTGGTCAGCTTTTCCAATCTTCCATGCTTCCGATCCATAGAGTGCCCTACAAATGTTTTCACATTATGTTCCTTGGTTTGTTGTCCCATCTTCTTTGAGCACAGCAGTTGTCTTTTTTCCATGAACGCCTTCCTAGCTTGGGCTATTCTCCGCTTGATGTCCGTTGTACTTCTTCCGTCCCACGTGGTGGTAATTCCGTGGTAGGTGAAGGAATCCACTCGTTTTAATTTCGCTCCTCTCGGGGTGACTTCAGCATTCATCTTCTCTCTTCCGCATACTAGGATTTTAGTCTTCGTCTTACTTATTTTCATGTTGTATTCTTGGAGAACATGGTCCATGACGCTTAGTGACCTTCGTATACCATTGCAATTTCCAGCTATGACTGTGATATCATCTGCAAAGCGGAGCATGTCTATTTCTTCTCCGTTTATCTTTATTCCACTCAGTCCAATTTCTTGTGCTTTTCTTATGGCCTCCTCCGAGGAAATGTTGAGCAGTGCTGGTGAAAATTTGCATCTTTGTCTTACCCTTTTGTTAATTTTAGCTTCTATCTGACTTCCATCTTCCATTGACAACTTGCTTTATATATAGTTGGTAGATAATTCTTCCGTCGTCATTCCGTTTTTCTAACACTCAGAACATCTTGTTTCACTCAGCATTGTTGAAGGCTTTCTCCAGATCTTTCTTTGTTGGTGTTTTTCTAAATTTGTTCGATCAAAACAGTTTTCAAAAAAGCTTGCGCTTATATATGTTATTTAATGAATTCCACCTATTTCTGTCGAGTCGGATAAAAGTAGTACGAGCGAGATGGTTCCCTAATCATAGTAGAGACCATATTCGAATTATGCGTTTTAATTTCACCAGATGTAGGACACACGAATTGAACATTGCGTTACTAATGATGAAGTAATATAGTTTTACATGACAGAAATTGTAAGTAATCAAATAAAAATATCTAAATAAGTCTTCAACTTGACTCATTTTTTTCACGCGGTACGTTTGAACTCCATCAAAACTGAAGGTTTATTGTGATCCCGAAGAATTTACCGTGGTGAAATTATGATTAATTTTTAAATAGAGTTGAGAAAACACTCAAACTACAAACCATTGAATTTTAGACGAGATTTAAGTGCAGGAAATACCTAATTTTTAATATAAAGTCTCTCTGGAGTGCATACATGTACCATTTCCCATGTAAAAGGGCTGGTATTTGTTGGCAAACATCTTGGGAAGTAATGCGGTAAGGGGTTGACTTTTTGGTGTCAGTGGAAGGGTGATATTTTTATTTAAAATGAGACCAAATTCATTGATTTCTAAGTAAAATAATATTTCGCTCAAACTGCCTTAAGAGGTGCGTTTATTGGATGCGTGTGGGAGTTGGGCGGGGGTTCTTTTCGTCAGAGGACAATCGTAAGAGGAGAATGTGTGGCGGGAGGAAAGACCTTCAGCTTGCGAGGGAGTTAACGGTCACCACGAGAAGACGAAATTCAGCGGTCATTTTCCCACCGAAATGTTGACCGGTGCTATAATATGGGCCGGATACATTCCGGTTCTGCTGAGGAGTCTGAGCATTCCTTGCCGTCATCGCTCAGCCAATTTGAAACGGAGAGGCGCCATTGAGTTTCACGAAATTGAGTTCACCGTCTCTCGAGTCCAGGATAATTAATTTAAAAGTTGAATCACTCTTGACAGCTGCTAAATCATTTTTGGCATAAGCAAAATGATGGCAATGCTACTCCGTCACAAAACGTGTAAAAATCAACTTTAAAGTGCAGGAAAGTTCGATTAGATCCCACTCAGAAATGGTGTGGTAAGGGAAAATTTGGACATTTTGCAACAACTATATTCTTGCTCGTTTATTCTTCATTCATGTAATGTTTTTTCCGTACTTCCAGTAATTCTTGATACATAAGGCAATACATCAAATCCATCTGAAAACTAAAGAAGACAAAAATCCATCAATGATCAAACGCAGAGAAATATTTTCTTCGTTATATAGTAGCCCTTTATGTTTGGGGAGAAATAGTGTGGAAGAAAGTATGCCTATAGAAGGGTAAGAGACGTTTTCGCATTAATCGGAATCAACAAAGTCCCGAAAGTGTTTTGAACATTTTCACAAGTTTGAAATAAGTGTAAATTAAAGGGGACAAGCGCAGTCTGCCTGAAATTATCATTCAATATCAATATTGATATTCACCTTAGAATAATTTAATCAAATAAATTCATAGGCCCAGATCTAACTCCTCTCTACTTATACAAAGACCTGGCATCAGAGATTGCACCTTAACGATAAATAATATATACAAAATCGCTTGCAGACCATACAGTTCCGGAGGACTAGAGAATAGTAAGCATCGCACCTAATTAAAAAAGCGGTAACAAAGAATATTCTGGTAAATATCAACCTGAATCTCTCTCTTTCTTCTCAATGGAGATATTTTAGCACTTAGCTGTAAGTTCTTTGGATATATTTGATGAAGAGAAAGATTTTAAAAGGTAGATCTATCGAGACTAAATTGGCCCTCTTTGTTCACGATATTTTAGTCTGGGGATCTAATAATCATCAAGTTGACTCAAAATTCTTTGTTTTAGTTTAAAAATTCATTCATCTAGGTGCCTCATAGTAAATTTTTCATGAAATTATAGTCATATGGAATATGTAAAATTACCTTGAGCTGGATTAATCAGCTCTTAAAGGATTGCGAACAACGTCAAATACTTAACAAGCTAACACCGACTGTAAATGGTGGATGATATGGGGTAAGCTATCACCAAAATACATTACTTTCTACCCTATTTACTTAAATGTAACTCAGTTACTAATAAATTAGCAAAAACCTGCTAAAACTCGTCAAGAGGCGAATTTTCATAAAACTCCGCGACACTTAAAGCATGGTTCAAACGTAAGAATATTTCTATTAGTAGTTTTTAACAACGACACAAATAAACAAAAGTACAAGAATTATACCCCAAACATAGAAGCCATGCAATTTGTACTAGGTAAAGATAAGGATACAAGTTCCGTTACGACCAGCTGTAGTGAGTTAAACACTGGAGGGATAACAAACGTTGGAGGTGTGGATATCAAAGAATAGCTGAGTGCGGACAGTCAGCCTGTCAAGCGTAGACTTGTGCTTCTCTTTACTCTCCAAGAGTTCAAGAAGCCGATCACCCAACATTTGGGTTATTTAAATTTATATTCCGACGATGGCAGGATTTAAACGGATGGCAGGTAACAAAATATCGACATAGCATGCTATTGAGATTTAATTTATATTGCTTGCCATTAATGGTGGATAAAATTTTACGATAAATTTGAATCAAATAAAGAGGTGAATAAAATGTTTTAAAATTTAAGATGGCTATTTCATTGGATAATACATCTTTCTTTCCGCCGGACTCCAAATAACACTCCGCGGACATTCTAGAGGGTATCCATTTCTAGTTCTAGTGGTAACAAACCCCAACACGTGATTAGCTTGACCAGCTATTTCTCGAAAATTTTAAACCAACGATGTGATTAACGTTAGTTTAACTCGGAGGTTTTTAACAGATTCTATTGTCTCCTGTGGAGGAAATGAGGAGATTTTTTCCTATTCCAGAAATACATTACGAGATTTTTTTCAAGGTATTTCTCGCTTCTATGCTTCTCATCACTTTTGGATTTTCTCGAGGCCCTTCGTTTGCATTCTTTATCATTATGAATACGGATTTTATAATACATAAGTGCATATTCTGCAGACCAAGCGTAGCCCACCGTCACCTACATCACAGATATCGTTAATATATCTACAAAAAAGAGCAGAAGCTGGCTTATTACGGCATCACTCGCCAGCTACAATAATTTATCGTGACGGAAGTATATTGCTCTGGCTCCTTGAACACACGATGAAAGTAGGAGTTAAACAAATTAGCTTTGCCGGAATTGCTTTTTAATACCTCAACCTACTCGTGTCACAGTAGATTTACACTTGATCTATTGCCTTGAACTTTCCATTATGAATGACCAAAAGGCTTTTGGGTTCTCTTTTAACTGTTATGCTAGTGTTTATCTTTTATAAATCCATTAATGCGTGCCTAAGTGCTTCATTTGTAGCAGCTTTATACTGTCAATATTCTTTAACTGTTGAATTGCGATTGTCAGTTGACAAATCTGTGCGTAGTTTTCATATTATGCAAGGCATTCTCTTTGACGTCATAAATATTTTCACACTTCCGCATCGTGCCATCCTAGTTTTCTGCTCTCTTTTCTCACTTTTCTTGGGATATATTTTTTGATCCCCTAATTTACGATAAAAAGGAAAGCTTTCCACGTACCTTTTGCGTCTAACTTTGCGCTTGATTCTTGAAAGATGGGTAAGGATTTTTTTAATGACTCCAGAACACTTTGAAATATTTTTTTAAGATGTAGAATTTCTTCCTTCGTGTAAAACTTTCGGACTACTCTTTGGGCCCATTACTGTTTCAACCTTGGTCACTTGTTGTGGCATAGTAATTTTCCATCATATATTGTAACAAAGAGTCGTTAGAGTGAATGGTGTCATTCCCAATACCGCTAGCGACAGAAAAATAAATCGAGCGAAAATAACAGTCGTTGAAGTCACTCGCGTCGGTGCGTCATTTGGCAGCCGTCATAGGTCATGCCGCTTGGGCGGGAGAAAACAATTTCTAAGGTGGAAAGGGGATACGGGTGAGTGAAGGCCAAATTTTCCCCTGCTGCTTGGTTTCGGGGAAAGCTCGAGTAATCACACGTGAAATGACGAAGATTTCATTCAACTCTAGTCCCTTGCTGTTTCCTCCCCATGGTTAGCTAGATAGCTCGGTTTTATCAAGAGAAGCTTTATCAAGAGAAGCTTAATCAAGAGAAACATAGCTAGGCTTTATCAAGAGAATACTTGGAAAAGGTGATGAGAAAGTAAAAGAATGTTGTTATTTTTTAATCGCTAGGCCTCATCTGGAACATGCTGCAAGTGTATGGGATCCATATTAAGCGGGGTTGATATCGGAATTAGATCGCGTGCAGCGAATAGGAGCTAGTTTTGTAAAACGATGCTACAATAATTTTAGTACTGTGTCTGGATAGTTAGAAGAATTGGGATGGGAATCGCTATCGCAGCGAAGATTAAATCTTAGGCTTAACCTCTTAACTAAATTTCAGGCGAAACATTTCTCTGACGACGTAAAAACATACTATTAACCCCCTCGTACTACGGTAGATTAGATCGAGTCAATAAAATTAGAGAGATAGATTGTGGAACCGATAGGTATAAAATGTCATTTATTCCGCGTACCATTTGGGACCATAACAGCTGTAATCGTCGTCATGAATAGTGCGAACAGTTACATCAGCTAGACTGTAGATATTTCTCTATATATTCTCTACGTTCTTATTTATGCATAATGTAAATATTGATGTTCTAATTTATACATGATATTTTGAATACTTAGTAGTAGTAGTCTTTGTATCCCTTGCATGTTGGAACAATTGACGATAGAATGTTTCTTGGTTATTAGATTTTTAATTGGCGCTTTGCATGTGTGGTACGCTGGTTTCAATGTAGTTTCGGTGCTCTACCATATAATTCATGTAAGCCTGGTGTGGAAGCACCCCCTGCCACACACTTTTTGGGTGGGTAGCAGGGTATGACTTGGATGTAGATGAGCATAGTCCCTCCTCCTCTTTCTCCTTTCCCACTCTCTTTCCTCCTCCTCACCCTGCCTCTTCCCAATTTATAACAACTCCTATCTCTCACCAAAGCCACACTTACCTTCAAAGGTGGTTCGGCCTTCATATTTCTCTCGTCATTATGGAGACCATTGTCAAATTTTATTTCGGACTAAAAGCAGCTGTCAAAAGAATGAAGTTTAGATTGAATTTAATGAAGAGTCAAGTCAGTAATATTTTAACGTGTTTTCATTTATGGTAGCTGACATAAATTTTGAAATAATTCGATTTCATTAGCGTAGATTGACCCGTAACCGTGAAATTGAGTGTTTCAATTTATAATAGTGATTGCTAACACATAGCAAAGTACCATTCCAATAAAAAATTTATTTACTAAAGATTTTTGCTATAATTTCTAATTCCACGCGGTTATCCAAGTCTTAAGATGCTTTAGTAAAGACATAAATTTTATACATATGATTCCTGTACCATTTACATTACTACATGCATGACTATTTTCACTGCATAAGTAATGTGAAATGTCGTCCAAGATTCATTTACAATCTCCGTGAAAAGTAGTTAGATTGTACAGTCTTTGACTCATAGTTGCACACCCTTAGAACTGTGATTTGGACTCAAAAGAACGCGTTAGTGTTTATCGCATAACGTAACCAAACAATACATTTTTCGCGGACCAGCAACACGCCTCACGATTTCGGCTGATTTCTTTTGGAAAAAATGGAAAAATGATATGCTCGTTATTAAGTTGACCAAACTCGAATTTAGGACTAGTAGGATTGTTCTGCGAGTAGTTAATTACTTAAAAATGCTTCTTTAAACTAATTGAACCACATTTCGAGTATATCACGAGCATTTAGGACCCTGCTTAGGAGAATTTAATCCGCGATGCAAATGAAATGCAAAGGAAAGCCGCACGTTTTGTGCAAAACCGCTTCCAAAGAACAGAAAGTGTAATACTGCTAGAAGAAGAGCAAAGGCCGGCCTCGCTGGCGGCAGGGTACCTAATGAATTTGCGAGCTAATACGAATGTCAAGGGTTCAAATTCCATTTGGTGGGTTTTCTCCACTGAAGGTAGGTGTGGTGGCAAGTTAATGCATAATTCACGAGTTCAATTCACGAAAGGATTGCACAGTGCTAAATTATCTTGAAAGAAAGCCGTCATAATTATTATTAGTATCAGAGTGAGACCATAAGAGACTATATTACTGCGTCTCATTAGACACTTAGATTTTATACTCTTCCCTAAATTTCTGATCGGGTGAGTTTCAGGATGGAGGTTACTATTTTTGCCACACGCTACATCTAAAGAACTGATATAAGTTGACAGAGATACTCAGCCAATTTGAGAGGTGTCATTGTTTTCTTCTTTCCAATCACCAGCAGTAACTAATACAAAAACAGGGCGTGGCATAAATTTATGACATATTATTAACACGTCTTTCGCCTCTGTTCTTTCCCTCTTCCTTTTACCTAATCACCCCTTTCCATGACTGGTGTCCTATCATCCCCTGCTACATGCCCCTGCAGTGGCCCACATGGTTTTACGTCAATGTAAATTTCAACGAAAATCATCTAAATTATTGATATTATATCACTCTATTGCGTATAATATTTGTTTAAATATTTTTTTCTAATAACATGCTAACATTATTCTGGGTAACACCGTTGCCAAGAAAAAACGAAAATATTGGCCTATTTTTGGTACACATTGTGTTATAGAGTTGTAGTTGATCCACGTCGTAGCGTGCTTCGTAAGATTTTTGTCGAAAGCAATGCGAAAAAGCAACGAAAATTGTCCCCACTGGTAAGAAGCAGAGCTAGCATTAGACTATGGGTCGTAATGGCCGCTCCCCTGTTTATATGCCTTGGCGACTGTCCCATTCAACTGTCAGAGATCATTGAGCAAACATCCTGCCTTTGCCACCCCATTCCCTCACGAAGTCTTTCCATGCCTTACCTATGCACTTCCCCCCCTCTCCTTCCCCCACCCACCATCCCTTAACCTTCACTTACCCTTGAAGCTGATGTTATATTAGGCCAAGCGACCAGAAGCAACTTCTTATTTCGTCTCTTCTACGATAAGAAGCAGGAGGCAACGTTGTGGCTTGTAAGGTACGATTGAAGATTCTGGTATCTTAGTTTAACAACGATGTCTAATCATGTCAAGGAGAATTTTGTAATAGTGTACTCCACATTTTCATTGAGAGCTTGCGCTAATTTTTACTAGTGAATTTTGTTTACATTATTTTCTCTGTGAATCATAGCGAGTCATTTATTACCTGTTTTATAGATGCTGAGGACTCGTGGAAATTAGTAATGGCGTTTTACCGCTCTCCAATGTATAGGTGAGTACTATTCCTTGTTGTATTGTAGAATTCTTAATGTTTGTAACCGAGCAATTGTATGACCATTTGTTTAAAAAGTGGCAGATTTTCAAAAGTTGCTGGCAAAGTGTTCATAACTACAGTTTTCATCTAGCTCCTTTTTCATACCTAGAGTTTTTTTCTCAATAAATATTTTTTGTGGCTATAATAGCTTTGATACTAATTCCATATTCAATCCCAATTTCACTCCCAGTGTTTCTCTTTTTTACGAATATTAACCTGCCTATTTTCAAGAGTTAATTTACATTCATAGTTAATTTTTTTATTCATTTTTAAATTAATAATGTGCGATTCATCCTGATGTTTCGTCTTCATAACCTGAGATTTTTACCTGAGTACACAAATTTATCCACTTGTTCAATTACTTCACCATTCACCCTCATCATACAGTTATTTTCCCCATTAACCCTATTCAAAAACCACTACTTTAGTCTTGCACGCATTTACCCTCAATTCCATTCTCTTCTGAGATATTTAAGCTCAAAAATACCTTAAAAATACCATTTTTGACCATTTAAGGTTATAATTTCTCAAAACTCTGACGTGTTAGGCAATTTTCGTGAGTTGATTTGGATTCAGCGCACAAAATTACGTTGGAAATGGCCCTCAGCATCAAAAAAGCATACCCTAGTTTTTCTGTGTTATGTAGAGGTAATTCAGCATCCCAAACCTCTACCTGCATTGGAGCTGTTCCCTCAAGCCTTAGAACAAGTTTGGATCAGTTATATTTCCCATTGCCCTTGGCAACTGGAATATGATGGGGCACACTTCGTTGTCGCGTGCCACGAGGAAATGGATGTCAATTTCTCCTCGGCGAGCTGTGAGGCAGGGAACTCTGCACCTGGAATAAAAATTCTCCCCCCCCCCCGTCCTTTAGCGTCGCTCTTTTTACGCTCCTTTTTGTTATTGTCAATGTACACCTGCCTCAGTGCAGGATTTTGACCTCGATTCTCCCACTTCCTTTACGACTTCACTCTGGTGCTCAATAAAACGCCGCTGAGACGTGCGCAGTACCTTTGTTTCCATTCATTACCAAGATAAATTGCAGCATTTTCTTTTATTCCGGTGACTGGCACGAGTCTTTCAACGTAGAACCTTATAAATGTCCTTTCAATTATACGTTTACTTCTGAGGCGTAGTTTTTTTATGCCAAATGTTTCTAATGTGAGACCGTAATGTCACCGCTTCGAAACCACCAGTCAATGAACGGTTCATTTTTATTAAGTTTCATTGACTTGCGAATTGACAGCCTTCATTTGAATAAAGCGTTGAAGTTTTTAATTTTTAACTTGGTTGAATCGACTTAATTGAAAATCAATCATTCAATTTCCAGTAGTAGGAGATTTTTTTCGTTGAAAACTAGCCTTTATTCTCCTCTCCGCCGACATCATCTGGAAATCATTCTTAGTGAACAGCTTGAACTTGGCGATAATGAATAATTTTGTCATTTTGTCTTGCCAAATAAGTGATTAATTTAACTACGCACATACATTTTAACGTAAGGAGATCGTATAAAGAGGATCACATCCAAATACAATGAGGTAAACTCTTCCACTTGAACCTACCAGTGGGATAAAGTCTTCAACGATGATACCAATTAGGCTAGGAGAGATTGGTCCTTGGTAGTTACCAGTACTCATTCATTTACATACTCTCCACTGATGAATGTCATTTCGCACAAAAGCCTGATACTGAATAGCAAGGTTAACATTGCTTGATCTTGCGTCGAGACACTCCTCCGATTTCAATCCTAGAACAAAGATGTTCGATAATGATCCAACGGGTCTGTGTTCCTATCGTGGCCAGCCGTTGGTCAACTAGGCTTAAATATAGTCAAATTTATTAAGTCCGAAGATTGGTGCAAAATTGAAAGAAATTTTGCATAATGCAGAACCAAAATGGGCAACTTTCCACTAATATAGTACCTATTTCTTAGTGGAAAATTTCTCATTTTATCTTTGCAGTATATTTATTTATTTATTTTTCGGCATTGCAATACCATTGGCAATCTCAACGGTAGCATTTGAAGTTCCTTAAAAATGACTACGAGATAAAAGGCTGACTCCATTTATTCTTTTCGTAACGAAAACGTTTCACCAACAATTTAACCTGCAGCCTATTCTCGTCTTCCTTCCTTATAGTGGAAACGTGGACTCATAGAAAGTAAGACAAGAATAGGCTACAGGTATTCGAGATGAGGAAGTGGAGAAAGATAACAAGCTTGCAGTAGAAGGGAATCAGCACAAACGAGGAAGTGCTGACATGGGAGGAAAGGAAACTTCTAAGCAATAGAGAGAAGGGGAAAAGTACATTGTTGGAGGAGGTTATAAGTAGCCAGGGTGAGGCTGAATGCCACGATTGAAGGTAGGACACCGAATAAGAGAGAATGGGGAAGAAATAAAAAATGACTATGGGCGGAATAAATAAAAGTAAAGCATACCTATGCTATAATGAAGGGAATTATGTAGGTAGAAGCACTCAGTTACTTATAACCACTGAAGCCTACCGTACGGTAGTTTGATTTCTCTAGTCCTAATATTGGAAATACTTCCTCAATCAAAATAGAGACGGTATACAAATTTTATTTTGAAATTTAAGCAACAGTGCAAAGCATGAATTAACTGTTGTAACAATAATGACGCCAAAACTTATTTAAAATTGCTCGAGTATCAATGATTAAATTAACATATATTCTTAACGTTTCAACTCGACACTTTTCCACGTCGTATTCTGAACAACGCGACCGAAGATTTTATGCAATTCTGAAATAACTACGGCAGTGAGTAATTAAAATATCATTTTAAGAATTTAAGGCATACGAATTACAGTGTTGAATTTCTGACGCAATATATACGTCATTAATTCCTCATTTTGTTAAAAAAGTATCTCTGCAGTGTAAAACCGATCTATTACCCATGTAAAAAGATAACTTTATTGGGCAAGTGTCCCGAAAAGGTGAGGGCAAGTGGCTGATATATAATATCGTTGGAAATATATGAAATTTTCTGTACTATGGTGGATCCATCCAATTTTACGTTAAATGATAACTCCCACAAATAACCTTAACAAGTAGTGCGAAATTCCACAGAGAAAAAAAATCATCTGCCTTGACCGGGATTCGAACGTGGATCCCTCGATTTCCGGGCGAGTGTTTTTGCCAGTTAAGCTACCGAGGCGTCCTCTTCCCTTGTGGACCGGGTTCGAATCCCGGTCGAGGCGGATGATTTTTTTTTCTCTGTGGAATTTCGCACAATTGCGCATTGCGGGTGACTCCGTAAAAGCGGAACTCCGTGGCTAGTCCTGGATAGCTTAAAATCTGCTTAGCAAGTAGATTGACTTAATAATGATTCTCTCCATTTTCCTGTTGTGTTTGCTTGGCTGAGTGAAAATCGAAGTGTGGCGAAGATATTTTCCCACACTTCCCTCCTGTGTTCCACTTCGGCCTTTCTCCCTCAACCTCCCATCCACCCACCTCCCTCCCCCTCCCCCCCGTTCCACTCTCTTCCTCTCGGTCTCCCCGTCGCACTTACTCCACTCATTGTGACAAAGCCATTATGACCTCATCTCACTCGGCCATCTCGCGTCCTTTGTGGGCGTGAAACGGGGCAGCCCATTGTGCCGAGCGGTCAGCGCGACCGGACGAACCTCCCCCACCCTCTGTGCATCTCGGTATTTTCCTCGGATAAGGTATCGACCGCTGCAATTTTCTCAAAATCATCATGTTCAACGGTGAACCTTCTTTGTTTAGGCATTTTTTTCAAAGATTAATAAAATTATTAAGGAAATGGAATATCAGAGAGCTCCAGATCCGTTTATTTATTGAATACTTTGATTTCCATTATGAAGAAAAAACACATGGCATAGCACAGAAAATATAAGAATATACACCATAGGAAAGCCTATCTTGGTTCGATGTAATGAGAAAACCTTGGTTTGTTTCCGTCGATTAAGGTAGTGCGAGCGAGATAGTTCCACAATCATAATAAAGACCATATTCGAATTATATTTTTTAATTTCACCAGCTGTGAGAAACCCGAATTACATTTTACATTATTGTTGCTTCAATAATATAGTTTTATAAGGCAGAAATTATAAGGCATTAAATGAAAATATCTAAATAAGTATGTAACTTGTCTCATTTTTATCATTTGATACGTTAAAAATTCTTTCAAAGCGGAAGATTTTTATGATACCCAAGCACCTATTGCAGTGAAAATGTGATTAATTTTCAAAAATAGTTGTGAAAACATACAAACTACACACTGTTAGTTTTTTACGACATCTAAGTGTTAGAAATAGCTCATTTTGTAAATAATGTCTCTCTGAAGTGCATATACACGTACCATTTCCCTTGTAAAAGGGCTGGTACTTTTTGGCAAATATCTCCGAAAGTAATATGGTTAGGGGTTGAATTTTTTGTGTCATTAGAAGAGTGAGATATTTTTCTTTAAAATGAGACCAAATTCATTGATTTCTAAGTAAAATGATAATTCGCTCAAACTGCCTTAAATAGCATGGGTTATATACGTTGTGTTTTCATTCTTTATTGTGAAGGATATTGAAGGCATTTTTTCTCCGGTAGCTGTTACAGTTCTTGCAAAAGTTGACCCAGGATTCCTTTGATTTAAGAACTTTTTTAAATAACCCCCACCGTCTATTCTGCTTCTCATCGGCGCTTTGAAATTGCATTTTTACTATTTGGAGGGGGTCTCATTTTAACTTAATATGTCATTTTAAGTTTAAATTTAATCTTTCAATCAACCATGTGTGGAATTTCTCCTATAAATTTTGCAAATAAGAAATCTTCCTTCCCCATATGAAATATTTTTCCTCTTAAAGATAAGTGTCCGATAAGCAGCAAAGGATTTTGTTCCCAGAAAACTGGTCGCTGCGCTTAAATGGAAATTGATTGAAAGCCATCGGTTTACATTTAACTAACATGCGTGCAATACACCTAGGTTCTCTTCTAACTCGGTGGCAAATCTTCATTAATACAGGCTCTACCTCCTCCACTCCTCACTTTCCCTTCTTGCTCTTCTTTGTATCCCTTAAATTAAACTTACTTATCATTACCTTCTGCCATCAGGTTTCTACATCTACATCTACATAATACACTGTGAGCCACCGCATGGGCTCGTGGCAGGTGGTGTTGGGTCATCAGCCATGTAATGGTGTAAGTTTTTTAGAGATGAAATGGTGACTTGTATTATAGGACTGTATTTAGTGGAGATCAATTTTTATTGTGGCCGCTTATTGTTCGCGGAAAGAACGAGTTTTTGTACCTATCTGTTCGGCAGTGTATTTCTCTTATTGTAGCGAATCTGTCAGACCTATAGAGGTGTAGTGAGGAGTCATGATAATATTCTCAATGTCGCTCAGAAAAATATCAGTTCTGAATTTCTCAAGCAGTCTGAGCCTAGTGTATAGCCTCCGTATCTCTTGGGGATCCCACCTTAATCCCTCTATAAGTTCGAGGCATTATATATTCGGTAGTAGCAGTTTTTAACGGAGCGTGCTGCTTTTCTTTGTCCTTTGTTAATTTTTTTTGGTTAAATCTTTATGACCAGAGTCCCAAATGCTAGTGGCGTATTCGAGGTGTGGCCTAACCAGAGCAAAGTAGTATCTCTCTTTGACTTTTTCATCCGAGGACCTTCCTATTATACGTTTAACAAAACTTAGTTTCTTTAATGCTGTGCCGCATATGTTCTGAATGTATTATCCCCACGATAGGTTTTATGATGGATTTACCGTAGTTGATTAGTTGGCAGTAATTTTCCCTTAAAAAGAATAGTCCTGGATACAAATCTGAACGACACTGTACTTAGAAAAAAAATTAATTTCATTAGGTCGTAGTAGGTATTTTTATCATGGGAGAGCAATATATAGTGACAGCTTTAGAAACTGCATCTGCCCATGATGTGAAACATTACTCATCATAGGATGTAGTAATTGGGTCTACCCTCATCATTGCAACCGTTTTTTTGCGTTAAACCCCGCTCTAGTTCCTAAGTTAATAGATTATTAGTGGGATGTAAACGGCATCTAACCTCAAAACCTTTGGCCGCATTGTGTTCTGCCGCACTTAACTGTTGAGTGTGTCTGTCTCGCGTTTGTTGTGTCTATTGAACCCTAAGTAAATTTTTTTACTTCAATGTACTACATCGTCACAGAATAGCGTTCTATAAAACATCAGTACTTCAATATTACATAAACTGAGACCTAATAAGTGATAAAATTGGCTTTCAACCAAGTTAACATTAACAAAGATCACTTAGTTTTAGCCTCAGTTTCACAAGTGGAGAACATTGGCCTTATGCTCATGTCTGCCTATGCTGCTTATGATACACAACCTCCCGAAGGCTCAACAGCTAAAATGTAGGTGTAGGTGTTGATAAGAGTATCAAATTGCTTTTGTATGGTCATTGTGCTTTAGCAATTCCGACCCTGGCGAGTGGCACTATCAGTAACGTAACTGCGCCTTTTTTATCATAAAAGAGCATCGGAAACGATAGCTGGAATAGCGACATTCCTGATCACATGGTGACTACTATTTGACAGCTCTATTTCCGTTGGTGCTTACTAATTAGACGAACATATTTATCATCATACGAACGTATGAGGAACAAACCGATTTAATGAACAAATGCTGTATCTTTTGAACTTATAGAAGCCAATATTTTCTTAAATGTACCCCTCAAACACTCTTGAGGTGATCTTTAGAGTATAAAATGGATATTTTTAAATTATTAATATTTAATATTTGCATTGTGCTTACATAGTAATATGATAAGTCCCACAAATCATCAAGCAGATTATAAGTACCACTTCCAGCTAAAGAGAAACCAATGACGTGTCAATGGCCAGGAATTTTGCTGCATCACTCAGAATTCTCTCACTTCGGCCAAATTAATAGCAGACCAATGTTTTTCCTCACCGAGCACTGAGTTGGTAATTCTAAACTTGCTCTCCATTGCTGTTTTTGCAATTTTCTCTTTATGTTTTGCAGGGAAAAATACCGCATCCGCCACATTGATAGAAAAAGGAGTATAGGAAAGAAGGCGGTCAGTTTATTTTCCACCGGGACATACAATTGTCCGGGATACGGGAAAGGCTTGAGCAGGATGCGCGGAGCGAGAATAAGCTGCTCGTCATTTCACCACGTTTCACTGCCATTTCATTTTCACGGCTGGCGTTTTTTCTCGTGTCGACGCGCTGCACTCGTCATCTTTTTTTTTCATTTTCCTTGGTTTCCTTCGTAACATGACAAGTTTCCGTTTCTGTGGTCGATGTTGAATCTAATTTTTAGTTTTTTAGACTCATTTTCACCTTACTCTCTCATCTGAGAAAATGTTTCATTTTAATTATCATTCCGATGTCCCATTTATGGATGACTTTTTTGTTAACTGAAAGAAAATGGTATTCACAGCTGCACTTCCCTGCGCCTTCCAATGTGAATTCACGAATCACTATACATACAGCATCTATCCGCGTATTACTTGAATAAATATGACAAAACTTCATAGCGATTGGGTGTGTCAGTACACTGCATAAACCCCCTAGTGGTGGGTCGCGGGCAACGGTACACTGGCTCTCAAGGTAGTCCTTTCAGAAGGAGTGGATTGGAAATTTGGGGAGGCGACCGACAGCTAAGGTCATTTGCTTCATAGGGGATAGGTAAGGGAGGAAAGGCGGATAGAAACCCGGCGTCGACGTTATGCTGCTCTTAACGAAAGGCGCCAAGGGGACCACGGTTTAACGTCTCATCCGACGGACGGAGAACTTGTTCTTGAAGTACCCTCCACAAGGTACCTAAGTAGGGATCGGATTTCCTCTGAAAAACATCCTCCTCCGCAGGGATTTGAACCCTGGCCACCCGTGTGGTAGGCGAGTACTCTAGCCACCACACCAACCCGATCACACTCTTTCAAAAGGGATCCTAGCTTGAGTAAAATAGTGAAAGCGGTCCTTGGGTATTACTATGCTTTGGTTTCTCTTCTGGCATACTGGCGAAAATGTCCCAAAATTGACTGGTAGAGCGCCCTAACCGTTAGCAGGGAAAGCTGCTCGTGGTGCGGGTACTGCAAAGTCTGGTAACCTTGCATAATCTATTACAACTTACTCATAAGACTCACAAAGTGTAGGTGTAATTTACTCATTTGTCAGTTACGTGAACTATATAATTTATGCTTAAAGGCTTCTGTTCTAGTGGATTGGAAGAATGCAATGAATGTTTGTTATGTTAAATTACACCTACACTTTTTTTCATTTTTCGATCATACTTCAGATACATTCAGGTGTGTACTTAAAGATGGCGTTAGTGCCAATACTAGACGCACATTCCATAATCAACAATGGAAATTGCAAATTTTGACTTACAGCAATTTCGAACTTCAACCAAGTGAAAATTCGAATATTGAATTTATGGTGACGACCATTTGGAATAAGTCCGATGGTTACAAACTATTTAATCATCGGGATACTTATATTTTCTTACAATCACTAGGAGAAAATTTTCCTCTACTTATAAAAATTTTCATTGGCATGCGTTGTATTACATATTATCTTAAAAGTTCAAGAGTGTATTGAGCATTTTGATAGTCAATTCATAAATATTATCATCCTAGTACACAAGACACAGGCAAGCCAATAGTGCTCCAAGGGTTGTCGATGGCGGTCTATCTTCACCAAATATTCTCCTTGATTAAATTAGTAAATTTGCCCATTCTCTTAACAACATGCGCGTATTCATGGCAAATATAATCACATGCATACAATTTCAGTAATGATTAATGCGAAATGAAGTAAAACAAGCATGCGAGCAATGATGTAACGGCCAGAGTGAAAAAAGCTATGTGAAGAGATGTCTCTAGTTATGTGCTCTTTAGGATTAACACGACTATATCCACTGTAAATGACAGGATCTTAGGCTCTATTATTAACATATATCACTATACATATAAGTTAGTGGTCCCTCCATGCTAGTTAGGGTAACAAGAAAAGACATTCTCAACAAATGGCGTGGACATCTGTCTAAGAGACCATATTGGCTGCGTTAATACATCGAAGTAAGTTAATTGACAGGTAGTGTAGCTGATAAATTCACGTGCCCCCTAATGTATGCTTATAAATCTCTTAGTTGTGCTTACGCTGTGTTTTGCATTTCCCTGCTTGACTCTTGGGTCACGTTACCATAGTTGCATTGTAGATTAGTTTTGTAGTTTCTGCAGCATTAGTAGCGTACCCATAGCGTAGTGCATGTTGATGAAAGTTAATTTCTTCACTCTTGTTCATGTTGGTGATAAGTCACCACCCTTCTAAACACCCATGTGGTGGGTTAAAAGGTAATATGCAGATCTAGATGTAGAAATTAGTGAATTTTCGAATAGCGATGAAATTTCACACCCTCCATTTCCCAACGAAATTTATTTAAATTCATTGTTTTTATTTGATAAAAGCTTTCGGTTAGTAACCGTGGCGCGTCAGGCTTTTCTAATGTTTCCTACCTTTCCTGGAGGGCAATTTTGTAATTCCATCTCTTTTTGGAACGGTGGACGATCCGTTTCGCTAACTAAATGGTTCAATGAATGGCTCATATTTAGCTCAATGAATGGATCACGTTGAACGGCTCGTGAATTTTTTCAATTTTACGGGAGCAGCATGTATTTTATGCTATTATTCAATCATAAAATAACAGTTAAATGTAATAATTAAACTTTTTAACATAAAAGTACCGTTGTGCTTGAGATTATCGAAGGTGTACGTTAGCTGTAAGATATATTATAGTCTATACTAACGATAAATGATTTCTAGTGAAGGAAGGAAAGCCAAAGTACTTTGGGATACATTTCATTAGCATTTCATTGGCGTACTGTAATGATCTCGTCGACACGACTGTCGTGGCGACAGCTCACGCGCCCAATATTTGGTGTAATGTAGCTAATGAAAGGTGGGATAAAGACACGGATCTAAAGTCACAAGATACGGATTAAAAGTCGAAGGAGCTGGTGGGTCACCGGAAAGAGCCGGTGAGTCAAGTGAGAGAGCCGTTGACTCTTGGAAAAGACCCGCAAAATCACCGCGAGGAGATCCGAAGATGGTCACGCCGCCCTGGATTTTTTGTGCTGAACTACGAAAAATGGTGTATATTTTACGATTATGACGTGATTCTCACGTAAATGGAATTACAAAATACCCCTCCTGCTGTGGGTCAACAACCCTTTCCAGCGTAAATATTTATGAATATCCCTTCCGACGGACAGTTCTTTCGACGGACTCCCTCGGGCCCACCCTGTGCTTCATCCTCGATTGAAATCACTCGAGATTTCTTTATCTTATTCCCAATCAGCACTCTTTAATCAAAAGAATTTTATCTTTCCTGCCCATTTTCTATAGCATCTTGCTAAAAGACGCAATAGGGCGGTTGATTTGCGCTAATTTCTGAGTACTATTCTGCAGAATCATCTACATCTACATACTACCCCGCGAGCCGTCGCATGGGCGTGTGGCAGGGGGTGGTAGGTCACCAGCCGTGTAAAGATGTAGAAGTTTTGTAGATGGGAGGGTATTTGGAGGAGCTCAGTTTCTATTGTGGTCGCTTATTTTGCGCGGAAAGAACAAGCTTTTATACCTATCTGTTCGGCAGAGTATCTCTATTATTTTATTGCACCTGTGAGACCTTAGTAGTGAGACGTCATGATAGTATTCTCTGTGTCGCTTTGAAACACACCAGTTCTGAATATCTCAAGCAGCCTAAGCCTAGCGTGCAGCCTCCGAGTCTCTAGGGGCTCCCACTTTAATCCCTCTAACAGTTGTGTAACACTATATGTTTGTTCGTGGCAGTTTTTAACGAAGCGTGCTGCTTTTCTTCGTATTTTGTGAATTTTTTTGGCAAAATCTTTATGACCAGGGTCTCAAATGCTCGCGGTGTATTCAAGGTGTGGCCTAACCAGAGTGAAGTAGCACCGGGTTAAAGCAACAGACTAAAGAGACTTATTTCATATCGACTAGACATATTTGTTAAATTTGAATGATTCTATTTAGCCAGTGTCAGTTGGGAATATCGTACATACCTGTTAATACTATCAAAAATACTTTTTTAGCGATAATTATCTGTTCACCGATATTGGCGATAACGGTATCAACTCTTTGCTCTGATTACAAGTTTGCGCGGGATTCTATTCAAAGTGGAGCAGCTTTCGGGCGTTCCTTTGCGTGATGATCATGGTTGACAACTGTTTCTCCATACATCCTGCTTACTTCTTCAAGTCTGAAGTGGCGATGCACTGCTCTGGTCTGTCTTATATGGCCTGTCTTATGGGTCTGACTGGCGGGAATTTCTCTGATAAGCGCATTGCTGAACATGGAGATGGATTTTCAAAAAAAGGAAAATGGGAAACCAGCCATGCGCCTATCAGAGAAATTCCCGCCAATCAGACCCGGCTATGTAACACGTATCAGAACAATGCATCGCCACTTTAAACCTGAAGATGTCAGCAGGATGGCTGAAGAAACAGTCGTTAACCATCGATATCACGTGGAGGAACCGCCCACAAGCTGCTCCACTTCGAACTCTTTCCTCAGTTGGATAATCATTATCGCCTCAGCATGGAGATTGATTATCTATACCGCCATATCAACGGTTTTTTATCTAGAAACACTATGTATGTCCACTCCTTCATGTAAAGATAACAATTATCACTTCCACTTGGGCGAAATGAATAGGAGAGATATGTCATTTGAATGACAATGCATGACTGAGCACGTGAATCCAAAGATCAAAGCGCCAATATCTTCATTTCATTGATATTGTCGGCCCCAGTGGCGGCGGGGTAAAGTCCCCGCCTGCTAACCCGAGGGTTGCGGGGAAAATTATCTGCCCAGGACATGGGTGTTTGTGAAATGAGTTATATGGAAGAGAGGACTGTATTGGCCTAATATCGCTCAAATAAATAAAGACGACATTATTATTATTATTATTATTATTATTATACCTTTTTTGCTACCTTACACCCTTTTTCCATTTCTACCGACACCGACTCTACCGAGTAGGTGATTGATTCTTGGTTGTAAAAGGATGAAAAGCTTGCGATCGGAGAATTCAAAAAGGAGAAGAATGAGATTATCTCTATGCTTTTAAAATTATTATTTAATGTAAGACCCAACTTTCCTTGGTGTAAAATTATTTTTAAGCTAAGTTTCACCGAAAAAAAGTACTTAGAAAAACCTAATGAGATATTCTGGGTCAAAATGACCAGACGCGAGTATTTACGGACTTTTCATCCACGCGAGTAACAAAGGGTTAATAATTTTACCAATTTGCTGCCCATTGAGCTTTCTTGTTGTACTTCAATTCCTATTTTGTCCTCTATTGTAGTCCTCGAAAATCCATAGTGCTTTGATTCGTGCCTTTACCATTAGGTTCATTTTTTACGTACAATATTCCATATGTTTCTATATAGTGTATGAATGTTTGGCAATTTCTTATTTTATCCTTCCTTATAATCTTCAGTAGCCACCTCCAGTATCAAGTTTAAAAGACATCTGATTTTTTGTTCCCATTGTGTTCCATTATGCTTTATT
This sequence comes from Ceriagrion tenellum, assembly GCA_963169105.1. Taxonomy (NCBI): domain Eukaryota; kingdom Metazoa; phylum Arthropoda; class Insecta; order Odonata; family Coenagrionidae; genus Ceriagrion; species Ceriagrion tenellum. The sequence continues at coordinate 99,501,293 of OY720644.1, forward strand.
TGTCTGCGCAAAATTATCCTTTCAGATACCGTTTTCACTTCGGTAATCATATCCCATTTGAACACATAATTTGGTTGTTCATCGCAAATGCTTTCTTAGTCTGGGCTAAACATCCTTTATAAGTTCAACTGTATCTGGCGTTACGTGGTGGAACAGCATTTCAATAATTTAAATAAACCAGCAGCAGCTGTACTGTCCACTTATATTGACGTAACCTGAACCAGTATATTTGGCATACCTGATGATGACGCCGTAACGTGCACTGAAACATATGTAGTGTATCTTTATACATTTAATATAAGTTGACAATTCAACTCCTGCTGTTTAATTTAATTATTCCTTTACGTCTTTTTTGATTCCAACGACTCATGTAACTATCCATAGATCCATGGAAGCAGTGGTCTTGAATTTTGGTGCAAACTATGAAGATTATAAAATTATACACGCAAAATAACTTACTTATAACTAAGATTATGACACGGTCTAACCAAAGACGCTTATTTAATGGTATATATAGTATCCTTGCTCGAAGAGGAATCCAAACTCCAGCCCCGACATATCAGAGCATCATTTACCTGGCTTCATCGGTCGCCTCGAGTGATGATTTGATGATTTTGTTCAATGACATTTATTACAGATGATTTACAGGTTAAGATACTTGAATGGAGATGAGATTGCCTCTACTATTTCATGGCAATTTAAGCTCGGCATATGTCGTACGTCTCTTAATCCCGCCCGTTAGGCCTAAGACAAGCACATCCTAATTCATATTCTCTCTTCCCCTCTTTGGACCCCACTACTCTGAGGCAGCTGTTTCAACAGAAGGCATTGATGGCGCAGGTCAAGAAGATCGGATCGGTATCAACAGCCACAGCTTCGGGCGAGAGTATAGGTCACGGAATCAACCGGGGTACTGCAATGTGGAAGGCAATAATAATTATAATACTTTTATTTGCCCAGAGATCAAAATACACCCCAGAGAGTTAGTGCACAATATATAAGGCCTGAGAAGAACTTGGACATATAATAATAAAGTCATGCAATTTGATACACATCAGATATCACTAATACAAAACAATTCAGTATAATGACAGGTATACAATAGAAGAAATAAAATATCAACGAGGTAAAACTAGTAAATGAGTTGCTAAGGAACTCATTTACTGACAACTAAAACTAATTTAGTAAAAGCATTCTTAAAATTCTTTTAAATTTTACAATTGACTCACTTAGTTTGATCACAATGGGAAGTTTGTTAAAAAGATGGAGACCCATGTCCGATGGTCCAATTGCTAATTTTTTAGTCCTTACGCGGGTCTGTGAACATCAGAGAGTAAGTGAACAAGATAAAAGGAAAAGGAGAAACCACCACAATAGTCTCCCTGAAAGATGCAGCCCTGTATTATATAATTACATGCCATTATGGTATTCCCAGTAAAATATTCCGGAGGTAAAATAATCCCCCAATCAGATCTCCGAGTGGGGACTATTTGGAGGGGTATATCAGTTCATATATATTGCACTTTATACATACCTCATATATAAATTGCAGTCATGTGGAGTTAAGAGAAAAATAGACAGTCGGATAAGTGACTTTCTCAATGATCGAAAACGAAAAGTAGTTATTGATAGTTTTAGCTCTGATATGGTCAAAGTCACATCCGGTGTTCCTCAGGGAAGTGTGATCGGCCTCTTTTATTCATTATTTATATTAATGACCTAAGATCTAGAGTCGGCAGTAAATTAAGATTATTTGCAGATGATACAGTTACCTACCATGAAATGAACGAAGACGCGGACTTTGAATCTCTGTCATCGGACCTTAACAATATTCATTCGTGGTGCCAGGAGTGGGGGTTAGAATTAAATATCAGCAAATGCACCAAAGTTCACTTCCTACGAAATTCATTACGAAAATGCCATACCTATACTATGGGTGGAGTAAACATAAAATATTCAGGTACAGTAAAATATCTTGGAACTACCTTAACATCTGATATGTCGTGGGGATTACACATACAGAACATATGTGGTGCAGCATTAAAGAAACTAGGTATTGTTAAACGTATAATGGGAAGGCCTTCGGATGAAAAAGTCTAAGAGAGATATTACTTCGCTCTGGTTAGGCCACACTTCAAATACACTACGGGCATTTGGGACCCTGGTCAAATATATTTAACCAAAAAAATTAGTAAAATACAAAGGAAAGCAGCGCGCTTCGTTAAAAACTGCTACGAGCGTACGTATAGAGTCTCACAACTTTTAAAGGGATTAAGCTGGGAGCTCCTAGAGACTCGGAGGCTACACGCTAGAATCCTCACTACATCTCTAGGTCTGACAGACGCGATAAAATAAGAGATATACACTTCCGGACAGATAGATACAAGAACTAGTTCTTTCCGCGAATAATAAGCGATCACAATGAAAATTAAGCTCACTAAATGCACTCCTATAATTCATGTCACCATTTCATCTCCCAAAAACTAACACCTTTACACGGCTGGTGACCTATCACCCCCTGTCACACGCCCATGTGGCGGCTCGCGGGATATTATGTAGATGTAGATCAGTCTAAAAGGACAAATGCTCTCCCTTTATTTCCGTAATCCATTAGCCTCCCCTCAGTTGAAAACTTCAGCATCCCTTGGCCACTTATTTCCCGTTGTAGCAATCACCTACCACTGTCGTGTAGAATAGAATAGAATAGAAAAAATATTTATTGTCCAAGGAGCATTTGCTCCTATGGGGCAAGGTTTTACATCTGAACATTAAATTATCATATGAAAAAAGAAAAACAATAATGAAACACAATACATTAACATAAATTAAGGCCTCAATTAACAAAAATATGGTGCAAATCAACAGTTTCAACAATTAAAACATAACAAGATATACAAATTATTAGTTACAGCGATCAAAACATTTTTAATTATGAACAAAAACAGTTACAATTAACAAAATATACAACTTGACAGTATATTCAAATACAATAGTCCACTGACGATTTTTTCAGTTCATTGAATGTGGTACTGTCATTTTCATTTACGTAATCTAACAATAATTTTTTTTTTAAACATTGATTAATGTTACATTTTTTATATTATCTGGTAATTTGTTCCAAAATTTGCATGATTTTACCCAAAATGATCTTTCATAAGTTACCTTGTGGTGGGACGGTATGAATAAATTTTCGGTTATACGCGTGGTTCTCTCTTCAATATCTTTGTTATGAATCATATTTTAGAAAAGGTATGTCGGTTGCCCTGTTTTCATTAGTTTGAACATGAAAACGCCCAATTTGAACATTCCGCGAGCTTCGACTTTCAAAATATGAGGCCTTTTAAAATATGGCGTCACATGCTCACGAATTCCAATATTAAAGATATATCTAATTCCTGCATTTTTTATTATTTAGAGCTTTAACTGGAGATATTTATTTATATCTGTATATGACAAGGCACAACAATCAATATGAGGAATTAAAAGTGAGTTTACTAACTTCTGTCTAATTGTAATGGTAGCATATCTCTGAAATACTTCATTTGGTAAAGTGTTTTATATGTATTATTGGAGATAAATTTAATGTGATCATGCCAACTCAATGTATTGTTAATAAATAACCCTAGATTGTTGACTACGTTGAAAAATTCTATTACTGTGCCATGAATTTGAATTTTTGGAAGGACATTACAATCCAGACCGTTCATATAGTACGGACTACCTATACCGATTGATTGTAGTGATATCATACCCACTATTATCTGTTTCTGCCACTTCCTCTGCCTCCGAATCCTCTCCCGATGCGTCCTCTGATCCACCATGCCAAGCCCTTCCCCATTCATTTTCCTTCCCACCCCTCTCACTTTCTCAATCCTCCTCTACTCCCACGCATCAAACGCCTGCAGCCTATTCTCTCCTTATTTTCTTAGAGCCTATGTTGGAGCACCATAAAGTGATGTCGTCCGTTTTGGAGACTTCACCAACCTTTTCCTATCATTGAAACTCTAGATCCATCCTCCATGTCCAACTGTCCAAATATCCGCTACTTAAGGTAGTCCGAGCGGTATAGTTCCCTAGTCGTAATAGAGACCATATTCGAATTATAAGTTTTAATTTCACCAGCTGTAGGACGCATGAATTAAATATTGCATTATTAATGGTGCATTAATGTAGTTTTATATGACAGAAATGGTAGGTAATTAAATGAATATATCTAAATAAGTCTTTAACTTGACTCATTTTTTTCGCGCGTTGCGTTTGAAACTCCTTCACAACGGAAAGTTTTATTGATTCCCAAGAACCTATTGCGGTGACAATATGATTAATTTTCAAAAATTGTTGAAAAAAACATACAAACTACACTCTTTTAGTTTTTTTACGACATCTAAGTGTTATAAATTTCTCAGTTTGTAAAAAAAAGTGTTAGAAATTCCTCATTTTTTTTAAATTCCTCTCTGGAGTGCATGCATACACGTACCATTTCCAATGTAATAGGGCTGGTATTTTTTGGCAAATATCTCCGAAAATAATATGGTAAGGGGTTAACTCTTGGTGCCATTAGAATGATGAGATATTTTTCTTAAAATGAGAAAAAATTCGTTGATTTACAGGGAAAATGATATTGCTCAAACTACCTTAACGTCACGTCGGACCATCAAAAATATTCGTATCGGAGATTGACTTGACGCTGAGAGACGCCCAACCACATAGAGAGTAAAGGGTCATAAAACACCTCTAATACCTCGTTTACGCTCAGTTCTAGTCACTAGTTCTATACGCTAGTAACTAGAACGGTAGTAAGAATTTCGTTCGCCCAGTTAATTCAAGTTAACAACAATTCTAATGAACTTGTAAACAGCTTAGAACGCAGGCCACAGGCCGACGTTTCACAGTCATCTTTTGCAATGATTAACCGCGCAATCCAATTTAGTAACCTTTCAGTTTATAATGTGAATTCGTGCAGTGATGAGTGGCAAAAATGACGCGCTTCTTGAATTTATAGAAGCATACCTACGTTTGCCTGGACCTCGGAATGTGGAGAGTGCGGACTCCAGTAACAGAATGTTTGAGCCTCCAAAGAAGACCCTTGCCTTTAATATATTAATTGAGAAACTGAAAGTGCTTGAACCCAATGCTGCATTTGATTTGATACAGATGTGAGACAAAATTTAAAAAAACTTCGAATTGCATTCCGAAAGGAAAACTAAAAAGTCCAACATTCGAAAAAAGTGTCAAACAATTCCGTTGACTGATTGCACAAAACCGCTTCTCTCTCTGAAATACAAAGTTGAACTGACGAAAGAACTGCACGATAATCGTAGTGGCTTTCAGTGGCGTTCTGTGCAAATAAACTGCATGGTTTTTCAAGCTCGACAAACTGTGCAGTGAAAATGAGCGTTTTGGAAGGAGCTCTTTAAGTTAAATGGAGTTCCATGTGTAATAACGAGCGGATGGATACATATCTGATCGTTAACTGAAGTGTTTATCGCCTTGGAGGCCTAATTGTGGACTCTTTGATGCCTGTTCATGTATGTTATATATTATACAGTATATATACCTCTACTTGGGATATCGCCACAGCCACCACCGCACCAACGGGCCGACGTCGGCCCGTGACGCCTCCCATGCTTACGATGCAACGGAAGATTGGGGCAGAAAGACCCATAAGATAGCAATGCACCGCGAGAAGCCACGTCCGAGGAGCCTTAAAGTGCTGGAGGGATGAAAAACTCGACCTAAAAGTCGGGCGACACAGCATCCGCCACGGCAGACGTTGACCGGCATTGCCATGGAGAACGTGTGATCAAGCGCTTTCGCTATTTTCTGCTGAGGTAGTTTGAGAGAAATGTCATTTTACTTATAAATCAATGAGTTTGGTCTCATTTTAAAGAAAAAAATCTCACCCTTCTAATGACACCAAAAATTAAACCTCTTACCACATTACTTTCGGAGATACTTTCCAAAAAATACCAGCCCTTTTACATAGGAAATGGAACGTTTATGCAGAGATATTATTTAATAAAATGAGGAATTTCTAGCATTTTGATGTCGTTAAAAAGTAACAGGGTATAGTTTGTATGTTTTCTCAACTATATTTGAAAAAACATCATATCGTCACCGTAGTAGGTTCTTGGGTATCACAAAAAACCTTCCGTTTTGAAGGAGTTTCAAACGCATTGCGAGAAAAAGAGTCAAAGACTTATTTAGATATTTTCATTTAATTACTTACCGTTTCAGTCATATACAACCATATTGTTGTACCATTAATAATGCAATATTTTATTCAATTGTCATACAGCTGGTGAAATTAAAACGTATAATTCGAATATGGCCTTTATTATGACTAGGGAACTATCTCGCTCGGACTACCTTAAACATACTAGTTTCCCTAAATGGCTATGTTCTATCTTTATTATACTCGAGGCTTCGAGAATCAACTGTCTTCTAACAAGCTTGTGTGGGCCAAATTAGATAGCCATGTTAACCATCGTCAAAACCCAAATTATGTGAACGGGGCATATGAGAGTCTTCTATAAGTTCCACGTCCTGAGTGCGATGAAGATTCTCCTCTTTCATCTCCTTCGCCCCAGTCCTTGCACCTGCCTCCCGAAAGGGAACAAGAATAGGAGTGTGGGTGAAAGGGGGGGGAGGCGTCGGACGAGCTTGTGCTCTGCGGGATAGTCAAGGACGCGGCTGTGGGCGGGTGTGGGAGATGGGTGGGCGTGAGAGAAAGAAAGGGAGAGGTAAGACATACAGAGCCACGCTTCCGGCCAGGGCGACCCCTCCCGTTAGACCCTCCCATCTCCACTCACCTCTCCAATGCATGCACGTGAGACATACCTCAATTCGCTCCATGGAGTTCTCATTTCTAATCGGCTCCATTTTTGCATTGAACTACAGAGTAACAGCTTGTGCTGTGCGAATCAGAGATTTTCAATGCGAATCGAACCGAATCGAATCTCCCAAAAGATATTTTGAATCGAAATGCTGGAAGGAAAGTGGTAGGTAGTATGTGGAGCATATCAAGGAATGAGTGCCTGTCTAAGGAGGCGAAAATCGCCGTGTACAAAAGTGTACTTCTCCTCACTTTATTGTATGGTAGTGAAACATGGGTATGTCATGATAGACATAAGAATAGACTAGATGCCGTGGGTATGAGTTATCTGAGGAGTGTTTGCGGCAAGAGTAAGATGGATAGGGTCAGAAATGAGTGTGTAATGAATGAGTGTGGGTTAGATGCTCCAGTAAATAACGTATATGAAAGGAGTGTGCTTCGTTGGTTTGGCCATGTTGAGAGAGTGGATGAGAGTCGAATAACGAAACATATATAAGAGTGAAATGAATGGTGCGAGAAGTAGAGGTAGGTCGAGAAAGTTGTGGTTGAATGTCGTTGAGGAAATTCTTATGAGGAGGAATATTAGTAGTCTTAATAACAGGAGGGCGTGTATGAAGCAGTGTATGGGGGAAAATGAAGCAAAAGAGGTTTTCAAGGATAGGTCAATATGGAAGAAATTATTGAAGCAGATATAAGTGTACGAATATGTATTTATGAGTGACACTTAGGTACTCTGCCTACCCTGGAAGGGAACGGCGTGATTGGTATGCATGTATGTATGAATCGAAAGTAACTTTTTTCAAATTTTGGTAGCGAAACGAATCACCCCAAAAAAATTCACTTGCGAATCGAATTCGAACCTAAATAAAAGGCAAAAGCTTATGCGTAGTTAAAGTTATAAAGGTTTTCACAATATTTCAGGACCTTACATTAGCTCATATATTTATAGCGGCACAAAGAATAGCACAGAATAACATGTGGTCGTTTAAATCTTCGTTTCGCGTGAGGAAAACATCGTCTAAACGGGCGGTGCACCATGTTTGGAATGATTGGGTAATGCAGGCGAATCGAATTAAGGCTGATTCGAGTTGATTCGAATCAATTTCGATGCATTCGCACAGCTCTAGTTACAGCTGCATAATGTCCTTCAAGTCACCTCAGTGATATCAGTTGAGGAGTAAATTTTCACCAAAGCAATCTCTACATCTACTTAATATCTTTAGCGCTACCTCAAGAATTGTGGCAGATAGTGAGTTTCCATATGAAAAGAATACAATTTTGTACTTTTCCACATCATTGTATTTTGGATGTTACGACGCATTTCACCGACTTGGTCATCATCAGGTACCCTCCTCCTTGATGACGCCGTCAGTCGGTGAAACGCGTCGTCACATCCAAAATAAGATGATGTGGAAAAATAAAAAATTGTATTTTTTAAGTATGGATACTACAAACTTCCACAAAGTGAAGCCTGAATATGTAGAGTGTAGATGGTGAGTTATCACCAACGTACATAACACAATACACTAAGCTTAAGTAACTACAACTAATTATGTGCAAGCATATACTAGCCAAAACTTAGCAAGAGGTAATTTTTTTTTCAAATACGCTCGACACTGAAGGCATGCTACTTCGTATTAATGTTTCTCGATGTGTATTATTATTACATGAGTCATCCGTATGAAAAACTAATTCATGCAAGCCGATTGAAAATTATTTTTATATTTGTCAATAGTTCGCCGTCATACTGTATCGGTTGCGAGTCGGACGTGGACCGTAGGGGAGCAGTGGGATGGGGACACTTCAGATTAATTTACGGAGATTTTGAAAATAAAAATGCTGATCACATTGCATGGAATGTCATTTTGGAGTTACATTTAGTCGTTGCAAGTTTGAAAAGTATAAAAAATAAATATAATGGAATTAATAGAATTTAATAGCCTCAAAAAATATTTATACAGAACAAGAAACATTTACCTATGGGAAGAAGCATTGGGTAACCCTAAAAGATTCCCGTGCTTTCCAAATCATTTAAAACAATATCACCATAGTACTTTCACTATCACAGTATCACCATCATTATTGTGTTTTATGAAGGTATACCGTCGCTGTACAATTACAAGCGTTAAAAGGCAAAAGAATTAATTCATGGTCGTAATGATGAAACCACTCTTACTGTGTGATTACAAATACAACCACACAAGTGACTGAGATACAATAGTTTAACTACATACATGCATGGCCTGCGGCTAATATCAAGTAACATATGAAGGTATACAAACCTTAGGGGTAAAGTCAACTAACTTGCTTAAGGGGACGCATCATACCCTTCGGTTAGGAAAAGTTCTGTCGAAAATCCACAAGATGGCGTCACTCGCACCCGATCGAGGCGTTTTGATAACAGGAGTCTCTTACTCCAGGATAACTCTCGCACAGGGCAACAGTTGTCGGTAAGTTGTAGCCAAACCTCCGGCGCGTAAGTACAGGCAGCGCTTATGTAAGATCTGTGAAAGAAGACTGAACTAATTGCATCATCGTCCTAGCACATCATGGCAGAAAACCATTCAGGTAGCTTGTCGAAATATACCAATTACAGATTCTATCTTACAACAGTGAAGGCTGTTAGCATTCCGATAGAGGAGGGATTGATACATCTCCATTAGTTTTAGATATTTCAATAATAATAATAGTTTTTATAAAAATATACCCTACATCTTTCCGTTTTCCCGATGGTTTAATTATGCTCCAGGATAAAATTTTCATGTTTCAGATACGAGCCTCCCTTGGCAAAGGTCTATTATTTATACTAGAAAAATTTCAACTTGATGACGTAAGACTTTAACAAAAAATATGGGGTCGGAAATCATCACAAATCCGACCTATCGAGCGGGTGTGATGCGTCGCCTTAACTAATAATCTAGAAACCTACTTAAAGGTCTTGCTGGCAGCAGTTATAGCCCCCTATTATTCGCAGGAAAAATGACTTTTTCACATCTTTCCGTTTTGCGGTCCATTTTTCTGATTATATTCACATGATCTGATCAACCGTGCCCATGCGTTACGCTGATGCATATTATATTACTATAAGGCTTATTATGGTTTATTATTTTTAGATACATCATAAGCATCAGACGTTGAAAAAAACTACCGATTTCGAGGAATTATATAAATTAGAACGTGCATTAAAATGTGTTTATTTCCAAAGATAAACAAGCATAAAGCTGAACCTGGTATAAGTACTGGTAAGAGAATTAATTGGGAACGAGAAGAACTGCAAATTTATCAAACAAGCTATAAGTCTAACGACCTATATGTTAAGTCCGAATGCGTATAGCTTATCTGACAGCTATCATGACATCTTACCGTTCAAAGATAAAAAATACTTTTTCAACCTGCCAGTCGGTCAGTCTAGTTCTCTATATTAGTGTCTCACAATCCAATCAAGTGTCGTGGGTCGTGGAGCGAAAAATTCTTTGGGCGTCATCCGAAAAAGATCGACAAGGTTTAAAAATTCAATCTAAATTCCATCCGATAATTTAATTGTGATTTTCATCCGAATACCCTAGGCAGGCTCTGTGATTCAATTTAAATTACCACAGCGAAATTTTGCATGGTTTTATGATATTTACTACTCACGTTCAAATTCCGTGTATAAAGCTGCCTATTAGGTATCTCTTATATAGCGGTGTATTTTCAAAATTGGCCTCACAAGTGGAAAGCGGAATGGGCTCATCCTCTGTGCATTTTAGATGAACCATAATTTACCACTAGGTTGAACAGTTTTTTCTAAAGTGTTTATCTTGCAAGAGATTGTATGTCAGGAAAATGCTAAGGTATTTAACGGATTCCATGATTTCCAGTTACTTTTTTTTAGGAAAAAGCCGTACAGGGGATATGTGATCTTTTCTCCAGATATTCGTAACTACACTCTTTTAAATTCAGTTCTACCAACCAACTTTCATACCCCTTTTGGGTGTATCTTAGTCCTCATTTAGCGATTGCTGATTGTTTTCCCAGCACATCAATCAGAATACCCCTGAAACGTCTGCAAACTTTCGCCTTATGTTGTCAACCACATCTCTGTTGTCATTCATTAGCATAAAACCATGGGAGATTTAAAAGCTTAAGATAAAGAATCGAGATATAAATAAAATAGCTTATTCCTGCGCTAAATCACCCCTCCTTCCATGGAGAATTGCCTTAATTGTTAAACATTTCTCCGAAGATCTCTAAGTCAATGGTTTTTGTTATTATCTTTTCAGTTCCATTTAACACCAATATCCAAAATATCTATATTTACTGCGACGCCTCTTCATAAGTAATGTAAAGTCTTGTTGTAGTAAATATGTGTACTCTATCCTTTGAAGAAATGGCGAAATTTCGTAGTGTTACCACGATATGTGGTAACGTTCATCTTATAATGGGGATGCTTAACCTGGCTTCTAAAGTCGCGAGTTTTTCGGGCCAGGGAATATCTCAAATTCCCCTTATTTGGCTACCATGTTACTTATTCCAACATTCTCTAAAACATATCGATCGGAAATCTATCGTCCTTCATTGCCTATTAAACGTGATCTTAATGCTAGAGATAGGAGATATTTTGTCAAATATCTGGGCGTAGGGATGGGCCAAATGTATTCATTCACTGGTAATCTAGAACCCAAATGAATACCTGGGTACCCGGATGAGTGCATGAGTACTCGGATGATTACTTGGTAATACCTGGGATCTAGGTATATATTTGAGTCATATGAATACGTGAATATCCGGTCGAATGGCATGGCCAATGGCGTGGTACTCGGTACTCGCCTGCGTATTCCATTTGGGTACTCGTGCCTATTCAATAGTATTCACCAAGGTACTCGAGTCTTCATCGTGACACTGAGGTACCAAATGAGTACCTAATATCCAGGTATTCATTTGAGTGCCCAAGAATTTATCCGAAACTCATGCACATGTTCGGGTACGCAGGTATTCATTCGGGTACTCGATTACCGGTGAATGATTACATTTGGCCCATCCCTATCTGGGCGCATTATAGGGAGTGGTCAGTCCTGGGTTCACTTTAATTATTCCTTTTCATATCCCTATGAAAATGCTCTAAATTAAGAGAATTGTGGAAATGCTTGTAAAAGCAATACTTTGCATTTTACCTTTCCAAACATACATGACGGAAAATGAAGTGGTGGTTAGATGTAGATGTACCCTCTTGCTATAACTCTCTTAATAAACCTTTTCCTTATAGTTTATTGCTTCTTTATTACACCACCATCATCAAAAATCAATACGCCTGAAATTTTAATGAAGATTCTTAATCAGTACTTAATATTTGTCATCATTTATTAACTAATCTCTATACTCTTTCTCTTGTAATTATTATCCTTCCTAATTTTTTTGTCCATATTTTCCACTATCATCACATTCAGCGTCTTGTATTCCTCATGATTTCCAACTCATCTTTCTTCCATGTTTACCCCACGAAATTCTTTCCAAAATGCCAATACGTAGAAATCTTTAGCCATTTATCCCAAGCGTGCAATTCATCATCACTGCCTTCCTAAAAACACGACACCTCCGTCACTTCTGACCTCATGCCCCGCCTACTCACACACACCCCTCCACCCTTGTCCTTCAAAATTGTTTAATTAGATATCACGAAAAGATATAAATTACGATAATTTACTGCATGATTTATTTCCTTCGACGTATGCATGTCAGTAGCATGTCATGTCGGCCCCGCCTTCAAAACGTCTCCATTGGGAAGGGGCCTTCCATCTCAACTTCACCGCCATATAATCTCAATCAACATCTACTGCAAGTTATTTCTCCGCGAGTCACCATGTGGAAGAAATTCAGGGGATATTTGGGTTCCAGCGTTGGGTTCGAGACGTTTGAGTCATCTGTATGGAAAGAGTAATTCATGCATCCTGATTGAAAGTTTTTTTTAATATTTGTCAATATTTCGCCGTCATTCTGTTTCGGTTGCTTGTCGGGCGGGGACTGCAGGGGAAAACCGTGGGATGGGGACACTTGAGATTGATTTATGGAGACTTTGGAAATAAAAGGTCAAAAATATTGCATGGAATGTAATTTTGGAGGAACATTTAGTCGTTTCAATGTTGAAAACTATTAAAACTAATTTTTACTATAAATAACTCTGACAATAAATTTACATTTTATGGAATATACGCACCCCTGTGGTAAATTACCAGTGTTGGAGTTGCCAACATATAAAGTTATCTTAACGAAAAAAGAAAAAAAGACAGCTGGCTGGTGCGGCCAAAACAGAACATTACAACATTGAGTTTGTATAAAGTCAAGAAACAGCTTTGTATATCTTAAAAAAACTCTCATATTTTTGATCTGATATGCATTTTTATGAGCCATTATAGCTTTCCTAAAGATTTTAAGAACATTGTGTAGAACAGGTTTACAGATTAATTGTTCCCTGACTAACATACTCGAGGTTGCTTACTAGGTTCTTTTTGTGTACATGCCATGGAACCGCGCTCTATATTTACTAAGATCGTCTTCTAATTCAGGCAAACGGGGATGCCCTTCAGTGCGAGTGCGAGCCTAAGTCACATTTGCGAAGTGCAATGGGAAACTGGTGCTTTGTTCTTCATGCGGTTAAAAACTACGATATGCGAATGACGGCAGCAGTCACCGGGCATATCTCGTGCAAATGCATGGAAAATAAATTAATTTCGCTGATAAAGAAAATTTAATTATATCACGATAATGCATAGCTAATCACTTAATAATGGCAGATCAATTATTATGAATTCTATTTACTTCTTAAGAAGCTCGCAGCTCCAGCCAATACGGATGCCATGGTAAAGTAGTATGACTTGAATGGTGGGCTAGTTAACCTTTTTTCTAACTAGCCCGTACCAGCCCTTTTGTGATCGTGAAGTTGGTCCAAAGGATGAAATCGTGACGACACTCCCTGACTGTGGAGAAAATTTAGTGCGGATATTAATAATAATAATACGGCGTCTTTATTGGTACGAGATTGAGGCTAAGGCAGTCCCTTCTTTCACCTAACCCCTCGTCAGATAAATATATGAAATAAGTGTGAAGAAAGATATGCTTATTTGCGGGAAAAACGTAAGGAAGTAAGGAAGAGATATCCTTGTTGAAAAAAATAATAAATGAATCATAAACAATAAATGGAAAATTAAAAAGTGAGTCTCCATAAACGAAATAATATGAGAAAAAGTTATATTTGACAAAATAAAGTTTAATCAACTGTAGTACGCCTTAACGTAGACTGGAAAGCAGACTAAGTCAAATTTTACTACAAATGTTTAAAACTTGCTCAAGAGGATTTATGCCCGTATTCATAGTCGTATTCCTAGGGGTTACCTGGGTATGCCCTAGCCAGGCAACACCTAGGAATCACCTACGCTGAGCGATTCATAAACCTTACCTGGGTAACACCCAGCCAGGAGACGCTTGGGTAAGAGATTTGGCAACAATCCCGCGGGAAAATACATATAAACGGTACCACTGAATGATTCTCGATGCTCATTTTTCACCGTAACCAAGCACGCTATAAAAAATAATATATTATAATGTTACATGATGTTGATGAACAATGATTGAATGAATATGGGAGAACGTTTACAATATTACTCACATATGTATGCAATACTAGCAAAGGTACCCGTTGAAATTCAACGGGGGATGAAAGAAAGGCATATAGGTTGTAGGTTCGAGTCACTCATGAGGTGTATTTTTTTTCTAGGCAAATCAGGTATAATTTTAGTTTTATTTTTTAATTCAGCAGATGAAAACTGCATCATATTATGTTTACCGAGTTTCGACATTCTTTTGCAGTAACATATAGAAATTAAACTGCAGGCCATTTGCATTCCAGAGGATGGTCGCATTAATATAACATCGTGGCATTCTCCTGTTTTACATGGGTCCAACTTAAATTAGTCCACTTGAAATGAATTTTGCCAATTTTAGGGAAAAATATCCCTGAAAATATCGTAATCAGCAACATTTCAGTATACGTCCTAGATTTCCTCTGTAATACCTATCTCTAGATATAAAAACCCAGCTGCTGTAAAGTCCCATTTCTCTTCTAAAGATAATGATAATTCCACGGTTACCAAGGAAATATCCTATTGTTGACAGAAGTAAAATTCACGAATGTGAGTTTGAAAACGTGATTTCTAGGGAAATTTTATTCGTATAAGAAAATTGAATGAAAAAATAATAAACTACAATATTTTATCCACCTAATGGCAAACACTATTGCCTTTTATCTTTAGTAAAACCAATTAAAATTATGCAAAAAGAAAACCTCTGCACTTGAACCAAAATGTTTGGACTTGAGTTTTTCAAACACATAAGACACCAGACGGCCCAATACGCTGCCTTTGTGGTCAGGGGCCTTCTTTATAGTCACAATTTCCTTGAAAAAGCTTTACTGATCCCATGTGTGAAAATTGCACTAAAATCGGTTCATTCGTTCAATACTTATGAGGCATTTAAGACAGTATTATTTTGGAACTTTGGGCCCTCTGGGGCCCCAGCGTGACTTACAATCCCATAATTGTTGCACATTCAGTATAGGTATATTTTACTTGTTTCTAATACAGGAAATAATTATCTTCCAGGGCCAAGCGAAACCAGTCGGAATATATTTTATCACAGTGGAAGTTGCCTATTTTTTCATACTTAGTCACTAAATACACTCCTATTATTCATGTCACCATTTCCTCTCCAAAAAACTTACACGGCTGGACCTAACACCCCTGCCACGCGCCCATGCGGCGGCTCGTGGGGTATTATGTAGATGTAAATACCTTTTCTCCACTTTTTTCCTTTTTTTCCTCTCCGCCACCGAAACTCCCCAGCATCCCTCATCTCCAGCCGGCCGCTTGTAACGCGTCCTCCACGCTTCGATGAGCCGGGAGAGCGTGCCTGGAGGCAGGGGACAGCGCCTTCCCCACCCCTAATACCACCCACCGCCTCCAACCTTCCAATCCTCCCGCCCGATTCCCCCAAGGGACAGAGACCAAACCAGGGAACAATGCCCTTCCTCCATCATTCCTTTTCGCACTCACCCCCCTACTCCTCCCATATAATGACTCGAACGACGCGATGGATTGCAAAGATTACCACCTCCACTAAAGCACGGACGATTTCGAGAGGGTCCCCTCACAAAAAAATGACACTGGCCGCGTTTTTAATTAATTGACTCCCGTATTAAATCGTTAAGTTTGATGTCAAAATTAAGGTCCCTCTGTCTGACGAAAGATCGAAGCAGCATACATAAATATTTAGGCTCGCTGTTGCCGCGTGTTAACGTTCGAATTCCTAAGGTTTTTTTCCATACCGCAGTGCCTTCGAAGAAAATGGCCTTGTAATTTTTTCTTTGAATTCTCGGGTGATATGGCTGGGTGGAATAATTAGAGCTGAAATGATTGTGTTTCGTGAGATTGTGAGATATTTAAATATATGCTTCCCAATGTTGAAAACTCCTCGTCAATACTCTTTTCCATGATCAGTGAAAAGATATATTCTCTACCGTTCTCTCAGATTGACTCTCCACACTGTTTCACCTACTCGGCCGTTCGTGTTCCCTCGGTGTTGTTCATTCATCCATTGGCTGTTCAATCCAAAGATTGGTTGCCTGCAGCCCTCCCCCTTCCCTATCTAATGCTAGTTCACTTATCTATGGTATCGCTTCCTATGTACTTTCCTCTCTACGGTATCGTTATGCTCGTAAAAAGTTAACGAGGAAGGTAAAATGTAAAATTCTTGTATGGCATAAGCAAAATTTCAGAGGCAAATCAAGACTGCCATAAACGAAGGACATTTTACGGTTGCGTTTGTGCGAGCTTCTTCCAATCGATACACCAGTTAAGGCTAACTGTGAAATTTATGGTACTCGGTGTAAGAAATCGGTGAATCGTATAAAAGTATACGTAAACCCATGTATTCACAGAACTTTTTTTTCGATTTTCTCGATAAAACTACGTCGCCAATAGTGTCGCTGTAAGGTATCATTCGAGACTATTGGCGGTGTCTATTTTTAAGCCACATCTTGTTGGATTGTTGTCTACGCGAGGGATTATTATTATTTTCAACCATGTTGCATTGCGGCAACGAGAAAAGTAATTTGGAAAGTCCTTGTATGACTCGAGTGAAATTTCAATGAGGCAAATCACAACTGCCATAAAAGAGGGACATTTTACAGCTGCATTTGAGCAAGCTTCTTTCGAGTGGTGCTAGAGGAAAGACGAATTGTAAATATTATGGTCCTCGGTGTAAGAAATCGGTGAATGGTATAAAATTACACGTTAACCCGTTCATGCACAGAACTTTTTTTTTCGATTTTCTTAATGAAACTACGTGGCCAACAGGCCTCTTAGGAGTCGCACGATGCTATAGCCGGTGGGTATGGGTAAGTCACTCCATCTGCATCTACATAATACCCTGCGAGCCGCCGCATGGGCGTATGGCATGGGGTGTTAGGTAAACAGCCGTTTAAAGATGTAAGTTTTTGGAGATGAAATGGTGATATGTATTGTAGGAGTATATTTAGTGGAGCTTAACTTTTATTATGGTCGCTTATTGTTCGCGAAAAGAACGAGTTTTTGTACCTATCTGTTCGGCAGTGTATCTCAATAATTTTATTGCACCTGTCAGACCTAGAGATGTACCTAATGAGGAGTCATGATAATATTCTCGCTCTGAAAAATATCAGTCCTGATTCATCAAGCAACCTAAGCCTAGCGTGTAGCCTCCGAGGCTCTAGGGGCTCCAAATTTAATCCCTCTAACAGTTACGAGACACTATATGTACGCTCGTAGCAGTTTTTAACGAAACGTGCTGCTTTCCTTTGTATTTTATTAATTTTTTGGGTAAAATCTATTTGACCAGGGTCCCAAATGCTCGCGGCGTATTCGAGATGTGGCCTAACTAGAGAGAAGTAGTATCTCTTGTTGACTTTTTCATCCGAGAGCCTTCCTATTTTACGTTTTACAAAACCTAGTTTTTTTAGTGCTGCGCCACATATGTTCTGTATGTGTAATCCCCACGATATATCAGAAGTTGCGGTAATCCCAAGATATTTTGCTATATCTGAAGATTTTATGCTTACTCCATCCACAGTATAGGTGTGGCAGGTATTTCATCTGGGCTGTTCTCTGCGCAAAGAATATTTATAATTTCCAATCATGGTGGCGAAGCAATTATAATGCCACATTGACATAAAAATTCCCACTACTAAAGCATTCGATTGAAATTGCTTTACAAAGGACGATATCAACTTCTCCGGCGTAAAACTTGGAAATTTCTTTACATGTCCCATACCCGCTGGTTTTATAAGCTATGCGAACTAAATTTGTGAAAAATTGCGCGTATTCTCAAAACTCGTTATAATCTCAGTGAATGTATTGGTTATACTTATATGCAGCCCGGAGTACTCAAAGCCCATTGTCATGTCCTTAAGGGCAAATTCGGATTCAGTGTGCATGAATTTGAGTGTTATCAAGGCGAATGAGACGAGCAAAGGTATTGGTATCGCAGGGAGCTGGTACCGGAACCTTTGCATGGGAAACCAATGTGAAGCAACTTCTCGAAGGGTATTTAAAAAGGCAGAAAAAGTTACGGCTGAAAATAGTTTGTCCGAACGGGCCCCATCAATCAATTATCTGCACACTCGTTTTATTTCAAAGTGACTGGTGCTGCTTTGAGTTGAGGGGGGCGGCGCAGTGAATTGTATATCACAATATCTTTCCATAAATAATCATCTCACCTCTGAAAATAGGAGTAAAGATATTTTGGGTGTGTACAGTTTAACTTTCGTTCGGCTATTCGCTGTTTACAGTTTTACGATAGCTACATTATATCTTTTTCTCATTTTCCCGACTACACAAGCATGCTTAAGGTGGTGGATACCTTTACTATCCAATTATTTGCTGAAGGGCAGTGTGGAGGCTTATTATTGAAGGCTCATATAGGCTCGAAAATAAGCTGTGTATCCGGTTGCAAGAAAATAATGCTTCTGTTTAAAGAATAAGTAAGTATACGTTAGTTTGCTTACAGACGCTGAAAGAGTATTGGGCGGCTATAAAGTCGAATTTAGATTCTATGAAGCTTCTGAATCAATGGAATAGCTTTAAAATGCACATCGTTAAATTATTAGTTGTAATAATTACGAAGCCATTAGAGTGATTAAGTCATAATGAATTTCCACGCAGTCATGTCTATTAATATAGAACACACAGACAGCAATCTAGTACTTCAAATTGCCAGAAATCAATCCAAAGTCTTTTGGTTGTAAAGAATTCAAAAGAGATATGGTACTTTTTCACAGTTTTTATTTCAAGTCGACCGGTTTCGTCGCATAGGCGACGTCATCAGGTGCATAAGTTTAGAATGCTGCAGAATTTATACAAAATTTTAGAGGAGGGGAAGAGGCAGGAAAAAGGGGAGGAGTAGAGGGGGGGGGCAGAAGGTATGTGAGAGGACGCGGGAACAAGCATGGGCGACGCGCTGGGAGGGGTGGGAAATTGTGGTGTGGTCGGCAGCGCTAGTGGGTTGCCAGTGGCGGCGACTGTGGGGGGAGAAGAAGGCTTCATCATCAGGTACACAAGTCTAGTATGTTGCAGAATTTATACAAAAATTTTTGGAAGGCGGGGGTGAGGGGGATGAACGGTTGGACGTTGAGTGCGGCGTCCACGGCGGGGGTTGGGGCGTCATCCTCAAAAGGTACTGTGACTCAGGGGAATATCCATGAGGGGGGAATGGCTGACAAAAATATTCTCGTAAGCAATATTACCTTCCTTTAATTGCCTTCTTATCTCCAGCTCCTCCAAACATTCCATCCTTCTTCCCTTTCATCTCCAAACAGTCCATCCTTCTTCCTTTTCATCCTTTCAAAGTACCATATATCTTTTGAATTCTTTAGAATGGATTTTCACCAAGTAAAGCCTGAAACAATCGAGTTTATCTTTGTTTTGTGTTGTGATTGTCGATTGTGACACCCAGACATGATTCCGTAATATTATTTAAAATTGAAAAGGTAAATTGAAGTTACTGGCTATCGGTAGCACCACGGAAAGGGGAGAGCTGACATTGTGTAGGATTATTGAGCGTAGTAACGGGAAAGTATTTAGTGCAGTGCATACAATGGTAAATATCGCTGTCAGATCATTAAATACATGAGAGGAAAGAAGGTGGAAATGCCATCGTATTATAATTTTCTCACACTCATCATGAATAGCTATCAAAAAGTATTGTATCTGATTTTTAAGCCATTTTCCTAATACCAAATCATTTTGTAATGTTATATTCTCATGGCATTTTCCACGTGTATTATCTTCGTGGGTGTCTGTCAAGCAGCGTGTTTGTAACCGCGAGGCATTTTGACCGGAAAGATAAACTATATTCCCTATTCTTCCGTTAATCCAAATTAACCTCTATACTATGTTCATTCTTAGCCTCCTCTGAGAACTTTACTCCAGCCTCTAATGATGCTAAAATTGTCATCTCCTATCACATTCCTTATCACTTGGAGTCGTCGTCAACCCTCCCTCTGCAACCCTGTGGACGCACCCGGCAGTGGTACCCTAGCCTGGAGTTCTTGTCGTATCTGCTAAAGTTAAAAATAGCTCATTATCTTGCAGCTCGGAGCAGGCGGGATGAAGGCGCCTGATAATCTTGGGGCAGAGTGGTTCCACTCTTGTCTAGATTGGATTTTTCACCACATAAAGCAAAGTTTTTTTCAGTTTGATCTTTATTTAAACTATAACGCTTATTACTAAATGAAAATCCCTTGAGTTATTTTGAACAAATTGGAAAAAAATATCATCTGCGTATTTTAAAATCAAAGGTTTGTCAATAGAATTTTAGAAAAGGTGATTATCATGTACTATTGTTCCCCTATGAACAACCTTAAGTACAATACAATCGCAATCATCATCCCCACCTTGGTCACAGCTTTCACAGAATCCATCCATACATTGCCCTTCCTGTTCAATCATGTGTGAGCCTAGGTATAGGCCAGTCTTCTCCATTTTTTACTGTCTGCTCATAATTTCTCTTTACACAGTTCCAGGAACTCTCTGGTGCTTTTTTGACTTCGTTTGTCCGTAAGTTACGTGATCCTCCCCGAGGTCGCTTCCCTCAGTCTTTATTTCAGGGTTTGATACTTGTGCTGTTCGTGCGGACTTATTTTTATCGGTTTGCAGATTAATAAATAGATGATAAGAAAATAAAAGGCATTATCAAAGAAATTAAACAAATAATATTTTCATCTTCCATAAAATTTGACTCATAATTGTTAGTATACTTATGATTGAGGCTGCATGATTGTTGAGAACTATATCTGTTACGAAGTAGGTTGTGTAGTATATAATACCTTCAAGTTTTAACTGTCGCGCTCTATGGACTCCGCACCCTTAACCTTTCAGTGCGGCATGACGTGAAATCACGTCGTGGTTGTATTTACGCTGGTGGTGATGACGTGATATCACGTCATGGGTACCGTGAACGTTCCAACTTTCACTAGGTGGCCGAGTGAAAGTTCCTTAGTGAAATCTGGAACACTCACGTTACCCTTGACGTGATATCACGTCATCAGCACTAACGCAAAGACAACCATGACGTGATTTCACGTCATGCCGCACTCAAAGGGTTAAAAGATAAACAATGCATGGATGATTTATCGATAAAATTAGGAAATTGATAATATCTCGTATATTTATAATATTTAAATTTAAATTTAAATTTAAATTTTAAAAAATAAAAAAAATTAATAATAAAAAATTTTTAAAAAATTGATAATATCTAAAAATACCTGGGTCTGACAAGGACCTTATGATTCTGCAAATGGATATTAGAAGAAGACCTAATTTTTTTATTAGCATCAAATTCCTCGTCCCTACATAACTCTCGCTTTCTTACAAGACATTTTCCATTCCTCGGCTATTTACTTCCTTACTCTGTATCGCGTTTCACTGTGTCCCTAAATTTCCCACCCACACGACTTGATCCTCAATATCGTCGGCCTTTCCTCCATTCTGATGGGTTTCTGAGTGGTCTTTTATATTCACCGAATCCAGCAGCTCTCTCCCTCCCATCTAATTCCGATAATGGAACGGCTACCTTGCTGGCTCATTCAAAGCCCATTAAACCTCCCAGAGCATTCTTCTCCGGTATTTCTAGAATCAAAATCATTTGGCGGAGGAAGGATAAGAAGGTTCTTTGTGGTGCAGCTATAAAGACCTATAACGATCGGAAATGTCTTATTCTAAAAGATTTACGATGTTCGTTGGTTGAGTTTGATGCTCTTTTGCGTGGCTCAATGATTTCGTAGAGTGTTTTTTTTATACAAATCAATAAGGCTTTACTCGACAGTAATATTTTAGTAGAACCTGCCAAAGTACTTTTCTTCGAAAAATTTTCTCTCGTTGTTTACCGTATTTAAAAAGATTAATTAAGAGAATGTAATTTTAAAACAAGTGATAATTGATTTAAAGAATGTAAGAGGCTATGTTAGGAATGTTGGTAAAATTTATTTATGAGCATTCTCATGAAAAACCGGCTTTTTCTCACTAATTTGAGGAGATTTGTCGTAAAATCATGTTCATGAACCGGATAAAGTAACCGGGGATTTCCAAAGAGGTTCACCGAGGTTGTCAATCTACATGTTTAATGGCCATTGGGAAGCTTGTTGAGATCTTTTACTGAAGAGTTAAAAAAAAAGCAGTTGTATAGCCACGATGGCCTCATATCTTTTGAGAAAATTCGAAACTTGAAAATAAATGACAGACGCCGTTTTGTTTCAAGTTTCTCTGGCTGGATGAAATGCTTGCGTAGTCGGCTAAACAACTTAAGTCAAGTACCAGTGTTCGAAATCTTTAAATTGCGAGCTAATTCTAGTAATTCATGGATGAAAATTATTTTCGTGCTACGATTTTCCTCTTCTCTTTGATGAATCTATATGGGGAGAGTGTCATTGACCAATGTGACTTATAGTTCTTTTTACAATTTTCGTGCAATAATTGAGATGCTACGGCATCTTTAGTTTGACTACTTGTATTGACCGTGAGTATTTGCTAAGTATTATGTCGCAAAGTACTTCTTTGTAGTTGCCTCTAATGAATTGGCATCCCTTCTGAACATCAGATGTACAAATTCCATTACATTATTTTCATCTCATAATGTCACTTCATTTATACTTCATATTTTAGAGCTATAAATTATAGAGATTCATCCCAAGTTCAGTTTTGAATGGAACGTATTTCATTCAGAGAATGTGACTGCTGTCAAATGTTTCTGATACTGTAAAGCAGCTGAGTTTGGAAGGAAATGGAAAATAATAACTATGTATTCGATCTTCTCAGGTTAAACTATGAGAAAATTTGTATGATATGTAGTAAAAACCACAATATATATTCCCACCATGATTCTTTTGTGTACGCCTAGGTTTTACGCATCGGTATCATCATCAGATACTTAACTCCTGGTAGATGCACTGTATTTTTCACCAGAATGAAGATTTGAGAATTTTAGTTTTTGGAGACCATTCTCTTTAATGCATAGTGGGTTATGCCCCGAGGGTGCGGTACGCGTTTTTCGGAAGGAAAAAATTTGCAAAGGATGAGCTATGTTACACTCCATAGGCTGGGGATGAAAGCATAACAAACTAATTCACTTCTGCTTCAAATCGCTGAGATATTTCTGCCCTATCGCCAAGTTATTTCTCGTTTGCATAAATTTCGTCTTAGCATAGCATCATCACTAATTAAGCTTTTCACGTCGTTCTTCTCCTTTTCCACTGTGTATGTATTGGCTATCGTTTGTACTTAAAAAGTCTTATCCTAATTTTCCAACACTTTTTTAGTTGGATATTATCTCATATTGGCAGTGTTTGGCAGCTAAGAGTAGGCAATAAGCCGAGAGAAAATTTAAAAAATCATGAATAATGATTTAAAATAGATATAATCGCTTCATTTCATGTGAACTCTTATCCTCACCCTTCCTCCGTACCGTCCAAGAATTTTCAGTAAAGAACTGTTTGCCGTATGGTCACTCAATTACCACTATTGTAAGATGATTTTTATGACGATGATGTAAGTAAATTTCATCATCTTTGATCTCTCTCAATAGCATTTGAACACTCTAATTGGTGGAGCTACTCTGTATCAATATGATACAATTATATTTTGAATTGTAAGTAATTCAATCGTTTGGAATGTAATTACTTAGATATCAATCGAACTCACATTTTTTAGGCTATTATCTACTTAGGCTAACATAAATAGTCATTTAAAAGATTTCTCTAATATGTCGGATATATCTGGGGAACCAAGTAGCGCATACATTATTTCTCGCAATCATTACCGACTGCTTAACAATAAAATTTGACATTTCCTGAAATTTTCAATAAAATTTCGTGATTTCGTCATTCACAGCTACCCACCCATAACATACCTTCTACGGATCTATGTCTAAATTGCCTTTGACGGGAGATTCGTTTATCCCATGTTGATAAATATTTTACCATCTCCAGAAATAATCCTGGTGTAATTTAAAAGCTGAGCAAATAAGTTTTTTCTTTTTCTTCGATGAGTGAGGAGGGTATGTTGAGAAGCTGAAATATTCAAAGCACACTGACTGGTCCAAGGAAAATGTTTCCACGATCGACTCCCGATGTGGTATAGCTATTTACTTCCATTGCATTGTTTCTCAAAACCTTTACGTGTCACGAGATTAACTAAAATCTTTTTTTACCTCTTGATATCTGCGGATACATCACCAACTGCGAACTGAAACTGTATGAATTGGCAAATATTTTCAGAAATTTTCAATCTAAACGTCTGAATCCATGAAAAAATTTGAGGTATCTTAGTAGTTCCTTGAGCTTTTTGTGAATTTAAGCTGCTAACTAAACACAAATTGTGTACTGTATTTATGTCATCGAAAAGTTAACCAACAAAACACCATCTTCAAATATTCCCACCCATAAACATCTAAACAAATAGGGGGGGCATGGCGCCCGCGACAAAAGGCCGTTTCACACCGAATTCGATGCTAAGCTCGCTATAAGATGTTCTACAGCTACAGTAATAGGAAGCCAATAAGGAGGGATATTTAGACGTGACAAAAACTGATAGCTCACTTAGCATTGCGTTCGGTGTAAAACATCCTTAAAACTTGCCAACTTAAGAGACGCGCACTTGATCGACTGTCTTCCCTAATTATATGCTTGGCCACAGGTTATTCTTCTGTTGGAATAATTTTTTGGGAGCAACGAAAAAATAGTGTTTTCATTTCAATGAATTTCACCAATGTTGAATTCCGTGTTGTTAGGACGAGAAATCATTCACCATGGCCATTTTGGCTATCAAACCTGTTTTATTTCTATACCTACTCGTAATTTGTAACTTTTTATCGTATAATTTGAGTGTATTTTCTTGGTACTCTTTGAAAATAGTTTTACAGATAGCGTTCATAGGAGTCGAGTGACTATAGGAATAGCCGAAACCGATGCTAAAAAAAACGAGAATTTTAGTTTCTGGCATCATCCTTGCTTGTCTTCAATGCAAAAATTGGCTTGCAGCATCGCTCAATTCCACTCTCCTTTCTGCTAACCGCTTCATTCCTATATAGTCATTTACTTGGACGTCCTTCTTCATTTGCTTGATTCATTCCACTCAAGGTCTTCGTTTGAAACTCTTCCTATTTAACTCTCTACCCAATTTTATTTTCATTTGACCGTGGTGACGCAAAATCCTTCCAATAAGTATGCATCTCCATCTTTGCAGAGCTTTCATCATGCTTCTTTTCTCTACAGCTCTTCGTAGGACTTTTTCGTTAGTAATCTCTCTGTCCATTTAATCTTCACCATTCTTCGGTGGCACAACGGGAATTTTCATCCACTCAAATGGCCCTTGGCTTTCTTCAGCTATTCCTCTGGCTCACCAGGCGGTTGGTCGGCCAACTCACCGCCTACGGTTTTATTGTCTCTAAATTCTCGGAACATTTCTATGTCAGATTTAAATTGGACCATGCCTAAGCTGAATGCAATCTTTCATGTAAGAAACTTTAATATATTTGAATGGGTACAAAAAAGGTTTTTGCATCATCTAAACTGCAATTTAAATAATAATGATCTGTCGCATGTAAACTATACAAGTCACAATACTCTGAATAAAATGTAAGATTTGCCAAGTTTACAAAAAAGAGGATCGTTAAGTGATAATATAATTTTATAATGTAATTAATTCTGACAAAAATAACAAATTTTGAATAACTTTCAGTGCATATCATTTAGGTATAGTTAAAAGGACATTTAACCTTGGGATATCAAATTGACGCAAAAGCTCGCCGCTCAATCCAAATCTTTAATAGATATTTGGCCGAGTGACGTGTTAGCAAGCAAGTCTATTTTTGATTTTCTCAATGGTTTTGTTATATAAGAAAGAAGTTTCGGGACACTCTTTTACATTACGAGTTTCATAGTACATATATGTTTGATTTGGTATGCCCAGTGATTGAATTGTTGGACGAATGTAAAATCCAATTGCATTTTTTTACAATTGTGTGAAATTCACAGAGGAAAAATCATTTGCCTGGACTGGGAAAGGAACCTAGATCCACGATTTTGTGCCGAGTGCTCTAACAAATTAAGTTACACAGGCGTCCTTTTCAATTGTAAATCTCGTGGGGGCGTTAAGGAGCAAGTTGTCCCCACTAGTGGTTGACTCTGTTAAAGTTAATGCGCGGCTAGTTCCGTAGTTCTTTGAAAATGCCAAACGTAAACACCTTTGTGTTTAAATTTCGGCTTTGGCGTTTGGGTTGGACTGTGGCGCTTAGCGCTCGGATACTGGTACCTCTGGCATTACACGCGCGGTAACTGTTAGGACAACTTGCTCCTAAAGGCCCCCATGAGATTCACAGTGAAAGGGGACACCTGGGAAGCTTAATAGGTCAGAGCATTCGGCGCGAAGTCGAGGGATCGGGAGTTGATTCCCACGCCAGGCGATTGGTTTTTCCTCTGTGAATTCCACACAATAGAGTTTAAATATCTTGGTGCAATTCTGTCGGAAGAGACATCAAATAAAGTAGAAATAAAAGCGAGAATTCAAGCAGGTAATAACGCATTTTAGGCTCTAAAGAATATTTTGAAGTCCCGGAATGTTTCAAGAGAGCTTTAAATAAGATTGTACAAGACATTGATTCTCCCTGTAGTTCTCTATGGGTGCCAAAGCTGGAGCACATGAAAACAAGATCAGAACAAACTCTTAATATTTGAGAGGCGGGTGCTTAGGAAAACATATGGGCCAGTCCAAGACAAATTAACAGGGAATGGAGAAGATGACATAATCAGGAAATATATGACCTTTATCGAGACAACACCGTAGTAGGATTACTAAGAAGCAGGAGATTGGAATGGATAGGACATTTGGAACGGATGAACGATATCCTAAACTTGCAAATTACATGAATCCGGAGGGGAAAAGACCAAGGAGAAGACCAAAGAAAAGATGAATGGATAATATAAGAGAGGATCTACCCCAAATAGAAGCCTGGGAAGATTGGAGGGAAATTGCCAAGAGAAGAGAAGAGTGGAGAGCCTCGGTCCTGATATCGCGCGGTCCAATGGGCCTGATCGCGTTAAGTAAAGTAAGTAAGAATTTTACACAATTTTGTGATCACTGGCGAGTGATTCCGTTGAAGCTTGTGCGCGGCTAGTTCCGTAGTTCTTTGAGAAAAAAAGCATTTTTTTTACCCTGGGCATTTACTTCACATCGGATTCAAAAGCGATCGACTGGTAATCACTGCTCTGAGTAACTTTCCATCCGTCGGCAGGGGTTCGTTCGACACTTGGCTTTCCACTGCTCATTTCTCTGGCTCACCAGACAGTTGATAAAGCCAACCCGTCGTCCACGGTTTCTTAAGTGTCTGAAACCTACACACCATTTTTCTCACCTCGCCCGTCTCCACCGTCGCTGCTCCCCTCGCGAGCATTCGTCTCCACACAAAAGTCTTCAAATACTCATTCGTCACATCTCTTCCATCCGCGACTCTCCCTCTATTTTTCCATTCTGATGTATCCTTTTTTATAACACAGTTTTTCTCCATCCTTTTTGCTTCGCCCGACCGTTTAAAACTTCCTTTCTCTCCCCCTTTTCTCCATCTTTCTACTTACTCCTCTCAATCTCTCCTTCCTCTTTCATTCCGTTTGAATCCCCCATATAAAAAAGATAGAAACCCGTTCCCCGCTCTTGAAGAACGCGTCTGCAAATTTTCACGCGAGGAGGTGGGGAGGCGGTGGTAGTTGTGGGTTGAGGGAGAATAAGGGAGGAAGCGTGGGGGTGGAAAAGAGGAGGGGGAGTTGAGGGAGGAACGACGCATGGAAAGGATGGATTGCAGCTTCTCCGTAGGATGGAAGGGAGGAGCAAAAAAGAAGGGATGGAAAGCTGGCTGGCTACCTGTTGCGGGGTGAATTTTCGTCAGCCGCTGTAGCGCTTTGGATTTTAAAGTCGGTTGCTTAAGGGGGCTCACTACTTCTCAGATTCTCCTCGACTGGCTTCTCCCCTCCGAGACCTCAGTGGAATGGGAAAGTCCTAATCTTCTTGTCGAGGGGGGGAGTAGTTAGAGGAGGGGGTGACGGCAGAGAAGGTGGGGGCAGTTGGTCATATGCCGTGACTAGATCGCGAAAAAACACGAAACATGCGTTAGCATTTTAAAGTCTGAGGCCTTATAGTGACAAGCATAATAAAGTAGATGACCCTAAATTAAATACCAAAGACCATTATGTGATCTTACTACGTGATATGTTTCTTTTAGTGAATAAAAAGGGCAATTAAGAGGTCTGAAAAATGACTGAAAAAGGTCACTGAAAACACTAATTATCATTAATATGTCTAGTGAAGTGAACAATGTATCTCAATGAAAGCTCAGATACATTCTTTCCTAACAAAAATGTGAAAATTTAAACTTCCTACACAACAAAATAATAGGGTGACAATTAAAATTTAAAAAAGTCTGCAGAGGCGATTTTAGCTGAGGTAGTGAGCCCCCTTAAGCGTTGGTTTCAGAACAGAAGAGCCAGCTCCACACGGTGCGTGATCCAGCACGAGGCCTGGTATTCTAGCGATTGAGTTCTTAGATCACGACGTTGATTTTACCACATCTCCCTCAAACTCACCGGATGGCTCCACCATAGGCTTCCACGACTGTGTGCGACAAACTTACAGGCGGATAAATGTTTCTCGGGTTTTGTGCGAGTTTTCCCGCCTTCCCATATGTATTTAAGGGTGTTCATGATGGGTCTACAAGCACTCTCACCTGCCATAACCAATCAGATGGCACCTGAACCCAGTACAATGAGTATATATACCGGCCAAAATGAACAATACGCCTCAAAAACCCCTGAAGATGGAGATCAGGTCGATCTCCGAAACGTCGGGGCCTGTGGACCCTCTTTCCCGGTGCAGCACCCGAGAAACATTTATCCAGCAGATACGCCGGGAAAACCTTAGATATTTCATAATCTTAAAGGTGGTTTAGCAGCCTATTATAATAACGCATCTGTTGAAGAGCATTTCGTTAATAATGAGGTTCTCGGCAATAAGCAATAGCTCGTTTTACAAGGAGCATGGTCTGGCAGCAGGCCCCGTTAACTAATCACTGCAAAATACGGAGGACGTCATCCAGGATAATCGGCGCGCTTCAAATTTTCACATGAACTTGCATCAATGGAGATGCGGTATTTTCATTCAAATCTTAAAAAACGTCTATTTAAACATTCAATGAACAAATCCTTGCCAGTAGGCGAACAAAGCTGGCTTCAGGGCATGGTCAGTCATTTATTATTGAATTCTTTGTGTGAAAATAACTGGAACACAAAAGAAGGAAAATATGGTGCTGATTTAAGAAAATGAAGATAGCTTAGCGTCCAAAAAATCGGACGTGATTGGTCGAAGTCTACTAGGCCCCACTGGGAGCTGCTATCTAACTAGTTTCGCATCAAATATGAAATGATGTACCTCAGCAAGTAGTGATGACGATTTTGCATGTTAGCCAGCATGCTGGCTCTATATCGCATGATCCTCGATCTTATGCATGAGTAAGTATCAGTGTAAAAAGGGGCTTAAATTAGCGGACGCAGGGCAGCGTGAGTCAAAGCTAGAATTGAGCGCTTTATCGTTCCGCTGATCATTCTCCATTGTTGGGCGAATATTTTTGCGTATATTATCGGCAGTTGCGTGCTGCTAGACGTTCTAACGTGTAATTTCCTCTTTGAGATGCTAAATTCTGTTCCCTGAATGCTATTTTGCGAAACACTGGAATTGATAAGGCCCTTCCTTCACCGTAGAAGCTCATTTCAATTACCATTTGAATGATATTTCAAAATAAAACAATGTAATATTCTCATATTGTGTGCCTGAATTTTCATTCAAGACTTTTCGGCTGATGCACGCCGCCATTGCTGAGAAGAGAAGAGCGGATTTATGTTGACGATCCATAGTGTTGTCTTGTGAAATTATATTTCTTTTTCGCCGATTTAGGTTCTTTATTACGAGCTGCCGGTATTTTCTAGCACCAAAAAAGTTATCATCAACTCTCACCATCAGTAACGTTACTATTTAAGAAGCAGATTAGACTTTTTGGTATTTTCTGGCTCTTCCCGCGTTGCAGTACAACTGGGATCATCAGCAAAAAATAAATACCATCCCAGTTAGAGGGATAGAATAATTCATATACCCCGCGCACCGACAGTAAAAATCAGAGTGGTAGTAGGACATATTCATAACTACTGTAATAGACTGCACTACTGTAATAGCTGCAGTATATACTTCATTTTTCGTCCCTTACCTTCCTTGACTTTTTTCCTTTTCTGTTCTTTCTTGACTGCGTCTGTTTAAACAGATGCCACCGCTTACTGTAGCGATGACTCGCAGTTTATTCATTACTTATGTGAAATATATACATATTCTTTTCCATGCTCAATTAAAAAATGATGCAGGTAGAGGTGAAGGCGAATTATATTTAAATGTACCGTTAACATCAATATAGTGTCCCTCTTTTTAATACTTATTTGTACATCATATCAATCAGCATTGTCCGAGATAAAAGCATGAGTGAATTTAACATGCAGCTTCATACAGAGGTCAAGTTGAAAGTGTCCCAAGCTCTGCCACTCAGAAGTTAAGATGTTAATCGGGAAAATGAGCTAGCAATTCGGGAAGTTAATATGCGACTCTACTAAATTTTAGAGTCATGGGCTAGTTTTCATCTCCAATAGCTAGTGTAGAGGTTAAGTTGGTAAAAGCAGCGTGCTTTGAGTTTTTTCATTATTATTCTCTTTATAATTACAGGTATAGTCCTGCTAAGCCTATGGCTTGTCAGCAAGTGCTGTTATTTGTTAATTAATAAATTCACAACATTGATCAGTCAAAAACATTTAAAAATTGTTAAAAACCTAAAATGTAAAAAAAATCACATTGATATACACAAAGACGCAATTAAATCATTAGTTCAAATAGCATAAGTAAAAAAATTTTTTTTAATTAAACAAATGTATGCAAGTGTAAACAAAAGTCCGAATGACATTTTTTTTAAATCAAACCCAACATTGATCCATCAGAAAACCTTTAAAATATTCACTAAAAACCTAAAATGTAATTTTTGAAAGTTAAAGAAAAGATAAAGAAGATGTGCTGGTGTTGAAAATAATTGGTATTCCACAGATGATCAAAAATACGGTGGTTTCTAGTTCTCTGGACCACCTGACGAATGCAATCCACAGCTTTAGTGGTTGCAAGACAAAGGAGAGGAGTGGCCTCTTGAAGACGCTCCGTGTTCTGTTCCCGATGAGGCAGAGATCGGGGGAGCTGAGGAGGATGGAATGGAAGCCGGACATATCTCGAATGGCAAAAAGCTGAGAGACGGAGCCAGGGCGAAGACATTGTGGGGAGGGAGAGGAGGTGGGAGAGAGGCAAAAGGAAAATATCACACAGCTATAAGCCAGGGCGATGGACCTTCACTGCCTCCGGGGCTGAAGTCGTCACGGATTCAAGGTCGCCCGAATAAAGAGTAATTGGCACAGCGGAGTCTGCGAGCATTGCCGCAGCCTCCACCGCGTTGAAGGGCGACCCTCCTTGCGTCATTTTTTGTGTCCTCTCGGTTGGCAGATGGGCGGGGAGGGAGGGAACACCCTCTAGAGAGGTGGACGAGTCTTTCAGCTCCGGATTTTCCGAGCTCCTTGTCCTCTCCTAGCGGCCGCAGATTGCCACTCGGTCCCCTGAGGGATGAATAGCTGCACCGCTTGTCGCCATTAAAACTCCATCTAATGCACTTGCGCGGGTGCGGTCCGTAACGATTTCTTGACGTCAATGGCTGACCCGCACGTATTGCCGAACCATTTGTGCCGTGCATAAAGCTCCGTCTAATAACCATGAATGGTAGAGATGATTGCAAAATAAGAGACACGATTGCTTGAAGGTTACCTTCTATTTTGTCAGCATTTCATAGTTTTGTGGGGTAGTCATTTATTTTGCCCATGCAAGAATTTATCTCAGGAATTCACGCCGAAGCAAACATTTTTCACTAAATCGAGATACCTTGCCGATTATTCAATTGCCATAAAGACAGTTATCTGGTTGGTACTATCACATTTAGAACACCTTATTTTTCTCTTGCTCTACGGTTTATGGTCCTTATACATAATCTGGCATAAATGGGACGTTTGATGCTTATATTTTTGCCTTCATTCCGTCTTCGTGTGTTAAATAGATTCTGTTGTTCGCTTTTATGTTCCTAGCAATTATCTAAAATCCTGGTGTAGCGCGTATGACTTCAAGGATCTTTAATGGAGATATCCGGGTTCAGCTCTAGCTCAAAACCTCGTGAACTCGAATGATTGAAACGGGCATTTTTCTCGCGTGGATTGCAAACTTTATCTGGGATTTTGATTGCTCATGAATGGAGTTATCTGATGCACTGTCACATTCATGCTTTTAATTTTATCAGACTTCATTAACTTTCTCAGAATCAGCCAATTTATTTATGTTCCCAAGCTCTGAGTTTGGTTATGCACAAATCTGATTTTTATATCCTTTTATTTTTCATTTATTCGATCATTTTATGACCCCTCGATCAATTCAAAAACAGCAATGGCGAAGGAGTAATGCTACATGTCCTCTTTTTTAAGCGGGGCACTTGAGCCAGAGGAATTGAAAATGATTTATATCTGCCGTTTCATTCAAACAATCATGCTTGCCTTTGAATGTGATCGATCACTTACGTAGAAAGTTTGGAGAGGTGGAATAATTACCTGTTGAGTGGGCCGCTCCCAAATGAAGGTCACTGCCACCAATCGGCAATGGGATATCCACAGAGGAATCAACAATGCATTTCATACTGTTTATTCACTTTTTTTTTAAATTATCAATTAACGAATTATATATGCACCCATAACTGATGAATGAATATCCATCTCTCTCAAGAAGAATTCTCTAAGATATTTTAACGACGAGTGACAAAAACAAACACTTTTATGTCACTTGAATGCTATGGTTCTTTTATCCAAGCAATTTCTTATAGGGCTTATGACTCCTTTTTGAGGGGAAAGCATTGTCATAAACAATATATGCCGGGTTAATATAAAACATATCGCCAAATCAACGTGAGGCGGAATAATCGTGTCTCAAAAGAGGTAACATTGTCACCTTTCTGTGTCATGAGCCAGGCTCAGTCATTCTTTCAAGAAGTAACTTTTTTCCAAAAATCGCACCCGAAAGTTCAAAATCTATTGAATGACAAGCGCGAAACTATTAAGTCCTTTTAAATTAATATAAAATTTGATTTTCCCTACACATTTCTTCTTAGTGAATACGCTAATTATAGAAAGCAATGTTTGGTAGATTGGGACGGAGAACTGCACCAAAAAATTTGTCGGATTAATGGCCACTGATGATGATGACGCTTAATTGAAACCTGGAGGCGAACTATGTCGGAAATTCATTCCAGTTTTGCGAAAAATGTGCTTGAAATTAATTTTGGCGAATTGTATTCACTCTACCAGTGAGCCTGATGAAGTTAAATACCTGAGAATCATCTCAACTCCATACTTTGTATAGGGCACATACCAAACACTTACGGCGTTGCATCATAGAAAAGAAATAATGCCTCCGTTAAAAAATGATGAAAAAAGATGAAGTTAAATACCTGAGAATCATCTCAACTCCATACTTTGTATCGGGCACATACCAAACACTTACGGCGTTGCATCATAGAAAAGAAATAATGCCTCCGTTAAAAAATGGTGGGAAGGTTCGAAGATGAATGACGTGAGAGAGGGGTGCTTCTTTTCTCTAATTAGGCCATATCTGGACCACTCCACGATCATTTCGATCATGTACGGAAGAATTTATTTTGCGAAGAATATAAAATGCATATAATATGAAATTAAATGGAAGCTGAACGCTACGTGGATAACAGCTACTATCAAACAGAAAGGTGTCACGCATCTAATGAAAGTTTTATGTTGGGAGCCATTACACTTGGAGGCCATATATTAGGCTAAGCTTACAAAATATTCAGATTTTGACCCCGCGCCATATCTCTAAAAGAAATGGAAGTGAAAAAATAAGGGAGATACCTTGCCGAACTGAGGACATACAAAACCTTTTTCTATCTACCATTACTTTTTTATTACTACAAATACATAGCTTTGTTAACGTACTATTCACCTCTTGGTCAGTACATGGGAAAACTTATAGGTCATTATTGTCAAAAAATTTTATTTTCCTAACATTTTGCCATTTGCCTTAAAATTAATACCAAGAACTGAACTTCACTTTGTAAAAAATTTTATTTTTAGCATACAATTTTCTAGTGAAGGAATTTATCCTTATGTAATATTTTTGTTAGGCAGCTGTTTTGCCAGCCTATCCTATAAAAAAGTTCAGAATCTGTGAATCGTATTTAATCTGTTTATTATGGATCATCAAACATAGCTTCGCGGGCTAAAATGACTTTATTGAAGGTTAAATGCCTAAAACCCAACTGAGTGAATATTAATGAGTTTTCAATGAATGATTTCCTTATTGATAAAAACTTGTGATATTAACTTGATTTAGATCGCAGTTGGTTAAGAACTATGGAATCGCAAAAGTGGCACAAAACATTCCAATTTCTGCGTGCAATTCAATGTGATAGATTGCCTTTATTTTCATTTTACGATGCTAGCTGCTGCAAAATCTTAATCTCTAGTGTCAAGTTGATAGAACTCAAGGCTTTAAAATGCGCTCAGTACATATTAACATTCATGCAAGAAATATCAAAATTAGTGAGAACTTTTTGATTGAAGATGCATAAGATTTGGCGCTCTTTTAATCTATGTTTGACTGCGGTTCGCAAGACAGCATGTTGATGTAGAATCAAAATACTCACCCATTCTCGTAGGTTTGGATGACCTTCAAGAGGAAAAGAGTGAAAATCGAATTTTCTGTTTTTCTCCATTTACAGCCCCGTGGCTTTTTAGCGAGAGGTCGCAGGCCGTCGCATCGCCAGGGAAGACGTTGGTAGACTAAGGAGGAAGAGGCAGTGAGTGACGGTAAATGTCCCCTTGGTGCGGGAGGTGAAAGGCCCTCTTGCCAACGTGCGCCTTCCGTACGTGATCGAGTTCCTCGATGAATCGCCCGGTCTCGCTCGGGAATCTGGGGCCGTGAGATGCACACGTTAAGAAGCTTTGGGTGCAAGTCGCGGTGGAACAAGCCGGATTTCAAGGCGCCATGAAATGGATGGTATGTTACGTGAATTTTTTACTTCTTTCGTCGCTGTCGCAAGTGTACTTCGTGGGTTGGATTAGCTCTCACCTAAGAGCCGTTAAGGTTGGAGTGATCATGGTATATTCAAAGATTGGCGAAAGATATTGCTTGCGGGTCATTGAAAGTAATACTAGTAGCTATAAGTGAAAATATACCACCATACCGATTAGTTTTTTCTGGTAATTAAACGCTATTTCAGCATTTGGCCTTATAGCACCTAATGTATATGTCGTAATATTACCTCTATATATCTATAAATCTTATCATTATGATTTTAGCAACTACATGTCAATTTGTCAGTACAATCAAACATTCGGCAACAACTTACTATTTAAATGTAATTACGTCTTAATTTAAAATACTCTGTGTATGCAAATTTTACATGCAAAAATTCTGATCATAACAATCTTTACTTGAGGGAGAAAAATGACAAGATAATTTTTTGATCATTATATTTGTCTGCATGATTGGATTGAATTCAAGCGCTAAAAATGTGGTACGAGCATATTTTGTCTGAAGTCTAAAAAAAGGATAAATGAACACTCAATGACCCTCGATTGCCTCACCCCCCCCTCCTCAACATAAAACGTCTCATATATATTACGGCCGAAAACGCTTCTGCAGACGTCGACGTCCGTTTACTTTGCAACTCGGCTGAGCAATTTAAAGTAAATCTGTTCGCGCTCACCTCTGTAATAAGGATTAGTATTTATCGTAAGAGTTGTAACTTTTCAGTCGTTGTTTTCTACGTATTTATTTCGACCGCGGAAAAAACGTAATTTGGCGAGAATCAGGTGACCGCCATGACGTCTATGACGCTATTTCTAAAATAATTTTTGAATTAATTCTAAATGAGATTCTTTCATCCCCTTGTCATCCCCATTCCCTTGTCATCCCCATCAGCTCGTCATTACGCCCCAGTAAACATGCTCGTGAATCCATGCAACGCAGTTAAATACATCCCCAAACGATATTTTTTTCCACCGAAAAATACAGGTTTATAGTCATTGGAACTACCATGAAGGTGTTTAGGATAGTGAACCGAGAAAAATATGGGCTAGGTCGTCCTAGAACCGCTCCAAGTGACCGTGTATATCAGTAAATGCCCTTCAATTCTTCCCCAAGTAATAAAATATTTCCACCGATTTTTTATAGATTTGTATTGATAGAAAAAGCAATAAAGGTATTTTGGAGCGGAAGTCATGAAATTCATGGTGTTTTACCGCCAAGTTCTTTTACTGTACCGATCCTTTTCCTCTTCATCCCCTTTCACCTCAAGTCTACCCTCGCACACAACCTTAAATTACCTATCTCCTTGGTTGGTTGGTTATTTGGGGTAGTCGGACCAGCATCAGAGGTAATATGCCCCATCTAGGTCAGGCGGGTTTGGCTGGGAAGATTGGTTAGGGAAGGGTTACTTAAGGTAGTTTGAGCGAGATAGTTCCCTAGTCATAATCGAGACCATATTCGAATGATACGTTTTAATTTCACCAGCTTTGGGACACATTAATTAAACATTGCATTATTAATGGAGCAATAATAAAGTTTTATATGGCATAAATTGTAAGTAATTAAATGAAAATATCTAAACAAGTCTTTGACTTGACTCATTTTTTTTCGCGCGGTGCGATTGAAACTCCTTCAAACCGGAAGGTTTTTTGTGATACCCAAGAACCTATTGCGATGATAATATGATTTATTTTCAAAACTAGTTGAAAAAACATACAAACTTCACGCTGTTATTTTTTAACGACATCTAAGTGTTAGAAATACCTCATTTTGTAAATAATTCCTCTCTGGAGTGCATACACGTATCATTACCATGTAAAAGGGCTAGTATTTTTTTGGCAAATGTCTCGAGTAGTAATGTGGTAAGGGGTTAAACTTTAGTGTCATTAGAAGAGTGATATATCTTTCTTTAAAATGAGACGAAATTCATTGATTTTGAAGTAAAATGATATTTTGCTCAGACTACCTGAAGACAGACGACCTTAAGAGAATAGAGGTTGTATTATTGAGAATAGTTGGGTTGGTGTGGTGGCTAGAGTACTGGCTAGCCATACGGACAGCTAGGGTTCAAATCCCTGCGGAGATGGATATTTTTCAGAGGACACCCGATCCCTGTTTGAGTGCCTTGTGGAAGGCACTTCAAGTACAGTACTCCGTCTGTCGGATGAGACGTTAAAGTGTGGTCCCCTTGGCGCCTTTCGTTAAGAGCAGTCTAATGCCGATGTCGGGTTTCTATCCACCCTTCCTCCCTTACCTATCTCCTATGGCGCAAATGATCCAGCTGTCGGTCGCCTCCCCAAAATCCAATCCAATCTAGAGAATAGAGGTCGATTAGAAGGAAACCTGGCCTCAGCGCTAGTTCGATTGGTTATTTAGATGACTCTGATTAGCGCAAGCAAGAGGAGTTTCAGAGTCTGATGATAAGTAAATGAAACGATTTCGGGAATAGAGTTTTTCGGTGTCCGGGATAGTGTGATGAATATGAATAATCTCTGGTCTATGCTTCTGTTTATTGAATTTGGCTGCAAACTTATTATGCATTAGGTAGCAAAACTTGGCCCAGGTAAATGCAATATATGGCGTTTTCTGGATTACGGCAGGGTATAAGACAAAGTAAAACGCGGCCAAATCTCATCTCATTTACTTGTCTAGAGGTTGAGGATTCTCGTGCATTCCCCCATCCACATGGAAATGGCTGATGAATGTATTTGCCGGGTGACAAAGGGAACTCATGGTTTTTTAAAGGAGCCTATCGCCCTAAATCTCAGTCCCATGACGGGGTCGGGTCGAGAACGTTACCAGTTAGGGTATTTTGGATGGTCCTTAAAAAATGTTGTGAGATCCCGTTCAGATTCCTTTGACATTTTTCCGTCTGCGGAAATTTCATCCCATTGTCACGCCACGATCGCATGTCGCGGCAATCTTGAATCCTCTGCTTCTGCGAATGATTCTGAGAAAAAGGAAGACGATGCTGATACTAGATAAGCCCGGTATTCATGTGACTCTTGAAGAGTTCACCTCGCGAAATTCTTTTGAGAGAGACGTAGAAATAGGCCGTGGAATTCAAACTGGGTTCACGCAAAAGACGTCTTCAGCATGCGATCATTTCGAGGTTGCATGGTTGAGAACTCATTTACTCAATCAGTTAATTTAATGCCGTTAAAAGGAGGAGCCTTTATTCCTTATTTGGGCTCATTCTTTCCCAGCAAGTCTTGAAGATGGATTCTCCTCGAATTTCACGACTTTTCAGGCGTTCCATTTCCGCCGAAATTTCCCGAAATGTGTGACCCGCTCGTTGTCACTCTGAGATCCTAATGAGGAACGTCAGGAAAGATAGAGGACCTCAACCACTGTGAGAACAGAGAAGTCACCTTCAAATATTTTTCCATTTTTAGGTAGAAAAGCATTAATATCGTCTCTAAAATTGCACACCGAATAACTCGCGACTTCTGAGGTCTTTTTGCAACATATGATTAAAGAATTCAAATGCGATACGGTACTTTTTTCACAGTTTTTATTTCAGGTTGACCGGTTTCGTCACATAGGCGACATCATCAGGTACAAAGTTTTAAAATGCTGCAGAATATATACAAAATTTGGAAGGGGGAGGGGGGGGAAGAAGCAGGAAAAGGGTGACGGGAAGGGGGGGGGAAGGAAGGTATGTGACAGGACGCGGGAACAAGCATTATTTTGGAGGGGGGGGGGGCGGGGGGGGGGGAACGGTTGGACGATGAGTGCGGCGTCCACGGCGGGGGTTGGGGCGTCATCCTCAAAAGGTATTATGACTCAGGGGAATATCCAAGAGGGGGGAATGGCTGACACAAATATTGTAGTTAGCAATTTTTCCTTCCTTTAATTGCCTTCTTATCTCCAGCTCCTCCAAACCTCCTTCTTCCCGCTCATCTCCAAACAGTCCATCCTTCTTCCCTTTCATCATTTCAAAGTACCATTTCTCTTTTGAATTCTTTAGAATGGATTTTCACCAAGTAAAGCCTGGAACAATCGAGTTTATCTTTTGATTGTGACACTCAGACATGATTCCGTAATATTATTTAAAATTGAAAAGGTAAATTGAAGTTACTGGCTATTGTTAGCACCACGGAAAGGGGAGAGCTGACATTGTGTAGGATTATTGAGCGTAGTAAAGGGAAAGTATTTAGTGCTGCCAAAACTAATGCAGTGCATACAATGGTAAATATCGCTATCAGATCATTAAATACATGAGAGGGAAGGTGGCAATGCCATCGTATTATAAATTTCTCACGCTCATCATGAATAGCTATCAAGAAGTATTTTATCTGCCATTTTCCTAGTACCAAATCATTTTGGAATCCTCTAAACAGTCCATCCTTCTTCCCTTTCTCTCCAGGTGGAGAATCTCCGGCACAAAGTCGCTCTTGTGGTCATTCTCCCATAGATGTTTAGCGAAATGGGATCTGTTTAAGTCCTCAGTCACATACCTTCCTTCCCCCCCCCCTTCCCGTCACCCTTTTCCTGCTTCTTCCCCCACCTCCCCCTTCCAAATTTTGTATATATTCTGCAGCATTTGAAAACTTTGTACCTGATGATGTCGCCTATGTGACGAAACCGGTCGACCTGAAATAAAAACTGTGAAAAAAGTACCATATCGCATTTGAATTCTTTAGAATGGATTTTCACAAAGTTAAGCCAGAATTAATCGAGTTTAACATATGGTCAAGGTAATTTCGGCGATATCATTCTCTGTTTACGATGGTTTACTTGTTATGATCGCATTTCAAATTTTTAGCAAATTTTCGAAGCATTAAGTAAATTGAGTAATGTTAGTGTCACTACAATTTTGCTTTTGGTCCGAACTACTAATTAATTCTCAAATTACCCATGTTTGAGGCTTTGACGTATTTGTCCCACGTCGTAAGCTGACAACTGCTTCATAGCCAAAGTACTTTTTCGAGATTATACATAAATATTATTGAGAGGAATAACTTAGTTTTGAATTAATTGTGGACAAATTAGAACTATTCACCGGTATATTCTTGACGTCATCTGCGCGTCACAGCTTTATTTTCACTCTTGTTCCTCTTTAATCCCATGGTAAATGGCTTCAATATTTGTCAAATATCACGATAAAATTTTAACATCTGGCTGATATCTTAGAATAAATTCTCCTTTATGGATTGAAATTCAACCCATTACATTGCCCGTAAAATTTTGCCTAAGCAATGTTAATGGCAGAAAGTATCTCATAAACTGAATTTCAGTGTATAGGTACGCCCGAAACTCTGATCGAACCAGAGAATAAGGCCATTTTAATTTTCACGCAATCCTTCCCGGTGACCGTGGAGGAAATTTCACGTGGCATTCAGTACAAGGAAGAGAGGATAGCCATTGAGAAGAAGGAATTACTAGGAAAAGCATCACACGTTCATATTCAACGATTAGGAGGAGGAAAGATGGATAAAGATGACGCAATCGAATAGCGTCATACGCATTGGACCGAAATATGAGGAAAATAGCTAGAAGGGATGGAAAATACTTTTTAAATCTCATCTTCCATTACATTAAATGATGTTCAAAGGCAAGTACTCGCTTTTAATTTCCCCCTTTTCAGCCGATGAAACGTCTCTGGAAAGGTAATGGGATATCAAGCAAACTGTGCACTAATCGTACATACCCTCGATTTCATGTATCTCTCTTCACATTCGAGGTAATTATAGCCAGCAAATCCTAAGTGGTGGGATTTAATGAGCGCCTTCCGCTGCTCAGCACTGTTATCGTCTGACCCCATCTCTGAGAAAGCTAACCAATCGCTCCATGATTGATCGATCCAGTCACACACACCTGACTTATCGAAGAAATGATTATGCGCCCTCGCTTGAGCCCTAGATATAAATGAATCTCCTGTCTGAAATCATTTGACCCTTAAAGGTTCCCGAAGAATCCTTACCTTCAGCCCAATTCTCATTTTTTCAGTCTTGGTTTGAGCTTGTTACTTTTTCTTATTTTCAGCACTCATCAAGGCCGAGATTGAAGTGCTGCGGCTGTTCACTCCAATCTATCTCCTGCTTCCAGCGTTAAATACCTTCTTCGTCTATATCACCTCTTATTAAGTGCCCCCAAATCATCTCAAGGATATTCACCTCATGTAAGTAAATATAATACGAAATATAAGATTAATAACACATCCAATATATCGAGTTTAGGTCATAGGTAATGAAAAACTTATCTTCCACCAGAAGAATGGATTATTTTCTCCATAATTCCTCATTTTGAATCCTCAATTACTTGCGAATATATTCAATTATACATGTTCTTTTAGTACAACACTCGGTTTCTGTTCTTGATCCTGATTGCAAAGTCAAAATGGATTAGTTTCTCCGTAACTCCACATTTTGAACACTTAAGTACTTGCCAATTATATTAAATTCTAGGTTTAGTCGAACTATTTACCCTTAACTTAATCCTTCCAATAAAGTGTTCAAAAGGATTTTTTTGTGTCCTCGAATGTGAGTAATAAGTTCGTTTTTTCTCCTCCGCTGTTTCCATGAAACAACTTCTCTCTCGAGCTTTGGAAAGTCTCTCTAAAGTGTATATGCCTACTGAATCTCATGAGAAACAGTTTTTTCTTAATATCATAAAAGGTAGTGGAGTTGACCCCTAAAATTGTGGTATCTTTGGCGATGGTGAGATATTTTCCTCTGAAATTAGGACAAATCTATCGAATTCTACGTAAAATTTCATTTCACTCAAACTATCTCGATTGCTCCTTAAATACCATAATTGTTGGGATCTTTATTTATCTGGAAAATCACAGTTCTCTCAAAATCTCATGGGACTCGGACAGGGATTGTCAAGATGAGAAGTCAGTGTTTATAAAGCAGTGGAAACTCGACCCATCTTTACCGCTGTGTACAAGGCCCACGCCATTGAAAGGAGAATAACGGATGTTACTCGATGATGACGATAATTTGCTCCTCCGGTTACCTCGATTATTACAGACGGTAGGATTACATATAAGTTCAAAACAAATGGCTATGCATAAGGCTCCCATAGGCAGTACGTATCTATATCTACATCTACATAATACCCCGCGAGCCGCCGCATGGGCGTGTAGAAGGGGGTGATAGGTCATCAGCCGTGTAAAGGTGTAAGTTTTTTGGAGATGAAATGGTGACATATACGAAAGGACTGTATTTAGTGGAGCTCAGTTTTTATTGTGGTCGCTTATTGTGCGCGGAAAGAACGAGTTTTGGTACTTATCTGTTCGGCAGTGTATCTCTCTTATTTTATCACATCTGTCAGACTTAGAGACATAGTGAGGAGTCATAATAATATTCTCTGTATCGCTCTGAAAAATATCAGTTCTGAATTTCTAAAGCAACCTAAGCCTAGCGTGTAGCCTCCGAATCTCTCGGGGCTCCCACCTTAATCCCTCCCTAAATGTTGTGAGGCACTATATGTACGCTCGTAGCAGTCTTTAACGAAGCGCGCTGCTTTCCCTTGTATTCTATTAATTTTTTTGGTTAAATCTATTTGACCAGGGTCCAAAATGCTCACAGCGTATTCGAAGTGTGACCTAACCAGAGCGAAGTAGCATCTCCCTTAGACTTTTTCATCAGAGGATCTTCCTATTATACGTTTAATAAAACCGAGTTTCTTTAATGCTGTGCCGCATATGTTTCATGCGGTAATTTAAAATGAAATTTTGAGATTATCTGCGTATTATGTACCTTCATCTTGGCATTCAGTCGGTTACCCAGTTTTTCTATGATAGGATGTTTTTAAAGCCGTATAAATAAAAATAAAACATGAAACATGTAATAACCGGTCAATACCGGACTCATGAAATAATTCCCGCTGGAGGAGGTGACTACTGAAGGGAGGGAATATTTTCATTGCCTTAATGGGAAATTCATTTCAGCCGTTCATGAAACAAAACGGCCGCTTACGGAGGTGACTGCTTAGTGGAGGTGGCCGCGGAAGCAGGATTCACTGTGTGTAATTTAGCATTCATTTTGATTTCCGAAGGCCAGAGCCATCAGTGAAAGCTGGAATTTTTTTAACACTTTGAGTGCGGCATGACGTGATATCACGTCATGGGTATCGTGAGTGTTCCAGCTTTCGCTTTGGGGCTTGGCGAAAGTTTCTTAACAAAAGCTAGAACACTCCCGGTACCCTTGACGTGATATCACGTCATCAGCACCAGCGTAAAGACAATCATGACGTGATATGACGTCATGCCGCACTCAAAGGCTTAACCAGTGAAACACAAAGTAAGTGATAATTTTGACTCCCACTATCGCGTCGGGACCTCCTGAAAAGGGTATTCTGCGCTCTATCGCCGCGTTTCGCTACCACTATACCCAAGAATATTTTGATTTCCGAGGGAATCACGATGGTGGGAGTGGCCGAGCGCTCGGCACGCGTCGGTCGCTTCCTCGGCGTTCGCGAAGACTCTTCTCCGGATGCGTGGAAACAAGAGGGGAAGGCTGATTTTCGACCGGCAGTCGAGGAGAAAGTGGTGTCAAGGGAAGAAGAGAGGGGGACGGGAACTCCCCAGTGCATTGTGGGACGGGTTAAAGACAGTTTAAGTCCCCCTCCTCCCCGATTTTTAGTGATACGACCGGCCGACAGGTTTGGCTTCCTGCCGCATATCGCCGCATTCCATTGACAGTCATTCAAGCGTGCCGACCTGGTTCATCCGTCCCCTCTCCCCCCTCTATCCCTCTTTCTCCCTCTAACACCCTCCCCTACCTCATCCCTCCTTCTCCCCTTCCCCCTCCCCTCGCCAATACACTCCGCGGATTCATCCACTTCCCCACCACGCGCCGTGCAACCAGATATATTGTCCTCCAATTAAAGTTAAACATAAAACTACTTCATAATCCTGCAAAAACGTTGTACAATATAAGCGAAATACGTAGCCAAAAAGTTATGTACGGGTAAACAATAACATATATTATTTTTCAAAAGTGTTTTTTGTCGCAACGCCATAACTCCCATAAGTCTTCATCAAAATTAATTATTCAAACATTGTTTTAAATCTTATGTTCCCCGCTATTGACAGAAAATAGACAAATCGTTAAAAATTAGATTTGTTAAAAATGATTATAAATTAACAGTGCCATTTGTTGACAATATAATCAACTAATATGTT
The DNA here is from genome assembly GCA_963169105.1 of Ceriagrion tenellum. Taxonomy (NCBI): domain Eukaryota; kingdom Metazoa; phylum Arthropoda; class Insecta; order Odonata; family Coenagrionidae; genus Ceriagrion; species Ceriagrion tenellum. The sequence goes on from OY720644.1 coordinate 99,546,090, forward strand.
GGTTATGGTTACGTGCTTGAAAGACTGTAGGAGGCGCCATCTATTAACACATCGTTTAGTTAGATTGTTTACCTTCTACATGCAATCAGTGTGACCGTTTACCGTTTAAGTTTACGTTATGTATATTTAATACAAACATAAATAACATATAATTGTCAATGGGAAGAAACAGGTAGAAGAACAGGAAGAAAGAAGGAAGAGACAGGAAGAAGCTGCATACTGTTCCAAATATTCGAAAGGGAGAAGAACAGGAAGAAAGAAGAAAGAAACAGGAAGAAGCTGCTTACTGTGCAAGATATTCGACAGGTAGAAGAACAGGAAGAAAGAAGGAAGAGACAGGAAGAAGCTACATACTGTGCGACATATTCGACAGTAGAAGAACAGGAGGAAAGAAGGAAGGAACAGGAAGAAGCCGCATTCTGTGCGAAATATTCGCACGGGTCAGCTAGTTAGTTTAAAAACTATAGTGTTTTTTTTTTTAATTTGTTATTAAAACAATTTTCAGAAGCTATGGTAAATAATGTACAATATCAACATGTCAGAGAATTCTTTGTATACAACATTCATGGAGAAGGAGGGGGAGCTGTAACTAAGCAGTTTCTAAGCAATTTGGGATTAACCAGAACATCTATGCTACAAAAAGCTACGTGTACATGCGTATGATTCAGTTGCTAGGCGTATTAATTGAGATGACGCGCCAATAGATGACAAGCGAGCTCTCATGTAAGCAAGATTGTTCAATATCGATTGTGTTCTTACTTTAATTACATAAAACAATTAGTTAAAAAATTAAAGTTTTTTTATTTTTTATTAAAACAATTTTAAGAAGCTATGGTAAATAATGCACAGTATCTAAATGACAGTGATTTCCTTGTATACAATATTCATGGAGAAGGAGGGGGAGCTGTTACTAAGCAGTTTCTAAGCAATTTGTGATTAACCAGAATATCTGTGCTGTAAAAAGCTACGTGTACGTGCGTATGAATCAGTTGCTAGGCGTATTAATTGAGATGACGCGCCAAAAGATGGCAAGCGAGCTTTCATATAAGCAAGGTCGTTCAATATCGATTATGTTCTTCCTTCGATATAGATCTTCGCAACGTACATAAATCCACCATTAATGTGCTTATTTTCTGTATTCTCCATATGCATAGTATAGGTTGTTTGACGTTTTTGTTGATTTGAGAGAGCATTTGTATTCAAAATGACAACTTCTGCCGCATATTCTCAGATTTCCGCGGGTGTATTATGGAAGTAAATGTTCAAATAGCACTATAATGGCGGACATGTGGTGGAAATGGTTGCAAAGACCTGTATTGAAGGAAGAATACCATCGATATCGAACGACCTTGGTATATAAGTTCTCCTCCAGTAATCAAATGGTGCGGGCGTATGCATCTTTCAAATTACACGTATTAAAAGGGTCATGACATTGAAATCGAGACGTTGAAATTTGCGCAAACGCAGATTTTAGCAGGGGCGTGGTTGGAGGTAACACGTAGCTCGATTGATTTTGTGACCATAGCTAATTTAGAGTTCATGGTGAGTAATTGTACACAGTTACTTGCATGCACTAAAGGAACAACAAGTACAAAGTAAAGTACTTCTACCTTCCTAGTTTGATTATAGTGAGGCACCATACATGTAGAACACTCGATTAGAATCTAGAAAAATGGGCCGTATTTCCAATCTGGATTTAATAATTTCATAAAAAATCAGCATTTTACCAAAATGCTTGATATTAATGGTTGTAGAATTCAATATTCTTTACTGTAACAATGTAAGAATGAGAGAAATAGCATACCTGGTTTTTGAAATACCGTATTTTACCGCATAATCGTCGCACCCTACTTTTTCAGTCCAAAAATTGGTTCACAACTTTTCATCGCAAAATCGTCGCATGATAATTCTGTTCGTCACGACACTTGCTGTAAAAGGCCTACCATTCATTATATCCTAGCTTTGCAATAAAGGCATTTAAGTACGTAATAAATGACTTATGTATAACTAATACCGGCACAATTTTATTTTTTTTATTTCACCCCATAATGGTCGCACGCTACTTTTTAGCGAAAAAAATTGGCATAAAATCTGCGACGATTATGCGGTGATATTCGGTATAACACTTCAAACCCGTGTTCCACAATTTGGGAACGGACAGTTAAGATTTATAGGCGGTCGGAAATCGTTCATCTATAGGGAAGCTATTCGAGGAGCACGCATCGGCTGTTTTTTTGGCCAAGGAAAAGGAGGCGAAGGAAAAGGAGGCGAATCCGAATAGAGAATTATAGAGGGAGGACTCATTTTCATTCGGTTTGATTTCGCGCGTTTCCGACGTTAAGGAGGAAGGAGAAATTAAACTACTCGGGGAAAAAAATCTCCCGGCCTTGAAATCCAATTCAATCGCCTCGTTTTGTGAGAATTTTTTTGTCCTTGAATGCAAATCATTCCTATGGAATGAGGTTAGACGATCTTCTTGTAGTTTCAGTCTATCGCTTAGGTGAGAATTTAACTTCATCTTAATTCTATTGCTGTCAGTCCGTTGGGAAAAATGAGGCCCCTTAAAACTGACCCCGAGCGTGTAAAATACATTTTCAATTCAAAATATCGAGTATAGGTCAGTGTTAGTGATTCAAACAATCATCCTTTGCCAATGTTTCGGAATTTAATGAATTCCATCCACAGAGCTACATAAGGAGAAAAATGTGAGGGTACAACAATCACGTTCCGATACAGCAACATAATTTACAAAAGGATAAATTATAAAATTATATTGATGTTGATATGTCCGAATGTGATTGTTGTACTCTCACATTTTTCTTGTTATGTAGCCCTGATGATGGGATTCATGAAATTCCGAAACGCAGGCAAAGGATGATTGTTTGAATCACTAACACTGACCTATACTCGATATTTTGTATTGGATTTAATAAGCAAGAGGTCGATAGATGAATACTGTAAAATATATTTTGTCAATAGGTGGGTGAGGACAATTGAGAGGGCTATGTACAACATTGTGGAGGGTACGGATAATTTATAAATAGCTATTGAGATGGAATGAAACAATTCTGAGATAATTGCCGTCTGCCTCACTGGGAGCATTAATAAAAAAATCTAATCTAATTGTGAGGTAACAAGACTTGCAGTATAAAGAATAATGTCCCTTCTACTGCCTTAGGTAATACCCAGGTGTTCGAAAAAAGCATTATCGTGTAAATGCTGTGAGTGAATTCTGTATAAGAAGTGCTTACAGAACAAAATAAGAGATAGAGAGTTTGGTGAGGAATTTATGCCTTTAAGAATGCAAATTGATGCTAAAAGCAATGCAAATATGCAAGGTGAGAGTTCAATTAGAATGCTCAATTAAAAGAATTTATGAGAATTCTTTTTCAAATCAAATAAAATCGATTATGGAGTGATCAATAGAGTCACGATTAATGAGTGGGAAGTGCACGATTTAGAGAAATACGATTGACGTTGGGAAAATTATTATTCTTGATTCAACACATGAATATGACAAAGAAACAAAATTTATGTAAACGTACGGTTGTACCTGAGTAGTCAATAAAACCGAATAAAATAGTCTTGATCGGAGACCAATAAATAGCTTTTATTTTAAAATTAATGATCAATGTTGATGGACGACAATATCTTCCGCAAAACTTCCTGGCGCAGTCCTTCGCTGCAAGGAGGGGAAGTATAGGTGGGAGAGGTGAAAGGAAAATACATCTACATACCACCCCGCAAGCCGCCGCCTGGGCGTGTGGCAGGGGGTGGTAGGTCACCAGCCGTGTAAAGATGTAAAAGTTTTGGAGGTGAAATAGTGACATGTTCTATGAGAGTATTTGGAGGAGCTCAGTTTTTATTGTGGTCACTTATTGTGCGCGGAATGAACGAGTTTTTGTACCCATCTGTTCGGCTGAGTATCTCTCTTATGTAACCGCATCTGTCAGACCTAGAAATGTAGTGAGGCGTCATGATAATATTCTCTGTGTCGCTCTGAAAAATATCAGTTCTGAAGTTATCAAGCAACCTAAGCCTGTAGCCTCCGGGTCTCTATGGGCTCCCACCTTAATCTCTCTAACAGTTGTGTAACACTATATGTTCGTTCGTAGCTGTTTTTAACGAAGCGAGCTGCTTTTCTTTGTATTTTGTCAATCTGTTTGGTTAAGTCTTTATGAACAGGGTCCCAAATTCTCGCGGCATATTCGAGGTGTGGCCTAACCAGAGCGAAGTAGCATCTCTCATTGACTTTTTCATCCGAGGACCTTCCTATTATACGTTTAATAAAACCTAGTGTCTTTAACGCTGCGCCACATTTTTTGTATGTGTGTTCCCCAATATACATTTGAAGTTATGGTAATTCCAAGATATTTTACTGTATTTGAAGATTTTATGTTTACTCCACCCACGGTGTAGGTATGGCTTTTGTGTGATGACTTTCGCAGGAAGTGAACTGTGGTGCATTTACTAATACTGAGGGAAAGAGAGGTAGGCAACGAGAGAGAAAGAGAAAGAGTGGGGTACTAAATAACAATTTGAAAGCAATTAGAAAGGTTTTCTGTCTCTCCCATCTCAATAAATGAAATCCATTTTGCAATATTTTTTCAAAGTTCCGCAACCTATGTCTCCAACTTGTCCACTGCATTGCACCTGGAACTTTTGCTAGAAGCATTCGCATTGTTTACGCGGATATTTGGTATTTAACAGTGGCTATCAAAGAATGTTAACCGTTGCATAATTGATCGGACGGAATTCTAATTGGATCCGGTTCACCTTGAGCCATTTCCCTTCGTATTGCTGTTGCCCGCAGGACCAGTACAGGGGAAAGTGTGGCTGGGGATGAATTCACAGGAAAATCCATCGCTTCGACCGAAGTGTATTAGTATGCCTCGGTGCGAGCTGTGGGCATATATATCTTTCGGAACGCAGGCCGCGTGCCCCGGGCCTTTGCCAGGACCTCGCACGCCACCGATTGCGTGCGATTAGAGGTGAACTGAATGAAGCATCAAACCGGCGGAAAAAATTCCGAACTATCCAGGGCGTGGCCATTTTCATCCACCTATTGAGATTGATTGAGTTCCCTTTCTCTGCCTCCCCACTCTCGCACTGTTCATTGTTCTTCTCCTTGGTGTGTCGGCGCCAATAAGAAGGATCTGCTGTCCGCACAGGAAGGTCCGTTCGATTCTCAGAAGTGACGAATTTGTCAACGGCCTCGGTTGGAGCGTTGGTTCTGGATTTATGGCCTCCGCCCGAACCGTTGCACCATGGGTGGAGCCGGAAGAAAATCCATCTTCTTCGAAACGTTGAGATCCATATTGAACTGACGATCCATCAAGAGTTATATTGATCTAACGATCCATCGACGAACAGTTTGGCGCACCAATCCTGTAATATACTTCGCTGCGATCACCCAGCGCCTATTTAAATGATGAAGTGCCGAAAGAATAGAATTATTCGTCTTAATGGAGGTGGTAATCGAGTCAAATAAATTACATTAGGGACAGTGCATATTTTTTATTTCCTTAGCCAAAAGTAGGCCAACATGGTATCCTTATAACAAATAGCCGACGGCAGCAGCAGGTTGGTAATGGACCAGCCGACCGTTTCCAAAGCTACAGATTCGTATCCTGACTCTGAAATGGTTTCTATATTTGCTATGGAACCATTATGATTGATTACATGGAATGATTAAGGCATATTCTGTCTTTCGCGCTGCAAAATCCATATCTACTGCTTGCACCCTTCGGTCTATTCACCCTTACATGTGTATTATGGGGATCGGGTTGGTGTGGTGGCTAGAGTACTCGCCTACCACACGGGCGGCCAGGGTTCAAATCCCTGCAGATGCGGATGTTTTTCAGAGGAAACCCGATCTCCACTTGAGTGTCTTGTGGAGTGTACTTCAAGTAGAGTACACCGTCTATCGGATGAGGCGTTAAGCCGTGGTCCCCTTGGCGTCTTTCGCTAAGAGTAGGCTAACGCCGACTCCGGGTTTCTATCCTCCATTCCTACCTTACCTATTCCCTATGGCGCAAATGACCATAGCCGTCGGTCGCCTCCCCAAATATCCAATCCAATATATACTATTGTTCATACAATGAATGAAGATCAGAACTTTTTCATACAGTTATTATAGAAAATTATTCCATTAGGTTATACATTTAGTCTCGAAGAAAAAGTCATTTGATGTTTTTAGGGTAATTTCAGCTAAACATTTTGTCGAAGATATAAATTATCACGGCAGTGATTAGAGCTAGATTACTCTGTTGTTCCGCCAGCAGTTTATGAAAATATACCTACTAGTTTTAAAAATTTTTAAAGTATTGAAATTTAAAATATTTAAAAAATTTTAAATGGATTCGAACGTACACCCATCTAAGCATGGAGAGTAATGTAGAACATCAAGGGGTTAGTGTTCTTGCTCATCGCTTTTAGACTAATGGACCAAAATTTTGTTTTTCAGATAGGATTTTCCCCATTCATATTAAAGAGTGGAAGTAACAGAATCTACTTTGAGTACAACTATATGACGATCTGATATATTTTTACCCTTTTTGGCCATTTGCCGTTGGTGAATGAGCTGATATGACTCCAAAGGTATGCACCAAATGCAGCGCATTTAACGATTAAAATGCATGAGAAATAACGGAGCTCTTCGTTATTTGAAAGTTTTAAACATCAATTTACTACACATAGAGTATGGTATCCTATGGTCAGATGCCACATCATTCACCCTTGACACTACAGATAGAGTGAGAAGTGTGGAGGCGAAGTTTCCGATATCAGTGAGGAGGATGTCAATGAACGAACAGGATTCAGGCTATGTGTTAATGCAAGATTTTCAAAGGGATTGTGTTTCCATTGATGGAGCACTCTACCAAGTTTCGCGGTGGCTTCCAAATACAGTAGTAAGCTCAAGTGACCAAATCCTAATTAACTTGCAAATTGTCTCGCTATCAGGAAATAAAAGCTTAAATTATTCTGTCATGGATAAATGGATGGTGACGTAATACATCATGCCACATACCTTCAAGTTGGCTTGATGGGAGTAGGTGCAAATTAATCTTAAAGACACGTTCTCATGAACGCGTTTCAGACGAAGAGACGCGGAAGCGAGATCCTCAGCCAATTAGAAGCCTAGATGTCTTCGAGTGAGTTCGCGCATGTTCGCGTAGAGTCGCGTCTACCGGGTTGAAATATTTTCAACTTTCAACGCGTGGAACGCGTAGAATCATAAACATGGCTGACCTGCGAAGTGTAGGTCTTTGGATGAAATAATCATCTCCGAAATGCGAGAGAAGTACACGTTCCTGTACAATTATAAGGAATATCGATAACAAGAATAGAAACCTAAGAGAGAAGGCGTGGAGTGAAAAGGGATACAATGGTGCCACTGCATCCATTTCTTTCTTTTAAAAAACTGCACGTTAATTAGCTCTCAGGAAGTTGGCGTGCGGATGAGAGGAATTAAGTTGCTGGGGAAATCGAAGAACAATAGCAAAATGCACTTGGACAAAACTATATAACTATCAACACGCAATTATCAACAATAGGCCGTAGAGCGATGAGCAAACACGGCCGTCACGTTTCTTTTTTTTTATCTTTCTTCTCTGCTGTAGATGGCGCGTTGGTACCTACCTCCTACGCGTAGGCTCGCCTGAATGCGAACGGTTCACGCGAAGAAATGACGCGTCTTGTCGCACGCGTGCGCGTCTGACGCGTCCATGAAAACGAAGCTTATCTCTTTGTTTTAGAATATTTAATCAGACAAAACTTTGAAGCGCAGTCCTATTAAATCGCTCCCTGTCGTAACTCACATTCTCAATTTTTCCCGACCCGTTTATACTTACCCTCTTTCTCTCGCTTGCTTTCCGCAGACACATGCGCTTACCATTAGCGGTACGTGAGAGGCGCGAAAGCGAGATCTTCAGCCAATCAGAAGCCCGGATTTCTTTGCGTGAGTTCGCGTACGTTCGCGTAGAGTCACGTCGCCCGAGTTGAAATATTTTCAACTTTCGACGCGTGGAACGCGTAGAATCACAAATATGGCTGACCGGCAAAGTGTTAGTTGAATGGATGAAATAATCATCTCCGAAATTCAAGAGAAGTACACATTCCTGTACGATTATTTATGGACTATCGATACACGGATGGAAACCGTTGATAAGATTTGTACCTGAAGATGACGCAGTAGCGTTGAAACTAATTGTACCAATAAAGAACTCAGTGGATTTAAACATAGTAGGAATAGGCACAATTTATTCACTAGGGAAGTCATTCGCGCACCTCGGAATAGATACTCGTAGAAAATATGGCGAGGGATTGACAAAGCAACGCCCAATTGGGGACTGGGATTTCACAAAAAAAATCACCATCTTCCATTCTAGGAATCAAACCTGGAACATTGGGGTGTGAAGCAAGTTCCCTACACAAAAACCACCAGGGAATTTGCAATATGCGTTGCACACTCGAGGTGAGTCAGGATAGACTTTAGATAGATTACCTCTGAAGAGTAAAAAAATCTTTCCACGTTGTGATTTATTTGAAGTGGAAATACGGTGAATTTATCTAGTGAAGATACCTAAATGAAAACGAGTCTTATGTTTAAACTCGCTGATTATACGTGTTAAATATTTGCCTTCCGTACTCATTGGTGGTGTCTCCTTATAAAGTAGTTAATCATTATCTCTAAGGTATTCCTTTAAAGATAAGTCATCTTACTTAAGAAAGCCATTTAAAAATACAACAAAATTTGGCCGATCTACTGGAGATCATCCATTGGTATTTCGTACCGAATATTCATTAGACCATCAATTTCCGACATAGAATTAATTTTTAAACCAGAGAAATTTGTTTCTTTTTTATATCAATCAAAGAAGGTGTATCAAAATCCTCGTTTCTTATCAGTAAATAACAGAAGGCAGTTTCCTTCATATTCTTTTGGTTTTGCAACCGTATATTCATGGGTTTGTGGAGGAGATCGCAGCCGAATATCAAAAGATACATCACACTCGTGGTCGCCCGGCGTTCAATGCAAATGGAGCCCGTCTTCTTCAGCCGCGTGCTCTTTATTAACGCCCATTTCCTGAGGAATGCGTAATGAAGGAAGTGAGCGAGCAAGGAATGCGCGAAGCACATGCTCCCGGCTGCCAATAGGCCGCTCCAATAGGAGGGGTGGACTGTGGCGGGGGAAGAGGTTCCCCCCAACCAACCGAAGAAAGGGAGAGGGTGCCATGAAACTGAGCGTGCACGTGGGCAGCGCCTATAGATTAGAGGAGAGAACAAAGGAAATACACGGCGTGGAGGTACAAGAGATTTAAGAAGGTTTTAATATGCTTGGATCTAATTTCAATTTTTGTACAGATTTAATAATACTAACCAGTAGTGGTACCTACATCTACATCTACATAGTACCCCGCGAGCCACCGTATGGACGTGAGGTAGGGGATGTAAGGTCACCAGCCGTGTAAAGTTTTTGGGAGATAAAATGGTGATATTTTTTATAGGAATGTATTTATTGGAGCACAAATTTTATTGTGGTCGCTTATTGCTCGCGGAAAGAACGAATTTTTGTACCTATCTGTTCGGCAGAGTATCTCTCTTATTTTATCGCATCTGTCAGACCTAGAAATGTAGTGAGGAGCCATGATAATTTTCTCTGTGTCGCTCAGAAAAATATCAGTTCTGAATTTCTCAATCAACTTAAGCCTAGCGTGTAGTCTCCGAGACACTATATGTACGCTCGTAGCAGTTTTTAACGAATCGCGCTGCTTTCATTTGTATTTAATCAATTATTTTGTTAAATCTTTATGACCACAGTCCCAAATGCTCGCGGCATATTCGAGATGTGGTCTAACCAGAGCGAAGTAGCATCTCTCTTTGACTATTTCATCAGAGAACCTTCCTATTATACGTGTAACAAAACCTAGTTTCTATAATGCTGCGCCACATATGTTCTGTATGTGTAATCCCCACGGTTTATCTGATGTCAAGGTAATTCCAAGTTATTTTACTGTATCTGAAGGTTTTATATTTACTCCACTCACAGTATAGGTATGGCATTTTTGAGAAGTATTTATCTTGATTAAGGTACTGCATGGTAGCATGTTCTTCTACGTACAACTCTCCTAGTTTCTGGTCTGACTGCGAACAATTGTCCTGACTGCTTCTGGCCTGCGCCTGGCATTGCGAGGAACGTGCGCGGTTCTGATTTAAACTGTGATGAGTGCTGCATGCCTGGTGTGGAAACACCCCGTCCCACACACCCTAGTGGTGACTATCACGGTATTTCGTAGATATATGTGTAATAAACTTGGCACTCGTGCTTAATTAGTGAAAGCGATGGAAATGAAAGCAATCGCAACAACCTGTTTTTTTTGGTAAATTTTATGGCATTAAAACACGAAAATTTATGGAATAAAGCGTATATTTTATCAAAATTCAATTATTGGCACAAAGTATCATATTAATTCGAAATGATTCTTCCTATCAGTCTCATTTTAACTAAAAATACCGAGGTTTCAGGCCAATTTCAAAATTCGAAAAACGCATCTAAAATTCTAATTGAGCGCCAAAAACTCATAAAAATGCGTAATTAGGAGGATGTTTTTCACAGGAAACCCGATCCCCAGTTGAGTGTCTTGTGGAGGGCACTTCAAGTACAGTACTCCGTCTGTCGGATGAGACGTTAAGCCGTGGTCCCCTTGGCGCCTTTCGTTAAGAGCAGGCTAATGCCGACGCCGGGTTTCTATCCACCCTTCCTCCCTTACCTATTCCTTATGGCGCAAATGACCTTAGCCGTCGGTCGCCTCCCCGAATATCCAATCCAATTCAATCCAACATGCATAATTCATGAAAAATGTTTATTATAATGCTTGAATCATTTCCTTTACTGCCTTATGGTGAGTTCCAACGGATAAAATGTTTCGAAAAATTGTACTCGATAACTTATCCTGTCTTCACTTGGAGTCTCTCTCCGTCATGTGCTCCTTGACATGAAGTTCCCTCATGGCATCTAGTGAGGCTCTCTCCGCACCAATATCTTTCTTCCTTTCTTTCCACTTCATATTCCTCCTCGTACCTCACGCAACAGCTCTCTCATTACCATCCCCAAATTTTGTCTTTCAATGTTCCAGCGTTCCCTATTCTACTGCATTCAAAACACTTTTAACTCCCTGGCTTCGCATTCACCCTCCCTTGGCCTCTTCTCACCACCACCCGCCTTCAAATTCTTTTCTACTAACCATGTGAGCATATTTTCTCCATCTACCGTGTTAACTTATCGCTAAGTCCCCTTCCACGTTCTCCTGTTTGTATTCCATTTTCTGTTATAATTTCTGTTATTATTTTTATATTTTGTTAATGCCTATAATTTATTTGTTTTTTGGTCATCCACTGTTAAAAGCCTTTGTGCCGTTTATTGGACTTATTCAAATAAGTAAATAAATGGGGCCAATAACTTTTTTCCGACTTAATTGAAGAAATTACCAAATTATACACTCAGTGACCCACGTTCAACTCTCCAGCCAAGTTAAAATTGCATAGACTGTCTCATGCAATGCATCATTTGCGATATCAATAGCTGAAAGCATAGTATATGACAAAAAATTTCCGCGACGCCTCGATGATCAGTTAATGCACACACTAACTGAAAAGAAAATATTTTGCATTTTATTCTTCAGCAGTCATCAATCTGTAGATTAGTTGGATGCTACTCTCTCATTTTTATCGTAATAACTAACAGTTTTATTCCTTGTTAACCTTTCCAATGACGTTCCTCATAATTTTCCTATGATATCTAATCGCAGGTTATCTAAGACCATACTACTCATTCCTTTCTTCTGTATTTATAATTCTCTAGAGGTTTTTGTGTTCGAAATCGTAACCACTGCGTCACTCTCTTCCTCTTTTCAAAATTTTAATCATACAGTTTCATCTCTTCGACTCGTAGTAAATCATACATCTTCATCTCTTCAACTCGTAGTAAATAATGCATCTTCATCTCTTCAACTCATAGTAAATAATGCATCTTCATCTCTTCAACTCGTAGTAAATAATGCATCTTCATCTCTTCAACTCGTAGTAAATAATGCATCTTCATCTCTTCAACTCATAGTAAATAATGCATCTTCATCTCTTCAACACACAGTAAATCGTGTATCTTCATCTCTTCAACTCGTAGTAAATAATGCACCTTCATTTCTCCAACTCGTAGTAAAACTTCATCCGTGATATTCTTCATCCATTTCATTTTCATCCTTCTTCGATATCAACAGCTCTATTACTTTTAAATGCTTTTTCCCTGCAGATATTTTTGTCCAGGCTACACTGACACATAAAATAATGCTCGAGACTTACATTTTTCAACGGTGCTACAATACTTCCACGCTTGTGTTGGTAGCTGTTGGTAAACCCGATAGAATGCATTCGTTGATTGGGCTATCCAGCTTAAGTTTTCTCACTTATTTTTGCTATTACTGCTGATGCTACTTTGGAGACTGCATATCTCTTCCTTTTTACGAAAGCATTTGATGGACAATTTTGATGGTGACAGTCTATCCTTATTTTTTCCGCAACTTTAATTTTTCAATGTCGAGGAGAGTTATGATGGGTAGTAACTTTTGCTGAATCTTTCGCAGCTAAAAGTCTGTAATTTTGAGTTGAAAGGTGCCTTATACACTCTTCTTAATAGTAGATAGCTATTTATGGTCGAGACAAAGCTGCGCTTTTCAAGAGATATAGTCAAGAAATGAAGTTCGGTATAGCAGATGGTCTCTTTAATGAGGAAAAAGATTCGTAATGTGCGTCTATAATTGTGCATGTATTATACCCCGCGAGCCACCTCATAATCTTAAGGTGGATGAAGCGATATGCGTTCATCTACAGATTTACAAGAAAATTTGTATCGTTTATCAGTTTTATTTTTAGATAAATGCAAAATTATTACACAGTACCGATTCGGTTTCTTGGCATTTGAGTGTTATCTTAACAATTAACCTTTTGGCACTTGGCCTATATTTCAAAATAATTCGATGCGAAATTTTTTTTAGATTTTCCCTTAAAAGGCAGAAACATACGTTTCAATTTACCTAAATGATTCCCAATAAATATCAAGATATCATGCCAAATAAATTACCAGTATTTAAACACGATTTTCAATTAAATTTCAAATTCCGCGCCGTAAGTCCAAGACAAAACAGTGCTTTAATTGAGACGATAAGGGGAGGCTATTGGTGTGGTGGCTAGAGTACTGGCTAACCATACGGGCGGCCAGGGTTCAAATCTCTGCGGCGGATGTTTTTCAGAGGGAACCCAATCCCTACTGGAGTGTCTTGTGGAGAGTACTCCAAGTACAGTGCTTCGTCTGTTGGATGAGACGTTAAACCGTGGTCCCCTTGGTGCCTTTCGTTAAGAGCAAGTTAATGCCGACGCCGGGTTTCTATCCACCCTTCCTCCCTTAACGATCACCTATGGCGCAAATGACCTTAACAGTCGGTCGCCTCTCCAAATATCCAATCCAATCCTTGAGACGATAATTTAAACTACAATTCTTGTATCACGTATATTACAACAAGTATGGTTATTTCCAACGGACAAATAGCTGTGTTGATATAAAGTGACCTCAAACAGTTTTTTTCAACTTGCTTGAAATGTTATTTAACTATTGGAGTAACAAAGACTCACATTACAGCTTCAACCACTTTAAGGCATGGGGATTAGTTCACCAGCGATATTTGCATGATTATATTTGTAATGAAGCATAATTATCTTGCCATTGCACCAAATATTGCAAATTTAAAGCTAATGCATACATTTAAAAGTGTTATTCTCATGCATTTATATCAGAAAACAGATCCCCCGACACTGAGTGACATTTCAAATAAGTGTCAACTTAACTCCGAGGTAGTGTTCAAAGGAAAACGAATCTGAAAAAAGAAACAGAGAAACGATAAGATGCTTTCCAATTGCATTCTGAAGGGCAGTTGAAACAAACCACGACACTCTATGGTTTCTCTCAGAGGGAGAAGGAAGGGATTTAAAGGAATTTCTGAAGCGGTGAAGTGTAAGGAAAGACTCGACAGAGGAATGTTCTGAATGCGTCCCTTGTTTCTCGCTTCCAACGAGGAAAAAGATTGCACCGTGGATAAGGGTTACAAATGGAGCGGCATTCGTGTTCCAAGGGACACAAGGAGGGGGGGGGGAATTGGGGCGACCCCTGAGACACACGTGCCCCAATGGAATTTCACCCTCTACGCCGCCTCTTAACGCCCCCCCACCCTTCTCTTTCAACGACCTGCAATCAATCCCATCTCACTCCGTTCGCGGCATTATTATTCTCCCACTCTCTCCGATGAGGAGGTTGAAGCAGTTCTGTAATTGGGACTTCAACAGGGGAATGTCGCTTACTGCGAGTTGGCGAGCTGAAATATTTATCCTGTGGCATAGCGACGATAGAAGAGCTAAAATACATATTCATGATCGAATTTTTTTTCGACAAGGAATCATTAAGTTTTCTGCTCGCTTATGTTCCTTTCGTGCCTGTGTAATTTATGCGAGGAAAAATTAGCTATGCTTTCAATAATGCATCTCGTATGGAGTTGTCCTGAAACAATACGGATACAGAAAACAATACAGAAGAGAAAAGGAAACTGGATCGGACATATTTTGAGAGGGAAGGGGATTTTAAATAAAGCAGTTGAGGGGACAGTGGAGGGAGAAAGGAGAAGAGGAAGGCTGAAAATGACAGACAATGTGAAGATAAAAAGAAGTTACAAGGAAACCAAAAAAGAGGCCCGGAACAGGATAAATCGGAGACAGCTTTGGTGTTTAGGACCTGCCAGTAGGCAGAATATCAGTTGATGATGATGATGGAGGTGTCAAAAGTCAAGATAGCAGTAATGATGAAGATCTAGTGTAAAATAGTAATGGAAAGTCTGAAAATGAGTCCAGTTAGAAGTTAAAAGCTATAGAAACATTGTTTCTCGTGAAGAAAGATGCTTATAATGGGGTCGAGAGCTTATGATGGGAGTAGTGTGGAGGGTTATAGACATTTTTCGAATGATGGATAAGAATAAGAGTTAATGAGTGATTAGTGTGGTGATTTAGGAGAGGGATCTTCTGGAGGATTTTTGGAGGAGACAGAGCATTCGGAACAAATAATGCGGGACGAAGGGATTTTAAGGTCGTGATAGAGGGGAGGGTGTTTGGTTGGCAGTGAAAGGGAGAGAGATGAATGTCGAGAGTTTTCATAACTTTCCAACTTAACTTGCTTAACCAGAGGAAAGATCACCCCCAAAAATAAATTATTATACACCACAGTACTATTATTGTAATGCAAGTTAAAATTTCTTTATAATTCTACTATTAAGTCCAAATCTTTCAAATGATTGAAGAGAAGGTTTATCTTTCGCTAAATAACCACGATTTTATGGACTGCCCTTGAAACAATAGCTAAGGACTAAGTCATGCGTAGTACATTTGTTTTGCCGTCTTATGACTATAGATGTTTCGGTCGTTATTATTATCTTTAGGATGAGAAAAAACTAATATAATAAGTAAAACATTGATTTTTTTGTGACTTTGTACTTGACAGAGGAATTTAGGTTTTGAAAACCAGCTTCTATGAATTTTGAAAGATATTGCATTATTTTGAGGTCTTTAAAATTTCTTTATCATGTAAATTTACCTACGGAGTGTTGAAATGATGGGGGAAGAACTTCATCCAGTAATTTTACCCACGAGGCTGTTGCATCAAGGTTGCAAAAAAAATAATCAATTCGCGATGACGTGACCTCTAGAATACGACTTGTGCACAGTGGAACCGCTGCTTGGCGTCTAGCACGCTCCGGGTAGGGGACATTCTTATCTCGGAGGATCGGAAGCTACATCAAAAGATGTCCGCTCGCGTCTCAGTTTCCTCGCCCGGCTTCTTCGGTGGGCACGCTCTCCGGATAACTGATTCGGAGATCGCTGTCCAGGGGCATGTAGGAGAAAGGGATCGCGGAGTGTCATCCTATCTCCCGACGTTATCTGCGAGGATTATTTTTCTCTCGAATTACCTCGCTGTTCCATGATCATCCTATATCGGGTGCATGGGCGTGGCTATTCAGAAGGCTTTATCCGAGATCGAAAGCGTAATTATAGCCGAGAGACTATGAGTCGAGCCTATGCCATATGGAGATGTAGACATGACCACGGATATAATTGGGACACCATCGCGTATATTCCTACTTCCATGGAGAAAATAGCTTTCCATAAAGTGCTAAACTCCTTACTAACGGTCTCACTTCTTTGTAGAGTAATCAGGCTGGTATTTTTTAACATTTAACATAATTTTTTCCTCATATTGTAGTCATTCCTTGTTCCGATATTAGTGCTTTAATTTCTTTAAATAAAGCTATCGGGAACATTATTAATATCTGCTTTTATTACTCATGAAAAGATGTCCACTGCGATGGATCCAAAGCGCCCTCCATCAGTCCGGATTAGAGAAGACGGTCAATGCAGCACATAACATCTCATTCCAAACTCTTAAGCTGTGAACTATTCTTAGCCTTATGAGCATATTCAGATTAATCAGTTTCGCGAAATATTTATCAAAACCACCTTTCCTAACCAATTTGTTCCTTATCGCTATAAACATTAGTATGTTGCATGAATAGTTGACTTTGGTGTCTTACCTTGCACATCGATTTAGATAGGAATCTTTCTGAGAATCATCAATACATTTCAAACTTCATGACTTACCTGTTTTACATTATTCATTCATTGGTAGAGTTTTCAACGGTATAAGTTGAATGTCAGTCATATAAAATTACTCTTCATGTTCCACAGTAATAATATTCTTCGAAAACTATTATCCTGCTCAGGAATTGGAATTCTTTCGATGAGCTCATAGACAGGAGGTGAGAGGAAATGAAGTATCACTTAAGGAATACACTAGTGCCCAATTAGTTGTGAAATTTATTCCATGATGTGTAGATAATGAAAGGAAATTGCTCAGAGACACAATGTCCTGAAGAGAAAGTAGAAAATGTGAGAAAAAAATCCCGAAGTAAGTAATATTTTAAATAAAACAAATTTTATAGGTAAAAATTCAATAACGGCATGATAAATTATCCATTTGACATACTTCTCACGCTATTTTCCTTCGTGCTTGAGCAAATTCATGAATCCCACGGCTAAGGAACAGTTCTTCTGATAAGCGCTCCAACCGTGACTGAAAAGATTCGGCTCCTCTGTTTAGCGATCAGCCATAGTGTTGGGGAAAATAGTTTCCGTTACTAAAATAAACGCCGGAAAATACATATCTGAGAAAATTCTCGCAGTCACGCGATATTTAGCTACTCTCTGAGTCTAAATTGTAGAAAATTGGCGTTAACCGAGGTATAACAATTGATACCCATCATGAGCATGCGAGCACCGAACAGCTACGGATATCAAATGGGAGAATCTTCATCGGAAAATGCAGTTATTTCTTGGGTTATATCCTGACAAAAAAATGCGTACTAACCTCTGTATTTCATTTTTTTATTCACCTTGGAGTCGATTTGAACCAGTGGATACTTTAAATTAAAGTGTATTTAAAATCAGGTAATCATGAATACTAGAGAGCTACGTTTGTCATCTGACAGCACAGCGAATCGCCTTGGAATGGGAGTAACCTTCAGTGCTTAAATTATATTCCAGGCTGTTTTTATCGCTAAATTCTTACTTAAAATTGAGAATAATGTTGAATTAAAACATGGGTTAAATATTTAAAACATAATTTGTATTTCTTTGGATGTTTTCAGCAGTGCATTATCTTTCTTAGGCATTTTAAAGAATTTGGTGAGAGTTGAAAAATTTTTCAACGAAGGAAAAAAATGTTTTGCAGAAGTTGGAATGATAAAGAACTATAATGAATAAAGCTTAGTGTTGGCTCTGTATTGAAGCTGATCAGAGATTACTTTATCCTCAGGTACGTCGACGAGTTGGCGAATCAAAACCTTAACATAAGTGCTGAGGTTGTGTCAGTGAAGGATATCGTTTCAGTGAGGGAGTTCCCCCATTTCCGGCCAGTCAAATTTATCTCTGCCAATGAACTGACGAAATAAAAGTGACTCAGAATTTATTTGAGATAATCCTCTCATTTTATTGATATGAAAATAAAATTCTGCCTTTTACAAGGATGCCAGTTAACAGGACATCCTACTTTACCTCTGAATCCGAGAGGGAGGTAATTGAGTATTCAGTAAATCCGATCGTTTAGAGGAAACGAAAAATAGCCTCAGTGACATAAAATCTCTTTTCTCTCAATCGAATTCCGCCACGATCGAGTTAGACTCTCTCATTCTTACCACAAACTTACAATTAATTTAGTAGAGTGCCAAGTGGATTAATATCTCGCCGGAAATGTAATTCATTCATCTACACCTAAATACTACCCCGCGAGCCGCCGCATGGGCGTGTGGCAAGGGGTGGTAAGTCATCAGCCGTGTAAAGATGTACAATTTTTGAAGATGAAATGGTGACATGTAATTTAGGAATGTATTAAGTGGAGTATAAATTTTATTGTGGTCGCTAATTGTGCGCGGAAAGAACGAGTTTTTGTACCTATCTGTTCGGCAGTGTATCTCTCTTATTCTATCGCATCTGTCAGACCTAGAAATGTAGTGAGGTGTCATAATAATATTCTCTGTGTCTCTCTGAAATATACCAGTTCTGAATATCTCAAGCTGCCTAAGCATAGCCTTTCGATCAAGTTTACCATTCCTAGGAAAAGTAATTTGTACTATCTCCTTATGTTACATTATTGTCTGTTACCCTCATCTTGTTATTTTTTACGTTTTTGTCCTTTTTGTTTGTTGTATGTTCACTGTAAAATGGCTTTATGCTGTATGTGATCTTTTCATCAAATAAATAAATAAATGATACTTTATGATCACTAAGAATTTACTCGCAATCGTGTAGTTATACTCGGAAACCCACCCAATGCATCATCCACTTGTTCCCACTGAAAGAAATTCTCTTCGCCAATAATTTTTTAAACGGCAATTTTTCGATCCAGAAAAAGCCTCCCTTGTCTAAGCATGGAGAAAGCGCACGCCTTTAATGGGTTTCACCCGTGACCTCCGGCAAATGCAATAGTGCGACGACGGCCGCTCGGTGCGGGTGTCCCTTGGAGAAGGCCCCGCGAGGGGTCAGGGGTGACGGGAGGCGAGCGTGTGCCGTCCCCAGGGGCCGACTGCCACTTGTCACGGATTAACCCGGCGGTCGCCTCCTCCTCCTTCGGAGATTCCGTCTGCTGGATATATAAACGAGGTGGCTCGGAACGGGTTAACGGCACCAAGGACGGCGGAGCAGGAATGCGAGCATGATTGATGAGGTGTGTGTGAGGCTATGGGGCGTCATCCCTTGAGGACGGGTGCCCTGGGCGAGAGATCGCGACCTTACGCTGCCTGTGGACGAATACAACGCACGAAGGTGATGCGAGAGGGCGCGATGACCTTTCGTGTATAAATGGTATGAATAAAGCTTGGGTTTTAGGTGTCCCAGCAACTATGGTTATAGCTCACTGACAGACCCAGGAATTAAATGTAAAAACTGGCAAAGTACCCGTTAACGGTGAGGGATTCAAACGGCCGACCATTCGCTTCATTTGCCGTTGCTTTCACGGTATGGCTAGTAACGCAGAGCAGCTAAAAATCGACAAAACAACAATAATTACGTAAATTTGAAAGACATTGGGAAATTATTTCACTTTTCAGACTCAAAAATTACGTAGGAGTGGATAATTTGTGAACATTTAAGTAATTTAAGAACAAATTAATCACACCCAAAGAATTAATTTTGACATATGGATATCTTTTACAATTTTTTACATATGTTTGTAAATTTGCCTCCCCCTAGAGAGTGCTTTAATCCAAAAAGTTTCAAATCACATTTGTAAAAACAATAGTAATTAGGTTTGCACGGTCAATCTTAGCGTAACAATATTTTCATATTATACCAATAGAAAGCTAATAATATTGCTTCCCCGGCAGATACGGTCACGACTATCTGTGAGGCAATACAAGCACTTCTATGAATCCTTTTATAACATTACAACTTATTCAAAACAAACAATCTTTAATACTTTGCCTTAGAACCACAGTTGTCTTTAAGTAAACGTTTCCATTGTATTTTTCAATCTTCTTTGAAGTAAATATTCACTACTATACGTACCAATGTACCAGATATCCGGGTGACGTCAAGCACCATTTCCTGGAGAGGTGTGTGGGCGGAAGAGTCAGCGGAAGACCTGAAGAGATTGGGAGTGAAGGCTGGTGCGTTAGGTGGAATCACGACAAGGGTTTTGCAGGGTAGTCACATGAATTGGAGCAGGTTTAATAAGATAACGAGTATAAGGAATGAGGGGGAGAGGAATGGTGCCCTAAGCAGTGTGAGACTCGGTAATGGCAAGATGTTCAGCCACACCATACTCACTAAAACCACCACCTCCCGCTTGTTGTCCAGACCGTGGTCTAGCGTTGGCTTCTTTTCCCGCTGCCATTGAAGATCTTGTGGGTACGGGTTTCCCAGATTATCCCTAATCCTCTTTTATCCGACTCCGGTCCTCTCCCCCTCATTCCTTATACTCGTTATCTTATTAATTCATCGGCAGCAGCATAAGTAGCTTTACATGATTATTGAACTCAACTCATCGTTACTAGCAGCTTGCATTAATATGGTAATCTTAGTAAAAAGAAACTGCACTGTGGCGTGTTAGCTACCACAAAATGCAATAATTCCTCGTTTTTATTTGATTATGGCACTAAATACCTCAATTAAATTTAATATATCAATATTTGGATTGATAATGAGTTCATTGGTATGATAAATTATGTTTTTTTAACCCCTCCAGAAGATTCTCCAGTAAAATCTATATTTAGACAGTTATTTGAAAATATCTACGATTTTTTCGTTCTGATTCTCGGCACTTGTCCAGATATCTAAATTAGAGTGAATAAATATGTAGCTGAGAAAAAAATTTACGAGAGGGATATCATGTCGACGGACTCGTTTTGGAAGAAAAGAATGATGCAAGGATTGGGTGAAAAGCAAAATGCCCCCAGAAAAAGCAGGCTTAAAAATGGTTCAATATCTAGATGTGGCATTGACTTATCGAGAAGGAAAATGTATGCAGGAAGTAAGTGGTAATGATAGCTGTAGATTAGATTCCATTACGTGATCACAGGGTGAATGCGAAGATTGTATCATTATGCCACGGCTGCAAAACGTGTTGTGTCGCTTAAATAAAATCCTGGAAGGAAGTTAAGTATTATAATGTTAGAATAAATATGGACTAAATTTCTTGTTTTTCATGGCTAACTTTTGATTGAGCCAGAATACGTTCTTGTTTGGGGTATACTTGCAGAAATTGTTTTGCTGATAAATATTAATTAGTTCAGAAGAGTTAAGCGATATTTTTTTTTTAATCTTGCAAAGGTAGACCTAACAATATTTCGAAGCTATCGCAATACAACTCCAGACATCCGCAACGTATGCTAAATAACCTAGGAGTGTGTCAAAAGAATGAGTAGAAATGTCGCATCACCTGTGATTTTTTTGCTAGTTTATACATGTTATTAATATCAAAAATCTCTCCCTCTAGCTAATTCAACGAATAATTACTTACCCTAACTCGTTGCGCCCCTGGTTTTCCGACATTTTAATGACAGTAAGAGGATCTATGGAATGCAACGTAAATTCAACAAAAATGCACGTGAGATGCGTTTTCACAGAGGTTCAAGCTAACAATGGCGGTATGTAAGACGGTAAGAACTTCGTTGATAGCGAAACTGAATCCTTTCCTTTGCTCTTTCTCGGGATGAATTTCAAGGCGTTAGTCGCTTGTTTTATCTCCGTCTTTCAAACTTTCTCCGTGCGGTGTGAATGCACGCCGGGTCCTGATAGCCTCAATTCGTCCCAGACAGGTGTTCGCCGTTGAATCCTTTTTCCGTCTGATCGACGTCCGGGAAGAGCACGTGCAATTTTTTTCTGCCATTTGACTTAATTGGGTCTTGAAAGTCACGTTTCAAGTTTTTCTTTTGGGCCCAAGAACCACATATCCCTTTATGAGTTGATTTTTTCCTGATTGTATGCTATACAACTACTATGCAATGATAATAGGCTCAATACTTTTTCTTACAAATAAGAATATCAATGTATAAATCACAGGTCGTATGCGAATATTAATTACTATGTCTGAGATTTTTGGCAAACATCATGTTTCAATTATATTATTGGTGGGTATTTTATTGGTATAGGAAAATTAGAAAACTTTTAAAGAACATACTCCATTCTTATGTCTTTCGAGTTAAATATCAAATTAAAAGTTATTAAATCATCCTAATTTCCTAATGTTTGCTATGATTTACATTCCTTACACAACTTAACTTTTAAACCATTTCTAAACTTACTAAAACCAAAAAGGTACACACTTTGAAATAATACGAAAACAAAACGACATTTCGACTGTTTAAGTATAACAGGAAATATTTTTGCTTCACTTATCACACATTTTACATTTCGTTTTCTAACCTGACAATTCTTATTTTAATTCCCTTACAGATTTTAACTTGCCTCAGAAATTATAAATACTTTTCCTTAACCTGTAGCTATACAGCAACGGAACCTTTTATTTATTTGATCTAATTTCCTTTGAACTTTCCGTTTGAAATATTTTAGAATCAGGAAAGGAGAATAAGAAAATGTGTAGTATTGATTTGGTGATGAAATACTTCAACAAAAGTTTGAACGAATTTGAAGCAACTTTTCCCCTATCCCAGTTGTGCTTGGAAACTTACAAGTAAGAGATCTTTAAACTTTTCCTCGACTTTACGAGCTCGTGTGTTCTCAATTTCTTCCTAATAATCCATTCAAAAATTTCATCGAATAACGCCTGGATTTATGCAAATCTCTTTAGTAAACTACGAAATAAATAATTTCTTTAGCCCATTTCTTTCGACTTCATTGACATCTGTGACACTGCTTTGAAAATTATTTTCCAGTTTAACCTGGGTAATGATATTCTGTCTTATGATATTCTAGAGAGAAAAAAATGAATGAGTGATGATATTTTTTTAATGTTGCAGCCTTCCACTCATGCATGCATAGCCTACAAGGTCGTCTCAATGGTTGAGTTTTTTTTCCTTGAAAGATAATAAATATTGAAGGAGAAAGGGGATGTGTTCCTGAAGTCTTCGCGATAGAATTGTGGAGGAAGAAAGCCGCTCGGTAGGCCTGAGAGTATTTTGAAGAGAAAGGAGTTCTTGAGAAGGCTGGACCAACTCATTAGAAAGTGCGTATTGCTCATTGCTCCGTCATTCTCTTGGGACTGCAGACAGATTCCGGAGAGAAACCTCGGTGCTTGCTTTGTTTTCCATGGGAACATTCGCCGTTAATGAAGAAATCTTTCGTCGAGTGAAGCTACCGCTATCCTTTGGTTCGCACGGTGAATTCCTTTTGTTCCTTCGAATTAAATGTGCCGCCGCGAGGAATGGAAAAGATGTCCGGTGAAAGTAGATCGCCTCAAACGAGGAAAACTTGTTCCTGGTTGAAAGATACTTAATAGCCGTTTTCGTGAAAATTATCCTCACAATTAAATGATCTTTTACGTCATAACAATGCATAATTTCCTCACTCTATATGAATAACGTTGATATAAATTGTAAATGAGTAGACGAGGATTCCGCGTCATGCTTCCGATTATTTTCACTCGTCTCCTCTGATGAACCTGCCATTTAAGGTGTTCGTAATCGTTTGAAAAGATAAGTTCATTGACGATTGAATACTATGAGCAAACTTGGGACGTCGTAATGGACGTCCATCAGAAAATTAATTATTTATAAACCTATTTGAATCTTCCATGTGCGACGAATTTTTATGAATATTTCCGCTCTCCAGAAGGTCAACTTGTAGTTGAAACAAATTCTTGGTCATCTATCCTTGTTTATATTAAGCCTCTGTATCAAAATTATTAGTGGTATCAGTGGCAGCATTTAATGAGTACTTCTTAGGCGTTGAGCCAAATGTAAAAGTCGGAGATCGATGCTGCCTCAATGAATCCAGTTCGTACGACTTTTCAATGAGCACCTGTTTCATTTAAGTATGCCATTCAACTCAATTTATTGCGTGATGGACGCTTAAAAAGTTTACTTTTTGCCTTCATGTGAAAATCTAATTTTTTTACTAATAAACATACCTTTCCCCTTCTGCCTTGTTCTTGCGATAAATTCGATGGTGACAGCTTTTACTTGGTGAAAATCCATTGTGAATAAATTTAAAAATCACTTGTTACTTATTCACGGATTTATATTCTTTGCATAATGCTGCCTATACGACGAAACCGGTCAACTAAGAATTGAAATCTGTGAAAGGGTACCGTGTAATTTTAAAATTTATGTTCTTGCAAAGCTATCTACTGATAATGTCCTTCAGTGAGGTTGTTCTTCGATAATGCTCTTCGTTTAGACAGCTACTATTTCATTGAATATCTGTTCTTGAAAAGTTTTGGAATCAGTTGTAACACATCCGTTGAATCGAGCCGTATTTGATCGATTACTGACCCTAGCTCTTAAATGTATAAAGCAGGATCTGAAAACATCTATATCTCCCTGGCAAAGCGATTTATGGAGAAATAGATAGTATCGGCGATTGGTATGTATGTAATGCCGCGAGGAGTTACCTGTTCATGAACAGTTTACCCTCACTATGTATGAAGGGCTATTCAAGGCCCAGGTGGTATAAATGTTGACATTGATTTCATCAGTGTACTGCCAGTGTTTTGTTTTCTTGCAGCTTTGGAGCAAAAATATACCAGCAAGGCTGACAAACTCGGTGCCATAATACTTATAGATGAACCTTGTACTTGCATCAACAATGTAAACTAGCAAAAGCAAAATACTTTATAAATCTCCTTCGGATAACACACTGAATCATCATTTCCATATCATTTTTCTATGACATAAATGGCATCTTTGAAACGTAAACCCAGGGTGTTCCTCTAGAGGAATTTATATATACTGTTCACCGTAAAATAATTAGTTCTTAGTATAAAAATTCAGAGTCACTGCTGGGGTGGGTAAAATTGAAATCGAATGTAATCTCTTCGACTTTTGTTCATCTTGAGTGCTATTTAGAGAGACTTTTCTTCGACTTTCATCCATCTTGATTGCTATTTTTAGGAGCAACATGCTCTAGTTCCAGAATATATTATATTCTTAGCCTTTTTAGTCCCACCGTGACATTTCGTCCTTTTATAATTCATTCAAAATTCTTCATCGCGTTAACTTTCTCCGTCAACTCCGACGAATGAACGCTCTCGCTTCATAGATGAGTCCAGTGGTGCGGAAAAACTAGGCGGGACACATTTGCACCCGACGGCTAACCAACCGTCACGCTCCGATTACCAGGCCAACGTACCTAATTTTCGATTGATTTGGGATGCCGCTAGAAAAAAGGAGATGAAGATGAAAAGTTTCTGCTGCGTAAAAAATAATACTAACTTCCATTACCATTTCAAACGAATGGGTGCGAGTAGGAATGCAAATTTTCATGCTCCCACTTTTAGTCGTTTGTTTCTTATATTCGGTAATATGATACCAAAATTTTTACATGTAAAGCTTGCGTCGTAAGTTCTGACTCCAATATAAGTTATTCCTCATCCCATTTAAGGCAGTTTGAGCGAAATATCATTTTACCTAGATATCAATGAATTTGGTCTCATTTTAAAGAAAAATATATCATCCTTCTATTGAAACCAATAATTTAACCCGTTACTACATTACTTTCCGAGATATATGCCAAAAAATACCAACCATTTCAAATGGGAAATGGTACGTGTATTCACTCCAGAGAGACCTTCTTTAACAAATGAGGAATTTCTAGCACCTAGTTCTCGTCAAAAAATCAACAGTGTGTAGTTCGTGTGTTTTCTCAAATATTTTTTAAAATTAATCATATTGTCACCGCAGTAAATTCTTCGGGGTCACCAAAAAAACTTCCGTTTTGATGGAGTTTCAAACGTACCACGTGAAGAAATTGAGTCAAGTGAAAGACTTATTTAGATTTTTTCATTTGATTACTTACAATTTCTGTCATGTCAAACTATATTGTTGCACCATTAATTATGCAGTATTTAATTTAGGTATATTCCAGCTGGTGAAATAAAAGGGATAGCTCGAATATGGTCTCTAATATGATTAGGGAACTATCTCGCTCGCACTACCATAACTCAATTTCAATGCCTTTGATTAATTTATTATTTTAAAGCAAATGTAAGTATTTGAAGTTCAAGTGAGTGCCGTTTAATATTTTTAATGCAATGACTCAGTTTGGAAAAATAAGGCAAACCTCTTTCATGCGAGAAATTTCTTGCTTTCTTATGGAAATAATTTTCAGCCCATGTATATTGTGCAGCCATCCACGTCCAACAACACACATTCGTGATGAGCTCAGCAAAATCCAAATTGAAACAAATTGAAGTTGTATAAAAATCCTGGAAAGCACTGTTTAAATTCTACCGTTAAGATATAATTTTTTTCCGCGAATTACTTAACATCTATGTAGATATTGATAATCATTTCTTTCTGGTAAGCAGTTAGGTGACATTCCTGTAAGGTCTTATTTTCATTCTCACGCGTCGCATAATCTAACAGAAATAAAAAAAATTGGCTCTTTTTTCATCATTCCATATCTTAAAAAAACTCACTTGTTTATCATCTGATTGATAAAAAGGTCTTTCCACCTAATCGTCATATTGGAGCGGTTAGAGGATAGGAGAGGGTATTGGAGACTCACACGCACTAATCTTCGGACCGATTGCTGCAGATGATAATGAGTAGCACTTTTAGTTTCTTTTCAACATTTTAATTTAGCAGACGGAATTTTCGGAATGCAAATTTTTTTATAGTGTATATTTCCTTCACACGTTTCACATTATCAGACTACCTCGAACGTTCAAATACTATTAAAATGCTAATCTGTATCAGTTAAATATTCCTTCATTCCCGTCGTTTTGGAAACGGGCTAAAAGGATGAAACTTACTCATGTAGGGTCATATTGATTGCAAAATTATGTGGCTAAGTTTATGATTGTATGTAAAATATGTATTGTATTGTATATAGTGTAATTGTATACATACAATCATTTTATTTGAATGGGTAGAGATGCGTCATTGGAGCATACACGTCCAAGAAGAGAGGGAAAAGTATGTAGCTGTACAGTAACCTTGGTAAATACATGCTCGAAGTAAAGTGAAAAACGGAATTCATACATGATGAACGGTAAAAATTGTGGAAGAGCATTTTGGTGAAATGATGGAGCCTTAAAACCGTGGTTACTATCTCTGTCAACCCGTTTAGTTTCAACCTTTTTGTCTCGTTATTCTCTTTAGTAATCCATAATGATCATCGCACGTTAGTAGTTGGTGATGTTCCAACCCCTCATTTATTTCATATCATTCGAACCCAGAACAGATTCAAAAGAACTTTCTCATCAACTGCGGAGCAGCAAAGATAAGTCGGTCTACATGTCTCCTCACCTTTGCGTTGGGTTCTACTATTTCACAACCCCCGGTAGCATCTAATTGATGTAGCGTACGACTTATGAGATATCAATTCCGGACTTACGTTTTTGTGAAGGATTTCAGGGTGTCTAACAGATGATTACCGGCTGAGAATTAGCATACATTGCCTCAAATCCCTTCCCAATTATTTATACTGAGATTTCAAGTGGCTCTCTGGACACGAGTACATCTGTCTTATAACAAATCTGTGTTGGTATTTTATAAATTCAATTTTATTAAATTCTTCTTTTCACTCTTGAATTTACTTCACCAGCTACCTCAATTAATCTGTTACGAGAGGTAAATTGCTCATACAGGCAAAAGTAACATTGATGATCTCGGCAAATCAGAAGCCATATAACGGTAACCAGGGAGTCCTTACTTATGAGCTATTTTGGTTCTTTATAGTTTTACGTAAAAAAATAAATTACTGTCCAATTTGTGGTGCTAATTTGCGTCGGTTGTTGTCTTTCCTGAAGGACGCCGTTTTCAGATGGATATTTTTAATAGCCACATATATAAGTGGATTTTGAATGCGATAATTGCCATTTATGTCTTCCTTTATATTTATCTGTCATGAAAGGAGAGTTATGAACGATTTTCTATTGAGTTTAACGTTAAAATTTCATCACTTAAGAGAGGGAAGACTCTGGATCTCGCCATTAATATAAATATAGATGCGGAGCACGATGATTTACATTTCATTGATACTATTTTTCAGGGTATTTTAATTGAATATTTCTGTCATAGGTATACATAGAATCATCAGATTGAGGCACGGAACACAAGTTGGCGATTCGTGTATTCAAACCGTCTCCTCAATGAACTTCGCTGTAATACGTAAACGTTGGTAAAACCTCTCCTAAACTATTCCGTCAAGTGTTATCGTTTCTCATTAATACCGTAACCTCTTTCAGCTTCTTAACTCAATACCCGTGAAATTGTCCTAGGGTGAGGAAAATGCCTCCGATTAGTTTCGCTTCTTTTGTTCGCTAAACGAAACACGGCCCTCCGCTAAAACCACCGTTTTCCAGGGCCCACTCAGTCTGACCGAAGCGCAACCATAAATCTCACCGCTTCCCTCAAAGCCTATTGTCTAATCTCGTCCCTGGAAACAGTCTCACCCACGTCCTTTAATAGAGAGAAAGACGAATGTTGCAGGAGGACGGAATCCATTCCCGTCTCTCCTCCCGGACTTTTTTTTTCCTCGCTGAGCAGAAAGCGAGGCTATCCCCGGAGTCAGGAGATCGGGTCGTTAGAGCCACAGCTGCCGCACCCCCGCAGGCCTTGCACCGGCCCCTGCGAGATCCTCCCTCGCCTAGCTTTAAAACTCTCTAAGCCGGTGCGCGGCTCTGGTTTTGCCGCAGGTGGCGGGCTGTCTGGCCGCCCGACCGCATGCACTGTGGAGCAAGTACCATGCTGGGGTCGGATCCGTCGACGGGGTGGTCAGGCAGGCAGGGAAGAGAAGGGGAAAGGAGGTATGCCAGCGGTGGCAGGAGGCCTCGAGGAAGGGTGCCATATGCGGCTGCCGAGGAAACATGAGGAAAGGAATGAGTATCGGCTGGTGTTTGCCTCAGGCGTGGAGGGAGAGAGGAGTGGGGAAAGTTAGTCGGGTGGGAACGGGCCTGGGGTGGGGTTCTTTCAATACTCAAAGCGTGTGCATTTCCGCAGGCATTTTAACTTTTAAAAATTAGGCCTGAGGAAATATGCTTGGCATCAAGAGCATCTAATTATCTTCCTGTAATTTCTACCTTTTGGTCTCAAATCAAGTTTCTCACTCCATCAAAAAGCATTGGATGTTTGCCCAATTTTTTCGCCATATTTTTTAATAATCAAGGCAGGTATTGTGAATTTAATCCATTACCTGAGGAATAAATTACCAGAAATAACTATAACATCCAACCTTTCCAACTTTTGGTTCATAATTTTACCAGCAATAATATTATCGAGGTCTGTTTGGGATCTTCAGCGGGTAAAACTCAACACCCTTGCTGACCTTCTACCCTGATGACAATGGACGACTGGCCATCGAAACGCCGGCAGCAATGCACACCTTAACCCGGTGGAGACTTAAAATTGACCTCAAAGCTATCCTTCGCCTTGAAAGCCTCAGAACTTATCCAGCCATTATGCGGTCGTACTATCCCTAAATGGAGCTATTCCTGGGAAAATAAGCCTGTGGATGTATGAGCTTATTGCTCAAAGGGTTAGTGCCGAAAGTGTCAACTCCCAATGCTATTTACTCTCATTGAAATGCTCTCATTGACCCGTAATGAAGAATGCATATTTCAGCATTGGTAGTGTTTTAGTTTGAAGAGCTTTGACGCCTCTGATTATTTTAAGCACACTGTCTGCCCCACACAGACAGGGATAACAGCACCGGGCCACGGAGTAGGATATCCGCGATCCTGCCTATCTTACTCCGTCACCCGGACAAACATGAGAATAACCCCTCCTTACTCGAGCCCAGCCCAACAATGCCTTACTTCATGGCTATTCGGTAAATGTTGTTTCCATTATGGCAATACGTTGCCAAATAGTATACCAGCTAGCATCCTCGGACTTTTACAGGGTCAAGTATCGTGTGATTCAGGCGTAAAGGAAGGGGATATGAACATGAACGGTAATTAAATGAGACGACAAGTGGAGATTACAGTTATGGAGAGTAAGTGGGTGTCACAAGGATCAGAGACAGGGCAGTTATTCAAGTTAGAATGATAGGAAAGAAATGGACGGAAAGAAAAATATGAGGAGGAAAGAAGACAGGTCGGTTGAATGGTGAGTTAAAGGGAGAGGTACTGTACGAAATGGTACTTTATGATGAAGAACATGGATTACGAAATAAAAACTTGTCTAGAGTATATGGTTACTAAGCTTGGTTGGATAAATTTTTGAACTTATATATTTTCTCTCAAAGTTATTATTACTCATCCTAGTTGCTGCACAGTAATGAAGTAGTTAGTGGCTCATTTATTAAAACATTCTTTTTTAACGGCTTAGCCGAAAACTTTGTTTAATTTTTTGATATTCACGCTTTAAAAATGAGAAACCCGTAAAAATTAGAAATTTAACGTTCGAAAGCGTCCTTTACCTCAATGGTATATACTATATATTGTGGTCACTGAATGATGCTGGGTTCCGGCAGTAAAATTGCACTGAAAATTACAAATGATGATGGGCTTTCAAAATTTCATTACGAAAAAATGGAAAGCTGAGTAAGTGGGAAAGCGTGGGTGGGATTAGGCATGAATTCCAATGAGCCAATAGCCAAAGGTTTCTTTACTGGCCCGAGACATTTTCACATCACTCATTCTCAAAGCAATTCATGATAGTCGATTTAGATAGCTTTATCATTTAACGAGGTAGTTTTGTCGTTGGCAAAGCTAAATGTCAGCTAGTGCAATTAAAGGGTAAAAGATACTCCATTGTTGCGCTATAGTGTTTAAAAAAGTGGTTGTTATTCAAAACAATTATTGGAAGTGTAGATACATAGAGTTATTAAACGATTAAAAAGTATTCTAAAAGTCAAGTGTCAGAGGAACAAATTTCTTAACTCGCTTAACACTTACGCTGCTAATCCTGTCATTTGACGTGTTTCCTTAGCTGCTGAGAAACATATTCCAACCAACTTACAATCAACTTACAATTAAAAAAGGTAGAAGAATCAAGCTTTAAAGCAATATAAACCGCATTTTCTAAGTTATACAGTTATTTTTCTGTGATAGCATGAATAAAGCTTAAAATACGCAGCATTCTACCTATCCGGCAGCGAGAAGTGCCCAGCAGCGAGAGTGTTAACGGTGCAACACATTGTGATTCTTCATTGGGCTATCAACCATATCGAGAATATAGGGCCCTGTGGACATTTTCCAACGCATTTCTAGCTATACCATTGGAAGGAAGTGAAGTGAACAAGAGTTGTGGGCAGTGGGCCGTGAAAAGGAAGCAACGAGGAAAGGGAGAAGAATCTTCAGATAAGATCTTGCCTTCCGCTGCGGAGACACCCTACGCTGTCAAACTAAACATATCTGCATTATCTATTGTGGTCATTGGACTCAATTTGCCGAAGAAACCAAAGCGTCTTTAGAACCTGATTATCAAATCCTGTAGGCAGTGGAAAATGCCGAACCACAAAAATTCCATAGCGGGTAGCAAAACAATTGCCGTGTCTTCCTGAGGAACGAAGGAGATAAGCTCAAAAGCCTCAGGCCAATTTCTGCTTAACTGAGTTTATTTCTTCGACATAAGCTTTATTTTTCAAAGAAACACGGAACTAGCCGCGCAGTTATTTCAACGGAGTCACTCGCTAGTGATCACACAATTGTGTGAAATTCACAGAGGAAAAATCATTCTCCAGGATTGGGAATCGAACCCAGATCCCTCGATTTCGCACCGAGTCCTCTAAACAATTAAACTACCCAGGTGTCCTCTTCCACTGTAATCTCACTGGTGCTTTTAAGGTGCAAGTTGTCTTCAAGGTACCGTGCATATGATGCCAGAGGTACCTGTATGCGAGCGCTAAGTGCCACAGTCCACGGGGTAAAGGCCAACTTTAAACACAAAGGTGATTACTTTGGACATTTTTCAAAGAACCTCGGAACTAACCGTGCAGTTACTTCAATTGAATCACCCGATAGTGATCAGACAATAATAAGCATTATTTTATAAGTTTGGTATCGGGTAATCTACGGTTAACATTGGTTAGTCAATTGTATAACGTTTTAGGCCAGACGGACTGAAAGCGATCTAGAATTTTTATTCGTAATTTCCGCTTTTTTGCAAAATTAATGCGTAGATATTGCAAAGTTATTATTTATTGATTTGGTCAGCCAAACTACCAGTTTTGGTAAGTTAACGAGCGGGCGTACTTTAGTGTGATGCTAATTAAATACATACAGTAAGACCCTTTAAATTGCCCTATCATAGGCTGTTTATAAAGTTTTGGGATGATTTTGCACCCAAGCGACAGGGCTTGATTTGTTGGGCGTTAGCTATTAAAGCCAGTCAGGCCCCTCGGGTCAGTAACCGATTGTTCTCTCACAAGGTTATAGGAACGCGCACGACATATGCTGCTAAAAGATTAAATCTCCAGACTCAGACTGCCCCATTCAAGAATGGGGTTTGAAAAATCTGTTCTCAGACCATATGTGATGCCTCCAATCAAGGTATGTGCGGGTACATCTCATTCTTGGTGTTTTAATTAAAACGACTTAAAATCTGTGCAGCACTTTTTCACAGAAGTCAGATTTATCCTGATCGTATGTGATTCCATCCGCTGGGTACAGATTGCCTCATTTTTACGAATAAATTGACAATAATGCAAAAAAGATGTTTAGAGCGGGGATAGCGCTAGAATTATTTCATTAGAGAATCTAGACTCGAAAAAAAGCACATCGTTCACGAAGCTGATTGTACAATAAATGATGATGAAGTCTGAGGTAGAAACATAATGGATTCAAGTTATGCTATAATTTTTGAAAATACGGGAAGCATGAGCTTGTTTTGGAGGCTTGAGAACATAATCCAACGTATGATTCTTACTGGCTAAGCTACATACCCAAAATTATGGTGCTAATGGTAAAAATGACAATCGTCACCAAAAAGGTGTGGTAACTGCCATCGATACCGACGCAATTAGGAAACAATGGGCCTAATATACGAGGTGTGTTCAAAAAATACCCGGAATGTTTAAATTTCGCGCGTTTGGAGAGTCCGATTGTCAAAAAAAAATTTTATTGTATTGGTATACATGCCCCTGAAGTATGACACAATTTTCAGCTGTATTCATTGTTTACTTTATCTGTGGCAACCGCTAAGGTTAGACGTGTTTTCATGAGCTCTGCGGATTTGGATTGTTAAAAAAAATGGATCAAAGAATTTGTATTAAGTTTTGCGTAAAAAATGAAATAAAGTGTAACAAAGTTTCGTCACCTGTTATAACTCTTTTGAGCAAATCTGAGTCGACGTTGACTTCATTTAGTGATTCCTGAGCAACTTCCATTCGCCGCTGTTTTTGTTCAAAATTCAACAATTTTGGGACAAATTTTGCTGCCACGCGTTTCATACCCAAAATGTTCGCAAGAATGTCATGGCATGAGCCAATCGATATGCCAACATCATCAGCGACTTCTCTGATTGTGATTCGGCGATCATTCATAACCACTGCTTTCACTTTTTCCACGTTTTCATCGGTTGTTGATGTGCTGGGGCGTCTGGGGCGTTCGTCATCTTCAACGTCTTCACGGACATCTTGGAAACGTTTATACCACTCGTAAACACTTATTTTTTCATAGAAGACTCACCATAGGCCTTTGTTAACATTTCGCACACTTTGTTACACTTTATTTCATTTTTTACGCAAAACTTAATACAAATTCTTTGATCCATTTTTTTTAATAATCGAAAATCGCCGAGCTCATGAAAGCACGTCTAACCTTAGCGGTTGCCACAGATAAAGTAAACAATGAATACAGCTGAAAATTGTGTCATACTTCAGGGGCATGTATACCAACACAACAAAATTTTTTTTTTTATAATCGGACTCTCCAAACGCGCGAAATTTAAACATTCCGGGTATTTTTTGAACACACCTCGTATAATGATATCACATCAACATCTACTTATTACCCTGCAAGCCACCACAAGGGTGTTTGGCAGGGGGTGACTTATCACCTACATGAACTAGAGTGGAGAAATTTACTTTCACCAACAGGCACCACACTATTGGTATACTTCAAATGCTACAGATATTAATTAAAATTATCTATAATATAACTATTAGAACGTGACACAAGAGTCATGCGAGTAAAAGGCAAAACACGGTGTTAGCACTACTCGGCAGATTTCGAAACACGCATTAGGAAGCATATGGATTAATCAGCTACACTACCTGTCAACTAACCTAATTAAAAGTCTTAACGCAGCCATTATGGTCTCTTATTTATCGCGGGAAAAAAGACATTTTAAACCTTTCTGTATTACATTCTATTTTCCTTATTATATTCTTATGATCTGATCTACCATGGTATGTTACAGTTCGTAAAATGTTGGAACTTGATTGCAAGTGCCATGCTTTCCTCTCTTGTGTTCTCTTTGAAAATGAAATGTGACTTGTAGAACGTATGACGAATCAATGAGTGATTTTTTTCTTGAATATCCATGCCAATGAACTTAGGAATAATTATTCAGTTGTTTGATTCAAGTAAAGTAAGTAGAGAATCGAATTAAATCAGCCACCAGTATTCCAGGATAGATACATTGAAACGATATTAGTAAGTCTTCCTCTTGTTATCTATCATTACTCAGCTAGTTTTTTTACCTACAATACCTACACCCACTTATACGAATCAATACATTTTTTTTTCTCGAGTTAGAATCTCCATAGAAAAAGGAACGATATTTCGATATCATAGTTGAAATATGCTCGTTTATTAGCATAACGTCAGTTTTATCTCTGAACTCTTTATGTGAATCATTGCATTAAAACCTATCGTGCTAAAGCCTTTTGCCTAACATTTCTATGTTGGCTAGCGGATAAAGCAAAGCCGCAAATCCACTTCTTCTGATAATTACATAACATGTCAGTGATTATACTGTTGATTCACATAACTGTTGTATGATTATAATACTCATTTTCATGCTTAACATTTGAATAAATATTAAAATTACTCAGAACAGCTTCTCAGACAAAAATTCATTAGATATCACATGATATTAATGCATTTGCCATCGATAACCATTTATAAATTTAAGTATACTTAAGAGTAAGAGGATGGAGACCTGCAGTCAACCAATCTTGGGATTGCACGACTAATGATGACGAGTTTCCTGAACCATGCATAGGCTAGGGCGGCTAGGGTAGCATGTTCTTCTACGTATCACTCTCCTAGTTTCTGGTCTGAGTGCGTACCATTACCCTGACTGCTCTTGGCCTGCGCCTGGCATTCGGGGGAACGTGTGCGGTTCTGATTTGAACTTGGATGAGTGCTGCATGCCTGGTGAGGAATCGCCCCGTACCACACACTCTAGTGGTGAATTGCACGGTATTTCGTAGATGTAGATGTAAGCTCTTCAGGGCGCTCTTAATGGTATCTTTGACATGAATTTTTCTTGACATATTAGGCGCTCATTTTATCGGTAGATTTATAATAGCTTTTTTTTCAAGTAAATAAATTTTACTCGCATGCAAACGCTTTCACCGAATACATCACTTTTCCAGCAAGTGCATTGTTAAATTTTGTAAGCTCTTTGTCAATATAGTAGACACACCGGAAGGTCGTTAAATACAACAAGTACGCTTACGTTCAGTCTGCACCATTTTGATAACTATAATTTTGAAAATCATTGAATATACTAATCTTTCTCGGAATTTCATGAAAATTTTATAGTACTATTTAAGCGTACTGAATTCCAAAACGCTCAATTTACTTTCTAGAATTTTGGAAACAGTTTACCAGGCTACCAGATTTTGCAAAACTAATCTACATAGAACGTAAACAAAGTACCGCGCTTTGGTGATATTCGTTTTTTTTACTCTTTAATTAGATAACCTCGATGATGTGTTCTATTTAGCTACCCGATGATGCAAGTGATACAGGTATTGCGGTCACCCTGGAGATAGATCAGGTTTCTTCAGGGAAGGAGGCGTGGAGCCTTCCGCGCCACAAACATAGGACTCCTTATTTCCACCGCCGCACCAAATATCACACAACAAATATCCCAGTAAATCCATTAACATTATATAAAGCCAAATATTAAGGCCTGTTTTGTGAAAAACTACCGGTTTTTATTCCGTAAAGGTTCTAAAAAAGGGTCTACAGTCTTCATTTGGGGGTTTTCGGGAAAATTGAATTCCGACGTTTCTTGCTTTGTCCGTTCAACTGCAAGCCCTAGCATATTGTTAATGCACTGAAATGATGAAAATAAAATTGTAAACCTTATTTATAAATAAAATTAGAGTCATCACGCCAAATTTCAACTTTTTCCACTTTCAACATTCCTTCTAGTCTGAAAAATCCAATTTTTTATATTCTGGCCAGCTATTTTCGTTTACAGGCCACTGTGCGCCGTGGCGACTACAACAGTCTGCGATGGATGAGGAATAGAGGGGCGGGCTGAAGAACCCTTCGGAAGTGGACCTGTCACAATTCGTGTTAAACAGAGATAGTGAAGTTATCTGCAGTCCGAGTGGGAATGGGGAAGTCTTACTCCCCCGAGACGACCAGTGTTTACGCGAGACCTAACATCCTGATAGTGTTTTCCTTGCTTCGAGTGGGCGGATTTCGACAACTTTTAAGAGAGAAAGAGGGACCAGCCCATTGGAGTTTTGGCGTGAGCATTTGGACTATTTCCTCCCTGCACTGTAAATACGGGAGGAGATTCCTTCCAGGAACGTGTTACTCAAGATGAACTCACGGGAGGAAGTTCCGCCATGAGAGTTGCGCAATGCCAAAACATTTGCGAGCTCAGGGCGGCGTGGCGATCCACGAAAACAAGCGGGAGATTTATCCCTCGCTCACAAAATCCGCTCGCGAGGGCGGAATGAAAGAAGGCTTCGAGGCATGAAGGAGGAACATGGCCGCGGGGATCGGAAGTGCTCAATGCGGGGAGTGGTTTGAATCGACGGCGACTAATGGTCGGGAACGGATGTGTTGAGTGTCGGGTTGCTCTCGTCGCATCGACGTCAAATTCGACGCACAAGCTCGGAGACCAATTACGTTCTGTGTTGTTGAAGGTCGTACTTTGTAGCAGACACAACAATACTCATTCAATAGTTTCATCCTAAACTTTTATAAAACTTATCTTATTGTTCACTATATCGAACTCCATTGATGAACGAAATTCATTCCATCATCAGGGCTACAAAAAACATGTACACTGAAGGTCAACCACAACACATCTCAGAAGAACCCAATATATAAAAATTTACAAATATGGTATATCAAATGAAACAACTCTGAAAATTACCAAACAATCACATCAAGAACCCGAATTCACATCACACTGCCACTGCAATTCTGCAGTGGCAGTGTGATGTGTCTTTCTGTCATCATCTTCCCGACCATCCATGACTACCTGGCATAGCAAACACCATCAAGTACCAAAAAACCAAAAAGAGTCACAATTTTGTTGAACACAATTTGGTTTCAACAATTTTGTTGAAAGACTTCTATCGTGGCTCTTTTTTGGTTTTGTTTACTTTGTGACGTTCAGTCGTCTTCAAGCAGGGGCATTTGGATGTTTGTGGGGACATATATTTTGCATGGCAGGTCATATAGACATCGGTGCGATGAATAGAGGCAGGGGAGTGGTGCTTGATGGTGTTTGTTATGCCAGGTAGGTAGTCATGGATGGTCGGGAAGATGATGGCAGAATTGCAGTGGCAGTGTGATGCGAATTCGGGTTCTAAATGTGATTCTTTGGTAATTTTCAGTGTTGTTTTATTTGATATACCATTTTTTTATTATTTATTTTATATATTTATTATTATATATTTTTTTAAAATTATACATTGTGTTGTTCTGAGATGTATTGTGGTTGACCTTCAATGTACATGTTATTTTGTAGCCCTGATGATGGAATGAATTACGTTCCGAAACGTTGGTCAAGAATTGCTGTCTTCTTACTTGTACGACCTTTCCTCGAGAGAATATCCTATTTGTAAAGCTTACCCATAATGCTCAGGAATTTACTAAACTTTGTAAGTTTTACGTAGAATATTTGTTGGACGACCGGTTTCGTCGAATAGTCGACATTATCAGGTGATCTTAATTTTTCGGAATGTACCGCGTCTTTTGTTGGATAGTGACAACAGTTTCGCTGACACTACTGTCGGCATCTTCAGACCGAAGATCTGAAAGATCTGACTCTTCGACCCGAAGGCACTGGCAGTCGTGTCAGCGAATCAGTTGTCACTATCCAACAAAAGACGCGGCAGATTCCGAAAAATAAAGGAGATCAACGTAGAGCACCGCGAAAGCCTCCGTTCTCACGACATAATTAGATGTCTTAATAAAATTAATGTTTATACTTCTCGTTTATTATCAGGTGTCTAAATTAAATTACAAATTATCAGGTGTCACCTGTTAATTTTAACATAATTGTTAATTAATTGATTGAGTTTTTTTTTTAATTTCCGAACACATCAATATTCCTTTTAACGTGGCTATAGCCTCAGAGTCACTGACTCTAAAATCTCTGGAAACTTACAAAATGAATCTTTATCGTGCATTCTATTAAGCTAGATGAAAAAATGGGGGATCCGGGCCAGTTTACTTTAATTTTGTCCTATAAGCTTTTGATTAAAATTGTTTATAAGGAGCAGAAAGTCGTGGGAAATTGAATAGACATAAAATATAGTAAGCTTTCCACAATTTAGTTGAAGTTATTGTCACATTAAAGTTGAGGTTATCATTGTCTTAATTGAAGTCAAAATGCGTTAGTTTCATAAAATAGCGCTGCAGTCCATTTCATCGGCTAAATCACGATTTTTTCACCCAAATAAATGAAGAGTGTAATTTTGTGTCTGTTCTGACTTAACATAGTGAGTCCAGAGCCGCCTTAAGATTCAATACACCTGTTATATTATACCACAAGGTTCTGTATCACCATATTCTGTTGACTATTGCTGTTAATTTAAAAATCTATTTATAAACATACATATTTATTTCGCAATTACTTCTCATTTAAGGGGAATATTTAACACTTTTATGCTAGTAATATTGGCCCCTAAGTGTTACGTGGTCCCCAGGAATCAATGTCCTGGGTGCATTTTCTCGTTTGTCATGCCTTTGGATATGGTTGTATGAGGTGCAAAGGGGAAAAAATTAAGCTACCAAACGCAAGTGACTACATTCTTCCATTCGTCAATATCAATTAATGGCAGTCTTTGCCGTGCGTTAAGCAGCGAAAAGGGAGGCGTGAAAGGTGATATAGTCAAGATCCTCATTTGGGTATAATGACCTTGGGTGAGGTCAACGACATGCTTTATCCAAGGACGCACGAGTGACATATGAAGGTTAGCATGATTATCCCTCTCTAGGGGAGTTGCTATTTGAACCAAGCGATATTATTCCGATCGCGTAACTAAGGAGTCTCGCGGTACAACAGCAAACAGATCAAGATTTTGATGAATATTGACTCACTCGGATGGATAGCTTATGTGACTGATATTGTATGTGATTGTATTTCGTTTCTAATCGCGATATTCAATTCCTTCCGCAATATTCCCACGAGAAAAATTCAATTAAGAAGGCTACGTGATGTGTTTACGAGTGGTTTGAATACACCAAAATCTCGTACCATTCGTGACTATACCTCGTGATGACAGGATTGGATTAACTTATACATAAACTAAATCACTTTAAACGAGTATACCCAGTTATCTATCATCTCCTCTCCCATCTCATTCTCATACCCCTAACTTAGCTGATTATTTAGAGAGGAGACCGATAAGTGAAGGTTATGTAGACAATTTATTTCCGGACGTTCGAAATATTTTGCTAGAGCCAAACTATTATGGTAGGAACGAATACAGGAAAAACATTAAGGAAATAGACTGCAGAACCGATAGATTTAAAATGCCATTTTTTCCACGCACAATTAGCGACCATAATAGTTGCGATAGATCAGTTCTAGGGTACTGACTAGGTTAAATAGGTTATTTCATTAGTGCTAAATATCTTAACACGAATTTTAAATACTAACTTCGCATGCAATCTCCAGCATGATACACTTTTGCATGCATTAGTACCTTGTAGCGCTATTTATTTATTGGATTAATAATACTAGCCAGTAGTTGTATCTTGAGTAGTGTACTGCATGGTAGAATATTCTTCTACGTATCACTCGCCTGGTTTCTGGTCTGAATGCGTACTGATGTGCTGACTGCGTTTGGCCCGCGCCTGAATTCGGGGGAACGAGAGCGGTTCTGATTTAAACTGGGATGAGTGCTGGATGCCTGGAGTGGAATCATCCCGTGCCACAC
Organism: Ceriagrion tenellum; assembly: GCA_963169105.1. Classification (NCBI taxonomy): domain Eukaryota; kingdom Metazoa; phylum Arthropoda; class Insecta; order Odonata; family Coenagrionidae; genus Ceriagrion; species Ceriagrion tenellum. The sequence goes on from OY720644.1 coordinate 99,586,668, forward strand.
CCTAGTAGTGGCTTGCACGGTATTTTGTAGATGTAGATGTGAAGTCATTTGTTCCATGAGGCCTGTTGGTAAGGCTGTAATGGAAGCTATTAAATGAGGAATGGAGAAAGATCGTAGAAAAACCCTGCGTTTATATCAGCCTACCATTTAAAAAAGTCGCCAGGCAGTCCACAATTTTACGTTCCATCCGACGAACGGAATGCTGCCCTTCAAGTGATCACCATGCCATTTTCCTATCCCTCTCTCATTGTCGAGGAACAGTTTTGGAAAGCCTTCATGTTCCCTCGGTAAGAATCATTGGCTGGCTCACTTAAATCCTTCCAGAACCGTCTACCCCAAATTTCCCTAATTTCTCGCCCTATACAGTGCTCCTTAAGCCCAGAAAGCAGTATTTGGACATTAGACTCGGAGGATATCAAATCTGTGACCCTTGGATAGGTGGGCAAACTCAATGGTCCTCCTCCACGTATGGAATAAGTCATTCAGATTGAAATGTTTTCAAATATTAGCACACTTTATGAATCGACTGCCGCGAATAATCAGGCAAAACTTGATTGGATATCGGATATCGGATAAATCGGATAAATCGGATAAATCGGATAAATGAAAGACATCCAACACCTGAGGCGAACAAAAGTTCCCTGCGAAAAATCAACATTGGCTATTTCGTATAGTGATTAAAATATTTTAAGCGCTTATGGCAAGCTTGCACCCTAATGTAGAGCTTCAATTCCTGTTATTTTATGCTAATTTTCAACACGTTTCCATGTTAATTGCTTCTTACTCGACATTCTTTAAGGTTGATTGTGCGAGTTATGCTTTTTGCTGAACTAAGAGTGACACATTCGGGAAAATGGGGACTCCACGGAAAATTGCAGCCCGTCATTAAGTAAATATTTCCCTTTTATGCACTGCCCCCGAAAACGTGCAAGCGGAAATCACATTTCCCGAGCTAAGCAATCGCAGTCTGGTGCGTCACATTCACATTTCATTTGTTTGATCAAGATATCTGACGGTGCACCTTTTCTCAGTTGAGTCGACTCCTACGCTTGACAATAATTTCACTCATTCTTGTTCTAGCTGAATAGGATTCCGTCTCTGTTAGTTGAGATATTTCGTTTTCTTTTTTTATGCAATCTCAGAATATTTGATAGTGGATTGCAAATAGTCAGAAAATAATCTATGTGTGATAACCGGTACCGTTCTAGACATAATATAGATGTGTTAGGAATGTTGACCATCGGATAAGAAAATCATGGAGATAAGACCTGGCCCAGAAACTTTCTCGTTCAAAACAAATTTTGCTTACCAGTTTCATTTTAATGATGTTTCATTTATATCTCACTTCTTTTCCCTTTTCGCATCTCAGTTCTTTTTTCTTTTCTGATTATTCCCGGTTGAAAGTCTATTTTCTTCAATTTGTTATATTTTTTTCATTCGTAACTCGGGCATTCGTCAAGAAATTCTTCCACACCAAAGGAGAATAAAGATTTGATTTTTGTATGGTTATGGCTCGCCATATCCGGCAGTGCTTGTTGATGGGTTAAATCACGCTCCCTGGGATGAGGTGATTTCGTTTGCCGTATCCACCTTGCATGTCTGTGACTAGCAAAGCCGATAGTTTGGTGGGATGGCAACGTAATCAGTTGCTGTTTTTGAGGAAATTGAGGCAAAACAGGGATGCCTTTTCTTCACACGCAAGGACACCTAATGCCGGGCGTCATCTGGAGCATCCGTCAAGATTTTTTGCGGCCGTCTTGTAACCCGATCCACGTCCATCACGCACGAAAGAATTTCGGAAAAATGTTGGCGTGCAAATAATGCGTGCATTAAGTAATGCCTTAGATGGAAAGGGTCCAGTACAACAAACCTCGCATTCTCAAAGAAATGGTTTGACTAAGTGGCTGAACATAACCAGGTATCTCTTAAAGATTGTGTTAGTGGAAAGATGATTCCACTTCACACTACCACTTCGGATATATCCTCTTGATTCCGGTTTAAAATTCAATGAATAGACAAGTGATGCTAAGTACAGAGGAAAATACATCTGTGAGAAATTTCCAGTGGAAATCAGGTGTTCCAGTCCGGGGAAATGATTTTTCCTCAATCTAGTGTCCTCTATTTTGGATGGAATAGATTATCTAGAGGGTGATTCCGTTAAAGTAACTTTGCGATGAATTCCACAGTTTTTATGAGAAAGGAAAAATAGTTATCAGAGAAAACATTTTGGAGAATTTTAAAGGAAAAGGAGGAATATTTATGTAGAGTTTTAAAATTAATTTGAGACTTGCTTGTAACAAAGTTTAATGAATATAGCGGCGGCATACTGATGTTTTCATGGCCTACCATCACTACTTATAAGTCATCGATTAGTAAGTAGGTAATAGAATTCAAGTAATAGACTCGTATGAAAGTTATACAAATCAATCATTCGTTGTCGATATAATTAAAATTAAAATAAGATTTTAATTACTAAATTGACCCAAATCTAGGTTAGCCACCTGGTGTCCCCAAAGCTAACTTTTCGGTGAATTTTGAACAGGAAAAAATTACAGTTTTAACTAATCCGTTCCATTCACTAACCTCGAACAATTTATTATTCCAGCCGACCGAATCATTTAAAGCTTTGTATTGGGCATGATTGTATTTCGTGTCCCCCGGGGCATCTAGGTCATTTTCCACTCGGTCATCAGAGGAAAGTGAATAAGCAAACGAAAAGGAGCCTGCTATTCCCATAATCGTTACGTTCTTGCAAGGAATATCCCTAATATTTTTGCTGGACGTTCAATCCAGTCGATTAATCTCCCAAAACTAATGTCTTCGGCATTCCTTCCAAATTTCACCTTAATTTAGTTGTCTCTCGTCAGCGCCCGGGTTGTAATTATGGTCATTCCCTCCTCCCGGACTAATTTTCTTCTCCCTCCCCAAGAGATTTGTGAAAATTTCTCCTCCCCTCCTCCAGACGCGGCCAACAAGTTAAACGTCCGACTAAAAAAATAATCCAAAAAGTAACATTTTATTATAAATAAAACAAAATAACCTCTTCGAAAGTTTTAAGCACTTGTCACAGTTAACATGTGGCATTTTGTCATGCAAAGGGAAGACTTAATAATAGAGGTGAAAGCGAATTTTCACGGTTTTCTGAAGTTAGTCATAATATTGCCGGCAGCAGAAGTCCTGACTCGGCGGAAAAACCAAGAAAAATTCGCTGTCGTCATACGACTGGGAGGTACAAAATCCAGAAGAAAAGGTTTTTAATAACTGTTGTTGAACTGTTACGTTTTCAATGCTCAAAGGAATTGGAGCGATTTGGGTACTGTACAGATTACGGTGAACTGATCTGATTAGTAATGTCTGCCGCATCATAGGTACCGATTTGGTTTTTTGGAACTTAAACGATATTTTGACCCACAGCTATTTGACGCGACCTTTTTTGTATCGGGTTGATTTAGTGCAATATGATTTTCCTTTAATAATTAATATCCCATTATTATTACATATGCTTATAAATTTCAAGAGTATGCCGAAGTCAGTATTCAATTACAACATTTGTAACTGTGATGCCATCGAACTTACCCAATTTGCCGAAAACCCTAGTCATAATATGCTGTAATTAAGCAAATAAGAAAAAGTGACTTCTGTTTCCATTACTACCGGAATGGTGAGCTTCAACGCACCAACGGATGGAAGTGAAATATGGTCCAATGTATGTTACTTCTAGTTTGATAAAAAAATGTGAAAAAGTGAAATTTATGGCCCACGATTAACTCTCCAACTGCTTAAGTGATGTCGTATCGTTCCAACCAAGATCTCAGTTCTTAATACAAATGCAACTTTTCTACTCTTGGCGGAATTTTAAGTGCGGACGTTTGGTTGGAATGCCGGCGCGTTACTGCAAAGCTCACCATATCACTTAAGGTAGTCCGAGCGAGATAGTTCCCTAGTCATAATAGGGAACATATTCTAATTATACGTTTTAATTTCGCCAGCTGTAGGACACATCAATAAAATATTGTATTATTAATGTACCAATAATTTAGTTTTTTATTACAGAAATGGTAAGTAATTAAATGAAAATATCTAAATAAGTCTTTAACTTGACTCATTTTTTTCGCGCGGTGCGTTTGAAACTTCTGCAAAACGGAAGGTTTTTCGTGATACCCAAGAACCAAATGTGGTGACAATATAATTAATTTTCAAATATAGTTTAGAAAACATAAACACTACACGCTGTTAGTTTTTTGGCGATATCTGAGTGCTAGAAATTCCTCATTTTGTAAATAATCTCTCTCTGGAGTGCATACACGTACCATTTTCCATGAAAAAGGCTGGTATATTTTGGCAAATATCTCGGAAAATAATGTAATAAGGGGCTGAATTTTTGAAGTCATTAGAAGGGTGAGATGTTTTTCTTTAAAATGAGACCAAATTCATATATTTCGACGTAAAATGATATTTCGCTCAAACTGCCTTAAACTCTCAAGCCACCTTAAAATGTTGTACTAGCTACCTTGTGTAACTAGCAGCCTATTTTCATAATCTCTATTGGGTTACTTTTCGCAAAATTGTCCTCTCAAGCTTTCTGTAGATAAACTCAGAGGTCTCACAATGTACCTCTTGAGGTACACTTCAAAGTACCTCCGAATGCCAGCACGTAGGAGCCGATTGTGGGGTGGGGAAACTCGGGGTTGGAGATTGGTCGAGACGAGGATTGCCCGGGTCGACACATCCAACGACTTCCGCTCTCGATTGGAACGAACCTTTCTCTATCAAGAGGGGGGGAGAGAGAGAGGAGGCGTGGAAGATGGACTCAAAAACAATGAAACAACGTCACCCCTTCCAATCGGATAACAAAAAAATGCTCCCTCTTCCTCTCCCTCATTGAGTCTCTCACGAGAAGGAGGAAACACCCACGCTAATAAGCCCCGAGGGGACGACGTGCATGGAAGTAACCACCCTCACCCCCTCTGGGGAGAAATCGCCGTACCATACACTCAAAAGAGTGCACCACTAATTATTCTTCTACCGTTTCAACCCTTGAGTTGTTTGGCAGCAGATCTCCATCCTTCTCTTCTCAGCTTTTCGTTTAGCCTCAAAGTATGTTCTGCAATTCATATCCTTCATAATTTGGCTCATGAAGTCTAGTCGGGGCCTTCCTCTGCAGTTTTTTCCCTCAATTTTTCCTTCGATTATCCTTTTCACTTGATTATCTTGCCGTAGTAGATGTCCAATATGTTTAGCTCTCCTTTCTTTAATGATTCTTACTATGCTTCTTTCTTCTTGAGCTTTTTCAAAGATTTCTTCATTCGTTTTCCTTTCTGTCCAGCTTACTTTCAGCATTCTTCTGTAACACCATGCTTTAAAGGATAACAGTCTTTTCATTTCACTTTCCCCTACAGTCCACGATTCGCATCCATTTAGCGCAACACTCCAAACTTAGGTCTTCATTAAGTTTTTCCTTATCTCTAAACTACTGCTTCTTGACGTTAGTAGAGTTTTCTTTTTATTGAATGCTAGCTTCGCTTGGTTGATTAGAAGCTAGCATTTAATAAAAATCAAACTCTACTAACGTCAAAAAGCATTAGTTTAGTTATTAATCACTAATTAAGCAGTAATTATCAATGGATGAGAAATACGGGTGACTTCCTTATCTCCTCGAAACCCTCACGTCTTCCACTGTTTCAAGTGCTTCTTTTGTTTTTCTCTTCCTCCTCGATTTCAACCCTCATCTGCTTTCAACCCCCTCCGCATGCCTGGCCTCCCTCCCTCCAGGCCCATTGCGCGAGCCCTCACCCCCCCTGCCAACCACCCCCGGGGGTGGGGGAGCCCTTCGAAAAACCGTTTCCACCCCCGCCCTACGGGAGCAACCTGTCTTCCCTCTTCCGGTCCTTTTAAAAATGAGGAAAACATGGCGGGAGAGAGTCTCTCAACCTTCCTCTCAAAGGACGTTGAATTGTGGAAGAGGGTGAGGTGAAGGACGAGAGGTCCTGGGAGGGGAGGGGCAGTTTGAAAGGGAGAGGTGGGGGTAGGAGTGGCGGCGGCGGAAGTGACGCTGGAATAGATGGGATGAGGCAGATGCCCCGTTTCCACGACCGATAAAATATCATGCGTCTTCCCCTGACTATCTTAAGTACTGACTAACTAATGTATAATTAATTCTCAGGCTTCACTTGGTGGAACAACATTGCGAAAGTTTGTGAATAAATTCACTTTATAATATTCCACGATTGTTTTTATTATTCCGACCTAGCTTTCGACTCAAGTCATTGTCAAGGTGACATTATTACGCCACGAGCCACTTATACACATTGTCAGGGTGTAGGGGTGATAATGACTTAACTTGAGTCAAAGCCTAAAACATAATAATAATAAAAAATATAATAAAATTATTTCAGAATTCAAGTACCTTGGCTCAGTGATTAATTCATCCCTTGATTGTGACAGAGAAATTAAAATTCGATGTGGTACAGCAAAAACAACATTCCGGCAGCTAAATAATATATTGATCCATAAAGACACTCCCTTGGCTCTTAGAATAAAAATGGTGCAGTGCTACGTAATACCCGTCTTATTGTATGGAGTGGAAACTTGGACGATTAAGAAAACATCAATGAAAAGACTGGAAGCAACTGAAATGTGGTTCTTAAGACGGCTTCTCAAAATTTCATTGATCAAGAGAGTTTCAAACACTGAGGTCCTTCGAAGAGCAGGCCTTGATTGTTCGCAGAGGAAGTTAATTGAGAAGAGGAAAATATCATATCTTGGGCACATCCTGAGAGGGAAAAAGTACGAAATCCTCAGACTGGCCTTGGAAGGGAGAGTTGAAGGGAAGCGCCCAAGAGGGAGAAGAAAAAGTTCATGGACACAAAGCATCAAAGAGTGGACAGAGGTTAGAGATGCTGGGGACCTGTTTCAACAGGCAAGAGAGCGATGCTTGAGCAGCCAACGCACTGAATAGTGTACGGCATCAAGAAGAAGAATAAAATAATATAAATATATAATAAATTATCAGGTTTCACTTGGTGGAACAATATTGCGAAGGTTTGTGAATAAGTTCACTTTGTAATATCCCACAATGGTTTTTATTATTCCGACCTAGGTTTCGACTCAAGTTAAGTCATTATCATGGTTGATAATGACTTGAGTCGAAACCTAGGTCGGAATAATAAAAACCATTGTGGGATATTACAAAGTGAATTTATTTACAAACCATTACTGACTAACTGATTAATAGGTGAAAAACGCTGAGTGAACTCCACCTGTGTGACGCAACTGCTGATGGGATTGCTGAGATACAACAATAAGTTAGCTCTAAAACGCTTTATAAAAACATATTTTAAGACGACGATGAAAAAAAGCATACGACAATATTGACATTGTTCTAGATTTCACTTTTCAGTAATTTTTGTAGTTTTGGCAGCTCCGTCACACGTACGGTAAACGTTCAGAGAGAATAATTTTCCAAATGATCTAACCCCAGTTTTTTAGTTGCGAAACTGTTGCATGCTTCATTTTTTTCTGGCGTAAGAAATATCTTGTGGATTTCAAATTACGCCTGAGTAAGTGGAAGTTATATTAAAAGTCTTCATTTCTAAAAGATAAATTTTATTTTCCATCCTCATTTAACTGATTCACATTACAGTGATGGAGAATACTACGGACACTTGAAATATAATTTTTTTCCGATTACAGTACGAAAAGTAAATACCTGCCAGTAATATTCAATGAATATAGCTTTCGCCGTTAGCCTGATTAGTTTAACTGATAGATTAAACTAATTTGTAGCATGATAACAACTAAAGAAAAGAGTGATTTTTGGTGCCTGCTTAACTCTCCATGGAAAATTTGGCATGTTTAAAAAAATTCAACTATCCCAACGGCAATGCTAGTTCAATGCTAGTTACAACGTTTCATTACAGGGATTTTGCGGCTAAACATTCATCATCATCACTGTGATTCTGTCCTTGGACAGGTTTCACCGGTACTGCCTCCATAGCATTCTGTCCTGCGCCTCTCTCTCCATCTCTTCATAGCTCCTTCCTTTTTAGATTTCTGTCGGCATTTCGTGCCTCCTCCTTCCTCTTCCTCTCTTCCCTTCTATTTCCCCTTCTGTAATTAATTTCTGAACACTATTCCTCCTTAAAATATGCCCAATTTAATTAGTCTTTCTCTTTTTATTTTCTCTCAAGATAATCCTTTCTTCTCCAATCCTCCTCAGCACCTCATCATTCCCAACTCTATCTTTCCACCCAATTCTCTCCATTCGTCGCCACAGCCACATCTCAAAGCTTTCCAAGTACTTTTTTTCTCTCTTCTTCAAGGCCCATGTTTCGCATCCGTATAGTACAATATTCCATATGAAGCATTAAGCAAATCTTTTTCTATTATCTGCCCTGGCATTCCTCAATGTCACCAGTTCCTTAATCTTGCTAAATGCTACTTTTCCCTGCGCAATTCTACTTTTAATCTCCTCTGTACAGTTGCCGTTCTGAGTAACTAACATTATGACTGATCAAAAATCCAATCCCACACATAGAGAGAAACAACATTTCAATGATGCAGGAGATAATATAAAAAAGCAATGAAGATGTATCACGACTATTGATTTCGATAGTTGAGGATTGATGATTGAAATGCCAGATAACAGGGTTGTAACTAAATACTTATATATATGATCATGAAGTTACGCTCAATTTGTTCAACCCTGGATATGTTTATGAGACTAATTACGGGGCCTAAAACGCGGTAAAGATATCCGTGAGTTTATATGTTGGACTTCCGGCAGTGGTGTAACAGCGTTGTGGATTTTGGGCCAAGCAAGCATTTTAACCCCCAGCCCTCGTTTTCGGCTAACCATTTCTAACTTTAAAGCAATCTTCTTTAAGATGATTGAAGTAAATAATCCCCCCAGCCATAGTTAGACCTTTATCCGACTTCAATTTTTTAATTTCATTTCAGCATCTGTAAGAAACATGAATCGATTGGGAATTGCGTCGGACGTCTTAAATAATGTATTATACAACTGAAAAAAAAACGCTCTCGTGACCGAAGAATTTTTTTCGCATCCGAAAAATCTATGTCATAACTAATCGAGCCCCTTGAGAAACAAAGTCAATAAATGACACAAACTACAGACTGTTAACTTTCTTGTGAGATATATGTGTCATAAATTCTCCTTTAAAAATAACAATTATCTGGAGATTATGCCAGTAGCATTTTCCATGTAAAATAGGCAGTATTTTGTGGAACTTGTCTCGGAAATAAGAGATGTAAGCTGCTGATATTTATTATTGAAAAGATGAGGTATGTTTCTTAATACGGGGCCAAATTCTCGAATTTTATACTTTGATTTATCTCGTTCAAACTGACCAAATCATAATATTTGTCATACCCAACATTAAATTTGACGTAAATTAAAACACTAATTAACTCTACTATTTAAGCTTAATACTACTTTTAACTTATCCGTGATGCACTAATATAATCACTCAGTGTCTAAATAAACTTTCACTTTTCCAATACAATCATTTCACTGGAGGCTTCAATTCGAAACGAAGGCGTCGTCGAGTTAGTGGGAAGCTTAAAGTGATTTTAGCCTAATTTTTACAGGATGGGCACCGAAAAGTGGAAAAAATACAAATATTAGGAAAATTTCCTTTGTTTATCATCTCTGTTTTCTGAGTGTCGCACAAGGATATCAAATTGGGGAGGAGTAACCCTCGCCCAAGGTTTCTTGCGGCTGCCGCGAACATTGCCTCCTTCCACGACCTCGAAAGACGACGGCTTGGAACTTATCGGAGCAGAAATTTGGACGAAACCCGGATCAGTTTTGGCTCCCGCGGCTACTACATAATTCATGGACGCAGGATTATTTTTTTTCTGCTGTCGCAAGGAAATTTGAGTTTCTCCGGAGGTTTCGAGAGATTGCTAATCAGGTGGACCACATTTCTATGTTGGATTTGTTTCGAGAGCCGATTCGTCCTTGTACTCCACTTTTTTCTTTCTTTATCCTCGATTCCGCGCACTTAAAGGAGACGCCCGGAAATCTGGTAATTAAGGCAAGCGAAGCGAACCTTCTGAGTCTCTCTTCTTTCTCCAAACTTTCTCCATCTCCTCCGATAATTGATGCTTGGATGCTCTTAAATCAACAGGGAGGAGCAGAACTATGCCTCCTTGACTGATACTATATATCCAGCAGCGTAAGCATCACTGTCATGTGGATTCCCTATGATTTTACGAATGTAATGTATGGGTCAAAATCAAAATATAGGTTTAGTAGAAATTTGCGTAGTAAGCTACGCGGTAAGATCAAGGCAGTATGTGATATAATGAGCATAAAACTTTCCTTTTGAAACCTTAATGGTGGCATTGATCTGCCTTACTTTATTTTTGTTGCTGCTACTATCAATGGATGATGAGATTCGAAAAATTTTTCAGTTGTTGAAAGTATTAACGCGAGAAACTACAGTCATCTTTATCTCACCAACCCTGTCCGTAAAACTGGTGTTAGCCCATATGTTTTATGGTAATGGCTGGTATAGCTTTCTGGCCGAATTTTGGAATTTATATGGAATTTATGTTAGTGTGTTCTGAGATAATTCACTCAAAAAGGGTTTAACAAAATCATTATTATGCATATGTATGAGAAATCATAATGTGTTGTAATTCACTCTAAATCAGAAGATAATTTTTTTACCTGTGGCTTTGCAACTTGTTTTAGAACTAAAATTAGAATTGTGGAATATTATGACTTCTTCGCATTAGAATAAGACTCTCTAGAACGATAGGGATTGGTATCCAACTGGATTTATTGAATAACAGTTGAGAAATTACATTCACCGTTATACCTCAGGTGCAGACAGAGAAGTTGATTCTTCTGCTTCTGCATTCTGCCTCTTGTGGAATTTGTGCGGTTTTTTGTTTTAATTCCACATTTTTGGAAAGATTTTGCGTCAGTGTTCCATCATATTAAAGGATGCTAAAACACCTATAGGTGGCGCTGTACCAAATATTCATACATGGGTGTTTTTTAGATGGATTCAAACTTTCGAACAAAGAATCAAAAGTTCCACCATAATAATATTTTCAGGACTCCTTGTGATTTTAAAATCTGGCCTAAGTACTCATTAGTGTAGCTATAGTAGTTAATCGAATTAGTATTCCTAAACTAAATGTCTATTAAGCATACTTCATTTAATTCTTATCTTGGATTAGAGTAAATAGTCATACACGCGTGTTTACATTTTCGCATCGCTCATACTAATCAGATTTACCAGCAAAAAATATACGTTTGATATACCTATTAGTAAACACCGCCATCGAGGCAACATGGCCTTTCCTCTCCTGCTCGTATGGCTCAGCGAAAGCACTTGACCACCCTCGTCGTTTCCATAACTCCCGCATCGTCGTCGGGTGCGGACATCATCGCCATCCCCATCCAGGGTTATCCTTAAAGACCGTTTTAGAATCGGTTGATGAGATCTCGATGATGGAATAAAAACCCAAATGAGCGATTCGTTATGGCTCTGGCGAAAGATTTTCTTTCTCCATGTTATAAAAATTTAATGACGCGAGGGAACTTCGCGCAGAGAGAAGGCGGTATTTGAGTGTGCAATGGGAGGTCATCACTATAAAGAGTTTCCTGAATAGAAGTATTTTATTCCCGTAACTGTCATCATTTTCCTTGCTCATTGGTGCCTTGGAAGATCTAGAAGCGCCCGGCTACGCAAAAATACAACGGCCTCACATGCGGTTATGTTCACGCAAATCTTCCCCGCTCTCGCTGCCTCTAATGTTGCGGAAAGAATCGGAAGATGGATTCGTTCGCAGAACTTTTCAATCGTCGCGTGGTCTTCTTCTCTCTCGGTTATATCTCGAACATCTGCACGTGTCTGTGAGGTTAACTTGCATGCCTGCTGATGGTAATCGTAAAAATGACATTTTTCATCTATCAAGTGGGCTGTTTGCTATTATGAAAAACAAATGATATTATGAAACGGTGTCACATCATGGTATTAGGTGAATATGACTTTGTTGCTGTTAAATTTACCTCTAAGCGTTGGAAAAAAATGAAAGCATTAGTAATGGATTACCATAATAATTGAGCTCCTAAGTAACGTTGATGGCAGATTCAGGCAGGTTCGCTGGCCACAAGAAAACCTCACTCTCCTAGTACAGTTAAAACTAGAGATGGACATTGGAATCTTCGAATCCTCGAATCCCTCGAATCGTGAGAAAGATTCGAGATACGAATACTCGAATCATTCTGCTATTTTCATCGTTCGAATCCTTCGAATTCAAAAATATAAATGAACACCGAAAGCTTTAAATCATAACTTAGAAAACATTAGTTTTTACCGATAAGAGCGTTCTTAAGGAAAACAGTATCGGAGTGGCAGATGAGGACGTAGAAGAATAAGAAATTAAGGATTAAAAAGTATTCGGAAAACTGAACAACACTTTATTAGAGCGCAGTATGAGAAGGTCATCTATGATACTGGTTTTTCTCGGAACCTTCTGGGCGCGAAAATAAACGAGATGTCGGCGACATCGTGTCGCATCGCCAATATCAACTCGTGGTGTCCCATCAGAGTCGATACATGCTCGATTTCGATTGGGGAAGACAATCGAGATATCGATAGGCCTTTGGTGTCTCGTGTTTCCAGCATGTTTCTTACGGAATCTGCCTGAAGTAAGCTAGGAGGTAAGTTATCAGTTACTAATAAAATGATCTAATTGGCTGAGTGACAAAGTTTTTTCTTCACAAATAGCTGCTGGATTATCTACAGCTCGATCATTACTAGTTGGTATGGAGCCTGTATAACAATGTGGTCTTTGCTTCAAATAATGTACGAATTTTATTCTACGTAAGAGTAACTATATTGGTCAAAATTATAAAGAAGAATACTGTTGAAGTCATTTCATGAAAACTGGAAAAATAAAACTATTGCAGGAATGAAACTATTTCATTGAAAACGTATAATAGCTGTTCATCGCCTGAGATTTGCTGGCATTTTAAAACCAGCTTTTATGTCTACTCCTGAGATTCGTAGTGAGTTCTTAGATGTTCACTAATTTACTGTAATCGCATTGCATTGTAAGTATTTAAATGGGGTAAAACGTGAAATAAAGAAACAATCGCGGAAAAACTTATCTATTTTAAGGTGGCCGGGGTGGAAATCGTTGGGTTATGATGGCACAGATTTTTGCTTTTCAAGTTAGTTGGCAGAGTTCTAGGACCACATTTCTCTAGATAATACGTCTTTTAATGCGGTCACATACTTGCAGTTATAAAAATGATACAAGAATTATATTTAACTTTTTTGCCTTAATTAAATCATGAAATGACTTGGGATTTCGGAACAGTATTTTTACCTCAGACTTAACTTATATTTGACTCGGTGTAACATCCTAATATTTCCCAAAGTTTTCTCTGACTTCCATCCGGATGAGTGGGTCCAGGCCCAAGACAACTTTGAGAAACTCGTACGCTGAGAAAACACCAGATCCTACATCTTAATTTTTGTCAGCGGCACTATAATGATGTGATACTCTTTTGTCTCATTTAGAAGAAAATCTTACAGAAATGGAATCACTGCGAAGTAATTTTCATAACCCATAACACTACACGTTGAAATAGCGTTGCAATACCAAGAAACCAAATCTGAAAAAAAGTAATTTTTCACTTTCATCGATGGATATGCCTGAAAAGAAGGTCGTGCGCAAAGTTTCACGCAAAACTATATATATGAAGTAATCGTCTCCACCCAGTTAATTTTGAACTTTCCTCCTACCTACTCATCCAATAGCAGTTATTTTAATGATGATAATGAGTGCCATTTAAGTTCTTAGAGGGGCTAATAACTTACTACAAAAAGCACCAAAACTTAAGTTGGTACCTTCATGTTACCGCTACTTTATGTATAAAATGACTCTATTCACGATTTTTTGCAAAAGGACTATAATATCAACTATAAAACAATATATGCGTGTTTCGCCCATTTTGCCCACAGTTCTTTTATTTTAAGCAAAATTTGTTTATGATACATTACGTTTATGATACATTATGATGAATATCATTTATTTATGATGTTTATATTATAATTTCTACCTAATCTTTCCAGATGAGGGTGCCGAAAGCACCCTCAATTAAAGGCGACACCCTAAAGAGACGGTGCTTCGGTTCGACTGAATGCAGAAAACTGACTGATATGATCTCCACCCTCTAAGCCCCTACCCCAACCACTCCTGCAGCACCCTCCCTCCCTCACTCCCTTCGTTTTGAATATATATATATATATATATATATATATATATATATATATATATATATATATATATATATATATATATATATATATATATATATATACACACACGATGTGGATAGGATGGAGGAGATAGACACACAAAAAAAAAAAAAAAAAAAAAAAGAGACGATCACACTTACATAGCTAGCTTTCGGAACTAGTCCGTCTTCAAGGCATATCACGGAACAAATGTCCATTTGGACAAACAAAAGGACATTTGTTCCGTGATACGCCTTGAAGACGGACTAGTTCCGAAAGCTAGCTATGTAAGTGTGATCGTCTCTTTTTTTTTTTTTTTTGTGTGTCTATCTCCTCCATCCTATCCACATCGTGTGTTCATCGCCGCATGGCTGACTCCAATCCATCAACGTATTCATATATATATATATATATATATATATATCCCATATATATATATATATCCCATATATATACATAATCCCATATATATATATATATATATATATATGGGATTGACATTGGAAGAATGTCAGAATACCCTGGAAAATGACACAAGAATGTCGAAACCGGTAGGGTTTGGTATTCCAAATTAAGTGTGAAAAATGCATCGTTCAAGTTTTATTTTATTTTATCAGAAAACTGAATCTGAAACTTAAATGCCAAATATTGCATTTTCCCGGCGTACTTGATGTGTTTATTCTTCTCAGGTTCTCTATCGGGTCAAGCATATGTACTGGCCGGTGATTGGATGCCCAGATCGTTCATCGTCCACTGGGCTATTGAGTTCGACGACACACGAGTCAGGCATCGTAACATTGGCCAGAATGGAGAGCCGTAAGTGAAGTACGTACTCAGTGGAGAACCTGAGAGGAATTTTTACATCTCAAGTTTGAGTTTGAAAATTAAAACTATAGAGATTTCAATATGATTGTTTTAAAGGTTAAAAAAATTTCTTTGAAAGTAGGATATCCATAAAGCTGTCTCTGTCAAACTCCGCAATGTTTTTGGACCGCTGGAGACATGTATTTATTTAATCTAACGGTGAATCGCCCCTCGACTCATCCGACTTTAAACCATTTCGCCATCGCATTGCAGCAATGCAAGGGACGTCGTCGTCACTCAAAAGGCCAGGCCTTGTTACTATCTTTGTAGACAATTGTCTCTTTCTAAGGATCAATTTTTTTCATATCCCTGTAGGAGTTGCAGTTCATGATTGACATCACACTGTGACGTAAGGATATTCTAGGTTGTCCTCTCCTTTTCTTCCCCAACACTTTTCCTTCAATTATGTTCTTGATGAACTCGTTATGTCTTACTAAGTGACCAACATGTTTAATTTTAATGGAGTAAATTGCTTGGAGAAGCGCTCTTTTTTCGCCTACTACTTTCAAGACTTGGTCATTTGTTTTTCTCATGACCCAACTTGTTTTAGTCATTCTCCTCCAGAACCTCATTTTGGCAGCCAGGAGTCTGTCTTTTTCTTGCCTATTTAATGTCCATGTTTCACAACCATAGGTGATAATACTTCACACGAACGTCTTTACAAATCTCTTCCTTGTTTCAATTGTAAGGAGCATTTAATAAAAAAGAGTGCTGGCAATCATCCCCTTGTAACATCACACCCTCTTTCCCCGCTCTCCCCCGTTGATTCCCACAACCTCACCGGAGGGATGACCCGCTCTTCTCTCAACTTGACCCCGAGGTCACTTGACCGTGAACGAAAATATCGCTCCTTTTCTTCGCGATGGTGCCCTCGCATCGCCGCGATCGCTTCCCCGATTCACCGCAAGGAGACGCAGCGGTGCGGCGCGCGGCCAATTTGCTCTCGTAATGTCTTACCCTTCCCTCTCAACCCTCTGCCAGCGACCAGAACATCTTGATGGTGCTGTCAAAGCGGGGTAAACATTTCCAGCCCTCCGACAACCTCCCTACCATCACCACCATCTCTTCGTTCCTCCGTCATCCTCTTTTTTTCTCCCGGAGCAGATCCGTAACAGATAAAAAGGTCATCAAGGGAGGCTTGCGGGCCTCCCGCATCTAAAAGCGCTCACACGGAAAGAAGACGGCGATGTGAAACGATCGTGTGTGGGGATGTGTGCTTAGTATTCGCGCCGATGACGTAAGAAAGGGTTGAGACAAAAAATATAGCAAACAAGATTTCTTCCTCTTGGTATAATGGGTTCTCAATTATTCCCTATTCTTTCAATGCGAAGGGGAAGAAAGAATGCGCATGACGGCTGGAGCGGTAGTCCTGGATCATTAAGAGCAAATTTTTATTATGATTTTAATAACTCGGTAAAATAGCTTACACTGATCACTATAAATGTCATGAAGTAAAAATTACTGATGACGGGACCTAATATGAAGCTATATCACACCGAAATAACCAGAGGAGAAGGGTTATTAGGGTATTAAACAGCATCCTGTGGGACCAACAAATATCGAAAGCAAATAAAACAAGAATATACAAAGCCATTTTCAAAAGTATAATGACGTATGGATGTGAAGCCTGGCCTATAAAGGAACGTACTAAACACACATTAAAAGCTACTAAAATGGATTTTTGGAGACGAGCTGCGGGACGATCAAGGATAGAAAGAGTTACAAATGGAAGAATACGAGAGATAATGAAAGTCGAGCACTATGTAACGGAGGGCATCATGACCAAACAGCTAATCTGGTGCGGGCATGTAAAGAGAATGGACGAGGCTAGACTACCAAGAAAGATCTTGGAGCTAACAATCCAAGGGAAAAGAGGAAGAGGAAGGCCTAAGAAGATCTGGAAAGAGGGAGTGGACAAAGAAATTAGAGCGAGAGGATTGGAAGAAGATTTATGGAAGGACAAAGAGACTTGGAGGCTAGAAATCGGAATACATCAGATGATGTTATGAATCGATCCTACATACATACATACATAATAACCCGGAGAATAATATTTGGATGTCAATTCACCTAATTGTATCTGTTTATCCATTGGAAACCACCACACATGCACCAATGAAAATGATAAGTTGAATTGAATCAATCAATTAAAACTTGTCATGAGTAAAGTTTTCGGGGTTGTATCGGAAATTAAGGCTAAATTATAATGAAAATTTTATTCAACTATTGGAATAGGTGTGAAACCGTGATATTGATTGGACACATCTAAAATAATATAAAACGAATTATTCCGCATTTAGAAGAAACTCTGGATACATGTTAACAGATTATTACGAAACATTCTTATGTCATGTTCCATAAGGCTACGCTTTAAAATGGAAATGAATTGTTGAAAATCAAATTTGTATGATGAAATCTTTCACTTTCATCCACAGATATAGCAATTAAGAGCAGGTATGCAAAGTTTCACGGAAATCTGTAAATAAACAAGAATTTCTCCAGTCACCTTAATGCACAGAATTCAGTCAGGTTGATTTCAAGCTGAATATTTATTGAAGTCTTATTGGTAAACTAGAAGCCAGATTTGGTAAAAGGTTGCAAAAAGCCATCCTTTACCTCTTCACTCCACCGCAGCGGAAGGGGAAGAAAAAATGCGCTTGGCGGCTAGAGCGGTAGTCCTGGGTCATTAAGAGCAAACTTTTATTATTATTTAAATAACGCAGTGAAAAATATATGGACGTCAATTCACGTGATTGCATTTGCTTGCCCATTGGAAATCATCACACATTCACCAATGAAAATGATAAATTATCGGTTTTTTAGAGTTTTTAGGGCGGTATCGGAGATTACAAAGGTTAGCAATAATACCCAGGGCATACATTTATCTGCTAAAAATTGTCATTTTTTTTTGTGTTGCTGATAGGTAACTTACTGATTCATTGAATTCAATTGAGCATTTAGCTCGTTACAATTTCGACCATGCTGCCTGCATTTGATTCGATTTCTGTACTGAAATCAGTGTCTCGTCCTAACCGGCTAACAATAAAAAGCATAAGGAGTTAGCGTGTCAGGAAAAGATGCATTATAAATTGAAAGACCACAACTACTTGGACCAAAGCATTGAAAATGCTAAGGTTTAACATATAAGCTCGATAACTCAGTGTTGGATGATCAATATTACCCAGGGCAGACATTTAACTGCTAAAAATGGTCAGTATTTTTTTGTGTTGCAGATTGGTAACTTACGAAACATCTCAAATATTGGTTGGTCATGTCAATCGATAAGGAAAAATGATATATTTCTTGATGTTCTAAATTATAATAATATTGTAAAATACTGGGTAATGGAAATATTTTCCTAGTAATTTCCCACAATTCCCCCCTTCCCCCACCGGTTTCAACGTTTTCAAGTTTCCTTTCGAAATAGACACAAAAATGCTGGAACCAGTAGAGAACAATAAATTGAGAAATTGACTGGATAAAGTTTAACTGTGTGTAAAATAACTAATTAAATATTTCATTTTGCTATTGATAATAATATTGCTTTTATATTGCTGCATGAAATATTAAAATGAGCTCGATAGGAAGAATTTGTGATAGATTTGTTGCTATTTGGTTGACACAAAAGAATTTTTTAAGTAAAAAAGCTATACATACTTTACAAGGTTTCATCAAATCAGACATGCATTTAATTCGCAGAAGGCAGCCATCCCACTAGTCTGTAGCATTTGAAGCTACCAAAAGCTCCCAAAATTGGTGAACATTTTATGCTAATTATTATTCCGGATTCTATGCTTCAAAAGTTAAGGTCATGCCACAGTTACTGCCTGACACAGACTGAGATATCAACCCTTAGAACTAAATGAAACTCATCCTATTACGAACCAAGCCCGGCCTTACCTCTATCATCCAGCGGAGACGTCCTTGTACCATTGTAGAAGACCAATACATGAGAGAGTATTAGACCAAAGATTTAATTTTGGGAATTGTTGTGGAAAATTGATCAAATGATTCCATTTTATTATATCGTCGATTGATAAGGAGGTTATGTGGAGAGCCTTTTCTTAAGCTACTCAGTTGGAGGAAATATTTAAACGCCTCTTTTACGAAATGTTTATTTTCATCTCGTTGAATTAGGCCTTTATACCCACCCCTCATAACTCCCCTTAAAGACACCAAATTCTAAAACTGACCATGCGGTACTTGTTGTATATTTTCATTCGTTCATTATCAATCATAGAGTTCATAATATTAATCCAAAGAAGTAAAACGCACTTTATTGTGTTTAGGGTTGATGAATAGGGATAGCGCACTTATGACATCACTCAACTATCTTAAATAAAACCTCGAGAACATTTCAAACCTCATTGGTTTCTCCGTCATCTTCTCTCGTAAAACCACCACTACTCGGTGTCTTCCCACAGTCCTCCCATCACCCCCCGCCAAGTCCTTTACCATCTCTCTTCATTACCTTCGGAAAGTCTTCTCTTGTGTTACGAGCCATCCACTCCCCCTCCCGATTGTAGTCCCGCCCTCCGACGAAGAAAAGGAAAAGGCTTGTGCGAGCCAACGCCCATCTCTCACGCACGCACGAGGCCGAGGCCCGAGAACACGCGCGTGATACGGCACGCACGAACGACGCGACGAGCGCGCACACAATATCCTTATCCACCCTCCCTCATAGAGGGGCGAGGGCCCCCAGCACACTCGTCTCCCCCCACCCCCCTGGGTCTTGGTCGTATGAAAGGGACCCCTTGGAGGGGCGGGGTCGCGCCAACCTCGGGGTTATTTACGGGGAAATGAAGGTGGCTGGGGGTCGGTCGGCGCGAAGGTTGGGAGGACGAGGATGATAAGGATGATACAACTCGAAACAACTATCTCCTCCGTGTGAAAGCTTAGAATACGCCTGTCTTTAATGGTTTGCGAGCTAACTTTGTGGAATTTAGAGCTCATATTGAGATGAAATAAGAATAATTTTGTATAATCCACACAAAATTTAATGGTCCTCTTCTTCTTCCGTTTCAACCCTTGAGTTGGTTGGCAGCAGACCTCCATTCATCTCTCTTCTCAGCTTTTCGTTTAAGCTCAAAGTATGTTCTGCAATCCATATCTTTCATAATTTGGCTTAAGAAGCCTAGTCGGGGCCATCCTCTGCAGTTTTTTTCCTCAATTTTACCTTCAATTATCCTTTTCACTTGATTATCGCGCCGTAGTAGATGTTTAATATGTTTAGCTCTCCTTTGTTTAATGGTATGAGGAAAAAAGGGCTCATTTAAGGGACAAATTTAGTTTTGTGTGGATTAAACAAAGTGTTCTTATTTCATCTCATTTAGAATACGCCGCCTACACCTGGAATACTTCAGAGATGCGTCTCGGTACGCAATCACGACGTTTGCTGCGATGGCCCATTGAATGTCAAGTAAGAACGCCGAGGTAGTAGGGAAGTAGGTAGGAAGTAGGTAGGTAGGTAGGAAGTAGGGAAGATCGACAAAATAGGTCAAAGGTCGCCGGGGAGCTTTCATTATTGTAACAAGTCTACTGCCACAACAAGAAAGGGAATCGCTCTCAGATCGACTCGTCGAAATATCTCTAGTAATTCTAAGCCAATACATTTTCTAATGAATCTCAAAACATTTGGTAAAACGTTACTGTTGTAAAACGAATAAAACTTTGCAATGTCCACTGGATGTTATTGGTACAACGCGTTTCAACATTAAACGCGATGCTAATGCACCATCATCAGGTACCCATTTTTATCATTTTATTTTCTACGATAATGCGCCCTCATCAGGAACCTGATGATGGCGCATGTATTCAGCGGGAAACTAATTTGCGTAGGAAATAAAATAAAATCAAAATAATAGTGGTAAGTTATTAAACACACAAAATATAGTCTACCAATCAATATTTGGCAGTAATTTGTATACCTTTCGCAGTAAGTAACATGTATCATATCTGGTTAAGATATACACCATAACCTTATTAAAGTTTCTTATAGAGTAATACTTGGATGAATAAATAAAAAATTGTGGACAAATATAACTGTACAAAACTACAGTAAAGGAGAATATTGAAACTTTTTTATGCACAGCGAGACACACGGCATGTGATCCTTCATCCAGGCAGTGCGCCCAAAATAGAGGCACTAGAGGAAAAAAGGTCGAGCTATGGTAACTTAACAAGATGCTCATCAATTTGTAATATTTTACGAATACTCTCATCATGAAAAGTTTCTGGACAAATACCGTGCGATAACTATATTGGGTGGATCGTTTTTCTTGAGGAATACGTCTAACTTTCGTGAGTCAAAGCGTCATCTATTTTCTCATAACCTCACTCGTGCGTGATGTGCTTCTACCATATTTTCCACAACCGTTTAAATGGCTATTGAGATGACTTCCAGGGCACTCTTTAGGTGCTGATGAAAGATTCCGACCCGATTCCCTCCTTCCCTCTAATTCGTGGGACGATCACTGTCTCTTCTCTCTTCACATCTGAGTGCGGCATCCACTGAGTCGCACACATTATTTCCTGGGTAACACTCCGAACAATGACATCATTAAAAAGATGGAATAAATTACTCCTTTCCTTCCGACCTCGCTGACTACTGCATCTATAGAAATCTTTTTATCGTCTTGCCTCGTTTCCAGTAAGCGAGCGCCACTCGATCGAGTTCATTCACGTGAGAATCGATTACGGTGTAAGGTTGAACACCGCTTAGTGCCAAAGCGTGGGCAGAATCGATCCGGAGAGGTATAATTAAGGAAACTTGGCCTCTATTCGATGATCACCACGAATGCTTGTTTGATTTGTTCGTCTATCGGTGCTTTGCGGATAGCATACGGCCACGATTTTAAAAATCTAGGAGTAGTTTCTACGGATTACGAGGTCAAGTAATTGAAGTATCACGCTTCGACCTTGTCTCGAAATGAATGAGTTCGACGGGCAATTCATTGTTTGTTCCCACCACTCCTCCTTGCGCCAACCGACTTCTTGTTTATTACCTCGGTCGATCGCGATCCTGCTTCTTTTGGTGTTGTGGGTCACGGGTCAAAGAGTGTAACAGTGTGTGAATATACCGGTCGTGAGTGACAAGAGGGTGGGTAGCCTGGGCCACATCCTTTGACGTTTCGCAACTATCGAGCCTCATTCAATGGAAAAAAGATTCTAGGGATTTAAATTACCGCGGTCTCCCTTCTGTACCACCTTAGAGGCGTATTGGGCGCGCCCTGAGCGAGCATTGCATCGCAACCCGTCATTTTTGTGTGTCATTGAGATTAATGACGGCGAGAATGTGTGCACCCAATCCACAAGGTCACTTGAGATGATCGGATTACCATAGGGAAACCTTCTCTCGTTACTCGGGAGTCGTTTGTGATTCGAGATTTGAGAGGTAACTTCTTATACTATACAAGGACTGAGATTGCTAGGGAAGTCTTGAGATGTGACAATGGATGTGATTCCAGTCTGTATTTCTTTCCCTCCTAACTCCGCTTACAATGGAATGACAGAAACGAGAACCGAATGGAATTTCAAAGTTTTTACTGACTGTGGGCACGCCGGGACTAGCCACGGACAACTTTGCGGAGTCCACCCGCAATGCACAAATGTGCGAAATTCCACAGAGGGAAAAATCATCCGGCTTGACAGGGACTCGAACACAGATCCCTCAATTTCCGGCCGAATACTTTATCCAGTTAAGGTTGTCCGAGCGAGATGGTTCCCTAGTCATAATAGAGACCATATTTGCACTATGCGTTTTAATTTCACCAGCTGTGGGACACATCAATTAAATATTGCATTATTGATGGTGAAATAATGTATTTTTATATGACAGAAATTGTAAGTAATTAAATGAGAATATTTAAATAAATGGACTCATTTTTTTGCCACGGTATGTTTGAAACTCCTTAAAAATGGAAGGTTTTTTGTGATACCCAAGAACCTACTGCGGTAACAATATGATTAATTTTCAAATATAGTTGAGATACACAACGTTAGTTTTTTTTACGACAATTAACAACAAGTGTTAGAAATTCCTCATTTTGTAAATGTCTCTCTGGAGTGCATACACGCACCAGTTCCCATGTGAAAGGGCTGGTATTTTTTGGCAAATATCTCCAAAAGTAATTAGGTAAGGAGTTCAATTTTTGGTGTCATTAGAAGGGTGAGATATTTTTCTTTAAAATGAGACCAAATTCATTGATTTCTAAGTAAAATGATATTTCGCTCAATCTACCTTAAACTACCGAGGCTTCCTAATCCTCTGTGAATGTTTGTAGGCAATGGAATTACACATTTTCAACTACTTCTTTAGTGTACCAGATTTCACTCAGTTAAAAATCATCGTGACTTGTTTCTGACCAATCTAACTTTCTCAAACACTCATTTTAAGTTGACTACACAATTGGTATCCTGCTATAATCATAACTGACATGTATTTTGGCTACATTAAAGAGGGATGTCGTAAATTATATGGTTGATTTTTTCTGTATTTCTCTCAATAGTGGCCTGGTGATCTGATGTGAAAAATTGAGCGCAATAATGGCCAATAGATTGAAATCTCTGCTTCTAACATCTTCTAAAATTTTAAAGTGGCTCTTAATTCCTTATTGGGTAATGGTGGCGAGATTAGAATGTATCCTTCGGCGAATTCTGTATCGGGAAACTCGAAAAGTGGAAAGCAGAGGCATGATAAGGGACATAATAATATCAGGTTGCATTCGGCGAATCCAGCGGCTCTTCCAAGTTGTATCTTATTTATCTTTATCTTATCATCGAATCTTAGAGAGTAATCAATGTGTAGTGTATTATTTATCGTAGTCGAAAGTCATGGTGCTTCGCTGTGTATCTTATACTCTCTCATCCGAAGACTGGGACTGAAGCTGGATTTGTCGAGGGCAAGAATATTTCATAAGGTTATACGTTTCCATTTATGAATCATGTAGGGAATTATTTAATTATGGTCAGTAATCTTTCCATAGGAGGGAAATTTAAGAGGTGGCAGTTCGTGGTAGACTAGTTACAGTGCCGTGTTTCTGACTTTTCATCGTACATGGCATTCATTATACGATCAATATACTTGGTCGCAAATGGAGATAACAGGGTCTCTTTAAATAATTTAATCCATAATGGCCCATATTTCTACACCCCCTTTGCTCCTATTTAAGTTTTGCATGGCTTTGAATTCACTCATTTTTTAAGATCCCTTGTTACCTTATTCATGAGGTGGCTGAGACAATAATCGTGGGCCATTGAGAGCAGATAATGATAATCTTTCAATTTTATTTCGCATGTTTGTCTTTGATAGAGCATACAATAAAAATATCTTAGCACAGCAAATGATGTGGTTGCCATACCTTTCTTTCAAATGGGTATGCCTAATATGTTTGTTTCTTTGAAGACATTAAGTAAATGACATTACATGATTGTATGGTAGAAATATATTTGCCGATGTAAAGGAGACTAAATTGCAGGCATCTATCAAATGAAATACTCCATGTAACAACGACAAATTCTTTTAGACATGGCAGCATCCCATCAGCTCATTCTTGACAGCATTGTGAATACAATACAAATAAGCGGCGTAAATGCAATTTTTTTTATTATTTCATTAAATTACTATAGTTTTTCCATCAATAGCCAAATGTAGGCGCATTGGCTGTAATAACCATAGTAAAAAACTTCTTTCTCCTGCGATACTTTTGCAGCTAACATATAAAAGCTATTTACTGGTTAAAGTTTTGAAAAATGCATAAATAGAGAAGCATTTGTTTACTGATTCTATATTTTCGAGTAGATACCAAAATAGAACTTAGCTCGAGAGAAGTTCCTATATTTACGGTTATAAGTGTAGAATTATTTTTAATTTTTATGCATAAATATTTTTCACGGGTTTAGCACAGAGTTCTTATTTATATGCGTACACAGAAAAATATACTTATTCGAATTTTTTTTGGCAGAAACATGTGCGCAAAAATTGATAGTTGAAGTGGAACTTTTGTCATCTTCCACTTCTGTGTGGATGGTTTTCGACGAAGTATTTGACATTTTGGCAAAAATTGTGTTGAAATGCTATTTTTCAAACTTTCGACTCGGTATTACACCTTGATTGTAGTCAATTACTATTATAATTATGTAAAATCACCCGACGTAAAATGGCCTAATGTGCTGTATTCGGGGCAGTGAAATTAAATAAATAAATACATTATTTCAAGTTCAGAAGAAAATCTATTTCCGTCAAATCAAATTATTAGGAAGTAATCCCTTGCGCCATAAGCTACGAGTATAATAGCATACAATTTTTCTTAATTTATTAAATTTCAAAAGAATATAGCCATACAAAGAACATTATCTCGACGCCTAACTACATTTCTAGGCCTGACAGATGCGAAAAATAAGAGAGATACACTGCCGAACAGATAGGTACAAAAACTCGTTCTTTCCGCGCACAATAAACGACCACAATAAAAACTGAGCTCCACTAAATACACTCCCATAATATATGTGACCATTACATCTCCCAAAACCTTACGTCTTTACACGACTGGTGACCTAATACCCCCTGCCACACGCCCATGCGGCGGTTCGCTGGGTAGTATGTAAATGTAGAATTGGCAAAAAATCAAGTCCGTATAATGCTACTTTGCCACCTTTATTCATAGAAATTACTATTGACAACATGTCAGCAAAGTTTCATGCAAATATGTCCATAAAAATCGTACCAGCCACTTAGAGAGGGTCCCCCGCCACAGTTATCCAATACTTTCTTGGTCTTCCCCTTAATTTCACATCATTTGCTCGTATTTCATACTATGTTCCCTTGATACACTCTTTGTATTTTCCAATAAAACCAAAGCAGATATACATATTATTTGTTATATACCCATGTCAAAACGATCAAAAACACCGGAAATTTAAATATTCTAGTAATGATCCACTAAATAGTATTTTTCCTTACGACCCGGGTTTCGTCATATAATGACGTCTTGAAGATGTCATTATGTGACGAAACCTGGGTCGTAAGGAGTGAATCTATTTAGTGGCCCATTACTCGAATATTTTAATTTCCGATATGGAGAGGTTCCACAAAGTCAAGCCTGAAGTTATTAGTTATAGATCTAACACACATTCGTTCATGAGTTACTCTTTTCTAACGCTTTCTCTCTAAAATTTACTGCAAGCACATTCAGATACCCCATATCCACAGAATTGACCCTAAACTTACGCGTAATAAGGCAGACCCAAGTTTCGCAGCGGTGTATTTAAATGAACAGCGGTACATTTTAGTGTTCTGAGATATTCGCTTCTTAAACGAACATTTAATCCTTGGCATGCTCCACGTATTACCCGTCACGTTCCTTCCATGATCCACATCCATCTCATCCTCAAAATTCACCTCGCCATGTTTTGCTATCATTCAGAAAAGGCACGCAAAATCACCCTCAGGTCCCTTTGTTTCACCACTAATCTTGACCAAGCAATCATTCCTCACCGTTTCCCTTGCCAAAAATCGCTACTTTGGATATATTTACCGTCATTACCATCCTCTCTGTCATATCTTATATGATAACACCATGTAACAAACATTTTGTCTTTGGGTAATATGTGTTATGCCTTAATTGCTAATGTTATATAAAGACAGGAAATTGCCATTATTCGCCCAAAACTTTGCTTTTGTAGGCGCGAGAACGATATTACGTCACTTTTTCCGCATTTTTGAGCAATTTTGCATAGTTGCACCTAATAATTTATTACTCCGTGAATAACTGCAATAATTAAGTGAAACAAAGTAATTTTACTTGCAAGGGACCGTTCATGAAGTGAAGAAAATTTCATGTCTTAATTGTAATCAGTTCCATAAAAAAATCAACTTCAATACTGCCAAAAGTAGCCCATTTATGTAGGAAATACGCCTGTCATGAAACTTCTGCAAAAAACAAACAGCAGAATGGATGGAGGGGGAAATCACATGATAAACCTACAACACCATCATGTGAGCGACACATTGTCGTCGTGTTGACCAAGTTTCACTACAGTCTGAGTCATTGTTGGATAATTTTTGTCTATTCCATCAGTATGGGCAGATGTAGCAACACACAGTATTCAGACATGGCATCAAGTGCATAAAAGCATTCTCCAGATGCATTCTGCTGCGTGTGTGGGAAATTTATTCAAACAAGAGAGAAGAAATGTTTTGTGGCAGTATCTGCTAAAATGTGTGAAGCTTACAGGGCATATTTTGGGATGCCCATAGGGGATCAAGATACATCTTGGGCACCTCATTTTACCTGCCAGAACTGCAAACGGACTTAAGAAGGTAACATTAATTTTTTAGTTTTTTATTGTATGTTTTCAGAAAACTGTCAATTAAATAGGTTCATCCATTCTTTTTCATTTGTAGATACAAAATTTAAAATAATTTCAAACTAATTACTCCTTCTTTTGCAACTATTAAAAAATCTTCACCTAAAAGTTAGTGGCAGTCGAGTAATTTTTGATTACGTATGTTTCTATGCACATTAGTCATTTGTCTGGTTGCGTATATATGCTTCTCTAGAAGTGAATATATATTATATTGTCACTACCATTGAGATAAACATTTTTTTCTATGCTGATAACTTGTATGTAGATATTACAAATACCTCGCTCTCCTGCAGGTTGGTACAGAGGGGAAAAGAGAGTCATGCCATTCGCTGTTCCCAGAATCTGGCGTGTACCCACTGATCACTCGACTAACTGTTACTTTTGTTTGGTGTATCCTTCAATACGTCGTACCGGTAAGAACGCAGCACCTGTGATCTACCCTAATATTTCATCAATTGCCCCTGTGCCTCATTGTGATCAGTTTCCTAGTGCACCAATACCCAGTGCACCAAAGGTATTACAGTCATCTGCACAAGAGAGCGTCAGTTCAGAAGAAGAATTAAATTTGGAACATGAAGACGACTTTTCACGAACCTTACCAGTGAAAGAAGTCCATACTATCCCAGACAAACTGACGTAAATTATTTGATCAGAGATCTTGGCTAAATAAAATCTAAAGGCGACCTTTTGATATCTAGACTTAAGGAGTGGAATTTATTAGATAAAAGTGTGCAAGTAAGAGGAAACGACACCAAAGGTTTTCGAGCTTCTTCTCCAGGAAGGACGGACTCTGCTTCTGCCACAATGTATCTGGAATGTTTAAGGGAATTGGAATTGGCTGGGTCCCAGCTGAGTGGCGTCTATTCATTGATAGTTCTTGCAAAAGCCTTAAAGCAGTACTGTTGCATAATGGGAATAAATACCCCTCTCTACCTGTGGCTCATTATGTGCATCTGAAATAGGGATACAACAACGTCAAGACTTTACTTAAATTTTTGAAGTACGATCAGTACAAATGGGAGGTTATTGGAGACTTCAAAACTGTGGCTATGTTGATGGGTCTCCAAGGTGGCTTAACGAAGTTTCCCTGTTTTTCTTGCCTGTGGGATAGCAGAGACACTGCAGCACACTATCAGAAGAAGGAGTGGCCACAACGAACCAATTACTCTGTGGGAGAGTACAATGTCAAGTTTGAGCCACTGGTGGATCCAAGGAAAGTATTGTTTCCACCACTGCACATTAAACTTGGTCTTATTAAGCAATTTGTGAAAGCACTTGACAGAGAATCTCCAAAGACAGATCTCCAGGTGTCCAATATCTTCGAGACTTATTTCACAAGCTATCTGATGCAAAAGTCAAAGCTGGTGTGTTTTTAGGAACACAAGTAAAGAAGATCATAGAAAGCGCAGAATTTGTCAACGAGCTCACTATTAATGAAAGAGATGCATGGAAAAGCCTTGTAGCAGTCGTTCAGGGCTTCTTAGGCAATTACAAAGCAGGGAATTATAAGGAACTGGTCAAAGAACTGGTGAGAAACTACAGTAGAATGGGTTGTTTGATGTCTCTCAAAATGTACATCCTTGATTCTCATTTGAATCATTTCAAGCAGAAAATGGGAGCATACTCAAAGGAGCAAGGCGAACGCTTCCATCAAGATATTAAGAAATTTTAACAGTGCTATCAAGGAGTGTGCAATGAAATCACAATGGGAGATTGCTTTAGGGGACTTGTACGTGATAGTGAACTATGTTGCAGTCGCAAATCAAGGAAAACCAGTCACTCCTGAACATTTCTGAATGTCTTTGTGTTTCTTACTGTTTTCGTTAATGCAATATAAATCCAAATCTGTCCCTCAAAATGTGTTAACATGCTATTTTCTCATTGTTGTGGTTCTCTTCGTCACTGTGTAAAATATTTTCATGTCACAATAATATGTCTACACCTGTAATTTAAAAATTGCTCTCTAATTTCAGTTCAGGAGATGAAAAAATGAAATCAAAGTAAAACTGGCTTAATATACTTATTTCCTAGGGTAAATGGGCTACTTCTGGTACCATTGCTGCTGATTTTTTTTTACGAGAACCACTTACGGTTAAGATACGAAACTTTTTTCATGGGATGAGTGGTCCCTTGCTAATAAAATTCAAACTGTTTCAATTTGGTATTACAACTATTTATCGAGTACTAAATTATTGCAAGCTACTATGCAAAATTGCTCAAAAAACGTGGGAAATGTCACGTAATATCGTTCTCCCACTCACAAAAATGAAGTTTAAAGACAAATACAGGCATTTCCCATGTGGTTTAGATGTAAGTAACTGG
The DNA here is from genome assembly GCA_963169105.1 of Ceriagrion tenellum. Lineage (NCBI taxonomy): Eukaryota > Metazoa > Arthropoda > Insecta > Odonata > Coenagrionidae > Ceriagrion > Ceriagrion tenellum. The sequence continues at coordinate 99,616,508 of OY720644.1, forward strand.
AAAATAATAATTGTTTCCCAAAGACAAGAAAAAAAAATAAAATTTTGTCACATAGAGTAATCAATGTCTTGAATTAACCTTTCTGGGCTTCCAGATATAAACTTCGCATCATCAGAGTACTTTAAAATTTATATATTACATCTTCAATCTTTACACCGATAATTATTGAAGCAGATATAATGTTTCTAACTGGTGAAGAGCTTGATATGGAGCGTAGCGTTACATGGGGCAGAAACGTGGACTCTCAGAAAGGAGAACGAGAATAGGCTGCAGGCATTTGAGATGCGGGTGTGGAGGAGGATGAAGAAGGTGAGGTGGACGCAGAGGAAGACTAACGAGGAAGTGTTTGAGATGGTGGGCGTGGAAAGGAAACTTCTTGATGATATTTGGGATCGGCAGAGTAGGTAGCTGGAGGATGTAATAAGGGGCGATGGGTTGGTCAAGAATGCTATAGAAGGAAGGATGTTGGGCAAGCGGGGAAGGGGAAGAAAGAGAATAGGTTTAATGGACGGGATAAAGAAGGGTAGATCGTATTCTGAGGCGAAAAAGGATAAACTAGGGCGATATAGGCTCCTGAAAGTGTAGAAAACCGGGAGGAGATTCTCTGACATTCAAGAAAACCTACCTTAACCGGTAGAATACTTCAAAAAATGCTTCAAAAATATTAACTGGCGCACAATTCCAGTGAATACCATGTATTTGACAACTTCATCGCAAATTCTGGTGAAATAAATGGTTTAGAAACTAAAGTAGGTATTTATTCGCCGAACACCATGTAATTTGCACCTCCGGTCTGCCCTTATGAGGGTTCGAAATTCTCACGAACACCAAACTGAGAAACGGGGATTCTGAAAATTCGCAGCTTTGCCGCTGGTTATTGCCTCCGCGGATGGTCTTACGCAAGGAAGTTGCCTTTCATAGAAGTCTCCATTGAAACAATAAATCGACTCAAATTGATCCTTGCAGCATATCGCTGTGTTTACAAATCTACTGCCAGCTCTTCCAAAAGAAAATAATAACAAAAATAATACCAGAGAACAATAAAGTCAAAATTTGAAAATCTTCTGAAATTTTACCCTTATGCACCTTGTACTCCGAGTTCAACAGGCATTTTTGTAGTGCACATCGTATAAATAAAGTGTATTATCTCATTCACCGGCATATTGTGTATTCTGATAACTCCAGTAACTATGCGTAAAGCATTAGACGTGGTTTAAGATCGATGTAATTTAATAAGGATATCTCCAAATGTTATGCGATATAAATTAGCAATCAAAATTCCGCTTAGGACCCGGATATTATCATTTGACTGTTTAATTTCATAGAAAGAAGCCCAGTGCAGGGCTTCTTTTCATTGCCGTGTCCATGGGTATAATCTCGCATCTCCGCATTTTAGATTCTTCTCCCCAGCTTAGAAATATTTCACGTGCTCCCTGTGAAAATTTAACCGGGATTGGAAGCAAAGGTTTTTAAAAATTAATTTCAAAGTGAGCGATCCGTTAGAACACATCGATTCTGGCAGCTATTTTATCCTCATCACGACAAAAATTCGACGGTGAACTGTCAGAGAAATGCTAAACTTAGATTGCTAAGTTTGAAATGTGAAATTAATAAGCTCAGTTGTGATAAAACACCTCGTTTTTATATAAGTATAACTTATAATTTGGAATTCTGACACGAGCCGACGTAATTTTGGCTCCAACAATACATGCTAGTTGACATCGAATTGTTTTTTGTAAGCATACTTCACTCATTCACATGATGGAATTAGAGTGGGAACCTCTATCCAATCGAAGGGAGAAATATAGGTTAAATCTTTTCCGAAAGTTTGATGTAGACTAAGTTTTTGCCGGACGTTCAAAATATTTTGCTAGAGCCAAACTATTATGGTAGGAACGATCACAGGAATAAGATTAAGGAAATAGACTGCAGAACCGATAGATTTAAGATGTCATTTTTTCCACGTACAATAAGGGATCATAATAGTTGTGATAGATTAGGTCTAGGATACAGACTAGGTTAAATAGGTTTTTTCAGTAGTGCTAACTATCTTAACATAAATTGTAGATACTAACCTCGCATTCAATCTCCGACATGATATACTTCTGCATGTCTTAGTACCTTGTAGTGCTATTTATTTGTCACATTAATCATACTAACCAGCAGTTATATCTTGAGTAGTGTACTGCATGGTAGTATTTTCTTCTACGTATCACTCTCCTAGTAACTGATCTGACTGCGTACTGTGGTCCTGACTGCTTTTGGCCTGCGCCTGGCATTCGGGGGAACGCGCGCGGTTCTGATTGAACTGGGATGAGTGCTGCATGCCTGGTGTGGAATCACCCCGTGCCACACACCCAAGTGTGCACGGTATTTCGTAGATGTACTGCCGTGTTATAGTATATACTTTCCATGCGTTGAAGGCACCTCCGCGTGAGTGGCTGGCAGGCGAGGGTGGCAGTTTTGGAGGGGCGGAAAACGATCTCCGGCGGCGGAGGCGGGAAGGGGAATGGCGGGGAGGGGAGCGGAGGGGAAATCGGCGGCGACGTGAGGGAGGCAAGCCAGCTCGAGTCTTCGTCATTCCTCGCCCGCCGTTGCCGAGAGGCGGTTCGGTTGGTACGCGGACCGTTTGTGCGAAGCTCCGATCAGACGAACGCTCGGAAGGAGGCGCCGTCCTCCGCCGTGTTTTGATCCAGCGATTACCCCCGGGGTGACACCGTCAGGGGTTCCCATTTACCCCCTTTTTCCGATCGCCAGGGACAAGGGGGCAGGAGTGTCTTGTGCTTTGCGTTCTTTCGGTGTGTGCCCATGTGATGGCCGATGTGGTGTGTCCCTGAGTAATCAGGATCGTGTTTAAATAACCCTCCGGATGTTGGTACGCGCGATTGGATCTGTCTGACGATGTTGTCGCGGTTGGCATCGTGAGGGTTGGCTGTGTGCGTGTGTGAGGGTGTTTTTTTTCGAGACGCGATAAATAATATATTCCGTACAGATTTCTTTCCCTCGGTCGGGAGGGTGGGATACCCCGCACTCCTACACGGTTGGGCCCGGGAAGTTCAAGTACGCTCGGTGAAGGAGAATCCTTGTGAATCCTGGACGCAAGGGTGTTTAAGCGTGAGGATTTTTACCAGTGTTCCCTCGGCTGGGTGCGGTATTGCTGCTAGCTCCCCACTGAGGCCGGATTCGATCCCTCTTGACCCGCCACGCCCCCCAGACACGTAAACCTCTTGACCCCGTGTCTTCCAGTGTGTGGCGGAGGGAAGGACCCTCCTATATATCTCTCTCTCTCCGTGGTCCAAGTTTTCCGTCGACGATGCTGAAGCACGTGCAGCTGTCTCCGTTCCGGAGCAGATCCGACAGCGTCAGCCTGTCCTCGACGCTGAGCTACGCGTCCCTCCCGGGAGGCGTGGGTCCCGACGACTCCGGTGGCCGCTGCACACTCGCCTCATCGCGCGCCTCTTCCTACTCGTCGCTGAGCGACGCCTCGTCCATCTGCTCCTCTTCGTCGTCGTCGACATCGCCGTCACCGACACCACTCACGGTAAGCGACGTCTTGTCCGCTCCTCATCTTCCCTATTTCCCCGGGAGGGTATCGCCGCATCCCCCCGGGAGTCACTCGCATCGGCGCCGTCATTAGGCTAGAACTCTGACAGCTGCGGTTTAAGGGCTCTATTTGTGCATGGTTGTATGCGTGTGTGAGAAGAGTCGCCGGTTCAGTTTTGGAGAGCCGCGTGCTTTTTTCTATCCCAATGCGTGTTTATATGATGCATGTACCCGCGCTGGTATGTGGGGGGGCAGATGCGTGAAAAAAATGCTCCCAATTAGATCAGGGGAAATTTTATATCCACGCGTACACTCATTTGCACAACATTGCCTGCTTACACGGTGCAATTTTAATGTTATATACGTTTACACATCTACTGGCATCGATAAAGGCATTCTTTTCGTTTCATCCGACGAATAGAATGTTTTCATGATAGCACGGAACAATGGAGTATTTTTGTGAAGTATTCCTAATTTTCTGCCTTGCTCTTAATTTTATTATGTTTATTGATTCTCTGGGAACACCACTTTGACATAATAAATCATTCATTATCATTGATAATTTCCACAACATTAGTTTAAACTTTGCTACACACGATGAAGTGAAATATTTTTCATAACGCTGTTCTAAACACGTTGATATATAACTGGTAAAAGGCTAGATCTTGAGAAATACGTATAATAATAATAGTCAAAGGCTTGAATTCCCCACCAAACAAGCGTTTTAGATCATCTTAATATTTATTTTCATGGGACCAAAATAAGTTTTATGACAATCTCTTTAAAAATTTGATCGTAAAATATAAAGCCCTGCATGGCTCTTCCCTTTCTTGTATAATACAAATATTTGTATGAAGAAGTATATTTATGGCAGTATTTAATCCATAGCAGTTAACTATCTCGAATGATGATCATACTGTTACACAAGAGTCATCTAAGGAATGTGGAATGCTTCGAGTTGTTTACTCTTGAGATGGAAATGTGTGATAAATTTCATTTAGAAAGTGCTACTAGTAGTAAACAGTTTTTTTCGTTAAAGTAACAAAGTCAATGGACTTCCTTCTTGAATACTAAGAAAAATGACATTTTTGTCCTTAATCAAAGGTAAATATCATCTTCATGAAATTGATTTTCAATTTGGAGCAAATATTTGGCGTTGGTTTAATTATGTGGCTTTATATAAATGTTTACGTCTTAAGATGCTTAAAGATTCGATCTTAGCTTTCGAGTTTGAAATTTGGGTTCGGAAATGAATAAATGGCATATATCCAGCATGATTGAAAGTGCTGAAATTGGAAAACATTCCACTTGATGGAAATGCCAAGATGGTAGAGCAAGTTTTGTTCTTAAAAAGCACTTTCCCAGGCTACGATTGTGAGTAAATATCTAATTAGCTCTTATCGATAATTTGGATAGCAATCTCAATCAATTTCCCAAGGCGAATTAGTATTCAGAAGAAAAATAGACAAATTATCCCATTTAATATGAGTTCGTCTCCAAATAATTGCATTGTTTGCCATTTGTATTCGACTAATCATGTATGTTCAGAAAGATACGGCGAAAAAGAAAAATCTCTTAGTATATTCCACACTTAAAACTTTTATTCCCGACCTAGGTTTCGATTGCCTTACAATCATTTTCAAAGGTCGATCATTGAAAGTGTTGACAATATTTGCCGACAAATATTTTTCAAGGGTCGACCATTGAAAATATTTGAAAGACCTTTAAAATTGATTGCAAGGCAATCGAAACCTTGGTCGGGAATAAAAGTTTTAAGTGTGGAATATACTAAGAGATTTTTCCTTTTCGTCATGTCTGAGGTAACATTCCACAAAGTTACGCCTTCATCCATTAAGTTCATGTTTAGAAACATTATTGCGATAGATGGAATCTTACGAATCAGTGAAGCAGCCTTAAACGTCAAGAAATGCGAGAATTAGAGGGACCGCCTTACTGACTCAGGTCGCAGTCGAATCCACGGCAATGCGTTACGCCAGTGTTGACACTAGGCGTGCGTCAACTTCCACTTGAGAGGCCTGACGCTCTATTTTTTTTCGCTATCGCACTTTCGTGATGGCTTAATTATGACGAGAGACGGAAAGGAATTCACCATTGAACTTCATGCTTGCCTCAGTTGGTGAATATACCTTGGCGCGAATTAATGCTCACCCAGTTGTTTGTGTCATGCTCATTGGACCCAGAATTACCTGAAGCTAAATCATTTTTATATCATTTATGAATCATTCATTTTGATAAACTCACCCTTGACCTTTCTTGGTAAGGACAGGAGGAATGAAAGCAGTTTTTACTCCTAAATGCCAATGCAGTGGTCGATGATTACAACTGGGGTACTAGTCTAAAAGCTAATGAAAAATAATATATTTAAATGCAAAGTAATTAGAATTCGCAGCTTGATGAAACCTGTGTGTAGCCTCCTTCAAGTGGAAATTGTTCGCGCAGTAAAACAAAAGATTATCGTTGTTTGAGAATTCCACAAAGATCTCGAGTAGATTTGTAATTACGGGCGCATTTCCAGTCTCATCGTGTCAAGGATGAATTACTGTAACTGGGATTACTGCTTAATTAGCCTTCCCACAGTTCTCTTTCATTGCGCAAGGGAGCATTGCTGTTACCATATTGCATACTTTGAGGTATCCCGAGAGAAAAATTCGTGCGAGCTTTCCGGATAAATTTTTGTTCTTCCCAATGAAAAAAAAAATATGCTTCTTGGTTATTCAGGACATGTGAACTCTGTACAGTTCATACATGGACTGCGTAATGGTGAAACACAATCTTCTCATTGCTGCATGATGTACTTGCTTACACATTACACGGAGCTCTGTATTAATAAATTTGAGTGAGACACACGAGGATGTTAGGAACAAAATGCTGGTAATCTACATCTATATATTATCCTGCAAGCCCACATGGGCAGCATTTTAGTTGTACATCGGCCATGAAAAATGAAGGGATCAGGAAAAAGCAGTCGACAGAGAGAAATGATTAAACTCATCTGCGTTCTAAGGAATTCCTTATTGTCTCGCTGTTTTTTTTTTATAGTCATTAACGGTGCTTTGTAAGAAGGAATTCTTTTACTCCAAAGTTCGGTGTTGTGTCTAATTTTGTCCATTCTATCAGCCATAGAGATATGTTACGCATTAAAATAATATGGAACGACCTGGTTTTCAATTGGTTATATCCTAGCGTGTTGCCTCTCAAGTCTTTTGTGGCTCCCAACCTTCTCCTTACATCAGAATTATTACACTTTCTATGCGCTTGTAGTGGTGCTTGTTAGTTTGTACTGTAGTAGCACTTAAAGATTCATACGGATTTTCTTTCTACTTTTGTTTTCCTTGCGAGTTCAGAGTCTCTGAGAATAGTCCAAAACAATAGTATGCTCTCTATGTTTCCCTATATAGAGTTAATTTTATTAATTAAAAATAACCAAGATTGATTGGCAAATAAATAACTTGCATCAGATAACCTTTGATTATTATTAGCGTGAAAACCTTAATGTAAGCAATGATTGCTCTTTTCGTATTGCTAGGGCACTTCGTGTGCGGGAAAGGATTGCTTTGAAGAGTCTTAGCATTTTTGTGGTCAAGTCCGTACTCATCCACTTATGGCATATACACCAACTCATACACTATGAAGGAAAAATAGAGGAAAATGATTCCAGAGGAAGACTTAGGAATAAACACATAGACAGAATAAAGGAAAAAGTACATAAGAAGAACTAAGAGTAAGGTATATAACACTAACATACAAACAATCAAGTCTAAATCAATGTCCCTCTTAGGCCTCCTCTATCGTTTTACCGAAATCAATGAGCTCCGAGCACTTAGAACTGTCTTCTCTTCCATTATTCTTTCAGTTCTTACTTATTCCCTCCATATCAGGTCTATCTCTTCTCAAACTAATCTTTCATTCGCTGGACTGTGTCTGCAACTTCTTTGCTAAAATAGTTAAGAATAGATTACCACAGTGTCGTAATATGTCCACCAAGGCTGTTCTACTCTATTTCTCCATCCCTAATCTCCCCATTCATAGACTCACAGCAGACTTAAAATTTATTTCTAACATTCTTAATTCCACCATCGACTGCCCTGAGTTGCTCTCCTTTATCAATTTCAAAGTTCCATCCCGCCCCACCCGTTCTCACCCTTTACTCCACATATGCCAATTCCCAGACTTTCGATCACCTAACGTTCTCATTTCTTCCGCCTCTGCTCTCTATTAAATTCCCTCCTTTCTCACATCGATCCTTTGGCACTTTCATCTAAGTCCTTTTAAGCCTTTCTCTTTCGTATCTTTCACCTAAGTAGTTATTCCCCTATTTTTCTTTTTTTTAATACATTTCCAAAATTGCTGCTTGTAACCTGTTGTCAAGTTTGCTTGTATATGTCCTTAAGTGTGTGTATTGTTACATGGCCACAATAAAATTGCACCATAGCCGTGTGTGGTTTTCTTTCTTTAAATAAATAAGTAAATCAAATTAAATTGGGAAGGATGGAGAGCTACATTCAACGTAAGTTAGAATTGAACGACCGATTATGACACCAATGATAGCGAATACTTCGGTAGGAATTTCGCAATCTCTGACGATGAAGCTCTTCCCAGTATGCCATTTCACACGCTTCTCCGATACCCAATTCGCGGCCATCAATTCTGGGGGACTGCTAAAAATAAACATTCGCTCCTTTCCACGTAATGTATTGCCCAAAGGGATTGCCGTAAACCCAGTCGACCTGGCGAGAGCGATCGCTCCCACAATAGTTTCCCGGCGGCAAAAACACATACCTACGTGCCCGTCTCCTCTCGCTTTGCAATGCAAACACACACTCTCTTGGGGAAGAAGTTACGTGTTCGCGTCGGGGATTCCCGTCCGCCCCCCTCCCTTCCTCCTCCTGCCGCTCGGACGTGAGCGAACTTTCCACCTTTCCCTTTCTTCCCCCTACGACCCCGAGCGCGCCCTCTCCGAAACCACACGAGCTACTGCGGCGGCCGACTTAACTCGCGGACCATCACCTTAGGTATTATGAGAGGAATATCATTTTACTTAGAAATCAATGAATTGGGTCTCATTTGAAAGAAAAATATCTCATCCTTCTAATGACACCAGAAATTCAACCCCTTACCGCATTACTTTTGGAGATATTTGCCAAAAAAATACAAGCTCTTTTGCATGGGTAATGGTACGTGCATGCACTCCAGTGAGACATTTTTTGCAAAATGAGGTATTTCCAACGCTTAGATGTCGTAGAAAAAACAAACAGCATGTAGTTTGTATGTTTTCTCAACTATTTTTGAAAATTAATCTTATTGTCCCCGCAGTAGGTTCTTTGGTATCACAATAAATCAATCGGCACCCTACGTAATTTTCCATTTAACTTGATCATGGTGGCATTCCAGATTGTTCTGAATCTTGCGTTTAACTGAAGGCTGACGATACAGGCTCATGTCACTATAAACACATATTTATAACAAAATAAGCCTACGATATCCAAAATTTCGACGGACCTGAGATCAATTTTGAAATGGCACTTTTTTCAATTTTTCATATTATTTTTTATTATGCTTTTGTGCGTTATTTGATTACTGATTTGAATAAAGCTCTATGATTTATTCCATAATGTTTCATTCTAACTGTTAGAACACAATTACCTACGTGCCATTCCACAGTGATTGAAATCTCGTGAATTACGCCGGAACGTCGCGTCACCTGTATTTGTTACGTCACGTGCAGATAAGGACGTTACATTCCTTGAAGTTGGTAGGGCTCGTCCATATGACCATGGTCATCAGATTTGGAAGAATACGTCTGAATTATAAATATAATCAAGCCATTGCAGTTTGAAATGGATTACCATATTATAATGAGTTACGAGTGGGCATTCAACCTCCTACTTTGAACATCCGGGTTTTGAAAAAGGGATCAAGGGTATCTTCTGAGGACTGAAGGTTTAGACGAAAGGATTCAATCTAATCGTGTTGCTGAAAGTAAGTCTTATGTCTTTGAGGCCCTCGCTCTTTTACTCGCATCCTTGAAGTTTCTTATCATGACAATGGAGGTGAACACTCTGACCGTTCTCTAAACGTATGCCCAGCCATGTGTTCGCCTATGTTTTGGAGAAATATCCACTTCTAATACCAAATTATAGAGCTCTAATCTCTGAATAATTTATTTTGTTGTCTACAGCAACAAGATTAAAATATCATGCGTATGAAGCATAGTCCTTGTTTTAAATTAGTTCATATCTTTCTATTCTTATCGCACCGCAACATATTATTTTATAGAGACGTTCCTTTGAACGGAATTTAAGAGTAGTCTTACATTTTGCGTGAATGTCTGGTAGAATGGAGCGTATCATTTAATTGTGATGCCAGGTTTGGTATCAGTAGGGCTCTAATCTAAAATAAAGCTTATCTGTATAGTAATGGATTATTGAGTGTGAATACGGATAACTTCAATGGGTCGCATAAGCCAACGACACTAACGAGATATCGACGTCATCCATGTAACTAGAATTTTTAAGAAAGAGGCGTATCGACATAAGAATTTTCTCCTCCGGCAGGAAATGCTTTTATCACTTCGTACGATATCTCAGTGACCTTGGTGGGCGTTGTCAAGATTCTACTAGTCGCTATGGTCAGTCAAAGACCTGGTTCTAACTGGAAGGTGTTCCGCTAAAACTTCTGCAATTTTTTCCACGCTTTACTCGCCTAGCCTCTGGGTTACAAAAGACGATGAATAGTCGTGAGAGGGAACATTTTTTGAAAGGTGAGGCGGACGCGTCATTTTTGCTTTTGGCTTTAAAATTACCAGGAAGAGAGTACGAAAAAGTTTTTGCCAAACGTAACGTCATTGACGGGTTAAGTTTCTGCGAAACTGTAGAGTTATTCTTTCTCAGCCATCACCACTTCTCCGTTTGAGGTCAGCTATCAACCTTTCGCTCGTCTTGAGATGACCCAATTGATATTTTCCGCCCTTTAAATCTTCCCAGTAAGGGCTCAATTGGAGTATCTGTGCTCCTATTACACACCAATTATCCTGTTGTCTGATCGCTGTAAACCAACATTAACGATCGTCTTCACTAGAATCAACCCACCCTTTTGGCTGAGAACTGTCGAACGTACTCCCGGTAGGGTATGCAGGGAGGAAATGGGGCCTCCTACTTTTATTGCCTTCCTTGAAGCGCTTGAACCAGTCAAATATTCCAACTTGACTTGAGGCATACTTGCCAAAAATTTTTGTTCAGCATGCGGTGAGATTTTGCTAGAGTTTTCTAGAGCTTGAAAGACATTTTGACGCTAGTCCGTGACTTCTTAGCGTTAGCGCTGGCACCTTCCATTTGAAAAATCGCAGGACACGTTTCAATACAGACAACGATAATTCATGAAGATGTGCATCTACGATGCCGAAACTTAGCAAAGTAGCAGCTGAAAGACGCGCCAATATGCATCAAATTGCTGAGCCTCGCACTGCTTTTGGTTTTGGAGGAATATTTAAATTTTCAGAAATTTTAGGCAGCCACTATTAGTTTCAATTTGCGCCTTACCTCAGGCTTGTACAATCTTGGGCACCCCTTCACGGGTTTTCCCAATCAAATCCCTTCCGTGAATGAATGCACATGCATACTACCTACTCCCTTCCCGGTAGATATCGCCTTCGTCAGTGAAAGACTGTTGGTTAGAACGTTGACGAGTTGATGTTAGGAGGACGGGAGTGTGTAATTTGGCCCCGGGATCGTCCCTTCCTAAAAATCCGACCCGTTCGCAACGCGTGCGTGACAGCTCTTGTCATTATGGCGGTAGCCGAGATTCTTTCCGGAGCCGGCCGGCATTTTTCCCTCTCCGGAGGATCCCCGCTCGTGGGCCAAGGTACGTCACTCGAAGCCTAAATCAATCCGGCTCCGCCCACTTTTTTATCTCCCAAGAATCGCACCCCCTCCGGCTCTGAGACCACCTTAGTTACACCGCCCCCCCCACTCCCTCCCCGCTCCCATGATCGTCTCGCTTCCGGCCGTTTATCACTCGGTTGGGAATCTCCAAACGTGTGATTCAATGGGCCGTGGAAAAAACGAAGCAATCACCCTTTCAACGGGCCACTTTCCGATTGGGCTCATATTTATGTATTACTTCCCCTTTTCAGTTTTAACATCTCAGTCATACAGATATTCGGGCATCTCTTGCGGCCAAAGGCAGTCATCGGTGCCCCGGAACAGTGAACATTCGTGATATAATTATCACAAATTATGGGGAATGCCACCCCGAATATGCTTTCCTCAACTATTTCTTGAATAAATCAACACATTGATGAGTACTTGAAGTGGTTACGAAGTAGTCCGGTTAGTTGGTATAAACTTTGATGGCTTCAAGGTCATGATTGTGTAATGTGCTAGTACTATAACTACGCTTAGTATAATTAAATAATATAGTTTAACCCTACCGGCGTTTAAAATTTGATAAAATGATCTGCACGTAGACGTAAAATGATTATTATATGACTTTAGAATAAAATAGCAGCACATTAATTTTATTATTGCAGAATATTAATGTATTGTGAATTTTTTTGTTGGGACATAATCATAACTTCATTTTTACCCTACAGCCGATGGTAAAAGAATTGAAACATTGGTAAAGTTCGTCCACTCTAATAGCGCATTCGACAGAATTGCAGCCAATCAATAAACACGTCCAATTCCTTTTGAGGAAGGGAAATATGTGACCGAATTATCCATGCCAGTGGCCATGTTTTTTATTAAATTTGTCTTAACTACCTTTAATAGAGCTCTCGTGCCAATTTATATCAGGGGAATAACTGTAACATCAGACAAATGCACAAACGCTCATGTCCTGGGCAGATAATATTCTACGCAGGTGGGACTCGAACCCACGACCCTCGGGTTAGCAGGCGAGGACTTCACCCCTCCGCAACCGGATCTGGCGAATAAACTGCTTTCCTCTCAAGACTTTCTAAGCCAAATTAGTAATTCGACTGTACTATTATCTTGGACGGGCGGGAACAGTCAGCGGATATTTTTTCCTAACATTACACTGCATGTTTGGAGGAAATCAGAATTTAAAAAAATACTTCTATGCATATAAATTGGTGAGTCATTGAGATGACCGCTAAAGGAAGTTCTTTTTCGGCTTTTCAAAGCGATGACTCGCGCGGGCTGATCTGTATCGCTGGACGAGCGGTCGAAGACGCGGCCGCGCACGTCCGCTGTTTGTGGAAGGCCTTCGCCGACCTTCCGAGATACGCTTTCCCTTTCCGTATTCTTACAATCCCCTGCCTCCTCGAGACTCTTCGCTACCTGCCAGCCCCACTCTTTCTCGTCCCTCCTACCCACCCCTCCCCCACCGCCCCCCTAACTGGGGGAAAAAAACGCTGCCTTTTCCACGCCATTCCCCTCTCGCCCCCTCGCGCCTCCGGCTACTGCACGGTGTAAGACGAAAACGTGCGCGACTGCAGTCAATTGTTTTGTTCCCGAGTCAAAATACTCTCGGCGAATCGGGAGACGTCCCTGGTCGCAATTACGTGGGTTCTTTTTTCACGAGTCATTTTTTTTTCTTTCCCTTTCCGCGGAAAGTTAAGGATTTCTCTTCCCAGAGGCAAGATTATTACCCGTCCCGCCGTTGTCATGCACGTGTAAACAAGATTGCCGGGGAGAATTCGTGGCTGTGTCAGTAAATGCCTTATTTTATTCTTCTGGAGAACATTTTTGGTGTCCCGAAGCAGTCGCTGTGAGCTGTTGGGGAATAATGCTGCGGCGAGAGGGATTGTAAAATTTTATAGGCTCAAAGCCGAAGATTTCTCCGGCCAGCATAAAACACTCACTCATGTTCCATGAGAGAATTCGGCTCAGAAAAGCTCTATTACAGATCCCATCACCCCTCCTAATGCTTATTCCAGCCCCTCTAATAGTTTTTATACGATTTTCCTTTAAACGATTTCTGCTATCATCATCGGTCACCTCATATATCATCTTTCAAATACTTGTGTATGGAGCAAACAGATTTAGTTTCCCCGAGAAAAGTTATGTTTCCTAAATGCATATTCTAACATCATATTTTGTAATCAACTCCTAAGCTTAAAGTAATGTTTGGAGTGCATATAGTATAAAATCAGCGTTGCAGAATGAAAATGACTAAATGCATGGTAAGATTTTTATTCACAAAATTAAACTTCAGACGATAATAATTATTCCTAAACACTCATCTTAAGGCATATGATGTGTTTGATTTCTTCGTCTCTTGAGATCTCATTTTGCTAGCATTATTATATATACGAATTTGCAGTGTCATGCTTTTCTCTGTTAATCAAAATTGCGCCCGGACTGTATCGCCAGCATTTGGGAAATTACACGGCAAACGAAGGAGAAAGTTGTTTGAGTATAAAATTTCTAATGATTTAGTAGTTTACCTGCGGCGCAGAAAATTTTAACTCTAGATTTGGGTTTCCTCGCTTGAGCTTTGTGATATTCAAGATCATTCCATGGCAGTCTACTCAAAAGACGGCATTTAATTTTGCCCTTGGGAGAAAGGCGACTTAGACAGTTAATTTCCGCTTCCTTTTCATTCTCAAATCAAGGTAGTTCTTTACTTTGAGTGTCACCGAAGGCCAGCGCGTCATGCACCGCGTTCCTCAGCGTCTTATTGTCGCCATCACTGCGTCTTGCACCTGCCAGCTCACTCTTCCCTTTGTTTATCTTCCGGCGCTCGTTATCATCCGCAGATACGCGAAGGGCAACGCTCAAGTCAAAAGATTCTTAAGGTTAGCACCCGCTGGGCACGCTGACATTTATCCGAGCCGAGAGACGCCCCCGCTTTTGAGTCATGCGATACGCGGAAATCAGAAGGCGAAGGTGGCGTGAGTTACGCGTCTGTTAAAAGATCGTTCCGCGTATTCGCGTGGAAATTCTCCGCTAATCATGTTATGATGCGGGCAGGAGGTTGCCCGAAATGATTGCAGACCATACGGATGCGTTGCAAAAGTTTACGATGCGAGTGTTTTTGAAGACGATTCTCAAGATAATGGCAGTGACCTGAGAGGGAAATATGATCTTTTAAGTTTCGGATCCCATACGATAGGTCTTAAGAAATTTCTTGGAGCCTGTAGATATAGTGAATCAATGGTTTTAGTATAATTAATCACCAACGATTACTTTTGAACAATAGTTCTAATTATGCTTAGCATTTCAATAGCACTTTTTAAGTGGGAGCTTTATGTTAAAAATGAAGAAAATCCAAAATATCAAACCGTGAAATTTTGAAATGCTATCTATTTGTATTGCACTTCTTTACTTTTCTTTAATCTCCACGTTTATAATATGAAGGCTTAAAAACATGTAATTTCCTTGTGGTATTGAGTTTTTTATACTATATAAATACTCTCCTTCAGCTATTATGAAAGGCTGAGTCAATTTTGGCCCTATTTCCTTTTTCGCACCATTTTATCTGATAAACTACTCTCAGAGATATCTTCTGATGATTTTTCTTAAAACAAATCGGACACCTTAAAGACTTATGAGGAGCATTTCGTTCACGAAAATCACGTCTTCCGATCATGATTAGAATATAATAAATTAACTTATTAGCATTTTCATGCATCGATTGAACTTAAACGTTTCTTCGGTTCATTTATTTATCAACTGTCCTTTTCAATTCCGACCCAAACCAAGCAAATTAATTACGGATGTAGATGATAGCTCTGCCATAGAGGTGAGGATACATCAGTCCCAATTCCTGCCATGCCAATTTATCGATATTTTTGGGTTTTGCGTTTCAGTCGTCTTATCTTCGTTCCTCCTTCCGAATGCTACGTGATATGCAGTAAAAATAGTCCTATGACTGAGCTGCATTGGAGGAAAGTGAAGCCTTAAAGTAACTCTCAAACTTGGGAGAGAGATAAAGATTTTATTTCGAGACCTGCGGTGGTCATTTTTTTGCACCGATTGAAGAGGAAGGAAAGGACGAGGTTACGTGTATATTCGTCAGCTTTCGTTTGCGGTTCGATCTATCTTTCCGCGCGCGGTCTCGGAGCGGATATGCAAAGCAAGAGACCTCCGCTACACGGTCCTCACTTGTAAAAATAAAAAAATTTGGGTTAGGGAAGCGGTTTGCCGTGCGGTGGGCGCTGATGTTAGCACAATCGCACACACTTACTAAGTGTGTGGCTTCGCTCAGCGAAAAGTAGAGATGGAGGAAAAGCGATAAGCATTTGGGAAGTGATTAGAACTTTGTGCATAATTTCGTCGAATGTAGGAAAAGAGGTCGAGGGTTTTATCCAAGCTGATTGCATTCAAATGAATTTGTTGAAATTCGGTCTCATGACAGCGTTGATGAACATGAAGGAACTTTCTTTGAAGGCTTCCGCGACTCATATACTTGTTAATATTGCTGTTTTCAGGTATTCTCGTCGCGTGTTTAGTTTTTCGTACTACAGTTTCTCCCCTCTTCCTGGAGGCGTCTTCAGGTCCGTTGGACTTTTGTAATTATTGCCCCCAGGAAGAGGGGAGAAACTGTAGTCAGAAAAACTAAACACGCGACGAGAATACCTGAAAACAGCAATATTAACATGAAGGAACTTATTCGCAGAAATATTACCAACTCCCATTGTTGGTCTAAGGTCTCGCAAAGAAACTCTCATTCCAATGTTGGAATCCACTAGGAAAAGTATCGTTTTACTAGGAATTAATATTGCGCCATATGAGCAGCTTTTTTTATCTGAATTGCGAATGCATCGGGTTTCTATTACTAAGCCCATTCTTATCTCTGATGATGTCATTCTCTGTAACGTTAATCGTAGTAATTTCGTGAAATATTATTTCCAGCGCTGAATTTCAACTTTGTAGGTGCTTTGAGGATCCACAATTGCGTTGAAAAATAATGAGAACCATTTCTATTTATTAATATGCCAAATTCTCTATCACTATAATGTCATACATTACTTTGCGGGTGGCGAATTGGCATCGAACTTCTAAGTATAAAAATTGTATCTCGATATAATGATATTTTCAAAAACTTATCTCTCAAAATTATCATATTGGTAATAATAAAATAAAAATGATAAACTTTACACTATTTTAATGAACACCGATCATGGTTTCGATACTTAATGTCATCATCAAGGTTATATTAACATAAAGTGTCGAAACCATGGTCGGTCTTAATAAAAATAGTTTTAATTTTAATATTTTTATTTTATTATTACCAATATGGGTATACAATATTTCTACAATGTTACACCTGAAACTCTTTCATACGTTCGCAGAATTGCATTGAATCTACAGCGTGGTCAATTAATCACTACAGTGGTCTGTTCGGGGTTTTTCTAGCGCAGCGAACTGAGAGAAAATACTATATACGTCTGTTCAGTTGTAGTACAGAGTAGTAGTTGACAGATAAAGTAGTTGGGTGGTCGTACTAGCAGGTGACTCCGTTAAAGTTACTGTGCGGCTAGTTCTGTGGTTCTTTGAAAATGGAAAATGCAGTCTTGCAGAGTGCGAAACTTAAGATTCTACGTAATGTAACATTTAAAGCTCAAGATAACGTGTTTAAAGCATTGTTGTAACAGCGGATTTAGCTCAAGCACACCGTGGAGAATGCTATAGGCAAAAGGCTTCATAAAAAGAAGATCTGTTGCGATGAAGGAAGGGCATAGGGGGTCTCTCTCCTCCACGTGGGCGTCAACTCGTTACGAAGTCTCGTTCCTCACGCACGCAGGCCCTCACCCCACTGCAACCTAGCTGTCCCACCCCACTCTCCCTTAAGCACCTCTCTCCTCCCCCACCTCCTCCGTCCAACCCACACCCTCAACCCTTTTAAGAGTCGACATTTTCGTTTTTCGCCATATCTCCACCACCTCTTTTATTTTCTTCGACCCGGGCCGACTCGACCGAGCCGTCAGGTCGACCTTTTGGGTATTTCTTGAGTTCTTTCCGATCATTTCCCACGTCGTCGCGATCCACTGCGAAATTTCCCTCGTTTCCCCCCAATTGGCGCCAACGGATCGGAAATCCACTCAACCGGAGATGATTTACGGACGTTTTAATTTGCAAGTGGACGTCGGCCGGAGAAGACGCTCCCTCTCTTCGTGTCTCCCGGCCTCCGTAGTGTTGTTTTTTTTGAACGGGTTGACAGCGGTTTCGGTTATATATATTTCTCCGCTGCTCCACCTTGACCCGCCCCCTCTGTCTCCCCCTCTTGCCCATTAGCGTGGATTGATTGCCGTGGAGAAAGAAGTGGCCCAGCAGTCTGCACCGCCGACTCTCGACACAAGAGGACCGGGTCGAGCGTGCCAATAAAATCGTTTTTCTTCTCCGAAAGGGGGAGTTTCACAGGTGCTTTGGTCGCGATGGCGAAAAAGTGGTCTCGAATCGTAGGTTGCGTTGGTGTACACCATGTCGGATTCCAATCAAGTGTATCAAGATTGACGATGCGACTTAAAAACCTTTATCAGGGAAGCGATCTCGCGAATGAGATCTATCTATTCAAATTTGTTTCACGGTGAAACATTCCGTTTACTTCATCCTGTTGTCTCTCGACTATAAATGATGTAAGTCATCGTGATCAATTTACTAATGCTTCAATTCTTCAGGCTATATTGCAGTTGTCTCAGAGTCAGACCTAATAATCCTAAATCGAGTGTAGCATGGATGGATCTGAACTCGCTACATTTGGACGATGCGACTGCAATCCTTGCCACACCGTTCACCGTAGGCCTGGTTATACAGTTAAATTTTAATTGCCGTTCTGATGAATTTATCAACATGGGAAATACGGGAAGCTACTATCGGTAAAAGGAATTTTAAATACAATATTTGTAGTTTTCACTTTAGCAAACATCACTAAAGAGGTCGTACATTTTTTATTTGACGCTATAGAAGTGCAGGATCCTTTCCCGATGTGTGTACCTTATATTTCGATGATTTTTCTACCTCAAACACAAATGGCAACCTATTTTCCAGTCATAAAGAATTTTTATCATTTAGTTTTCCGCCATGCAAGCTACTTACCAACCACGTGGTTATCGTGGCACATTTCACTTTCCACATACATTCTCCCTCAGGACGTAAATATGTGCATTCAAATTCCAATGCCTTTACATATGCATTAAGCGCCACGTTTCTCGCGTCACGACTCTCCCGCTAATGCCTAAATTGCGAATTAATGCGACCTGAATGGGCATTAACTGCAGTTCCCGACTTTTGGACTCGGCACCGCATTATTCTCGTCCCGTAGGTCTAACAAATCATCGTTCAAGACGAGTCTTTGGCCCTCCTCTATCTGGCTCGTTTCATTCGTCAACAAGAGACCTCCCATGGTCCAAAATCCTGAATGTCCTTTATGTGCGTACCTAGTCATCTTATTTAGTTAAGACTGGGGAAATATAAAAGGTCGCCGTGAGGGCTAATTTGGCCCAAATGGATAAGAGGGGCCTTTATCATCATAAGGTCTGCCCTTCCATTATAACCCTTTTCCGCGCAGACGTCCCGACCCACACCACCGGACTATGACTCCTCTTTCCCCCCCACCACTCTCAAGGCACGCTTCCCATGAATCCCCGCCCCCCGGTACATCCCCCACCCTCCACTCCCTCATACCTCACCACCCCCCACCCTCTATCCTTCCTGTGGGAGATCCGGAACGGGGTCGTCTAGAGTAGGAAACCATTTTCCGGTGGAGCACAAAAAGGCCGAGGGAGTGGAATTTCTTCACCCTAGCCTCAACAACGAGAGAGGCTTCTTCTCATCCTTCCCCCAGCGACAACAATCGTTAAGAGTGGGGGTAGGTAGGTAGGAGGAAGGTTGGTTGGTGGTGGGGGGGGGGCGGGGAGGAAGGGACTCGTCAGCCGCAGAGCAGCAAATTTCTCTCCACCCGCCTGTTCCCACCTGTGGATTCAAAATCTTTCCTCCGAGTCGGTAGTCGAGGTTTTGAGTTGAAAAGGGAAAAACAGATGAAAAAAAGTGGAGACGAATGCCTTTTCTAGGTGTGCGTGTGTATATTTCAATTGCCCCCGTTTTTAAAGTGTGATAGATCAGTTCTAGGATACTGACTAGGTTAAATTGGTTTTTTCAGTAGTGCTAAATATCTTGACATGAATTGTAGATACTGACCTCTCATGCAATTTCCGGCATGATATACTCCTGCATGTCTTAGTACTTTGTAGTGCTATTTATTTGTCACATTAATCATATTAACCAGCAGTTATATCATGAGTAGTATGCTGCATGGTAGCATGTTCTTCTTCGTATCACTCTCTTAGTTTGTAGTCTGACTGCGTACCGTTGTCCTGACTGCTTTGGCCTGTGCCTGGCATTCCGGGGAACGCGCTCGGTTCTGGTTGGACTGGGATGAGTGCTTCATGCCTGGTGTGGAATCACCCCGTGCCTCACCCCCTAGTGGTGGCTTGCACGATATTTCGTAGATGTAGATGTAAAGGCCGGGGCTTGGGTACCTCATCTCCTTGCACCTTATCCACACCTCCTTTCGAGGCGTGGGTCTTTTTATGCATTTTCACCTTAAGGTAGTCCGAGCGAGATAGTTCCCTAGTCATAATAGAGAATATATTCGAATTATACGTTTTAATTTCACCAACTGTGATAAGCACGAATTAAATATTGCATTATTTATGGCGCAATAATGTAGTTTTACATGACAGAAATTGTAAGTAATCAAATGAAAATATCTAAATAAGTCTTCAACTTGACTCATTTTTTTCACGCGGTGCGTTTGAAACTCCATCAAAACGGAAGGTTTTTTGTGATCCCGAAGAATTTACTTTATATACAATATGATTAATTTTCCAAAATAGTTGAGAAAACACACAAACTACACGCATTTGGTTTTTTTACGAGATTTAAGTATAGGGAATGCCTCATTTTTAATATTAAGTCTCTCTGGAGTGCATACAAGTACCGTTTCCCATGTAAAAGGGCTGGCATTTTTTGGAAAATATCTCGGAAAGTAATGTGGTAAGGGGGTGAACTTTTGATGTCAACGGAAGGGTGATATATTTTTATTTAAAATGGGACCAAATTCATTGATTTCTAAGTAAAATGATATTTCGCTCAAACTACCTTACGTCAAAAAGGGAGAAGAGATGAAAAAAGTGGAGACGAATTCCTTTCCTGGGTGTGCGTGTGTATATTTCAAGTGCCCCCGTTTTTAAAGGCCTGGGCTTTGGGTGCATCCTATCCTCTCCTTGCACCTTTTCCACACCTCCTTTTGAGGCGTGGGTCTTTTTATGCATTTTCACCTTAACCTGCCGGGATCGACCTTTTCACCTCCTCCTGCCTCATAGCTTCCGTCCACACACTCTTCCTCCCTTCATTATGATCCTCGGAAGGGCCTTTCGATTTGTCCCGGGCTGTGTCGGAGGGGGAGACGGGGAGGTAGGGGAGGAATTCCCTTTCACCATTATGTTGATTGTCATCCACCTTCCCTTCCTTGAATGAATTTGCGGTCTCGCGGTTCACGCCTCGACGGCCTTGACCTAAGGAATGGCTCGCCGTGAGCCAACATTCAGGTGCCCAATATGTGGGTATTTTGTGCTTTTGAAGGAGTCTTGGTTCGTCGGCCGTCCACGTGAAGGGCGACCAACAACGGAGGTAGATTTTACCATTTATAGTTTTTATCAATAATTATGTATAAGACCGATTGGTTATTCACAGATTTTCACGTAGATTACCGCCAATGCCATCGATGCTGTTCATCCCGGTAGGAGTCAAAGTTTCCTTTAGGAAGAACAACCATTTTTTGTTTCGGTTGTACCGAAATATTTGATTTGATCACTAATATTAGCAGAGAAAACAACTCCTGATATCGTTATGTTTTGGTAGATGAGGCGGATTTGAGCCTAGGGGAAAATATTGGCAATCGTTTCCGAAGATAGGTATTTTGATTGGGAATCGGGTAAATCAAATGGCAGGAGTTTCAAGAGATAAGCACTCGTGACTCTTTCTTTTCATTACATATGCTCACCTAATAAGGTATGATAGGTAAGGTATGCTTTATTTTGGGGACATTTTGTTGTACATTATGCTTTTTTATAATGTTTTCACGATAAAAATTGTGATGAAAATCTAGTGGTGAGTAGAAAATGTAGTAGTAGTAGTGAATCTACTAGTTATCGCCTACTTCGTGTGTCATTTTCATTTTGTCAGAGTAGAAAATTCATTTCCATAGTTTTGAAGTTTGGTGTGAAGAATTGGCCTCTGCGAAAGTTGTTGTAGGAGAAATACGATGATAATAACAATCAACCATTCGTTATATGCTAGCATAGTCATTTTCTCGTGAAGTGTAAATGTATGGGCATTGCCTTATAAAAATAGGTATTGCAAAGTGTATATTTACCTGAAATTTCCACGTCACCTCTATCATTTGTGAATAATCTCAGAGACCCGACGCATGTGCTTCAAGGATTAATCAAGTAAGGTTTAGGTACAAGTAAATTCAGCGTCTATAACGATGAGTTTCACCGTTCAGGACAGCTCTTTGCTTACTGTCGTATTGCCCGATTCCGAAGACTAGGAATTTAATTTCACTAATCTCAATGTATACTTTTTTTACTTAAGTGAGTTGAGATTACGGATAAGCAAAAGCATATTTCACGTTTGTGTTCACTGCCCAAGCCACGAATCTCGGTCTGTTGTGATGGAAATTCTAATTGGCGTAGTGAATGACGAGTATATAGGAAGTGCGGTACACGTCTTAATCCGTTGTAAGCCCAAATTTTATAATTCGTTTACGATAAAATGTGAGTTTGGAACAAGATTCTTCTTTCGCTATAGCGTAGTGAATGGCACCTTAATTGATGCATGCAAGAGAATGGCCTGCTTCCGATTTTTAGTTCCCATTTCCGATTAGTGGACGATTAGTCGACAGCCCTCAGAGAAATACCTGGGAAGCGAAGTAGTTGCTTCCTTGAGAATTCAAAACTCCCACTTTCCCTTTAGATAAAGGAGCAAACGGGTGCATGGTCCATGGCCCAAGAATGAGGCAATCCCTCAGCATCCATCGGTTTATAATGCCTCTTTTTCGGGGTCATTAAGTCATTATTACTAGATTACCCGCGGAAGTCGGTGCCCTCTATAGTTTTTCTTTCTAACAACGAAGTAGAAGGGGGCGGAGGAGAAGCAGGGGAGCTTAAAAGGAGGGTGGGGACACTTGGGAGGAGGGGGGGCGTTGCCCACCACTGTTGCGAGCCATTACAACTACCGTGCGTGGAGAGAGAGAGAGAAAAAAAGCCTTAGGGATAGATGCTGCTGTCGTTTCATAACATCCGGCGAACCATCGATTCTGCCTTCAAAATGTTTCCGTCAGCCTTAAGGAATTTCTCGTCTTTTCCCTACCATCTCTCCCATCCAATTGATCTCTTTCTGAGACCGCACATGTGGGGGGGGGGGATGAGAGAAATTCACTTTTTCCAAAGATGATGATGAATGAGCTCCACTGTCCGACGGGAGGAGCCTTTCCTCAGTTTTCCCTCCGTCTTTCCTCTCCCGCTCCGAGAGTGTTCGAGATCTCTCGTTATCTTCTACCCGCCCACTCGAACGCGGAGAAGTCCCGCGCACAGTGTAGTCATTGATTAAAAACTCCTTTTTTTTCCCTCCACATTCTTCAATGAAGAGCGTTGCGTCCCGCCCAAAATTTTCGGAAGGCGGGCTTCGAGTTTATCTGGATGTTTCCCGGCTGCTCGCGTTCGAAGTTCACGATATTTTCCGGTGGTCGTCGTTATTTTTTACGCATAAATCGCGTTTCATTGACTTTTTATCTTTCTTTTGGTTCCAGCAGATAGTCTCTGTTTCATTGTCGATGAATCAAGTGTTTTTATTTCGTTTTAAAGACAAGTCGAGTAAAATATGAAGCGGAAGTGGAAGGACGTATGTAAGTACGCTCCGGGGGAAAGGTCGAGATGATATTCAATCCAACCGTTCCAAAAAGATGGCCACAAGGTTGATATATGTGCTTGATTGTTTTATGCTTCCGCCTTCTAATTTCTTCTGGGGTTAAATTTCACCGATTTTGATTATTTTGGGTGGCTACAGATGGAGACATTTATTTGGATAAGGATACATTTTTAATGAAGCCCCTCGTTGCTGAAAATTGATTACTAGATAAAAGCAGAAGGAATTGTGTACACGAAAATCCACATTGCATGAAAACATACCTTCTTTGAACGGATATATAACATGTTGTGACTCCAGTAGTGACACAGAGACGTTATCATCAGTTACCTTTTCCACATATCCCACCTATGAGGATGCTTTACCGTCAAAATCGGCGTTATGAAAAAAAATTGGCCTTGTATAGTCCATAGGTTGTATATAGTCATTCATCTTCACTCCTCTTGATTGGATGTACGATACGGCCCCTTACATTTCTGCCATTATCTTTGCTAAGTCAACAAATCATGTCTGGAATATTCGAGATACTGCGCTAAAAAACCTGCATTACGTCTTTTTCTCTCTATTTAAATTCTTTCATAGTATTCATGAGGACATGATTGAGACATCGAAGTGATTGTACCCGGAAAATTAGGCGTGATAACTGAATAAAGGAGATGAGGTACTTTATCAATTGACCTCATTAATAGGGGCTGTCCATCCCGGCCGGCAGACCCACAAGGCCCACATAACACTGAGGAGAGATTGATATAATTCGTAATCCAGTTTCCGCGTTCAGTATATGGGGTTTGCGTTTCATTTCATCGCCTCAATGGCACACCCATGACGTTATTATGTCCCCCTCTACACCGCCATACATCATGATCCCTCTCGATTCCATATTCGGGCACCCGGAGTCAATCTTTCTGACGGGATGCAATTTGTCAAAGGCTGGGGGAACCCCTGGGACTTGTCCAAGAGGGCCTGCCACTTCTCTCCCTTCTCTCACTCCCCACACTTTCTCCTCTTTCCCAATTCACCTCCCAAACTCACTCATCCCTCCCTTTCCGACTGCAGTCCCACAATTCCCTACAACTCCTCCTGGCACCCGTATACTTCGGGAGCCCCTCAAAACACTTCTTCGACCGGCATGGGAAGACACCACTGTTCTCACGATTTCCCTTCCCGACTGAAACTGCCCACTTTACATTCCCTAGAGCCTAGTTGTCTTGATGTGAAATGGATACATTCCATCATTTACTCCCAGCTGTCTGGAGGAAGTTTGGCGGCGGGTGCGTGATTTAATTGCTACATCTGGGCAACAAAATCGTGTTCAAAGTTAGCAACGCATATTTTCATGTGAACTGTTGGGGACATTTGTCTCTCTTATATTCGCCAAGTGTGCGATGGCAAATAATTCTGAACGTTTTATTATATTGTAATGTAAGAATTATTCTGGAGATCATATCTAGGTATGTAACTTCATATTTGCCGAGGCTTTGAAATGAGATATGTATTTATGCCGTTCTCAGGAAAATACAATCTTGAGAAAAAACTGTTAATCAGCTCCGAGGCTAATCCACATCTAAGTGTACAAATATATTACCTTGAAATCCACCTCAAGGATCCGTGGTGCCTAGAATGTTTGAAAAACGTGAACATCTCTACCCGCTAGAAATTATCTGCAAACCAAATTAGTGTATGGTACAACTGAATCCATGCCCAGAAATACAAGAGTCAAGAAACAACAATTACAAGACAGAGAGACCCACTGCTACTCAGTAGTCTCGTCAGTGTATCAACAAAAAGGCAGGCCTTATACATGCAATGAACTCATTTTTTAAAAGCAAATAAACTGCCAATCGAACAACCTGACTACTTAGTCTTAATTTCAATTATGGTTCTAATTGATCGTGGAAAAATTGTATTTTTAACCTGTCCGTACTGTATCCAATCTCTGTACTAACCACATGATCTGTTCTACCGTAGAAAACCGAGTTTCGTATACGGCTGTCGACGTCAGAAAATAGATGAGCTCCGAAATCAAAAGAAACATTTGATAAATTCGGCTAACCGACGGTCGTTAGAATGTCACGCGTGTATAAAGTACTCGTACTTTTGCAGGTGTCCATAGATTTCATTACTAATTTGATATTTGGGCCAGAATTCATGTATCTAATACGCCGGCTAAGCATAAGATCTTTTAATTACCTTTATATGCCCTCAATTTTATGATAATTCGGATATAAAGTTGGATCTCAATCATAGTTGATTTCAGAAGTAAATTCAATCTTTAATATTGAATTATTCAGCCCCCTGTGCCTTTGTCTAAATCGGGACATTTGCTTCCTTTGGGACTTGATGTAATTCCATCCTACTTATGGCCCTGTTACTCCTTCATTCTTCCCGTAATTCATTCATTTGGTTGCGTTAATGTTTGACGCAACTACCGCATGTTGCTGCGATGCAGCCGATCGCGCATCGATGTTTCGTTTTTTCGGCTCCTGACGCGTGACGTTATCTCCTTTGTCGGAGAGCAGCGACTCGCGAGCCGTGTTTCCAACTTCCGGGAGACCACGCTTCGCTGGAGCTCGGCGTATACTCCAGGCTCCCTTCGCTCTCTTCCACACTCGGCGAGAGACCTTGCCAGCAATTATCAAAACGTCCTGTGTTCTTCAGGTGTTATCACGGAGTCACTACGGGTGGTTGCGGTACGGAAGTTACGTAACGCCTTGTATTTTTGACCGTCGAAATCATCACATCGGTCAATCTGATGTTTAATCCAAATCGTGTTTGCGTATTATATTTTCTGTTGTTGTGGATTTTGTGAGTATTTATAGTTGATCTTTTCCCACTGAAATATTAATCGTGAATAACAAGAAAAATGTCCTTGAATATTTCATACATTTCCGTCCTTATTTTTCATGGATTTTTCATTTGCTGCCGTCATTCATTTGGGGTATGAATTTGCATTTCTTAATGCCTTTCCCGGAATAATTACGCAGCTGTGTTCCCATTTGTTTGTGAATAAACTTGTATTGTGGTTGACTGTGGTTGAGGAAATTATTAGGAGGAGGAACATTGGGAGTCTTAAAAACAGGAGAGCGTGTATGAAACATTGTATGGGGTAAATGAAGCGAAAGAGGTTCGCAAGGATAGGTCAGTATGGAGGAAATTATTGAAGCAGAGTTAGGTGTACAAATATGTATTTATGAGTGAAACTTAGTGACTCTGCCTACCCCGGAAGGGAACGGCGTGATTCGTATGTATGTATGTACCTTACTTAGAGCCGGATGAACTAATTTTTTTTTCTGATGTCGTGTTTCATAATTTTCTATTTGTAGTCAAAGAACACAGACGCGGGCTTTGAGCGGGCACTACTAAGTCTCTTGGTTCTTTCAATGCATTCTAAGCGGATACCTGACCGTTGAATGACGGAGAGGTATCAAGCAGCAATACCTCTTAATGTAGGAGTCATCACATCTTGCCTCCTAACGGAAGCCTTAGAATTCACTCTTGTGATGGAGCTTTATTGCGCCTCATCTTTTCTCCTTCCGAGGCGAGGCTCACACCCGGCGCCCTCCGACGCAATACTCCGCCCTGCCAAGTTTCTACAGTGGTTTGAGGGCACTCACTCGCTGGGGTTTGTTGTCGGCTGTGGGACCGGAGAGGTCACCGGAAGTGCCCAGCGGTGGTAGCGCCCCACCATTGTGGTAAGGGGAGGGCGGGGGGGCAAGCCCCCATGACCCCTCCCCCGCCTATTCCTACCAGCACCTCCCCCACCTCCCTCTGGCAGCAGCATAACAGAAGGCGGCCCCATAATGCCCGGAATCTCGCCATATGTCGCTCTCTTTGGGCCAGGAGGAATGATCGTCCACACATCTCCTCCCTGTATATATACACTGAGCGCTGCCCTCGGCTGTGTATGTTGCGTGCCTCCTTCGATGCGTGGCGGTTGCGTGATCTCCATTCCGGTCGTTCGATTATCAGGGGTTAATCTTCCGGTCTGGTGGGCGACCACGTGATTTTCAGTAAGCGTCCTCTGATTTTCATGCCACACATGAGCTTCCCTCTCACAGTTTGGCGACAATACACTGAGAAATGATCGATACTGCTTCAAATTAAATTAAACACGCCCAGAGTAAATGAGCTAAAATTAGCCTCCGAAAAACTCCCTTATAAACAAGTCTGAACTATTTTTATCGGCAAAATGTAAAAAATATCATAAAATAAAGTTTATTTTTAAAAATCTAAGCCTTATAAGGCTGACTTAAATTCTCTAACCTTATCGCCCTCTAGAGATATTTTGATTTGAATATTTGGATTTATCCTCCTACACTGAAACTCCCTTGAAGTTCTCCACGCCTTAGCAAATCCTCTATTCAGCCATCATGCCGACTCCCGGTTATATTATAATGCGAATCAGCATTGTGTGGACGTATATATACGGGCCCTGCAATCCTGATTCCTGCAAATCAATTCATATACGTTTTGGATATGGATTCATCTATATCTACATAATACCCTGTGAGCCGCCGCATGGACGTGTGGCAGGGAGTGTTAAGTCTACGTCTAAGTCAGTGTTAAGTCACCAGCCGTGTAAATGTGTAAGTTTTTGGAGATGAAATGGTGACATGTATTATAAGAGTTTAATTAGTGGACCTCAATTTTTATTGTGGTCACTTATTGTGCGCGGAAAGAACGAGTTTTTGTACCTATCTGTTTGGCAGTGTATCTCTCTTATTTTATCGCATCTGTCAGACCTAAAGATGTAATGAGGCGTCATGATAATATTCTCTATAGCGCTCTGAAAAATATCAGGTCTGAATTTATCAAGCCAACTAAGCTTAGTGTGTAGCTTTCGAGTCTCTGGGGGCTCCCACCTTAACCCCTCTAGAAGTTGTGAGACAGTAAATGTACGCTCGTAGCAGTTTTTAACGAAGCGCGCTGCTTTCCTTCGTATCTTATTATTTTTTTTGGTTAAATCT
The DNA here is from genome assembly GCA_963169105.1 of Ceriagrion tenellum. NCBI lineage: Eukaryota > Metazoa > Arthropoda > Insecta > Odonata > Coenagrionidae > Ceriagrion > Ceriagrion tenellum. The sequence goes on from OY720644.1 coordinate 99,644,934, forward strand.
ATTTGACCAGGGCCCCAAATGCTCGCGGCGTATTCGAGATGTGGCCTAACCAGAGCGATGTAGTATATCTCTTTGACTTTTTCATCCGAGGACCTTCCTATTATACGTTTAACAAAACCTAGTTTCATGCGGGTGATGATACATTTTGTTTTGAATTTTTGAAGTCATTTATCCTCTTGATTTTTTTGCACGTCATATATAGCGCTTTCATCATGAAAATATTTGTATATACATGCTACAGATGTTCAAGCTATTATAAATGCAAAATCTTTTTACTACTAAGTCGACCAAAATGCATAATTCTCACTGCGAGGAAAGAATGCTTTTACGTTTGCCGTCATGTGTATTTGTTAGTAGTTTAACATAGCGATCAAGCTCACTTTTCCTCATGATAACCATAGCAATCCTGCCACTCATCTTCCCCGCACTGTCTTCCGAATTGTGGGTGGGCTGTAAAGCGGGTTAAGGGAGGAAGCAAAGGCGCAGAGGGTGGGAGAGTGGTGGATAGTGTCGGAGGGGAAGGGTGTGTTCGGCGAGACAGAAGAGGGGCATCTGCTATCCTCCGAGCCGGAAAATCTGTGAGGTCTAAGTTTATTGTTTTTAAAATGGGTTATTCTGCACATCAAAACCGGCGCCTTTCGCAGACCCTGGAAAGCGTGAAGTTTATTTCCCTTCGCTAAAGCTAAAAGTATAAGGCCGGGGGAGGGGAGCCCTTTGCGAGGAAGGCCGCGGAGAGTTTGTGCGAAGTCGACCAATTTACAAACCGTCAGGAGGTGGAAATTTACTACCAACAACTATATATCTCGGGATGCCATTTCTGGAACCTTAACCTAAACTAAAGCCATCGGCATCGCGCTACTGAAAATAAACGTGTAAAAAGGCGCCGCCATCTCACGGACTTGCAAGCGATTCGTCGTATTCGGATTGCGTGAATCATTTCCGAGAAAAAAATAAGTTTTGATGTGTAAAAATATGGTTACAGAAAAGAAAATAAACTCTGTTGTAGCACGTGCCTTTGATAGGCTGCATGTTCATTTATTGGTGCAGATCGTCCGTCCTGTGCACAAACGTATGACTAGCGTACATTACTGCAAATGAGCTGACATTCAGTGATCTAACTCGGGATACTTTTCATTGTTTATTTGGTTACTTGATGGTTGTAATAAGGTCTCCAGAAGTGGCGCCAAACCTCATTTAACCGTGTGTGATGCCTTAAATGATACCCTTAAAGAGAATATTTGAACTGGTGGGAAACTTCCATGCTTATGTATCTTAAGGAAAAGGCTTTTCATTAACTTCAGCTCTTTATTTGACGGGTTAATAGGAGTAGTTGAACATTAAGTTTTGACTTTCGAAGAGATTGCCGCTACAGAAGACTTGACAATACATAATCCGTTGAGTTACGATGGTGGGTTGTTTCTTTTTTTTTAACTCGACTCCCTGCCATTTTGCGAGTGACCAAAGAAAGGAGACCAATTCGGACCATTTTGGCTCCTTTCGGCTCTTCATTTTTACTGCCTCATTTTACCTTCGGCATTGCTTTTTCGACCGTAAGACCCGGGCTCCACGATTGCACCACCCTCTACCCCGTCATTACGGCCAGTTTGTTGCATTCTCTCATCCCCGTCCCGAGGGCTCGAAAGGCAACCCCATATTGCGAGAAAGGCTCAAAAGATTCCCCGAAGAAAAGCGTCGGGAATGAAAAGCCAACGCCCTCTCGCCACCGACCAGTCTTTTCATTCTCCATCGAGTCTTTTTGGTGTCCCTGTAACTTGCACCGCCGCCATAGGGGCTGGCCCTGACTGTCCGTCTCCTCTTTTAGGTCCTCCAGACCGCTTTGAAGGGCTGTTTTTTAGGAAGCCGTGACGGGTTTCGAGGAATGACTTTCTCTCCTTCATTCTCTCACTTCGCCGGAATTCCTCACCTCCGGCCGGAGCGTCAATCTCAAATGGACCGTCGGAGGGAGATTTGATGGTTAATTAGAAGGTGGGTCTCGGGTTTTGTTCTCTAAAAACCTCCGACAACCCGAGGGATCTCCAACGTGTTAGCACCGGGGTGTGTAGTTGGGGAAATTTTCAAAGCGCGTCTTTAGTCCTGTCATTTTTACGTACAGAATAACATGTTTCCCTGGTGGGAAGAAACATATATGTTCGGTGAATCCTTTCTTTTAACGGGTACCTTTAAAGGTAATTATGTAAGATAAACACGAACTGAAATTCTCCTGTAACATTACTGGAATATAAATTACTGGAATTATAAATAGTATGCTTCAATTACTTCGCAAAACAACCATAGAAATTGTCTTTAATACAATAATAGTCAACATTTAAATGTAATTCCCATACTTTTGTTGCTGAAACTAAACACAGAGAAGAAAATAAAACATGGAGACTGAGAGGAAGGCCTCCCAAAGAAAAGAAAGAAAAAATGATGGCATGATGTAGAGGAGGATCTGAGAGAGATAGGAAAAAGTAGATTGAGAATGCGTGCAAGAGGTCGTGATTACTGGGCTAACATTAACGCATAGGCCAAGGCTTTACAAGGGCCGTAGCGCCGAGGAGCGAAAACTAAACACTGAGCAACTTCCTGAACTTAAATAATTCTAGATATGCTAGTGATGATCATACGCTAGTATTATTTTCCGCTCAAGCCTCAATGCTTTTCTAAATAGAGGGAATATTCGCCTCGGATAAATCTCTCCTTGGAAAGAAATGATTTGAAAATCCTTTTTTTCTTGAAATAAGGCTCAAACCGAGGTAAATCTATGCTTCTCCATTTCTCGGCTTTCCACCACGTAAGTAGAAGTCGCTTCGACCTGATGATGCCCGTTGGAACACGGGCGAAACTGTTGTCTCAAAAACAACCTACCCGAAAAATGGAGAAGAATTCATCTGAATGCCGCAGAAACTTACGATGGAAATACGAGATAAATCTAGTTTTATTCCTGTCCAAACTTCCAGTTCGTTCCTTTCATATCCTTCGTATACGCTGCTAGCTGAGGTCCCGTACAAATACTGGAAACCAGGCGTTCACACCCACACATTAGACTGACCTCAGTTACGTGAATGCCTAATATTTTCCAATTGAGAGAATCTGTCGACGGAACTATTTTCTGAGGGTGCCGACGCATACCTGGAGCCGGCCGGCCCTGTTTCAACGCGGCCTATCTCCGCAGCGGCGGCACCCTCTCCTTCCACCCCCCCTCGTCTTTCAAGACCCTCGTCCCTTCACGCCCCCGTCTTTCAGCGTGCCACCCTGTCCAACCTTCGCCCTCTTACGGTCCTCCCTCCCACCAACCTCGGCAGCACACACTCTCAAACAAACACCTTCTGCCCATCGCCACCTATCTGCCTCCCCTCCAAGTCACCTCACCGTCTCGAGTTCTTCGAATTTAAAGCCGCAATCCGAATGCTCTCCTCAGTCCAGTGTTGGCATTTGCGGTACTTCTCCGAAGTCACTGTTGCGGGGATCGGGTTGGTATGTTAGCTAGAGTACTGGCTAACCATACGGGCGGTCAGGGTTAAAATCCCTGCAGTGGAGGATGTTTTTCAGAGGGAACCCGATCCCTACTTGAGTGTCTTATGGAGGGAACTTCAATTACACTACTCCGTCTGTCGGATGAGACGTTCAACCGTGGTCCCCTTGGCGCCTTTCGTTAAGAGCAGGCTTATTCCGACGCCGGGTTTCTATTCAACCTTCCTCCCTTACCTGTTCCCTATGGCGCAAATGACCTTAGCCGTCGGTCGACTCCCCAAATATCCAATCCAGTCGCCATTGCTTTATGCAGTCGTTGATAATTAGTAGTTACCAATAATAAGTACCTTACATGTTTCATCGATTCGTACTGAAAAGTTACTGACGCGTTCTATTGCATAGTTTTTCGGAGGAGAACGGTTCAATGTCTTGGTGTCACATATGTAGCTAATGGCTCAAACGTTATGTGATTTCAATGGTATCAGGCAAAGCATGGGCAATTAAACTCCTGCATGATTTCTTTAGCCAGAGGTGCGTTCAATTGTATAATTTTTCAGTGAACAATTGTTATATATTTTGGTATCGCAAATGTTATCGCCAATTCTTATTATTTAGATACTAACCATCTAGCTGCATGTGACCCTATTATCTAGCATGTCTCCATTAAATATCCTAGTTGCATGTCAATAATGCATGTTCTTCACCCCCTGCCACACACCCTCGTGGTGGCTCGCAGGGTATTACGTAGATGTAGATGTTTCAAATGGCTGAAATACATATGTATATACTATGAATCTTTTATGGTAACACTTGAAACTTGAACTGAAAATTCCTTCATGGTTTAATTGGTTGTATCAGACGTAACTTTATGTAATTTGTTAACATAATGATGACAGCTTTAACCTTTGTCATTCCCCATTTATATTTGAAGCGACCCGGGTTTCGACGTTTGACGTCATCATCAGGTTAGCGTCGTGAAGGACAACGCCATCAACGTCAACCTGGCGATGACGTTGAACGTCGAAACCCGAGTTGTTTCAAATAAAAATATGTGGAATAACTAAGTTTCAAGTTGTCATCATTATCTTTCATGGTTGTTCAAAAATAAAATACACAGGCAAGGTTCAGTAGGTATTTATTTGGTCGACTAAATTTCTATGAATCTCTACCAGAGATATTTTTTGTCATTTTTGACAGTTATGTCTTTTGACGAATACCATTCAATGGTAGAATATAGTACAGTCTCAATTCCATGTTTTTTCGAGTTTGTTTCTATTGTCCGAGAGAGAGGATACTTGGAAAACAGATCTAGTATGGTCATAAGATCTGAGACTTTCCCGGCGTGAGAAGTCAAGTAGCTCTATTCGTGAAGCCCACCAGGTGAGAGATTCCATAAGTGCCGACGTTTAGATGGACGACTCGGCTGTCGAAACGTCGGCACTTATGGAGTCTCTCACCCGGTGGACTTCATGAATAGAGCTACTTAGTATGGCTATGATTGACAGGAGAAATAGATAATAGTATTGAGCTGTTCAAGGTAAAAGTATGAGAGAAGAGACTGCGATGGAGAGGGGAATCGGTTAAGGTATCTCTCAGTATGCTACTGCTGACTCCAGGGTATCTCATAACTAGACACATGCCCGAGCATGGTGGTTATTTATATTTTCTACATCTACATAACAATCTGCGAGCTGGGTATTATGTAGTAGGCGGTGCTAGAACACCAGCCGTATAAAGATGTAAGGTTTTTAGTGGTGAAATGGTGACATATATTATGGGAATGTATTTAGTGGAGCTCAGTTTTGATTGTGGTCGCTTATTGCGCGCGGAAAGAACGAGTTTTTGTACCTATATGTTCGGCAGTGTATCTCTCCTATTCTATCGCTTATTTATTTATTTTATTCACTATCCCGAATACAGCACAATGAGCCAATTTACGTCGGGTGAATAACAGTAACAACGGACGAGAACCAAACACCCATGTCCTGGGCAGATATTCTACCCAGGCGGGACTCGAACCCGTAACCCTCGAGTTAGCAGGCGAGGACTTTACCCCGCCGCCACCGGGGTATGTCAGACCTAGAGATGTAGTGGGGCATCATGATAATGATGTTATATTCTGAAGAGTTATCTTGGCCATTTCGAGTCAGAGTCACGATCAGTGACCTCTTCGATATTCCCAATCATTGCATGCTTGCGTACGTACCTCGGCGGCTCTTTCACTTTTCCTTCGGGCAATGTGAATGCCTCTGCCCGTGTGTATACATTCTTCTCCCTGCGTTCCTTCCCGGAGGTGGAGCGGGTCGGAATGCTCGGAGGCGCGAGGGGGTGTCGCGAGGAACCGCAGAAACCGCAACCCCCCTCCCCCCTTCTTCCACCAGCCAACAGCCCCCGGCCAAATCCCTGACGTCGCCCTAGCCCAGAAGAAGGGCAACCTCTTCCCGCATTTTCTCCCTTCACCCAGAATCCTCAGGGGTGTTTGGAACCATATTGGGGTATACATGCCTTTGACGTGCTTCTAGTGATACTTCCAATTTTTCTCTGGCCACCAGGTTTGAGGTACTAAGATAATAAGTCGTTTATCTAATTCTACGTGGACTGATGTCTCCCATGAGCCACCGCAAGGACCTATGGGATGGATTAAATATTCCCGGAGATGATTAACGCTGCCTAGTTTGAAAAAGAATTAGTTATGGCATGAGAATGTCCATTTATTCACTGGAATAACTGCTGTTTCTCTTACAATTACTCACTCTCCAAGTGAGTTTAACTCCATCTATTGTCTCCTCCTATTCACCTTAGTGTCGATTGATTTGCTATTCTGGTCAGCTTCCTATCTCAATTTTTTTTATAAAATGGGCCCACACGCATTCATATCTAGATGAAATTACGGCTGATGTTGAACTGTGGTTAATACTCGTCAATTAAAATCCTAATATTTGCGTCGGGTTTTTGAAAGAAAGGAGTTTCACTGATTATTGAGATCCGTACCCGAGTTTATTTAGTTTTAATCTATCGTCCATATAAGCAGTGGTTAATATTTTCGTATGCTAAAAGCTTAAGTATCAGTATAGGTATTTTTACATCATGCTCACTCGCAAGTTAATCCAAATCACAATGAATTACTTTAGTTTAGGTAAGGAGTTATCATACCACTTGCTCTCGGAGAGGCTCAATGTATCAAACTTGACGTAAAATGCTTAACTAATTTTCCAGGAACATGCCAGGTGTGAATGTTTACGCTGAGATCGAAGCGTTCTGTCAGCGTATTTTGCGCACGACTGCATAAAATTTTCCCCTCGCTTGTCCCACGTGCGAAATGCATCATGAACGTCAACCCGTTGATCGATCACGTCACTCACTCGATTCAATTCATATCATTCCTCGACACTGTAGTGCTCTATCACTGATATATATTCAGTCCTTGGGTGAATGATTTAAGCTCTTGTGCTCTCGATTTGATTTTCCCTCTGCACTAGTTTATTCTTTTTTGTGTGTGAGAGGTGCGGTAGTAGACATAGGGCCGATCATAGATCTGTTTGAGAGGATTCCATTGTGTAATTCGATCAAAATTTTTAAATGAATTTTTTCTCAAAAATCTTAATTCGAAGCTACGAGTTTCGGTATTATTATCGTTATATATAATAATTACTGATTAAAATACATGATAATGACCATCCATCTCTCGGTATAGCGATCATGCATACAATAATTAGCGAATGGAATGCACACTTCATGCAGCTTTTGAGTTTTTTATCAAGTATGGTTCATATCCCGATATTGCCGATAAAGTTGAATACATGGTATCCATTATCGTCGTCGTCACCTCAATATTCTTTCGAGCGAGTGGTAATGTTAAAAAGTTACTCTTGCGCAGCTCTGCTTGATCTGCAGTAACTTTTCTCCCTCATATTTTCAAGTTTTTGTAATTTTTAGCCAAATCTGGGTGTTTCTTTTCTCGCTGGTCTCACGCCTTCCATATATCCTGAACGAAAATTCGGTGCTACGTTTAGTAACATGATAGGTATCGGGGTTGCATTTTCCTATCGCACGTGTTCTGGAACGCCGGTGTGCCAGACATTCCCACCGATCCCCTTGTTACTAGGTTGGACGATCTTTCGCCCCTTGCGGTCAACGACTTCGCGGGTCTTCCTTCACCCAGGCTGTTCCATTGTCTGCCCACAGCCCTTTCACCCTCCCCCCCCACTCCTCGTCCAAACTCTTAAGTCTTATCCCTCACGGTGACACTTGCAAAAGTTCCCGCGCATCGCCTAAAATAATATTGCCACAGGGGATCACAGTACTACACACTGATGTCAAAAAACGGTCAACCGTGGAAAAAATTCTTTTCATTTTTTAGCATCATGTATATTTATTCATCCGGGAAAAAGTCTTCCTTACTGGAATGTCTCGTGTCTCTTACTGGAATGTCTCGTAAGTCTCGTGAGACACTTGTACATTGCTTTCATTCACAGAATAACTAATTTTTTTATCAGGACAAATATTTATTTTCTATGGACAAATTTTCCCCAAAACTTATATCCTTCACTCGAAAAAAAGAGAAGTATCAGGCGTGGCATGGTGGAAGTTCAGTATAATGAGTCAGACCTGATGATAATGCAGTGCATCGAAACCATGGTCATATTAAACCTTATCTACTGGAAAATTGCCATTTCTGTTATTCATTATCCTTTTCTTGAAATAGAATAAATAAGTCCAATGGTGGAGGTATTGTTAATTGTAATTCGACCACTGTTTTTTGCATAAATTCTCAAATTTCCATTAAACCATGAAGTCATCAAGTAATTGTGTGCTGTTTTGCATACGTTTGTACATGTGCTATTGCACTTATATAGCGTGTCTTCACATCCATTAAGAAAAATCGGTAACTACACCAATTATATCACATACATTACATAATATCAATGATCTCGTGAGGAAATGATCAAGCCTACGATACAATTTCGCTTTCGGGCTGTGGCACTGGAGTCATAAGGGCAGGAGTACACATTACACCTTGCCGCTGAATATCCCTTTAGGACACGCCGCCCTGGTTCCATCTCCCGTCCCATATCTGGCGCTTGGCCCTACGTCATCCTCGAGTGACCCATAACCCATCATCCATGTTATTTTCCCCCACGACGCCTCATCCCTTGCTGTCCCTCTCCCCAGTTCTTCTCCCAACATTCGCGTCTCCTCGACCGAAATGCTCCTTTGTGGGCTACCATAGATGAAGCCCTCCAAGGGATGTGTTGTACGTGTGGGAGCAGCGTCCTTTCACCCAGATGGCTGCTGATGCCTCCCTCTAGAGACAGCTCGTCTTGTCCCGGGCTAAGGCGTCTTTGAGTTCTTGGACATGGATATAGGGAGGAAAGAAAGGGGTCTCTGGTGTGGGCGTGGATGGTCTGAGAGTTGGTTGGTGTTGGTGCTTGGTGTTGTCGGCGGCGTTGGTGCTGCCATGGGCGTCGCCCGGATGGGACGGAGTGTGCGAGGGAAAGAGAGATGGGTATACTCAAGGAGAGACTGGCTGCCTCCTGCCCTTCCTCTCTATTCTTGAGAAGATAATCTATCGTGCCTTATATACCTCGTTAAGGTAGTCTGAGCGAAAAATCATTTTACTTAGAAATCAATGAATTTGGTCTCATTTTAAAGAAAAATATCTCACCTATCCAATGACATCAAATATTGTACCCCTTACCGCATTACTTTCGGAGATATTTGCCAAAATATACATGCCCTTTTACATGGGAAATGGTACGTGTATGCACTCCAGAGGGACATTATTTAAAAAATGAGGAATTTTTAACTCTGAGATCTCATAAAATTATCAATTGTTTGTAGTTTGTGTGTTTCCTCAACTATATTTGAAAACTAATATAATGTTATCGCAGTAAATTCTTCGGGATCACAATAAACCTTCCGTTTTGATGGAGTTTAAAACGTACCGCGTGAAAAAATGAGTCAAGTTAAAGACTTATTCAGATATGTTTATTTGTTTACTTAAATTTCTGTTATAAAAAACTATATATTTGCACCATTAATAATGCAATATTTAATTGATGTGTCCTACAGCTGGTGAAATTAAAACGTATAATTTGAATATGGTCTCTATTATGACTAGGGAACCATCTCGCTCGGACTTCCTTAAGGCTTCGCGATCATTGAGTTTGAATGGTGTGGGGCGAATTTAGTTGAGCATCATTTGTTGACCAGCGTTTGGAGACCGAGATACTATGGATACATGTTAATACGTGCAAATAATCTCGGTGAAAAACAACGAATTAATTCAACTATTAAAAAAATCAAGTAGCATATAATCTTGGCTTTTGTGGTGATTGGACTTGCTTTGTTAGTACCTACTGCAAATAAATCGGCAGTACATAATGTATTTTCTCTTTTAATTTGAAGTTCATATCCCCTTTTTTGCTGTGTTTTTCATATTTTAATGCAATTTCTACAACCATTGACATACTCATTCATGTAGCTTCATTTTTATTACTCACATAAAGATTTGAACAATTACCAGTCATTCAGTCGTGGGTGACAATGATGTTGGACTGAGATCGGTACGTTTCGATATTTGATTCCGATTATTCGCTACATGGAACGGTACATTTCAACTGTGTCTTGAATTAGCGACATAGGTAAGCCGGCGTCAAAGTGAGGTGCATCTGAACCCCTTGGTAGATTGAAATCGCGAATCGCTGTCGGTAAATAGCATGTATCGCGCAGACTATACTTCAATATCCGCGTGTCCTCACGTGGCGTATCTCGGGCACATACAAAAATGCTCGCGCTTCCACTCGTGACGAGAGATATGGATAGAGAGAAAGAGAGAAGGGGAAGGTTCTCCTTATAGCGAGCAGCCGGTTGTTGTCGTGTGTGAGTCAGTCCGTGGTCGTTACCAGGGGATACGCCCATCGGTGGCACAAAGGATGCTGGGAAGGAAAAGAATAGGAGTGCGAGGAAGAGGGTGAGATGAGACGGAGAGAAAGGCAGATAACGGATTTACTGGTTGGAAAAGGAAAGGTTTCGGGGCGTTGGGTTAAAAAAAATAAATACTTGAAGAAGGTGAGAGTTATAAAAGCGGCCGAAGAGGGACGTAAACACTTGCTCGCTAAACTTTAACCCCTCCTGCTCCAGTTGACGTTTGCGGTCGTGAAAGAATTCAAATGAGACTGGCGAAGGAAAAGGCGATTTCGTTCGGTGAAAACAGCTGCTATTAAATACCCTCCTCATTTGCCAGCCGAGGAGTCGATGGGTGAGAGTGAATGTGGGAGTCTGAGATCGGTGTCCTGATTTCTTTTCGTCATCGCTGCCCGGAGCCTTCCACTAGAGTCCACGACCGCAGGCTCCCAACGCATAAGAACTGTCAGATTGACATGAGAACGGAATCCGGAGGGCGATGCGGGTGTCGCCTTGCGGGTTGGAGGATGGACGGATATTCTTTTACGATGGATGAAAAAAATCACACGAGGGCGAAAGTGAAATTATTTTGTTAGAAATTGGCCGTCGGGTTGAAAATTATGAGCCCGACGCTGAAATGGGGTGAGGAAAAAATATTTGACAGACAGCTGAGGTTGCCGGACGCTCCACGGGGAAGTTATTTGGCACCCAAAGGGTTTATTGCACCGTAAATTGAAATAAAACGGCCGAGAGAAAGTGCTAAATCGTGGTAATTTGAGAGGTGACTACATTCAGTCTACTTTCTGAAGGCCGTACGGCTTCGAAGAAAGTTTTGAGGCACTCATTAATAATTAAGGGGGTGACGAATTGTTGATGAGCTGACTTTGAGGAATCGGAAATTAAGGGAGGAAATTGTCTCTCTTAAATTGGCTCAGCACACTGTAAAGCATCAAATTTATAAATGAGGAACGAAATATATTTTTGTATTACACGTGTATCAGTACACGGCGAATAATGACGAAAGTCTTACTTTAATGAAGTCAAAACGTTCACATTTTAACGCTAGAATCAATGAATTAATATATGATCTAATTTTTGTGAGGAAAATTGGATACTTTTTGGCGGCAAGGATTTTTATCAGTTCATCATGATCCGTATATAGCAAATGTGTGAGGTTTGTTGAAAACCTTGAAAAACATGGTAGGATAAGTAATTCAGAATGTAATGTCATACGGAACTGCTGCGACTTCACTAGAACAACCTTGATCTTAAATGGACAATGCCACTCAAAACTTCAACGCGCATAGAATCAATTGCCACTTAATTGTATTGAGAGTAATGTGTGGGGTTTTTTCCTCATCGAGGAATAAATAATTACGGTTAAATATAAGAGAAATAGGTTATTGGCGGAAAGAGTGATGTAGTTATTGGAAGCCACTATTGTTAATGGTTGCAATTTAAATAATCACTTTGGTTGAGAGTGCAATATATAATATTTTACTTATGACTTTCATCTGTTATTTTTGGTTTTATTGACAATTGTAGCTTTTATTGTTGTTGAGCGTTCACTATTGCTCTTGTCGATTTCACCATGGGTACTGGTAGAGTAAATCCTAATTTAAGTGAGTAAAGAAGCATGAGTATTTACGTGATCTGGTAAATAAAACGGTTAATGATTAATGTTTTCGCTGAGCCGAACACGGTTCTGCTCATATTCTGGTACCCCTGAGGGACAACAGTAGGGACCCCTCTCTGTTAGTCACGCAGCCCTCGTGTAGTCTTTGCCAGAACGCATGGCTATCGCGGAACATGGTGGCACCTCAGCTGCGAGCAGCATGATGTCGGAATGAGGGAAGCACACATCAAGGGAAGTACACTATGTGTGCTTCTTTCATTCCGTCATCATGTTGCTCGCAGCTGAGGTGCCACCTTGTTCCGCGATAGCCATGCGTTCTGCCTTAGGGTGAGACGTCGCGTGTGGAAAGGGGCTTCATTGGCAGGGGACAATCGCAGATGAGCCGAGATGTGCAGAAAGCCAGGATACGAAGGATTGGGAGAGGGGGCGGAATGTAAACGAATCGTGACCGCCTCGACCAATAAGCCACTCCTTTCAAGGTTCAAAAAATCTTGAGGCGGTAGGAGTAAGTTATGAACACGTTCGCATACTCGGAGGCACGTGGTGTACTCACAGCGACGGAACAGGAGAATGGGGCCTGGCGGTGGACCTTGAGGCATTGAACGGGATCTTTTTTGCATGCACGACGGGCGGACTGAATTCCTCGCGAAGGCTGCCTGATTAATCGCCCGGGATTAACTTTTGAGAGAGCGGGGCTGGTGGAGGGCACTGGAATGAACACGCTCCAAGAGACGGAGGCTGTGTAGTGAGAGGTTGAAAACATCAGGCGGGGAGTGGGATACAAAGGAGGGGAAATAAAGGAGTAGAACCCTCAGAGGGGCATTCGAAGGAGCAGGGTAAACTTGTCCGATTTATATCGATTGACTCTTAATGAAAGATATTAGTACTCTTATAGATATTGGTACTCGACCTCTAAATTTTGACATGGTGAAAAGAAATTACTTGATACTATTCCACTTAGGTAGTTTTGAGTGAAATATTAATTTACATAGAAATCAATGAATTTGGTCTCATTTTAAATAAAATATCTCACCCTTCTAATGACACCAAAAATTCAACCCCTTACCATATTACTTTTGGAGATATTTTCCAAAATATACTAGCCCTTTTACATGGGAAATGGTACGTGTATGTACTCCAGAGATACATTATTTACAAAATTAGGTGTTACTAACACTTAGATGTCGTCAAAAAACTAACAGTGTGTAGTTTGTATGTTTTCTCGACTATTTTTGAAAATTAATCACATTGTCACCACAGCAAGTTCTTGGGTATCACAAAAAACCTTCCGTTTTGGAGTTTCAAACGCACCGCGCGAAAAAAAATGAGTCAAGTTAAAGGCTTAATTAGATATTTTCGTTTAATTACTTACAATTTCTGTCATGTAAAACTATATTATTGCACCATTGCACCTTTGTGATCCAAAATTTAATTCATGTGTCCTACAGCTGGAGAAATTAAAACGTATAATTCTAATGTGGTCTCCATTATATTTAGGGAAGTATCTCGCTCGGACTACCTTAAGGTCACATTTCCCTTTGTATTTCAACGTCGGTGTGTGAATTCTTCTCGGGTCTTCCACCGGGTCAGGTCGTTATGGGCTGACGTTTCGATAGCTACCACCGCCATCGTCCTCAGGGCATTGCCCTACCATTACCCTCAGGGTAAGCCTTGAGGGCGATGGCGGTGGTAGCTATCGAAACGTCGGCCTATAACGATCTGACCCGGTGGAAAACCCGAGAAGACTTCATCAAAGTAAGACGCCGGGATAAAAGTAAATCATATTTAAAACGTCGGTGTGTCATTACCTCGGTAGCATTGGTCACTTTTGATTACCTGAATTGTTAATTATTACTAATAGAGAACTAAGTGGAAAGATCGTTTTTTTCTAAAGATATCGCAATGTTATTCAAAATATCACAATCATGCCTACGGAAATGACTTTAGTTCTATGAAATTCGTGGGTTGCAATTCCATGACGGACATGAATTCTACGCAATTGTAAACAAACATTTTTTTCCATGTATCTTTCAAACATTGTGGCTTAATGTCGCGTAGGAATCACAGGAACCATATTCCTGAAACGACTAAATTGATAAAGCTGTTCAGCTTAATTCAATTTTATTTTTCTTCTATTTCGTTTTGTACATTATACAAACATATTCTTGGGGTTTTTTGCTGTCTCAAGTGCACTTATATACGAGTATGGAAATTTTATATGGAAGAAACGATAGGTAAATTTATCAAACTGTGATTTCCTTTAGGTATCCCAAAGTTCTAGACCATGGTTTCTTTGTAGAGCAACATCATCGGGGATATTCAGCAGAAAGATAGACATTATTGACCGGGTTTTACTTTTTATTCATACGAAATAATTTATCATCGAATATTAACGATAGCACGTGACATTTATTGATGATTACAGTTTTAAAAATGGAAACTCTAACAGTGAGATGGTCAAGAACAATGAATCAATATTTTCCTATGAGTTACAGATACCCTTCGCTGAAGTAACACGTTTCAAAGCCGAAGGTAAACATTTCAATGCTGTGGGGTTTCACCCTCGGGGCAGATACTCCCGTTTTGAATGTCATCGGGTGATTATTATGACTCGTAGGACTGACTTTCCTCTCCCATCTCTCGTTACTCAACTTCCCCACGACTCAGTCCAAGGCATTCTTCGTCGCCACGCGAGATGTTCGAATTACACGATAACCTTACCCAACCCGCCTTCCCCATCTTCCTCCCACACAACACCCTCTCCCCTCTCTGTGCTCACGGGGAGGGAACAGAAGTCATTGCCTCCTCCCCGGCGAAGGTGCGCCGAGTCTGCGGGCGCAATTAAAGAGACGCCCGCATAACTGAGACGCATGCCTTCTTGACCGAATTGGTCACGCGTCACCCCCGAGGCTGAGGACCTATGGGGGCAGATGGGGAAGGAAAGCCCATAAATTCGCATGAATGAACATGCACTTACGTGACTCATTCATTCATTCATAAAACAGTTCGAAGGCGAAAATGTATCTTTCAAACAGAAGGAGAAATTAAGGAATGGAGAACAATATAGGCAAGCACAAAGGGGGATATAATTGCCACAATTTCTCCTTCTAATTGAGATATAGGAATATATATTTACACATATGCGTCTACATAAAGACATCAGTTTTATACCAAATAATATAGCCAGTGCATCCCCTGTCATTGTGTGACTATAGTTGTCTAAAAGT
Organism: Ceriagrion tenellum; assembly: GCA_963169105.1. Lineage (NCBI taxonomy): Eukaryota > Metazoa > Arthropoda > Insecta > Odonata > Coenagrionidae > Ceriagrion > Ceriagrion tenellum. The sequence continues at coordinate 99,660,177 of OY720644.1, forward strand.
AGAGTGAATAAAGCATGAATAGGACACATGACTTTTTTTTAAGTTTTTGGCAAGCCTTAAGCAAGCGTTTCTAAGGGATCAGTACAAAAGGGCTAATGAAATAGGAGAGGAATGTAGATGAGGATAACAAAGCGAACAATGTCAGGGGTTACTTTCTTAAATTTTTCCATGCTGGAAAAAGATCAAACTTTGCAAATTTCACAAATAAGTTTGATTCACGATCCGGGTTTCGACAGTTTAGGTCCTGAAGATGGCATAAACTGTCGAAAACCGGGTCGTGAATAATAATGACTGGTGAAATTTTCAAAGTTTGTCCTTTTTCCATCGTAAATAAGGATGTTGAAGGAGGCGTAGGGAATGAATCCAAAGAATAAGTTAGCGTATATGAGATAGACGTGAATATTCTCATCCTCAACCGTTGAAGAAGGGGCAAAAAGCCCGAATTATTTTCGTACGTTTTGAACTTTAATTCCCCTTTTGTTTTATCTGTGGCTTGCCAACAAAAGTTTTTTTTTATTTGAACATGTATGTATCTCCATTTACATGATAGAATGTCAATTTTAATCAGTTTAAATGGCAATCAAAACGCAGAACTTATCAAACAGGATACTCGCGGGATTTTTTTCTGGATTTTCGGCAGGTCCTGAGCTGGCCTTCCCCAAGGAAGAGTAGAACGGGACTGCTATGTATGTACAGGCATGTAGGGTTTTAATTTTTCATCTCTCTCTCTCGATCTTTTTCATTTGCGAGCGTTCTCTCCGCTCCGCAAACCACACGCGGAGGCGTTCCCACACGTATAAGTGGCGCGCGTCATTCCAGACGGCCTACCCTTGGCTCGATTCTGCCTCATCCCAGGTGGATGAGATGGGGGTGTGGTAGGGGGAGGGGGAGGAGGTGGGCGTCTTCGTGTGGCGCTCGTGTCACGCCGCAGCATCCGAGCGTGGAGCAGTTCCCACGGATACCGAGTGTGTGGGGCGCGCGGTGTGGGAGGGATACCTATGCCGAGAGGACGACCGCTGCCTTCGCCTTTTTGTCGTACCCACACCCCCTGCCACACACACACACCCTCCCGCCGTTCCCGCCCACCGGCGAAGCCTCTCCCACGGGTGTGCGTGGCGTTCACTCTATCGTCCCTCTTTTGTTTCTATTCGTTTCAATTTTTTCTTTCGATTCCGATGCTTTTTCCATGTCTCCATTTTCTTACGTTGCGCATCCCGATTCACCGACGCTGCTTAATCACCTTTCTCCCACCTTTGCACTCATACACTCCCACAAAATAATGTTTGAGTGCATTATATTGCTCGCATTCACGTGTATTAAGAAGAGCAGTAACAGAAAGAAAAGGAAAAGAGAATACAACGAAATAAATGAGAAAACGCGTATGGAATATGAAAAAGAAGCACGGGATGAAAATTAAAATGTATGGTAAATATTGGTAGTTTTTGACAATGTTAAGCACATGAAAGACTTTCATGCGTAATTTCCAATAGTTATATTGACTCAAATTTTGCCTAAGAGTTGGTTCTTTCTTTTTGCCGAAGGTTTTCGCGGCGATTAAGTATTCCATTATGCATGTTTCCGGGATTCGTCCGCGTTGACATCTTGAAATACGGCGACGTTACGTCTACTCTGCTGTAGGCGTCCCACTTCAGCCTGGCCTGAGGACGCCTACAGCCGAATAGGGGAAACGTCGCCATCTTTCAAGATGTCAACGCGGACGAATCCTGGAAACCTGCCTAATGGATGTTGACTCTTTTGTTCATTTCGTAGTAAGGCAAAATTTGAGACATTACTACTTTTGGAAATTTCGCGAAGAATAATTGAAAACTTATCACAAATTCAACAATGTTACAAAACATCCAATGTTTACCCTAATTTAAATAATTGTCCAAGTTTGCAGTTCTCTGACTATTTAAAATACATTTTAATAAAATAAGGAAAAGGTTAATTAAGAGGGGTAAGTACTTCGCAGGCACCCTCGTAAATGTAGTTCTCATAACGCAAATCAGTGTGGACGAGTATCAAAGGAGAGATTCGGGAAAAACCTGGAATTCAGGCTTCAAATCTCCCAACCTTCCTATTCTCTTCTCTTATTCTGCCTTTTTCTGTCTTTAATCAACGCAGTTTGCGAATACCAATCAGACGACTCCCCTTCATCACCGTCTTTCTACCTTCTTCACCTCCTTCCCTCACCTTCTCCTCTCCCCACGGTCAATTCTCTTCTATTACTCGGGTACGCACGTACCAAGGAGAGCGCCATGAAAGTATTGCCTTTCCCGAGGGCGACAGATTCCCTTCCCATCACTCTTGGTCTTCGTAGCTCTGGACTTCGGTAAGATGATCGAGGGAGGTCAAACGAAGCGGTGAAAACTAAGCTCCCCACCCTATAACACAGTGGTGAGGCCGAGTCGGTGTAAGATCGCTTCTTGCACCGAGGAAGAGAGGATTGGTGGGGGGCGGGGCGATAGAGGGGGTCGCGGATGAAAGAGAAGGGGGTATGGGTGCGGTTACGTTTATTCTCATCTCCCGCTCCCGCATCCAATGTGTCCATCCTTTACCTCTCCGCTCCTCGTCGCTGTCGCCAAGGCGGAAGGCGACTTTTATTAAAGGGCTAACGAGGAAGTGGACACGGCCGTCTGCGTGGACGCTGGTCGCTATGAAATCGCATATTCCTCTTCCTCTGACCGTCTCTCTCTGTTGCATTTCCCGCCCGCGGTTCTCTCGTTAACGTTTCGATTCCTTCGAAAGCCTTTGCTCCTCCAGTGGTTGTCGCGCTTTGCATCGAGGAGCACAGATGCCCTTGCCGGAGGGCTCTCTGAACACATGTATATATGTATACGCGATGAGCTTCGTATACGCAATGTTGAAATATGTATGGTGAAATATATATACGCAATATATGTGGCTCTCTTTGGTCTCAATCGAGTTGATATTGAATCAGGTTCATCATACCTAAAGCTCACGTTATGTGGGGCATGAAATTGAACAATTTGTGACTGCATGTTTTTATCAATATGACAACATAAACGTATGTATATGCGATGAACTTTTTCTCTCAGTTCGATCGGTGAGTTTGGTTGTCGATGAAGTGCGCGCAACTTACGGTGATTAGGTGATATTTCACTTGCCTCCAATGAAAAGATCGGTTTCGTTCTGCTGAAGGCAAATGGTCCCAGCAATCAGCATTAGTACTTAGACGAGTTAAATTAATTTTTAGTGAGTTACAGTAAAGGTTATTGAATAAAATGTTACAAATGGATATGACATGACAACGATGAAACTGGTTTTATTTCAATAGACTTACATTACTACTAATTATGGGCACTGCCATGTTAACCGCCACAGGAAATATATTGGAGGAAGAGATCACGGGTAGCAATGCTGTTTTACACTGATATTCCGAGGTTTAAGCCCGCCATTTTAGTCTAGCCAGTTAAGAAAGCCAACCAATCAGAGCCCAAATAAGCATGTCTCCAATCGTGTATACGTAAGCCCGTCAAATCCTACATATCGTATTCACCCATGAGATGATGGCAGACATATCCCTCGCAACGTCGGTACTGAACAGCACTGCTTCCCTGTGGGAAATCCAAAATCTCATTCTTCAGTCATTTGCTGGGAAAGCCGGAGATCCTTCATTAGGAAACATTTCTGTTTACGACGTAACGTTGGAGAAAATTCTCCGCGATATAGAAAGCTATAGGAAGGACTGTCCACAGAACATTAATTTCTTTGGTTGAAACGTGCAATATGATGGCTATGAGACTTGTTTTATTTCAAAGAATATATATTCTATCTAATTCCGGGGAATGTCATGCTAGCTGCCACAGTGATTTTTTGCAGTATCACTTGCTGCGAAGAATATGAATGCGTAATATTTCACCGGTAAAATCCAATGCCGTGAGTGATATAATCTATTACGCTAATGAAGTTATCTCGCACTCACAATCACCCTATAATTCACAACGAAAGAGGTAGCTTTGATTACTTAGATGGTTTAAACACTTGGAGCTGGGTTGCTGAATGTCGAAATCTCAGAGCAGGCGAATGATATTATTCGACGCGAATGGATTTGACTCGGGAACATTTCTTCTGCTTAGATATTTAGAAATCTGAACACGCTTCACAAAAGTAAAAGAGCTCATGTTGATCGGAGTAATTTTCACCCGGCACGAATATTATTCGATGGGAAACAAGATTGTGCTTTTAAGTTGGTAGGATGTTGTAATGCATGGATTTTATTACATATCTAGAGCATCAGAGGCAGTTTACTCATCAATTTGCTACCAGTCATTCGGGATATTTCTTGTGTCTCTACATATCACTATTTATCGGGTATATTTCTTCCTCGCGGAGTCTTTTTTTTTAGATTCCACAATCATGCGAAAAATTGATTTATCTTATCGGATTGCTTTACAGCCCATGTGATGTCGCTAAAATTATTTCAATTGGAAAAAAAAATTTGGCGAGTTATACACATTCTCTTGAAGCTCCGCTGTCTGTTTACCCCTGACAAATAAAGCGGCCGACATTTACAGTCTTGACATGGACACACGAAAGATTTTTATCAGAAATGATTGTGAATCCAAGGTACGCTTGATGCATTGGAAAAATTTATTCCCGGTTGAATTCGTTTTGAAAAGGGAGTAGAAGCCGAAAGAGTAGCCTCGTACTTATTTTCCCATGATGCGGTGAAAGAATGTGCGAGTCTTCCCTCCTTACACCGAAAAAAAAAGTTCGCGTCTGAACTCATGTTGAATACTACCCGCCCCACCGCTGAAAAATAATCGCGACGGGAGAAACGGGATAGAAAAAAGAAGACGGCCCGGCGCGGTGGCTTTTCCGATTGCGTGAAAATCCCGGGGGCGACCGGTGTAACTGGAATAGTGGAATGCCTCCGTTCCCATGGCTCCCGTGTTGTAATTTTTCGAGCAAGAAAAAAGCGGGGGAGGGAGGACGGAAAGGAGAGATACAAAGAGGGGGATTTATTTTTCTTACCCGCATGTCACTCTGTCGCAGTGATTTTAATTGTGCGGAACCGCACTCTTTCTCTTTGACTTATCATTTCTCTGAAGAGCTCTTTCCCTCTTCCTGAGTCTTCTTATTGGAAACGAGTCTCAGTCAATGTACAAGGCCGCCCGCCCTCTGAACGTCATGATGGCTCGTTAAAATGAATCATAGAAATGAGAAATTGCTCATTTTATGCGTCATTATGTCACGGATTGTGATCTGTTACGCGTGTTCTAAGTGCTCACGGGCACTCTATTGACTACGGGGCTTCGTATGGTACAGATCATTTTGGGAAATCATCGTGGTGCAACATCCTATCTGTACATTGGATTCGAATTTACTCTCGTCGCGTCGTTTTTTTAAGGTGCATAATTTTCCCAGAATCATCGATTATTATTTTTATTCCATGGTCCTTATAAATTATTATCATTGAAATCCATTGAGCCGAATTAGTTTTAAGTTTAAATATTTATGTTAGTCACAATTATATCGTGACATTTGATAAGGGCACTTTTTAGCCGTAATTCGCAATTAAAGACGAGCACCAAGATATGACGGATTATGTTTACTATGGAAAATTTAATTTTGTAGACTAATGCATGAAGTGGCGATAACTTAGGCAAGTCCACTTGATATTTCGGAATTTAGAGAGATAAACACAATTACATTCCCTCGTTCTCATTAATCGTGGCTTCCATAAGTGAATTTATCCATTTCAATGGAATTGGCTTTGAACTTTTCTCATTTGCTTAGAGCCATTTGTATATATGCGTAAGCGGTCCGATTTATTCTATCATCGCAGAATCTTGACGATTAATTATTTTATTTAATCTTTTAAGTTTATAAAATAATTATTATATCAAGGAATGAGTGCCTGTCTAAGGAAGCAAAAATCGCCGTGTACAAAAGTGTACTTCTCCCCACTTAGTTGTATGGTAGTGAAACATGGGTATGTCAGGATAGACATAAGAGTAGATTGAACGCCGTGGGTATGAGTTATCTGAGGAGTGTTTGTGGCAAAAGTAGGATGGATAGGGTCAGGAATGAGTGGGTAATAAATGAATGTGGGTTAGATGTTCCAGTAATGGACATATATGAAAGGAGTTTGCTTCATTGGTTTGCCCATGTTGAGACAATGGATGAGAGTCGAGTAACGAAACAGATATATAAGAGTGAAATGAATGGTGCGAGTGGTAGAGGTAGGCCGAGAAAGTTGTGGTTGAATGTGGTTTAGGAAATCCTTAGAAGGAGGAATATAAGGAGTCTTAAAAACAGAAGGGCGTGTATGAAGCAGTGTTTGGGGGTAAATGAAGCAAAAGAGGTTTGAAAGGATAGGTCAGTATGGAGGAAATTATTGAAGCAGGTTAGGTGTACAATTGTGAATTTTTGAGTACAACTTTGTGAATGCGCCTACCCCGGAAGGAAACGGCGTGATTGGTGTGTATGTACTTATTAGTTGCGTATTGTGGTTTGCATTTATTTGCTCATATTTATTGATTATGTGCAAGACCAGACATTTACTCAGTTGCATCGTCTGTCAGACAAGTCATTTATTATATTGAAGCAGTAGCAAGAAATTTTCACCGCGATCATTTGTTTCCACTCGCTTTGAAACTTTCTAAGCACCGCATGGGCGGGATGTACCAATGCATCATCAGCGATCTTCTGCCCACCCTTACGTTTTCAATGCCCCGAGCGACACCGGATTCATGATCTGTCCGCGAAAGAAAAAACTCTTACCGAACTCACAAAGCCTCGGGTTGGATTCGGATCCCGAGGAGTCTTTTGTACTCACTGGAGTCGTGACTTTGAAATATAGAATCTAATTTAATTTGTCTGTCATCCCCTTTTGTTGTAAGAGATAAGTATGCGGTATGTGCGCTGCGGTGGGTCGCCGTAAACCTCTCTGTGTCGTTGAATCAATACCGCCCACAACTCTCCTTTACTTGTACCCACTGCCATTGGTCGCGATAAACGTCAAAATGGAAATGAGAGCTGACCCTAGAATGGGAACTTAAGTGACGATATTCTCGTACCGCAATCCCCCACTCTCCTTGCGAAAGATACCAGCCCCAGCTTTCCGAATGTCTCGTTCTAAGTCGTTGGTATTCCGCGCGAAGGTGGAAAAATTGGGATAAACGACTATAAATACTTCAAAATCACTTATTCCGTGGGAGTGTTTTGATGTGGAAAAGCGTCTACGACCGCAGAGTTGAGAGTGGCTTAGTAGGTGTGGTCTTTCGGCCTCGTCCGGAGACAAAAGCCTAGCGAAGCGGATGCCGTCCCGTGGTGCCGTACCATCCTGAAGAAAGGAACATGGTTAATTTTTCACCTCTATTGGTGGGGGGAGAGAGAGGAGGGAGAGGGTCAGAGGGATAACTATTTGTGTGCGTTTTGACGATGGAGTCATTCCGCGTAGGAAGCGCAGCGACTCCCCTTCCCATACATGGCAATCTCGCTTATGGTATGAATAGGAAAGAAATCACCTCCCTTGCTATATTATTTAGGATCCCTGCGCGTGGCGCTCAGGCGTTAATGCCTCGCCGCTATAAATTTGGTCCGTAAATCAAGCGTCCATTCCTGGTCTTCCAATCCACACCCATCGTCTCCGGGTGAAATTTGTTGAGCGCTGATAAAGGTGTGTATCAGGAAGGCTTTAGGAGTTGAGTGAATGACGAAATATAGCGCCGAGTAATAAGCAGCACAGCGGGAGCGACGCTAAAATCTTTAATATCAACACTTTTCATTTGGGTTGAGCCCGATGTTTTGGTTCTGAAAATGTCGCTAAATTTTATACGTAGGAAGGCATTAAACTATATTCATGATTTTGCTGTACCATTATTCATTTTCTGTCCGTAAGAATTCACGCCCGTCATAAAAACTACAATAATGTACTACTGATTATTTCAATGAAATGGGCTGTGTCGTCTTTTCATGAAGTCGAAAATAAAAATGAACCTTCAAACTGCCAAGAACAAATTTATATTTCTAATTCATTCTGCAGGTGGTTTTCAAAAATATAAACTCGTGATATTATGATAGAAGTTAAAAGAACGTTTAAATGTTAGTCCTTGGTGCAACAAAGTTTTTGATTCTGAGAAAAATAGATTATCCTGCCTATCCTGGCCGAATAATTTTGTTTGTTTGCATAGCTCGAAAGGTAGAACGCAACATTCTGCATCGTTGATGAAAAAGCACTCCCTAAAGTGCTATTTTAAACAGCGATTTTGACCCTGAAGCAAGATGATAGGCGGTCGAGGAGGAAGAAGCCAAATAGAAGGGAGGTCGACCCGTCCCGAACGTGTTCTCGCCAAGGTTTGCCGTCACGCAATATTCTCCACCGTTCTTATTATCGAATTTTTCAGGGCCTGAACTACTAACCGAGTTATGCCGTAATCCTCGAACGGCAACATAATGACTCCCGAGCTGAGAGGAATTCGCCCGACGATGTGAAAATACAGATTATATCTTTAGAGGGCTCACTCCTGCTAATTGCGGCGTACAGTCAAGCATTCTCCTCGGTCACCGAGATACCGTATCTTCGCCAGCGTGGGTCATGGTTGGAATTTGGGCCAAAAATTAATTTTTTATGCGTTGTAATAATAGCAAGGGGGCAATCAATAAATTATGTTAGGGAGTTCTACGTTATTCTTTGCATATATTAAGGATTTTCATCGTTACTGAATGTGTGACCAGGTGTAGCAATACGTGTTCCAAAATAACCTGAATGCACTCATAATTTTGAGTAAATCTTACATGTTAGCATTAATGTTTTCATAGTCTATATCAAAACGAGGAAGTTTATGACATCTAATTTAGAATGCAATGGCTATCATGGACACAAAATGTAGTCGAAGTACAACTCATTTCTAGGGAAGAACAACAAAAAGAGAGAATCAAAGTGCCTTTGTACTTCATCTTTTCCTCTTTCTGATTGGAAAATGTTATTGATATAAAAATGAAGAGCTCAAGATAATTTTTTTTGTTGCAATTAACATAACTAATCATAAATAAATTTATACTAAAGCTAAACTGAGTGTTTTGGTGTTCTCGTTACTATTATTCCATCTGGATAAAATCGTGACTCTATTGAATTTTAAGGTATTAATAATAACTATTGTAGCTTCCACTGCTAAGGTACTAACGTAAAATAAGGAAACATTCTTAAGAACGCTGCTGGAATATTGACAAATTATTCATTATTATGCTACAACTATTCAGCTCTTTAATGAATTGTATTCCATCTTATGTATTGGTAAAATATGCTAAATAAATTGTTTTTATCCGTTTTCCTACAACTGAAAAACTGTGGTTGACTTCAAAAGAATGGAATATAAATGAAGTGCTTATTAAAGGCGACTTGAATAGTGGCAGAATTTCAATCTTCAGATTAACGACCTCTGGCAGTGTTCGTCGGGGCGCAGTGAGAAATTTCGCTCATTCATAGCCTTTCGAGTCACTGCGGTGGTGTGGTCGTGATTCTCCCCCGCATACTTGAGCTCTTCGGCTAATTGCAACCCCCATTCTCCCTCTTCCGCGAACCTCTCCGCTCCGCCACCCGAGCCGAGAGACTACGGTCTTCCATCCGTTCCGTTCTCTCCCTCCCTCTCCCGACTTCCCCTCTTCCTCAGCATCTCCTGTCTCTCCCACCCTCACCTGTCGAGCGACACCCCTCGAGGGATGTCTTCAGCCCCTCCATCCCTTATCCCATCCCCCTCTCCCTCTTCTGTCCACCGCGCATACCTCCCCGTCATCTACATCTGCACCATTCCTTGCGAGCCACCTCAAGGGTGAGTCATCAACTGCATGCGTTGCACAGTATCCTGTTCGAGTTAATGTAAATACGACTACTGATTTATCTGTAAATACCTGCTGAACTAGTCAAGAGGTGAAATTTCACGAATATGTGCTGCACTACAAATGAACTCGATTGTTTCAGGCTTTACTTGGTGAAAATCCATTGTAAGAATACAAATGAGATATGGTACTTTTTCACAGTTTTACATACCTTCTTCCCCCTTCCCCTCTCTTTCTCCTGCCTCTTTCCCCACTTCCAAAGAAATTGATTAAATTCTGCAACATACTAAACTTATGTACATGATTATGTCGCCTACGCGACGAAACCGGTCGACTTGAAATTAAAACTGTGAAAAAGTACCATATCTCTTTTGAATTCTAGCACTATAAATGCCGCTATACACGGTACATTTTATTGTACAAACGAATTTATCATAGAATGTACAAGACACTGAATGGAAATAGAGCAGGTTCTATTTCCTGTTGAGTCATTCAGAAAGCCATACAATTTGCCGCTTTACGCGGTACAATTTTCCTCATGCAATAGTTCGTACATTCGTTTGCACATTAAAATGTAACGTGTAAAGCGGCCTTAAGTATGCCTTCGATGTAAGACAATTTATATTCATGTTTTTACAGCACTGCAAATGCAAAGAGGTGCACCAGGCACACTAGGTTACACGGCAAACACGGCACGGAATGAGGATACAAACATCGACTACTACCTATCGACAAACATAGTTAAAAATTTCATTGACAGCCATTATGATTTCTTATTGATCGGAGGAAAAATTACATTTAAGCCTGTTCTTTCTGCAGTCTACTTCCAAAATTTTATTTTCATTATCTATTATACCTTAGTGTTTCGGAGTTCTATAGATGTTATATCTGTAGAACTACTTACCTATCGTCGTTAGCAAATAAATTGGTTTGGAGCTTATAAAATAGATTCAGTCTAAATTTTAATCGATGGTCTGTAAGCGATTCCCATCCCTGTTGTAGCAAAAGTTCATTAAAACTAACGCAATCATAACGGCCTTAAATGTATTATGTCGATCTTTGCTGCGCGCGACGTAACTAGGTTTTAGAGTCTACCTCATAAGGACCACACATACTGAAATTATTTTCAACATGGAGTCTAGCATCCCCACTCTTTGAACCACCCATCCTCTCTTCGTCCAAATTACCTTACTTACCAGATTGGAGGAACAAGGCGACAAAATTTCAACAGGTTGCGACAGCCATTGTTTTGGCGATTTTGCGAACAGACCTTGCGTTTTTCGGCGAAAGTCATCAGGGAATTGGAGACACTAGGGATAATACCAAGTGGCGATCTTTAGAACAGAGGGTGTAAGTGATCAGTTGACGCGGGGAGTTGGTGTTAAGTAGGTATAAACCTAAACATGAAACATATATTTTAGAACTACTGCAGCCAATCTTGTTAGTGCAAGTTAGTAATAGTCAGTGCTACGGCATGTTCTTATTACATGCATTTTTCCCTATCCTATTTTTTCCGACCTGATGAAATAAAAAAGTTATCCTGTAAAAATTGAGTGATGAAAAGTTAAAGGCCTCGATTTTGCAATTTTGGTCTTCTAGAGTGCAATTTAGGACTTCATGCCGGCGATTTAGGACTTAGCTCATCTGGCAACACTGCCTTTCCCTTTAAAGAGAGGCGGTCGCTTGTAGTGTATTCGACGGATGATGCCCTTGGCGACCCAGTATCGCTTCGTCATGCATCGCTCCCTGGTGGTCCAGACCAGAGGACACCCAGGAGAGATGCCGCCGTCCTCATTCCGAGCCGGCATCGAATCTCTTGGTACCATCCCTTTCACGCCCAACGACCTTACAGGGAGGATAGTGGAGTCCATTGGGACGCTATCTACGAGTCTACAATTGGTTAGAAAGTTAATAATTAAAATGTTTGGTCCAAAATGGTTCCTGATTATGGTCATTTTTAATTACAACGAGCATTCAACTCGGGATTACTTGTTTCATAGTCTCTTTTGTTCGAGATGGTGTTTCCGTGAGTGAAGTCTTCTTGGGGCTTCCACCTCGTAAAGTAATTGTTACCCAACTTCTTGATCGATTCAGGGCAATTGCTCGAGAAGATCTCACTCATAGTATAGGCTGGGAAAAACAACTAAATCCTGACGTGGGCTGTGTTAGCCTGCTTTGAGTGCAGTTATTCATATTTTTAATCATAAACTGAGAACCCTGGTTATGGTTATTGACGACCCTTGTTTTTTAACGGCCACTGAATAAATGTCTCATTTTATATACTAGGATTATTTTATTACAAGATTGAAGATTGTTACAGAAAATGCTATTTGGCCAGCCTGACTCTTTCCGATTATCTTTCGAATGTTAACCGTTTAATCGATTATTTGTTTGTTGCTACTAGCACAGAGTATTACTCTATGCTACTAGTTGCTACATAGCTAGAGATAAATATTACGGATTTTCAAGAACCGATTCCTGATATTTGGGCTTTCATCATTATGAAATCATCTCAAATATCGCATTCTTTAGCACTTCTGATAGTCTAACTTATTGAAATGGTGGCGTCCATCTTATTTACTTAAATGCCCGATACGGCCGAGACCTTGGTTCCAGGAAAGGAGCGCATCTCATACAGTGCGTTGCTCATCGGAAACATTTCGCAACCTTTCCTTCCCCTTCCCCGCTTTCCACTCCAAGTTCATTACTCATTCCCTCCGAGAGCTTTGCTCATAGGGAAAGGTGAGCTCCGCTCTGATTTACCGAATCAGCAAAGAATAGGCTATTTCCTCCCTACGAATAGACTTTTTATGCAGCTCTGATCTCCGTTAAGGATGATTGCGTGAGAATCTTTTGGACGTGGTAAAAAATAATTTGCTTTTTAGCATTATAGTTTCCTCGCGTAAATGACGTCTAGTTTCACATTGTAAGAGATAGAAATGATAGAATTTGGGACTTATATATTTTTTCTCAGTTATGTGGCCCTTAAGTTCCGTTGACCTACTAAGAAGCAACTTTAAGCATTATGATTAATTTGACAATTATGAAGATGTCAAGATCTATTCCTCATCTCGTGGGAACTCAGTTTATACAATATTATGCATATATTCCGTTAAACTATAATACCACATACATAAAATGTTAATAAATAAGGATTAAAGAAGCAATGGAGTTATCTATAATTACTATTTACCCAGTGAATTAGGATGCCTAGAATTACTAAATAATTTATGCATGGTACCTAGAATTAAAATCGAGTTCTGCATGGGTTTTCATCCCTGATTCAGACAAGCTCAAACAAACCTAGACTAATTTCTGAACTAAACAAACTAATTTTCATTTGAAAAAGGTTCATTTTGCTATTATATTATCAAGATTTAATATTTTGCTAATTTTTCTTAACTCAGTACCTGAAATAATTTTTACAGTTCTTGGGCTTAAGTTTGTGATGAATTAGCATTGTGATAATTATAGTTTTTCAATTATCAATAAGGTCGCATTACTTTCTCATTTGCTTTTAGAAATATTTGACCCGATAGTGGAAATTTTGCTAAGTCACTCGCAAATTATTCGCGAAGAAGCCATTTAAATTACTAAATCGCGTCTCTTTTTTAATTTCGCCTTTTCAATGACACTTTTAATCCAACGTAGCTGATTAGTAACGACTAAATTACATAATCTACCGTTTTTCATTGCTGGAATCATGATCAATTCAAAATCTCCATTCACCACCCTGTGCGCTGTCCTTTTTCCCTGGAAACGCATTCAATTGCCGCGAGTTATTCGCCCGGTCTGAGCTAAATGGACTACACTGCTCTGCGACTCAACGGTAGGGAATCCGGCGCCTTCCGGACCAGTCACAACTGTTGAACTTTCGCTCATTCCCTCCATCCGTCGGGGTTCTTCCTCCTTCGCCTCTTCGGCGTGGCCCCGTCTCCATCCTTCGGGACGCCAACGACCGAGTATACACACATTCGCTCCGTTTTCGGGAGTGGGGGCGAAGTCCTCGTCCAAATCTCCTCCGAACGCCCCACCCCCACCGCCATTCCATAAAAATACAACCCCCTCCCTCGAAAGCACAATCGAAAGTCTTCGCTCCCTTCCCTTCGATATCGTCCTTAGCTTCCCTTCCTCTCCCGGCTCGCCTCCTTATCTATATCGACCCGAGAGGCTGCGGAGGAGTTGAGAAAGCGGAGATAAGGGTCGAGAAAAGGAACAGAGAGGACTCCTTTCGACGCAACCGATGAAAATTCGGTGATTGAGAGCGCGCTGACTTTTGTTAAAGACAGTTCCTTCGAGAGTACAATTAGTTTTGATCTTAAAATGCGCTCTTCCCCCTTTATTGAAGTTAAGGAAATTATTGCTAATACTCCTATAGAAGTATTGAAAAAAAGGGTTGAAGGTTTTGAAACGTTGAAGTCAATCAAAACTCCGATGTTTCGTTGACTATATTAATCTGTTAAAAGCAGTTCGAAAAACCAATTTTAACGCAATTTAAACGCCAAACCTATGCATTTATTTCTTATATTGGGCAGTACTTTGCAGATAAATAGTAAAGTAAGGTTAATTCGTGCATATTTTTTGTTCTTTTTTGATTTCGAGGACAAATTTAAGTTGATTAGGTCTTTTTAAAAGGCGACTCTTTTGTAATTTTGATGGTATACTTTATCGAGTGGCCCGCTTACTTTTGCCCTTTGGTTCTTGAAACTTCAAGATAAGGTGGGGAAAAATTCGTGGGGTAAAGAAATCAATGCAAGGTGAAGAAAGAGGGAATTACATTTTGGTAACTTCTTTTGAATTTTTACTAGACTCTTTTTATCTAATAGCATAACAGTATGGCATCTAATACCTCCAGTATGTCCATTACTGGAGCATCTAACCCGCATTCAATGAGTGGTTACTAAATAAATGTGGGTTAGGTGCTCCAGTAATGGACATATATGAAAGGAGTGTGCTTCGTTGGTTTGGTCTTGTTGAGAGAATGGATGAGAGTCGAATAACGAAACAGATATATAAGAGTGAAATGAATGGTGCGAGAGGTAGAGGTAGGCCGAGAAAGTTGTGGTTGAATATGGTTGAGGAAATTCATAGGAGGAGGAATATTAGGAGTCTTAAAATCAGGAGAGCGTGTGTGAAGCTGTGTATGGGGGGTAAATGAAGCAATAGAGGTTTTGCAAGGATAGGTCAGTATGGAGTAAATTATTGAAGCAGAGTTAGGTGTACAAATATGTATTTATGAGTGAAACTTAGTGACTCTGCCTACCCCAGAAGGGAACGGCGTGATTCGTATGTATGTATGTATGTATGTATATATGCATTACAACACCAAAATTATATGATGCGGACTTCAACGCACAGTGGAGCTTACTCAGCTTCTTTTCGGGAAGCGCGTCGGATTGAGAGGAGGGCGAGGGATTCTGGCAGGGAAGGGGGCGGGGGGGAGGGCGTCTAGCCGGAAGTTGGGACGGAGACGGAGAGAGAGGTGGGGAAGGGAAAGAAAGAAACGAGGAGGGGAGGGAAAGGATCTCTAGGAGGGGATGACTCCTTCGGAGGGAGAGTGGGTCTGTTTCCACAGTCTCTCTACGGTTGATAAGAAATTCGAGGCGTCCGAACGGGATGGAAGAGGAGGAACGAAAGAGAGAAATGGAAACTGATGTATAAGAGCATGAAAAGGAGAGCGGGGAGGATTGATAGTGCGAGAGAACAGAAAGGGAGTGGAACGAGGAGGTCTTTAGGGAGAAAGGTGTGAGAAACTTGATTTCGCGTCTGTCGAAAGCTGTTGTTTTCGTCTGTGGGAACGTCCGGGGAGTGAACCACTCACGATTTTGGACTGTGGCTAAGTCGAGCATTGTAACATTTTTCGAGCCCCGAGAAATGGCTGGGCAAAGTAAAACGAAGCTTTAGAAATCTGTTCGGGATATTTCACAGTGCTGACCAAAGGCTTGCCCTTAAATTGTTTGTCTATTGAACTAAATGAAACCTAGATCTTAATTGAATAAAAAATTGTGACTGATTTGCTTACAGTACAGCATTATAAAATTGAAAGACTTTCTAATCTCTGGGTGAGCTGAACGAACAACATTAAGGGAACGATATTTTAAGTGCGGATCCTGGGTTTTTCATGCATCATCGCTTGCGGTAAGTTTTTAATTAGTATAAATAAACTGCTGAAATTCTTACTAGGGTATGCATTTTCGTAATACTTAGTTAGTATAAATAAACTGCTGAAATTCATTATAGGGTATGCATTTTCGTTATACTTATAAATCAGCTTAAAATCTGATGAAGTTCTAATTTCTCCTACTTGAGGAAACCCAAGCTCGATGACAAGCTCTTATCTGAAAAAAACTTCGTTTTCGGCAATTAATTTTTTTTGCCACAATGCTTGCAAGAAAATTGATTGTAAGATACTATGCAATGTTTTCTCATATATGGATACTCATTGTCCGGATAACAATTTAACGAGAATAATTTAAAATCAGACCAGCCAATATTGATATTTTGGAATTAAACTAGCCTCCCATCATCAGGGCTCAAAATGATTATTAAAAGCCACTCTACAATTGGTTTATTTTTTCATCCAAAAGTCCGGAAATAGATTTAATAAATAACAGTCTTATTTTCGAATACATTTTTAAACCAATTACTTTGCTAATTTTGTTTTACGGAGACTATTAAAATGGACACAAAAAGAAGATAAATGTTGAATACCCGGGGTTGAGATGCATAACACTGGTTATAAAATTGTAAATAGCCATTCTTTTCAGCTTGGTAATATTCTACTGACACCAAATATTGTCGGATTTTCTACAAAGTCGGGATGGAAGTTCTAGGTCGTAACTTTTATATTCTTTAACGAAATTACAATTTTATTTTCAATTAGTGGAAGAAGTAACCTCTTAACACTTCCTTCTTAAAAGCTCCTGACATTCTATCAAGCGTTTGAAGTCTTTGATCCTTGGATCATGAAAACTCCAAAGCGTGCTAAAGCAGTATGAACCGTGGCAAGAGATCCGGAGGCCGAAAGGTTCGTTGACCAGTCATTTTATACCCTTCCACGTGAAACTGTTTTTGATTCGCACGAACGACCACGTGAGGATGTCCAGAGATCGAAAAGGGAAGTGTCGAAGAGGTGTGTAAAAAAAAACAGCAGAAAGAGAGAGACAAGGCTTTTCGTTTGCGTCGTCTTCCTCGATGCTGGAGTCGAGCGAACAATTTCTTTTTCACGTTCCACTCCAGAATCGATGTGCTATACCCTCTCCTCCGAGGAGCACCACCCTTGTACTTGGGACTTACACATTCCCCTTGAACATCCCTCCCAGCCGTCTCTGCGGTCACTTTTTCCTCCTTTGTCTCTGTTTCACTCTCTTGCGGACGTATCCGGGGACTTCTTCGCCAGTCATCCATGAAATTCCTCCCAATGATCTTCCTCTCGCCCTCCCGAATCCCTTAGTCAGGAATCTTTGCGGTCTACAGTACACTTTCGGTGATAGACGCTCGTTGAAGTCTCCATGTGGCTTCCTCCATTCTCCTATTTCTCTCTTGGTGAATAAGATTTGGATTTTCACATTTGTTCTCTTTCAATTAGCAATGAAAGTTGGATGCTACTGATGGAATCATTGTTTAAATAAAAGTACCGCCTGGCAATTTAACCCTCAGAGAATAACCCGTATAAATATCAAATTTGTATATATAAAAGCGTAACAGGCTCAACTTTGTGGAAGCAATTGATATCGATATCCATTTCAAAATGAAAGACAATGGTTACTTTCCACACAGGATTCTTAATGATAACCGACCACGGTTTCAGTACCAAGTGCCATTATCAAGGTTCCTAGACCTAGCAAGGTTCCTAGACCTAGCAAGGTTCCTATCCACTGGCATAATTTGTTTTTTTTTCCAAAGAACATCTGATTAACCAAGCAGAAAACTAATGATCATCTAAATATGTTTTCTGTTCACAGGATAAGTCTAGGTTAGACCTTGATAATGGCGCTACGTTCTGAAACCATGGCTGGTAATCATTAAAAATTCTGTGTGGGAAGTTACCATTGTCTTTCATTTTGAAATGGATATCAATATAAAATTTGTAGATATAAAATATATAAGCTCTTTAAAAACCCAGTAAAACTCTTTTTAAGTCTCTGTTTTCCAGATTATTGGGTGGATACAGTTTGTGTTATTTTAAGAAAAACATATTAAAGCCTGGGAGAATACCAATTGTCCTCTTGGCGTAGGGAAATTATTCCCTGTCAAGTGACAAAATCTTGTACCGTGTCATGAAAAAGAGGTATTTATTTTCTCTTTATCACATCCCTTCATTCCTACCAACTTGAGAAGCGAACCCCAAAACATCCGGCTTCGCATCCAACAAAGCCATTATTGTTATTATACTTCACCGAGACCTTCATAGAGATATTTTTATTGATTGTTCCGTAATATAGTATATTTAGTTCTCGCCTCTCGTTTGTTTAGTCAAAGATTTCCGTCACTGTCACCATATTATCACATCCAAGGCCATTCTTGAGTGCCGGTGCTGATTGAGCGTTTTGTGAGTTCCTAAGCTCCGGGTATGCTTATATTTCGTGGGCATCCTTATGATATTCTTGATTTGGAGTCGGATCACATACTAGCATCACAAATGGGACGGAGCCATTCAATATCGCTCGAGCATGGCCATGTGAGCGCGAATATTATCAACTTGATTATGAGTCTAATGCAGCCAAATTCATCTCCAAAGACATTCTCCACCCTCTCCTTGGGCGGGGTTTGAAAACCACGCACAATACAACTTTTCACCCTTGAGATTGGTTCTGGTGCGGGATAATAAAGCCGAGCTAAAGGCAACGCCCTCGACCTCATCTTCCAAATTTCGGCCCTCCCGCGTCTGTTTATTTTCGCAGCGGGAGAAGGAAGGGAAATCGTCTCCCAGAATATCCAGTCCTGGGCAGATGGCTTAAGCAATAGCCATTATGGCCCCAGATGCCAAAATCTTAGGGTGTTTATCAGTTGGTGGTAGATTCAAGAAAATAAAATCTGGATAATGGAATGTTTTCGTGACATCGAAGACATCAGGCTACGTTCAGTGCGAAAGTATAGATTCAAAGCTTCACTCATTCTCAATTGATTGTTATTTGCGGAAGCGACCGATTACCAAGTCTATTTGCCCAGTCAGAGGAAAGTGGGCAGGTAAGCTTTATGTGGGAAAAGAGACGTAGAAAGACTCTTGGCTATGACGTTATCCAGCTCTTGACCAGGAGTTAATGAGTGTACACTGAAATGTCCTACCCGACGGACGGAATAATGCTACCTTAGTGTTCGGAACATTACACTGAAAAATCTTCGTAACTGTCGGGTTTAGTATCCAGGCCTTCGAGATGAAAACCATTGCACTCTCTTCTCCACAACTATTGATATCGGGCATATCCTAAATTTAATTATCGAAATATTATCGGTCTTACTTTCCCATCTTGATCTACTATGATTTTTATATGAAATACCTTTTCGCGCTGATTTTCTGAGAATTTTCTATCTATTTTGCTTTAGCATTGTTTTAATTCTATAATTTAAAAAAAGAAAAAGACCCACATTTCAAGTGGAGAGTCTCTTCCACAGGTTTTTTCTTTTGCCTACAGTACAAGAACTTGTATAGCACTAAGCCTTGGGTAAACGTATGGAAGTTGCAGAGTTATTGCGACAGGAAACAGGAGGGCACATTTCCTGTTTCATACATCCCATTCGTGATACGAGTGATCGATGGAGAATAAAGCGGGACAATTGAGAAACACGACGTAGATCCAGGCAATAATTCACCGCGGGAAGCGAATGAGGTGTGTCAGCGACGAGCGATAAAGTAACATGGAGATGTTGACATTTGCTCGATGAGAACAAGATCGCGGAAGAGGAAAACAAGACTTATTCATGTGTGGAAACAAGCTTCGACGCATGAAATCTAGGAGCCCTCGCACAGAGGTCCGTAAGCTAATGAAATGTTGATACTCTGATGCGATAAGTATGTATTTTTTATCGTAACCGAAGTGATGTATTATCGCGGCCATCTTAGTGAACGCCTCAGCATTCCTCATTTTAATGTGACACCCGAAGCATACACTGCACTTGATGATTGGCTGGTTGCTTAGGGATGTGAAACACTGGAATAAAGGAGAGTAACCCGGCTTTGGTATCAACCTACCCTGAATAAAGAGCACCAATGGGTCCACAGTTAAGTAACCCATTTGGCGAACTGATAGCTACACTTGAAGTGCTTTCAAAATTACACCAAAATAACAAAGAGATTCCGCTGAAAATATCCGCCTCCCCTGGGTTTCAAACCTGGGCATGAGAAATTCCTAAATAAAGCCGGCTCACCAACTCAGTGCTCAGAGTACATTTATGTTCATACCTTGTACCATTCGGATCGCTATATTTGAGCCATAAGTTACATTTATCTTAAACAAATATGCCTTTTTAGTTGCCTTGATGTAGGGTGGCGTTTATAAATGCATTTTGCATGTGAGAAACGATAATTTGGCTTATAATCGTGATTGTGAGTTTTTGTATGGGCTTCGTGGGTTCAGACAGGGGTTGTTCTAAACCTCTTGCTGGAGTATTAGATGCCCCAAGGTACCTGTCCCGTTGATGTCAGGATGTCACAGAGAGGCTGCCTAACAAGGAAAGGGCGGAAGGAGGGGGACGATAATGCATGGACGAGTGGTAACGAAGGGATATGTTTAGGGGAGGATTTAAGCATCCTGGGGGTGAAGAGGATTGAGGGTCGCTGCGAAGTTTGTCCCATTTTGAATCTGCAAAGAGTTTATGAGGGCAGGAAAGGTCTCATGTCATTCATGATGCGTACGTAGGTATGGTTTCCGTTCACGCTCGGTATGGATGCTCCAGCAGATAGGCCACCGTCATTGAAAAATAATTCGAATGAAATCTTAGATTAGTAATTTCAATATTGGAATGTATTTTTTTGCTTATAGTTCATATTTAAACTATAAAAAATTATTTAAATTGGATCCAAGAGTTTAACAATATTACTTCTCAGGCTTTTTTCATATTTCGGGCATCGACAGGTAATTTATGATACTTTGTTATATATCTAATGATCAAGTGAAGATGGGAGTTCACTAAGTGTGGCGCGAGTTTTTAAGCTTTACATGTGTGTGCATTGCCTACCGGGTCAATTGGATGCCCATTATCGTCAATGTTTGGGTATTAGGCATATAAACAGAGAGGAATTACAATTGTTTCCTGTTGAGGGTAAAACTCCAAAAAGACTTGGTTCTTTAAAGCATGATTGAAGTACTTTTAGCAACTACTCTTTCATGCAAATTTCCACTTTTTACCATACCCGCTGGTCAAATAAAAATAATTACTTAAGAAAATAGTAATACTTTAGGTAAGCAGGATATAATACGAGTCGGGACGTAGTTCATCATTTCTGTGGTAGGTAATGAGTTGACCTGCTGGGGTATTTTTTAAATACAGTTCATATTTCGCATGAGGTAATGGACTGCCTACTCGGGTAACACCCGACCATAATTTTCAGTCCTCTGCTAGAGAGAGAGAAAGAAAAATTGATACTTGATGAGGGCGGATGAGATAATTTTTCCTCAGACTTATTTCCCTTCACGTGGGGAAGGTAATCGGAGATCATTGAAAGCAAAATTAGCCCTTTTTTCCGACTAGACAGGATGTTTTCCTCCCTTTCCGTCGCGTGATACCGAAATCCAATGGGCTGGGCGCGTTTAGGTGCAAGACCCAAAAAAGGAGAAGTGGGTCCACAACGAAGGTTGTGTGTACAAAGCGGGAGAGGAGGGAGTTTGTTTGACGGGGATACACGGGAGATGGAGCTGGTGGGAGGTGTGCTTTCCTCGTCGTCCAGGGATGCTGCGTGTAAAGAGCACAAACGATTTGGTCGGGGTGTAGTTTCACGTGGTGTATGGGTGGGGGGGGGGGAGTCGGGGACCTTGTGGGACTCTTTTGGGAGCGAGGGGTGGGAGGGGGGAGGGTTTAGAGGGGTTGAGAAAGGAGGATGCGGGTGATTCACCTCGTTTGTCTCTGTAACGATGTCCTTTCCGAAGCGACCACCCTCTGCCACTCTCCCGCCCACTCACTTTTAGTCTTTCGTGTCCTCCGGCCCGGACCCGACCCTCGCGGCCTACTCCCACTCATCTTCCACCCCCCCCCCCTCCCCCCTCCCACTCCGTTCCCAGGGCGCCCCGCTGCCTCCCGCTATTGTTTCACAACCGAGCGCCTCGAGAGGCCATGAGCTCCACTCTTCACGCAGCCTCCCGCCTCACGGTACCCCTTCCTCCAAGCCTTCTCAGCCTCACACTCCCCCACCCCCTCTCCCCCTCTCTACTTTCTCATCCTTTCGACACTTGCATTGTTCACCCGACTCCTCTTTAAGAGATTAAGGACTTTCATCTTTTATATGCTAAGCAGTTTGCCGAATCCAGGTTCCTTCCCTCTCGTTTCTCTCGCTGGCCCTGTTGATTGTAACTCCTCACTATGTCAAATCGAAGTGGATGAAACTGGAACATAGAGAAATATTTAAATTATCTGTCTTCATCTACAAAATATCGTCAACTAAAACCCCGTATTATCTGTATAATTATATTATTGGAAACCAGAGTAATCCAGGCAGACAAGTAAGAGGAAGATTTAAAATTTCAAGGTGTAGAACTAATATGTATCAGTTATCCACGATAAATTCTCGCCTAAGAATATGGAATATTATTCCTGAAAATATTATTTAATCAAAAAATTTACATAAATTTAAATCTGAAATGTTTTCTGTCTTGTATAAAAAATATTATTGTAGCGCACTGTGAATTTCATTGTACACTTCATTTTTTGTTAATTTCTATAAATACACCTCTCAACCTTACTAATTGTGTATTTATTTTATTAGCTTGTATTATAAAAATTGCAAATATTATTGTATTAATGAATGTATGATTGTTCATGTCTTTGGGTACATCTGATCTATATGCTTATTTAATATTCATATGTCAACTGTAGTGTCCCGATAAATATTATTTTGCCACAGATTTTTTCTGACAAACTGTACTTTGTTCCAAAGGATAGGAAGTCCTTGAACAATAAATATATATTATTATTGATTCGTGCTACCGCTCTTACGTGGTGTACTTCTCATATAATCATCAATAATAATATTATGGCGACGCTTGTTTTTGGTGGATTTGTCCGGATTTAAAACATGAGCGAGCGGGGCGACGGTTACGTATACCTATTTGTAGTCTTCTCCGTTCATGGGCGTGGCGTCATAGTGGAGCTAATTTTGCCCTCTCCGAAGCTAATGTTGTTTTGTTGTTTTCGTCGCCACCCCTGGCAGTGAAGGATTGCTTCTTTCTCCGCGGCCTTCAGGCTTCGCTTTTTGTCATGGAAATTTAAGTACTGAACAGTGATTTAGGCAGCTCTATTCGGAGATTTCTGTTCCGCGCTATAAATTTTATGCAGGCGTCGTCCGTTGGGTTTTTGAGATGAAAATATGAGTTGAAGGTGACTGTTTTTGGTCACTGCTTGCATTAAAGTTTTTGTTGATCGATGGAAAATTTATAACAATTTTTATCTCGATTTCATTTAGTTTGGGAGCGAGAATTCCACACTTGGTCCTTCCATGTCAAAATGGGGAGAAGGAAAACATTGCTCTCCCTTTTCCATTCTAGAGAAGTCAATATTATCCCGGAATATGAGATGATGACTCTCCTTATAAGGGAATTTAATGGGGTGGTGACAAGTCATCTTGGGATAATCCAAGCAAACTTCACCCTGTTCTCTCAATGAACATGGTTCGGAATGGAAATACGTTTCATTTGAGAATCTCGGCAGCTTCGCTTGGCTCAAAACTTTTAAGCAGCACTATGCAATTCTCACCAGTCCCTATTTTGATAAAAGAATGAATTTCTGCTTTATATTTTCCAGCTGAGCGTATTCACGCTGTCTTTTCGTCGACAGTAGTCCTTAATCTTCCCTCCCCCCTTTCAGAAGTGTCGTGATGAAATATTGGACTTTGAAATTTCCGCCACAGACCGTTACTGCAGTTCATAAGCTTTAGAAGTGGACGCGAGCGTGTGGCTTCGCACCAAAGACGCTGGACTCTTTGCACTCTTATCCACTCATTCATCTACGATCAAAGGAATTTTGGGGGAGGGCAAGAGTGGGAGTGGAGACAAAGGAAATTCCGTCAAGAAATTTGCATCCCATTAATGCGACCGTTTCCTCCACATGAATCAGCAGAGTCGAGTTTCTGCCTCCTGCTCCACTCACCCCCCCCCCCCCCCAGTCTTTTGAGTAATCTTGATAGCCGCGTTTGTTGGCAATGCACAATTCCACAGAATCCTCCAGAAAACAAAAGAAGTGCACCGGTCTCCGAGTCGTGGTGAGCGGCGGGTAGAGCGCTCAAGATGAAAAGGGAAAAAAGGAGGCTGTATCTCCTGGCTTGATCGGCGCCTCCGCTTTATTCACCGACACTGCCAGTGTCACCCCCTCACGTGTCCGTCTCGCCGGACAATGGAATAAGACCTTCTATCAGTTTAACTTTACTCGAATTAGAAGTAACTGTAATATACATTTCACGCGATCACGGGCAGGTCTGAAAAACATGATACTAGAACAAGGAAATTAGCTATGAAAAAACCATTTTATTTAACCGTCATTTGGACTCAGATTCCTCGATTGCTGGCTAAATAAAAAGAGAAGCCCTAGCGTAGAGTATGAAGTAAGCTTACCTAGCAAGCACTTGAGAGATTGAATTTTAGCCAGGTAATGAATTTTGTTCGCGTTGAAACATCCCGCTCTGATTTTAGCTTTGCTCTCCGCTACTCCCCCCGGAAGACAACATTCTCATAATATTTTTTCTTCAAAATAATCCATACCAGTATCCCAGAAACATGAATGCTAACAGTAAATACCTATTGATTTCTTTTCTTTATTTTGCAACCTTAAAAAATAGAATAATAAGATTTCAGTCAATTTTTGGTCAGCTGAGAAGTGAGCCTGCAGCAGTTTAGTGATAAATATGTATTAAATTGGGAAATAGAATGCTTGATTCGTTTCAAATAGAAATTCCCGGTGATAACATCAAAGAGGGTTTATAGGAATATTAAGATAATTTAATTCATTTCAACATTCACTTGATTTTCTCCATTTCATTGTTTTTATTTCCTTTGATTTTCATAATATAGCACGTATTTTTTTATAGAAGCAGGAAAAGTGAACTATTTTCTGGCTGGACCTCTTGTAACTTGTCAATATATGTTGGGCAAGGTCATCTTTATCTTCAACAAAGCTATCTTTTAAGAAAAACAACTAAATATTTAATTAAGTATAAATTATAGCTAGCGAGGGACTTGTTGTATTTGGTATTCACTGATATTGGTTTTCTGAGTGTTGGTGTCTGTTTGATAGCATACTCGGAGATGAGATCTTATGTTGCATGCAGAAAGGATTGTTGCAGCTTATTGCGCAATGAATTCCGTGCGCAGATGCACGAGGCGTAAATACGCCTCAATTTCCTCCAGCAATTCCAGGAACCGAAGTGAAAATAATTGGGCCCGACCTTAGGAGCCCTCTTTGATGATCTTAAACTCTCCTCAGCCTCCCAGCCGCGCAAGTGAGGCTCGTCTCTTGGCCAGTGGATGGTGCGACGCGCCTCAAGTTGACCTCAGGGGTTCACCTCGCGGAGTAAAGAGGGTAGGAGGGCACCAATTCCGGGGTGGGGGAGCCACTCTCTAAGTCCATGTGGGTGGGTGGCTGCGGCTGGGAGGCTTGATGGGCAGAGAGCGGAAGCATTCATTACCCCGAAAGTCAACTCCCTCCCTTACACGCACCCACGCTTTCGACTCTTTCCTCTTCAAAGAACCACTTCTTTCCCCTCCCTCCCTATGCGTCTTTGTCTCTCTCTCTCTTTCCTTTCCTTTGAAAACCTCTGCGTGCATGAATTCGTGCGTATGTGTAACGCACGAGGCCCCTCCCCTCGACTTTGAAATGCCGGGTTGCTTTAGGGGAGTTAGCAACGTTTTCAAGTGAAGGCTGGACCATCGGCAGTTCGTCTTGCTCTGGATGCATAGTACTTAGTCCACAGCATCAGTTCACTTCGCAGATAAACTCTCAATAATAATTTCCATGGTTTCTGGCTTAACTTTGTGAGAATACATTATGAAATCAATAATGAAAATGACTTAGTAACGTTTCACAAGTATTTTTATTTGTACGACCGGTTTCCGTGCATAGGCAACATCTTCAACATCTTCAATAAAAATACGTGTGAAAGGTTACCGAATGATTTTCATTATTGATTTCAAATTTTCAATGAGGTTGCTGAAAATCATACGCAGTCATCGCTGTTGACAAAGGGTGAATTTATGACAAAATTAGGAGGATAATAAGTTGCAAGAACGATTAGGGAGGAAGGGAACTAGGATTAGATAGGGAAGAATGGTTGTCAGTAGTCAACCAATCTTATGAACGAATGACCAATGTAAATTATTGCATTTTCCTATCCAAACATAAGTTTTCGACCATTTTATTATAAAACTTCATAATTTTACACAATTTTCAAGCGTCAAAAAATACAACATGTTATTGCTCTAATGATTAACTTTCACTCTCACAAAGTCAGGCCATAACCAATGAAATTAAGACGTTTGCATGTTTATTCATGTTTCGGTAACTATCGATATTGCCGTTCTTGTTGAGCTCTCTCGATTATTTAAATCGACTGTGAAGTCATATGTATAATATTTAGTTTACGAAAGATCAAAAGTAAATCTTAAGCAGCCATAACTCGACTTCCTTCAATTGTGGGATTCCCCAATGCCTATTTGAAAACACATTGACATGGCGTGGCGATATATCGTTGCACCGCGTCTCCCTCTCCTGCTTTCCTCGCTTCATCTATATCTACATCTACGTCACACCCTGCAAGCCAACCAATGGGTGTGTGACAGGGGGTGCTTCCACACCAGGCATGCATGAATTATACGGCAGAGCACCAAAACTACATTGAAACCAGCGTACTATACATGCAACGCGCCAATTAAAAATCTACTAACCCAGAAACATTCTCTCGTCAATCGTTCCAACATGCAAGGGATACAAAGACTACTACTACAGATTCAAAATATCATGCATAAATAAGAACATCAATATTTACATCATGCATGAATAAGAACGTAGAGAATATAAAGAGAAAGATCTACAGTATAGCTACTCTCACTATGCGCACCATTCATGACGACGATCATAGCTGTTATGGTCCCGAATGGTACGCGGAAAAAAAATGTCATTTTATACCTATCGGTTCTACAATCTATCTCTCTAATTTTATTAGCGCGATCTAATTTGCCGGAGTACGAGGAGGTTAATAGTATGTTTTTCACGTCGTCAGAGAAATTTTTTTCCTGAAATTCAGTTATGAGTTTAAGCCTATAATTTAATCTACGCTGTAATAGCGATTCCCATCCCAATTTTTTTAACAATCCAGACACACTACTAAACTTATAGCATCGTTTTACTAACCTAGCTTATCTAAAACGCCCTCCCTAAAACGCTCCTCAAACCTAGCTTCCTGCCCCCCTGTTCATGCTTCCCCCCGTTCTTCCCCCAAGTACCCCAGACTTATCTAAGCCTAAACTTCCCATGGACCGTCACGTAACCGAGCGATCCCTGGCTTCCTTCGCCCGTCCATATATTTCTCTCCCTCACTCCGTGTTCTCGCCCTTCGCTCCGGCACGTATGCAGCAACTAGCATCACCCTCATTTCATCCCATCTGAATTACATCTCTCGTTTGCCTCCGTTTCCCGGCCGACGCTACGCCCTCCCACCCCCAGCCCAACAATATCCCGCCCCCTCGCCTCTTAACGCCCGCCCGCCCAACCCCCATCCGTCTCAGCGTCATCCATAGGCGGCAATTTGTCTTCCTCCATCCCCAACGTCGCCGCTCGCCTCTTTTCAGCCTAATTTCCTCACGACTGCACTCATTTTATTCACCGTGCGTTGTTGCAGCTCCAATCCCACAACGCTGATTTATCGTCGTGGCGTGCGTTCCTAATGCTATAGCTATCGGCACCCACGGAACGGTAATGCATGCGTTTATTACACTTATCCGGTCTCTATTCTCGCGGGCAGCATGACTTTATTGCGCCAAATGGTGTATTGCATCCGGGCAGCTCATAATTTATGCGACAATTCTTTCTAAACCCTATCCTATTCCTGCACGAAACGCATGTCTAAGTAATCGCATAATTTAAATGAGATGGAGATTTTTGGGGGACCGTTTTTTATTGTTCTAACACAGGTGAAGATGAAATTCCTCCATTCTAATCGGTTTATACTTTATTGCCGTTGACAGATACATCCCCGAGGCAATAGCGGTGGGACTTTGAGTAAACTGTGGCGGGATATGCATCGGAATTCCAAAAAACAAGCGAAAGCAAAAGGCATCCGTAGCTTTGATGAACCAAAGGTGGGTGTAGAGCTTTTTCACTATGCATAATATTATTTACGTGCGCTTTCGGTTTTTTACGATGTCTCTAATTTTGAAATGACTAACTACATGTTAATTGGTATACTTGTTGTCAGATGGACTCAATGAAGAATAATTCTAAACGTCCATTTGAGCGTAAAATGCAAGCTTTTAGCCACCATAAATTTCGATTCCAGCGTTTACCACGCTTAGTAGCTATACTTTTCAAGAAATGAAGGATATATAACGGAACGCCAATATTTATATCATTTCGATTTTGATGGTGTTTTTACTGAAAATGAAGTGCTAATGCTTGTCGATTCAATGATATGTGCTCATTGCAAGGCGCCTCAAGTTTGTGAGACTGGTAGGTACTAAAGAACTAGCCATAAAACTAGCCAATAAGTGAGAGAAGAGCGGAAAGTATTGGAAATTGAGGATCGAGACCTAAATAAGGGAGTGTATTGATTGATTTGCGTCTTTATGGGTACTTGTAGGGTACTTACGATAGTCATGGCTATCTCATCCATTAGGTTCTCGAGGCACAGTGCCTAAGGTCTAAAGAAATCAAGGCATTACTAAGTTAAAAATTGAGAAAATAAGGCTTGTACTAATGAAAAAAAATATTGATCAGTCACCTTGTTCTAGGCAGCTTTTGCTACTCATTTCGTGTGCGAAAAACTTATTTTATGACTGATTCTTTCACTTTCCATTGCAAAAAAACGTAATGTAATGCTCTAAGTTTAGCAAATTAGATCGAAAGCAATTTTTATGCACTTTTAATGTTGAAAAAGGGCTTTCTCTTTCAAAGTTTGACACAGAGGTAGATACGTACATTCTATTAGTATTCGGAAATTCGGAACTAACTTTGTGCTCGAATAAGAATAAAAAGGACCAATATAATCTTTATTTTATCCTTATTTATGGAATGCATAGCATTTATATTGCTTCAGTTTAAATACGTTATAATTTTTGAAGACACTTTAAAACCATCAATAAAAGAATTGCATTTAAAGAATTAAAGGGGTCTAAGTAAGGAAATGCGATCCTGTTAATAAGTATCGATGGTCAGTAGGGAGGAATATTTGTTCCCAACTATTTGACAGTGTCCTTCTATTGTATTTCCACACCTATTCTATTTGATAGGCCTTCCTTCTTGAATTTATTAAAAGAATATATCCAAGACCGAGGTCGTGAGCTCACACGGTGCGTTGCACTCCCTCCGGAGCGACCAGTGTCAAGAAGTCAAGGGGGAGACAGAGGAGGGTAGGAAGGGAGGAAGAGACAGCAGGTAAATGATCTTGGTTACGGCGCTTGGTTTTGCACAGCGACCGAGTCTCTTTCCCTGCCTCCTCTCGCATTCCTCTTTCTTCCTCTCCCTCTTTTCCGCTTCCTCTCCCTCCCCTCTCCTTTCTTACTCCTTCCTGTCCCTTTCCTTCAACCCTCTCCTCTTCCATCCTGGATGGATTTTTTTTATTCGTTTTCCCGTGGTTTCACTCCCCCTCTTCTTCCTTCTCACATACGACCTCCCGTCCCAGTCTCCCCTCGCCGACGCCACTTTTCATTGAATAACCTTTATACTCGGTTACATTCCGTTACAAGAGTGGCATTATAGTGAGGGCGCTCACTGTCCCGTGGACTATCTGACTTCCCCGATCCTCCCTCTTCCCACACGCCGCGTCTCTCTAACCTTTCCATCGCGTTCCTTCGGTCGTTTGACGAGGCCTCTGTTCTAATCATAGATACTGGAGACTATAAAACGACTCAAGGTTTAGTCGGGAAATGAATTTCGCTTCCTGTCTCTATATGAATTCCACGGAAGCGATGTTCTCGACGTGCAAAATCCGCTCCCTCGTTGGCTCTTTTCTACGTCCTTATGTTTCTCATTGTATATTGAGGATTTTACGGTCATAATGTATCATGAATTGAGAAAAAAAATGTATAAATTGAGCGTCGCGGCAAATTCTGCCCTCCCCCCTTTTCCAAGGGTCCTTAGTAAACCTTGCGCGCTGAGCCTAATGAGTCGTTTAGTTTTAATTATAGTCTGGGATTGGATTGGATTTTGGGGAGACAACCGACAGCTAAGATCATTTGCGCCATAGGGGAAAGGTAAGGAAGGAAGGGTGGATGGAAACCCGGCGTCGGCATTAGCCTGCTCTTAACGAAAGGCGCCAAGGGGACTACGGTTCAACGTCTCATCCGACAGACGGAGTACTGTACTTGAAGTGCCCTCCGCAAGACACTCATGAGGGATCGGGTTTCCTCTGAAAAACATCCTCTTCTGCAGGGATTTGAACCCTGGCCTCCCGTATGGTTAGCCAGTACTCTAGCCACCACACCAACCCGATCCCCTAATTATAGTCTTTCTGTTTGTCTTACATACTGGCTACTTGTTGCCTTTGTTTACCTTTTTTTCACTTCTTTAAAGTCTTATGCATTTATTTTAGTAGTTTTACTTATTATTTTATTCATGCATCTCAAAAATTCGTGTCCCTTCTACCTCGCTTACCCCTTATTTTTCTCTATATTCCGCTTCCTCTAACCTCACGTGTTCCACTTGTTTCCTCTTCCTCATGCACAATAATTGTAACCAAACTATCTTTACCCTTTATTGTAATTGTAACCCTTATCCTGGTTTAAGTCCGGCAAATCTTCTCTGAATCCTTATCATTTCCCATGATTGCCTTTCTTTATTATTCCGAAAATTATGCAACAGCAGCGCACCACACACAGTAGTCACTGATCATTACGTAAATGTCTCCCCATATAGTTTAAGAAATGAATTCGTATTTATGTAACTTTTTCATAAATTATCCCGAGTTTTTCCTCGACTCTGAGATATAAATAAGATAATTTTTCTTGATAACTTTTGTTGAGTGCTTAAAAATATTTAATTCATTATTATATAACTTATCTCAATGATAAGATCAAAGACAAGATAAATGCAACTCGCAAAGCTATCTCAGTACATGTCCACTTCACGGAAGGAACCGACTTTGAATACCTTTCGGACCTAACTCCCCTCATAAAACATGCTCTTCCTGTTGAGATACATTTTCTCAAGACTGATGTGTCAAGTTTCTCCGCAACCAGTCGGTAAAGAGGAATGGCTGCCTCCAACTCCAACCCTTTTGCCTTGAAGTTTCCATACACATTACGCATTCCACTCAGTGAAGCGGCACCTTTGTCGCCGACTGCGCTTTTACCCACGACGGCAATGATGCAACGCGCGAGGACTCGTAATATTGATTCGAAGTAGTGAATATGGACATGCTAAAAAGGTTCGTATTTTGTTGAGGAAATGTGATTTGGAATGATTTTTTCAGTTAAAATATATTCGTAGTGCTGTGCGAATCAGGGATTTTCATTTCAAATCGAACCGAATAGAATATCCCAAAAGATATTTCTAATCGAATTAAAACGAACTTTTTTTTTAAATTTTGGTAGCGAATCAAATCACCCTAAATAATTCACTTGCGAGTCGAATTCGATTCTAAATAAAATGCAAAAGCTTATGCACAGTTAAGGTAATAAACATTTTCACAGTATTTCAGGGCCTTAAATTAGCTTATATATCTATAGTGGCGCAAAGAATAGCACAGAATAACAAGTGGTCGTTTAAATTTTCATTTCGCGTGAGAAAAACATCGTCTAAACGAACGGCGCACCATTTTTGGAATGAACGCCATGTTTGAATGCATGCAACGTTTCGAAGACGAATCTATCAGATTCGAATATTTTTAATCATTCGCTTTCGAAGCATCCCAATTCGCAGGCGAATCTAATCTAATTAAGCCTGATTCGAGTCGATTCGAATCGCTTTCGATGCATTCGCACAGCTCTAAATATGCGTCAAGCTGTCTAACCTTACACAAAACTATTTTTAAAAATGCCCGCAGTTATCTTGGCATGAAAACTTTTCTTGCAATTACCCTTTCAATATGTACGAACGGTCCAAGGTTGTTGCCTTTCTGCATTCGTTAACCCTTCTTCCAAATGCTCATATAAGTCTCCCAGGGCGTAAGTGGGGTGCCTATCATATTCATTCCCCGCTTGCGAGTTATGTGTGCTTCGCAGTCTCGGTCTGGTTGGCACTAAGGTCATGCTAGAGGTTTTAAAAGAGACTGAAGACTGCAAAGGGGACCTGAAATAACAGCTGTCACACTTTCGCGTTGTAACTTCAGAGAGATTTTTCTTTTAAAACTAATAAAAGAAGCAGAGGAAATAATTTCGTTATATGGGGCTTAGACGTTGAGAGCTGAGCAAGTGAAAGGTTGAGACGAATAGCTGACCGATATTCTTGTAAGTGGGAGAAGACAGGAGCTTATTTAAAGCGGAAGACTCAGGCGTTCAATTTACCTGCAGGCAAAGAAATCGACCAGGGCGTGTGCTGAGCTTCAAAACAGAACCAATTATCTCTGAACTTAATCAATCAAAAACCTTTCCAAGACATTCCCCGTTGTCAAGTTTCGTCTGATGCCATTTTCAGCGGCATCCTGCGACAGGAGTTTAGTTCTCACGTAAAGAATAGTTAATTCGGAAAGGGTAAAAGACTTATTTGGATAACTCTTCCTGTTTTCCTCTGAAAGAAAACGTAGAAGGAGCCTGAAAGAAGTCTTTGACTCCTTGTGTAAATCTGAATACATATAAAATACGACATAAATGTCACTTCGTCTTCAGAGGAAAAGGCAGAGATTACTAATTCAGAGAATGCCTACATATTATACCTGTTTGCACTAATAAAATTTGAGTTCCGGTTTTATAATATCGGGAAAGACATTTTGCATTTAAGAAAACAATAGTTAATAGCTTATTCCTTTGATATTTCTGTTATGGAATAGTGCACACGAACTCTCAGCCAACGTTAGGTCAACTAAAAGGTTACGTCATCGTTTACGGTTACGCTTATGTTGGTAAAATATTATGAAATTGTGTCAGATAATTATAAGAAAAACGTCGGGGAAATTCATTTTATTCACATCTGATAAGTACCAATTCAGTTCACCAGCTATCTGTCGTCCATTATATATTTTCAATTTTTATTGTTGGTGAGATTAGAGGTTCCTCTTAATCTATGCCTGGACATGCTATTTTTTTCGTATTGTTTCTTATCCTTGCGTTCCAAACTCTTTGGTTTCCCCTAAGTTGATAAATTCACCATACCAAAACCATGAGAAGGCATGGTATACTTAAATACTACAATAAAAACTAACCACTTAAGTCCTTTGTAAGAGTGCACGTGGCTGTCATGTTGCATTAATTTTCAGTGAACAAGACCTCTGTAAACTCACGCGTTCGCTCGAAGCTGGAGCTAAATGTGATCTCCGCAGATGTGACGAACGTCCCTCGATAGGGGCTCGTTTTATACTGGAAACTCAATAGCACACGAGTCTGCCCGACACTTTAAATGGATTCGCGCCGTCCTGGCGAAACTAACGCGATATACTCTCCAACGCATACACAAACGCGATCCCCGCCATGCACATCCGACCCCCATTCGCTGTTCGCCTGCGCTCCCCGATTTAACACGCGTCACGGCCATCTTGGACGCTATCCAGATCACGTAAAATTCATAAACAACTCGAACGCTCCCAATAGTGCGAAGATTGGCGGGTTTACTCGGCGTGAGGGTGCTGGAATGAGGATGTAGGGAGGAGTAGGGCGAGAGATGGAAGTGTCTATAGAGCCGCGGGCGGGTCTGCCGGCATAACAATACCTAAGAGGGATCGGCGCCGCCTATGCGACAGGTCCGTGGAGCGTTGAGTATATGCACCTCGTGATAGCATTTCATTTACTATAATGCAGCCTTCAATTGTGTATTATGGTCAAGGAAGTCGATTTCAAGGCGAATCTGTCACCAGTAGCTCTATTCTCGCGCAAAATGAACGGCTGTAGATACGGGAGTGCGAAGCTGTGATTTTTAGTGCGTGCTCACCGTCACTAGCACTTCAAAACTCAGTCAAACTGCCCCTCATGCCGTCAGTCTCACTTATTCCGCGCCAGCAATATTCATCCAGCCAAGTTTGTTCGATATTTATAGTCTTCTACTGCATTCGTTATCGAAAGTAAACTTCTGAGTTTAATTTGACAGACAAGACATTTATAGATCTTTGAGAGAGACAGAATTTGCATTGGTACAAGAGATGCGATGTATTGATATTTCAGCGTAGGTTTCCTCGTTTACGACCAATTGAAACGGTCGAAAAGGAATGTGAGTTGGTAATACGAGATAAAATCGGCGCACCATCACAGCGTGAATGTCCCTTAAATTATTTTTTGGATTTTGACAGCTTACGTTTAAAATATTATTCTTTTGATATTCATGCCAAATTTCTGACTCAATATCATAGGTAACGTTGCTAGTATAACCCTTTCTTAGTCTTCTACTTGGAGATTGGTTATTAAATAGTGATTAGAAAGAATTTGTTCTCTCCGTCGTCATTTGCAATTTAAAAAGAGGAGACGTAAAAATAAAGTGATAACTGAGTCATTATAGCTACAGCCCTGAGTTAACGGTGAAAAAATTGGCTACTGTAGATGACTACTGGAGTATTTAATATCCATTGTGTAGAGAGAGCTATTGTAGCTTAAATGAAAACAGCTTTGACAACCTTCTTTATCAGAATATAATTATACTTAAGATCGTTTCTATCAAATGGGGTGTTTCTAAAGTTTGAAATTATGCTTTTTAGAAAATCGAATTGTCATTAAATGTTTTCAGAAAAATGTCGGTTTCTGAAACAAGAAGAGAAATTCTACTAGGTTCTAAGCACATTCAAGCCCATCGTCGAACTCCTTTCCACAGGAAATTTTCTTTGCGCTAAGCCATGCTTCTAGTGTCATTCGACATTTATTTTTATCATTGTTTAGTTTACATTTTATTGTGACTTATAATTCTTACTTTAGTGGACATCTGTTTACATAAAGTTCATAATGGAGTATATATTGAAGTAAGTAATGAAAATTTCAATGTGCTAAAAAATGGTTGATGTAATTTTTTCCCGAAGTTTGTGACGAAACAGCTAATCCTGGACCCCTCTGAAATGTTGTAATAGAGTATGAATACGTTCACAACAACTAGAAAAAAAATTATGAGGATTGGAGCGGGCTAATTAATTTTAATGGAGACACTTTACATCTTAGTAAAGCCCGTAAGTACACCTGTTATTAATTACATCGGATTATAGATGTTCTCCGATGTTTTCGATAGATAATGTGCTTGGAAAAATAAGGAGGGGGTTGCGGCTGATATCGATATCGTTGATCTGTGTCCGCGATCCTTCAGGTAGTGCGAGCGAGATAGTTCCCTAATCATAATAGAGGCCATATTCGAATTATACCTTTTAATTTCACCAGCTGTGAGACACATGAATTAAATAATGCATTATTAATGGTGCAATTATATTGCTTTACATGACAGAAATTGTAAGTAATCAAATGGAAATATCCAAATAAATCTTTAACTTGACTCTTTTTTTCACGCGGTACAATTGAAACTCTATCAAAACGGAAGTTTTATTGTGACCCTGACGAATTTACTGCGGTGACCATATGATTTATTTCAAAAAAATAGTTAAGAAAACACACAAACTACACTCTGTTGATTTTTTGACGGGTTAGAAATTCCTCATTCCTCGGTGTTAGAAATTTCCCATTTGTTAAATAAGGTCTCTCTGGAGTGCATACACGTACCATTTCCCATGAAAAAGGGCTGGTATTTTTTAGCAAATATCCCAGAAAGTAATGTGGTAAGGGGTTGATTTTTTTATGTCAATGGAAGGGTGAGATATTTTTCTTTAAAATGAGACCAATGTCATTGATTTCTAAGTAAAATGACATTTCACTCAAACTACCTTAATGGGAGAGGGTGGGTTCGTCTCATGGACGAAGTGAATGCAGGGGAAATTAAAATACGACCATGGAACCGGGGAACGACCATGGTTTCGTCACATATGGACATCTTCAGTTGTGTGACGAAACCGTGGTTCCCAATAAATCCATCTAGTGAACTTATACAAAGTGTATTTAAATTTCCGTTAAGTATGGAGAGGTTTCACAAAGTTAAGCCTGAAGTTATTAGTTATATGAATGCAGGGGATCCATCGGATCACTTAAGTTCGGGAACGAGAGGGGCGTGTCCGATAGAGAGCGTTGATATTTGGGCAAATGGAAAGGCTCGCTTGTTTTTTTCACTCCGAGGAAGTAAGAGGAGGCGGTGGCAGAGGAGAAGAGGAGGGAAATTTAGGTAATTTACGAAAGAAGGGACACGAGTATTTTGGGGCAGCCCATGATCCCCTTTGCTTTGCCCCATCGGGTAAGAGGAAGCGGGAAGGGAACGCTGCATCCGGTGGCCCGCTCACAGCGAGATCAACACACACCTCCCTCCTTCCACGCCTCCCCGTCTCCACCCACCCGTCACCCGAAACCCTCGCTCGCCCCCCTTCTCCTTCCGTTTCTGCTGGTGGGTACGAACCCTTAAACAACCAGCCCCCTTTCTCTCGGCTGGGCTGCTCCTGTTCCCCCCCCCCCAACCCACCCTTCCCCTATTTCTCCCGATCCTTCGAAGTCACAGCCGCCGTAAAGTACCCTCCACGAGTCCTCTTGGTGGAGAGGCCCTTAAGGGAGCCTCAATAGAGGGTTGTCGCAGTAAACGGGACGAGGTCGAGGAGCAGGAAGGAGATATACTAGCGTCGAGCCCAACTGGGTTTCGGGACCACTGGGGGCGTGATAGATATCCGTGAGCGTGGCTGGTAAGTGTGTAGGGTATTGGAGGCCGTATGCATGTGCTCACAAACGGGAAGGGAAGCGTAATAGAAACACGTAACGTAAAACGGGGTGAATAGAAACAAGTTTGAACTTTTGATTCAAAATTTACTTATGTTTGTTAAGTTAAAACAAAAAATACTACCCAAAACTCAAGTCTGTATTGCTCCTTTCAGCCTATGATATTATTATTAAATTATTTTATTTAAAGAAAATTGAAAAAATTAAAACATTTGTGTTTCTAATCACACCGCAGATGGGGGTGAACAGGAACAGTGTTATAAAACCATGGTTGTTTCTTTTTTAACCAAAGGAAGGTGAATAGAAACTATGAAATATATATATTTTTCTATTAGGAAATAAAAAGATAAACATTTATTTTACAAGATAAAGGTTTATGAATGTTAAAAGTAAGTAAAATATACAAAAATTTTTATGTTACTGGGTTAATGTATTCAAACTACCACTTGGTACTCGTTGGATTTCTCCCATTTAACACGGACCTGTTCCAATGCAGTAACAACTAATAACATTCAATATCCCAGCGTTCTCTATTCTACCGCATTCCAAAAAATTTTACCCCCCTGGCTTCGCATTTACCTCTTGCGTTTACCTCATTTACCTACCTTGACCTCTTCTCGCCACCCTCCGCTTTCAAATCCTTCCTTACTAACCAGGTCTGCAAATTAGTCACATCTACCCTGTCAACATATCACTAAGTCCCCGTCCACTTTCTCATGTTCTTCTGTATCTATTCTATTTTCTGTTATTATGTCTGTTATTATTCTATGCTTTGTAAATGCTCATAACTTATTTGTTTGGTAGTTATCCAATGTTAAAAGCCTTTGTGCCGTTTTTGGGACTTCAAATAAATAAATAAATGTGGCCAATAAATAATGACGATGCTAAATAATTATACTCTGGACCATCCGCTTTAAATATTTCCATTTTGGATATAGTTTTAGGAATGATGGCCTGCTCTATTACCCCCAGGACCCTGCCATTAGTGTTCACCATTACTATTACTTACTAATATTCGAAAATAGTCGTGATCGTCCGTAGTGATCTGGCCATACTGCTTGGAAAATTTGACTGAATTGTTCACCTAGATTGATGTCTCTCTGAAAACACATTTTTCTGTTTACCCACAGTTTATGACTGCATAGTCTTTTAAATAAGGCATATAATCCAGAAAAATTATACAAATTTTTTTATATAAAGTATATAAATTTATAGCAGGGTTATTAGCTTTAGTCATTATATTAAAATATCTCTAACTTTTTTTTAAACTAAACTTCTTTTCTTTTGCAAAAGTTAATATTGGGGACCATTTGACACCACAGTAGTTCATAGAGAGCCTCAGAAAATGTATGTTTTATTTTTTTATGAACGCTCTTTCTTTATTCCACCGTTACTAGCACTCAGCATATTTGTACTCAGCACACTTGACAAAAATCTATGCTCTCAGAAAAGACGACGGTCTGAGAATTATGATGTATATTTCGGCTGGACAGAATGGAAATTTTACTTAAATCAGTAATTCTAGCTGCCAACCTTTGAAAACAGAACAATGCTTTTCCAGAAATATATATTTTTTGAGGTAACAGGGATTATAACAGATTTTTCCTCTCATCTTCGTCGCCAGTTGTAAATTCGTGCACTTCGATTCCGAATAATTTAACAGCATGTAGCATTTCTCTAGCAAAATAATGTCTTTAAGTCTTATTGTAAAATTGAAAGAGTTATCACGACGGGTCAAGTCTTACGAGGCACTAATTATGGGAAAAATAAAGAAAATGAAAATTTTTTATAGAAAATCTATCACTAGATCATTTAAGGTTAAAAATTAGATATTTATCTTTAGTTCCTCCTTTTATTCCTAATCGATCAATAGATCAATATCCCATGATCCCTTGACATACATTTGTGTGTTAAATACTCTGCTGTTAAATGCGGATGTTCAACTGTCGAATCATTATCCTCCCGTAGTCAATTCAGAAGTCATGAGGAAATGAAAAATCAAGTAAACTTTTCAAACCTTTAAAATTACCAATCGGATGTCGACTGCGGGGATATTTCTGTAAAAATCTAACCAAGAAAACATTTTACGATCTTGGAACTTGAAACTGATCTCACTTTAAACCCTTGGAAGTTTCTCTCTAGCTGCATTATTCTCCTTTATAATTAATACGCTGTCCTTTCGCCGTCAGACCGCTGTCTCGTTAAATCCCATTTCACCGCGAGTCTCGGACCTCCGCAGCTCTCCCTTGAGCCCTTGGGGCGGCTCAGTCGATTCTCGCTCTCCGCCCTTCAACTTTTTTTTCCATCCGCAAAACTCGTGAAGCCGCGA
The DNA here is from genome assembly GCA_963169105.1 of Ceriagrion tenellum. Lineage (NCBI taxonomy): Eukaryota > Metazoa > Arthropoda > Insecta > Odonata > Coenagrionidae > Ceriagrion > Ceriagrion tenellum. Next base: position 99,699,594 of record OY720644.1, read on the forward strand.
ATTTACTTTCTCTCCGCAATCTTCATGAAAAATTGGAGCGTCTGCGGTGAAATTTGTCTGAGAGTCGACGCACGCTGTTGATAAACTGCCTGTTGAAGTGATAATAGCCCGAATGAATTGATTGCCCATCTGTAGTCGATAGTTCCCGAGTGGAGCTTACGTGACTAACTCTTAGGCCCGGATTCGTAGTCAGGTCTCAAGTCATTACTTGAGACCGTCTTGATGAAGATCGCCTTATTGGTCAAGGCCATCTTATTTTCATTCTGGTTTCATAGTCACCGAATAAGACTGTCTTCATGAAGGCGAAGTTGATTAAGACCATCTTATTTGCAATAAGACGAGCTTAATGAAGCTTGTGCGTAAGCAAGTGCCTATTGGAACAATCACTCACTCACTCTGTTTTATTTGTTTACTTGGCAACTGTCGTCACCATAAGACGGTTAGTTTGCTCTAAGGGCCCGTAAACAGCAAATTTACCCGAAGCGGAGCTTACTCGCGGAGTTATTTGAGCAACAAGGCGAGCTTCGACGACTATGAAACTATTCTTGCTTGAGAAATTGCTTTTATCCAATGAGACTGCATATGAAACTGCATAAGATCGTCTTGCAGCAAGAAGATCTTCACCAAGCTCGTCTTATTCGACAATCACTTGAAACCATCTTGTTTGACGACTATGAAACTGATTAAGCCCGTGGTTGAGGCGATCTTGGCCAAGCAAATGCTCAAGTTCCAACTATAAATACGGGCCTAGGAACGACTCTCAATGGTGCAGAATGGGAAAAATTCATTCAGAAATATTTTAGGTGCATTTCTTTTTGACGCTCAACCCCATAGTCATCGGCTCTAGACGCCAAGATGGGGGAAGAAAGAGGGAATGGAATGATTTTTTTTTACTCGCCTGTCCGAATTGTTTTCCTTCCTTTCTTTTGACATCTTCCGTTCCTCCGTTCCATTCTCCCGACCGCTTGCCTCTCGCACTTCCACTTTCCCATTCATTTCCAGCCCAACGCCGAGGACTCTTAGCTCGTGTGGACCTTGTTAAAACAGTTTGAGAGGATGATTATCTTTCCTTAACGACCGATGCTTACGTAAACAAGCGAGAGCTATCCCTCAGCTTCCATTTGGGGACTCTCACAGATTCAGAATAAGAATGGTGAGTGAGGACGTGTCGGGATGTATTTTGCCATGGTGACACCAATTTTGGTCGAGGGCTCTTGTGTCTTGTACAGAAATGAAGTAAAAACTTATGAGAAAATCCAATTTTATAAAATTTCATCTTTGAAAGATTCATTGAGGAAAAAATGAAATGAAAACACTTATTCTTTGAGGCGTAAAGAGGAGTAGTAAGCATTTGACTAATATATCCTTATTTGAACTCAGAGGGTTTATTTCCTTCAATTTCCTCGGTGAATCCGAATTAAAAAACGAATAAAAATGCGGATTTGAATATTAGTTTATCCTCTCCTGCGGTGAATCCTTACGTTCAGAGCGCAGTGCATGTTTAAGATATTCTGTGATGTCGAGAAGCCCCATCCAAATTTTGATGACAACGGGAATCGACTTCGGGTTCGTCAAGGCAGATTATTTTTCCTCTGTTGAATTTTGCTCTTAAAATACCACATCTTGGCAGAAATCTTTCATTTATAACTTAACGATTAAATTTTTAATACCATACTTATCTTCCGCCGAACCTGTTGGCTTCAGCTACAAGTTCTTTATGAAAGTTTAGTACGCATAAATTGCAATCAGTTGGCTGAAGAACAGTGTTGGTGCAAATAATGCCAACCAATGCAGCTCTAGCGATTCAGGTTTACAATGGTCAATCATTTTCTATGATTTCCACTAATAACTTGATTTTTTAGGAACACGAATCTATTTATATTTTCAAATCCCCTTTTTCTTCTCCTCGAAGGAATGTGACGGATTTCTCTCTCGCTTTTGCATACTTTGAACTCCGACTTCCACATTCGTACAAATGGCCATGTTTTGAATATTTTCAGGAGCCTGCTCAGCTCTAGTTTCAAAGATCTTGCGCTCCGGGCGCCAAATTTCCTATGTTCTCTCCTGTTCACTCCCATTTTCCTCTCCACCGATTCTCCACCCCTCGGAGAAACTCCTCCCAGTTCTTTTCTCAACCCCCACCCCGCACCTCCCAGCAGCGTCGGACCCGCCAAAAAGGGGGCCCTTTTGACACGGAACACGTGCGCCCGGAATCCTTGTAAAATGTCGCCCCTCCCTCATTCTATGTCATCCCTCTGTCTTCCACCGCCTCCTCTCTCCCCCGCACCCGATCCTTAAAAACCCTAAACCCGGCACATCCCGTCTCCTCCTTCATCCCATGCCCCATGTTCCTTAAGCCACACCCTCTCAGACCCTAACCATTCTCTCCATCAATCGTTTCCTTTCTCCTCTCAACATGCTTTCCGCAATCCACTGCCTTTATCCAGCTCAGATTGAGTCGCATGGCATTCTCAGATTTGGTGTCTTATGCATTCACTTTGCCCCTGGTTTCTCTGCTGATTTTGATTTGACCTCGTTAATAGGGACTATGAAAAACGTTAGCAAAATTTAGAGGCGTAACTTTATGGAAAACTTCAACATAAAGAATTGATAAACTTTACACCTCATTACATTCCAAACTTTATTCTACTTAACTCAAATACAGCTTCGACACTACGGACTAATATAAAAATCCTTGATCTTCATTTTTCAGCATCTACCGCGTATTATTGTTGTAAGTGACAACAGTTTCGCTGACACTACTGTCAGCGTCCTCAGGTCGAAGATGCCGATTCATGAGTTTGGCCCTCATAATATAGGACCTATATCCCGCCAGTTATTGGTGCTGCTCTCTCATTGGTCATTTTCAGGATTCTCCTCCATGTATCGTCCAGATGGTATCCTATGAAAATCTTGACTTTTGGTACAAAGTACCGAAATCATGGTTGAGGTTGAGTAAAATGAAAAGTGGAATGTAACAAGGTGCATTATTTTAAAATATCCAATGAAGAAAATTTGACTCGCTAGAAAAATTAAAAATTGCGAAATCCATCATATTCCTTACGGCTTATGCCTTCAGTACAGTAATCGCGTCATGTACTCCCTGATCGCCGTCTCTACTCCAGCTCTACCCTTTCAGGGCCATCAAATCCTGTCTCTCTTCACTACGGTGGCGTAAGCAAGAGAGTCTGAGGAAGAAAAGATGGCAGTTGTCTTTTCTTCTCCCGGTTTCTCATAGTTTCCCTCTCTTTCCCCATTCCTCTCTCTCTAACCCTGTGACACTTCCGTTCCTCATCAGTTTCGGTCTCTGCTGTCTTCGCGTACCCTGCTCAGGACTCTTTCCGTGAGTCCGCCCCTGTCTCCCTCTCCCGGTTTTTCCCGTCACTCCACCACGACCCCCGGCTCAACACACCCCGTGCTACCATTCGTGCTCCCCCCTCATTCCGCCCCCCCCCCTGTGTCGCTCCTCTCCTCAAAAGGCAAAGGGTGGACCCATAGGGGTGTGTGCCCACGATTTTCCGCCCCCCTTCCGCCAATTATTTCCGGAAGGATTACTTGACGCGCTTGGCTGGCGCGCATACAGTCGGGAGTGAACCGTTAACAGTGATTGCGCTCGAAACTCTAGTGTGGTCCTATCTGAGACTGTGAACAACGGCTTGTTTCGATTTGGAGGACGCTATTCTTAAAATCTGAAAATACTACTATTAATCAATGAAAGGATACCGTTGTGATGATGCAAACGTGGTGGGTGCCTCGAAGTGGATTCGAAGTGGATAACAAAATTTTTCTTTTACTGCTTACAAAATTCCTCGTCAAATAGACTACATAGGATTAAGATGGACCAAGATTCCTCTATTTTATCATTTTTACTTTCTCTGGATTTTTGCCATATCAAATAATGTGCAGATGCATTATTCTGAACCTGACCTTCTGGTGTAGAAAATATATTCTGTGAAAATGGTAGAATAACGTGAAATACTCATCAGGTTGTTGTTAAAGAACTACCAGGGTGTGTATAAGAAGTTTCATTATTTTCTGGTTCGTTTATATGTACAAATTCTGAATGAATAGAGTAAACTTAGTTGTTCCACAATGAATTTAATGACTTACAACCATGGTTTCGACGATTAAAGTCATCATCAGGTGATCGTCGTTAATCTTCGAAACCATGGTCGTAAGTCGTTAAATTCATTGCGGAAAAACAAAGTTTACTCTATTCATTCAAACTTTTTAGTAAATTCCATAAAGTATCGCCGGAAACCACCAACTCTACAAATTTTCTTTGCCAAGGGTTAGTTAGGCTAGCCTTTATGAGAGCTAAGTCAAATTAAAATCAATATAAATTCCTTTTCAACATTTACTCAAAGGGAAACAGTTCTTTAGCACAGCCCTAAGCTATGATACAAGCCAGCCCTTTACAATTCGAGAAGGCTTTTTTAACATTTTAATCATTTAAGATCATACTTCCTTCTACTTTAATCGTTTAAGACCATACTTCACAGGATCATTTTTGTAGGTATGTAGCTGGGCCCTCTTGTCACTTTTTTGCCGGCCCCGGTGGCGGCGGAGTTAAGTCATCGCTTGCTAATCCGAGGGTTGCGGGTTCGAGTCCCGCCTGAGTGGTTTTTCATCACTCAGGACATGGGTGTTGTTGTTCGTCTGTTATTAATATGAATCACCCGATGGAAAAGGTCATTAATGTGCTGTGCTCGGGACTGTGAGAATAAATAAATTAAAAAATTTGAAAAAATCAGTCTTCAACCTAGGGATCAGTGTTCGAGCGGTTGGCACCACATTAGTGCAGATGCCGCTGAGGGAGCATGCTGCTCCCTCGCTCCACATCCCCTGCATACAGCACTAATGCCTCGTCCTTCGCACCTGGGAACTTTCCCCATCAGAGGCTTTTTATTCGTATCCCCCCACACTCGGCGTCCTTTCAAGGCTCCCCGTCAACCCTTTCCCCCATTATACGTGCCGCCACCCTAGCCGCGCCCAATCGCTTTCTTCGTCGACTCCGCGGGGCTGGGAAGGAAGAGGGAGGTCTCAAGGTGCCCCATTGGGGGCGGGGGGGACGGGGGAGACCAGACTATAATCACCCGGGGGGTGGTGCTCCTCCCTCCCGCGTCGTCTCTCGTCGTCCCATCCGTTCCGCTACCGCGCACGAGCCATTTCTTTCCCGCCCCCTTCAGGGCCTCCCCCACGGCCCCCACATCATGAAGGGCCCCCTCGCGTCCGACGCCCCCACCCCCCTGGTCTCTGGCATCCTCCCGCTCGTGGAACCCCCTTCGTCTCAGTATTTGGGGCACGTGAGTGGCTTGAGGTCGAATCCCGAATCTTTTTACACGCTCGAGCAGTCGCGGGACGCCATCATCTGTCCAACTCCTTCCTCCCTCCCAACACTGCAGAGAGAAAGAGATCTTTTTTCCCTCTCCGCGTTCTTGGTTTCACCCGAAGCAGCGTGCGTGGACGAAAGTTGGTGTCTGAGCGTAATGTCGGATGAAGGAAGAACTCGAGCCGTTTCGTGAAAAAGAAGCATTAAGGTAGCTCGAGCGAAATATCATTTTATTTAGAAATCTGGTACAGTGAAGTAACAGTTAAATGTGTGAAATTCCACAGTCCTCAAACATCCACAGAGGAAGAGAACGCCTCGGTAGCTTAAGGTACTTTGAGAGAAATATCATTTTACTTAGAAATCAATGAATTTGGTCTCATTTTAAGGAAAAAATATCTCATCCTTCTAATGATACCAAAAATTAAACCCCTTACCACATTACTTTTGGAGTTATTTCCAAAAAATACCAGTCCTTTTACATGGGAAATGGTTCTTGTATGCACTCCAGAGAGAAATTATTTACAAAATGAGAAATTTCTAATACTTAGATATTATAAAAAAAACTAACAGCGTGTAGTTTGTATGTTTTCTCAACTGTTTTGAAAATTAATCATATTGTCACCGTAATAAGTTCTTGGGTATTATAAAAAACATTCCGTTTTGAAGAAGTTTCAAACGCATCACGCGAAAAAATTGAATCAAATTGAAGACTTATGCTGATATTTTTATTTAATTACTCACCATTTCTGTCATATAAAACTATATTATTGCACCATTAATAATGCAATATTTAATTGATGTGTCCTACAGCTGGTAAAATTAAAACATATGATTCGTATATGGTCTCTATTATGACTAGGAAACTATCTCACTCGGACTACCTTAATCAGTGTGAGTTGACAAAACCCGATGATGACGCATTTCGCATTTGAATGCGGGACGTAAGCCATTGTTATTACACCGCCATTAAAAATTAAAGATTTCCTGGAGATAGCCGCTATGAACGATAAAGTGATTTCAGCTCCTCGTGGTAAGAACCGACGGAAAGTGTACCAAACGTAGTCACAGTGGTATGAAAGGATAATTTGAATACGTGAATGCCAGCATCTAGAAAAAAACTTGTTCGCAGACGAAAGATCGTTTGCAAGTCTTTGTCGCCACAGGAAAGGACTTATATGGAAATAGCTACAGTTTTTGGACCACAATACAAATTAATATTTGTTTTTGGGATGCATTAACTTTATATTTTCATGCTGTATAAATATTTGCTATTGGACCTAAGGCGTGTGGGACGAATTGATAGAGGGAGGCAATTGTTCTTAGAGGAATGAGGGTAAATTGATTTTTTAATAATCGAATCTTGGAGCTTATACGGACTTTAATTCATCTTCACTCTCGAATCATTCCTATCACTGATCATATTACTAAGTTGTTTTTTCTGGGCTGTGCGATCGCATCAATATGAATGTGCTTAATCAAATCTAATTACATGTCGCTTCGAATTCTTCTTCGTAAAATCGCTAATCACCGAGTTCAACTATGTAGAGTCATGAGATAATCAATTCCCTTCATCTTACTTGATGATGGCGTAGTCAATCTGATATATGCCAGCTCCAGATTGGAAATGACCCGTGAAACTATCTAACCTATCAGCAGTAGGAGGAGGAGCCATTAGCTAGCCACTCCCCTTTTAAATTAGAATATCCCAGCTTCGGATGTTTCAATGATGTTTTCAATATTACCGATCGATGACTACGTTAAAACTACAAGTTTCGTTTCCAAAATCAATCAGCCAAATACCTTTAGCACGGAGTTTCTCCCAAAAACATCCTTGACTGAATTGAAGAGTATTTAATGAGGGTAAACATTTACAATACCACTTAATATTAAGATGCGTTGCAAAATTTTCCCTTTGATAAATACTTTTCATCTCGGAATAATACATAGTCGTTGAATAAATGTTTTGTACATTCTTGATTGCGTTTCTTATTTCATAATATAATGGGGATCGATTTGGTGTGGTGGCTAGAGGACTGGCTATCCTTATGGACGGCCAGGGTTCAAATCCTGTAGAGGAGGATGTTATTCAGCGGAAACCCAATCCCTACTTGAGAGTCTTGTGGAGGGCACTTCAGGTACAGTATTCCGTCTGTCGGATGAGACTTTAAACCGTGGTCCCTTTGGCGCCTTTCTTTAAAAGCAGGCTAATGCCGATGCCGGGTTTCCCTCCATCCTTCCTCCCTTACCTATCCCCTATGGCGCGAATGACCTTAGCTATCGGTCGCCTCCCCAAAAATCCAATCCAATCATAATATAACTCTACGGAGGACCTGACTTTTTCAACACGTTTCTCAAGCACAGTTTGAGTGGTTACTTCGCGAACAAATTCAACCCATTAAATGCTTAAATAAATTTCATATTTTGTTCTTTTTCACCACAAAATAGCCGCGTCCAGTGAAGAAGACATTTAAATCTGGTTTTCCGTCGTGTTTTCGGTGCCGCGGGCGATATCTCAATTTTTACGTTTCCCTCCTCATCCCGATCGTTCAACTCTCTCGTCTCCAGTCCTCTGCAGAGTGACGCCTCGCCCCCTCCCCCACCTACTTATCTCACCCCCCCTCCTCCCCCTCCACCCGCCTCCTCCACCAGCCCCAACCCGTCCTCCTTACCCCTCCTCCTTCCCCCTCCCTCCTCACTCTAGATCTGGAGCCGCCGCCCTGTTTTTTCATATTTCTTTCTTTACCCCATCCCCCTTTCCTCTCCACACCCCTCCCACACTTCCTGCCTCCCCTTCCTCCCTCTCCTCCTCTATCCCCCTCTCTCCCCGCCTCTCCCCTCCACCTCCTGTTTTTTCTTGCCTCCCCGTCCCATTCTACTCCCTTCCTCCCTTATCCTCCCATTCGTTTACTCTATTCTTTACCACCTCTCTTTACCCCTTTTCGCCATTTTCTCTATTCTTCGAGGCCCATGACGTGCCTCCGCCAGAGTTTGGAAAGTTTGGTTCTGCCTGTAGTGATCCACCGAGATATGTCGGCATAATAAGTAGTGCGCTTTAGCCTAAGCTCTTTATGCTCCTAATTTTCAGGGTGGCCAGGAGTGGGGTTTACAACTAAATATTAGTAAATGCACCACAGTTCACTTCCTACGACAGCCATCACATAAAAGCCATACCTACACTGTGGGTGGAGTAAAAATAAAATCTTCAAATACAGTAAAATATCTTGGAATTACCGTAACTTCAGATGTATCGTGGGGATTACACATACAGAACATATGTAGCGCAGCATTAAAGAAATTAGGTTTTGTTAAACGTGTAATATGAAGGTCCTCGGATGAAAAAGTCAAAGAGAGATGCTACTTCGCTCTGGTTAGGCCACACCTCGAATACGCCGCGAGCATTTGGGATCCTGGTCAAATAGATTCAACCGAAAAAATTAACAAAATACAAAGGATAGTAGCGCTTCGTTAAAAACTGCTACGTGCGTACATATAGTATCTGACAACTTTCAGAGGGATTAAGATGGGAGCCCCTAGAGACTTGGAGGCTACATGCTAGGCTTAGGCTGCTTGAGAAAGTCATAAGTGGTGTGTTTCAGAGCGACACAGAGAATACTATCAGGACTCCTCACTACATTTCTAGGTCTGACAGAAGCGATAAAATAAGAGAGATACACTGCTAAACAGATAGGTACAAAAACTCGTTCTTTTGGCGAACAATAAGCGACCACAATAAAAATTAAGCTCCAGTGAATACACTTCTATAATTCATGTCACCATTTCATCTCCAAAAAATCTTACACTTTACACGGCTGGTGACCTAACACCCCCTGCCACATGCCCATACGACGGCTCGTGGGGTATTATGTAGATGAAGATGTAGACCACTTTTCGCCATTTTCCTTATTCTTCGAGGCCCATGAGCTGTCTCTGACAGGGTTTGGGAAGTTTGGCTCTGCCTGTAGTGATTCACCAAGTGATGTCGGCATAATAAGTAGTGGGCTTTAGCCTAAGCTCTTTACGCACTTATTTTTCGAAATCACAGTTATGAAGGAAATTCTCCTTTCATTTTTAATTTAATTCACATCGGCCGGAACCACTATATCGTCAACATTTGATTTAAAAGATAGAATCCTACTTTTTAAAGGTACCATTTTTTTGCAATTCTAGCCTTTCAACTTAGCATTTGGTTAATATTTTTCATAGCTTTTCTCACCTACCGGGTATAACTGTCGAAGTCACTGAAAAAATGACTCATCTTCTTTATACATTGTCCTGACAGATTCAGCTTCCTCATCCTCAAGCAATTTTGCTTATATTTCCACGCCATCGTGAAATCTTGGAAGGGATTACTGCAGTACTCGAAAAGTTAACGAAAAACGAGCTTAGTTAAAACAGCGTAGGGATATCAACTAAACTCCATTTCACTCTTATCTACTTTGCGGGAAGTGTGAGGGACTCCACCATGTAGTACCCTCCTGGTGTCAGCAGCGATCAGTTGTTTTTACCTGGCCAAGTTGTCAGAACAGTCCTAATTGATCGAGTTAGTAATCAAGTAATCGATAGAGCAAAGCAGTTTCTACGGTGTGTATTTATAAAACGTCATGTCAATCTACAGTTGGAGTGGTGAACATAAAGAATCTGCTTCTGTGATGAATCATCGCAAATCTTATCTCTTTTCATTTCCTACTGAGTTTTTCAAACCTCCATCCGCACATAACTTTTCGAACTTTTTCCGATGCTCCAATGACAATACTGAGAGGAATCCAAGTTCATTAACTTTTTCACTGGAATGTTCATCGTGAAAGCAAAAAAATGTGGGGCAAAAATGCCGCGAGAATTTAGTCAAAGAGCTTTATTGTTCCTTTCTCCCTCGGAGTAGCGGAGGATGTCAGGAAGATAGATGCACGTATGTTATTTTTTTTATTTTACCAAAAAAATAATGAAATCTAGCTCGGGTTATTACTTCCGTCGTTTGTTAGACTAGGCATCCATCTACACTTGAGCGACTTTCACTAACACTTGCTGTAGGTTTTAATAACCTCAAGTTGCACACACCAAGATTAATTACGCTTTGCTCAACAGCGCGAGAAGTTCTCGCGCTTTTTCTTTGCGAGTCACATCAGCTATTCAGCGATGCTTTCAAGTAACCTCGTGCCTTCACGGTACATGCCTGACAACATTGTGGGGGCAGAAACACTAAGAGGCACAAAAATGTGTGAAACAGTTACTCCCTCTTCAAAAAAAATGAATCTAAATTCTCTGTATTTATTTTGATCATATGAGCATATGTAATTTTAGTGTTGCATGTAAGTAAACGGAGGCATTAAAATTGATTCCACTTTTGTGTCACCCTTGAGTTATTCCGTTATTTGAGCAACAAAAGTTTTTATTCTCTTAACTAAGATAAAAGTACCTAATCAAAACGATGCGACTGTTGGTTTTCAATTTTGTATCTATAGAGTACATTTATGAATCACAGCCGTTATGTACAACTATGAATTAGATAGAAAAGAACAGTTTAGCGTCATCTACCTACGTTGCTTGTTAAGTGTTACATGCATTCAATATATGTAGAGTTATTTACTGCTCATCTTTAGGTAAATCAATCTCTATTTGGATCTGTTGGCTCTACAGATGTAATTCACGAGAACATTAAAAATACTTTTTAGGTAGAAACCACTAGTTACAAATAAATTGTTGCATAGTGGTACAAAGAGAAAATCACCAACACATCCAAAATATTGCCTTTGGAAGGTTCAGGTCAACTACCATTTTTTTACCGTTTGTTTATGCCGGAAATAAGCCTAAACAACTTCAAAAGTCATCCGCATCTTGTCAGGTTCTCCTTACCTCCATGTTTGCTCATCATGTTACATCAGTGTTCTTTGTAGAGCATTTATTGCATCGAGACCCGGAAAATAAATCGAGCAAATAATAGGATGGCCGAAGAATGGCTGAGATAAGACGAGTCATCTCGGGCGAATGCCTTCATCCGGTGTCGAAGAGCCTAGTAGGAGCCCAAGCAAATCGCTACCCTTATTGCGCGGTGTTTACTCGCTAAGTGAAGAAAGACTATCGAGTTACGGAAGACGTTCGAGGGAGTGCTTTGGTCGGAGGAGGCAGGTAACTTGCTCGAGACACGAAATCACTCATCTGTCGCCTTGCGTGTAACCGTTGTCTGTGCGTATCCTGCAAAACGGATACGGTCTCGCATTCTCACCGTGGGACTCTTTTGTGTGTGGTTGAGAAAATTTTCCTCGGTTTTGCGCTCAGAAACGATTCCCTCCTCAAAGGGAAGCCGCTTTATTGGACAAATCATCTTCAACGCAAGTCTTTTGCCCTGGCGGGCGAGTGCGGCATTTCGAATTCACTCAAAACGCCCGCTTCGTATACCGTGTCGGTCATTACGCAAAAGTGTCGTAAAAGGAAGATTGCTCTTTAAGTATCGCGCCCATTTCACGCTCAATATCGTATCTTGCGGGCATCTCTCGCGCTTGAGTCGCCCTCGGCTAATATCTTGTATCTTTCGGTGGACCAAGAGGTCGCGGAAAACTACTCTGTGGTATTACAGATCAGGTATTATTTTTTGGTAAACATCCTCTTTTTCTTGCACATATTGGGGATTTATTTTCATCCAATTTCCATATACTTAATCACCTTGAACCCTCGAGCTTAAATATTCATGATCCAAATGAAGCACACACTCTCTAACAGTAGGACTTAAAATCTCTTAATGATTCCGCCCCCTTCGAAATTTTCCATTGCAATATAATGGCAGCCGAGCGATTGTATGAGAAAGTCTTTTGTGAGATAATTTCAGACCTGCTCCTTTCTCTCAATCCATATATCGCTGACTGCGCGTTTATGGAGGCTGGCTCAGTTTAAAAGGGAATATTTCGAAGCTTTACCGTTGCTCTTAATAAATTTATTCGAAGTCTTAAGGGCGTGAAACAAACTGAAAGTTCGAAGAAATAGCTTTATGTTATTAATGAACTCAAAAGAAGGAAATATATTTTTTTCCATAAGTCAAAATATTTTTGCACTCATTACCGATAAAATCGATGTCAATTTTACTCGTTCACGAAAATAATTACTAATTACCTATCAGTGTTAGTTACAAATGCTCTCGATATTTTGACCATGTCCGAGTAAAAATGTTATTTTTATGGAGTAAAAGATTTTTCCGCGATGTTCAAGAGCCTTCAGACCTTTTCTGCTCGAATATTTAAATGCGTGTCATTATTTCAACTTCTCTGCTCTGATTCAAACGAGATGAATTCCGAGCAAAAGCGAACATAGGGAAACATTTTGCAGATAGAATAGCAAGAATATAACCAGTGTACTCATCCTTGCCTTACCTTCAACGGTCGAGATAGATGCTCAACGAATACCACCTTTTCGTACGGCTCATGTCATTCTTGTAAGCATAGAATACGTCGCATTGCATATGATCTGAAGGTAAAATTGAATCACTATTATCCTATCTCCGTTTGTTGGACTGCAATGACATCCAAAACGACTAAATATTAATAGATATTTATCGATTTCTAAGCTTTGGATTCTGTAGCCAAATAGAAAGTCGTCCAATGCTTTACCGGCGAAATATACTCTGCTTCTATGGGGAAGAAGACGGTATAAATTTTTCTTTATACTAGGTTGTTTAAAGATGAATGTTTAAGGTCTAATACCTCTCTCTTTTTCACAGTATATTTCGTAAACTTCCACTTTTTAGGATATATATAGATATTCGGAGACATATACTTGAGGGCATGCATAATCGATAGAGTAATGAAGCAGCGGTTTCAATTCTGCGTAAACTCGGGTACTCCGCTGATCTTCATTGGAACTTGACTTTATATTTTTTAATTGATGGAAACAAGGCCGATTTATATTCATGAGTACCGGAGCGCCCTGCAGGGGTGATTCCTATGATTATCTTCTGCAATGCTTCGGAAAAATATGATCTGTCTCGTGAGAAGAAGAAACGAGGTGAAATTGAAACTCTCCTTCGAGCCACAGCACGGACTAAGAAAGTCTTTCGGGATGACGATAGCGGACGTTTGTGACGAGCGGGGGAGATAGGAAGGAAAAAAACCTTTTCCTTATCTCGCCTCGGCAGCATCTTTTCCTTGAGATACGCCGAGGAGAGGAAGGGGATCGAGGAAGCTGTCCTACTATACTGAAGCACAAGCCTACTCTCCCACAGCCTCCTTTGCGCGGGTCGCCCCTTCCTCCTTCCCCCCCCAGAATCGACCCCTCCACTCCACACCCTCTTTCTTTGACGGGCGTTATCAAGTTGCCCCCTCCCCGTGTCCTCCGTAATCCACTGCCCCTCCCCTTCTCCTGATTCCTCCCCCCTCCCCGTCCACTCCACTTCCCTTTTTCCCATCACTGAGATTTCCATCGCCTTCCTTCAAACTCCATCCGTTTTCTCTCTGTTCCTCTGCGCGCGCTTCGTATAACGTACCGTCCAGTTTGGCAACGCGGCGTCAATTGAAATCATTAACATAAACAAATAGCAACGTTTTTACAGACTTTGGACCATAGAAAATCTTCAAATAAGTTAAAAAGTTCTACCGTGGCTTCAATTTTTGATACTGTGCAAATTGTGGGACATAACGTTTAAACATTTAGATAACAACGAGATAACGTTTAAACATTTTCGTTCATTGACAACAAAATGTGCGTTATAAAAATTTACGCGTGCCATTTTGTGTATTTTTATTCATTCTACTACTTTTCGTGGAAAGTCAATGCTGTAGATTTCCCTTACGAAGTTCACGAAGTTGACAAAACTGATAAATTTAGGGTGCGCGGTGTCGATTATTGCAATAATGTGTCTACATTTTCGGTTTTATCATGTAATAAAAAATATTGCTTAAATTGAAATAAAATTATCTTTAAATTGGTGTATAAAGTATGGCATTAGTATTTTCAGGGACAAAGATACAAATTTTCAAAGTAAAGCGACATATCATTTTGACGCCGACAGTAGTCTTCCGCTTCATTCCTAGCATTTTAATTCTGCGTCAAAGTTTACTTTTTTAACCAAATATACGTTTTACACTCTGTGTTTGTTTTACAAATAATAATAATTGCTTCAGCGAGAATTTCACCGTTCCATAATGATAGAAGCGAAACTTGCAGTTTTTCACTAAGTAATAAATACTGAAAAGACTAGATTCGAAGGTGCAACATCATCTAGAAGTGAAGCTTTCAAAATAGATTCAAATACGTACAAGAAACTCCCTCACCCTCCATTTTCTTATATTCATTTGATTCTGTATTTTAAAAGCTTCACTTGCGGATGATGTTGTGACATCGGAGCTAGTCTTATATATCCTAATTAGTGGAAAACTGCAAAAGCTATTCTTCTATCAGTACGAAACGGTACCACCAAATCACAACTAAGTCTGTATTTTGTATTCATCACTCTGTTTTTCATTCATGTTTTACATCCCTGTTATACGTGAATAGACAAATCTCTTGCTAGTAATTACACGGATAAAAATCTTGCCTTTTTTCATGCGGTCAGAAAGTGTGCCATTTAAGCCCAAAGTAGTGTTGATTACTTATGAATGTCAAATATCCTGGCATTTGACTATCATTCTCTACCTCTTTTCTCTCTCTCTCACACTTTCTCGTTCGTCTTTCTCCTTCGCTCTCTCCTAAGATTCTCCTCCATTTCCGGAGCACTAATGAAGCTAAATCTTCCGTTTATAGTCTCAAGACCTTTTCGTGTACATTGCGAATGTACATGTAAGCTCACTTTGCTCTCTCTCATCAGCATTGTTTACCTTTTTTGAAAATGTTGAGCCCTCCAGATCTCTCCTGTGTGAAACTCCATGTTTTTTTCACCTCCCTTCCATAAGCCATTAACTTTCACTGTGCACCCTGATTTGATTTGCTTTATTCTTTAGCATAAATGAGATAGCCGTTAGCTGTATTTTTTCCTTAGTATTCAACTGCATTGCCCTAGTTTAATTTAATTCAGACCGTTTTAAACGAGAAACTAAACTGTAGTCTGGTGTATGAATGAATGTGCGGTGAAATTTGAGGCGTATACAGCAGAGATTTGCCGGAACGGCTGCATAAAAATATGGAGGAGAGGTATCACAATGTGTCCTCCTCTAATTCCATGTTTGCGTTGTAGTATTTAATAGTTATAGCAGTGAAACAATAATCTTGAGTAAAATAGCATTCTGAGTTACAGAAGATGCATTAATGTAGCTATTTTATCTGATCTAGCATACATCGATCTATCCCCCCATGATGGATCAAACTTGTGGTATTATTTTCATCAGGAATTATTTGTAAATGCGTTCCTCTTAAGTAGACTTTCAAACTGGAATGACGCATTATTGCTACAGAAACTATCATTCAGCCTTACCGATTCCAAATTTTACATGTATTTTAGCAATTGATTTTTCGGCTAAGCTCAAGTTTACGGTTGAAATCTTCTCAATTACTAGAATCACGTACAAATCTTTTATTATATGTGGACGACATTTATTCCTGCACAATTCATCACTCCCTCCCCTCTCAACTTGTCCGATGCGTTCCACGTTTCCTCCCCTCCTCTTTTCTCTCTTATTTCCCCTCGTTCTCCTTCCTTTCCTCTCTCTTCCCCCCACTCCCGCCGCCCCAAAGAGCACAAACAAATCCTCCTCGCCACTTCCCATCCTCCACGATTCCTTTTATTCCTTCCGCCTTGTGCGCCATATCGTCCGTCTTTTTTTTCGCTCGTGGTTCCTATGGAAACCATCGGAGGGAGTTGAAAGAAGGGCGTTGTGGGGGAAGAAGAGAACAAGCTGCTCCTTGAGGAATCCTTTTATTCAAAGCGAGCCGCTCGTGCCCCTAGCCTCCCTGCTCCCCCTCCCCATCGCTACCACCCACTCCCCGACCCAGCCTCTTCATCCCAAGGACGAAATGTGTACTCTCTGCTACAAGGGTAGGGTTGAATTGAGTGGTAGTCCGGTGCCCCTGAAATCTCTCAGAGAGAATTCCACAAACTACCCATGATTCCTTCAAAACGGACCCCCTGGGTAGCGGCCACAAGGGGATAGTGGCTAAATTTTATTCATTTCGACTTCTTTTAGTAGATGTATCGCCGGAAGAAGTCGTTTAGTAACGTGATTACTTATATATTTTTTATTCGCCGATTACCTTATAGCCATTTACATTAACGCCGTAGGCTGCATCCCTGCAATCAAACCATTCCGAGTCGGCAGTTGAGCCTCAGGCCCTTCGTAAAAATATTGCTTTCATTTTTAAGTGGTCGTGGCACAGACGTGAATTTGGAACCTGGTTGTAGAACGATGCTTTTATTCAGCAATTCGGCCATGCAGTGAATTTATTTGACTTTGAACGTGTATTTTCAGGGAAACTGGTTGAGAGATCTTCATTCGTTGGAAGACGGGAGCAACGCGAAGGAGATTTAAACCAGCCAAGAGTATAACTCTCCTGCAACCCAAGTTAGAAACCGTTACACCAATGTGTACCAACTGCTTTGAATATACTTCTTCAATGACTGAAATTCATTGTCGTAGCTTTTATAAACATCCCAGTCTTATACATCCCATCCTTTCTGTTTTTACTCATGCTGTCTTCCTATCCTTTCCCATGTGATTTATTTGCCCACGAAACTTGATTTAGCAGACGCAGAGTTCATCAGATAAGAGTTTTTCTCACGATTTTGAAGCCGAGAACGAAGCCCCAAAAATTGGTGAAGTGTAAATCAAGCATCACATTAGTACTTTTGGTTTGATCACCTGCTTCCTATATCTTATCTGTTTGTTAAGATAACCGGTGCGGCGTTTAGAGCGTCTCTTAAGATTGAATGGAACATGTTGCTATCATGAGAATGAGCCCAAGAACTGACAGATCAGATTCAAATTCGCCGCATTTTGACCTGCTTCCGTTAGAGCCTCAATTACAGTATTTCATCAAAATAATTTCATTGTCGTATTGACGAAATAACTTTCATTTTTTATTACTCATTCTGAAGTACTATGAAAGGTGTTCTGATATTCAATTAAATGTTTTTAAAATGTAGGACAGTACCAGAGTGAAAAAGCATGAACGGTACTTTGGTATAAGCAGAATCAATTATGTACGCTAATGTCACATTGTTATTTCAGTTTACGCTTCATGGTAGGAGAAAACTTAGGGATGCCTCATAATATGAAACAAATACGGTAGTCGAATGAAATTTACTAATCCTAGTACTGCGAATGCCCACTGAGTTTGAAATATACTAGTTAATGGTGTTTGCATCTAAAAAGTAGAGAAACTAACTATGGTCATCTAATTCTGAATGCATTTTCTAAAATTTTCGAATGAGACTATATCAAATCTCCAATTTTGGTGAACAATATGTTGGAACGTATGATCTAATGAAAGTAATTGCTGTACACATTTCG